>CM060202.1:6517047-7837006 GCA_030562195.1 Nipponacmea schrenckii
TCTTTCCCAAAAGCCACCCCACCAGGGTGCTTTCTCAACAATGTTGTCCCAGGTAACCTGTTTGTTGACGAAGAAATTGTTTATTTCCTCGGATCGAATGATTTTTTCAACATCTTTAGATGCCGCTCGAAATGTTTTAGCATTGTCCGATAATAGTTGGGTTGGTAAACCTCGTCTGCCAGCGAATCTTCTGAATGCTTGGAGAAATGAGTTTACTGTTAAGTCTCTTGTCAGCTCGAAATGAACTGCTCTCGTTGATGCACAGGTAAATAGGCAAACATAGGTTTTTATAGTTGATTTTGGATCGGTAGCAGATTGTATAAACAGTGGCCCTGCAAAGTCTAAACCTGTATTAGTAAATGGAGGGTCGATGCTTACTCGATGAGACGGTAAATTTGGAACTGGGGGAGTTGAATATGGCCTACCCTCAAACTTTTTGCAGGTAACGCATCGACGGATAAATTTTTTGACTGATTCACGTCCTCTTAAAATCCAATAATGTTCTCGAATATTAGTGAGAGTTTCTCGTATTCCGTCATGATGAACCCCTTGATGATATCGATGTATTATTAGGTTGATAAGTTGATGGCGAGCCGGTAGTAATATAGGGTGTTTGCTGAATTCGGGAAGAACAGAATTCTCGATCCGGCCTTGACATCTGATAATACTGTTTTCGTCAAGAAATAATCCAAATTGTTTCATGTAAGTTGTTGCTTTTGAACCACATGTTAAACTGTTCAGTTCTTCCGGAAATGAACAATATTGTATGTCTCTAATCCAGATGTCATGAGATTCGATTAAATCTTCGCATGTGATTGATACTGAAACTTTGTGTTTTCGGGTAAGTCTGGTAAATTTCAGAACCAGAGCAGTTACTCTAAGTAATTTAGTAAGGCTGCTGTGCCGTTGTACATCGATGACTTCTGTGATCCTTCTTGGTGTCGCAGCAACGGTCACCATCGAGTGAATAATCTCCTTGGGAGATTTCTGTATTTCATCGTTTGAGGCTGGGGTATCGAATGTGGTGAGCGACTCGGACCAATTGGACGGTGTTTGACGCAAAAAAGTTGGACCATTCCACCATTCCTCTTTGTGGACTAATTCTTGAGCATTGCAGCCTCGTGATGGAATGTCACTTGGATTGTCGACTCCTGGACAAAATCTCCAATTAGTCTTGTCGGAAATCTTCCGTATTTCGTCAACTCTGTGTTGGACATATTGTTTCCAAGGCTTGGGGTTTTTGATCCAGCACAGTGTGGTAAACGAATCAGTCCAATAATTTGTCTGCAACGGACCTAAACTATTAACCAGTACTGATTGCACTGTTGACATGAGTCGTGCCAAAATCACAGCACCCAATAGCTCTAGGCGTGGTATAGTCTGTTTCTTTCTTGGGGCGACACGCGTTTTAGCAGCTATCAGTTTAACATCGATTTCTTCATCTTCGAATACTGTTCTGAGGTAGATTACGGCTGCGAACGCCTTTTCAGATGCGTCGCTAAAACCATGGAGTTCGAAATTTACTGGAGTGCTTGATATTGCATGTAATGATCTTGGAATACGAAGAGTTGAGATTGTTTGGAATTGGTCTGGAAGTTGATTCCATATTGTTAGGTGTTGTAGGCTGAGACTGTCATCCCAGTTGTATTTATATTCGCATAATTCTTGAAATAAAACTTTCATCTTAATTGAGAACGGGCTAAGTAACCCCAGTGGATCGAATAGCTTGGCAGATACCTTGAGTATGGATCTCTTAGTTGGAGGCAATGTTTGAATATATTCTAAAACTTCTGTCACGTCGAATCGAAATACATCTTGGTTGATATCCCATGTCAATCCTAGTATTTTTGAATCAGGAGTTTGATTTGAATTATCGCCATTGTCTGACAGCACATTTTCGAACGCATTTATCTTGTTTCTTAGTTCGGATGAATTGGAATTCCACTTTCGAAGGTTAAATCCACCTTGTGCAAAAATGTCTTTTGTTTGTTTATAGAGTTCGAATCCTTCATCTACAGAATTTGCACCACCGGAAAAGTCGTCTACATACAATGAATTTGAGAGCTGTTGTATAAACTCTGACCCCAAGTAATCATATTTTGACAAATGATATCTAATAACACAGTTCAATATAGCTGGGCTAGAAATTAAACCAAATACAAGTCTTTTGAACCTGAATTGGGTTATATCAGGATTATCAGAGTCTAAATTTTTGAACCAAAGGAATCTGAGCATATCCCTATCGTTTGGGTGTATTGCGATTTGATGAAATGCCTTTTCTATGTCAGCAATGAGACCTATCGGTTTTGATCGAAAATTTGTTAAAACATCGAAAATGAGTGGATTAAGATTTGGTCCTTTATCTAAGCAGTTATTTATCGAAATTTGAAAAGTATCTGATTTTGCTGATCCATCGAAAACAATTCTCAGTTTTGTTGTCTCCTTATTTTCGCGTACGACTCCATGATGAGGCATAAAACATGATTCGATACAATCAAATTCTTCATTCGGAACTGCTTCAATAATTCCATTTCGCAATTGTTCTTGAATGATTTCATCGTACTGATGTAAAATAAATTTATCCCTTTTCAATCGAGAATAAAGATGATTCAATCGTGATCGACATAAATCATAATGATTTGACGCTGGTAGACAGAGATCATTCCATGGTAGTTGAACTTCGTAGCGCTGAATCGCTTTATCGAAATTGATGTCGTTAAGGAATGAGTATATTCCAGTTTGATTAGGTGACTTTTCCAAAATACCGATTGCTTCAACATCCCAGAAGCTCGATAAATTGTCTATCAACTCGGAGTTGAGATCGGAACGAATCGTAGTTTCATCGGTGTCACTAATTATGAGATTTGAAACCGCTAGGTAATCTGGTGACTGTGATTGTAATGGACCGGAAATCAACCAACCAAATACACTTTCCACTGCTGTAGGTCCATTTGCATCCTTAATAATCTCTCCGGTAACTAAGGACCAATAAAAATCTGCTCCAATTAAAATGTCAATCGGTTGAGAAACATTATCTTTTGTTGGTTCGTCAGGTGTGACCTAATTATTTTATGACTTTGAAAACTAGGTCAAATGATATTCAATATATTGTCTAGATGTAGGTAATTGCAACTTTAGCCTATATAATATTTTAAGGCTCTCGAAATACGTTCATAATTGTAAGCAATTCTAGTTTGAATTTGCAACAAATGTAAGATTGTTGTGCTTTGACTACATCATAGAGTCTCTTAAAAAAAAACTACAGTTTACCAAAAAATAAGCGCTAGTTTGTCTTACTAGTTAACTGAAGGCATAGATAGTGTAAATATTAAATATTTGGTTGTATGCGCTAAAGAATAATCGAACCAAATCGCTACATTTAACACAAGAAAGGTGGCTAATGCAGTCAAGGCGAAAGCTTAAGACATTCTCATCATGACACAATGCGCACATAATGAATTAATTATTAATTATTTTTCAGATAATAAAAAACATCAAAGTTCTAGATGCTTTGAAAATAATTGTTCAATTTGTATAATGAAACCGACTTCATTATATGTCTTTTGAAAAGCTTTTACTGTCTATTCATTTGTCCAAATAAAAATAAAGCATTTAAAGATGGGTTCCCTCATTAATTAGAGCCAAAGTAAGGTTACTAATTGATTAATTGGGGTTTCTAATGAATAATCCATGTATTCTCAAGTTCAAAAGACCTATGTAGACGTAGAAATGCTTGTAGAATCCATTTGACTCTGATCCGCTTTGAAACGCTAAATTTAGACTCCATGTTTGTTCACGTGATCAAATGACGTCATATGAATAAACGTGTATAAGAATTGATTTTGTATTTTATAATTAATGAGTTAAAAAAAAAACTTATTTAAATTAATTCATAATGTTTTTACAAAGTGATATTTAAACGTTTTATTGCCTTTTGCTAGAGATAATAAATGGAATACCAAAATGCCATTGTTGTGGAAAATATTAAGGAAAGTGGGCAATCACGCATGCGTGCAGACTTAGCGTCCGGTTATGTACCGAATCAACAGACTGGATGATCACAAACAATATCTACATTTGAGACCTGACGTACATACCTATGGCATTACCCTACCGCCTCAAATCCCATCATAATTAGCCTAATTACGAGTTAATTAAGGACTTGTGGGACCATCTGATATTTTTCCCAGTCATTAGAAAATCTCTTCTTTCTATTAATTTAAGAGTTACCGGTCCAATTATGGTATAAATATGTATATATAAAAAAATAAGGGGACCACTCTTTAAATGGTATTCAGTAATTGTGTTTTCAATAAATAAGATGATATATAGGCACGACTGAATCATTGATTAAAGAATTATGAGACGTACACGGTGATAATTAAATACAAAAAGTTATTTAATGAACTTGATTTATTGATAAGTATAATACGACATCCGTTTACATAACGTACACAAAATTATAATATGTAATAACAAAAACGTAACCATGTCTGTAAATAATGAATGTTTGTTACACTCCCGGGGTTGATTACCGACTTGGTAATTAAATATATACTGTTCACTTAATTGAAAATAATTATTATTAAAAAGAATTGTATTGTCTCTTTAACCATTGATATCGTCACTTCGTATTTCCAATGGAATTAAATGCTGAATGGGTCGTCTCAAAACAATGGGATTTTTGTCCGTTGTTGATAAGACTTGAATTTTCGCCGATCGAATATGGTTATCACGTCCAGGAAATAGTTCGATCACCTTAGCTAATTTCCACCATATTCTTGGAGAGTTTTCGTTTTTCAGTATTACGATATCGCCTAATTTAATATTCCGAATATTCGAATGTCGAGAAGACGAACTCGAAATTTCTTGGAGACTCAATAGGTACTCTTTCTGCCATGTCTTACATAATTGGTTAAGTAGACAGTAATGATATTTAGCGCGCCTTGTCAAAGTCTTGTTGGTACTAATAATATCATACTGTCTGGCTGATGGTGATGTAGAAATTCGACTACCATAAATGAGATCTGACGGCGTCAGTGGATATGAAGTTCCATTATCATCGTCGTAAACATACGTAATAGGCCGATTATTGATGGTCGTTTCAACTTCGATAATGATAGTGCGTAACTCCTCGAAAGTCAGTGAAGATCGTCCTATTATCTTCTTCAGGCATCGTTTTAGGCTCCGAACCAGTCTTTCCCAAAAGCCACCCCACCAGGGTGCTTTCTCAACAATGTTGTCCCAGGTAACCTGTTTGTTGACGAAGAAATTGTTTATTTCCTCGGATCGAATGATTTTTTCAACATCTTTAGATGCCGCTCGAAATGTTTTAGCATTGTCCGATAATAGTTGGGTTGGTAAACCTCGTCTGCCAGCGAATCTTCTGAATGCTTGGAGAAATGAGTTTACTGTTAAGTCTCTTGTCAGCTCGAAATGAACTGCTCTCGTTGATGCACAGGTAAATAGGCAAACATAGGTTTTTATAGTTGATTTTGGATCGGTAGCAGATTGTATAAACAGTGGCCCTGCAAAGTCTAAACCTGTATTAGTAAATGGAGGGTCGATGCTTACTCGATGAGACGGTAAATTTGGAACTGGGGGAGTTGAATATGGCCTACCCTCAAACTTTTTGCAGGTAACGCATCGACGGATAAATTTTTTGACTGATTCACGTCCTCTTAAAATCCAATAATGTTCTCGAATATTAGTGAGAGTTTCTCGTATTCCGTCATGATGAACCCCTTGATGATATCGATGTATTATTAGGTTGATAAGTTGATGGCGAGCCGGTAGTAATATAGGGTGTTTGCTGAATTCGGGAAGAACAGAATTCTCGATCCGGCCTTGACATCTGATAATACTGTTTTCGTCAAGAAATAATCCAAATTGTTTCATGTAAGTTGTTGCTTTTGAACCACATGTTAAACTGTTCAGTTCTTCCGGAAATGAACAATATTGTATGTCTCTAATCCAGATGTCATGAGATTCGATTAAATCTTCGCATGTGATTGATACTGAAACTTTGTGTTTTCGGGTAAGTCTGGTAAATTTCAGAACCAGAGCAGTTACTCTAAGTAATTTAGTAAGGCTGCTGTGCCGTTGTACATCGATGACTTCTGTGATCCTTCTTGGTGTCGCAGCAACGGTCACCATCGAGTGAATAATCTCCTTGGGAGATTTCTGTATTTCATCGTTTGAGGCTGGGGTATCGAATGTGGTGAGCGACTCGGACCAATTGGACGGTGTTTGACGCAAAAAAGTTGGACCATTCCACCATTCCTCTTTGTGGACTAATTCTTGAGCATTGCAGCCTCGTGATGGAATGTCACTTGGATTGTCGACTCCTGGACAAAATCTCCAATTAGTCTTGTCGGAAATCTTCCGTATTTCGTCAACTCTGTGTTGGACATATTGTTTCCAAGGCTTGGGGTTTTTGATCCAGCACAGTGTGGTAAACGAATCAGTCCAATAATTTGTCTGCAACGGACCTAAACTATTAACCAGTACTGATTGCACTGTTGACATGAGTCGTGCCAAAATCACAGCACCCAATAGCTCTAGGCGTGGTATAGTCTGTTTCTTTCTTGGGGCGACACGCGTTTTAGCAGCTATCAGTTTAACATCGATTTCTTCATCTTCGAATACTGTTCTGAGGTAGATTACGGCTGCGAACGCCTTTTCAGATGCGTCGCTAAAACCATGGAGTTCGAAATTTACTGGAGTGCTTGATATTGCATGTAATGATCTTGGAATACGAAGAGTTGAGATTGTTTGGAATTGGTCTGGAAGTTGATTCCATATTGTTAGGTGTTGTAGGCTGAGACTGTCATCCCAGTTGTATTTATATTCGCATAATTCTTGAAATAAAACTTTCATCTTAATTGAGAACGGGCTAAGTAACCCCAGTGGATCGAATAGCTTGGCAGATACCTTGAGTATGGATCTCTTAGTTGGAGGCAATGTTTGAATATATTCTAAAACTTCTGTCACGTCGAATCGAAATACATCTTGGTTGATATCCCATGTCAATCCTAGTATTTTTGAATCAGGAGTTTGATTTGAATTATCGCCATTGTCTGACAGCACATTTTCGAACGCATTTATCTTGTTTCTTAGTTCGGATGAATTGGAATTCCACTTTCGAAGGTTAAATCCACCTTGTGCAAAAATGTCTTTTGTTTGTTTATAGAGTTCGAATCCTTCATCTACAGAATTTGCACCACCGGAAAAGTCGTCTACATACAATGAATTTGAGAGCTGTTGTATAAACTCTGACCCCAAGTAATCATATTTTGACAAATGATATCTAATAACACAGTTCAATATAGCTGGGCTAGAAATTAAACCAAATACAAGTCTTTTGAACCTGAATTGGGTTATATCAGGATTATCAGAGTCTAAATTTTTGAACCAAAGGAATCTGAGCATATCCCTATCGTTTGGGTGTATTGCGATTTGATGAAATGCCTTTTCTATGTCAGCAATGAGACCTATCGGTTTTGATCGAAAATTTGTTAAAACATCGAAAATGAGTGGATTAAGATTTGGTCCTTTATCTAAGCAGTTATTTATCGAAATTTGAAAAGTATCTGATTTTGCTGATCCATCGAAAACAATTCTCAGTTTTGTTGTCTCCTTATTTTCGCGTACGACTCCATGATGAGGCATAAAACATGATTCGATACAATCAAATTCTTCATTCGGAACTGCTTCAATAATTCCATTTCGCAATTGTTCTTGAATGATTTCATCGTACTGATGTAAAATAAATTTATCCCTTTTCAATCGAGAATAAAGATGATTCAATCGTGATCGACATAAATCATAATGATTTGACGCTGGTAGACAGAGATCATTCCATGGTAGTTGAACTTCGTAGCGCTGAATCGCTTTATCGAAATTGATGTCGTTAAGGAATGAGTATATTCCAGTTTGATTAGGTGACTTTTCCAAAATACCGATTGCTTCAACATCCCAGAAGCTCGATAAATTGTCTATCAACTCGGAGTTGAGATCGGAACGAATCGTAGTTTCATCGGTGTCACTAATTATGAGATTTGAAACCGCTAGGTAATCTGGTGACTGTGATTGTAATGGACCGGAAATCAACCAACCAAATACACTTTCCACTGCTGTAGGTCCATTTGCATCCTTAATAATCTCTCCGGTAACTAAGGACCAATAAAAATCTGCTCCAATTAAAATGTCAATCGGTTGAGAAACATTATCTTTTGTTGGTTCGTCAGCGAGTTCTAGTCCTTGTAAATGAGGATATTGATAGACATCGAAATCCATTGATAATGGGGAGCAAATGTCCGTATATGTGCGGGCTTTAATGAGAAATTCTTCACCATGTTTATTCTGTAATCTGATGTCAACCAAGTCACAGTTCGTTTTTGAATAACTTTCTTTTCCGAATGTATTTACATTAAGAATTTCACTCTTGATAGGTTTTAATCCTAATTTGTTTGATTGTTGTTTTGTTATATAAGTTTTTTGACTACAGTTATCAAATAATAAACGCACTTTTGTTGTTGTTGTTGAGTCTTTTTCCGAAACTGCATAAGCGTTAGCTGTTTGTAAAAGTACTTTTTTATCGCCGGACCTCGTAGCTGCTGTTGTAGTGGCTGATACATGAGTCGATGTGTTTTGTACATTTGATTTGTCTTGATCGCATATTGATTGTTGATGTTTTCCATTACATTTTCGACATGATTTGTTACTATCACAATTATCTACAGAGTGCCCTACTCTTAGACAAAGAAAACATCGTTTTAACTGTCTTAATATGTCTCGCCTAGCCTTGATATCGGTAACATCTCTACAAGCTGAAGAGTAATGATCACCGTTACAATAAACACATGAAATCTTAAAACGTCCTTCATCTCGAACTACCAAAGAAGACGCAGTAGAGACAGGTTTTTTATAAGTTTTGTCATGTTTGTTTGAAGGGTCTACGATTGATTTAGTTCGAACTGTTTCGCAGAGTTCACGCGCCTCCACTTCAGTTTTGATAACCTGTAAAAGTTCGCTTAATTCCCAAACATCCTTTGATGATACACGAGCTATTTGTAGCTGAACTTCTGAGGGCATTTTTGACATGAGCATTGGTATCAAAAAACTACCATACTGTTCAGCTTTAACACCGAGTGACTCTAATCCTCGAATGTTCACGCTAACTGTATCGTAAACATTACGCAATTGTGAGGCCTTGTAATTTGTGACAACACAAGCAGGTAATTTTAAAAGTTGATCCATATGTGCCGAAATAATCTTTTGGGTTTTACCAAACCTGTCTTGGATCAATTCTAAGGCTGCTTGATAATTCGCATCGGTCAAAGTGAGCCCCTGAATTGATTTACTTGCTTGACCATCCAACAGTCCCTTTAAGTAATTGAATTTGTCGATTGATGACATATGAGGATTTTTGTTCACTGCGCTGTCAAATGAGTCCCAAAAAGTTTGAAATTTTGTAATGTCACCATTAAATCTTGGGAGTGATATTTTTGGAAGCTTAGGCCGAACTTGATGACGGTCTGAAACATTACCTGGTGACGAAATATAAGTTGGCTGAGAAACACCAACTTCAGTGTCATTTGGCCTACTTGGTGAAGTCGATTGATTGTTTGAATCGTTTTAATGGTTTGAATTTGATTCGTTTGGGTCTTGCTCGCTACTTAAATCGGTTGGTTCGGTTGAAGTTGGGTTGTCTAAGTTGGCTCGAGTTGGATTGTTGATTTGTGAAATGTCGGTTGAGAAAGGGCGAGGAACTTCTAGTTCTTTCTGAGAATATCTTTGTACTTCTCGAATTGTATCCAAAATGCGTAGGAGTATTTCGTCTGCTTCTTCAATTTCGTGTTCGATATCATCGATTTCACATGAACCGATGATTTGCTCGTCAAATGTTTGCAAAAGTTCGTGCTTAGCTTGTAAGGACTCTGTTATTGTTTTCAAACGATTCAAAACAGACTCACTTGCACTTTGTTGACCCGAGGCCCGGTCGCTATCTTCTATAATAGACTTCGCCTCGTGTATAAGTCGTGTTGTCACTGCTCGATGTCCTCTTCGTTGAGCCTTTACTCGATCCAATGCTTGTTTCTCCATTTTGAAGTTGATTTTGATTGAATTTTGCTTGATTAATTGATGAATTTGTGTTTGAAACCCAGCCCCACGTTGGGCGCCATTTAATGAACTTGATTTATTGATAAGTATAATACGACATCCGTTTACATAACGTACACAAAATTATAATATGTAATAACAAAAACGTAACCATGTCTGTAAATAATGAATGTTTGTTACAAGTTATATCTATAGGGCCTAGTAATATTTTATTCAAATGATATGCGGAAACCATATCTTTGAACCAGCTATAGCTCTTTTCTAAGCCAACTCTATTTGACTTTGAAAACTAAAGTCAGCCTGCAAGGGTTAACCCTAGGGCTAGATTTAACCCCACCTAACCCTAACTCCTAACCCTAGGTCTCTGTCGTTAGCTCGGCAACTTTCAGGTCAGCTTTTTTCAGATTTCTTTTTTTATAAGTCAAACACCATCTTTTCTTTCTTTATCATACATAAAACTTTTATCAACACTGGATAAGGCATTTTTTTGAAATTCTCAACAACCACCACCCGTCCATCAAACTAACGGCCAACGTCAGCCACAAAAGCATAGATTTTCTTGATACCACTGTCTTTAAAGGAGATTCCATAGCAGAAACTAATAAATCAAAGAAACCGACACTCATCAACTTCTGTATAAGAGCTCATTTCATCCAAAACATACTTTTTCTGGAATAATCAAGTCACAAGTTTTGTCGTACTTAAAAGACACTACCGATTTTATAGAAAAAATAAGAAAATTAGATATACCAGACAATTCGATGTTTATTTCTTTAGATGTTACAAGCATGTACACGAATATTGATAACAAATCCGGTTTAGACGCTGTTCGAAAAGCCTTTCTCAGGAACCCAAATCCTGAACGTCCAGACAAAGAAATTTTAGACTTATTAGAAATATGCCTCACGCGAAATGACTTCACTTTCAATGGAAAAATTTACCTACAAACTTCTGGCACTGCCATGGGAAAACGCTTCGCGCCGAGTTATGCGAATATCTTTATGGCTGAATGGGAACATGAAATCTCACTAATTTCCCCTTTTCAACCTCTCTTCTATGGAAGATTTTTAGACGATATTTTTATTATTTGGACAGAATCTTTGGCAAACTTTTTGGAGTATTTCGAAATTCTAAATAATCACCATCCTTCTATAAAACTTACAGCAAACATCTCGGAAAATAGCATGAATTTCTTGGATACAACTGTATTCAAAGGACCAAGTTTTAATCAAACTAAAAAACTTGATATTAAAGTATATTTTAAAGAAACTGACACACACCAACTTTTATTCAAAACTTCGTCCTGGCATAATAAAATCGCAAATTCTGAGATTCAACAGAATTTGTACAAGAAAGACAGATTTTGATTTGGCTTGCGAACTAGTATTTGATAAACTGAGGGAGCGGGGTTACTCAAAACGTTTTTTGCGCAAAATTAAAAACGACACTCTTTCGGCTATTGAAAACAAAAATAAGCCCCCTCCTCCACCAAACGGTTTCGGTTCTGTACCATGCAGAGGTTCTCGGTGTCGTACCTGCGAATATATACATGTTAGTCACTATTTTGAAAATAAGAAAAACGGAAAAATTTTCGAACTAAAGGAAGTTCTCTCTTGCATCGATAAAAACATAATTTACCTAATTTCCTGTAAAAAATGCGACGTACAATATATTGGCGAAACACAAAACGCGTTGCGTACTCGTTTAAGCGGTCATCGCTTTGACATTCTCCATAAAAAAGATAGGCCAATCGCGAACCATTTCAATTCAGCCAATCATTCCATTGAAGATCTTCTAGTTATGCCCATAGAAAAGATACCAGACTCTGCAACAATCAAACCTAAAACGAAACGACTACAAAGGGAGAGTTTTTGGATAGACCAATTACAAACAGTCGTACCTCACGGTCTAAATATCCAGCATGACAACCAGATTATACCTTTTGTCGCCACCTACAATTCTACAGCTAAAAATGCATCTGTGATTGTGAAACGTTTTTATAAAGAACTCCAGGATGAATTCCCTAATATCTATACCAAACGTTTAGTGACTGCTTACAAAAGGAATAAAAATCTGAGTAATATTCTTGTACGTGGTAGATTAGATCCCTTTTCATTATCTCCCTGAAGTAATCGCTTTGTATTTTATTTAATGGCTTTATCTTGTAAGTTTCTCTAGAAGTAGATAATTTCTTATCAATTGATGTATACTGAAATTCGTAGCATAGTCTCTACTTGTGACCTAGGCCAGTGCTTCTATAGGAGAGCATCTCTTATAACACCCTTAACCGAATTTGCACAAGGTTTTGTGATTTCAACCAAGCCTGTACGATTGTTTTCTCAAAACTGAAAGAGCGTGGATACTCTAAACGATTTTTACGAAACAAAAAAAATTCCACAGATAGCAACTAAAAATAGACTTTATGCTGAAGTACATCCAGGCTTAAAGAGTGCCCCGTGTATGTCAACCAGATGCAAAACATGCCCCTTTATATCAGAAACTCATTATTTTCTAAGTAACTCTACGAATAAAAGATACCCGATCCAAGAGCACCTAACATGTGAAAACTCGAATGTAATATACGTGATTTCATGTAAAAAATGTCCGAAACAATATATCGGGGAAACAAAGAACAAATTACGCACTCGTTTTTATGCACACAGATCAGATATTAAATTTAGAAAAGACAAGCTTGTTTCTAATCATTTCAATCTTGACGACCATTCACTTGACGATCTCACCCTAACCTCAATTGAGCGCATAGAAATCGACTTGCCCGAAGATGAAACTACCAAATTCCGTCAATGTAGAGAAGCCCATTGGATTGAGACTTTGAATACAGCAAGACCCATAGGACTTAATATTCACCACAGTGTATGCACCCTTTGTAGTCCCCTTCAATACAATCAGTAATAAAGCAAGCAAGATAGTTCAAGCCCATTATAAGAGTGTTCAAGAGAAATTTCCTCATGTCTATAAACAGAAAATGATAGTAGCATATTCCAAAAATCAGAACTCAAATGACAACCTTGTTCATAGCAAACTAAAAACAATCTGTAATTAATAGGCACTATACTTCTCGCCCATTGGGCGGGTTATAAATTTGTTTTTCTAATTTCAGAACAGAGGAGAAGAAAATCATCCAACAGATCCAGATACCCATTTCTCAATAAAACAACCACCTAGACCTGTACATCTGGGAGATTCAATCCCTCCCTTCTCCGAAACCTAATTGGCTTTGACTACAAATCAACCCATTCGGAGCCGCTAGCGAGAAGGGTAATAATTGTTTTTGGCCTATTGAAGGTTTCTAATTGAATTTTTGTACAGAAATGATCGTTGAGACAATGCGCTCTTTCGTTTGATATGCTTATATATCTTTGAACCAGCTATTGCCCTTTCCTAAGCTAACCCTGTTTGACTTAAGTCGACCTAGGGTTAGGGTTAACCCCAGCTAACCCTAACTCCTAACCCTAGATTGAATTGAATGAATAGAGTTTTACGTCTTTCGCTTCTGTGCCTAATGGGTTAAGGAAAATAATACAAAATGTTACTTCTATAGGGCCTAGTAATATTTTATTCAAAAAAGGCTTAATAAATGAAATTAAATGAATGGAGTTTTACCTCCTTAGCTTATTTGCCTAATGGGCTAAGGAAAATAGGCATCGTCTAACTCACTGAGCCATCGGGTTTGATGCCTCATATTCTAAATCTGACTTTGATGTTAGCATCAACAGTAGCCTAATACTTGGCTTCAATTACAGACCAATGACCGTGTTTTTTTCCATAAATTTTATTCCGATCTCTTAGATCATTCTGATTACTTCGCCATTGTTATTTTAATCTTGCGTTTTTCGTTTGTTATTCTTGTTATTAAGAATAAAAACTATAACAGATAACGTCACTACCAAAAATACTACTAAATATCTTTCTAACATTGAATTAACAACAATCTGTCATCAAGTTCATTCACCTGATTCAATAACAATATTCCCGACCCCCGGTGTAGCAGTTTGAGATGTCCACCAGTTTGAGATGTCCAATTTGTATTACGCATGCGTTGATCGAACGTCATAGCGTGTGACGGTGAACATTTTATTTCGCCAGTTTCAGATGTCCAATTTCATAGATAATTTACATTTTCTCAAAATATTTAGTTTAAGTAATGTTGAAGGGTGACATGAAATCATTTCATACTCCAATTTACTTTAATAAAAACGTTTCACAATGCCAAAATATCCCTCAGTATTCAACTTTAGGCAAAATAAGACGATCGTATTTTCACGACTTTGTTGTACTAAGCCATAGAGTTCTATATAACTCTATGTACTAAGCTAACTCAAGGTGGTTGCTAAATGCTACATTTAAAAACTTTCGATCGTACAATTTCCGAATCATTTTTAGCCTATTTCCTTTTCATCGTGATATTGAATACTTCTTGCTTTATTTTTTCAAAACCTTTCTAAATGACATACAACTCTGCACAATAACTTACAAAGTTAAACGACGAAAACTTTGATTGATCGACCTTGAACTTGTACGAGGAAAAGGTAGTGACTAAATAATATACAGAGAAACTGACGATCAACGAGGACCGATTATATTTTCTATTTTTTAAACATTTTCACCCACAATTGATAAAGATAGCAACCAAACAATCTTTCATTGTTTTCTATAAAAGTTTTCTTTTTTACAGCTGCTTGGGCTACAGTCATAACTGAGATTTTTCGAAAAAATGACTATTCCGAGCAATCAAACTTAGGCTAGGCCTAGGCCTACTTTTTAACTCCAATTCTGTAAACAGGAATTGACATTATTGAAATTTGGCGTTTGTATTATTTTGACATCAGAAATTCTGGAAACTGCAATTTTGACAATAGTGATATTGATGTATGTGCACGTGGGCCGACTTGAATTAAATCTATTATATTTTATCATGGGTTAAAATAACTTGCCACCTAACCAGTGGCCTCAAATATTTGATAATAATAAACTCTTTATTTTACATGGGTCAGAATTAGGCCCAATACACACGGTGCCAATAAAGGTGCCATTGAAGATGTAGCATAGCCATTGTTCTTTACAAGTTGAGAAAAATAAAGAATATATCAAGAAATATTCCACCTAAATGGTTCATAGATCGAATGCCCAACATTTTTTAGTTTTTGAGAGCCCAGTATTAGTAACGAGCCTTGTAAGATTATTAAAAGAACAACACTGTAAAAGCTATGATTGATATCTTTCCAGCTGGAATTAGACTAATTGTACCCTGGACATTGACTGTTCAGCAGAGTAAGTTTGTAAAAGCACAAAACTCTGGTTATAATACATGTTTATAGATTGTTTTTGCAGAACATGTAATGTCTCTTTAAATATATTGAAAACATCATTATTAAATGACAACAATAGTATTTTTTGAAACTTTGGAAACCACAGCATCTGGACAGTCTGTTGATAAAGCACAATATAGGTCTGTAAATGTAAACATATTACATTTACTGATACCTAAGGCACATCTTTCACTAATGTAGGTTCTAGTCATTTTTCAGTATCATTCCAATGGCAAAGTCTGTACTTCCTCACAAAAACTTTTCTCCAATAGTCCATGTTGATCGATTTTGCCTATAGAAGTAAAAAAAATAAATATTTTAAGCTATATTTATACAACAAATTACAATGGATCAATTTGTAATATTTTATTATTCAAATCACATATCAAATTTAGATGGACATGGGATATTGGATTGGAACAATAGAACGTATTTTAATTTATCTTATTAATTTTTGGATAGTTAAGGTCTATAACTGAGTTTAACTTAGTATAAGGCCTATACTGTATGAAATAGGCTATCTGCTAGTCCTATACACAGTCTTGAAGATTTCAAAATGGCCTAAATGAAAGATTTACTTGATATTAAGAACCTTTTCACAAATGGTAGAGATGCAAAATGGTTGTGAACTAGGCCTATGTTTGTGTGTGTTATTTTATAAGCCATGCCTATTGGGGCTAGATTGGAAATTAAACTGAAACATGCAACACTCCTTTTTCTGTTCTTCCCTAGCCTAGGACTTTTGAACACAAATTATAAATTTAGGTTAAAGAGTAAATATTTACCCAGCAAAAAAGGTAGAATATACTGACTGTTTCACCATTTTTTGAATCACGACCCGTGTCTTGTAAGGAGTTGTAAGGATCATCATGTCTTCTTCTTTCTTCTAGTCTACTACACTTACACGATTAGGCCTAGTTCCCAGGGGGCCTAGCCTACTAACACTGACTGAGTATTGACTCATGTTTCTTGTCTTGTCTTCACCCAAAATCGCTTCTTCAAGTCATTTATAGAAGTTGGCACCGTTGGTAGATAGTCTCTGAAAATTTCATCTAAATCCCTTTTAATAGCAAACAGCTTTCAAATCTTCCACAATTTTGACAACTCACAAAGACGCCATTAGGCTATTATTGATGTCTACGCTTGACTTCAAACAGTTTGTTTTCATTTTGTGACCTCGGTCGTTATACCATACCAAATCGGAATCATGACAACTCGGACCAAAGACAACTCGGACTAGGCCTAGTACGCGTAGCCTAGGCCTACTAATTTTTTTTATGCTTATTTGTTTAAAACAACATGTCTTTCCAAAATGGACATCCTAACACGCCCGGACATCTCAAACTGTCTCGGTCACAGTTTGAAATGTCCGCGACTAGTGCGCATGTGCTATTGGACATTTCAAACTGCTGGACATCTCAAACTGTCACACCGGGATAAACATTGCCGTGGTGTATTTATAAAAAAAACAACAATTTGTTTATATTCAGAAAGCGACACAAAACAGAAAGTGATTCGGAATCAATATTATTTTATTTATAGCTCTATGATTTTTGACACATCGCGCGCCACCTGGTGTCGGCATAGATTTCACGAAACCCAGAATTTTCACGAAATGGCCAGATTTTTCGCGAAACGAATAGATTTTTCAAGAAACGGCCAGAATTTTTAACGAAACGACCAAATTTTTCACGAAACGAATAGATTTTCTTCGAAACAGTTAGAATCTACTAAACTAATTTAGAATCTGTGTACTGACCATTGTATTTCCATAGAATAAACAGTAAATGGTTATTATTCTATGGTATGTCTATGTAACTATCTTTTGCGTTTATGGCGTTCATTAGATGATCTTCGCTGTCAGCATTGGTTCTTACCGTCATGACGTCGTTTGCTTGGATACGTTGAAAATGTCGGACGAGAGTTCTAATCGACCGGCGTGTGAACGCCCCATGACCTTGAATAAGTCATCTTCATTCATAAATGAACTGAACAGGTACGGATAATCCGGGAAAGATCAATGCCTAGAGGTTTGGCCAAGGACCAGCTGGTCGAAAGGACCCCCGTCACAGACATAGACACTTATTATAGACTATCCAGTCCACACGAACCTGTGGTCATCTCAAATACAGATGGTAGGCAGTTTGAAATATGGGTAGGCCTACCAGGTAAGTCAAACAATAGGCCTATTAGTGAAACTTCCTCTACCCATGTAAAAATTAAATTTAAAAAAAGGTTTACCTTTGGGAAATATAGTTTCCATACCGACGTCTATAACAGATGTGTTAGTGGAACAACTTGGAAATGTATCATATAAATAACACGTCCGACGACATACATGATACGCCACTCCAAAACAAAGGCCATCAGCAACACAGGATTGGACACATCCGACTCGACTTTTAATATTCTCTTGGCGATAGTATCCTGCTAAAAGTTTATCCTTTAAATATAAGGTGAAAAATGTTGAGGATATTTCAAAACTTTCAGGAATCAACCAAAAGAATGTGAATATCCTGAGCAACAGAAACATTTTTCTTTTATTTTCAATCATGTGATTTGATCTAAAATAAAAACTTCTTAACGTCCTATGCTCCTTATGCGTGACAACTGATCAAATGAAAATTCAAGACAATCCCTTGCCATGGCAAACTTACCATAGACACAAGCCTTCTTAATCAATTGCGCAGGTAAGCTTATAAGATAATAGCTATAGCGTCCCGATGTATAACTAGAGTTTTTATTGAAATACAACGATACGAACCACATGGGATTTAAAGATAGTGTGAGGTAATAGTGTCCCCATTCTTGATTCCAGAATCAAGAATCCTCTTGGTAAATTAATCTTTAAATTTTTTTGATGAAAGACCGATCAGCTAATATCAAGCAATAGGCTACATGTAACAACAAATCATTTGACATATATGCATACATTAAAAAAACATGATCAATACACAAATACATTTCATATATATATTTTGCCATTACCATATTATGCATACATAATAGCTTATAAATGCATTATACATACGTAACATATTGGAAATCATAAGCTATTTAAAACGGTTTATTGTTCCGAAGCCACTTTTGTGTATAGGAACTTAAAGAGGCCCAGGCTTTATTTGCTTCGGACAATCATCCGACAGCCTCAAACACATGAAATCTTTTGGTTAGCTAATCAGAAATAGTCTACAGAGCTTAAATTTGAAATTTGAGCCTTCAAATCCATGTGTATCCATAATTATCCGTGTTTGAAAAATCATAATGTCGTAAGAAATTACGAACGTCCCGCCATATTGGAAACGGTTCGTCTTGATAATCAAAGAGTTATCCTTCCCGTCGTGCAATAGCGGTCATCTATATAAATAGACTACAACGCATTCTCAATTGTAGACTTTGTCAACAGGACACACAATTTTCAGACTGACTGGAGACCAGCCGCGTACAGCACGGAAAAAAATGAAAAGTGAAATTTTTTGTTTGAGGTATATTTCAAGGTATTTTGCGATTTTCTTAGAGCTTGAGTATTTCTGAGGACTGTTTAAATGTAACAAAGGCCCAATACGACCCCTAAAAATCAAGCCTGGGCCTCTTTAAAGTTATGAAAGGCATCCTAATGTCTTGGTTGTTAAATGTACCAATGCAAAAACATAATGTGTTATTTAAAAACAAGAAAATACTATAATTGCTTACAATTATGAACGTATTTCGACAGCCTTAAAATATTATGTAGGCTAAATTTGCAATGACCTAAATCTAGACAATATATTGAATATCATTTGACCTAGTTTTCAAAGTCATAAAATAATTAGGCAACACTCCGTAACGGTTAAAGATGGCGAAAATATGAAAATTATCAATTTTTGCTGTATTTATGTACACTTATCTCTATGATTTTTTTTTAAGTAAGTCAAATTAAAAAATACCGTCTCGTAGACAATATATTGAATATTATTTGACCTAATTTTCAAGGCCATAGATTAAGTGGGTCACACCTTCCGTAGCCGTTAAAGTGACCAAATTTTGAAAAAAATCGAAATTTGAATAAGTCGAAAAAAAAAAAATACGAAATTTAAAAATCGGTCTCCAAAAAAAGGTAGATAATGATCCAATGTATCTATGTGTTATATTTCATCAAAATCGGTCTTTCAATAGTGTCTGAATTTCGACTTTAAGAATTGTAACGAAAAATTCAAAATGGCGGCCGATATGGCAGCTTTACCTCATTATTTAGGTCAAATCGATTACTATTGACAAGTTATTTATAAACAGTTTTCACTTTTCACCTAGCTGTTATAGACCGGAAGTAACGTAATAACGTCATTTGAGGCTAAACTGGAAGTCGATTTTTTTTTCAAAATTTTTCAAAAATTATCATAAAAAATAAAAATAATCATATCGCCTATCAACTGGTAAAGTTTCAAAATTTTATATTAAAACGAGAAATCACGGTCTGAATTTGTTGCCGATGACCATTGAATATTGAATTGCACATCGTAGGTAAAATATTTAACCGAATTGCATAAAACCTATAATTGTTAGTTGACAAATACATTGAAGAATCTTCTTGGTAAATTAATTTTTAATGTATTTTATGAAAGACCGATCAGCTAATATCAAACAATAGGCTACATGTAACAAAAAATCATTTGTTATATGCATACATTAATAAACATGATCAATACACATGTACATTTCATGCAAAAACATAATGTGATATTTTAAAACAAAGAAAATATTATTCCCTTTATCGAGCGCCCAAAATCGAACGTTATCAAGAACAACAAAATCTCTTTTGTTTGTATATTTGTTTCATGGAGTGGTATATTGGAATGTATATTGTGAGAAGATATTTTACATTCCGGTTTTAATATGATTCTAATTATTGATCTACCATGAAAAAAAATTCAAACAGAATGGTCATAGATGTATTTTTTATTTGTATAGACTATGTTTTTATGTAAAACAAAGTATCAGTATTTAAAAGACCTAGCCCAATTTTGTAACAATTCTTCAAATACAAATCTTGCCTAACAAATGTTGCTTAACAATTCACCAAATACATTTCTCAATTATCAAACAGCGCCATTTGTTGTTAGCGTAATATCTTACATTTTGCCCATACCATAAATATATATAATGATTGTTGTTAGCATAAATATATTACATTTTGCCCATAACATAAATATATATAATGATTGTTGTTAGCATAAATATCTGACATTTTGCCCATACCATAAATATATATAATGATTGTTGTTAGCACATCTGATATAGACGATAGATTCTGATAGCGACGTAATGCCAAACTGAAACGGACGGTCTTTTGATAGATTGAAAGGTTGTAGTCATGTACAAATTAAAATTAAAAGGTACATATTGTGTATTGTACCACAAATAACAAAAATTCTGAGATTTAGAGGGGGTTTATTCGATATTTAACCATGCTTGAATATACCATTAGAGACCCTCGACCGCAAGCGGTCTCGGGATCTAATGATTCAAGCATGGTTAAATATCGAATAAACCCCCTCTAAATCTAAAACAGAAAGAAACATGGCTTGAGTATTGTTTTCTCCCAAGGATGAACCCTATTGAAAATCAGATAAATAAAAAATATTGAGTGTCAGTTATAAACATTCATTTTTGACAAAACTCGCTGAAATTGTTTAATAGAACCCAAGGATGAGCCCTATTAAAAATTAGAAATATCAAAATATTATTAAGGGTGAACCCTATTGCAAATCGTGAAAATACCGAAAAATATGTAAAGAGTTGTTATTATATTGACAGATTTTAATGAAACTAGACACCCTAGAAAAAAAGTATATGACGGAAGGTTGAATATATCATTCTGCTAATTTTTACTGTACTGAAAAGTTTTTATTCAAAATCAATGCTGCCAGTGGGCGTATATTACCTTGCCTGGCAAGCTATCTTCACAATGGTCAAGGTATCACTTTCTACAGACGGTTATGACTCTATCCCAGTGCATCTTATTCTTATAATCCGATTCCCATCCCAAGGGGTGTGTACAAAACGAAGACCCAAAGACCTAAGACCTAAAAAAGGAAGACCCCACGAGGTAAAAGACGAAGACCTAAAAAAGGAAGACCCCACGAGGTAAAAAACGAAGACCCCGTGAAAAAATCCGACAAGGCATAGGAATATTCCATTGAAATTTTACTCGAATGTTAAGCATGTCAATACGCCCAATTTCCCCAGAAAGTGAGCAAAATCCATCACCCCCTCCCTTCCCTACAGGGTGAAACATAAAAACGGACGTAAAAAAGAGTTATAAAAGGAAGACCCCACCAGGTAAAAAACGAAGACCCCGTGAAAAAATCCGACAAGGCATAGGAATATTCCATTTAATTTTACTCGAGGGTTAAGCATGTCAATACGCCAATTTCCCTAGAAAATGAGCAAAATCCATCACTCCCTCCCTTCCCTACAGGGTGAAACATAAATACGGACGTAAAAAAAAGGTATAAAAGGAAGACCCCACCAGGTAAATAACGAAGACCCTGTGAAAAAAGCAACTGCTTTCAAAACGTATGGTTTGTTCATTAAAGATCCAGTTTTACTGTTTTAGAAACACTCTTAATTTGTTGTTGTTGATCTACCAGCTGTAGAATGATACCGAATGCTCTTAAGAACTAGATCTGTTCCTCACAAATCTGGTAGCTTCCATGCTTTTTAGCATTTTGTTGTGTATAATGGGTATAAAACAAACAATTTAAGGATTATATGTAGATTATTGTTGCGTCTATTTGATGAGACCATTCATGCAAGATATTTAACGTGCGACAATTGCACGTCCACCAAACAAAAAACGCAAAGAAAATCTAAATTTAATATTTATACTGTATTTACAGTCGATTGTTCATGAATCTTTAACTTTTTAAGGATGTTTTTGCTACAGTGGCTATGATACATATAAATTATTATAATCTGTAATACAGCTCCTGTAAATCAACCCAATAGGTGTGAAATTAACCCAGTAACTGCATGTCCTTGTTACATAACCTTTATTACTCCTTGTCTACTTTAATACCTTGTCTCAATAAAGAGTTAATTTGAAAAATAAAATTTGTGTTTGTTTTGTTTATGATTAATATTTCATATATTTATTGAAAACTGTTAAATTGTACATTATCAATTTGTTCGAATTTGGTTTAAGATAAATAGAACTAAAATAAAAAATTATGAATGTAAAATTCGCTTATGCGAATTATTCACTATTTTTTAATAGTTTACGGTCTATAGCTAAAATAAAGATATTGTTAAAATTTTGACGGCAAGCACATTGCAAAAATATCAGTTCGAAGTTCATGTGATATGATGTTCTGAAGATAAAAGAAATGCATGTATGCAAATTATCCATGTTCAGACCCGTATAAAAATAAAGGAAATTTACCAAAAACAGAATGTAGGTATTATATAAAAGTCTACAGAAGGTCAGGGTCAAAAGTTATGACTTAACAACCCAAAGCCTATAATAAATATTTAATTTTGTCATTTCCGGACTTTTCCGGGAAATTTCGGAAAATATATAACAGAAATCAACAATAGAATCAAACGTTCAAGGAAATACATATTTGTTTGCAGTATAAAATATGTGAATTTTGAGTGAAATATTAAGAACGAAATGAAGGAAAATCTTGCCAATCACATTGCAATACTAAAAAAATATCCGTAAACACGATATTCAGATATACATTATATAAATATAAGAATAAACAAAACCGTTTTATACCGAACTAAAAATACTTTCTCATAATCAGTAACAAAATGCGTAATAGTTTTGCTGGTGACTGGCCAACCACCATACCGTATACAATTTAAATATACTTATATCTAAATTATTGCGATCAAATAAATGCTTGATTGTAGGGACAATCATTAATAGCAAATTTAACACATATAACAAAACAACCACCATCTTGGCATTACATTTGGTATTTCATACATTACTCTCATGGTTCTGACTCTTATTAAGTCAGCTATAATACGGCAAGTCGCAAAAAGTGAATAGCAAAACCGAAGCTTGGAAAACAAGAGAAATCCGTTTGTTAAATGTTTTGACTATTCTTTAGCAAAATTAGCGCATAGATTTTAGATAAAATCTGTTTGGTACGGTGGCTCGTTTAGGACACAATTTTGTTTTTTGATTTTTTATTTTTGTTCGCCGAATTTTCATTTTTGTCTGCGAATTTTTATTTAAGTTTGCAAAATTTCTATTTTTGTTCACCGATTTATTATTTTTGTCCGCGATTTTTTATTTAAGTTTACAGAATTATTATTTAAGTTTGCAGAATTATTATTTTTGTATGCAGAATTATTATTTTTGTACGCAGATTTATTATTTTTGTTCACCGATTTATTATATTTGTTCGCGATTTTTTATTTAAGTTTGCAGAATTATTATTTTTGTACGAAGAATTATTATTTTTGTCTGCGAATTTTGGCGGACAAAAATAATAAATCGGCGAACAAAAATAATAAATCGGCGAACAAAGATAATAATTCTGCAAACTTAAATAATAATTCTGCAAACTTAAATAATAAATCATGGACAAAAATAATAAATCGGCAGACAAAAATAATAAATCGGCGAACAAAAATAGAAATTCTGCAAACTTAAATAATAAATCGGCGAAAATAAAAAATAATTCTGTAAACTCAAATAAAAAATCGCGAACAAAAATAATAAATAGGTGAACAAAAATAGAAATTCTGCAATCTTAAATAAAAATTCGTAGACAAAAATGATAATTCGGCGAACAAAAATAAAAATTCTGCAAACTTAAATAAAAAATCAAAAGACAAAAATGTGTCCTAAACGAGCCACCGTAGTTTGGAAATTATTTAACTAAAAGGTATTCATTCATTTAGCCCTATCAAATAGATTTGTTTCAAAATTTCATTGCCAAAAGAAGAATAAATATTTCTTGAAGGTAAAAATTAAAGTAAATAACAAAAAACAATTGCAATAGGTCACAATTTGACGATTCATGTTTGAATCTCAACAAGCAAGACAGAATTTAGTTATTCAACTTGCGAGTATTACAAACCTACTGAATATAAAAAAAAAATCTGGGTTATTTATAGCTTCAAAAATTGATTTAAATCTTGAAAATGAAAAAAAAAAAATATTTACTAACATACCCTATTGAAAGTAATTTTGTTTCCTTGAATGTATTGACCTAGACGTTGAAAAGGAGAAAAAGCAACACAATATTATAAACAGTATGTCCAAAAAGTTCAAATACACCTAGGCACAGTTTCATTAATTAAAAAAAACAAAAAAACCACACCAATAGATGAACGACTGGAACAGAAATAAAGGATGGTAACGCAACTGAACTGCAAATAGAAAGGTCTAACTCTGATCTGTACTTTACTTATATCTCTCTACATGGCCAACACCAGTAACTGATCCGTACCAAACATATTGGTAGTTACTTTTAGTGAACGGATCAGGTTACAAATTCTCTTCTATCCATTTACCAAGTTTCGAGCATATAGCTTAAATCCACATACATATCCGACAGTTTGTATTCAATTCTTAAGTCCAACAAATAATCCGATCTTGCTCTAAGCGTATGCAATGAAACGCTGAAAATTAGACTACAAAGTATTTGACTATTTCTTATAAACGATATAGATCTGATGCCGTTCGGAGCCTCGACTATTTAATACGTTGTGTATAGCAGAACTAAATAGAGCTCAGAGTTGTTCACAGTTAGTAAGTCAAAATGTATGAAGTTCGCCGACAAATATCACTTAAAACAATTAAAATATGTAAACATTTTGAATAAAACCCACATAAACTATAAGCTTACAGATATCACAACACAACACAAGAATATATGTAGGTAATTAGGTAAAGCTATTTGCATCTTATAACGTGTGTCCAAATACTACCAACTCCCTGAAATTCAAAATTTGGTCGGACCTTGGACTTACGAATATAAATCTTGAGGAGAAACTAGAATTTGTTTGGTTACATGATGTTATATTGTATTCTTCAGAAGCAGTTGGTTTGGTATCTTTGTAGCATAGAGTGGTTTCATGATACGTTTCAACATTACATTGTCCACTGTAACTTAACCTTAACTCAAAACCTATTATTCTATTCAGGTTCTCTGAAATATAATGTACATGAAAAAACAAATTTATTAAATTATATTCTGCAATAAATGTATTAAAGATATACTAACTCTTAGAATGACCAAATATTTGAAATAAACTGTGTCCAAATAAGCCTTGATTTGTCAGTGGACAACGAAATAAAGTCAACACCCATCGACACAGGGCTTTATTTATAGAGACAGCTTGCTGTTATCATTAATATTAGAACTAAAATATCATTATTAATTCTGCACATTGAGGAATAATTAATTGCCTTTTATACAGAGCGCGAACCCGAACTCGAGCTCGAACCCTTACGCGGCGTTCGCGGACAAATGATCAATATGAAAAACAACGAGTCCGTTTATATAGCAGGCGAACGTGAACTCGAACAAATTTTGGTTCGCGCTAATTCCGCTAAGAATAACTCTAGAGTAAATTTTTAGGAAATGGTCGCGCGAACTATTATGCTCAACCAATTACAGCTCAGAATTTTATCCAGGTTACATTGACTACAGGTCATATAGTGCAACATACTCACTGTAGCTGCAACGTGTTTACATATACACACACCATACAATACCCACCAAATACTGGTATACAGGTATATTGCTATTGTCATCAGTATCTGTATACTCCTAAGCCATTTTGTTTAATGACTTGGATATATTAGGGGAAATGATAAAAGTCGAGCGGGTGGAAAAATCGCGCTGTGCTAGGACGACAATTCCTGACGACATTCGCTCGGTAATCCGCCAAGTTTAGATTCGGGTTCGAGCTGTGTTTAAATGGGCCTTGAGTGTGCAAAACAGAATATATTTTAAATCGACAAATTTGTTTATAACAATCTATGAGTGTTTTTAATGATAAAATATATACTAATTATTTATATCACGAAATTTATTTTTTCTTACCTTGGTTTCCGTAATTTCTGTTATATAAAACAATAGACTGAAAGTTATATATTCCCTCCAGATCAACACACCACCATTCTAGGCTGGCTCTATTTGAATGGATTTGCTCTTGATTAAGTGAACCGTCCACGGCAAGACATGCCTGGTCTGTAACAGTATATAAGCTGCTCATATTCGTTGGCTTGTTTAAAGCAATGTTGTCTATGAAGGAATCTGAAACAATCCAATATCTGTTAAATGGAGCATTACAATAGGACTGTTTAGGAGATTTTGTTGAATTGGAGAGATACAATTCATATCAGGTCATGACAGGACAGTTGCCGAATATCATTTTATCTCTACAGGTACGTATGGACAGGGTAGTCTATAATAGGTGCCTTTAAGTTCCCCGAATGACCCCCCCCCCCTTTCAGCTTTTTCGGCTTTTTCCACCATGTTGGGGAATGAAAAGCAGTTTAGACAGAAGTGGCGAAATGTGCACTGATATTTTAAGCTGATTGTGCAGCTTGTGCAGATTGTGGAGTAAACTACTCCCAAATTTAATACAATAATACAAAACTTACTACCCCTGAATGTAGCTTAATATTGTGAAGATTCGACACTGCAAGACTTTAATTCTTTAAAGAAGGTAGGCAACATGTAAAGATCTGCAACAACCTAATATTACCGCTGAGATGCCATGGTAACAACATTTTACCCACTCTTTCTTTCATCTCTATTCTCTTAATCTCTTGTTTGTATATCATTTATGTTATCAGCTTATTGTTATTGTTATGCACATATAAGCCTCATACTTTTTGAACAGTTTAAGTCAAACTTACCACCACCCCCTACCCATGTAAAAATTTAATAAAAAAAGGGTTACCTTTTGGAAAAATAGTTTCCATACCGACGTCTATAACAGGTGTGTTACACCTTGGAAATGTATCATATAAATAACACGTCCGACGACATACATGATACGCCGCTCCAAAGCAATGGCCATCAGCAACACAGGAATAGACACATCCGACTCGACTTGTAATATTCTCTTGTCGATAGTATCCTGATAAAAGTTTATCTTTTAAGTATAAAGTGAAAAACGTTGAGGATGTTTCAAAACTTTCAAAAATCAACCAAAAGAATGTGAATAACCTGAGCAACAGAAACATTTTTCTCTTAATTTCAATCATTTGATTTGATCCAAGAAAAAAAAACAACTTCTTAACGTCCTATGGTCTTTATTTGTTGAAACTGATCAAATCAGAGACACAATCCTTCTAAATGAATTACGCAAGGTATAAAATAATATTTATAGCGTCCCGATGTATAGCTAGATTATTTTTTTTGAAAATCAACGATACGAGCCACATGGGATTAGAAAAAGCCGAAGCATACAGTGTAGCAGTTCTGCCAAGTCTTGATTTCATATTTGAAAATAAAACTAAGAATATGTAGACAATCTGGGCAAATTAATTCTTAATGTATTCAATGGAAAACCGATCAAGGAATAGTCTACATGTAGCAATCATATCATTATCGACCGACAGACCTGGGTCCATAAGCAACCTCATGGGAGAATTCAAAATTCTTGAGCAGAAATTTAGGATGAGCTGGAATGGGAGGTGAATGTTGTAATTAAGGGGGGAAATGAGCAACAGTTTCAACATGAAATCGTTGATCAGAATGACTCGTTAGGTGATGTTTTCCATCACGAAAGCAGCAGTTTACATGGCGTAACAAAGAAATCATCAAATATTATTGAGTGCATAATTTATATCTCGTAGGGGTACTTAGCACCATCGCAGGTATCGAGACAAAGACAAAGAGACTGACTAGGTTAGGCGATCTTCACCTTAAATGAACCAAGCTAAGATGTTTGATTATATGTATAAAGATAGGTTTGAAAAAAATGGCGTTGATTTTTAGGTATTTGATGTTTACAGAGCTTGGGATTGGAATCGGATTATAAGATTATGATGCACTGGAATAGAGTCACAACCGTCTGTAGAAACAATGGTTTTATGAAAAGTGATACCTTGACCATGTTGAAGATGATTTTTGTGAGTATGTTGGTATGTGATTTGAGGGCGGCTTAGGTACGAGGAGCATGGTGGTTTGGGATAATCAGCTTATTCGGATTGCGTTCCATGTGCTATGATTCCTTGTTCATTGCATTGCGCTGCTCCTTGTGTCTGCTGGTGCTTGGCGTCTTCATTTAAACAATATTTATTGAATAAAAATTTACATATCAGTTTACACATAAATCAGATTCGGAAAAAAAGGACAGGGCTTATGTTAATCCGTCTCCATATAAAGCATGTACAAGTATTAATACAAGAATATTTTAATCAGAAAAAAAAAGAGAACTTGGGGTTATGCAACACACTTAATACAGTATTTACAACAGCATAGAATTGAGAGCAAAGGAAGTGTCAGATAGTCATGGATTTGGCGTCTTGATCGTGGCAACATAAATCTGACCATCTAATACACATGTACCTTTGAATTTTAAAACTAGATGTACATGACAACACCCTTTCAATCTATCAAAAGATCGTCACTTGTAATAAGAAGACTGCTTTTCAGTTTAGTAATGTTTCCAAGTTTTGTCGAAGTTTCCATCATATAAACCTTATATTAGTGCTCTTTGGTCTGAGTATATTTCAAAATAATAATTTGTTAATTTCAAGGTTATAAGTTATAGCAACTGCTTTTAAAACGTATGGTTTGTTCATTAAAGATCCAGTTTTACTGTTTTAGAAACACTCTTAATTTGTTGTTGTTGATCTACCAGCTGTAGAATGATACCGAGTGCTCTTAAGAACAAGATCTGTTCCTCACAAATCTGGTAGCTTCCATGCTTTTTAGCATTTTGTTGTGTATAATGGGTATAAAACAAACAATTTAAGGATTATATGTAGATTATTTTTGCGTCTATTTGATGAGACCATTCATGCAAGATATTTAACGTGCGACAATTGCACGTCCACCAAACAAAAAACGCAAAGAAAATCTAAATTTAATATTTATACTGTATTTACAGTCGATTGTTCATGAATCTTTAACTTTTTAAGGATGTTTTTGCTACAGTGGCTATGATACATATAAATTATTATAATCTGTAATACAGCTCCTGTAAATCAACCCAATAGGTGTGAAATTAACCCAGTAACTGCATGTCCTTGTTACATAACCTTTATTACTCCTTGTCTACTTTAATACCTTGTCTCAATAAAGAGTTAATTTGAAAAATAAAATTTGTGTTTGTTTTGTTTATGATTAATATTTCATATATTTATTGAAAACTGTTAAATTGTACATTATCAATTTGTTCGAATTTTGTTTAAGATAAATAGAACTAAAATAAAAAATTATGAATGTAAAATTCGCTTATGCGAATTATTCACTATTTTTTAATAGTTTACGGTCTATAGCTAAAATAAAGATATTGTTAAAATGTTGACGGCAAGCACATTGCAAAAATATCAGTTCGAAGTTCATGTGATATGATGTTCTGAAGATAAAAGAAATGCATGTATGCAAATTATCCATTTTCAGACCCGTATAAAAATAAAGGAAATTTACCAAAAACAGAATGTAGGTATTATATAAAAGTCTACAGAAGGTCAGGGTCAAAAGTTATGACTTAACAACCCAAAGCCTATAATAAATATTTAATTTTGTCATTTCCGGACTTTTCCGGGAAATTTCGGAAAATATATAACAGAAATCAACAATAGAATCAAACGTTCAAGGAAATACATATTTGTTTGCAGTATAAAATATGTGAATTTTGAGTGAAATATTAAGAACGAAATGAAGGAAAATCTTGCCAATCACATTGCAATAATCAAAAAATATCCGTAAACACGATATTCAGATATACATTATAAAAATATAAGAATAAACAAAACCGTTTTATACCGAACTAAAAATACTTTCTCATAATCAGTAACAAAATGCGTAATAGTTTTGCTGGTGACTGGCCAACCACCATACCGTATACAATTTAAATATACTTATATCTAAATTATTGCGATCAAATAAATGCTTGATTGTAGGGACAATCATTAATAGCAAATTTAACACATATAACAAAACAACCACCATCTTGGCATTACATTTGGTATTTCATACATTACTCTCATGGTTCTGACTCTTATTAAGTCAGTTATAATACGGCAAGTCACAAAAAGTGAATAGCAAAACCGAAGCTTGGAAAACAAGAGAAATCCGTTTGTTAAATGTTTTGACTATTCTTTAGCAAAATTAGCGCATAGATTTTAGATAAAATCTGTTTGGAAATTATTTAACTAAAAGGTATTCCTTCATTTAGCCCTATCAAATAGATTTGTTTCAAAATTTCATTGCCAAAAGAAGAATAAATATTTCTTGAAGGTAAAAATTAAAGTAAATAACAAAAAACAATAGGTCACAATTTGACGATTCATGTTTGAATCTCAACAAGCAAGACAAAATTTAGTTATTCAACTTGCGAGTATTACAAACCTACTGAATATAAAAAAAAAAAATCTGGGTTATTTATAGCTTCAAAAATCGATTTAAATCTTGAAAATAAAAAATAAAATTATTTACTAACATACCCTATTAAAAGTAATTTTGTTTCCTGGAATGTATTGACCTAGACGTTAAAAAGGAGAAAAAGCAACAAAATATTATAAACAGTATGTCCAAAAAGTTCAAATACACCTAGGCACAGTTCATTAATTCAAAAATAAAACACCAATAGATGAACGACTGGAACAGAAATAAAGGATGGTAACGCAACTGAACTGCAAATAGAAAGGTCTAACTCTGATCTGTACTATACTTATATCTCTCTACCTGGCCAACACCAGTTACTGATCCGTACCAAACATATTTGAAGTTACTAATAGTGAACGGATGAGGTTACAAATTCTCTTCTATCCATTTACCAAGTTTCGAGCATATAGCTTAAATCCACATACATATCCGACAGTTTGTATTCAATTCCTAAGTCAAACAAATAATCCGATCTTGCTCTAAGCGTATGCAATGAAACGCTGAAAATTAGACTACAAAGTATTTGACTATTTCTTATAAACGATATAGATCTGATGCCGTTCGGAGCCTCGACTATTTAATACGTTGTGTATAGCAGAACTAAATAGTGCACAGAGTTGTTCACAGTTAGTAAGTCAAAATGTATCAAGTTCGCCGACAAATATCACTTAAAACAATTAAAGTATGTAAACATTGTGAATAAAACCCACATAAACTATAAGCTTACAGATATATATATATATGTAGGTAATTAGGTAAAGCTATTTGCATCTTATAACGTGTGTCCAAATACTACCAACTCCCTGAAATTCAAAATTTGGTCGGACCTTGGACTTACGAATATAAATCTTGAGGAGAAACTAGAATTTGTTTGGTTACATGATGTTATATTGTATTCGTCAGAAGCAGTTGGTTTGGTATCTTTGTAGCATAGAGTGGTTTCATGATACGTTTCAACATTACATTGTCCACTGTAACTTAACCTTAACTCAAAACCTATTATTCTATTCAGGTTCTCTGAAATATAATGTACATGAAAAAAAAATTATTAAATTATATATACATTATATAAATGTATTAAAGATATACTAACCCTTACGATGACCAAATATTTGAAATAAACTGTGTCAAAATAAGTCTTGATTCATCAGTGGGCAACGAAATAAAGCCAACACCCGTCGATACAGGGCTTTATTATAAAGAGACAGCTGGCTGTTATCTTCAATATTAGAAATAAAATATCATTATAAATTCTGCATATTGAGTGATAATTAATTGCCTGTTATACACACCGCCCGAACTCGAACTCGAACCCGTACGCGGCGTTCGCGGACGAATGATCAATATGAAAAACAACGAGTCCGTTTATATAGAAGGCGAACGTGAACTCGAACAAATTTTGGTTCGCGCTAATTCCGCCAAGAATAACTCGAAACTTTTATGCTCAGCCAATAAAAGCTCAGAATTTTATCCAGGTTACATTGACTACAGGTCATATAGTGCAACATACTCGCTGTAGCTGCAACGTGTTTACATATACACACACACACCAAATACAATACCCACCAAATACTTGTATACAGGTATATTGCTATTGTCATCAGTATCTGTATACTCCTAAGCCATTTTGTTTAATGACTTGGATATATTAGGGGAAATGATAAAAGTCGTGCGGGTGGAAAAATCGCGCTGTGCTAGGACGACAATTCCTGACGACATTCGCTCGGTAATCCGCCAAGTTTGGATTCGGGTTCGAGCTGTGTATAAATGGGCCTTGAGTGTGCAAAACAGAATATATTTTAAATCGACAAATTTGTTTATAACAATCTATGAGTGTTTTTAATGATAAAATATATACTAATTATTTATATCACGAAATTTATTTTTTATTACCTTGGTTTCCGTAATTTCTGTTATATAAAACAATAGACTGAAAGTTATATATTCCCTCCAGATCAACACACCACCATTCTAGGCTAGCTCTATTTGAATGGATTTGCTGTTTATTAAGTGAACCATCCACGGCAAGACACGCCTGATCTGTAACAGCATATAAGCTGCTCATATTAGTTGGTTTGTTTAAAGCAATGTTGTCTATGAAGGAATCTGAAACAATCCAATATCTGTTGTGCAGTTTGTGCAGATTGTGGAGTATACAACAATACACAACTTACTACCCCTAAATGTGGCTTAATATTTTGGAGAATCGACACTACAATACTTTAATTCTTTAAAGAAGGTAGGCAACATGAAAAGGTCTGCAACAACCTAATATTACTGCTGAGATGCCATGGTAACAACATTTTACCCACTCTTTCTTTCATCTCTATTCTCTTAATCTTTTGTTTGTATATCATTTATGTTATCAGCTTATTGTTATGCACTTGTTATATATAAGCCTCACACTTCTTGATTTTAGTTCACCTGATGACGAAAATATTATTGTTGAAACGTTGTGTATTATTGTATTAAACTGAGGATGATAGGCAGTTTGAAATATGGGTAAGTCAAACAGTTTGTCAAACTTCCCACCACCCCCTACCCATGTAAAAATTAAATAAAAAAAAAAAGGTTTACCTTTGGGAAAAAAAGTTTCCATACCGACGTCTATAACAGGTGTGTTACACCTTGGAAATGTATCATATAAATAACACGTCCGACGACATACATGATACGCCACTCCAAAGCAAAGGCCATCAACAACACAGGAATGGACACATCCTATTCGACTTGTAATATTCTCTTGGCGATAGTATCCTGCTAAAAGTTTATCTTTTAAGTATAAAGTGAAAAACGTTGAGGATATTTCAAAACTTCCAGGAATCAACCAAAAGAATGTGAATATCCTGAGCAACAGAAACATTTTTCTCTTATTTTCAATCATGTGATTTGATCCAAAAAAACAACTTCTTAACGTCCTATGGTCTTTATTTGTTGAAACTGATCAAATCAGAGACACAATCCTTCGAAATGAATTGCGCATGGTATAAAATAATACTTATAGCGTCCCGATGTATAGCTAGATTATTTTTTTTGAAAATCAAAGATACGATCCACATGGGATTAGACAAAGCCGAATCATACAGTGTAACAGTTCTTGATTTCATATTTGAAAATAATAACTAATATACAATCTGGGCAAATTAATTCTTAATGTATTCAGCATCAACCTACAACCACTTTAATCAGACCAATTCAACATTTGATTCTGTAAGAAGTTACAAACAATAGACAATAATTTGATTTCATTTTATTTACTTTGATTACCCAGAGGGTAATAACCTCGGGATTGTCATAAACATTTTTTAATATATTCAACTTCAAGTAACAAACTGGTTACGTTTTCGTTTTGTTCTTGTTTTTTCCATATTGTTGTACCAATCCGTATTGTTTACAAATAGAATTTCTATGAAACATTTTTTCCCATACCATAAATAAATCATGCATTGATATATTATGCGTACATAACAGCTTAACCATGCATTATACGTACGTAACACATGGGAAATCACAAGCTATTTAAAGAAGGGTTCCCTTATTTTCATATATATACATATATTTACCATAATTGAACCGGTAATACTTATATAAATAGAAACTAAAGGAATTCTAATGACTGGGAAAATATCAGATTGTCCCACAAGTCCTTAATTTACTCGTAATTAGGCTAATTATGATGGAATTTCCCTCGGTAGGGTACTGCCATAGGTATGTACCTCAAGTCTCAAATGTCGTTGATCTTTTTTTTGATCATCGTGTCTATGAATTCCGTACATGACCGGACGCTGTGGTTGTCAAGTATGCACGCATGCGTACTTGCCCACATTCCTTATTATTTTCCACAACATCAATGGCATTTTAGTATTCCTAAAATTTACCGACGAACGCCCCTTCAGCTTTTGAGCTAAATATAGCTACATACGAAATCCTCTAAAGCATCGTGTTTTTACGTTTTTATACATCGTTGTTTCACGGTAAATGCGCACGCATCACTATGAATTTAGTGATAGAAGTCGTATATGTATTTTAACTTTTCTAGTCTTGCAAATGGACCAAGGGTCGGCTAGTTTATCCAGGTCGAGGCAGTCCAAAACATCCTTTTGCACTGGATGAAATCAAGTCGTCAAGACGATCATCTTTCATTGTCGATCTTAAATAGTTACCAGGCATTTCAGTCCCCATTAATAATACTGCATCGCCAGTATTGGATTGATCCCCAGCCTCGATCACTGCTTGATTTTTTACCTCTGGTTCGCCATCTCCGTGTTTTGAGGAATCCGATTCCGAAGAGGGTATCTTTGAAGATTTACCAGCCGCGGCAGCATCAAAAGGGTTTTTCGGTGCACCGACCATACGGTACCGAACACTTTTGCGCTGTTTAAGTAAATCCTGATGGAATTTTAAATTGTACTTTTATTTGTATCAAAATTCATTTCAACATTACATTCAAGGCAACGGATTTTTTATCGGTTTGTGCTCTCCTTGGGGTGCACTTAGAATGATTAAGAGTAACCGTTAATTTAAGGTCAATTTCTTTCAAATGAATTGAATCGAGTGAGAGTAGGACTTTATTACACAATTTGAACAACCGAGAAAAACACAGGCAATTTGATATCTGAAACTATTTTACTGACCAACTATTTATAGAGCAGATAATTATTTTATTGATAGGGCCTGCCTATAGATTTATAGATCCTAAGCTAAGTAGGCTATGTAATCGGTTTACCAAAATGTGGAAAAGGACTTTATTACACAATTTGAACAATGGAGAAAAACCAAGACATTTGTAAAATAGCACTTTACGGTTACTGAAAAAAATCTAGACAATTTGAAATCCGTGGTAATTGATGTTTTGCCTTGGATTGGTTCGACAAATGAAAAAGCGTGGTTTTTGGACTGGTAAATTAATACGAATAACTATTCATGACAAATGAGAGAAGGAACAGAAAAATGACTTCAATAACGGAGAATCAAAAAGGGGAGGTAAATCACATTTAAAAAGACAACAATATCATAAATCTGTGACAATCAGAAACTGTTTTACCTACAACCATTTACAGAGTAGATAATTATTTTATAGATATAGATTTATAGTGCCTAAGTAGACTAATCAGTTTGCCGATACATTTTTTTCCTTTTTCCTTCAACCAATCTATTTTACTGACACACCTGCCTTAACGGATAAAGATGGCGAATATATGAAAATTATCAATTTTTGTTGTATTAAAGTACACTTATCTCTATGAATTTTTTAAGTAAGCCAAATTTAAAAATACCTACTCGTAGACAATATATTGAATATTATTTGACCTAGTTTTCAAGGTCATAGATTAAGTGGGTCACACCTTCCGTGGCCGTTAAAGTGACCTAATTTGAAAAATGTCGAAAATTGAATAATTCGAAAAAAAAAATACGAAATTTAAAAATCGGTCTCCAGGAAAAGGTAGATAATGATCCAATGTATCTATGTGCTAAATCTCATCGAAATCGGTCTATCAATAGTGTCTGAATTTTGGCTTTAAGAATTGTAACGAAAATTCAAAATGGTGGCCGATATGGCAGCTTGACCTAATTATTTAGGTCAAATCGATTACTATTGAAAAGTTATTTATAAAACAGTTTTCAATTTTCACCTAGCTGTTATACACCGGAAGTTACGTAATTACGTCAGTTGAGGCTAAACCGGAAGTCGAATTTTTTTTCCAAAGTTTTCAAAAATTATAATCATATCGCCTATCAACTGGTAAAGTTTCAAAATTATACCATTAATATTGAAAGAGAAATCACGGTCTGAAATTTTTGCCGATGACCCTTGAATATTGAATTGCAAATCGTGGATAAAAGATTTAACCGAATTGCATTAAACCTATAATTGTTAGTTGACAAATACATTGAAGTTTTCAAATCTGTAAATCTGGTCGAAATCGAACTGAAAATAAACTTGCTAAACCTCTCACTTCCGGTCTGAAATAGAACTTCCTTTTTTGTTTTATTTGATAATAGAAATCCGTCTTAGATCGACTGTAGATTTAGAATTTCTGTACCTTTTACCAGTTTGTCTGCAAACTCATCCAAGAATCGCAAAAAATAGAAAATAATCCGAACGATTACAATACGTTTTCGACCAAACTCGAAATACGTAATAAAAAATTATGGATGTAAAATTCGCTTATGCGAATTATTCACTATGCCTTTTTTCAACAGTTTACGGTCTATAACTAAAATAAAGATATTGTTAAAATGTTGACGGCAAGCACATTGCAAAAAATATCAGTTCAAAGTTCATGTGATATGATGTTCTGGAGATAAAAGAAATGCATGTATGCAAATTATCCATTTTCAGACCCGTATAAAAATAAAGGAAATTTACCAAAAACAGAACGTAGGTATTATATAAAAGTCTACAGAAGGTCAGGGTCAAAAGTTACGACTTTACAACCCAAAGCCTATAATAAATATTTAATTTTGTCATTTCCAGACTTTTCCGGGAAATTTCGGAAAATATTTTTCGGATTGATAATTTTGTTACGTTTCTAATACATTGTAACATTTGTGCATCATTGTTATGTTTTTCCATTGTAACGTTTCTTCTTGGTATGAGAAGACAGACGAGGTCTTTGGAGGTTCAGAAAATACAACAAAGATAAAATGGCATTTAAAGATATATTTCAAACATTAAGAAACACTTCTAGTACTAGTACAATAGAATCATATTAACCCACTGCTACATGTTGGCCTGTCTGGTCAGAACAGCAGATAACTCCAATCTCCCTAACTCTGACCAGTACTATACTTATATCTATCTATCTGGCCAACATCAGTTACTGATCCGTACCACACATATTAGTAGTTACTAATAGTAAACGGATCAAGTTACATATCTCCCCCCCCCCCTGTATTGACAGTACAGGTATAAACAAAAATTTGAGTATTGGTAGCTATCATATGGACTAAGTGGTCTGTGTATATATAAAAAACAAAACATCTGGAACTGACCCTTAAGTAAAGCTGGAGTTGAACACAGATCAGGTTCCAAAGAAAATATCTCTTCAATATCAGCTACAGTTGTACTAAATAGTAGCATATGATATATTATAATACAATAAATAACAGAAATCAACAATAGAATCAAACGTTCAAGGAAATAAATATTTGTTTCCAGTATATATTATGTGAATTTTGAGTGAAATATTAAGAACGAAATGAAGGAAAATCTTGTCAATCACATTGAAATACTCAAAAATATCCGTTAACACGATTTTCAGATATACATTATAAAAATATAACAATAAACAAAACCGTTTTATGCTGAACTAAAAATAAATATACTTTCTCATAATTAATAACAAAATGCGTGATAGTTTTGCTGGTGACTGGCCAACCAGCATATCGTATACAATTTAAATATACTTATATCTAAATTATTGCGATCAAATAAATGCTTGATTGTAGGGACAATCATTAATAGCAAATTTAACACATATAACAAAACAACCACCATCTTGGCATTACATTTGGTATTTCATACATTACTCTCATGGTTCTGACTCTTATTAAGTCAGCTATAATACGGCAAGTCGCAAAAAGTGAATAGCAAAACCGAAGCTTGGAAAACAAGAGAAATCCGTTTGTTAAATGTTTTGACTATTCTTTAGCAAAATTAGCGCATAGATTTTAGATAAAATCTGTTTGGAAATTATTTAACTAAAAGGTATTCCTTCATTTAGCCCTATCAAATAGATTTGTTTCAAAATTTCATTGCCAAAAGAAGAATAAATATTTCTTGAAGGTAAAAATTAAAGTAAATAACAAAAAACAATAGGTCACAATTTGACGATTCATGTTTGAATCTCAACAAGCAAGACAAAATTTAGTTATTCAACTTGCGAGTATTACAAACCTACTGAATAAAAAACAAAATAAATCTGGGTTATTTATAGCTTCAAAAATCGATTTAAATCTTGAAAATAAAAAAAAAAATATTTACTAACATACCCTATTGAAAGTAATTTTGTTTCCTTGAATGTATTGACCTAGACGTTGAAAAGGAGAAAAAGCAACACAATATTATAAACAGTATGTCCAAAAAGTTCAAATATACCTATGCACAGTTTCATTAATTAAAAAAAAAAACCCACACCAATAGATGAACGACTGGAACAGAAATAAAGGATGGTAACGCAACTGAACTGCAAATAGAAAGGTCTAACTCAGATCTGTACTATATTTATATCTCTCTACATGGCCAACACCGGTAACTGAACCGTACTAAACGTGTTAGAAGTTACTAATAGTGAACGGATCAGGTTACAAATTCTCTTCTATCCATTTACCAAGTTTCGAGCATATAGCTTAAATCCACATACATATCCGACAGTTTGTATTCAATTCCTAAGTCAAACAAATAATCCGATCTTGCTCTAAGCGTATGCAATGAAACGCTGAAAATTAGACTACAAAGTAAAAGGCTATATCAAATGACCTTGACCTTCAATGACCCTGAAAACATAGGCCTATAATGGTCGACAACAATTTTTTTGAAAAAAAATTCAAAAGGCTATATCAAGTGACCTTGACCTTCAATTACCTTAATAATTTTCAAGTAAAATGTACTTGACCTAAGCTGTCCATACATATGCTTATAATGGTTGTTAAAAAGTTTGTTTTGAGTGTTTAAAAATTCAAAAGGCTATATCACGTGACCTTGTATCAAGTGGCCCCATAGGGGTTGTTTGCCACTTTCATTACTGTTCTAGTTTCTTTTTTTCTTTTTTATTATGATCTACATACCCAACTCACTTGGCTTGTTAGATACTATCATCCACATTATATATTCATTTGTTCCTAGTCTCCGACTTTATTTGTTAATACTATGATTACCATCTGACATTAAATCGCTCATAAATTATTCACATATTCGACCGAGTAACTGTGGCTTTTCACGTTCACGACCAGAAACACATGACGGCCATCAAATCCATGACTATCTGACACTTTCTTTGCTCTCAATTCTATGCCGTTGTATCAACTGTATTAAGTGTGTTGCATAACCCCAGTTCTCTTTTTTCTCTCTTTTTCTTTTCTTATTAAAATTTATTCTTGTATTAATACTAGTACATGCTTTACATGGAATGAACATAAGCCTTGTCTTTTTGTCCGAATCCGATTTATGTGTAAACTGATATGTAAACTTTTATTCAATAAATATTGTTTTAATCATTCTGATCAACGTTTTCAACGATATTGGAACTGTTGCTCATTTCCCTCTTAATTACAACATTCACCTCACTCATTTTGAATTCTCCCATGAGATTGCTTATGGACCCCGGTCTGTAGGTCGATAATGATATGATTTATTGCTACATATAGCCTATTGCTTGATCGGTCTTCCACTGAATACATTAAGAATTAATTTGCTCAGATTGTCTACACTTTCTCAGCTTTATTTTAAACATGAATTCGAGACAGAACTGTTACACTGTATGATTCGCCTTTTTTTAATATCATGTGGCTCGTATCGTTGATTTTCAATACAATAATCTAGTTATACATCGGGACGCTATAAATATTATTTTTTACCTACGCCATTGATTTAGAAGGATTGTGTCTCTGTTTTGATTTTTGGTTTTTTGGATCATATCACATGATTGAAAGGAAGAGAAAAATGTTTCTGTTGCTCAAGATATTCACATTCTTTTCGTTGATTCCTGAAAGTTTTGAATTATCCTCAACGTTTTTCAATTTATACTTAAAAGATAAACTTTTAGCAGGATACTATCGCCAAGAGAATATTAAAAGTCGAGTCGGATGTGGCCATTCCTGTGTTGCTGATGGCCTTTGTTTTGGAGTGGCGTATCATGCATGTCGTCGGACGTGTTATTTATATGATACATTTCCAAGTTGTTCCACTAACACATCTGTTATAGACGTCGGTATGGAAACAATATTTCCCAAAGGTAAACCTTTTTTCTATATTAAATTTTACGTAAGGAAGGGAGAGTTTGGCTTATACTGTTTACCCACATTTAAAAAAATCTGCCTACCGTCTGTATTTGAGATGTTTCCACTTGGAAAAAATGTCGAACTTAAAGAAAAACAAAAGTTTCAGATTTTTGCCGATCGACTGATATGTATACCCTGAAAATAAAGGAAAGACACTTCGAGTTTGTTTAATTTTCCTCAACAGTTGCATCAGCTTAAAATATCAATAATACATTTGACTTCTCATAGGCACCTGTGACTATCCTGTCCAAAGGTACCTGTAGAGTAACATGATATTCAACAACTACCCTATAGGTGGGTTTATACTTCTTACGGCGTTTGACGCATTAAATAGCTGTCATACGCTGGGGTACGGCGTTTGTCGACGTTCTTCAGCGCATCGATTTATACTTACATCGCCAGCGAGACATGTCGTGTAACGGCGTAACTCTTTTTGTTACTGTGTTGCACCGGCATTTCAACCAATCAGAAGTAGCTATTGTACAACACAGACAAGGAGTGATTTGGATCTTTTCTTCAAACATGGACAACGTTAATTACACAGATGAGAGGTTGATAACTGAGGTTGATGTATTTAAGTGTTTGTACTTGACAACCCGGTCTGATGAAGACCAGATGAAGAAGGAAAATGTCTGGCAACCATTGGCGAGACGTTAGGTCGAGATGGTAAGTATGGATGTTACTGGACATGTTCTATAATTATACGTCGGTTAGCGGCATAAAACGCCAGACCTTACCGCGCTGGTTTTCCAAGGCTTCGTTGAATTCCACCACTTGTTAAGATGGCGGACATAAGCGATGAAGAGGCACTCCACGTCGTCCAGCTCCAAACTATGGCAGTCGTATATCACATAGGCTTCGTGGAATTCCACCACGTGTTAAGATGGCGGACATAAGCGATGAAGAGGCACTCCACGTCGTCCAGCTCCAAACTATGGCAGTCGTATATCACATAGAGGACCCGACCCCCCCCCCCCCCCGCCCCCCTTAGAGAGTACATGTGACCAATATTTGGTCGCCGACAGCATCAAGGCCATTTTTATCACTTAGTGCGAGAACTTGAGCCTGCTGATTCCGAATTTTTTCTTCTTCATCTGGTCTTTAAATTCAAACCTGCTTGGCACATACAAAATCAACCTCTCAAGGAGTGATTTGGATCTTTTCTTCAAACATGGAAAACGTTGATAACACAGAAGAGAGGTTGAAAATTGAGGTTGATGTATTTAAGTGTTTGTAATTGACAACCCGGTCTGATTATAAAGACCAGATGAAGTAGGAAAATGTCTGGCAACCATTGGCGAGACGTTGGGTCGAGATAGTAAGTATGGATATTCCTGGACATGTTCTATAATTATAAGTATATTAATGGACATCGATGGCACTAAACTACGATTCTTACCATGGTTATCCATCAGTTATATAACTCCATAGTTTGGGTTTATACTTTTTACGCCGTCAAACGCCGTAAAGCGCTAGACCTGACCGCGCTGGTCTTAAAGGGGCACAGTCTTGATTTGTTTAGGACAATCATCCGACAGCCTCAAACACATGAAATCTTTTGTTTAGCTAATCAGAAATAGTCTACAGAGCTTACCTTTGAAATTTGAGCCTTCAAATCCATGGGTATACATAATTATCCGTGTTTGAAAATCATAATGTCTTAAGATATTACGAACTTCCTGCCATATTGGAAAATCAAAGAGTTATAAATAGACTACTGCGCAGGCCCACACTGATAAAACAAAAAGAAAGTACATGTAATAACAATTGTAGATTTTGTGAACAGGACAAACAATTTTCAGACTGACTGAAGACCATCCGCGTACAGCACGAAAAAAAATAAAAAGTCAAATTTTTTAGGTATATTTCAAGGTATTTTGCGATTTTCATAGAGCTTGAGTATTTCTGAGGACTGTTTAAATGTAACAAAGGCCCAAAACGACCCCCAAAAATCAAGATTGTGCCCCTTTAAGTGTGAACCAAGCACGTAAAAGCGCGATAACGCCCGCATGCACCGACCTTTTTCAAAGGCTTCGCAGAATTTCACCATGTGTTAAGATGGCGGACATAAGCGATGAGGAGGCACTCCATGTCGTGCAGCTTTAAACTATGGCAGTCATATATAACCTAGAGGACCCCCCCCCCCCCCACTCCCTTAGAGAGTACGTCACCGACGGCATCAAGGCGATTTTTATCACCACTTAAATTTTTCAACTTTAATTTTCAACCTCTCATCTGTGTAATCAACGTTGTCCATGTTTGAAGAAAAGATCCAAATCACTCCTTGTCTGTGTTGTACGATATCTACTTGTGATTGGTTGAATTGCCGGCGTTTGCTAGCGTTAACGTTGGAAGGTTCAACAAAGTTGAACTCTGGAAAAAGTTACGCTGTCAAACGCCGTTATACGACGTGTCTTGCTAGCAATGTAAGAATAAATCGATGCGCAGAAGAACGACGACAAAGGATGTATCCCAGAGTATAAAAGATATTGGATTGTTTCAGATTCCTTCATAAAGAACATTGCTTTAAACAAGCCAACTAATATGAGCAGCTTATATGATGTGAAATATCAGGCGTGTCTTGCCGTGGACGGTTCAATAAATAACTGGTACATCCATACAAAAAGTTCCAGCCTAGAATGGTGGTGTGTTGATCTGGAGGGGATATATATCTTTCAGTCCATTGTTTTATATAACAGAAATGTTGGAGACCAAGGTGAGAACAAATAAATTGCGTGATATAAATTATTAGTATATATTTTATCATTAAAACAGTGATAGATTGTTATAAACAAATTGGTAGATTTAATATATATTCTGTTTTGCACACTAATTATTCCTCAATATGCAGAATTTATAATGATATTTTATTCATAATATTAATGATAACAGTCAGCTTTCTCTTTATAATAAAGCCCTGTATCGATGGGTGTTGGCTTTATTTCGCTGCCCACTGATGAATCAAGACTTATTTTGATACAGTTTATTTCAAATATTTGGTCTAAGAGTTAGTATATCTTTAATACATTTATTGCCGAATATAATTTAATAAATTTGTTGTATTATCTATATTATATTTCAGACAGCAAGAATAGAATAATAGGTTTTGAGTTAAGGTTAAGTTACAGTGGACAATGTAATGGTGAAACGTATCATGAAACCACTCTATGCTACAAAGATACCAAACCATCTGTTTCTGACGTATACAATATAACATCATGTAACCAATCAAATTCTAGTTTCTCCTCAAGATTTATATTCATAAGGCCAAGGTCCTACAAATTTTTGAATTTCAGGGAGTTGTTAGTATTTGGACACACGTTATAAGATGCAAATAGTTTTACCTAATAACTTACATACATGTATATGCTTGTGTAATAGTGTTGTGGTATCTGTTAGCTTATTTATATATTATATATGCATATTTTAATTGCTTTAAGTGATATTTGTCGGCGAACTTCATACATTTTCAGTTACTAACTGTGAACAACTCTGCTATACACAACGTATTGAATAGTTGAGGTTTTGAACGGCATCAGATTTCGTTTTAATAGTCATATAAATACATTGTAGTCTGATTTCTGCTTTTCTTTGCATACGCTAAGAGCAAGATCTGATTATTTGTTAGACTCACGAAAACATTTGAATACAAACTCTCGCATTCGTATATGGATTTAAGGGGGTTGACAACCTTATGTTCGAAGTGTATTTCAATCAAGAAACGTATTAATTTTATATCCATCTATTTGGCATTAAAAGAAACTCATCTAGTAAAAATTTTATCATGTTATATTGCTGATATCCGTCCGTGAAGATAAATTTTAGCAAAACGGGGTATTCCTCTAGTAGACGTCAAATTACGTTGTCAGTTGACATTTTTTACCGTCATGAAATAAACATTCTCTACGTTTCTGGTCAGTTATTGTAATATCGGCACGGAGTAAGAGTATGTGTATCGGGTCAAAGTCACGTGATTCCATAAATCATTACGTCAATGAAACAAATAAAATTTTATGATTGTGGGTGGAAGGGTTTTGCATGTGCTTATTGTTTTGCACTCCAATTAGTGATATCGGTCATATCGATGCCAAAAGGGCTAAAGTTTCTACAGCTGAAAGAAACTTTTAACAACATGATGTTTATTTCGTAAGGTTTACATGTGTTTGAAAATGTTGAAAAAAAATGCCATTTTTCCAAGATATTCGCTACGATTTATCGGATTTTTAAACTTGGTATACAGTATATATTGACGAATTGTCATTATAAATTTCGTTGCTTTATTATTTTATTAAGAATGAATAGGTTTCATTTGAGGTTATATCACATTGGACAATTTTTCGTAAATGCATCTACGACAAAATTTTGATTTGCTATACAATATAACTTCAGTAACAAATCAAAATTTTCCTAGAATATAGCCAAGCTACAATTTTGTAGGATTGTTAGACTTGCGTATGATGCAAAATTTACCAACTTCATTCTGATATTTTGGTAAATAGTCTTGTAGTATCTGTGCTATATTTTATAGCAATAATTGAAGTATATTTTCGTCGACTTTCATACCATTTTCAGTTAAATGTGAAAACTTCATACAAGATTGAATATTGAGATTTTCGATAATTCGTTTTGATAGTAAATCCCCTACTTGTATTGATTTTCAAATTTTCTTGATAGGTGAAAGAAGTCTGAAATTTATTTTTATGACTAGGTTTAGTTTGTCAACTCTCCCTTAACCGAAACTTAGTAGATGGGAGCGTAGGAACCATTTGTGGCTCAAAGCCAACCTGTAATTTGTAGTTTTTAGAATTGAGATTTTTAAGTGCTTAATGCACAATTAAGGTTTTAATTCAAAATTAAAGTTTTCAATTCGAAGTTTTTAAGTAGGCCCTACAAGATATCATTCGGCAGAGGTTTTTTTAATATTTAAAATCCCGCATCCCGGAGATTTTTCTAATAAAATCTAATTTGAAATCTTTTATTTTTCCAGTTCCAGATCTTTGCCTTGGTCGTTTATTTAATTCACAGGTCGTAAAATGTAACCACTTAAATAATAAAAAAAAATCAATTATTATGGCTGTATGCTTCTAGAAATTTTATTATTTCGAAGTTTCAATGCGGTTCTCACATCGCCATCAGGGATATATATTATTTAATAGAGATAATATATTTAATAGAGAGACTAGAATATTGTTGGAATATAGATCCTTTATTTGTATTGCAGTTTAACAAATAAGCTTCACGTTGTGTTTCGTTGGTTATGTTTTGCCTTCAAGCCTGGAGGAGTTTGTTTTTTGGCAGAAGAATTTGAACTCCCTGAAACTTGCTCAGTTACGGGATATACATCCTGTCCAACCTGTATCACATGCTCTGCGTCCAGATCGTTTATTGGAGGAAACATTTAACTGCATACGTGTTGTTCCTAAATTAAATTACTCTTTTCAGTTTATATAACTGTTCTATTCGAATAGCGTTGACAGCCCACTGGGGTGATTAATTGGTATAACTGACCATGTGGTGTCATCCCGGAAAGTCACTGCTAGAAAATTTCCAGAATGTTTTCCCAGATTAAAAATGAAGTATGGTTTATTATGGTATGTTCTTGAGGAAGACGGTATTTATAGATTAGTTGTGCTAAAGTGTATGAAGTTTAAAGTTTTAGAGTTTATGCATGATCATATTACAATGGGTCATAGAGGAGTTTTAAGTACGTTGAATAGAGTCAGAGTTAAGTTCTATTGGGTTTATTTAAAACATGATGGTGAAAATTGGGTAAAATCTTGTGAACAATGTGTTGCTTGTAAGCGGGGTAATCAAACCTACCTACAGACCTAAAGCACCTAATGAGAAAATATGTATAGATTGTATTGGTCCTTTAGATTCTAGTAGTGGTTATAGATATGGTTTTTGTGTAATAGATGATTTTAGTAAATTTGCCCAAGCTTTTCCTATGAGAAGTTTAACTGCCAGAGAAACTGCTAAAGTATTAGTAAATGATTATATGTGTAAACAGAGCTCTATTCCTAAGATTATTTTGTTTGATAGAGGGGGTAATTTCACAAGTGAGCTTATTAAAGAAGTTTGTAATGTATTAAGAAATATGGGGGTTACAACTTTACCTTATTCACCTAATAGTAATGGAGCCATCGAAAGATGGAATAACACTTTAAAAACTATGTTAAAAACTTATATGTATAACGATAAGAAATGGCCTGATATGCTTCCTTTTTTGTCATTAGCATACAATTCTACTGTGCATTCCGCAACAGGGTTCACGCCTAATTTCTTACATCGAGGGAGAGAATCTCGTTTACCTGTTGAATTGTTATTTCTGAGTATTGAGAATAGAATGTATTAGTAAACATGAGTATATTAAAATGTTGAAGAGAAATTTACTAGAGTCTCTTAAATTTGCAAATGATAATTTGAAAAAGACACATAATAAATATATTAGAAATAGAAATAAACATGTGTATTTCCATAGTTTCAATTTAGGAGATAATGTAATCCTATTTCTTTACAGTTTGATACAAAGAGTAAAATTGTAGAAAAGTTTAAAAATAATCCTGTGTTGTATATTGTACAAAAGTCAGATGGTACTAAAGTAACTCTACATCATAATTAATTAAAGAAGATATTTGTGAGAGAATTAATAGATGATACATCTAATTTTATGAAAAATGTTAGAAAATGTAAAAGTGTTAAACCAAAAGTAAATGTAGATATTTATGAAGATAATGATTATTATGAATCCGATTTTTCTGATGAAGAAAATATTGTATGTTATGATAATCCAACAAGAGAAAAAATTTCCTTATGATGATGATGTAACTAGTGAAAATGTTATTCCTTATGATGATGTAACTAGTGAAAATGTTATTCCTTATGATGATGTAACTAGTGAAAATGTTATTCCTTATGATGATATGACTAGTGAAAATGTATTAGTAGATACTAGTGAAAACGAGAGTGTAAATGATGATTTAAGCGTATGCCTAGATTTTGTACCTCGCAGATCTCAAAGACATAGAAATACTGTTCAGAAGTATGAGGATTATCAAATATATGGGGATGCTTCTAAGCGCGCTTAATTTAAGTCATAAAATAGAATAAATATTTTATTTATATAATACGCTAAAATATAACATATGCTATTCATTTATTTAGAAATTTAGTTATTCAGTTTTGTTTTAACAGTTGACAGGGACGTCAAATGTAAAAAAGGGGAGAATGTCATGTTGAGTATGAATGAGATATTATTATATAGTATATTTTTATATTATTATTTGTAACAACTTACAATATGAACTTGTAAATCTCTACACGTAGCCATATAATTGTACATAATTTTTATGAGTATAAATATTCATGTTTTTGTTGTATTACGATTTCAACAAGTGCATATTACAACCATGAGCTGTTAGAGTATATGAAATATATGTATCTTAATATGCGTAATCCAGATGTTATATGTATATGTATCTAGTAGTATGTAATATGTGTATATATGTGTATCTAATTGTATGTAATTGTATGTAATTATGATATTTTGTGTGTAAATAAAGGTATAAAAAAAAAAAAAAAAAAAAAAAAAAAGATATTAATAAGAAATTATTTGTAGTCTGAATGTTTTGTCTGAATGTATTCTCGTTTCTTGTTTTGTTTCGGAATTCGTTTTTTTGTAAGAGACCGGTTTTTCCCTCCATGAACGCTTGTAAATTTTATTAATGATTTTTTTTCTAATTAAACTTTCACTATTCAACCACGTATTCTCTCTAAGCTGTAGTGAGGCAGTGTGACACCTGTAGCCTTTTCCTTGATCGGTCTTCCATTGCAAACATTAAGAATTAATTTGCCCAGATTGTCTTCACTTTTTTAGCTTTATTTTCAAATATGAAATCAAGACATGGCAGAACTGTTACACTGTATGATTCGGCTTTTTCTAATCCCGTGTGGCTCGTATCGTTGATTTTCGATAGTTATACATCGGGACGCTATAATTTTATTTTATATCTGCGCAATTGATTTGGAAGGATTGTGTCTCTGATTTGATCAGTTTAAACAAATAAAGACCATAGGACGTTAAGAAGTTTCTTTTTATCAAATCAAATGATTGAAAGGAAGAGAAAAATGTTTCTGTTGCTCAAGATATTCACATTCTTTTGGTTGATTCCTGAAAGTTTTGAAATATCCTCAACGTTTTTCACTTTATACATAAAAGATAAACTTTTAGCAGGATACTATCGCCAAGAGAATATTAAAAGTCGAGTCGGATGTGTCCAATCCTGTGTTGCTGATGGCCTTTGTTTCGGAGTGGCGTATCATGTATGTCGTCGGACGTGTTATTTATATGATACATTTCCAAGCTGTTCCCCTAACACACCTGTTATAGACGTCGGTATGGAAACTATATTTCCCAAAGGTAAACCTTTTTTTATTAAATTTTACGTGGGAAATGGGGAGTTTGACTTATACTGTTTATCATTTGTATTTGAGATAACCACAGGTGCATGTAGACAGGATAGTCTATATTAAGTACCTATAAGCTCCCCGACGAAATAAATTTTGTTTCATTTCCTTAATAAACGTTTATTTGAATTGTTTCCACTGTTTTCCAAGAAAAAGAAAAAAATTGAGATTTTTGCCGATCGACTGATATGTACAATGAAAATAAAGGTAAGATACTCCGAGTTTGTTTACTTTTCAACAACAATTAAGCATAAAATATCCGTAATACATTTGACTTCTCATAGGCACCTGTGACTATCCTGTCCACAGGTACCTGTAGAGTAACATGATATTCAACAACTACCCTATAGGTGGGTTTATACTTCTACGGCGTTTAACACAGTAACGCTTTCATGCGCTTTCTTCGGTGCATCGATTAATACTTACATCGCCAGCGAGACACGCCGTTACTGTGTTGAACTTTCCAGCGTTTACGCTTCCAGGGCCTGCAATTCAAGAAATCACAAGTAGCTATAGTACAACACAGACAAGGAGTGATGTAAGTATAAATCGATGTGCTGAAGAACGCCGACAAACGCCGTATTCCAGAGTATAAAAGCCGTAAGAAGTATAAACCCACCTTTATGCCCCATTAAACAGATATTGGATTGTTTCAGATTCCTTCATAAAGAACATTGCTTTAAACAAGCCATCTAATATGAGCAGCTCAAAGTATGTGAAATATCAGGCGTGTCTTGCCGTGGACGGTTCAACAAATAACTGGTACATCCACACTAAAAGTTCCAGTCTAGAATGGTGGTGTGTTGATCTGGAGGAGATATATATCTTTCAGTCTATTGTTTTATATAACAGAAATGTTGGAGACCCACGTAAGAACAAATGAATTTCGTGATATAAATTATTAGTATATATTTTATCATTAAAACAGTGATAGATTGTTATAGACAAATTGGTAGATTTATTATATATTCTGTTTTGCACACTAATTATTCCTCAATATGCAGAATTTATAATAAAGTTTTATTCCTAATAATTCTCTTTATAATAACGGCCTGAATCGACGGGTGTTTTCTTTATTTCTTCGCCCACTGATGAATCAATTAAGACTTTTGATACAGTTTATGTCCAATATTTGGACATCCTATCAGTTAGTATATCTTTAATACATTTAGAGCCGAAAATAATTTGATAAATTTGTTTTATTATCTATATTATATTTCAGCGACCAAGAATAGAATAATAGGTTTTGAGTTGAGGTTTAGTTACAGTGGACAATGTAATGTTGAAACGTATTATGGAACCACTCTATGCTACAAAGATACCAAACCAACTGCTTCTGAAGAATACAATATAACATCATGTAACCAATCAAATTCTAGTTTCTCCTCAAGATTTATATTCATAAGTCCAAGGTCAGACCAATATTTGAATTTCAGGGAGTTGGTGGTATTTGGACACACGTTATAAGATTCAAATAGTTTTACCTAATAACTTAACTATATTCTTGTTTTATATTGTTGTGATATCTGTAAGCTTATAGTTTATGTAGGTTTTATTCACAATGTATACATATTATAATTGCTTTAAAGTTGGTTTCCCTCATAAATTAGAGCCAAAGTAAGCTTACTTATTGATTAATTGGAGTTGTATTCTCAAGTGCAAAAGACCTATGTGGACGTAGAAATGCTTGTGGAATCCATTTGACTCTGATCTGCTTTGAAACGCCAAATTTATATTCCATGTTTGTTCACGTAACCAAATGACGTCATATGAATGAAGGTGTATAAGAATTGATTTTGTATTTTATTATTAGTGAGTTAAAACTTAATTCATAATGTTTTTACAAGGGGATATTTAAACGTTTTATTCTCTTTTGGTAGAGATAATAAATGGAATACCAAAATGCCATTGTTGTTGTGGAAAATATTAAGGAATGTGGGCAAGTACGCATGCGTGCATACTAAACAACCACAGCGTCCAGTTATGTACCGAATTAACAGACTGGATGATCAAATAAAAAAAAAATTTTTGAGACCCGTAGAATTAGCCTAATTACGAGTTAATTAAAGGCTTGTTGGACTTTCTATTGATATAAGTATTACCGGTCCAATTTTGGTATATAGGGGCCTATAGCCTATGTATATATATGAAAATAAGGGAAACCAACTTTAAGTGATATTCGTCGTCGAACTTGATACATTTTTACTTATGAACTGTGAACAACTCTTAGCTCCATTTAGTTCTGCTATACTCAACGTATTGAATAGTGTTGACTCCGAACGAAATCAGATCTGTATTGTTTATCAGATATAGTTTCTTTGCATATGCTAAGAGCCAGATCTGATTATTTGTGGGACTCACGAAAACATTTGAATACAAACTGTCGCATTCGTATATGGATTTAACCGAAACTTGGTAGATGGGGGCTAGGAACCATTTGTGGCTCTAAACCAAACAGTAATTTGTAGTTTTTAGAATTTAGATTTTAAATTCAAATTTAAATTGTTTAATGCACAATTAAAGTTTTAATTCAAAATTAAAGTTTTCAATTCAATGTTCTTAAATATAAGATAATATACGGCAAAGGTTTTTTCAATATTCAAAATCCCGTATTCCGGGGGATTTTTCTAAAAAAAAAATCTAATTTGAAATCTTATAATTTTTAATTCCAAATCTTTGCCTTGGTCGTTTATTTAATTCCCAGGTCGTAGAATGTAACCACTTCTTTTGAAATGAAAACAATTATTATGGATGTATACTTCTCCAATATTTATTTTTTCGACGTTTCAATGCGGTTCTCACATTGCCATCAGGGATATATATTTATTAGAGATAAAATATTCTATAAGGTTTTGATTTTTCCACGATACATATTTTTATTTAATTAGCTTAGGTTTGTTATTGATTCGTCTTTTATAACTTTTCTTTTGATTTGTTGCAAACAAAAACAAGAACTGTTCGTCACAGATCGTTTGTTAAATCTACTGGGTGTGAAAAAAAGTTTGTTTTGGCGGATATTTGGTGAGACCATCCATGCAATAACAATATACTCGAAGAAAATCAATATTCCAACCTTATCCTTATGAATATTTAACATTTCCGAATATTTGCTTCAGTGGTTATAATACATTGTTAGTCATTTTTGTAAGAAAACACAGCTCTTCTCAATCAAAACCAAAATTCAGTACAACAAGTTTTCTTAAATTTCGAATTACGATTTTCTGAAACTGCTTGAAAGTTCTTTCAAGAATTCAATCACAGATTTTAAGATAAATCAAAATAAGCATTAATAGCGGATTTTTGAAAGTTAGGTGTTTTCCGCTATACCAATTCAAGTTGGTGTTTGTCTAGAAATACATGTAGATAAATAAAAATATTATGAATTTTAGGAAGAATAAAAACAGAACGAAAACAATTCAGCTGTATAAAAAAGCAAAAGAAAAAGATCCAAAAGACAAATAACGAAAACTATACGGTTTCGAGTGCAACTCGAAAGCTGTAATTAAACACCCCTCATAACGTGACAGCATATTAGATAAAGTGTGACACTCCTTCTTGTGTGTGTATAATTAAGAGACCAGAATATTGTTGGAATATAGATCCTTTATTGGTATTAAAGTTTAACGGATAAGCTACACGTTGTGTTTCGTTGGTTATGTAAGGCTTTCAAACCTGAAGGAATTTGTTTGGTTGCAGCAGAAGTTGAACACCCTGAAACTTGCTCAGTTACGGAATATATACCGGTTTACCCTCCAACCTGTATCACATGCTCTGCGTCCAGATCGTTTATTGGATGAAACATTTAATTGCGCAGTTTGAGCACAAGTGACTGCATACGTGTTGTTCCTAAATTAAATCACTGATTTTATAAACTGTTCTATTCAAAAAGCGTTGGCAGCCCACTGGGGTGATAAATTTGTATAACTGACCAGGTCTCTATTATGCATCCACGGCATGATACAAGTTGAAGAGAGCCCCAGGACCATGATACGGGAGAAAAGGCGCGGAAAGTATACCATGCAGGCCTAAGCAGTGTTGACTTCTCACAACACACCAGGACGTACTGTAAAAAAAGTCCGTAGTAAAAAGCATTTTGTTCCGTAAATTAACTGATTTTTTCCATAATATAACAGAAAAAAACTGAAAATCCTGTGAAACTACAGAAAAAAGCCGTAATTTTACAGAATTCTCGCACTGTGTGACGGAAAGCTGGAAAAATTACTGACTTAACCGTTTAATTACAGTTTTTCTGTAAATTCACTGACTATATCTGTTAATAAATCAACTATTCCTTCAATTAACTGTTTTTTTATTGTATAAGTACGGTGTAATCAATAATTTAACGGAGTTTTTCCCGCCAAAATTTATTGCGCTTGCGCATCATGCAGACGATCGCCACACGTTTAGACAGCAGGACAGTGGATGAGAGCACCTGGTAAGAATTGGGGGTTTACTTATCATTCATCTTTAATGAGGACATAGACACAATATTTCACCAAATGTAAGTAGACCATTTGTCGTTAATCAACATTATAAAATAGTCAACTCCATAATCTTTTGTTTAGGGCAATAAGAATGGCAGTCAAATGATCAGATAGGCCTATTAGTTGAAAGGGGGTGAAAGTCGACACCGGGCCGACTCTCGAAAGCACTGGCCGTGGCATCAGAATTTGTCTTACCTTGACAGGGATTCAAACCCACGGCACCTAATCGCCTAACAGACGACAATCCAACTCGCTACCGACTGAGCTATTCCACTTCCACATATTAGTGTTTCTGCACAGTTATTGCATATGGTCGGCTTAAAACAAACAATGGGATTGAATTATGTTCTACTTTCAATTCTATTTTTATTATGCTCTTTTTTAGGTGGAAGCTGATGCCAATTTTCTACCTTCAGCAGTTACACCATTCATTCAATATAATGGTTTGTGTTTTTTTTATTTTATTTTTTTTTTATCTAAATTTATTTGAAAAAGATGCTTTTTATTATTAAAAATTCTCCTAAACTCCTAATCTGGGCAAGAATTTGACATTTTTATGTATTTTAAAAGGTGCTTAGATCAAGGCTACTTGTTTTATTCGTAATCATTTGAATGGAACAACATTTCAATGCGCTTCATTTCTTTTACATATCCATTTCAGGGTCTGGATATAGCATTTTTGCAGACAGAGAATTACTAATAAGTGTAGACTCAATGAAAGTGGCTATTTTAGTACATTTTGCAGCTTTTTTTGTTTTTGGGATCTGCTTCCCCAAAAAGAGTACCCTTACACTGGAGGCAATTCAAATGTAAGTCTATTAATCATAAGTTAAAAATATTATGCTGATACTGTTTTTGCAATATACATTGAATCCACAAAGGACCTGTTCTCAGCTTGTCTTATTCTTCAACTTATTTAGATTATAGCCATAAAATCCATGATTATTTTTAAGTTTGTAATACATGTATATATTAATTGATATATTAACTTTCATTTTGTTGCAATATATGATTATTTATTTTTTTATTTTGTAGCTTTGTCTTAAAGATGAAGTACCTGAAAAAGAAGAAGGTTTCAGAAAAAAGATTTGAACTGTGAACTATAGATGGACAATATGAAAGGGTGTATTTCAATGTTCATTTTCATATTTTTTTTTAATAATTTTCAAATGTTCTATCAGATATAGATGTTCATTCTATGAAACAGAGAAAAAGTCTGTAAGAAAACTATGTTTAAGTTGTTTAACTATACTGTTCAGCTTTGACTATTTATTGACTATGTTTGTTTTTTGTAAAAATGTAGAAATAAAAATTGGATTTTATTGACCATGTCCGTTATTTTACAGATATATTTTAGAAATCGTCCGGCAGGAGATTTACATAATCCGTAATCATAGTGTCCGTTATATAATGGACTATTGGCTCTAAGGCTGTAACTTTACAGACATAATCTGTAAATATACGGACATAATGAATACGGAATATGTAAATCTCCTGCCGGACTTTTCCATAAATATACAGACTTTTTTTTTACAGTGGAACAAAAGTTGTGATGAACTGCAGTGGGTCCAATGATAATTCACAGAATTATGTGATGGGATAAACTTAATTAATATGGTGCTATCTACTTTAAACTGTCTTTGTAATATGAGTCCGAGTCTGAAAGACATTAACATAAAAATGTTGCATCAAAGGATATTTCTCTAATAAGTTACACGTCATACATGTATATATTTGATGAAAACTGATCTATCAGATACTACAATTCCTGCGTAGAGAAATGTTAGCGTTCTGTAACTAAGGTAGCTAATAAATAAAATAAAGATTAGGACAGCAGTAAATACCAAGGAAAAGGATATTCAAGAGAACATTGACATTATATTGGATTTGCTTGGATTTATCTGGAATTAATGGATTGGCCTTTTCACCCATAAAAACCGCTATTCCAGAGAAAATACATTAAAAGTGTCATCTGTGTTTTATTTAATTATCGGTATTATTGAGGCAATATTATTTTTTCAACCGCTATTATAATAATCTGTGAAAATGTATTAAACTTGTTCACTCTACGAGTTTAACCAGATTTCATTTAACGTTTTGTAACCTTTATTATGTGTACTAGTCATGACCTCTATAAGGATCCATCCGGTTTCTCATCCAACGTCTGTATTGTTGCATGTACATGTATTTTCAGAGGAACTTTTCTAGGCTCTTTTATAACGCCATGTATATACATTGCAAACAATTGTTCAATTAGGTGAGTGGGACCTACGACCCCCTAGATACCAATATTTGTAACGTATGCATTCACCTTTCATTTAACATAATGACTGTTTATTGTCAGATTTTCTCTTGGTTACTTAATCTTAATCAAGAAATGTAAAGTTGTTTTAAAATTTTCTGTGTGTGGATTCCGTCTAAGTGTTGGGACCTGTGGACTTGTTCAACCAGGGGCCTGTTCCTTTGGTAGTTGAGCCTAGAGCAAAATATTAGGTTTTTGTTGTAGAATATTTTGATCTTGAAATTGTGCACAACCTATAGCGGGAATTTAGTTTCGATATTTTAGTCTTTTATGACCGAATTCCGACAGTTCGGAAATTTTACCCTCACCGCTGACAAACCGAAAAATACAAATAAAACAAAACACAATGGATGAAATAAAACAAAAATAAATGAAAATTTACACGACCACCATAGAATTGTTAATATACTAATGCATTTCTAAATATTCCGATACCCTAATATTTGTATTCACATTAACAATGCTCTCAGATACGTTAAACTTTTTACCACCAAACAAATACTATTATCTTAGCCAAATAAATCGCCGACAAAATCTGATATCCCATGGAAACTCACGGAAGAGGAGAAACCATCAACCATTTTAAATTTTTCAAGACTATGTGTGTCCAGAAGTATCGGTGCTTGAAACTTAAGATAGCTTGCCAAGCAAGGTAACATACGCCCATTGGCAGCATTGAATGTAAATAATAAATTGAGTAATAACTCAAAAAACATTAACTGAATATTGAAGTCAAGGGAAAAAACTCAACAACCATTCATTAAAAAAAGTCGTCATATTCAAACTTGACTACTGTCTTATCAATTCAAATGCTTACACCAAGTTCCATCAAAATCCTTTAGAAATTGAAGCTTCTTATTGCAACCACAATGGAATTTTGACGCAATTTTACTAAGTCAAGGGCAATAACTCAAAACCGTTCATTGAATAATTGTCAAATTCAAACATGACTGAGGTCTAATCAATTCCAATGCTCACACCAAGTTTCATCAAAATCATTTGGAAATTGTAGGTTTTATTGCATCAACAATAAAATTATAACAAGATTTACTAAGTCAAGGGCAATAACTCAAAAACTGTTCATCAAAAAAATCGTCGAATTCGAACTTGACCGAAGTCATATCAATTCCAATGCTCACACTAAGTTTCATCAAAATCATTGAAAATTGTAGCTTCTTTTGTACTCACAATAAAATTTTGACGCGATTTTACTAATTCAAGGGCAATAACTAAAAAAATGTTAATCGAAAAATCCTCAATTTCGAACTTGACTGCTGTCTTATCAATTTCAATACTCATACCAAGTTTCATCAAAATCCATTGAAAATTGTAGCTTCTATTGCACCCACAATAACAATTTTTACACAAGTTTACTTAGTCAAGGGCAATTAATCCTTAACTGTTTATCCAAATTATCAAATTCGAACTTGTCCACTGCCTTATCAATTTCAACGCTCATACCAAGTTTCATCAAAATACCTTGAAAATTGTAGCCTCTATTGCACACACAATAAAATTTTGACGCGATTTTACAAAGTCAAGGGCAATTACTTGCAAGCCGTGCATAGAAAAATCGTCAAAATCGAACTTGACCGCCGTCTTATCAATTCCAATGCTCATACCAAGTTTCATTAAGATCCATATAAAATTGTAGCTTCTATAGTGTCTACAACAAATGTTGACAGACCGACGGACCGACGGACGGACAGGGGCGACAAACTTGACCACCGCCTTATCAATTCTAATTCACATACCATGTTTCATTGAAATCCATTGAAATGCTTCTATTGCATTAACAATAAATTTTCACGTGATGTAACTAAGTCAATGGCAGTAACTCAAAAACCGTTCATTGAAAAATCGTCAAATTCAAACTTGACCGCCGTCTTATCAATTATAATGCCCCAAGTTTCATTCAAATCCATTGAAAATTGTAGCTTCTATTGTGTTCACAACAAATATAAACAAATATAGAGGCAGGGGCAATAACTCAAAAACCGTTCATGGCAAAATAGTCAAAATCGAACTTGACCGCCGTCTTACCGATTCCAATGCTCATACCAAGTTTCATTCAGATACACATAAAATTGTAGCTTCTATAGTGTCTACAACAAATGTTCATGGACCGACGGACAGGGGCGACCACAATATACGTCCACATATTCATGTGGGCGTATAAAAATGACTTATCGTTTTTTCTTGAGACTCGGCCATATAGCAAGGACATTATCATATGGGAATAGAAAGTGAATAGTTAATAGTACTTCTGAAGACTATGTACATTATTTTAACCAAGATCCAAAACTATCCCACTATGGCTAACGATGGATTTTAATTGAAAAGTACCTTCGTTGCTGACAGCGCAGATCATGACAATTTGTTTGTATTGGAGGCTTCACTTCTACTATACGGACTGATTGCCAAGTTGTTACTAAAGCACATATCCTATGTGATCAACCAAAAATTTTCACAATATTTACGCCGTTGTAGCCTAGTGTTTCTCAGAATAAGCTTCTGAACAGACCCCTTAAAATGCAGTAGTATGGTTTGATTTGCGTTAATAGTTCTTTCCCCAATATTTGAAGCTAATTTGAATTATATAAAAAGTGGTTAGTGCAACACTCCCTTTTGCTGGGAGCCGCATTTCATAATATGCAAATTAGACACTTTCCAGTTCTGAGATATAAAGCGGCCAATAGTGTGGTGACAATTCAATCTTTTGCCGTTTTTCAGTGAGCGAAAGTTCGATATCAGACACTGATCTATAAAAAAATCTATTAAGCTCGGCTTCTTTATTTGTGATTATGATATTTTATCTTGTGTTAAATATTGACCCATCAATTTCAAACGGAACCATAATGGAGATTTCAATTGGAAACGTGACTAAATGATTTCCGGTACAGGTATTAAAATGATATTACGTCCATATAACCTCAGTTTCAACCAATTTCAATATGGGTGACACCAGCCTGAATACAATGTCTATCCTTGGAATAATCCTTGCTGTGACTTTCCTTGAAGGTATGTTACTATATCATTAATTATAAAATCTTAATAAAGTTATTAAAGCTATAGATCGAACGTTAATATTCAAATATTAAGTTATATAATAGCTCACATACGAAATAATTCCATTTTTTATTTTGAATGAAAAACTTTAATTTTCACCTAGGCTGGAATTAAAAACTTCGATTTTCACCTAATTTTGAAGTTAAGTTTTTGATTCAAAAATAAAGATTTTTCAATTCACAGTAAAATTGAATTAGGCCTATGTTGTATGTGAGCCACCGCAGTGTAGGCCTGTTCCGTCCCGATTTGTCATTTCGTCCCAATGTGTCATTTTCCTGGGTCGTCCCGATTTGTCACTAAATTTCGTCCCATTGTGTCGCAAAATTGCAATTTGTCACTAAAAATCGTCCCTATTTGTCGCAAAATTTCAATTTGTCAATAAAGATCGTCCCATTGTGTCGCAAAATTGCAATTTGTCACTAGAAATCGTCCCGATTTGTCGCAAAATTTCAATATGTCACTAAATATCGTCCCATTGTGTCGCAAATTTTCAATTTGTCACTAGAATTCGTCCCGATTTGTCGCAAAATTTCAATTTGTCAATAAAGATCGTCCCATTGTGTCGCAAAATTGCAATTTGTCACTAGAAATCGTCCCGATTTGTCGCAAAATTTCAATATGTCACTAAATATCGTCCCATTGTGTCGCAAATTTTCAATTTGTCACTAGAATTCGTCCCGATTTGTCGCAAAATTTCAATTTGTCAATAAAGATCGTCCCATTGTGTCGCAAAATTGCAATTTGTCACTAGAAATCGTCCCGATTTGTCGCAAAATTTCAATATGTCACTAAATATCATCCCATTCTGTCGCAAAATTGCAATTTGTCACTAGAATTCGTCCCGATTTGTCTCAAAATTTCAATTTGTCACTAGAATTTGTCCCAATTTGTCGCAAAATTTCAATTTATCACTAGAATTCGTCACTAGAATTCGTCCCAATTTGTCGCAAAAATTCAATTTGTCACTACAAATCGTCCCAATATGTCGCAAAAATTCAATTTGTCACTTATTATTTTTAATAAATTACAATATTTGCCTGGGGAAATGTTGCATGAAATGAAAAAGTGTTCCATGGTTTCAAAAATTGCTGCACATAGAGCACATGGTTGTTTCACTGAAACTGCATTTGAATACATGTAATTAAACACCGCCCCCCCCCCCCTTTGTTTATTCAAGAAAATGTTTTGATAATCTAATCGGTGTGTTCATCAAAACATTTTTTTTACAACTTCAAACCAGTTTTTGAGAACTTCGCAATTTAAAGGGGATATGTCATAGTTGCAGAATGGCAATTGAATTCTACAATAATCTACTAATATATAATTGTAGGTGATCAACCAGCTTTATCCAAAAAATGCAACTGTTTCTTGCAAATTCATATACATCTAACATTATTATCAACCCTTCCTTGAAATCCAGATAAACAAACCCCTTTTTTGATTAATCTTCACCATTTTACAATAGTTAACATTTGCTTTATGACCTAGGCCAGTACTTCCGTATATTATATTTAGATAGAATAAGTGGTATTAAGATAGAATGAGTGGTACTAAGTTAGAATGAGTGGTATATTATATTGAGATAGAATGCGTGGTATTAAGATAGAATTAGTGGTATTAAGATAGAATGAGAGGTATATTATATTGAAATAGAATGAGTGGTATTAAGATAGAATGAGTGGTATTGAGATAGAATGAGTGGTATTAAGATAGAATGAGTGGTATATTATATTGAGATAGAATGAGTGGTATTAAAATAGAATGAGTGGTATATTATATTGAGATATAATGAGTGGTATTGAGATAGAATGAGTGGTATATTATATTGAGATAGAATGAGTGGTATTAAGATAGAATGAGTGGTATATTATATTGAGATAGAATGAGTGGTATATTATATTGAGATAGAATGAGTGGTATTAAGATAGAATGAGTGGTATATTATATTGAGATAGAATGAGTGGTATTAAGATAGAATGAGTGGTATTAAGATAGAATGAGTGGTATATTATATTAAGATAGAATGAGTGGTATTAAGATAGAATGAGTGGTATTAAGATAGAATGAGTGGTATATTATATTGAGATATAATGAGTGGTATTGAGATAGAATGAGTGGTATATTATATTAAGATAGAATGAGTGGTATATATATTAGATAGAATGAGTGGTATTAGATAGAATGAGTGGTATTAAGATAGAATGAGTGGTATTAAAAAATTATATTAAGATAGAATGAGTGGTATTAAGATAGAATGAGTGGTATTAGAGATAGAATGAGGGGTATTAAGATAGAATGAGTGGTATTAAGATAGAATGAGTGGTATTAAGATAGAATGAGTGGTATTAAGATAGAATGAGTGGTAATTTAGATAGAATGAGGGTTATTAATTGAGTAGAATGAGTGGTATATTATATTGAGATAGAATGAGTGGTATTAAGATAGAATGAGTGGTATTTTAAGATAGAATGAGTGGTATTAAGATAGAATGAGTGGTGTTGAGTAGAATGAGGGGTATTAAGATAGAATGAGTGGTATATTATATTGAGATAGAATGAGTGGTATTAAGATAGAATGAGTGGTATATTATATTGAGATAGAATGAGTGGTATTAAGATAGAATGAGTGGTGTTGAGATAGAATGAGGGGTATTAAGATAGAATGAGTGGTATATTATATTAGATAGAATGAGTGGTATATTATATTGAGATAGAATGAGTCCGTAATTTAGCCTATTGATCATTATAACATGTCGGTTTAGATAATTCATGCTTACGAAAGTTCCACAATTGGAATGTTGTTTATTAAAATATTCAGTACAGAAATTTCATCGAATTTCCGTTGCTTAAAAAAAAAAATGGCGCCTGTAATTTCAGAATCGAGTCCTAGATAAATGTCATGCCTTTATATCAAGATCCACAATTGAGTGGTTAGTCTATTGAAAAATACAGCTATCAAAAAAAATCTTTATATAGAGGCCAGGCTTGATTTTTAGGGGTCGTTTTGGGCTTTGTTACATTTAAACAGTCCTCAGAAATACTCAAGCTCTAAGAAAATCGCAAAATACCTTGAAAAATACCTCAAACAAAAAATTTCACTTTTCATTTTTTTCCGTGCTGTACGCGGCTGGTCTCCAGTCAGTCTGAAAATTGTGTGTCCTGTTGACAAAGTCTACAATTGAAAATGCGTTGTAGTCTATTGATATAGATGACCGCTATTGCACGACGGGAAGGATAACTCTTTTATTATCAAGACGAACCGTTTTCCAATATGGCGGGACGTTCGTAATTTCTTACGACATTATGATTTTTCAAACACGGATAATTATGGATACACATGGATTTGAAGGCTCAAATTTCAAAGGTAAGCTCTGTAGACTATTTCTGATTAGCTTACAAAAAGATTTCATGTGTTTGAGGCTGTCGGATGATTGTCCGAAACAAATAAAGCCTGGGCCGCTTTAAAAGTATTCTATATTTTTGAAACAGTGAAAATGTCATCGGGTAGCCAAACAAAAATAATGTAAACAAAGCAATGTTCAATGAAATATTTACTTTCGCTTTCTTACCTTCAAACACATCCCTGTGCATTTCACATAATCTTTTTTCTTCCCCTTCCAGATTTATCCATTCTTTGGCATAAGATATAATTTTTGTCCAACTAGTTTCCGACAATTGAAGAATTTTCCCAGGATCTTTCGATACGAGATGAATTAAAAACTTTATTTTGTCGGTCGCAGCAATGTTTACAGTGAGTTGACCTCATGCCGAACTGTAAAAGGCCAATCGGCGGAGTAATATATCTTAATAACGTCATTTGATTGGTTCAATACCGGCTTTATATTTAGATGATAAGTAAACAGGTCACATTCTCGGCAACAGGCGCGAACATTTAAGTTCCGTGTTTTGGTACCTGATACAAGCAAACTGGCAAAATTCCAGCGTGGGAACAAATATTCTCGGCTTTAGCATGGCAAAATCTACACACTCAATTTGAAATTTTTTATTCCCCATAACTCCTATTTTTATTAAACGATATTCTTTAACAGTCTACCGTCTAAATCTGTTGTTTGATACGGAAATGACCTATATTGATTCGGTTTGTTGCAAAAACAAATGAAAATGGCTAAATATTTGTAGCTTCGTTTGTAAATTGAATTAATAATTTGTACGTATTGTCATATAAATATAAAAAAAAGGTCTAGATAAACAACGTTAAAAAAGGAAAAAAGGGAAGTTCCATCAGTCAGTCGGGCGACTTTGGATCAACCTTGAGAGAGTTACCTCCCCTTTTAATTACAAATACAATTATAATTTCCAAGAATCACATCTCACTAGGCCTACTTGACTTGGAGGATTTTTTCGGTTAAATGTATAGTTATGACACTAAGTAAGTCCTGTTTGACAAAGCAATAATTACCTGATATATATGGGACACTGTTGGATTTTGCTACCACCCAGAAGCGCTATAATCTGTTTGAGAACTAGGAATTATCGGCGCTACTTCACTTATGTACCTCTCGATGATTTTAATAGTTTATCCACTAAAAGACACCAGGGTCGTGTTAAGGACATTATTCTAAATGTTCACACCAGCGCCGAATTATCTAAGTAACAATGACATGCTCATGATTTATTTCAGGTCATTTAAAAGAGTTGGTGCTGAAAGATTGTGCTGAACCTTCCTGTAAGGGACGTTGTGACGATGAATTCAATGCAAGTGTTAACCTTTTTCAATGTAGATGCGATATTAATTGCCTTGTATATGGAGACTGTTGTGCTGATTACAATGAAACTTGTACCAACATTCATACAACTACCGAACCTCTACAGATACATCAAAATCTTGAAACTCTGCTCATGAAGAAATATCTGACATGTAATTCATTACAGTTGCATAAACAAAGAACGGTCTATTTTTGGATGATTAGCACATGCCCCAAAAATTACCCAAGGGATAAGTTTAAAAGGCGCTGTGAAGATGTTGAAGCTCATCCTTACTCCAAGATTCCCGTTACAGAAATAGTTACAAAGCGTCACTATCGGAATATATATTGTGCACTTTGTAATGAAGGGGTCTCCTTCAGAAGAAGCAGGTACACCATTTGGCAGTCTGACATAGTTTGCGAAGATAAACATGCCACTTTCTCAGAAATTTCTCTCAAGTTGAAAAACGGCAATTGTTCTGTCAGAATAGTGTTACCAAACGATTTTAATAACCTTAGATCTTGTTTGCCACCGTCTGTTTGTCAAACATGTCAAAACGTCAGTGGTCTAGGCAAATCAGACTGTCAATCCTATCAAAGAGTTGTTTTGAATCCAACTTCATTGCAGTTGTTCAAAAACCCAAGTTGCGCAATACGTAAAGGCGTTACTGTTACAATCTCTTCAGACATAAGTAACTGTTTAACGGAATTTAACATTGACAATTTAAGGGGTGGATCTACTATACCTGCTATATCTGGCTTCACTTTCAATTTTGATTTCGGTGGATCCAGCTTAAATTCGGACGGAAAGGTTCTAGTTCCTCAAATTCGATCTTGTCCAATTGACGAAGTGTACGACGAAGTCTTTGATTTATGTAGCAGATTATATTGCCCGTCAGGATTTTCACCTATAAATGGAAAGTGTATCATACGCCGGAAAAAGCACGAGGGAAGTTACTTTATTAATATAAGATTTAATGATAACGACACTGAGAAATTAATGCAACGCTTGGAGACAGAGCTCAATATTTATAGCCCTTGTTGGCAGACTGAAGAGCAGGACAGTAATAATATTCATATATGGTTCCGTTCTAATTTCTCCATCTTTATCTTATTAACATCAGTTATGGAAATCATACCACAGTTTGAAAACGGAACAAGTTACACATTATCGAATTTCATATTTGGGACTACTGGACCTTGTAAACAGATGAGTCGAAACGAGTCGCTTAACGACTTTCTGGCAAAAATAGCAAATAAAAGCGATGATGTTGATTTTAGAGCAACCCTTATTCCCACGGAGAACAAAAGTATAGAAATTTGCTATCATAGGACAATGCCGAACTGTACATCTATAAAGTATGACGAAGGCCAATTCTCGGTATACAATGATACAATTCAGATCAGCGATTCTGGGCAACTGTATTCAGAGGATCAGTTTGTGATGTACCAAAACTCTGTATATATTTGTAGAAACCTGAGTAGGTATTATACTGATATGTTATGGGACAAATTCTTCAGTGTAACCATAGATTCGACCCTTTCTCTGGTTGTAGTGGGTGTTTCAATGATATCATGTTTGATAACGCTCCTTGTATATTTGGTCCTGCCGCATCTTAGGAATGGGCCTGGTAAAATCATTATGTCTATGACACTATCTTTGCTTCTTGCTCAGTTACTTGGAAGAATTTTCAGATTGCTTACCGATCCGTCAAATTGCTTTATATTTGGAGCTATCAGCCACTCGCTGTGGCTATCAGTTTTTCTGTGGACAAGCATTATGATGGTAGACATTGCTAGATCAATGCGTATTTCCGGAAAAGCTGTCACGGCTACAACAGAGTACGTAATATATGCTGCGATCGCGTGGCTGTTACCGGCGTTAGTCGTTTCGATTTTATCCACTTTAGACGAACTTGATGTTGCTTACTTCGGTTATGGCTACTCTTATGGAGATAATTGCTGGATTATAGATCCAAATCTGGCATTTTATACCGTCGGTATACCAATGCTATTCTGTATGAGTATTAATACAGTTGGGTTCGTTATCATTATTGCAGCATTGGTTCCTAAAGCCCAGGTTTTAGGAAAAACAGTGTTAATGAGCAGAAAACGGCAACTGGCGAAGGTATTTCTCAAATTGTCTTTGATAAATGGGGGCACTTGGTTTATCTTATTATTGGCAAATTTGACGCAGCTGGAATTTATGTGGTATCTTAATGTTCTATTCAATGGACTGTCTGGCTTGTACATATTTCTAAGTTTTGTGTGCAATAAGAAAGTTTTTACATCATTGAAAGAGAAATGCCTTCTACGATCTAGAAGTCAGATGTTGGATACAACACATTCATGAACCGAAAGACTTAATTCCTACTATTCATAATCTTGTGACAAATTTCACGGGAGGAAAAACTCCAGACTGGCTATTATTGTAAAGTGTTAGAATTAAAGGTCACACATTATAGTCTTTGAGTTTTTCTTCAAATCAACTAAAACGAATGTCTGTCTGGTCTCAAAAGCTTACCATTACTAATTGATGGTATCCAGTCATTGAGGACAGTATCTGGCTACCCAGCACAGTATCTGGTTACCCATAACAGTATCTGGTTACTTACTATAGCCACCGGTTACACAAAAACGGTTCTCGATAGCTAGACAGCCTACAGGCATATCATTAATAAGTGGATGGTCCCCACTATTAAAGCTATTTATTCCCAATTATAGGTCTCCCTATAGTGAACCTAGGCCAGTCCATGGTGAATCTGAGCGTCAAAAGGGAAGGGAGCAGACTGACTTAAATTGGGCCAACCAGTCGGGGTTCAGATTCCAAACGCAGTGAACTCATGACTACAGTGTGCCAACACTTACACTGCATAAGATCAGACCGGCAATGAATATCACATTACCTCCCTTAGAAAAAAATCACAAAATCAGTATTTTTTATTAAAAAGAAAATTTTTCCTTCGGGAAATCCGCGAGATTTTTAACCATGATAAATTTGATCTCCCTTAGGAAATCAGTGAAAACTTGCGAGTTTTAAATTTTTACTTGAATGGAAATATATATAATTCATATTTTTGAATTATTTTTAGAGTTCAAGTGTGGGTGTGTGTGTGTTGGAGGGGGGAGCAGTGTGGGTATAAACCAAATTTTCTGGAATCCACCAGACAATGCGATTAACCATAATTTTTTGAGTAAATGCGAAATTCAGTGCAAAGAAGTCTACACCTCTGGTAAATGAAAAGAAAAACCTTACCAATTCTGAACGCTCCGTTCTTACAACTTTTAAAAAAAACAGACAATTATCATCCGCAAATGTGACAAGGGCGAAAATTGGTTTTTCATTTATAATCGCGATGACTACATTTTACAGGAGAATCTCAATTAAATAATGTTAATCACTGCCGTGTACTGGACGTTTTATCGAAGTGGCTAAACAGATTAACAGTATTTTTTTAAAAATGGTACAAAAATGCTTTTTATCTCATTTTCACCACGACTATCTTAGTGAAAAACTGGTCGTCCTTGAAGGAATCGCTTTGATTTTTTTATCATTAGTTTATCGTATAAGTCTCATAAGTAAATACTTTGTTATCAAATTGATGTATGCTGAAATCCACAGTCTCTACTTGTTTTTATCGGGGTGAATATCACGTGATCATTTTTTTACGTGACAAATGTTACTAAAAATGAAAAGTTATCGGCAATAGCGTCAGTCCAAATAGGATTGCGGTGCGAAAGCAAACCGAATCGAATAGAATCGAACTGAATCGGGTTTATTCAGTTCTAACCGAATTCAATAATCCACTTGTGCAGTGCGAAAGGGGTATTTCTACATTATCTGGTATCTAATGACTCATCATGGTATATGGTTACTCAGTACGATTTCTACTCACTCGTCACGGTATCTAGTCACTCAAAATAGTATAGGGTTACTCAGCACAGTATCTTATCACCCATCATAGTATGGTTACTCTGAACGTTATCTAGTCACTCATCGTAGTATCTATTTACCCAGCACGGTATCTAGTCACCCGTCATAGTATAGGGTTACTCAGCACGATATCTACTCACTCGTCACGGTATCTAGTCACCCATCATAGTATAGGGTTACTCAGAACGGTATCCAGTCACCCATCGTAGTATAGTATCTAGTTACTAAGCACGGTATCTAGTCACTCATCATAGTATAGGGTTACTCAGAACGGTATCTAGTCACTCATCGTAGTATCTAGTTAGTCGTCACGGTATCTAGTCACTCATCATAGTATAGGGTTACTCAGCACGATATCTACTCACTCGTCACGGTATCTAGTCACTCATCGTAATATATGATTACTCAGCACAGTACCTAGTCATTCATCATGGTATCTAGTCACTCATTATGGTATCTACACACTCATCATGGTATCTAGTCATCCATCATGGTATCTACTCACTCATCATAGTATATGGTTACTCAGCACGGTATCTATTCACTCATGGTATCTAGTCACTCATCAAAGTATAGGGTTACATAGCACGGTATCTAGTCACTCATCATGGTAACTAGCCACTCATCGTGGTATCTACTCACTCATCACGGTATCTAGTTATTCACCGTGGTATCTATTCACTTATCATAGTATATGGTTACTAAGCACGGTGTCTCCTCACTCATGGTATCTACTCACTCATCATGGTATCTATTCACTTATCATAGTATATGGTTACTCAGCACGGTATCTACTCACTCATGGTATCTACTCACTCATGGTATCTACTCACTCATCATGGTATCTATTTACTTATCATAGTATATGGTTACTCAGCATGGTATCTACTCACTCATGGTATCTACTCATTCAGCATGGTATCTAGTACCTCATCGTAGTATCTACTTACTCAGCATGGTATCGAGTACCTCATCGTGGTATCTAGTCACCCATCGTTGAATCTAGTTATTCTGAACGATATCTAGTCACTCATCGTAGTATCTGGTTATTCTGAACGTTATCTAGTCACTTCTTTGAGGCCTCTTTAACCTTAAATACCAAGCATGTCTTGATTTGAAACAAAAGTCTGCAATAATTATAAGATTATAATGAGCATATTGACTACAACTATTTCATTAACTCCCGCACTTGTATGAAGAGGAGTTTAACGTGGATTGGTCTGTAGACGAACCTCCTTCATTATCAAAGCTCAGGTCACCCAAGTATCAATTACTGAGTCATTTACTCATCAACTTCAACTTTATATATTGATTTTCAAGATAGTTAAGAGAAAATTATTTCAAGTATTGACATGTATAAGTCAATTAAAGTTTGAAATGGAATTCAAAGACAAGATATAAAATAATAAAAAACAAAATGACAGAGCTAATATTATACGTTTAAGATATCGTTTATACTTTTACAGTAGGTCCTGGAGATCGTCGATGAAACTGGAAATTGTAACGCTCTGTTACACGGTAGAGTTATCATGTTTAAGAGCGTTGGTTCTTTACGTCATGACGTCATTTGCTTGGATACGGGTACGTTGAAAATGTCGGACGTGAGTTCTTATCTCGATCGGTGCGTAACCTTGAATAAGCCATCTTCACTCACAATTCCTTTCAACCTAGCTGTAAATGGGTACGGATAATCCGGGAAAGATCAATGCCAAGAGAATTGGCCAAGGACCAGCTGGTAGAAAGGATCCCTATCACGGCGGACTTGTGAACCTAAGTTGTTATCCTTGTAGAATATAGATGTTTCTTTCTTTTTCTTTCTTTTTTCTGTTCCTTTTACAAATTCGTATAATTGCCAAGAGAATTTCCCGGGTCGCTTTTATGGTTCCAAGTTAGTTGATATGGTAGTTTTTAATTGAAGGCGAACCTCCTGGTGTCTAATATATGTTGTGAGAAGCTAAAGTTTCGAGGCCTAGGCCTATTTGTTCAGATGACTGCTATGAATTTAGATCATTGATTTAATCAGATTGTATAGGGAATGATTTTTTTCTATATAAATTTATACAATACTATGAATAGAAAATTATAGAATTATATTTTATAAATTCTAATGCTAGATGTCATATAAATGTCATCAACGGTCCAAAAAGTGATAAAATGTCAACTGCTGATGTTCAAATTTTGAAAGATTATTTGTAAGCCTGACAGAATAGGCTTTTGTTTTGGAAATTCGATTACAGTGAAAACCCTCTAATCCGATAGGCTGTCGGATCTGTGATAAATGCCGGTTTGGAGGGTTTGCCGGTTTATATTCATGTTTCATTCCGTCAACGGATTAGCTTCAATTAATAGGCTACTAATTCCGGTTTTTCCGATGCCGGTTTAGAAAGACCATTTAACTAGAGGTAATTAACTACTTTGGGACTTGATTTCGATGCCGGATTGCGGTTTAGAGGGGATGCCGGTATACCGGGGTTTATCTCCTATGAATTATAGAGTGATTCGGCGGGGACTTTTCAAAGATTCCAGTTTACAGGGGATGCCGGTTTATAGAGGATGCAGTTTAGATGGGTTTCAATATATAGTTAAAACCTTGAGGTGAATTTTAAAACGTCATGCAGTGTGAAATGAGTGATAATTTTACAGGACAGCAACATCATTTTTTCTATGATACTACATTATTTTGACTTTGACCAACTGTATAAATTAGAATTTAATGTCATGCAATTGTGTCGATTATCGGGTTAATTGTATTTTGCGGATGTTTAAATTTGTCCCACGAATCACTGATTTGCTAAACTGTGCACTTTCATAAATTGCAACTCTGTAAGGCGAATTTTGAATAAATTTCTTCAATGAAAAACGCAATGATATTATTATAAGGTATAATTTATGACTTTGACCATAAACAGTTATAAATTTAAAGTTGTGTCATGTCATTTCCATGACAACGTAAAAAGTAAATATTAACTGCTTAATAAAAGCTATTGAAAGTCATCATTGTAAATAATATAGAAATTCCAACAAACCAGGTTCTATTAATCAATCTTCAAGGTTATATCGCCAACCGGAAATTGGAATTCTTGTATTAAAGTAAACTGTGCTTTGTGTTTCCGTATGGGTCTCAGTCGACCTAAAATTGCACTTTCAAAAATATGGAAGTATAGGCATTGGTATAGTGGTTTATATAGCACAAAAATTGCTTATTCTTACGCACGCTTGTTTTTTTTTTTTAGAGATGAATGGTTTTGACAGGCTATCGTTTCAATTAGAAAATATTATTGTGTGTTTTTAATAAAATCTTCAACACTTACGACAAATTCTTATCTTCATATTTTTGCGAACTTGCTGCTCTTTCAACATTCTTTACTGCCAAAAGATATCGTAATCTTGTTGCCATAAATCCAGGTTTTTGCGATGCCAGAGGATTGCCAAGATCGTCAAGGAGACGTAGTGAAATTTGTATTATTTCTACACGTTTATCTATATGCTATAAATTCTAATAAAATATCAAGCTGCTATGACATTTATTGTAAACATTACACCCTTTCTTATTTTTATGGTATGGCTACAAAAAAAATTAACAATAAAAATGATCCCAGACGTGAAAAAATCAATTTCATTTTCAAATCATTATACATTAATATTCAACAGTGACCTTTCGGTCTTTTGTACTTTGTTCACAGTTTTAAGTTTACGTCGTAATAAATAACAAAAAGATTCGTCCGCAAAAATGTTCACTTGCCAATAGCTCCTGCTTACATATATTCGTGGCACTATCCCAGAATGCAAAACAACACGTACTTAATAAAAAAAAAATCCTCAAGCACTAAAATAATTCGTCAAATATTCGTTTTTTTTTTAATTATATGAAATTAAATGTTATGGAAGCTAAATAATATAACCGGAGCTATGTCAATTTTTGTCACTTGCCTTTAGTTTTTTGTAATTCAAGGCTACGAGCGTTTGTTAAAGAATCCAAATAAAACAAAAAATAATCGTCAAACTTATTCAAAATGTTTCAGCATTAAAAGCATAGACAACTGTCAGAATTTTCCTTTAAGAGCTATAAAGCTAGAGACTATATTCATGCCTCTATACTAACAATATAATCATTTGATGAATAATAATTGTGAATTGTCGGAAGTAAAGTTTCTTTTCCACGCATTAGCTACACAGATTCAGCCATACGGAAACTGCCGAGGATTGCCGAATGATGCTTTTGCTGTTCTGGCAAATATTTCTCTAAAAATGCAGTCCACTTGTAAGGTATGTAAAACTCGATTCCGTTTGATATCAGCTAAATACTTAATACTCTTAACCTCACTGAGATAACCTGATAGTTATGAAGAAAGTTAAGGATATTAATAACAAACAGGAAAACGTGTTAATCATGGCATTGAGATTGACCAACATTCATTACTGTGTCTGGAAGCCAGCCAATTTCACAGACTTATCAAGATCCGATCATTATTGAACAAATTGGATGCTATGTTTGCGGTCGAGGTGTTAAGTAATTAGGATATAGGTAATGTTATATAGACACTGTAAAGGGGAAATTTTATTACTGGTTTCTGACTGAGCTGTTAATCTGAATTTAGGTGACAGTTGGCACACATTGTATGATATACATTTGAAAAGAAAGAAGGAAACAAATATATTTTACAAGGATAACAACTAAGGTTCACAAATCCGCCGTGACAGGGATTCTTTCTACCAGCTGGCATTGATCTTTCCTGGATTATCTGTACCCATTTTCTGCTGGGCGGACAGGATTAATGAGTGAAGATGACTTATTCAAGGTAATCAGACTTTCACACACCGATCGAGATTAGAACTCACGTTCGACATTTTCAATGTATCCTACCAAATGACGTCATGACGTAAATAACCAAGGCTCCAACCGCTGTGCTGTAGAACCCCACTATCAATACAATTTTTTGAAGTCTTGTATTGGAAAATGTCCTTTCTATATGTTTACGTACTTGCACAACTCTTCTACTATACTGAGTTTTTCCGAATCCACTCTTCAATGTATTTAATTAAAAAGTTAAAAAATTATTGTATAAATAATTAAGGAAATATCGAATGTGCTCGTTCTGTAGCTAATAGAACAGAAGCATGTTTTATCAGTCATTGGTCCCGAATGGTACAAACAAATGATGAGGGAGAAAGTTCGTTATAAATGTGTGTTTATTTTAGAATTGTGATAACAATACAGTCTTATTTGTTCTGAATGAGTTTCTGTGAGTTATTCAGATCTTATAGACCAACTCATGGCAAATAGTTTTGGGTACGGCGGTCTACAAGTGTTTGATATTGCAGATTCAACCTTCCCGTATAGCCATTAGTATAGTATATACACGAGCACGGTTGTGAAATATTTTAATATATCACAAATTCCCATAACAGGAATACCTTTCCTTTTGACGTTGTGACAACAGATAAACATCCTCGCCAATCATTAGTAACAAAAGGACGAGCAAAATGTGTTCATAGACTACTTTATATGTTTCCAAGGAAGGCTTTCAGCCGAAACGTTAGACGACAGGACAAAAGAACACGTATTAGACTATCTACTAATGTAACTTCAATGTGTATCTTGCCTAATATGTCTGAAGCATATGATATCTAATCCAGCGAATGTAATACTAGATTCACTAAATCATCTTATCATGTAATGGATTCAATTTATAATTGATTTAAAGGAATAGATTCGCCATTCAACTGACCAACTAAACTATACTCTCAAGAAACAGGAAATTTTAAACTAAGTTAATCAGTAACAGTAGTCACAACCCATTGTCTAAATATGAGCCTTCAAATTCACGTGTGTCTAGAATTATCGACGTTTGAATGTTAAAATGGCGACTCGTCTTATTCTCGGGTAGAATTAGGACACATAGTTGCGAATTTTGTACATTTCTAATACTTCTGACTTTTTAAAAAATATATTTAAGACCCAAATAAAGCCCTAAAATGGCGATCCTGTCCTTTCAATTTGTTAAATTTAATGAAAAATAATAGATAATAGAATATGGGTTACATGATTGCTGATAATTTTACCTTAAATCAAGATATAACCTAACTTGATTAATGATCATTTTATATGAAATCTGGTTCACTTTATGATTAAATAAAATACAAAACTTCTCAAGGATTAACAAGAGGAACATAAAATATCTTAGATTATTAAAACTTTTTCAAAAAAAAAATCGAACCACATCTTTATTAAAATTTATACAAAACCTAGTGATATTAACTAAAAACATTTATTTAAAATTTAACCATGGATTGCAAAATTTGACATGAAACTTTACATGGTTTATCAAAATTTCTAAATGTATAACCTTATGAGACAAATTAAAACCATCGAATAAAGAATAAATCATTCGACCACATTTCAAGAAAGAATAACAATCCGAATGGCAAAAGTGGCTAAAGATTTTCCTAAAAAAAAAACAGTTTCCATCTAAAGTGATATAACAATTAATATATAACAGTAGAAACTAATATCTAATAGAATTACTTGTAGGACACACAATAAAATATTCTTGGTAAGTAACAGAAGGTCTTATCTCTTCTAGAATTACCTGTAGGACACACAATAAAATATTCTTGGTAAGTAACAGAAGGTCTTATCTCTTCTAGAATTACCTGTAGGATACACAATAAAATATTCTTGGTCAGTTACAGTAGATCTTATCTCTTCTAGAATTACGTGTAGGCTACACAATAAACATATTCTTGGCCAGTAACAATAGATCTCATCTCTTCTAGAATTACGTGTAGGCTACACAATAAACATATTCTTGGTAAGTAACAATAGATCTCATCTCTTCTAGAATTACGTCTCAGCTACACAATAAACATATTCTTGGTAAGTAACAATAGATCTCATCTCTTCTAGAATTACGTGTAGGCTACACAATAAACATATTCTTGGTAAGTAACAATAGATCTCATCTCTTCTAGAATTACGTGTATGCTACACAATAAACATATTCTTGGCCAGTAACAGTAGATCTTATCTCTTCTAGAATTACGTGTAGGCTACACATTAAACATATTCTTGGTAAGTAACAGTGTATCTCATCTCTTCTAGAATTACGTGTAGGCTACACAATAAACATATTCTTGGTAAGTAACAATAGATCTCATCTCTTCTAGAATTACGTGTAGGCTACACAATAAACATATTCTTGGCCAGTAACAGTAGATCTCATCTCTTCTAGAATTACGTGTAGGCTACACAATAAACATATTCTTGGTAAGTAACAATAGATCTCATCTCTTCTAGAATTACGTGTAGGCTACACAATAAACATATTCTTGGTCAGTAACAGTAGATCTCATCTCTTCTAGAATTAACTGTAGGCTACACAATAAACATATTCTTGGTCAGTAACAGTAGATCTCATCTCTTCTAGAATTACGTGTAGGCTACACAATAAACATATTCTTGGTAAGTAACAATAGATCTCATCTCTTCTAGAATTACGTGTAGGCTACACAATAAACATATTCTTGGTCAGTAACAGTAGATCTCATCTCTTCTAGAATTAACTGTAGGCTACACAATAAACATATTCTTGGTCAGTAACAGTAGGTCTCATCTCTTCTAGAATTAACTGTAGGCTACACAATAAACATATTCTTGGTCAGTAACAGTAGGTCTCATCTCTTCTAGAATTAACTGTAGGCTACACAATAAAATATTCTTGGTAAGTAACAGAAGATCTTATCTCTTCTAGAATTATGTGTAGGCTACACAATAAACATATTCTTGGTAAGTAACAGAAGGTCTCATCTCTTCTAGAATTATGTGTAGTCTACACAATTAACATATTCTTGATAAGTAACAGTTTATCTAATCTCTTCTAGAATTACGTGTAGGCTACACAATAAACATATTCTTGGTAAGTAACAATAGATCTCATCTCTTCTAGAATTACGTGTAGGCTACACAATAAACATATTCTTGGTCAGTAACAGTAGGTCGCATCTCTTCTAGAATTAACTGTAGGCTACACAATAAACATATTCTTGGTCAGTAACAGTAGATCTCATCTCTTCTAGAATTACGTGTAGGTTACACAATAAACATATTCTTGGTAAGTAACAATAGATCTCATCTCTTCTAGAATTACGTGTAGGATACACAATAAACATATTCTTGGTAAGTAACAATAGATCTCATCTCTTCTAGAATTACCTGTAGGCTACACAATAAACATATTCTTGGTCAGTAACAGTAGGTCTCATCTCTTCTAGAATTAACTGTAGGCTACACAATAAACATATTCTTGGTCAGTAACAGTAGGTCTCATCTCTTCTAGAATTACCTGTAGGACACACAATAAAATATTCTTGGTAAGTAACAGAAGATCTTATCTCTTCTAGAATTACGTGTAGGCTACACAATAAACATATTCTTGGTAAGTAACAGTATATCTCATCTCTTCTAGAATTACCTGTAGGCTACACAATAAACATATTCTTGGTAAGTAACAATAGATCTCATCTCTTCTAGAATTACGTGTAGGCTACACAATAAACATATTCTTGGTAAGTAACAATAGATCTCATCTCTTCTAGAATTACGTGTAGGCTACACAATAAACATATTCTTTGAAAGTAATAATAGATCTCATCTTTTCTAGAATTACGTCTCAGCTACACAATAAACATATTCTTGGCCAGTACCAGTAGATTTCATCTCTTCTAGAATTACGTGTAGGTTACACAATAAACATATTCTTGGTAAGTAACAATAGATCTCATCTCTTCTAGAATTACGTGTAGGCTACACAATAAACATATTCTTGGTCTAGTCTGAAACACATGCCTCTATTCCAGTCTATGCTAGGTATTTTGACAGATATCAGAGGCTGGAATAGAGACAGATGTTTCGGTTTCGTTTTGGTCGGGAAAAATAGATCTCATTCTGTCTAGAATTACATGTAACAATAACATCTCTAATATTGACCCGAGTTTTTGATGAAAGTTGACTTGATACAGTGAAAACAATAGGATCTAGCTTAACGACAATGTCTGGGATTAAGTAGATACTAAGTTTCTTTCGACATTTCCTTTCATGTCAGTATCTAAAAGAAAACTATATAAAGTATATGTTAAGGCGACACAAATCGTGTTAATTGCTAATTTAAAGTAGCCAGCCCATATTTCGTTGATAACGTATAGCAAGGTGATTGTTATGGTAAACGGTTATTAAATTAAACGCACTATAGATTTGCAGAAATGCCACAACGCTTAGACTTGATTTTTCGTAGGGCCAATGGGATGTGTTCTTAGTTGAAGGACTGAAATTCGTCGGTTGTCAAAATATTTTCAGTGGGGAAAAATTCCCTTAAAATATCTAAATTCTACAACATTCGTTATCAGCCTGCGAAATATAGCGATCATCTTATTGCGTTACCAGGGAGCGTAATGAAAAATATGGGTTTGATGCATTTTTTTATTGCGTGTATGGAGATGATACGACTTTAGTTTAAAGACATTCGCAATACCGTGGCGATCTCAAGGGTGGTTATTGTCAAAAAAAGGCGCACGCTTATGAATCCCTTACAATTGTATGTATCCTTAGTAGCATTTTCAGTGTAACGGTGATACAATTCCGGTGATAATAAATGTGATTAAATTCCATTTCAACAAAGAACAAAAAGTCGATTTTCTGTGCATTTTTAAACTTTTAATCCAGTGTCACAAAATTATTGTTATTCTACGCTTTACTTTCATAAACGTAATGAAGCAATTATTAAATAGTTTGTCAGTTTGTTTTTAAGTCTTAAAAAATTCGATAAACCATTTTTACTGCGTTATCTTATAATTCAGAGTTTTCATAAGCCTTCAGCTATATTTTCTCTCCCTTTTCTTCAATATGTACTACGAATTAGTCATATGAAGTAGAATTTTACGTGTTAAGAACCTGCAACCATATCACTTTATTTGTATCCATGTCATGCAGTCTTAATTTCTAAGCTTGGAAATGAAATGTAGGGACGGAAAAGAGAAGATTTTTTTAAATTTACACTGAATATGTGTCGTTGACATCGAATATTTTGATTTATGTCCATTTATTTTGGTATATATAGGGTTTTATTTTTCAGTTTAATGAATAATGTTTTCTCTTTAATATTGCCATCCAACCCGCTCTACATAACATAAAATATTTATATTCCCGAAATACAGCAACACCGATACACGATTCTTAAGAGTTTTCAAAACAGGAAGAACCACTCGTTAACAAACTGTCTAATGTCGCCAAGAAGGAAATCGGAAAATAGAGAGCTAGTGACTTGATACAAGTGCTAATGGTTATACTACTTCTGAATTGCTGTATAACGTTACCTTATGTATTTCGAAACCTAGTATATTCATATCTTGTATTCTTTTATGATGTATTTAAAACTCTATTTATTTTATTGTGTTTTGTTAACCTAATTCTATATATTATATGTAAAATATAGAAGTTTCATTTTCTTCATTATTAAAGGCTACATTTTAACTTAAATGTTAAGTCAAACTAAATGTCTGAAGAGCTCTTTAACCATGTTACAAAACGCCTCCCTTTGTCAATCTACTCAAACACCTTAATGTTCTAAATAACATACTTTCATGACATGATATCAGCATTAGCAGATTTCAAGAGCGTTTTCTATCATATTGGTAATCCTAATATTGTGTTCGCGACTTTTATACACAATTTATTCAATATAAAACTTAATACATATTTCGCTCAAACTATCATGCTCTAATTTGGCTAAATACATAATTATAAAAAAAACCTTTTGTCCGCCTCATTTACTTCAATCACCTTTAACGCCATAGTAGGTGAAAGATGGCCAAATTTCAAAATAATGTATGAATTTACTAGAAAAAAACATGGTGGAAAGGCCTCTTTTTCTTTGGAATAATAAATTTTGTGAAGCATGATAGCTTTAATATTATATTCATATAATCGTCTCAGATGCATGCATATCAAACATTTTTTAAATGTTTTTAAGGGGAAGGTAAAATTCGGATAATAAGGGAATTCTGAATTTTACACTCACCGCTTAAAGTCTAATTAGTCTAATTACCGTGTTACCTGATCCTTTTTGAATTTATACAGATTAGTTCCCAAATATAACATTCTTTATTAGCATTAAGTAAATTATATAATTGTGGATAATAATAGGCCTACATATAGAAAGTCTGTGGCATAGTGTAAGTGAAGTAACAAATAACAAAATATGTAATTAGTATCATTATCCATTGTTAAACGTAAACATATAATTCAAGATTAACTACAGGATCTGTTAATTTTTCTCTCCATAGGTGTTTCTTAATGAACCAATTACGAAACATTAAACAGTAAATTAGATTTACCTTCATTATCAATGTAGGCTATCTTAAAGATATATTTTATGTCATTCTGTGTACTTCATGCCGTGATGAGATGTCAACAAGTTATGGAATAACCTCCATTATCAGTGTAAATTAAGGATATATTTTTTTATTCTGTATGATCCATGCCGTTATTAGATGTCAACAAGCTACTGCTGTCAGGCCAAACAAATACCTCATGCAAGTCCTGATTTCAATTTGAATAGCCTAATGATCAAATTACGTCGTGTTATTTAAGCAATAAACGGTCACCCTATGGCGGTTATGGTCGTATATCAGGACAAAGGTTGGGTGGAAAATTGAATGAATGCGCGTTAGCGCATTTATGATTAATTTTCCATCCAACCTTTGTCCTGATATACGACCATAACCGCCATAGGGTGACCGTTTATTGCTTATATTTACGTTTTCAAAACCTGTCACCACGACAAATTCTACTCTTTGCGTGAAAATTTCATATTACCCGCCTTTGTCGCTGGAGTTGATCTTGTTGATGGAATAGCCATTTTCTTTTCGTCAGAATATAGTTCGCGGGGGAAAGCTCTCAAAATGGAAGAAAAAAAACAATGTTTATCTCAATTTTATGTTTAATCTTTATAAATCAATTCATTTATCAATAAATATAAAACATTTTGGTATGAATTCCGTCTTTAACGATGAAAAGCAACAAAATCGTGAAATTTAATGAACGCGGATACAATTGAACAACGGAGATGAAATTCGGCTAGACCTGACCGCATGTAAACAAGTAGGAAAGTTGAGAAAATGAAAGAAACTATAGCCCTAAAGACCAATCTAGAAGAAGGCCCACTCCATATGTCGATAGGTGACCACAGTTTACACTCAATTCAGTTAACTTCCGGTAAAAGTATAGTATTTTGAAACTTTATATTAAACAATCCATAAACCTGCACTTTTAGGCTCTCAAACTGAAGCGAGTAACTAGGTCAAATGGGTCTACGGCTATGGCCAGTACACTCAGGCCTAATTCGATTGAGTTCTATCGCATTTTGCCAATTATTCTTGTATGAGATTTGGAGTATTAGATTGGCTTTGGGTTAGGCTAATGGAAACTTTATTACATATTAGAATTCAACATTAAAATTGGAATTTTACGTTCAAGCGTGAAGATGATCGACGTTAACAGCGCGACGGCCATGTTTATTTACATTGGTTACTGTGTATTACTACGCTCAATGTTTTGGTGATGAGGCAATGGCAGTTATTGTCTCATAAACGCCACACGTATTAACATTAGTCCAATGGAGAAAAACAACAGCTAATGTAAATATTTAAGCAATAAACGGTCACCCTATGGCGGTTATGGTCGTATATCAGGACAAAGGTTGGGTGGAAAATTGAATGAATGCGCGTGATAGGGTGACCGTTTATTGCTTATATTTACGTTTTCAAAACCTGTCACCACGACAAATTCTACTCTTTGCGTGAAAATTTCATATTACCCGCCTTTGTCGCTGGAGTTGATCTTGTTGAAGGAATAGCCATTTTCTTTTCGTCAGAATATAGTTCGCGGGGGAAAGTTCTCAAAATATAAGAAAAAACAATGTTTATCTCAATTTTATGTTTAATCTTTATAAATCAATTCATTTATCAATAAATATAAAACATTTTGGTATGAATTCCGACTTTAATGATGATAAGCGACAAAATCATGAAATTTAATGAACGCGGATACAATTGAACAACGGAGAGGTGATTCGGCTAGACCTGACCGCATGTAAACAAGTAGGAAAGTTGAGAAAATGAAAGAAACTATAAAGACCAATCTACGAGAAGGCCCGCTCCATATGTTGATAGGTGACCACAGTTTACATGCAAATCAGTTAATTTTAGGTAAAAGTATAGTATTTTGAAACTTAATATTAAACAATCCATAAACCTCCACTTTTAGGCTCTTGAAGCGAGTAACTAGGTCAAATGGGTCTACGGCTATGGCCAGTACACTCAGGCCTAATTCGATTGAGTTCTATCGCATTTTGCCAATTATTTTTGTATGAGATTTGGAGTATTAGATTGGCTTTGAGTTAGGCTAATGGAAACTTTATTACATATTAGAATTAAACATTAAAATTGGAATTTTACGTTCAAGCGTGAAGATGATCGACGTTAATAGCGCGACGGCCATGTTTATTTACATTGGTTACCGTGTATTACTACGCTCAATGTTTTGGTGATGAGGCAATGGCAGTTATTGTCTCATAAACGCCACACGTATTAACATTAGTCCAATGGAGAAAAACAATAGCTAATGTAAATATATACGAACACAGCATCATTTATTAATGTATCTTAATATGTTAATATCAAAATGAATACAATACGTTGTATCAAAAATAATCGGGAATTATATATAAAGATCTTCTTTCCAAATAACAGTTTTTTTGCTAATATCCGTTCATTAGTGTTTGTACTTATACAACCAAAACTATCATGAAATTAAACTGTGTACTTATTCTGGCAAGCTGCTTATAGGATAAAGGATAAAGAGCCATGTCTATAGATTGTTCTGTTATTTGGTATCAATTTGGACACCCAAACTATTTATGAAAATACATTTATATAAACCAAATAATATAGAGAGTGAATATCGAGAAATGAAGTTCGTGTCCAAAAGAGTTTAAGAGAAGAAACACATAGTTAAGTGTATTTGTTTCACCAGTGTTACTCTCATTTTAAATTAATATTGTTCTATTTCTTAAGAAAAAAAAGGTCTCTTGAGACGGTGACGTCTGATTCCTCTCTGTTTCTATAAAACTAAAAATCATTCCTAACTGTAATCAAATAGTTATTAACCCAGCTCACAGGCTATTAACCTATTCCCATCGGTACTGTAAACAGACAAAACACAATATCTTTCAACGAAAAACTGGGACACACCATCAAGTGTTAAAGCGACTTATTTTTTTTACATTCATAATCTTTGTAAGACATAATTATAGAAGGTTACATTCTACATTTATAATACAAATGTAAATCGAATGAGATACGACTAACAGCCCATAAAGATATTTTTTGCGTATTGATGAAACTCGTAGCTTCTATTTGCTCCATTGCTATAGGCCTATAATTATGAACAGAAATGTAAGACACTCTTCTTAATGGAATACTGCATCTAAGAATGGACATAAAATTTGAAAAGTTTAAATTTTGCCAAGAAGAGCTCTATTTATCAGTAAAGATACCTGCTACCATAAATAACATACAAAAGTAAATAAATATCACAAAAAAATAGGTAATTATCCACAAAGATGTATTTGATTATTGAAAAAATGTTAAATAAATTGATTAAGCGTTTTAAAAAAATGACTTGGTTTTGTGAGTTCCAGATACTGTTATTTTATGACACCAGGTAAGTTCACTGATGAATATATACTCATATTAACCATTCTTGAGAACTAAATTTTAAATGTTCATGCTAAGAAGCAGTATCCCTTTAACGAGTCATCGGTCCATCGATGTTTAATTATACTCGATGCGCAGTGTTTCCACATGGGATGACCAAGGGGAAATCAACGGAGTCATCCGCCAATTGGTGTGTTATAAATATTATTAGTATAATAAGCAAAAGGATTAGATGTCTGGCGGCTTTGGAGGGATGTCGTGACCTCGGTGAAAAAATTTGTCCACCAACGGAGTCACACAGATCTATATAAACTATACACACGCGACTAAGTTTACTTAAGGGGGGGGGGGGTGTGATAGTGTTGTCCAACAGCAGAATCATCTGATGTTTCAAAAGTGGTTGGTGACCTCGGGACCAAGCAGGGCCACCGGTCTAGTATTGGACAACCTTGGAAATACAAGTAAAACAAATATGTGAACTCTCTTAAATGTATGTCGATGTTGAAGTAGAACTAAGGAATAATGATACACTGTATGTAAAAGCTTTTCACTAAAATCACTAATTGGATCCACTCTATAATATCAGATTTTATTCAACAAAATCAATGTTTTCAGTCAATCCATTTTCACTTGAAAGTGTCAAGTTGATTGGAGAGACACAATTTTAAAACGTAGAAATAAATTCATCGATTTTTTCTATTGAAATCCATTCTGTCACAGGCTTTTTCTATGTAAGAATCAATGCACAGTTCAAATGAGTCCATAGCGTTTAAAAAAAAAGTTATTCTGAAAATTGTCAACAACCATCAAATACAGTTGTTCTTCAGCGTTCATTATAAAGCTGTCCGCTTTTATTAACACATTTGCAGTGTCACTCTATAGTGCGAAATTGTCGTGACGATCTACAGTGATATTCTGAGTATTACAACATCCTACGTAATCTGGCATTTTTTTCTGGTCCCGATTGTGTCTGTTGCGACTAAATGAAGAGATGTTTGCCGATCGTGAAGCATCTGTCAAATGCCCGATGATCTGTATATTGACCATATCATGAGCTCATCTGGGCTGGATATTCGTGTAAATTAAATAATTAACTCTTGTATCACTGCAGAAAACCAACGCGCATGATTTAACAAATGCCAAATGCCACTTGTAAATTGCCTATCACTCCCACAAAAACAAATTGAGTGCAGTAACATTATGCGATTAGTTTGGCGCTATTTTAGTACCATATTCATATTATGAATAAACATTTTATAATGTATGTAGGAAATCGATTTGAACTGTGAGATTGTTTTCGTGTGTATTATACATACAATTATTATTCGTAAATGTGAATTTGGGATAAAACTAGAAAGCCTTACCATATCAACGAAATGAAGTTCTTAATTTCATTATTAATGCAACAGCAACTATACGTTACACACTTAATTTTGGATATTTTTGTCAATGCCTGCAAGCTATTCTTTTGAATATTTCCGCTTTTCTTGTTTTACACTGTAAAAATGACCAAGTTTATCTTCCGCTCAAAGGTTGGCAATTAAAGGTGATGTCCCGCTTAAAATGATATATTCTTCGATCTTAAAGATTTCTATTAAAATGAAGACGCGTACCACAATGAGTGAACATTGAGGAGATTAGTTTTCCCACTCGTCTTCCACTGAATGATACGTTCATCTTGTTATAAATGAAATGGAGTTTTACGTCCTTCTATTCTGCATCTTATTGGCTAATAAAGATGGCCATCTTATTGAATGTTAGAGTGAAATTGATATCAACCTTTCAAAGCAAATTATTAGACTAATAAATCTCTATCAGAAAAATATGATACGATTACTTTAAATAACTGCGATTCTATAAAGGGACTTGGTGAACATAGCAATATTTTTCTATAAAGAAAAGAGGATAACATAGCCGAGGGGGCTATACAGTGAACTGTTGAGGTAAGTAAGAATACACCACCATTAATATAACACATATCTGGAAGGGATAATTAGTTAAAATACATGACAAATCAGACGAAAAAATGGTAGTCGCTTAGAGCATATACGAGTGAGATGTTTTTCATACTTTTAAACAATTTTGTTGTGTTCGGAAACGCAATTATACACTTTAGATATAAAAACGCTTTATGGTGATTTTATTCCTAACTTTAACACATTTTCATATATCAAATGCATTGGCAAGAGGATTCCACGCCTATGGATGTGGTTTTATTTGCACCAGTACGATTCCACTTCTGTGGTTCCTTTAATTTCCAAAAGAAGAAAAAAGAAATCATAATAATTATCCATTTTCCACTGTTTCCTTTTCAGCACCAAAAACCAAGTCACATGGAAATAGAACAATTACAACAACTCGCCATCAGTAGAATGGTGCATTTATGGGATATGGGGGCAATTGATTTTCACCAAGAAAGGCCTTATTGTTTCTCAAAAAATTATTTAATGCAAAGTTATAACGATAGCTCCTTAAAGTCGCAAAACGGTTACATTGGTATTTAAATCAAATATGAAAAATATTATCATTATCAGTCTAATAGCTCATCAAGTAAATCGTTATGAGAAAAAAATTCATAGTAAAATCAACCTAGGCTTTAACCGATGTATTAGTGTATATTAATTATATTGGACAAGTTGACAGTGCGAGGAATCATTCATGAAAATGTGATCGAATCAAAAGTTTAGTATATTTCTCTGGCGCGAGGAAGGACTTTGAAAGTCACCAAATGAAAGTATCGAAACCCCATACGTTATCGATTTTGATTCGAGTTTGTTAGATTATGATTTAAGAGGACGCTACATTTTTCTTATGATCACACAAGTTGTGAAATCTAGTTGACATCGTGAGATCGTCGAGCTTTGAAGACATCATCATCGGTTTACTATACTTAATCAAATAGGATCGGGAAGTCTTAGCAGTCAGATGGAATCAGTCAAGTCTGTGATTAGTGACTCTTGAGATATCAGGAATCATTGGAATCATAAGAAACAAATCATGTCAATGTTAACTCGTAAAGGAACTATGGTTCGGAAACCTCGCCGAAAGACGTCAGTGAGACGTACACGGTCTGCTGGTAGTTACTCTAGTAACCAAAATGACTCATCAGTACCAGCTTCACCAATAGCTAAGTTTCACCATACCGGATCATTTAAATCATCTCCGGCTAAAAGTATCAACAGCAACGTTCTAGTAGGTTACTTTTCTATCTTAATTTTTTAAGTTTTACTTTTTCTACCTATGCCATATTTATGTGGCGGAATGTTGAGTGCAGGGATAAAGTATTCTTAGATCAGCTGATTAAACATCGATAATTCTAGAAATAGTACATTTCGCACGTTATTGGTTTCGAATATTACATATCAAAGGGATATAGTCATATAGAAATATAGAATATAGAAATTGGAATGGTGCAAAATGATGCCATTTGTGTCTTTAATGCACACACAAATTATTTTCCTTGACTATCCCTTTAAATAAATTGATTTTCGATACGTTTGATATTGTTTCCTGGTTCTTAAATTACGATAAAGCTTTTGTTTAACATTGGTATTCAAACTATACTTTGGTACATGTCGTTATCCCTCAGAACCTTTTGTCTCTTTTCACTATAAAGTGATGTTCATTAAACCCGCTCTTGTATTGTGAAAATGGCATGTTAAGCACATATTATCAATAATTTGTTTGCTTTGCATTTACTGATGCTGTAGCTAGGGAACAATACTTTTTCAGAATTGCTTTTTGAATGAACGACGATCGGATCACAAACAATTCGAGGAAAAAAAAAATTTCTGGATAGTCGTCATAACCAGGTTATTAATCTACACACAAGTTTGGGTAATTGGTATGTAACGTGCTTAGATTTCGGACAATCGCAAGTAAATGATTTTCAAACAGATTAATTTGATATCTAAATGAGATCATGATATTATTAATAAAGAATACAAATGATTAATAAAACATGGCTAATAACAGTAAATCGAGATAATAATGTATAGAAATAATATATGAATATTTAAAAAACAAGATTATGATCTATATAGATTTATAAAGTATTTGTAAATAACGCTGAAATAGTTTTAGTTTAATCTTTCATTTTCTGACCATTAGGAAAGCACAAAAAATGTTATTGATCACAAATAACCCATACGATTAAGTAACTTACTTGTTATTAGAGGCAATCCAGCCTTTGTATGTGTATCAGTGATATTTATAGTTCCCATTTGATATACTTCCGTTCTTTGGATGATTGCAGAAATACTTTACCAGATCTTTATGTCACCGTCGTAAAATCCATTTAAGTCAAATTTTGATAGTGTTCAATCACAGAACGCCATTTGTTCGAAAAAAGTTACAAAGTGGACTCCCTACTCCTCAGCCTATCTTTAAAAGAAAGACATTACTGTTTAATTATTGTTATTTAGAATTTAAATTGAAGTTCTATTATCTAGTTATTTGAAGATTCGGTCCAAGCTATCATATTTATTGGTTTCCAATTAAAGTCTTGTTTGATTTTATTTTCCTATTTTAATAGACTCTGTTAACTTTCTATAAAAGGTCATACTAGTATATTTTGTCTGCTACCAGGCGGTTTAAAAAAAAACTTTATGAAATAAATTTATTTAGAGATGTGGGCCCTATATTTTTGTGGGTATTATCAAGTCATGATTATATGATTTTTCTTATACAATCTAAATATATTTTTTATATGTTTCAAGGAATAGATTTCGCTCCTCTAAATCTAAACTTGAACGTATCCCTTTACCAAACCATTTTTTAATAAAAAAAAAACTTGTTCCCACTAGGGTACCCAGATGAGGTGGGCTTCGGTATTTCTAGGAGCGTTTATATTGCATAAAATTTTCCAAGCACTAAAATTTTTTGTGTTTTTAAAGTTTCCAAATATGTGGAGTCACATGAGAACAAAAAGGCATTAAATTCTTATATTTATTTGTAAAGTATAGGAATATCGTTTATTTCCTGTGTATATATATTTAATCCATGCGATGAGACTCTTAAACCCCCATTTGAACAATCTTGTTTCATAATTTCTCTTTTTATCTTGTCAGACTTGTTATTCAAGATGGATTTGAAATTTGACAAACATACCCTCTATTCCATTAAATACATGGTTATCGGAGTTTAATAAGAATAACAATAATGTATGAGCATGGGTTAGACGAGAGATAATAATAATACATATTTATAATGCCAATTATTGTTAATGGACAACATGACCAATGGTTTCTTTTCACTATTTATCTTAGTTAAACACTGTTATATGATCTGAAAAAGTTATCCCTCGCCTGGTGGCCTTTAAAGGGTTACGAGCCAATTAAAATGTATCCAATTCGCCATGCTCACTTGGGTCCACTTACATCCCTTACGTTACCATCATTATTGCTTAATTGGCTTTTCAGCATGGGATTTACATTTTGAGCATAAGTCAGCTAACTAATAGACGCTAATTTAAAAATAAAATTTCCCATGATCAAAGCGATCTTTAGTGTATTTTCTCAAGCCCTCACTTGAACAGATTTATTAATGAAGATATTGCTCTCTTCAATTTTACTATGATGATTCAGTGTCATAGCCGACAAAACAAGATGAGATCTGAACATTGAAGAATTACCATGGTCTTTGACAAGATTAAGACTGATAACTTCAAAGGAATTACCAGCATCTGTGAGAGTAATTTCGTGCAATATTTTCTTTCAATGAACTTAAGTGATCGATTCATCTTACATATCTAATGGCATTCAGTGACCGAATTCTAGAAAACTTGACTGAAAAAGAAAATAAAGTACTTAATAATTAACAGCATTCGGGTGGGATAACAAAATAAAATTTAGAGAGAAGGGTCAATCAATGGAATCATTTATCTTTTCAAATCACTTAATTGTACTGACAAAATTCTACATCTTATAGTAAAAAATTTGAATTACAACATACATATAAATAAGTTTTGATCCTTTTTAAAGGAGACAGCCGAAACTGAAACAAGTATGGATCCAAACTTACAAAACAAATGGGTCCTTTTTCAGAATTATTAATCAACTTTATTATGATGCTTATCATAATACCTGTATAGATATGTGTAAAACTTTTCATCTCTTAAGATAGTATATTGTATAATATTTATCATGTGTTGAATAATTATACAATTAACTATTAATCATTATTTTTCTCCACTTCATTTTTATATTATTATGCATTTTTATATATGCGTTAAACATTTCTCATCTCATTAGTGAACTTGTAACTATTCACTATGCATTATTGTATCATATGCAATGTGTTGATAATAAATTTATTTATTAAAAAAAATAAAATAAAAAAAAAATAAAAAAAATAAAATTTAAGATATAATTTAGTGCTCAAACTGGAACAATAAAATCAACTGAAATTAAATTTCAAGAATAAGGACCCAGATTAGATGTTAGCTCTTTAAGATTTTCATGCATTGTTGTGTTTTGATTTTCAGTCATCTGAAGAGGATCGACAGTTTTTCCGAACAAGTTTAGATTGGAGTGAAGCTATATCAGCGAGTAAAGTTGAAAGAGAGGTGATTGTTCAGATTCAAGAAGCCAATACGGAGGCAGAAAACGCATGTGATTTTTTATGTCGAGCTCATAGAATCATTTGTAGCAGTTGTAAGTATTCTCTTTCAATATAAAGTATTGGTTGAAAGTATTCCCGATAATTGATATCACAGTGTATTTGAATGGAACATTTGAGATATAATGGTCTATGTAACCCATTAATAACTCCCTGGTCTCACACGGATACCAATAATTCGTTCTTACGTTAATAACTGTCTATCATTATTTTACAGAATTTAACTGAAATAAAATCCAGAATTTATAAAATTGGATAACAAACTTATTTAAATTCAATTTTGGTGATTGACATATCAGATGGCTGGAACACTAAAATCAGTTAATTTTCAAAAATAAGGCTCTAGGTCGATTGACTATTCAAAACACCTTATCAGCAATAGAATTCGACTGCAATGTCAGATGTCGGTGCATTAAGGTCGACGAAAGCTAGTGAGCAATCATGTCCGTAATAGCATCCGTTAAAATCCACTTATTTTTCAGACACTGTAATAACTCAAAGCCTGTAAGCTGCTGTGGACCTTTTCAATGTTTCTTTTAGAATCTTTGTGGACTCCGTATTTCTAATTATATCAAATTAACAATATATTCAATGACAGTTTTTAGAAAACTGCGTTAACGGATCTGTTCATACATAAAACTGAATTAACATAGATTATGTACTTTTATAAGATTTTCTGTTCGACAGATTGAAGGTGATACATAGATTTTTATTATCGACGACATGGAATGTACTTCTAATTAAGTTTTATCAGATAAGGTTATTTTCGTTTCACATTGAATTATTAAATTATCTTGTACATGGTGACAGAGTAGATTTACCAATAATGTAATTGAAAAAAATTAAATTAGAATCAGAATGGGGAATTAAGAGATCTTCGACACTGTCGAGAATCTTACATATTTTATTGGCATATTGGTTCTCAGATAACCTAAAATATATAAACTATACCGCCAACTAAGGTCGTTAGTCAATCACCTAACATAGAGAACAATTCGCCTTTCATCTTACAGTGATCAAAAGGAAATGTAAATTATCTTTTTACAAGGTTTCAAGGTCTATTAAAAGAATGACAGTGCTAGAAATGTGACCACAAAGTTGTCATTTAAGGGATATAAGGATCTGCAACGGTAACCATGGCTTTGGTCTGGGACTTGGACTATAAATTATTTCAGATAAAGAGATATAGGTTTGTGAAGGGCTGCAAATGCCCCCGCCATTTAAGCCATTAAGTCTGAAAAATAATTTACACGGATCACCCTTTAAAATCAATCCTTTGTTTAAGCCGTAAATCTTTTTGTTTCAAATTAGGTTGGCTATTCAATCATATTACTGTACTTCCTAATTTATCTTGTTTGTTAGCAATGTCAGTCTATTACTTGGTCTACTAATTCCAATTGGTTCGATGTTAGATGACCAAAGAATTCAGCGAATGTCTAAGAATTTATTGATAATCTTATTACTGCCATTCTAGAAAATTTGAAGTTGGAGTTCTGCTTAAAATTCTTAGTTTTAGGCAAAAATGTGGGATATCTTGTAAACTTGCTGTAATTATTATTCTTACAAACGATAGAATCTATCATCTTATAGGGGGTCCCGTGCAGCAGTACGTAACCATTCCAGCACCCATCAACAGCTTATCTGCAGTAATAGACACGTGTTAGCATCGTCAATCTTAACACCTTAATAAGCTAACTGAATAAAGCAGGTTAATCATGTAAAAAAAGAGTTGAAAGGTCCATAAAACTCCTGTTAGCAGGCCAATTCAACATCCAGTTTATGCTCTGTTAATTTATTTATTACCTATAAGATTAATATAATTCAACGCGAGGGTATTCGTAGCATTGGCAAAGGATCAGTTGTTTCCTGTTTTCTCTTCTCTATAATATACTGGGAAACATTTCTGGCAAAAAGTTTATGATCAAGTTTTGAAGCTTAAGAAATGAGTAAATTATAATGTGTTTATGAAGAAATTATTTGATTTTCGTCCGAAGTGAATAAATATCTAATTACTTTAAACACAAATCATATTATCAGATTTAGACCTAATGGCTTATAACACAAGCCACTGAAACTCAGTTAATTATTGAGCAAAATACAAAAAGACCTACATATAATTCAAATTCATATAGCAAAGTCCAAGAGCTGACAAATTCAACGAGTTATACCAAATGAGCTATCCTGGATGCCAAAGTCCAAAAGAATGACTTTAAGTACGCAGATAGTTTAAGTAGACAGCATCAAAAACTAAAATACAGTATTTTATCCTACGCCTAAAGTGCTCAAGTGCACGATAGCATTATTATAGCTTTAAGAGTTTCGTGTTTAAATTGAATGAAGCATTGAAAATTAAATCTGTACGTACCACAAATTGTATATTAGTGACAGCTAAAGCTGGTAACTAGTGATTTGATAATAAACCATGTTTATTAACCAATTATAGAGAGAAACTCGACCAATTAAACTGGCTTTTATTAGAAGGTGCGAGGATTTTTTTTCCTGTCTCTACAGGATATTGTGGTATCCATTTTATTGATGCTAAATCTAATGAAAAGGTTACTTTCCTCATATCGGATCTATCAAATCGACAGAGTAAATCTACTTTAAAATACCGTGGTTTCTGGGTCATTTTGGGGTTAATGGATTTTCAAATATCACCGTGACAAAATTTTGAGTTGACGGTTCTTATCCAGAAAGGAGACTGAATATCATTCAATCATATGTAAGAAACCTTACAAGAACCGCATGCCTTTTTGCTATTATCTTTATTCTTTTTTTTCAGCCTTTATGACCGGTTCTTTGGCAGTGATACTGATTTTACCAATAGCCATGATTTGTATAGGTATGACTTTTCTATATATGCCGAGCCGCATTTCGTTATTGTCAAACTTGAAAAGTCGAAATGAGGACTATTTTTGATCGCATTGTTGAATAACTAAGTATGCCATATATTGAGAATTGAATGTTTTTTATCAACGAGTATTGTGGTTGTAGTTGTTCGTTAACATCAGTTGAAAACCGAATGACTTGAACAGAATAAAAAATAACTGACAAATATTTTCCTATTATGCAGTTACTTAACGGGTTTTAAACCTTGGGTCATTTTTTTGAAAATTTCATTTTTCTTTCTTTCAGGAGTGAAGTATTTAAATGACTGTCCAATTCAACCAATGATACCAGTTTATTTATTAGTGGGAGGATGTTTCGGATTATTGAAGGTGACGTCATGCTTTTGGCAGTCAATGCAAGCTAAGAAGGAAGGTAGCATTGACAATTTGTTGGAACACGATCACAGGGGTCTGTTTTCCTCTCGAACTAATAAATTCATGGGTTGTATTATCAGTATGTTTCTCATTGTTTGGCACGTTTTGGGTACATTTTGGGTCGGATCAATATGGCGACCACCTTATCTCCAGCAGGTTCACGAACCTAACAATTGGTGTGATTCCACTGTGTATATATTTGCCGTCAGTGAAATATTAGGTTTGTTCGCTTTCTTGTGCCTTTTCTGTCTGACATTTTGTTTATTGGCATCGTGTTTTCGAATGTGTGGGTTTAATGTTGGAACCCAAACAGACCTTTAAAATGGCCACGTTGCTCCCAATTCATCGAAATATATACTAAGTGCCGCAACATATTGCGAAAAATTGCCAGAATCTTATATTTCTCTATTATTTTTCATGAACACTTTTCATATTCTCATCCGGTAAAGTTAATAACAAAAAGTTTTTTTTTATTTTTTCATATTCCTATATTTATTTTGATGATTAAATGTTAAGCGACAACCTCTCTCCAAAAAAAATTAATAATGTTTGGACACATGACGTGGTATATAATTATGGCCAATGCGAAGGAAGAGTCTGTTGTTATATCACAAATAACACACTTTTTTACACGATTGGTGCTGTTGAGATATGACGATTAGCCTACGTTACTAAAATCAAGACTACGTGAACAGTTCGACGATATTTAATGGGATAAATATCATCTGAAACCAACAGCTGATGGAAGTTTGCGAAGTCTTTTGCCGTAAGAAATATTACCGTGAAAACTTAATTTTCAAACTTTAGTGATAAACAAATTAATAACAATAGATAAAGCTTACAGTGAAGTACTTTATCTATTGTTATTAATTTGTTTATCACTAATCTTGGAGAGTTATAGATGTCAGCATTTACTATATATACTTGTTATTCTGTTTTCTATTATCACTATTTTGTGCTTGATAAAGATTCCTGTATGTGAATTGAAACGTTGCAAATATTAAAGGAAGGAGTAGTATATCCATAATAGTTTTGTATTTTAATGCTCGATCTACTTCTAAATGTTATTCAAAGATTATATAAGTTCATTGTACATTATGATGAGTGATGTATATTCGACAGATATACTGTTTTGATTATACAATTGTAATTCAGATTTATGTTAAGATTGTACAGTTTACTTTTGTTGTTATTCAGATATTCAGTTACAATTATATATTATACAATTTATTAGATATGGGATTCAGATAACAACTGCACAGAATATTATCATGTTGATAAGTGTTCTTTATTCAGATACACTGTTAACATTATACAATTCAAGGGATAATAGGTTTTAGAATGAACATAAAATATGAAAATTTTAAAATTGGTCAGTGAGAGCTCTATTGATCAGTAAATATACCTGCTACCATAAATAACATAAAATTGGTCAGTAAGAGCTCTATTCATCAGTAAATATACCTGCTACCATAAATAACATAAAAAATTTTTAAAAAAATGTTCAAAACACTAAGTAATTATCCATAAAAATGCATTTGATTTTTGAAAAACGGTTAATAATTGATTAAGCGTTTTTAAAATTACTTAGTGTTGAGAGTTTTCAAGATCTTAAGAGATTATGTTACTTCATGACACCAGGTAAGTTCCCTGATGAATGTACACTCATACTGACCTTTCTGGAGAACTCAAAGTTTATGTTCATGCTAAGACCTATTATCCCTTTAACTAGGATGGGTATTCAGATATACGGTCATTGCTATACAATTTACTACGATGGGTATTCAGATGTACTGTTAAGGTTATACAATTTACTAGGATTGGTATTCAGATATACTGTTATTGTTATACAATTTACTACGATGGGTATTCAGATATACTGTTAAGATTATACAATTTACTACGATGGGCATTCAGATATACTGTTAATGCTGTATAATTTACTACGATTGGTATTCAGATATACCGTTAAGGTTATACAAATTACTATGATGGGTATTCAGATATACCGTTCAGGTTATACAAATTACTATGATGGGTATTCAGATATACCGTTAAGGTTATACATATTACTATGATGGGTATTCAGATATACTGTTAAGGTTATACAAATTACTATGATGGGCATTCAGATATACCGTTAAGGTTATACAAATTACTATGATGGGTATTCAGATATACCGTTAAGGTTATACAAATTACTAAGATGGGTATTCAGATATACCGTTAAGGTTATACAAATTACTATGATACCGTTATTCAGATATACTGTTAAGATTATACAATTTACTACGATTGGTATCAAAATACTGTTAATGCCATATAATTTACTACGAGTGGTCGTCATATATTTACTAGGAATAATAATTGATAATTCAGATATACTTTTCCAGTTATACAATTTATTACGATTGGTATTCAGAAATACTGTTTAAATTATACAATTCACTTTGGTTGTGATTTAACTATATGATATTTATGATTACTGAACTTCGCTTATACACTTATACATACAATATATAATTCGAATGTAACATAGATATATTGTTAATATTTTACACTTTCTTATGGTTGTGATAAGATATCTACGACGATTATACAATGAATTAAATCACGGTTGTGATCCGAGACGAAAATATGATATATTATTATACAATATATCACAGTTCTGATCGAAGTATACAAAAATTATGTATTATGAGCATTATTATATATTTTCAATAAACTGTTCGTTTTCCATATGGATTGTAATTTCAGAAAGAAGAAAAAATATGTGTCAGATACTGTTTACATTACAAAACAATTATACATCAAACATTTTATACAAATATATGCAGTATCCGGCATCCAGGGCCTACGAGACACACAAAGTCAAAAAATGTAAAAGAATCGACGTCTGCTTCCGTATTGCCGGATTATCACATGCAGTGTAAATAGAGCAATTTTCTTACGTTTCGACGCGTCTCCAGGTGGTCTCGGGTTACCGTCAAACATTTTTCTTTGTTAGTTTCCTGCATCAAAGACAACATAAACTTGCTAGAAACTATATAATTATTATATATTAGAGACTTGTTGATGCATATTGTGCAATATTCAAATTATATTATTCTTTGTAAGTCCATAGTAAAATAAATCTTTATTCCCTTAGGATGGCAAAATTCGCGTTTAATTTTAAACAATAACGGGGATATTTGAATAAGTGAAACCCAATTATCAAAGCCTAAATGGATTTGAAATATATGTATTAGTAGCCTCATATAGCATGCAAATAAAGGTAATAACTTCTGTACTAAACTCACACGAACTAAAAGCCTTTATAGATCTAAACTAAGCAACAGACAAATAATAACAGTAAAATAAAACGCTCTGTTAGTTGGTGTTGTTATCAATGTTTTAGGATCATATAAATATAATTCCATAAGTTATAATGGTCTTATAATGATGACATGCCAAAAAATAAACTCTGTTGACATCACTTTATATGTACTGAAATTTCACATAACTAACAGTCATGTCAAACACTGCACGCCGATGTTTGAAGAAACTAGATGATGAACCCGCATGCTATGTTACTAATTGACAAATAGCTGATTTAATTTTTTTACTAGCGACTAATAGTAACATTTAAGCCATGTTCTTAAAGAAACGTTCAGATATATACATGGTTTATATATATATCCAAACATTGCATTTAAGCATACTCTATGGCGTAAGGGAGCTTGAATCACATCAGGTAATCATCGACACTTTCCGTATATCTGTCTCGGTAATAAATGGGGAATTTCGTTGCGTCAGGAAAGACTATTTACTTCTGTCTTTCAATTTAGAAAGTTTATGCCAATTGGCTTCAATACATGTAATATATAATTTGGATAATAAACAAGGGGAGATAATGATGTTTATATTTGTTGCTGGCTCTCGTAGCATAACTCAAAACTCAAGATTTATGCTTGAAATTGGAAAATTCTATAATGCTTTGCAAGATCGTACGTAAATCGAAATTTATCTATTGCCTCTTATATGATGTTTGAAACATCCGCTTTAAACAGGCACTAATAGCATTAGATTGTCTTAGCTTTGGTAAAGAAAAATCTTGCGTTTTTAAAGAGTGAAGCCTTATCATTGCGTTTAACAGATTAACAATGTCTAAAAACGTAACCTGTACTTCGTAAGTATGTTATAAAGTTTGTATTTGTCTTTTGTGACAAATATCCCACTTTAGGTAGATAGGATGTGTATAGTAGGCCTATACTGCGTTTAGGTAATCTCTAACAGTGACCAAACAAATTACGTTATCGCTGTTTATATATAATACAAATCTACATGGAAATACTTAAGTAACTATTCTATATTTTCTATTTATAAAATTTTAATCAAAAGTTGTATAAGGGTTATTCTTATTTCCTCTCAAAGGTAGCACAAATATTTTAGTTGTCAGCTATCAATAATTTCTTAAACGAAATGTACACTTACATTCAGTCCAATATCTTCAATGCATTAAAGGTATATAAACTGGGTAGGCCCACATGTATCCTAAGCATATTTTGCAATTAATCAGAATTCTGATTGAAACTTGGAATAGTGCAAATTGATGCGAACTGTGTCCCAGTGATAAACCATTTTGAGAACTTCTACACAATCCTATTAATGTCATACAAATTTCTTCTTCGATAGGTTAGACTGGATGTCATTTTTACGTGAACAATTTAAAATCACTTTCTCGGTGCAGTTAAGGGTATACCCAACCCAAAAGTTGGAAAACTTATTATTACAGACGTCTTACTTAAACCTCAAACTTTCAATTTTCTAATGCTACTGTTGTTGTAAATTGCATATCACAAATAGTGCAGGGTACTGTCCATCATGCCACAATACGATACGTATCACGATACAAGCGTCACGATACGACACTTATCGCGATATGGAGTAATAGCTAAAAAGTAACACTTTTTCTCCAAGGTTTCGACGAGTAAATAAAATAATACCAATTTTTTATGGAATCGTGGGTTATCGAAACACGACTTCGCGATACAATACGCGTATCGTTGCATGTCGTATCGCGATACTTCGATTCAACGATATATCGTGCCAGCACTAAATCACAATAGATTTATTGTATAGTTTACCCTTTAAATAAACCCTTAAGTCAATACTGAACGTTGATCACAAGGTTACCCACGTAATTATAGGTAGTGAAAAAATCAGCAAACCTAGGATGATAATATACTGTCTGGTGCATTTGCTTTTTTAAGCGTGTCGATAAACCTTTGGGATATGTCATTTGGGACTAATATAGGACAGTTTTCGTTTGTTTGTAAACAGTAATCGTGTGCGCCATCACTTCAAGTTATTATTGAAAATCACTTATTGTTTTTCAGCATTTTCAATAATTACTTAGTTTACGTCATATACATGGATTCTGCTGTTTAGTTCTAACACCAAGTAACTCCAACTGATAAATTTATACTCTTATTGGCCAAGTTTGAGACTTGTATGTTTATTCCAAGAGGAAGATTTCTTTAAGTACCAATGTACCGTTGTTAAGATTTTTAAAAGGACGACCTATATGTGGTTTCCAGTTGTATTCGGAGAAATAATCCAAATTCTGTTGTGTAAGTGCAAAAAATGACACAAATATACAATTATTATTTTTTTTTTTTATTTCATGTAAATAACTTTTGTGAAAAATTTAATAGTTTGTGTAATGTTTGGTTTGATCATGAAGATTTTGGGCTTAATTCTTGGAAAACCTGAACATTCACATTATTGCTTTTAAGAAAACGAAACCAAGCCTGCGTTTTTGCAAGTTAGTAGTATTCAATTCCACCATCATATTAGATATTACGATTCATATTTGTAATCTTGCACAAAGTCAAAAAATTAAAAACTATACAAAGGTTAGGACAGAGGATGAATTTTTTTGCTGAATATATTTATCACTAAATTAAATTAGAGGTCATGGCGACATTTTGTTTTTCGGTTGTTTTATTGAAGTTTACATATTTTAGACTTCAAAGAAAATCGACCATTCGGACAAAATTTTGTTTGTTTCAAAAAAGGGTACATATTTTAACAACAAAGAATGATCTAATTTGGACAACATATTTCACCTTTTTCAGTGACACCTGCGAGAGAGATAACCCAATTTTAAAATTATCTTGAACAATCTGTACTCTAATTACAAAGCATAGCGACATAATTATTCCTGTAAAATTTGATCGTAGGAATTCCAGGGCTTTTCACTGTATATTTGAACCCTATTTCTACATAATATTGGATACATGTATACAGTATTCTGTTTGTGATTTCTATTGAAGGAAGCACATGTTTAAGTATGGAAAAAAAAATTTCTTGTAAAATTGTCAACTATGGGAAAAGATCACTTGCATGATTTTCATGGTTTGTCGGACTTTATTTCAACATAGTATTGAATAACTTATTGTGACTTCAGCTGTTTTTATTGCATATAGGATAGTATTGTCCACAAAGGATGACAACCTATTTCCCACAAGGAAAATACCAAGGCCATTGTTCATTTTTATCAGATGGCAGTATCAAATAATTACTACATGCATCCTAACTTTGGTATAATTACACTCTACCTCCAACCAAGGTCGCCAGTCAATCACCTAACACTGAAAACAATTCGCCTTTTATCTTACAGTGATCAAAAGGAAAAGTCAATTATCTTTTTACAAGGTTTAACGCCTATTAAAAGAATGACAGTGCTAGAAAGGTGACCACAAAGTTGTCATTCAAGACTAAGGCCTTCTACGTTCACCTTGGTTATTACCTTGGATCTATCTAGATAACCGTAGGTAAGAACTTTAGTTTATTACAGAAAAAACGTCGTTTCTGACTGCAGAAAATGTTTGCGCCAGCGCAATTCACGGCGTGGTTATGGTTTAGTCTCAGAAACAAGAAAATTTTATCTAAGCTCACTGTCAAAATTTAAGCCTCAAATCCATGTGTTTCCAGAATTATCCGTTAAATTTAAAACGATGATTGATATTGAAAGACATTATAGCAATAAAGTTAAATTCCTACTTGATTATTTTTGAATGAATTATGCGATTTTGGAACTTCTGAAGACTATTTACATACATTATGGGTTCTATGACAAAAAATGCCCCCGCTATATAAAATACAGAATTTTAATGTTATTCGGTATATACTAATGAACACTATCTAACTAGCATGGTTGAAACATTTAAAACACTTCAGAAAACCAAGAAAAAAACTTGACTCTACTTGTGACGTAATTAATTACATTGCTACATTCATCTGATGTTTGACCTACCAACTAAAGGTTTCTAAATAAACAACATTTTCTTTAATATGGTACTATTACCTAAATTGAAATTCTAAAGCTAACCGTTTCTGGAGAGTGATATACGAATGCGATATCGACATGATAAGGAGGAGTCGCATTTAAGGCAGTTTCAAAGACCCGATTTCGGTTCGCTATTTAAAGCCATACTTCGCTTACACTTTGGTATCTTAGACATTGCCGGATTTTTTACTAAGTCTCTCTGCTCCAAAAGGTATCAAAATACAGTTGCATGTTTCGTCATAAAGTACATAATATAAAGCTTTATCGCTGTTCTAAACGGATACTTGAAATCATCGTTCAAAATTGGTCATAAGAGAAGATCGTCCAGAGTGATGCCTCAACTTGAGAACAAAACACAAATATCTGGCCTTAATTATTGTTGACCACTGTAATCAAAGCTTCCATATATCCTTGTCACAGTTTGTATCTGATTCCCATTTCAATCGACCTTCAATCAGAAACCGTATTAATGTTCACAGTAAATAGTAAAACTCATTAAATTCATTAAATAGAAGCCCTAATTTAATAGGTTACGTGCTTCCAATGATTTTACAATAATTTCGTTTTTAATGAAGGTCTTATTAATGGTATATCTTCATCTAAATTAATTTTTCCCAACAATTTCTATAGGTCTACATGTATTATATCTTAACATAATGCAGATCGAGATTAGGCAAACATGTAACGTCATACAAAATTCGGCGCGAAAATGGACATCTCTCGTATAAGGGATTATTGAACGTCATACACTTGGACGCAATTTATGAACTTAACGCAAATTCAGTAAAATAATTATCCTAAAATCTCAAAAACCATGATCAAATTCAAGAACAGTTCCATTTGTCACCCTTCGACTAATGCCTAAAAAAATACGAAAGATATTGCCTTTAAACTGATTCAAAAGTTGTCCAGTTTTCTATACCTTTGATAGATGCAAATTGACGACGCGAGTACATTTATGGTGTAATGCCAATCGGGTACAAGTGGAAATTCTTGGATTGTAAATTTTATGACCTCTTCTCTTTTCACTGTCAACTGCACTTTTATAAGTTTGGTGTTATATTATGGGGCACAGACTAAATTCTATACTCTTAAACGAATGAATCATCCTTAAAAGTCAAAGGTGTCACTAACCGCAATGGTATTTGAACTTATCTTGGTTCGTTTGAAGCTTGATTGCAGAACTGATATGGACAAAAGCAACGAAAAAGTTAGAACTAATTTCACCTATTAAACTATATGCTCCTTTTTGTTTTTCTCAGAAGGGGGTGAAAATAAAAAACCGTCGGATAAAATAAATCAAGGTGAAGGCCATGTCGTACACATCACTTGAGGTTGATCAGTACCACAAAACAGTCCGGCGAACATCAGCCATGTCGTCCAAAAAGGAGAAGTTCTTAAGACTTTGTAGACCAGTTTTAAAAGAATATAATCCTGGTGTGAAAGAAAAGAATGGGTTTTTGTGGTGTATTATGTGTCCTATAAGTGGGAAACTCGCGATGTGGATTACCAAATTCATAGCTGCATTGGCCATCTGGGGAACATTTTGGGCTATAACAGGCGACGAAGCTCTACCTGGGGGTAATTTCTTTGGATTATTGGTGTTGATATATGGATGTGTTATAGCAGCGGCATTTATCAATTTTACACCATTCCCACCTTTACTCGGTAAGTTTCTTTTCATCAAACTTAAACATTAAAAAGCACTACATGGCTCACAAGATACTGTTCTGAATTTTCACTAAAGTAGACGAGATATAAACACGAGGACACTTTGTACCAATATTGCATCAAATAAGCTCAAAAGGGGAGATTATTAATTTTAGATGGATTGAAGAGTTTGTTTTGGAATTTTGCAAGTGGAGTGTATCTTCAAAATCTGTGTATATTAATTTTTGTTCCCACTATGACTAGGTATGATGTTGGTGGGGTTTTGTTTAAGAAATACACCAGTACTTGATAAAGCAACACATATAGATAAAACATGGGCGGCAACTCTCAGGTATAGTTTGTACAGCTAATCCAATAAATTACGTATCATTTCGTTTGGTCATTTACTTGCTCGCATCACTATAAATCTGTCATCTAATGCACACTGTGTATAAATAAATAAAAAGATTCAAAAATATTTCGATGTATTCACATGTCATGTTCTTGTGTATTTTATTTAGTTTTCAAAACATTATTGCAGGACAATCGCATTGGTTGTTATATTAGTTAAAGCTGGTACGGGATTGGACCCGGCAGCTTTAAAGAAAGTCAAGTGGATGGCGATTAGGTTGGCTTTTGTACCCAGCTTAGTTGAAACTGTTGCCGCAGCTATAGTAGCTAGGTTTGCTCTAGGATTTCCGTGGATTTGGTCGTTCGTTGGAGGGTAAGTGACCTTCTAAGAACCTTAATCCAGACACAATTTGAAGGGACTGTATACTAGTTTTACACTTTCGTATTCTATATCACTGGTTGAATTTATTCGCCATATCAGCCATAATAAATACCATAGACACAAACTCCAGTTTCGGATATCACAATCCACTGAGAAACAGTGATCATTAAACCATTGGTTAATATATTTCCGCCAATAAATTTATGTGATACAATCGCAAATTTGTTTCTCTTTGTGTAATCTATGTAGTTTCGTGTTTTATATGATTGTGTTATCTATATAGATTTGTGTTGTCTGCTGTATCTCCAGCTGTAGTTGTACCATGTATGATTGGTGTACAAGAAAGAGGATTGGGGGTGGAAGAAGGGATACCTACACTATGTATTGCAGCTTGTAGTTTAAATGATGTATTTTCAATAAGTGGGTTTGGAGTAACTTTAGGTATTGCCTTTTCCAATGGTAAGTTTAAACTAAATCCACCATTGTTGACTTCCAGTCCCTTGCACATAGGGTATCTTCAATAAATTAATTCCACGACAATTGGTTTCGAGAGTGAGATAAACCCTTTCTTACCAGCAAAGTTTATCAGATTACGGTTATATTTTCCAATTTTCCGAATTCTCCTTAGGAATGTATTGTTTAAGCAAATCCTTAGACCGCTGGAAATCGATAAAGAGAATAGACAGGTAGAAATTGACATGTGCTAAAATTCCACATCGCTTGATGTATTAGCAACTAATTTGTTTTTTTATTCTTATGATTTCAGCTGATTTGGTGTATAATATATTCCATGGTCCATTAGAAATAATAATAGGTATAAGTGTAGGGGCTGCAATTGGTGTTCTTCTATGGTACCTTCCCCATAAAGCTAGTGTAGGTGTTCAATCTCTTCTAATAGAAACCACGATATATTTCTGATATATTGGATATGGATCGTCCGACAGAGAAATTACAGATTTGGAAAGTTGCTAAAATTATACAGACAACTTTAGTTCGGTCTCTGTTCAACAGTCTGGGAAAGTTGAGAATCCCTGGGGAATTTGAAGATAAAAGTTTTTAAAATTCGTTGCATTTGAAGGAACTATTTCGTTTATTGCGACATTGCAAAATCTATCCAAATCCACGTCTTCGTCAGTTTCATGAATTTTATGGAAATAGTGGCTATACTACTTTAACATACGTCATTGATATATGTTCATCTATTTTCGTTATATAAGAACGTATTTCAAAAAAACATTATTAGCTTCGTGTACATTTCAAAAGCTGTGTCTTATCTAAAGCCTGATTATAGGTTGACATCGTTTATCTTTCAGAATTCACGCATCCATCATCTATTTCATTCTTTTCCAGAAAAATCTCTTACTCTATAGATTTATTCTGGTTATTTCACTTGGCATGTTTTTAACATTTGGATTTCGGGTGGTGAAGTATCCTGGAGCTGGTGCCCTTGGTACACTGACCATGTCATTTGTCGCTGGTATGGGTTGGAGGAAACGTGGTTGGGGAACCAATGTAAGTTTATCCTTATAATCTGATCTGTACAAAACTAATCCCTTCACACCTTCAAAACTTTCATTTGACTCATCCAAAATAATATTAGCAAAATTTGTAAGGAAAAATACATGGGCAAGACGGTTTCTGCGTAAAAAAATGTTCAATATCATTTTTAATTCAATTAATCTGTTTCAGTATGCAATTAAACCGGTACTGGCTAAATGTTGGCAAGTATTTCAACCTTTGTTGTTTGGTCTAATTGGTAGCGCTGTATCGATAGAAAATCTTCAGAGCGGTGACGTAGGTGAGTAAATCAATATTCAAAATAAAGCTATATTATTTGTTATTATTCCAGCTTTAGGAGTAGTTTGTTATTTGTTATTATTCAAGGTTTACGAGTTGTTACGTTACTTGTTATTATTCCAGGTTTAGGAGTAGCTATATTATTTGTTATTATTCCAGGTTTAGGAGTAGCTATATTATTTGTTATTATTCCAGGTTTAGGAGTTGCTATGTATTTGTTATTATTCAAGGTTTAGGAGTAGCTATGTATTTGTTATTATTCCAGGTTTAGGAGTTGCTATGTTATTTGTCATTATTCCAGGTTTAGGAATAGCTATGTTATTTGTTATTATTCCAGGTTTAGGAGTAGCTATGTTATTTGTTATTTTTCCAGGTTTAGGAGTAGCTATGTTATTTGTTATTATTCCAGGTTTAGGAGTGGCTAGGTTATTTGTTGATATTCCAGGTTTAGGAGTAGCTATGTTATTTGTTATTATTCCAGGTTTAGGAGTAGCTATGTTATTTGTTATTATTCCAGGTTTTGGAGTTGTTGTGTTATTTGTTATTATTCCAGGTTTGGGGAGTAGCTATGTATTTGTTATTATTCCAGGTTTAGGAGTAGCTATGTTATTTGTGGGATTAACATTCCGATTATTTGTCACATTCTTAACAACTTATGGAATGTCATTTAGTCTGAGAGAGAAAATATTCATCACAATTGCATGGTTTCCTAAAGCAACAGTTCAGGTAAGTACATGAAATCTAAATTATTTGTACAACTGACAACTTAATTGATACGGTCTTTTACAAAGTTTCACACATCGGGCCACCCATTTTACCCTTACAGACGCCAATGTAAATTTGCATGGATTTCTTTCTTACCTTTTCAGGCAGCTATTGGTCCCATAGCTTTAGATACAGCATTAGCTAGAGGCGCCGACGAAGATGTTATAAGAATTGCCACATCAGTAAGTTCCTTCATATCTTTCAATATCATAACTACATCAACAAGTTATTTCTGAGTTTTAAATACCCATTCTCATTAGACCAAGTAGGTCATCTCACTAACATTCCATGTCGTTTCCGTTTTTGAAATCTTCAAAGCCCCTAAATCACAAGTTGATTTTTAATAGGTAAAATTAGATAAGTGAAACCATCAAACGGCAGTGGCTATTTGCACGTAGCGTGCAAATAGCGTTTATGCATACAAAATGTTATTTGCACGTACTCTTCTAACCACTTCGTGCAAATAAGTTTTTCATATTCAAAATGCTATTTGCACGGTCTCTGAAATATCTATAAGAGGCTAACTAGGACAAGAATCAGCAAATTTCGGACTAGTTCTCCACCGTTAGGACCTGTCAACTCGTCGACTTGTCAACTTGACGACCAATTCGAGTCAACTCGACCAAATTATAGATGATATTTTTATACGCCCTCATGAAATGGGGTGTATATTGTCGTCACCTATTTCCGTTCGTCGGTCTTACATTCCAGCCACCCTAATCAGAAAATCGTTTCCGGACCTGTTTAAATCATTAAAGGCATAATGAATGAACTGAATTATTATGAGTTCGATGTGGTACCTTAAAAGGTTGGCGAACACATTTACACCAAGAACAATAAAAGTTTGCTGTACTTTAATGAGAGAGGTCACATGGCTTATCGCCGATTATTGATACATTAATATTACCGAAACTCAACTCTTCCGCGATGTGACATTGGTTATCTTGAAACAAATAGTACGCAATCAGGATAACACGCTGATATCAAACTGGGAACTTGCTTAAAGCAAAGTTCCAAAATAATAATATTTGAGTACCGTTGCTTCGGGAATATGGTCTTCCACAGACTTACTCCAGCCCTAGTATTCCACAGACTTACTCTAGCTCTAGTCTTCTACAGACTTACTCCAGCTCAAGTCTTCGACAGACTTACTTCAGCTCTAGTCTTCCACAGACTTATACTCCAGCTTTAGTGTTCCACAGACTTACTCCAGCTCAAGTCTTCCACAGACTTACTTCAGCTCTAGTCTTCCACAGACTTACTTCAGATATAGTCTTCTATATACTTATACTCCAGCTCTAGTGTTCCACAGACTTACTCCAGCTCAAGTCTTCCGCAGACTTACTCCAGCTCTAGTCTTCTACAGACTTACTTACTCCAGCTCTAGTCTTCTACAGACTTACTCCAGCTCTAGTATTCCACAGACTTACTCCGCCCTAGTCTTCTACAGACTTACTTACTCCAGCTCTAGTCTTCTACAGACTTACTCCAGCTCTAGTATTCCACAGACTTACTTCAGCTCTAGTCTCCCACAGACTTACGTCAGCTCTAGTCTTCTACAGACTTATACTCCAGCTCTAGTGTTCCACAGACTTACTCCAGCTCTAGTCTTCCACAGACTTACTTCAGCTCTAGTCTTCCACAGACTTACTTCAGCTCTAGTCTTCCACAGACTTACTTCAGCTCTAGTCTTCTACAGACTTATACTCCAGCTCAAGTCTTCCACAGACTTACTCCAGCTCTAGTCTTCCACAGTATTACTACAGCCCTAGTCTTCTACAGACTTACTTCAGTTCTATTATTCCACAGACTTACTCCAGCTCTAGTATTCCACAGACTTACTTCAGCTCTAGTCTTCCACAGACTTACTTCAGCTCTAGTCTTCCACAGACTTACGTCAGCTCTAGTCTTCCATAGACTTACTTCAGCTCTAATCTTCTACAGACTTACTCCAGTTCTAGTCTTCCACAGACTTACCCCAGTTCTATTATTCCACAGACTTACTCCAGCTCTAGTCTTCCACAGACTTACTCCAGCTCTAGTATTCCACAGACTTACTCCAATTTCTATTATTCCACAGACTTACTCCAGCTCTAGTCTTTTACAGACTTACTCCAGCTACACTCCAAGCCGAAAGTTATCAGTAAATAAAAGATTTTTACTTACACTCACACCTAGTCCGAAACTTTCACGCGCACAGTCCCTCTGGTCTGCATCACTGACAAGTTTCGGCCGGGCTGTAAATTGAAAGGGACTTGAGCTCTACAGATGCTCAGACATGCATTTGGAGCATTTTGAGACAACAAAATGACATCAGAGATTAACACATTTTCATTAAAAAAAAGATAAATTTCTGAACTACAGCCATTTGTATACCAACACAACAACTATTATTCTCTCCGAAGACACGGATGTCGTTAAAAAAAAAACTGCGAGCTAGTGATCATGATGAGCTGGTTATGCCAATGTTTCATTGGACACTTCACTTGTTTTTACGTAAATAAAATCATAATTTGCCCAGTATCTTATTTCTATAAAATAAATTTTGTTTTACCGTGAGATTTTAAAGTGCTATCGTGAGACCGAGAGGTCTCTCTAAACATCTGGAGACTTGGCAGTCTGCTTGAGGATGGCGACAAAGCGTCGAACCCACTGAGCTACCGTGGCAACCTGTAGAAGGGTACTTGCAACGTGGTACGAAAAACGTATTATTAGTGCGAGGTGGCTTAGTGTACGTGCAACTAGCATATTGGGTACGAAAAACGTATTTGCAGGAAGTGTTTTATAGAGTATGCTAACAAAAAATCATCTATGATTTGTTTTAGTCGAGTTGACTCGAATTGGTCGTCGAGTTTGCTAGTCGATGAGTTGGGAACGATTAATGGCAAGGAACGTGCAAATAGCATTTTGAATATGAAAAACTTATTTGCACGAAGTGGTTAGAAGAGTACGTGCAAATAGCATTTTGTATGCATAAACGCTATTTGCACCCTACGTGCAAATAGCCACTGCCCCATCAAACATTTAGTTTTAGTGGGATTGCAGGAACCACAGACGTCCGATTGAAAATAAACATTTAGTTGTATTGTGCACAAACATGATTTAAGGGAGGTAACCACAGTTGTCGTGTTTTAGACTCGGTCTTCACAATCATTTGCCATCTGTTTCCATATTTAATCACGAAATCAACCTTCCATAACTTTTTTCCAGAAATCTGGTTGAAAACTTTCCAATATGTCAAATGAAAGTCTATCGAATACTTGGTTTCGCTACAAAAATTCAATATAGCATGACCATGAAAAGTTGACTAGTCAAAATGAAAGTCAAGCACTACATTTTATCAACATCCGCTTGACTGTCACTGCACACAAAACCACTATTTTTAGAATTAACCTTCCGCCAATTAAATTTTTCATTATCTCAGAAATTCTGAAAGAAAATGCAATTTCAGACATCAAATTTCAAATCTAGACCAAATATTAGTAAAGAATGGACATGCAAAAAAAAAAAAAAAAAGAGGATTTCGAATACATCATTAGCATAAAGTTTTTTACTACTGGACTGAGCCAGTATCGTTCTAATAGTCTCCTTTCAATGCCAAGAGGTTTGGCCAAGGACCAGCTTGTAGAAAAGATCTCTGGCCCTGTTATCCTTGTAAAAAATAATTTTTCTACGTCATGTATTGTAGTCAATAAGAGAAAATTGTATCTTTTTAGATTTTGACGGTGGCAGTTTTGTCTATCTTAATAACAGCACCAATTGGAGCCACAGCTATTACAACATCGGCGCCATTTTTATTGAAAAAATCTCAAGAGGACGAAGAATTGGGTGAAGATTTCGACGATGGCGATGAAAATGAGAACATCGACAAATCAGACATCAACAAGTCTTTACTCAAGTTAGGGCAATCAAACGCAGAAATTCATTCTCAAACTGAAAGCAACTCGGATATGAGTAAATCTAAAACTGAACTTGAAACATCCTTTGAGGAACCTGATAATACCCAAGAAATCAAATCTTGAAGAAGTGTAGCTTTAAGGTTGATCATTTATTATGTACCTGAATATCATATAAAAGCGACACATCCATAGGATAAGGAGACCAGCCCAGAGTCGACTGTTGCGTTTCTTCGAACCCTGTAACATTATCATCATGTAACTGTATGTTAACTGTAAAAACTGCAACTGTGTAACTGCATTTTTTAATTAAAGACAAAATCAAAAACATGGTTGTGCTGCTCTTCACCAAATTTAATGGTACAAAAACACCCCTCGGTCATTTGGGTGGTTGAGTTGATGACAATAATTGTGTACTTTGCCCTTTTAATGTATGTATATTTGACATCAGCTAAGGGTTTTATAATTTTAAATCCTTATACTCAATTGCTTCGAAGTGTTTTACGTATTGGAGGGCACTGGTGTTTAACATATAGGACACTGAATTTTTAGATGGATAACTGATATCCATAATATACTAGTAAAATATCCACATCGACTCTTGAAACATTATTAAAGCCATTATTTGAATACTATTAAACTTATGAATACATAATATAAAAAAAAACATATACACGTTAAAACAAAGAGGGACAGTTGCGGCATTTCCGAGGTTTTTCTAGTTTGAGATTCGCATGATTCGCATGGGTAGGTCCAGGATTATCTTCGTTTGAAATGAAGAATTGTTCTTTACTTGATAATGAAATTTCTACTTTAAGGTATATTTCAAGGGAGAATACGGTTTGTTTGCAGTTTTTAGTATTTTTGAAGACTATTTCCATATATCTAAGATCAATCCTGCGAATCATAGCTTATAAATATCACAATCGACGATATATTGAATATATCTTTGCCTAATATACTTCTATTAATTTTTGTTCTTACAACATACTTTGTTCTCAGGGACGATCAATGTTCGATTTGTACACTAAACACGCTCATATAACATTATCTAGCCTTTTTCTTCATCTATCGAAGGTGTCGATCGTCTCAGATGGATGTTGGAATAATTTACCATTTAATATGTTTTTTCACTTTCACTTCGGGTAAGTTTATAGTTAGTCTAGTTAGTTTAATAGGAGTACATATATTTTAACTTTTATTAACAATTTTTGAAAAGTTATGATGGTACATAAAATTAGATAGTGGTCTTTCAAATCATTATTACTTTCCAGAATTTATTTGGACGCCTGGTTCTTATCCTTAACTGGCGGTGCGTGTGCCACTTGTGGCGCATTGCCACAACCAAAGTGGCGCGCGGTTCATATTTTGTGAGAAAGACAAGAATAAAAATGAAAAAAAAGAATCACCGAAAAACTTTTTCTCTTTGATACATACGTCCAATATACGGGATCCTTTCAATTTTCTCTTTTCTCTTGTTATGCACTTTCCGTATTTCTATAACAGCACTTTGTCAGTTGTAACAATAATTAACCGGAATGGTCTGTCATTGAAAAGGGGAGAGAGCATTCCTCAAGGTATTTGCGGCATGATGTTTACGGTTTTTTCTATTACATGTCCCAATCCAAGCCATCACTACACAGCTCTGTAGATACTAAGCATAAACCATCGTCGACTAATTTCGAACGAAAATAATTTAGCTACCTATATGACATTGACAAATGGAGATATTTCTTAAAATCCACTTTAGGTGTATGAACCAGTGGTAGTAAGGCTAAAGGTCGGAAAGTCTGTGCTTTTACTTTTGTTTGTGTCAGCCTACCGTCAGATGTATCGCAATCTCCTACGGACATCCTGTTCTGACCAATATTAAAGACAATTCTGTGGCCTCTACTTGCACCCCATCCCAAATATACCCCTCTCAAGCCCTAATAATATATAAACTGGTTAATAAGACGAATATATTCCTCTCAAGCCCTATCAATATATAAACTGGTTAATAAGACGAATATATCCCTCTCAAGCCCTAACAATATATAAACTGGTTAATAAGACGAATATATCCCTCTCAAGCCCTAACAATATATAAACTGGTTATTAAGAAGAATATATCCCTCTCAAGCCCTAACAATATATAAACTGGTTAATAAGACGAATATATCCCTCTCAAGCCCTATCAATATATAAACTGGTTAATAAGACGAATATATCCCTCGCAAGCCCTAACAATATATAAACTGGTTAATAAGATGAATATATATCTCTCTCAAGGCCTATCAATATATAAACTGGTTAATAAGACGAATATATCCCTCGCAAGCCCTATCAATATATAAACTGGTTAATAAGACGAATTTATCCCTCTCAAGCCCCAATAATATATATACTGGTTAATACGACGAATACATACCCCTCAAACCCTACCAATATATAAACTGGTTAATAAGACGAATATATCCCTCTCAAACCCTATCAATATATAAACTGGTTTATAAGACGAATATATCCCTCTCAAACCCTTTCAATATATAGTATACTGGTTTATAAGACGAATATATCCCTCTCAAACCCTATCAATATATAAACTGGTTAATAAGACGAATATATCCCTCTCAAACCCTATCAATATATAAACTGGTTTAAAGGCGAATTTATCCCTCTCAAACCCTATCATTATATAGTATACTGGTTAATAAGACGAATATATCCCTCTCAAGCCCTATCAATATATAAACTGGTTAATAAGACGGAAATATCCCTATCAATATATAAACTGGTTTATAAGACGAATATATCCCTCTCAAGCCCTATCAATATATAAACTGGTTAATAAGACGAATATATCCCTCTCAAGCCCTATCAATATATAAACTGGTTTATAAGGCGAATTTATCCCTCTCAAACCCTATCAATATATAAACTGGTCAATAAGACGAATATATCTCTCTCAAGCCCTAACAATATATAAACTGGTTGATAAGACGAATATATCCCTCTCAAACCCTATCAATATATAACCTGGTTAATAAGACGAATTTATCCCTCTCAAACCCTTTCAATATATAGTATACTGGTTTATAAGACGAATATATCCCTCTCAAGCCCTATCAATATATAAACTGGTTAATAAGACGAATATATCCCTCTCAAACCCTATCAATATATAACCTGGTTAATAAGACGAATTTATCCCTCTCAAACCCTCTCATTATATAAATTGGTTTGAAAGACGAATTTATCCCTGATATTTTTGTTATCTTTATGTTCCAATAGCATCATGTCCTGATGGTTCGGAATTCTTTGAAGCTCGGGGATTATGTTTTAAACTATTTACTAATACCAAAGCCTATACCGGGGCAGATACAAACTGTAGGGATGAAAGTGGTATATTGGCCAGAATCAAAGACAGTGCTATTCAACAATTCATTGAGGACAAATATATCGGGTAAGGTTATCTGAATCCTTATAATAAAGGTGTTTTTAAGGTGTCTCTAAATCAACCAATCGTTTCTAATAAGCAGATAAACAGATTATCATTACAATGTTACTTTCAATATTTTACGTAAATGAGTTTATTTGCCATTAATCAAAATATGAATGGAGCTATTGAACGTTTTCTTTGATAGGATATTTTATACATCTTTATAAATAACATTGTTCTTATGTCCTATTCTGAAAGTAAATATTTGTACAAGCAGTGGCGTTAATTGAATTATTGATTAAACATAACGGACTTCTTGAAGGATTCATTTTCAAACTTGGCACTCTGAGTATCCCGGGTTTCAGATAAAGTTATTTCAATAAGTTATATCTGAATCTTCGATAAAGTTGTTTTGACTGGTAATGTCCAAATCTGAAATAAAGTTGTTTACGCTGGTAATGTCCTATTCTCTATTTCAAAACATTCCAATTCTAAAATCTGAGTCTTAGAGAAAGTTGTTTTCACTGGTAGTATCAGTATTCCGATGCAGTTGTTTCTGCTGAGACTCAGATAAACTGGTAATATCTGAGCTTCATATAAAATTTGTGAAATGGTTATATCTGAATCTATAAAATTCCTACAACTGGTATATATATTTCTCAGGTTAATTTTTAAACTATTAATATCTAAGACTCTGAGTTAAAATATGTAAACCTCGTTTCTATTTCTCAGGTTAATTTTTAGACTAGTAATATCATAGGCTCATTTTAACTGGACGTAATTTGTAAAAAAAATGGTAATATCTGAATCTTAGATAATAGGTTTTAGAATTAGTAATATAATATAACATATCAATAACCTTATCTGAGACTCAGATATTACCAGTTTCAATAACTTTATCTGAGACTCCGATATTACCAGTTTAAATAACTTTATCTGAGAATCCGATTTTACCAGTTTAAATAACTTTATCTGAGACTCGGATATTACCAATGTGAATAACTTTATCTGAGACTCAGATATTACCAGTTTAAATAACTTTATCTGAGACTCAGATATTACCAGTGTGAATAACCTTATCTGAGACTCAGATATTACCAGTGTGAATAACTTTATCTGAGACTCAGATATTACCAGTTTAAATAACTTTATCTGAGACTCAGATATGACCAGTTTGATTAACTTTATCTGAGAATCAGATATTACAAGTTTAAATAACTTTATCTGAGACTCGGATATTACCAGTCTGAATTACTTTATCCGAGACTCAGATATTATCAGTTTAAATAACCTTATCTAAGACTCAGATATTACCATTTTAAATAACTTTACCTGAGACTCGGATATTACCAGTGTGAATAACTTTATCTGAAAATCCGATATTACCAGTTTAAATAACTTTATCTGAGACTCAGATATTACCAGTGTAAATAACTTTATCTGAGACTCAGATATTAACAGTATACATAACCTTATCTGAGACTCAGATATTACCAGTTTAAATAACCTTATCTGAGACTAAGATATTACCAGTTTAAATAACTTTATCTGAGATCCTTATCTGAGACTCAGATATTACCAGCGTGAATAACTTTATCTGAGAACCTTATCTGAGACTCAGATATTACCAGTGCGAATAACTTTATATGAGAACCTTATCTGAGACTCAGATATTACCAGTTTGAATAACTTTATCTGAGAACCTTATCTGAGACTCAGATATTACCAGTTTGAATAACTTTATCTGAGAACCTTATCTGAGACTCAGATATTACCAGTGTGAATAACCTTATCTGAAGCTAATAAAATGAATTTCCACACAAATCTCAGATCTTATTTTCTACTATTTAACCTTGTAGAAAATATTTTTGGATTGGTTTGGAAGATGATGATAACAATGGCGTATACAAGTGGGCTGACCAATCGTCAGTAAACTACAATAACTGGGATACTACACCCTCCAGTGGTAAATGTGGGGAATACAATACTGATGGTGGTTGGATAGATATTGCTTGTTCGTCAACTATGTATTACTTATGTGAACTACCGACAGGTAAGTGACACATAATATTACACAAACGATGATGTGTTTATGATAAAATGAATCTGACTTTCATTACTGATTGTAAACCTAAGGTGAACTTTGCAATCTGTAAATAAGATTAGGCAATTACTTACATTGATTTTAATTGCATCAGAATTTACAGTATTAGGTAGTTTTTAAAAACCTTTATTTTGAAAAGAACGCTATGAATAGTTTGTTTGAGCTTTATATTGTGCTTTTAAAGAAAAGGGTTTTCTAGTCTATGTTTGCGCTTCGTTAGACGCAGTAATTCAAAACGTACAAAAAGATAAACATACAAAGGCTTGTCAACTTGTGTTTCCTTGATTGTTAGTTATTCAATCTTTTTTTTATTTTAGTTCAGGAACTCACTAGAGGAATATTCTACCATCGATTATTTACCACAGATCTCAGTGATTCGTCAGCGTTTAAATCTTTCTCAGTGCAAAATTACGTAAAATGTGTTCAGTTGTGTCGCCTTTATCATGAACTCTGCTTAAAAATCACCTTTAACATGACACAGGTCCATACCGATCAATGTGTATTGTACACTAGAACTTATGGTTCCTCGATAATTGTCGATTCATCAGTGTTGATATATTCCTTATTGTGATTGTTAAGTCTAAATAAGATACAGCACCACAGGCTATCAAAATTATCTACCAAATAGTGGATTTTAGCTTGAAAGAAAGGCACTTCAAAGATAAACTTTGAAGATCTGTTTCATCTATAGAGAAATAACTTTTGTTTTTGATGAGGATTTCTGAAACGACGTTTTGTGATCAAATAATGATAGGCAACGATATTTCAAAACAACTATATTTGATTTTTCTCGGTATCATCATAAGTTTACCATGTTCGGATACACTATGATATGTCACACTACGCAATTAATACAGTACGCCAAATCATGCCACCATTGCCATACTAATCAAAGATTACCAAAATATTACTATAACTGCAATGTAACGCAATGTGCATCATTACTGCAATATTATGCTACTGCGATATATTATCACTGTAAAAATGATATAAAGGCAATATGCGATCATTTTAATTGACTTTAAATTTATTGTAAGACTTGTGTTGAATCAATATTTTTTAAAATCATAACAAATGAAATAGAAACAACTTCCCGAGAGGCAGTCACACTATATGGTAAATTAATTTTAACGACATTTCCTCAACGACAATTTACATTATTTAAAGACTCTTTGTTTACTATCAGAGTTCTTTTAAGTGTAATAACTTTCAAATCACAAAAGACTTTGAATATCAGCAGGGCAGTTTCCTGGAAATGTTGTCTCAATAGTGGTAAAAAATGGAAACCCATTAATTTTTGTATTCCCAAAGTTTTAAAATTTGTATCAGGGTGATACATTGAAAGAAAATAGAAAACATTGTCAACATCTTTCAGACAGACGGTTCTTTGTCTGTGTCCATGTTTTTTTTCTCTGTTACCCATTGCTGGATCATTGATCAATTGCATCCCCCCACCCTTTTAGTCCCTTTTAATCCATACTATTTCGTGAGGTTGAAAACTCCTGGTGTATGTAAAACGTAAAGCTACAAACTTCGTACAAGCGTTCCAGAAAACCAATGTTCAGTTTTGTATACGAAGTGGTTGAGAAAAGATCGAGCCTATCTGCGCCGGTATAGATAAAGATGGGAATTGGTAAATAGCAAGCTTTATTCCTTATAAATCTTTTGTGAGTGTCACATCTTTTCTCAAGTGTGCTTCCTGTCATTCAGTTTACTATTGTTCACGACCTATAATATAAGAATTGATAATCTTTTAAAAATCAAAGCACAACTTAAATGTTTAAATGATCTTTTGTTTTCTGTATAGAAAAAGATTCTAAGAAAATATGTGTGATGTAGGTTACTTCTGAATTCTGATAATAGGCAAAATAGTTGTACACAATTTTAAGATACGCTTTAATAAAGTTTTACACATAATACACAATTGGGATATAAGAAAGATAACACATAATACACAATTCGGATATTAGGAAAGATAACACATAATACACAATTTGGATATTAGGAAAGATAACACATAACACATAATTTGGTTATTAGGAAGGATAACACATAATACACAATCCCCATTTCTCAATAAAATATTTGTTCCACCTTGGGCCTGTACATCTGGGAGGTTCAATAGCTTCCTTCCCCGAAACTTAATACACAATTTGGATTTTTAAAAATAACAGGTAATACACAATTCGGATATAAGAAAAGATAACACTTAATACACAATTTGGATATTAGGAAAGATAACACTTAATACACAATTCGGATATTAGGAAAGATAACACTAAATACACAATTTGGATATTAGGAATGATGACACTTAATACACAATTCGGATATTAGGAAAGATAACACTTAATACACAATTCGGATATTAGGAAAGATAACACTTAATACACAATTCGGATATTAGGAAAGATAACACTTAATACACAATTTGGAATTAAAAAAAAACACTTAATACACAATTTGGATTTTTAAAAATAACAAGTATTTCACAATTCGGATATTAGGAAAGATAACACATAATAAACAAATTTCACAGTAGGAAAGATAACACTTAATACACAATTTGATATAAGGAAAGATAACACTTAATACACAATTTGATATAAGGAAAGATAACACTTAATACACAATTCGGATATTAGGAAAGATAACACATAATAAACAAATTTCACAGTAGGTAAGATAACACTTAATACACAATTTGATATAAGGAAAGATAACACTTAATACACAATTTGATATAAGGAAAGATAACACTTAATACACATCTTTTTTACAAGATCATTAATGATTCACACTTATCCATGGAAATGTTTACACTTGCCATAAAACAAATACCCAAGTGGTATGTATAACGTTGACATTGAAGAATCAGGACTACTGGTTGTGTATCGATACTAAGCATATAAGAAAACAAATAGCAAATTTGCAAAACAATTTCACTTAGCACAAACCTCTTGTCCACTGCTGTGTCTCAGATATCGAGTTACCATTGTGAAAATACATTGTAGAGAAATACCATAGGTGTTTATCCGGATTCAGGTTGGTAACTGTTTGTCGCCAAACGTCATCAGCTGTCAAGTGTAAAACGAAGAACTGCTACATTATAGTATACATGTAATCATTTTTCAGTAGAATACAAGTCACCCAAATTGAGCACGACTTATACCCTTAATACTAGTGCTGGGTATTGTCAACCATGCCACGATACAATACGTATCACGATACAAGGATCACCATACGATAGGTATCTCGATATTGGGCAATAGATACAAAGTAAAAAATTTCTCTTACTAGTAATTTAACTAGTTTTTTTTAGGTATTTCACTAATAAACTGTAAACTAAAATATAATTACGCCCGTCTGTCTACTAAATTAAATGTCCAATAACAATGGATTTCAGAGATTTCCGCGAGAGGAATTTATGTTAGGATAAACTTGCATTCATCGACTAGTAAATATTACCAATTTTTATGGAATGCAATGTATCACGAAGTATCGAAACACGACCTCGCGATACAATACGCGCATCGTGGCATGTCGTATCACGATACTTCGATTCAACGATATATCGTACCAGCACTACTTAATACACCATTATGATAGCAAATTTGGCACATACTGCTGACAAAGCACCCTTTGTTGGCTCGTTCTATATCAACGTACTAAAGCTAACGACTCCAGGACTAGGTGCAGAAGAGTAAGACGTAAAACTTCATTCATTTCATTTTTGACTCTTCTTATGTAATTTGTAGAAAATGTTATCACTTGAATGTGTTTAGATAAGATTTGAATTTGCTATTGAAAATTGAAAAAAGGAAAAGGTTCAGTTTGGTTCCCGACTTCTAAGTTTTTCAGATCAAAACGAATAGGTCCTACTGAGGAAAAATTTGATTCTGGTCGGTTGATTAGGACATTAATGTTACTGTTCTGGCAATGTCCAAGTACCAGATATTGCGCTGTCCATCATTTAACCAAAAACAGAAGCAGAAGCGTAGAAAATTAAACTCCATTTCATTTAAAAGAGCGACACATACCATAAAGTCTGGCAAAAACTGTTATCTCTTCAGTACCATCTACAGAGTAAGTAAAAGACACACTTCTAACGTCTTCACGGTCTGGAAGGGTTAAAAAAATGTAAATGTCGTGCTTACAATTACAATTAGGGAGGAAATCTAAAAATTGCCAAAGGGGTTGGGGAAGGTAAAAAGGGGAGTCCGAGGCTATTAAGCCAAGGGAACTTAACTCCAAACTGACCATAATAATAGTGGGTCAACAATTAATAACCATCAGCTTTTGGGGTTTTAGATGTTAGAATTATATACGCTTGTTAAATTAAAAATAAAATTCCATGGCATAACTCAACCACTGAGATCCCCAGCAGACTGCTCTCAGATACGGCTGTAGCTGTTCATTTACTTCATTAATTCCTCTTACTAATGAATTCATTTAGGGAAATACACACAGAACACAAATGATATACCAGGATCAAAACCAGCACTTACTTGGAACTGAGAATTGTCCACCGGATGCAGTTTGAAGGTAAGTTGGATTTGGTGGAAAAATGGCAAAGGCGAGTACTAAATGACTAATAAATATCAAAATTAGCTCACGAGACATTTTATTTAATATGTAAAACAAATGTTATCTGAATTTTGGACAGATGGTTTGGTCTCATGAAAACATGCTGACAATCGATGATCGACTGAATTAATGGTTTTTACTACAAACAACAATCAGTGGTGTATATCTTATTGTTGTAAATCAATCATTTGAGAAATAGCACGCAACGGCCTCCGGCGACAGTAGGAGAAAATCCCCATTCCCCCTCCCCTATTCCCAATCTCTGTTTTCATAACCCAAAATTGTTTATAAACTAGTAGACTTACAAGTAGTTTTATATCAACCAACAGTCATTCCAAGACTATTATTACTGTTTTTTGAAATTTATCATGTTAAAGCAATGAATGTTTAGACAAACTGTGGCAGTTATATTGATGTTTTATTCGTACATTGTAATTTATTTATACATAATTATTTATTTGACATAATAGTATATTCACAAATATACGTTGTATATACATAATGTGAATTCATAGATAGCACTTCATACATTAAACCTTATCCGTACAGTTTGTTGTATTCATACATAATGTTTTATACAAAAATGTTGCTTTATTCATACATAATGTGATAGCGGCAATTTCGTTAAAAATAGTCGAAGTCTAGCAGAAACGAGGCTCCTAGTAATAAAGTTTTCTTTATTATATCTGTTTCGGAGGGAACTAAAAAAATAAACAAAACGTATTTCAATTCATTGGTCTAAATTTTGACTTTAAAAGCTGAAGCAACTTCATTCAGTTTCCTTATTATTCAAAATAAAGATTTGAGTCACTTCCAAGCCTTCCATATAGCCTACTGCTGAAATTAAAGTGGACTTCCAGTAAATTATGTTTTAAGTTTTTCTTGTTGTTTACAAATACTGCTGGACTATTTTTCAATGTTCTTCCTATAGCAACGAAGCACAACAGACTAGGCGAACTCTTAGTAAGAAGTGATAAATCGATAGCTTAATAATATATTTGAGTCGCCGCTGTCAGTTGAACAACATTAAAGCCCGCTAGAGTTTCAGAAAAGATTGTTACACCTATCGCAATGACTTGCTTACAGGACTAACTGCATGGAACGTCTCCAAATTCCTCGAAGGTGATTTATAAATATAATGAGATAGACAAAAAAAAAATACATGTAATAGAAACTAACTTTTTATTGCATAGTTGTTTGCATTAAGAATAGCATCTGCCATGCCTTGCCATTCTTTAATTATATGCCCAATTGGTTGAGTTAAATCCTCAGCATCGAAAATCTGTAAAAGTAGAAAGAATGGGCGTTAAAAGAGACAAAAACTAATGAAAAGGCGACCTACATATTAAGTATGCATAAAATCTGTTGTATCGTATGTCACTGTCGTAAAGAAATTCAATCACTGTTAACTTTTGAATCAGACAACTGAAATGTTTTAGGAAAATTAGATTTAGTCGAACTAAACCATATTGAAAAGGTGGTGATGACTAAAATGTTATCTTGCACGCCATAGGCCTAATGTGTATCACTGAAATTGTATGGTTGTTTTCTTTCTGTGAGAGAAAGTTTGGTCTGCTGGCTCAGGATTTAGATGCCGAAACAGTTATATTAAAAGCGACAGTAAAAATGCACGACCATAGGAATAACCCAATACATGTACATAACGCCAGTGTCGTATATAACGCGATCAAAGTTATTTGTGTTCTAATCACAACTGCAGTTCTTTCCCCTTCTTCAGTCATATAGATAACGGATAAGGTCGGTTTCGAATTTCAGTATTTTGTCCTTGTTCGATTTTAAATTTTAAAGTGAAATTGTAGGGTAAAAGTGTCCGCTATTTCACCTTAAGCTTGACCCCAATAAGCGCAGCATATTCTTGCAGTTTTACGGTTCTGAAGACTATATACAAAAAGCAATGACCCAAATCAACCCCGAAAATGGCGAATCATGTATATGTTGTAAGGTTTGACGTTGAAAAAGTAGTTCGTGTACCAAATGCATGCAGTTTGGCCTATGGCGAAATAAATTGAGACGCCAAGAAAGGTCTGGTAAATTGAAATCAAATTCATTTGCATTATTTTCGTCATCTATAGGCCTACATGAAATCCTGTAATAAGTATAATGTTAGTACACCAAGTATACAAAATATCAACCTACATAGAATCTGAGGTCCTGACCACAACGACAACAACTGAACGCACCAATAAGGGCGAAAATATGTTTATTGTCGCCATCATACACATCATAACTGGGCTTCCAACTAAAAAATCTACAAATACAAAACAGTGCAGTATGTTGCGTTTGGTGCTTTTAATCCATATAATGCAATATTACAAAAAGAAAACAAAAAAGGAACATCTGCTCGGACCATTTTTATTTTCATGTGGACTATTAAACAATGGTTCATATATAGAAATATAGAATTCCCATGTGATATTACTTCTACTCTTAAGCATATCAAGACACAGTGGAAACCCTGCAGGAAATTATGGTTAAAGTGTGATTTGAAACTCAAGCCAACTAGCATTGTAGTCCCTGAGTGTATATAGGCTCGTTCGCACGTTTTGCATCACGGATACTCGAGCACCAATCGCAGCCTTATCAAACAAAGCATATTCCTCTGTCCCGAAAGACAAGATTATATTTCTAAGAGTTTGACGTAAAACTCTGTTCACTTCATTTCAAGACTATAATTTCATTTAAGTTACAAATTTTAGTTTTACAAATACTTGTTTCGAACATTCTGTTTTTTCAAGACTTGAGACATCGTTGAATCTACGTCTTTAGCGGCCAGGTTACTTACCTTGATTTTACATATCCGATCATAGTTTCCGGTGGACTAAATATCTGCATTGGTTTACAACCACCTAGGTTATATGGACGAATCAGCTGAAAACAAGCTTGGTCGTTTGATGTATCTTTTATATGAATAGTAAATGGACGCCCTCCTGCACAAATAAAACGCGAACATCCTGGCTCTTAAAAAACAAAAAATATGTATGTTTTACATTTTATAGGAGACTTGGCATGTAAGTATGAGATACTTAATTCAGAGTGCAATGTCCCTTGCCTATCCTCTAATTTTAAGGTTGGTAAGCTGTTTCACAAGTTCATGGCGTATTTAAAGTTGCATCATTGGAAGCAAGATCCAGAAACAACCTGACCAGAAAAGAGTGGTAGAGACGTCTCAAAATGTAAAAAATGAAGTTTTTTGGAAAGTTAGTCATCGAGAAATATTTGATTGGACATATTCTAAAAGTTTTCTTCCACTGTTGCTCGGTGTGAACAAATAACCATGCATTATTTCTAGCCCTTGAATATCTTCAATGGACTTTCAGATTGTGATAGTGATGTGGTCAAGAGTCATATACATGCTGTTCGATTGTTGCTTTAAAGTTCTAGCCATGTGGGCATATGTCATTGCACTCCAGTAATGTATAGATCTAGTAATTTATGGAAGATGGATTGGATTTTTCTTCAATGTTCTTCACTGCCATTTCTTAGGTCTGTATTCTCAGCGCTCATCATTTAAAGTCTTGAAAATTGATAGAAAAACCAAATTTTCAACAAAATTCAACATTCCTCGATAAACACCGGAGTCCCAAAAATCTATCAGCTAATAAATTTGTCGCCATAAGGCTGTTCTTCAAAGATTGTTTACATGTATTTCAAGAAAAGTTTCACAAGAATTGTTGTGCTTGTAGTACTGTTGTATGCAGACAACGGTTGAATTTTGTGTTTGTCGAATTATATTTGAAGATTTGTTGAGTTAGATTTGTATATGTAGATCACTATTTATAGATTTTGTCGGCAAGAATTTTATTAAAAAATTAATTTAAGAAAAAAGAAAAAGCAATGAAAAAACTTTGAATAAAAAGCAACATTCCAATTAGATTAATAATCAAAGACACATACTTTCCACAGCAGACAAAAACTCCGAGTCACTTGAAATACAAATGCTGTATTCATTACCATTCTTAGAAGCCCTAAAACTAAAAGCTAAAACAAAAGAAGGGAATTATGAAATATAATGAATGCCAAACATTCACTCGGCTTTTTTTTGTAAGAAGAGTACTTTTATTAAGCTTTCAGAAATGGAAACGTGGAAATATATTCAACATTGAGACGATCAGAGTAATTAACATGAACAAAGCTTTGTATTAAGGAAATAATTTTATAGTAACTCTAAAGTAGGTTTATCGTGTAACATTAAAGGGATATTGCGTCATAGAATGAACATAAAATTTGAAGATTTTAAACTTGGCAAATAAGAACTCTATTCATCAGTAAATATACTATTAGTGATTGCTTACAAAAGGAATAAAAAAAAGGAATATTCTTGTACATGGTAGATTAGATCCCCTTTCACTATCTCCCTGGAGTAATCGCTTTGCATTTTTTATTTAATGGCTTTATCTTGTAAATTTCTCCAGAAGTAGATAATTTATTATCAATTGATGTATACTGAAATTCGTAGCATAGTCTCTATTTGTGACCTAGGCCAGTGCTTCTATAGGAGAGCATCTCTTATAACACCCTTAACTAGGAATGGAATCTACTTTTTTTTTTATTGATTTATTTATTTATTTTTATTTTTTTTCCTGTACTCTTAACATTCTTTCTGTCCAACTATAATGCAGCTCACTTGTATTTTCAACTGCAATTTTCATTGTAAATATAATTTATTTATTTATATAACATTTTTCACCATAATTTTATGGTACATATTCTCCCGAGGAAGCAAACTAATATAAGCCTGGACAGGCTTGTCTTTGTATCCGCTTTTTCCATTGCCTTTGTATATTATATTGTACTTATTAATGATAAAATATTGTTTAAATCAAATCTCTAGATATATTAGATCAATTAAATAATTAATAGATATCCTACCATTAAACCGTGAGTTAATTCTGATCGCATTAACTGGTTGTAAGTATAACAACACTTCAGGTAAACCAATTTTTGGGTTTGGTGTAGGTGGTTTGACAATTTCATGATACTCAGCTGCGCTCATAGTCTTACTTTGTGGTTTACTTAACGCTACTTCTCCCCCATCATTTGGTTTGGATGTAGTACCGGGTGATGTATCCAACGAATGGAACTCAGCTGCGCTCATAGTCTTACTTTGTGGTTGGCTTAACGCTACTTCTCGCCCATCATTTGGTTTGGATGTAGTACCGGGTGATGTATCCAATGAATGGAACTCAGCTGCGCTCATAGTCTTACTTTTTTTTTTTTGCTTTAGCTCTGCTTTTTGTCTGTTGTTACTCATCACCATATTACTCCCCTTGGCGTCTTACTGGTGGGTGATGCCTCGATTGTGTTGACGTCACAATGATCCTGTATTTTGTAATTATTATTGTCGATGTAACCATCTCCTCATAATTAAATAATGTCCTTGGACTCTGCTTGGCCTTCACTTTATTTAAGTTTTGGTATTTTATAGTTCCTTCTAGCTAGAATTTGCATCCTTTAAATATAATTAAGAACTTTCATTTTCCTACAGTTAGAACTTGCATCCTCCAAGCTATAACTAGCATCCTCTTATAGCTAGAACTTACATCCTTATAAAGAAAGAACTTGCAAATTCCTACAGTTAGAATTTCCATCCTCCTAGCTAGAACTTGCATTCTCTTATAGCTAGAACTTGCATTCTCTTATAGCTAGAACTTGCATCCTTTTTAAGAAAGAACTTGCATTCCTACAGTTAAAACTTGCATCCTCCTAGCTAGAACTTTCATCCTACTAGCTAGAACTTTCATCCTACTAGCTAGAACTTGCATTCTCTTATAGCTAGAATTTGCATCCTCCCAGCTTGTATCTTACAGAACTTAATTTTCTCTTATAGCTTGAACTTGTATCCGGCAAGCTAGAGCCTCTATCCTATAGCAAGAACATGTATCCGGCTAGCTAGAGCTAGAGGGATAGTTATATGACTGTGTTGTATAGTTTACGACGATTAATTATATTGATGGGAGCTAGATGTAAACGCAAAAATACAAAATGGACTCGAATAAAATTATATAAGTTATTACAGTGTCCTTGGTAAACATATTTAGACCAATGTCAGTTTATGGATATCATAGTATACAATTTTCCTTTTTACTAATATATAACCATTATAAATTCTCATATTTGCTCTACATTATTCTAATGAATAGGTAAATATTAGGAAGGTCCTACGTGTATAACATATTAGACGGTGAGTATTTATGCTCGGCAAATATTTTGTATGTCAATTCTATTTCATACTTTACACTTGAGCGGGCTTCCTTCATTATAAAGTAACAGCTCTTACTCTCCAAATATGACATATACGCGACGAGTCCTTTGTTATTTTCTCTTGTGACTTTAGGTAATGAATTATTTCATGCGATATCATTGAAGAGGGTTAGATTACGAAACGGATGACTTCATTTTAGTTTTATTATATCACATTACACAATACTGTCACGTTGTATAGTGATAGTTTTTATACACCGCATTTTTTGAAGGCTAAAACTTAAAAATTCGTTTCTTTCACCAAGTTTATTTGAATGCGCTTTATTTATTTCATCTCACTTCCTCATACTATCATACTACTTATTCATCACTTTTTAAACTCAGTAAGCTATTCAATCAATATGAAATTTTATACAATAGAGTTGTATATCCTACTTTCCTGTTCAAAAATCAGTCTATTAGTATAGACCATCAAATTAATGAAGATAACCACAGCTATGCATTGGGCAAATAATTTTATAGTTACTCGAAAGAGAGCTTAACGTTTAACATTTAATGAACAAGACTTCTGCCTGTTGCACCAACTCTACAATGCGCTCTTTACATGCTACATCCTCCGATAAGCATCACTGACAGTGACCGGAAAACAAGCATGAAGGAGCGAATCACCAGCACATCTTATACCAGGACATATAGTTAACTAGCTTCTGAACTGGCATGGGTACTTGAAAGCTGCAAGCTGATACAACATTAGCACTGCTGTAGGTAGGGGTTGTTTAGAAAAAATTACATCAGGTACTTCTACATCCATGTTAATCATGTAACATGTACAACTGCAGAAACCAAACATAAACAGGTTTCATTTCAATTATGTTGCTTATACCAATTGGGACGATGTTTAGATAATACTTTCGGTACCAAACAAGGGAGATATTTTGTTCCTTAATGGTTAAGTTTTTGGGCTCTATTAAAAAAAATGTTATTTTAAAACTCTATAAATTTATTCATACACAGAAAATACATGTATAAATACTTGAAAAGCAGAAAAATATAAACTGTAATAAAAATGAAACTAACATAAAATAAAGAGAATAATGGTATTTCTAAGGGTAGTATATATATCATTATAATGATTATGTCATATAATATATAATGATTATTTAATGAATATGAAATATTATTAACCAAAGAATATAAATATGATATTATTGTACTACTTGATCTGAATTTCCATGTTTTACAGATAGGTCTACAGAAAATCTTCACCAGATAAAAAAAACATACGGACAAATTATTTTCAAGCAACTGTAAAAATAAACATTGTTTATCCAGAGGAAATCACGGGACCACTCCATATCTATAGGCACTCCATATCTATAATGCGTTGGACGAAAATGACAGAATTTAGTCTTCAAACTTGAATAATCTAGACAAATCAAATTCATATTATCCACTTTTCAGAAGGCACAAATGAACACAAGAACAGCAGTATTTGATTTTAGGACATCAAAAACAGATTATATCAAATGGATGAGAAATTAAGGAACTTAAATCTACGAATTTCAAGTATTTAATTTACTTTAGTTAAGGCAAGACAAAGTAATATTAAAACTATCAAATAAGAACAATATTTTATATTCAGAGCTCTTTTTGATTACTTAACCATGACAGATTTTCATATATTTTTATGTAAAAAATTTGAACACTTAAAATAATTCCTGAAACAAGTCCACATTAAGATATACAAGCATCAGAGGTAAATAAGAAATATCATTTTGTCATAGACTTAATATCATACATTATAAGTTATATGAAAACTATAGTAGATAGTGGTTGCCATAGAAACAACATACAAATCTTATTGAAAATTGTAACCTTTAACAATAATACATTATACAAATTTGTCAATATACTGACTACAATGATATGAGCTCAATTGGAATTCCTCACTTCGCATGAACAAAATGTAAATTTTTGGTATATTTAGAGGAATATCTGTAGTGTTAATGTAAAAAAATTAACTTTGAAGCAACATAAAATACATAAATATAGATGATTCAAAATCTATTTTTGAGCAAATAAATACAGAAGTTCTTTAAGTGGAAGTATGCACCTATCTTGTTTTACTAGGTATATTTTGAATTATTTTTTAAATACAGTAAAACCTTTCTAAACCCTCTAAACAGGCAGGCTGTCGGCCTGTGATAAATCCCAGTTTGGAGGGGTTGCCGGTTTACCTGTAGCAGCTGTTTATCTCTTATATGCTTATGTGTTATAATAATATAGCGATATGGCCAGGACTTTTCAAATATGCTGGTTTATAGAAGATGTGGTTTGGAGGGGTTTCACTGTAATCTTACATAAGTGTTAAAACTGAATATCATTTTGAAAATCTTTTTCAATTAACTTATATTGTTAAAGTTATAAGCCAATGAAGTCTGGAAAATATGGATTACTCCTGGCATAAATCGTAAAGAAAAGTCAAGAATGATATTACACTGTTAACTAAAATGATACTCTATGAACCAAAGAGAAATCAATATGAAATTTTCATAATTTCTGTTAGTTCTTAACTGGTGCACACTCCCCCTTAAAAACAATCAATGCTCTTTACATTTCTGTCATCACAATACTATGAAATTTTGACCTGAGAAAATTCATATTCAAAGGGATCTGAACAGTAACAATTTAACAAAAAATAGCTTTATTTTCTTAGTATTTAAGAATTAAAGTTTCTGTAATATTTTTTATGAAATGATAATAAGTCAGAGAATTATGAACACAAATTAGGAAATAAAAACAAAAATTTACTATCCAGCATGTTATTCAAAATATTTTACCCTTATATTTCCATACTCAAATTTGAAACATACAATAATTAAGAAACTTTGGACACCAATGTGCCTGTTTTCTTTTCTTTGAATGATAGTGTTTCATTACAAACAACTTAAAAACAATATTGACCAATCCAGTTCAGATATTACCTCCCAGTTGCTTACAATTTGTAGCTAGGCATTGATTATGGTAAATTTCCCAAATATGGTTATACTATTTCCATTATGGACACAAAACTTAGAACATACAATAAGTCAAAAAAAAAAAATAGTAAATATTTGTTCTGATTGACTCTCAAAAATGAATCAATACGACATGTTTCAATTGTATAAAAATTTATTGGTTCTGATGTATTGAGCAATGTTAATAGGTTACATTGATTATTTCATTGATAATTGACTACTTGGTCTCTTGATAAATAACAAAAAATTATTATGAATAGTAAAAATTGGTTGGTAACAATGGTAGAAAATATAATAAGTTTCTAAGTATATCTGCCAGGAATTAAATTTGGATTAGGATTAAATTTTCAACTTAGATTCAGTGAAACGTGATATAGGTTGTATGCATAGGCATATTCTAATCTTTTGACATTTTTCTTTAGATATGATGAAACCTAAGTAGGAGTGAATCTAATACCTCATCAGGTGTTGCTCAATATGCGATGAAAAATAAAAAAAATTCTCTTGTATATAAAATTATATATCTTCAATGAAATTTAAATTAATGAGTTAGTTTGTGGGATAATAGTTTCATATCTTTTCAAAATCATGGACAGATAACCTAAAACTAATATGATGAAATGAAGGCTAAAAAAAAAACAAATCAATTCGCTCACAGTTTGTTTTCTGTGATGTGCAGTAAGTTCTGTTGGTTTGGTTTAATTGTTGCCTCTGTATTCAAAATAGTTGAAATCAATCAAAAAGGTGGCACCAAATAAAATTGCTTTCTTCATTAAATCCATTTGTGGATTAACTGAAATAAATACATAAGAGATATATGGGACAGGGAACAAGTAACTGTAGTCCAACAATTGGCAAGTTATACTAAAAATTCAAATTGCTTATAACTCTTGTTTGAAAGCTGGCTCCACTTGCCATCTGGATCTGTGCCAAGGTTAAAGTCACTGATATATTCAACCATTCAAAAAGGCAGCTCAATAACTGGCATTTGCTACCACATAACTAAAATTCTTTGTGATAATCACTATAAACAATAGGCTTATATCATTATGCTTCAGTTAACCCATCTACCTGGGGACTTAAGAAGATTAACTAACAAAATTAAGAAATACAGTTGGATAATTCATGTAAAACTAAATTAAAAATAGACTTTGGTGATGGAACAATTAGATAGCTAGCACTATAATCATTTTTAGTTTGGAACATAGCACTTTTCTGAGTACTATTTGGTAGTGAAATGATTTTGTAGATGTCCCTTTAAGGTTACCATGTAGTACTGTTTCTAGGATATCCTAACACTAAGATCACTTCAAAACAAAACACATGAGCAGCATCTCAAAAAAGACTGTCAAACATAAAACCACCCAAAACTTACATCTTAAAGAGAAATCATTAGCTCCACCAAACACCTCTCTACATCCACCCCAGTGTTTGACAATCTGACCAATTTCTTGTCCACCTTCATCACCTTCTAAAACCTTTAATTACATTAATTAAAAATATAATCAATTAGTTAGTCTTAAATAAATGTCAGTTTGCGAAAGATAAACATGAATTTCATTAGCGTTGTTAGAGGGATATGATCTTATATAATTGTCTTAAAATTTGCTTTATCAGCTCAATTACAGCTATCGCTTACACTTTCCAGAAAAAATATCTAACACCTGATGAAGACAAAAAGTACAGGCAAGTTATACCAGACTTAATAAATGTTGCCACTTCAGCAAGTAAACCAGGATAAATTATATATACAAATGATACAAAAGGTTCTTGAACTATTAAACCAGAACCTGAAGTATTGAAGTAGTACTCATTTATATGTCTACATTACAAAATCAGAGTGTATACTCAATGAACATTTCCAATGGCCTATTTGGAATTATTGTAAACTAAATTTGAAACATAGAAAATAAGATTAATTTTCTGTCTACCATACTTCAGAGTTTTATGCAATATATTTAATAATCAAGGCATATTTACCCTAAAGACCACATCAGCACAGCATTTACAGTAGCAGCAATCACCAACAATGGTAAAAATTTGACTTCCAGTAGCATCAAATACATTATATTTAGGTGTCCAGCAAGTCCAACTACAAAACATAACCAAAAATATTGAGAAGTTCTTTAGCACAGTCTGTAGGAGTGTTGGTTACAACATGACTTCAGTTGCTTCGTTACGGTTGTGGTTTTCAGATTGATCAATGTGTGAAAGTCTGGTGACTTAAAAAAAATGCAGTGGACACAGCGGTAAATGGGTGCAGATAATCTGGGGAGAATCAACGCCAAGAGGTTTGGTCAACTACCAGCTAGTAGAAAAGATCCTTAAGTATGGGAAGATTTCATAATACGATCTTGCAGAAAAACAAGGATAAGTATAGTATACATACTTCAATCCAGTTCTTGAACACTAAATATTGTCATCATTTGCCAGCAGCTCAGACAAAACATTTTTAAAAACTTATCAGAGAGATTGTATTGTAAAGTGCTTTCAAGCACAAGTTATATATGTCCATATAGACATAATATAGATTATAAGTCTAACACATAATAACCAGTATTTTATTTTCTAATGAAAATGATTGTCTCTTGACACTTGTTCTGATTCTCATTTCCTTTGTTTGTACAGCTATATGTCAACTGGAGGTCATAAGGATGAACCTAGTTCAGAATAACAAATGGATATTGCTGTTCATTAGATGGTGGCTCATTGAAAAATATGATGGTGAGTGGTGGGTAGTGGTGGAAAGAACCCATGGTTAGTTTGGTTAGCACTATTTAGTTAAGCTTGAAGCTATCAAGTTCTTTAAAATCAAAGACTTCAGACCTCATAGGTTAAAGAACAATCATGTTCAATTAAATGTAACTTAAGTGATTTCAATACTTACACTTCTTTAACTTCGCCCACTTTATTTCCAGGTGGACTCTGAATTTCCATTTCTTGGAGATAGCAACACCATAAACAACTACCTTGACAACGGAATGGTCTATGTAATTGAATCAATGGTTGTTCCGTGTTGTCTGTTATGTTCATGGTAAAGGGACGAGCAGTACCACAACATTGTCTTGTCATACAATCAGTATCTGAAATTTCAATTTTAGTCATTGTTACAAATTAGAAGTATGATTGACATTGGTGATGACCAGGAACCTGTTTCACAAAAACTTAACTTAATAGCATGATTTTAGTGTTCCAACGGTCAGATTGGTCAATCACTAAAATTGAGTTTGTATTAACCAATCAGGTTAATGTATTTCTTAAAATCTTGATTGTATCTTTGTTAAAATTTTGTGAAACAGGTCCCAGGGCTGTTGATTTATTTTTGTCTAAACCCGACATTTTTAAATAATGTTTTGTTAACGTCAAGACCGATGACATTTAAAAGAGCATTATATAGTTCATAATAAAAAATCGGAATTTTATTGCTTTCAATATTTATTTCTACATTTACCACCTAGAGCTTTCTCATAATTTCCTCAGAAATATCAGCAAAAACAGATACAGAACAAGAAGATCTGCATTGGACTATAAAGACTTGGGATTTAGTGCATGATATATTAAACATTGTATCATTATTGATCTGTGGGTTTATCAGCATTTAAATGACACAAACTACTTTATCTAATATGAATATCTTTCAATTATAAGTCTTAGTTTTGTCCCATATGTTGTCTTAAGGGAGTTGACAACCCTAAACCTATGTACAAAAAATAGACTATTTCAACCACTTCTTTTCCACCTATCTGAAATATTTGACTATCAATGAAAAGAGGGGACTTTCTGCTATCCAAAAATATAAAATTTATTTCTTAATGACATTTCAACTTTAAGAAATTGGGTATGAAAGATGAACGAAAAAAATGTAAATTATTCCCTTAAAATTAGCATATCTACTAGACTATTTAATATAGAAGGTCGAAATTTTGCACAACGCAAGTCTACATGTATCTCTACAAAATTGCATTGGCTTTTTGGAAAATTTTCTTTTGTTTTGAAGATATTGATAGAAATCAAAATTTTGCGAGTGCATTTACGAAAAATTGAATTTTTAAAAAACTATTTATTTTATAAAAAAAAGCCAACGTAAAGTTATAGAGGACATCGTAAGCTTTAGCTGAAGCCAAAGTTTGTAAAAATCGGATAAATTATAAGCGAGATATCCTTTTGGAAAAATGGCAGTTTTTTTCTACATTTTGCAAACACATGTAAACCTGACGTAATTAACGATCATGTTGTTAAAAGATTGTCTTTCATGCTGTAGAAATCTTTAAGCACCTTTTAGGCATCGATATGAACCGATAACCACACAATTGGAGTGCTAAAACAATGGTTTAGCACATGTTAAAACACCCCTACCCACCAATCATAAAATTTCTCTGTTTACATGTGACGTAAAGATTTATGGGAAATCACGTGACTTCTGGATTCCCCCAATGCAAATCTGATCAAAGCAATGTCATTGGACAAACGTAGAAAAGGTTTATTTAGCTGATGACGTAGTACTCAAAAATGTCAACTGACAACGTAATTTGTACATCTACATAGAGGATTACCCCATTTTGTTCTATAAATAGATTATCTTTACGGACCGATATCTGACAAACTACTGAAGCGATTGAGCTAAAATTTTTACTAGATGAGTTTCTTTTAATGCCAAATAGAATGGATATCAACTTAATATGTTTCTTGATTGAAATACACCTCGAACGATAAGGTTGTCAACCCCCTTAAAGTGATAATATGGGTATTAAATATAAGTAAATAAGTACAAAAAATGTATCAAAATTGCATAATTCTTTCAAATTACTAGTAATTTGATTTTCTTTTTCTATAGTAACTTTCCTTCATATGGCAGAGACTGATAAGTCATTTTAACGCAGATAATTTTAGACACAAATGGGTAAGAACACTATTGCTGATTAACTAAAAAATTTCAACTTTTGGGATTTATATACGGTCATTGTTCAAGTGGATGGCTAGCCAGTATCTTTAAGTGTAAAGTTCATGAAGTACTTAATATACTGCGCCGAAATCTAATTAATAATACATTCCTCAAAATCCTGTTTTGTTGCAAAGGAAATGTTTGTGAAATCAGTTAAGCTAATATCTTTAAATATCAGGTAAATATGTAAATCATTTTCCTGAGTATTATAAGATTCAGGATAATATGTATTAACTGACATTAAATATCTTATCACTGAAGGGGCCATAGGATACTTTTTATAGCATAACATGCACATCTGTCAACTTCATGGCTTCAAGGTGTATCTGCTCTTTTCAAATGCCATATACAGTTAATACAGTCATATTTAATGAACAAACACTGCATATAAAGATATCATTCAAATTTAATAAATTTACATAGCATGTGATATAAAACTTTCTTGAAATTGGCCATATAGTTAGATAAAGTAATAGATAGATGGTTAAGCCACCATTGAACTTGAGTGTATAATAAAAAAAACATGACTTGATATGTAGGGTTGGGTTGTGTACTAATATTTCTTAAGGGCACAATGACTTTCTGTATATATAGGGAGAGTTTTACCGGTAATGCAATCTTATTGATAATGGTCATATATATCTATTGTTTAATAATATCATATCCCTTTATAGTTAATTCAAAATTAGTCCAAACTTTTATTGGTTTTATTTGCTTTTATCTCAAATGTTGCCATTATAGTTCTCAGTGTTTACCTTGCTTATAGCAGTCCTAATAATGAGGAATAAAATGAAAATAATGTTTAACATCCTACTTTTCTGCACCTTATGGGCAAATGAAGACAGGCAATGCCATACAGTGTGCTACGAGGGAAATTTTGCCAGGACAGCGGCATTAGCCTGCTCTTTTTCGATTTCCAACTGTCAAGGGATCTTAAACATGCACAGCCTGAAGCACCAAGGCCTCGTTCTTTTGTCAGATCTGAACGCTTTTTCCATGTCCATTCCACTCATAATGAGAAGTAATGACAGATTTTATCAATACTTATCTGAAGATGAAGAGTCTAAGGGTTTCGTCTGTGTAAATCTGTGAGGCTGTTCTAGTATATTGGGAGTAGAGATGTATTGCAGTATGTCAGGTTGGAATAGGTAAACAGAAGTAAAAGTTGACCAATTATAAATGAATACCTTGAGTAAGTTTGGTACCGGCAGGAAAATTTATTCTGTATATTGCAATCATAGTCGTCAGTGGGTTCTAGTCAGAGTCATTTAATTCACATAACATTTGTCAACCTGATAAACAGCATTCTTGCTTTATAATATCATCCCTATTCAAAAATATACTGCAATCTTAGACTATAATAAACCTTACACTCAACTTTAAGGATGTTAGATTAATTTAATATTAGATAGAAAAAATATTCATTATCAACAAAAGCGTCTTTGCTACCATTTTTTCAGCAAATTGCCTTCTTTAAACAGTAGCATCAAAATTGATTTAACCATGTTTTTCAGCTAAACACGGTATTTTGATAATAATCTTTCTATGAAATTGGAAACAATTGATGCATGAAAGAAAACTTAATATAAAATTTATCTTGAAGGAGGAAGTGAATTTAACTGCAAATATTAGCTATCAAGATATGTAGATATAAAAAATCAGTAATCAAGGAGAAAGCCAGGCATGCCTGCTGAAAATGAACAATGAACTAATGTGATTATTATTATAAAAAATAGCGATGGCCCATCGTAATACGCCCACCATTGGCAGCCTTAGTTATTCGGGCGGTGGACAAGAGGTATCAAAGAAACCAGATCTCTATCAAGTCTACAAAGAATCAGAGGCTGATAAAGTGAACACGTTTTAAAGAACAAGGGCAATAACTCAATAAATATTTTTTGATTAGTCTGATTTTCAATAGGGTCTATCCTCCACTCACACCAAGTTTCATCAAATTCCATCAAGAACCTGGCTCCCTATCGTGTTCACAAGGAATTTTAGGACAAGGGCAATAACTCATAGTAAATATTTTTTGATTGGTTTCATTTTCGATAGGCTTCATCCTTGGGTCATTACAAAGACTCATTCCAAGTTTCATTAAAATCCATCAAGAAATGTGGTCTCTATCGTGTTCACAACAATTGTGGACAGGCAGACGGACGGACAGACAGACGGACAGACAGACAGGCGGGCAGAAGGCTTCATCCTTGGATGATTACAAACACACACACCGAAATTGGTCAAAATCCATCCAGAAACCATCTCTCTATCATGTCCACAACACATTTTTGAACGCAAAATGAATGTGTTTTCAAGAACAAGGGCAATAACTCATCAATTTATTTTTCGATTTGTCTGATTTTCAATAGGCTTCATCCTTAAGTAATAAAAAGCAATCACACCAATTTTCATCAAAATCCATCAAGAAACACACTCTTAATCATGTTCACAACAAATTTTCAAAAACAAGGGCAATAACTCATTGAATATTTTTCGATTGGTCTGATTTTCAATAGGCTTCTTCCTTGGGTTATAACAAACACACTCACCAAATTTGGTCGAAATCCATCAAGAAATGTGGTCTCTATCGTGTTCACAACAATTCACACAGACAGACAGACAGAGGCGACTATAATATACGCCCACATTTATGTGTGGGTGTATAAAAACAGCTAAATGTGTCATAAGGACAATATAATGGCAATCAAATGTTTATCATTTTCCATAATATTCCATCCATTACTAATTTTCTTTTTAGTTCTAGCTCCATGCTCAAACTCAAAATGTTATATTCGGATGCTTTAAAAGTCAAAAGCTTACAGATGGCATTATTTGTTTGGCAATTAACTGATTGTCAGAGAGTTTATTTCCTATAGAATCATTATTCATATTATTGATATAGATGGAGTATGAGAGGGATATGAATACTTGAATGGTAGACTACTCAATTATCAAGTTGGTTGTTTTTATTCAAGTGTACAAAGACCAAACTAATATCATCAATATAATATCATAATAACCATTATCTAATTTGTTTTAATGTCAAAGTTATATTCCTTTCCATGTACCTGTCATTAAGTCAGTTATCCACTACGGGTACAGTGAAACCCCTCTAAACCGGCAGGCTGTTGGACCCATGATAAATGCTGGTTTAGAGGGGTTGCCGTTTTACCGGCAGCAGTTGGATTAATTGGATTAGTGAGTAATTAGCACATGTCATATTCATCTTTCATGCGGTCAACAGATTACCTTCAATCAATACTAATTCATATGCAAGTTTTGAGATACCAATTTACAATAGATTAACTACTTTGGGCCTTGATTCCGATGCCGAATTGCAGTTTAAAAGGGACTCCAGTTCCCGGTTCCTATGTATTATAGAGCGATTCTGTCGGGACTTTTCAAATATGTCGGTTTACAGGGGATGCTGGTTTTTAGATGATGCGGTTTGGAGGGGTTTCATTCACTGTGGTCATTCCTTCTAAAAAGACTCCCCTCAGTGGCTTCAGCACCTAACTTACCCAAAACAATCACTGCTATTTATATTAACATAATTTTATACTTATACAAATATTGATTAGCCAATAATGACATGCTAAATATGATTATTATTTAAAACTAAGAAGATTTGGCTAAGTAATATATTATTGATTGGTAGCCTGCCGTTGTAGTTGATAATAATTGATCCATACCAATCCTTATTCTCTAATTTTTTTGTCTTATTTATAAATATTATGTAATATATCAAATCATCCTGGGAGAGAGAGAAATATTAAACTTTAATAAGACAATTACCAATACCAATCCTTATTCTCTAATTCTTTTGTCTTATTTATAAATATATGTAATATATCAAATCACCCTGGGAGAGAGAGAAATATTAAACTTTAATGAGACAATTTCTAGATAGTATTCCACAATACTTACAGTTCAAGATCTTTTATTTGCTGTCTCATATTTCATAATATGGTCTTTTTATTTCATAATGATCTATTTATTTCACAATATGATCTACTTATTTTAAAAAAATGTGACCAAATATCATCTAATAATGAATAATAAATCATGTTCTATGTAAACTTATAATAGAAAAAAGTAGATCCTATAATATTTCACTTTAAGTTAATTCTGTTTGTTAATCAGAGTCATATATGAGAAGATCAATTGATAGGCCAAACATGGGTGATCTAGTACATGTATAAGAACATGATAGCATACTCAAATATTAAAAGCAAAGTTTAAGACTAATCTTGATTTATTGAAGATTAAAGGGATTATCCCCACTAGAGTTTCGGATTGTTTTGATCAAGTCAGTAAATACAATTTGCTAGACATTTTAAACTTGATAGTGCTCTCATATTCTTCACTAAATACAGTATTGAACAAAACTCCACAATATACAAGATTATTGAATAAAACTCTATAAATATACAAGATTATTGAATAAAACTCTATATACAAGATTATTGAATAAAACTCTATAAATATACAAGATTATTGAACAAAACTCCATATACAAGATTATTGAAAAAACTCTATAAATATACAAGATTATTGAAAAAACTCTATAAATATACAAGATTATTGAACAAAACTCAATATACAAGATTATTGAACAAAACTCAATACCGGTATACAAGATTATTGAACAAAACTCAATATACAAGATTATTGAATAAAACTCCATAGAAGATTATTGAATAAACCTAATAAATATACAAGATTATTGAACAAAACTCAATATACAAGATTATTCAACAAAACTCCCTATACAGTTTTATTGAACAAAACTCCATATTATACAGTATTATTCAACAAAACTCCATATATACAGTTTAATTAAACAAAACTCCATACAAGATTATTAAACAAAATTTCATATACAAGATTATTGAACAATTCACAATTCCTGTCTTAACTAAGTTATCACACAATCCCTGTTAATGTAGTCAATTATAATCATCATTATATAAGCCTAACAGATAACTAGATGTAGACAACTCAGAATATCTTTGCTATTACATTACAATCACCAACAAACAGCCTTTTTCTAATTACTGTAACTCGAATGAAATAAAATGATGATTGAATCTAAGTATTAACCAGTGCTTTCACATGGTCATCCTATTCAAACTAAATCTTTTATCACAGGATGTCAATAGGAAACAGTGGTAAAATAAAGTAAACTATATCCTTCAACAGTCACATGCTACAAACAATGAGTGACCTATTGAAGTCTCCACAAAGACACCCAAACAAAAACCTGTTGACAGGGCCCTTTTTATCTAGATAATCTACCTTATTTCAACAATTATCATTGTGCATAGAAAGCTTGTTTTTAGTTGATTGAATAACTAAACCCAGATTTTTTGTTTTTTAATCAGAATATTTTACCATACCAGAAGACCTATACCAGGTTCATAACTTTGCAGCTTAAAGTCTATATCAACTGCTAAGTTAATTTAGATTTAAATGCATTTCGATTCTAGGAAAATGTCAAAGTTTTGAGTTCATCAGGAAGATTTTAGTTTTTAACAGTCATGGTTAGTTTTGAGTTAATGTTAATCAATATAAGTTTTAAGTTTCTAAAGGTAAAGGTAAGATCTGACCTGATATTGGTGTGAATTTCCATTTATTATTATTATAATGAAGTGATGCATAACAGTCAATTCAATGTCAGAAATTATATATAACTGTTACCTACCCTCTTTAGCAAACATAAATTGTTGTTCTCCTTCATTACAAATTCTATATCTATTGTTTCTTTCAAATCCAGTTACAACTGCAAAATAAACAAGAACAAATATTAATTCATCTCATAACAGCAGAACTATACTAACTATAAAAGGGCTCACTTTGTGACATTTTAACTCCTTGTAATAGTAACCATACTCTTACCGAATGCTTTTAAAAAGCAAATTTGAGAATAACAGTATTAAATTAAATACATAACTTTTTGTGTACCGGTTCATGGTATTTGGGACTACAGACCTTCAAATTTTTATCTAAAGATACATAATTAGACCAGCTATTGCTGATATGATTCATTAATAATTCTTGGTCCTGTCAATATCCAATATTTGCTTGAACAATAGGCCTCATGTTGTTGTCTGCTGTGCAGGTGTGAAAATGTTTAGGTAGGCCTAAATAGACTTGTAAATCTTTCAGCTGTTTGTGACCTGAGAAATGGATACTTAGTGTAATAGTTCCAGAAGGGAGGACATATTATTCCTCTGCATGATGGCGCATGCATTTTAAAGTATTTCCATACTGAACTCCACAAAAACTGGTTGAAAAAAGCTCTGCAGCTTCTTAAAGTTTAATATTGATCTGCAACCTTCATGGCCATTGACCCCTATATATATTTTTTATTGTATTAAGAGAAATGTCAATACTTCAAGTAAACTGTATAGCTTATAATAAAGATATAGCAAATATACTAGCTTTACTAGGCTTAGTGGTATTATAAATAGCCGGGCCTCTTAACTTCAACGTTTCATTACCTGGGACGGATGAATACCAGTCAACTCGGGGACAAGTCAACTCGGGGACAGTTAACTCGGAGACAAAGTGAGTTAACTCGGGTACAACTATAAGTTAATTCGGAGACAACTTTGAGTTAACTTGGAGACAATAATATATTATTGGAATAAAAGTGATATATTAAAAACCTTTTGGTTTCGAATTCCCGATCATGCGATCGGAACTTCTTTGTTGAACTTGTTTGACAGTCTGTTTGGAATTTGCGGCGTTCGATGCTTTCTTCGATGCTTTCTTCGTATCATTTTTCCGAAAGTTCATCTCGACCTTTGCCGGGATTGAACCCTCCAACAAGATGTGATTTATCCACGTTTTCACGGCTACATCGTTTAACCTGAGGCAACCGGAATGTAAAATAACAATGAATAATCTTTATTTCAATGACCTAAAAAATGAACTAAAGATATGATAACGGCATCGGTAAATTTGTCCCCGGGTTGACTGGAGAATATTGTCTCCGAGTTTAATTTTGTCTCCGAGTTAACTAACAAAAATGTGTCTCCGGGTTGACATGTCTCCGGGTTGACATGTACCCGAGTTGACCGAGTACCGGGCTGTGCATTTTCAGCAACCAGCAAATCTCAACAAAAACATGTTAAACATTTATCAATAACCAAACAATGAGAAGAGAAATAATTTAGACTAGGCCTACAAAACTGGTCTTACCTGGTCCATTTGGTGTTAAGATTTATGTAGGTAAAAAAAATATATTTAGATCTACTTTACCTTCCAGTAATTCAAGTATCTGATGAACGCGCACTTCGCCAAGACCAGCCAAATATGCTAAACCTGCTGGCAGACCGTAGGGCACCGTGATGGTTGGTGGCGGGCCCATCATTTGGTACTGTTCCCCTTTTCCAGGCTGACTGACAACAACACCTCCTGACATTTTGCAGATATTTGATGTTAACACTGAGAAAATGAATGTTGAGCAATCGGGTTTAGCGTTTGTTTACAACAGACTACACCTAAAACAGTGGCGACACTTCTAGTTAAGCAGGGGAGGTAATCCTAAATGTTTGTTAATCTTCACTAAGACTACATTTGTATTCGTTAACAACCTTAATCCTTAGTAGTGTTCTAATGTTTCACTAAACGCAAACCTAGAGATCCAAATGAGTAAATTTCCGATTTGGGTTTTATATGTTTTTGGGTACAAATGATAAGAAAAGAGCAGAATTGTATGGTTTTGAGAGATTTCGGCAAACCTTTTTAGCATTTATGGCTAATTTCAGAAAAAGCTATATTTCACAAAACTACAGCATATATTTGGGTTCGGTATCTTCGTACATTCCCAGAGGGTCAATGCGGATGTTCTGTGTGAATTCCAGATCGATAGCTTACATACTTTGAAAGTTATAGCCTTTCTTCGATTTTGGCCAATTTTGAAACGAGGGAAATTTATAGCTACCTATATATGATCGCCATTAGAATGTCGGTAGTGGAACATAAGTTCATCAATGATAAGGGGAAGTCTTTCGGGCAAAACATCTTCTTATCCTTATTCTGAGCTTACTGTGTTCTTTAGTTCAATCTATTGATTATAATGGTGCCCGCGAAACCAAAATATTAACTGGGGAGTTAAGTGCTCTGTCCTCAACTATTATTCATCATGGCGTGTCTTTCCTAGTCGATCCTTATGAAAAAAATCAAAAAAAATTCATGGATTAAGAACATCGCAAAGCATGCACTTCTCTCTTCTATTCTTGAGAATTATATCACGAAAACAACTTATCAAACCAGAAAAGGAGCTGTAAGCGAATATATTTGTAGATTATATCTCCGAAATAACAACCAAAATACATGTTCAAAACTAAAATATGGCGCAATATCCGATCCCAACACTATACGTATTTATTACAAAAGGTTTAAGCAAGAAGCGACTGAACATGTTCAGGTTTATGTTGAACGACTTTACATTTTTGCAGAAAACATGTACTCTGCAACAGAGAAAAATATGGCTCCTGTGCAGCGGCAGCTAGTTGAACATCTATTAATGGTTTGGCATTCGGCTATCTAAAGTTTAAATTGACAAATTGAGAAGCCCACCCACCCCCACCCCCACTGCCGCATACCGCATAGTGGTACGTTTAGGACAGGAAGTTCGTGATAGATGCGAAACAAACCGCAAGACAAAGATTTTCATTTCAATAGCATTATTTAATGGTTCAACTGTCTTTTAGTCATGTGTCGCTTCACTCAGTTCATAAAAGCGCAGTTCAAAGGAACTATTTATCTGTACATGTATACTACAGTTGATCCAACTGATGAATATATATTCATATTGACCTAAGATCTGATAACAGCTAAAGCCTATATTGTGTCTCCAAGCCAAAATGAATAACGAGTTACATTAAGATCTGAAAAAATATAACCCGCTAGCCAAATTTGACGTATTTGTATTAAGTCAAGGCCAATGACTCCAAAACCATTCACCCTATTAAAAATATCCAAATTCTGAACTGACCGATAGCTTATCTTATACATTTGCCCAAATTTCATCAAGATTAGATACTAACTGTACTCTTTACAGTACCCACATGCCACATTGAACGATTTTCAGTAAGTTAAATTTCCAAAACCATTTAATCTATTCTTATCAAAGTCGAAATTGATTTAATCCATGATATAATATATTTCATAAGGACAAACCAAATTTGGTGTATAGTTAATCAAGAGCAACGACTCCGAAACCGTTGAACCGACCGACCAATAAATATATACATGCATACGAATTAAAGCCTCTGTTGTGCCTACAAGAATTCTAGACGCACGGACAGGGGCGTCGACAATATACTCATGACGTTTTGATGTTTAGTCTAGTTACATTCGTAGATTCGGCTCCATGCATGTACAGTGAAACGCTTCCAAACCACATCCTCTATAAACCGGCTTCCCCTGTAAACCTGCATATTTGAAAAGTCCCGGCAGAATCACTATATAACACATAAAAGATTAACCTCGGTAAACCGGTATCCCCTTTAAACCGCAATCCGGCATCAAAATCAAGTCCCAAATAGTTAATCCGTTGACGGCATGAAAGATGATTACGACACGTGCTAATTAATCACTAATCCAATTAATTACGCTCTTGCTACGGATAAACCGGCAACCCCTCCAAACTGGCATTTATCACGGGTCCGACAGCCTGCCGGTTTGGAGGGGTTTCACTGTATAAGGAGGTGATAACTTTCTATGCAGTATTTAGATAATATACAGGACATTTGTGATGCCAGTACTCGTAATTTATCACTTGGTAAATCAAATAAGACGACGATCTTTTTAAAATTGCAATATTATATTACAGATAAGCATTACACATTGTAACAAAATAATCTAATCCAAAAGAAATTATTCACATGACCTAGCCTGTTATTGATAAGCCCGTCTTATACCTGCCAAAACCCTATTTTTTTTATCTGTATGCTCAGTGACTCGTAAAAATAACATGAAGTCCTTGTGTATACTATTTTTAGGATATCTGTGCATGTCACAATGTTATTCAGCGTTACCAAAACTTCTCGGATCATTTTCTATAAAGCATCCCGGATTTACTTCAGTTTTCGTCAACAGTACCAGAAGTTCGGTTTCATATAATCTTCTTTTATCGTCATTCAATGGCGTGCCGTTCTCACAAGATGGCGTGTATATGGTGAGGGATATTGGTACACATTTGTCGAAAATATCGTCAATTCAACCCGAGCTCCTTACTACTAAGGTCACGTGGCCAAATGAGGTCGCCCAAGTCCCAGGTAAATAATTTGTATATTATGAAAAATGCTCGCGTGATGTCGAGAATAGATTGAACAATTTATGTCAAGAATATCTTGAACAATGATGTCAAGAATAACTTGAACAATGATGTCGAGAATAACTTGAACACTGATGCGTAGAATAACTTGAACAAAGATGCGTAGAATGACTTGAACAATGATGTCGAGAATAAATTGAACAATTATGTCGAGAATAAATTGAACAATGATGTCGAGAATAACTTGAACAATGATGTCGAGAATAACTTGAACAATGATGTCGAGAATAAATTGAACAATGATGCGTAGAATAACTTGAACAATGATGCGTAGAATAACTTGAACAATGAAAATGTCGAGAATAAATTGAACAATGATGTCGAGAATAAATTGAACAATGATGTCGAGAATAACTTGAACAATGATGTCGAAAATAAATTGAACGACAATGCTCAATGTAATTCTTTAATCATTGTTGTCGGATAGTAAGCTGTCAAATTTAAATTGATTTTTTTCCTTCACTTATTGCACTGAGAGTTAATTGAGTAAATATTGAATATTAATTTGAAAAGTCTGTAACATGTGAATTTTTTGTGGAATTTCATTTTAGATTCCGTATTTGGGAAACAGATGATATCGATTGCCGATGGATTTCTGGTACCATTTAAAACAAAGGGTGCTATAAAGTTAATGGATGTATCATCTTCTCCTGTCAAGGGTCCCTTTGTAATCTCTGATAATGGTGGTGATGAATGGTTTTATCATAAGGTAGAATGGGTAGATATGGATAAAGATGGTGATTTGGATGTCTTAACCTGTAGAGCTAAGAAACCTCTAATAGGTAATGTCAAATCAAGAAACGAGTTGCTTTCAAACAGATTTTGAAGGCGACTAATTGGATGAATTGATATGCATGTTGAGGTCTATGTAAATAATTCTCTTAAGCTTTGTTCTAAGCTTAATGTCAACCTATACTATGCTACAGATGATATTGGGTTCAATTCAAATTGAAAAGATCAGGTAAATAACGTCCTAAACTCTCATTCGTATTCAAATTCAAACATCTTTGGCTCAAAATATACGTCAAAATGCACCAGGTCAATTCGACAGCGCCCGCCATTACACCCCCCCCCCCCCCAATTCAGCCTGGTTACAATCTGTACCCCAAGTCATGAGGAGGCTCTCCCCGCCATTGGCATCGTGTCGATATTCTTGCGATCCATCTTCGACTATCTTTTGTTTGAAGCCAATCAAAAGATCCCGAATGAAGTCAAAATTATTTTCATTTTGTCGATATGGCTATTATTGAATTGATTTTCAGTAGGCTAATTTAACTGGCTCTCCTAATTAATGGTTTCAGGAAAATCTGAAGGACAATTATTATGGTTTGAAAATCCCACTGATCACAGCATTCAAAACGTATGGAAAGCTCACGTTCTAGCTATTGGTCCAGACGTTTTCTTCAATTATGTAATACTTAACAAAACTGATTTTATTTTCACTTCTGGTTACTTTTCTAAAGTTCTGAGTGTTTATTACTTATCATCCGGTAACAAGTGGACAGACAGTTCTATGGTAAGACAATATTGTCTTTCAGATGCCACTACATGTATATGCATACTTAGAGGTTGACGTACGCAGTCCAATATTGTGCATGTACAAACGTACCATTATCATCGTTGCGTTGTTTGTGCACAAAGGGTGAGGTATAATTACTATCTTGCAGATATGTTGCAAAGGTTTTGATATTAATGTTGTATTTTATTGACTGCTATTTTCTTTTTTATTGATATTGCCTTATGTTGATATGTTATATCAATAACAGAAACATAACATAACTCAATGTTGTCAATAGGTAAAGTCCCGTGTTATTGATAATACTATTGGGGAAGTATTTGGTGTAACTGCTGTTGATATTAACCAAGATGGCCGACCAGAGCTATTGGTAACGTCTAATAATGAGAAAGGAACGAGTGGCACTGTGCATATATATAATGTACCAACCGACGTGATGTATAGCATTTAGTTAATCCATTATTTCATAATAATATCAACGATTTCATTATGCTATTACATTTGTGGGGATGTGGCTTAGCCTTAAACTGCGTATTAATACACCAGTTAACTTGGTTGAATTTGAAAAATGAATTGAGACAGTGAATGAGATAATAACGGAAAATGAATTTAAATTCATTAATGGGATTTCGACACTAATGGGATAGCGATAGCATTTATTTTCACCATTTCAATTTTCAGTTTGTCGTTTTTTCAATTCCATTAATGCAAAGGCCATCAAATATAATAAGAAGCATGGAAGATAGGAAATTGGAATCATGGCAACAACGGTCCTTTTAGACCTCCAACTGACTAGATGTATACATATAGACATGTAAACATTCTGTATAACACAGGGCGTTGATTGATTGCTTTATCTCAACGATTGAAGACAATTTCTGCATTTCAATTATCGTTCTATGTTCACAACACATAGTAAGGAACATCTTACCAAAATTTTCATGTACATTTCAGAAATGGTAATTATTCTCGTTACACCCTCTCCTCGTACTTTACTCCAAGAAAACAAGGGCAGGGTAAAGGAGCACCAGGAGCTGCAGCTGCAGTACCATCATCTAATAAGTAAGTTGGTTATTTTAATTTGTCTTGGTCTCAACAGGTGGTTCATAACAAAATATAAAGTCTACATATTCTCTTGTTTTAAAATATTAGTGCTCCTCTTAGAGATATGTTTGTCTCAGTTATTTTGTCAAAATTCTGGACGACGCTTGAGATGATATATTTATTGTTTCTTCTCCTTCTGGTGGACATGTTGAAGAGGTAGCTTATAACAAATTTTTGGATTATTTATTATGCAAGCTATTTTCATCTCTAATGGGTTATTGAAAGCGCAAACTTATCAACATCATACTTACATAAAGTAAAGCCTCTTTTCCACTTGAAATTCAGAAATGGGAAATTTGGAACGGCTCAATGTCTTTGTTAAAGCATATACAACATATTTAGGATTAATTACCGATATTTGGGTAAGATCTGTAATTGTATTCCAAATTGTACAAGATCCAATGAAACATAGATATATATTACAATTCTGATCATAATCTATCATTTTGATTTCAGAAATAAATCATTGGACATTCTGCTATCTGGTGATGACGATGGTAGAGCTTATCTTCTAACATCTACGTCCACAGTCCCCAATAACTGGTCTTACAATACCACCGTCTTCGCGGATCTGGGCTCTGGTACAGTAGGACAGTTGGCCTTCCATGATGTTAACGGCGATGGTGACTATGAAATATTCGTACCAGCATATAGCGCCGGAAAAATGAACGTTTATACTTGGCATAATTAAAATTAGATTTGAATATTTTTGTTTTCATATTTTTAACACATTTTAAAACATATGCTCTCTGCGGATTTAAAGTCGTCTTTCATAGAAACACTTTCTATAGAACATAGTAAAATAACAAATCCTTAAAATCGTGCCTAAATTTTCAGATATGTGAAACGACTATTATGAGAAACGCCATTAAAGGGTCGTTGCAGGGTTGTTACACATGTGCGATTACGGAAATTATTATAGATCAGACAATGTAGGATCAAGTCGCGTTACCAAACGAAACATCTGATATGTCCAACTATTTTCTGAAAACTATTCAGGTCCGTATAGCCACCAATTGTGTTAGTGTTCCTAAAACATATGATAAATCAAACAAATGTCTTTATAATAGTTGAAGTTCAACATCCATCCTGAAAGAAACCCCACCGAGGTTGGTGAAGAAACATTGAATTGTTTCAGTGTGTAAAACATAATTTAGTTTCACACTTTGTGGAATAGGCTATTGTATAAACATTATAAGGGAAGTAACTCTATTGAATTGCATGTCGCAATAATCTCAATCGTAGAATATACAATGTGCATAATAACACTTACGGTCTGTCATTTGAAAATAGTAGATTCAGGCATTATGACAGCTGGAATTTATGATATTAAACTATTATTCAACATATATCAAACATATATCAGACCAATATCAATGCCAAACCGGTTTGATATCTCAATCTGATGTGCTGACTTGATTCAGGTTCAATCAGAGAACATCATTTGTCCTGTCCCTCACAGTAATCTATGCCCCCCCCCCCAGGCTACTGGTCTGAAACTATTGCATATAATGTGTGTCTATCCATCAATTATTCAACTAGAGTTTAATTGCTATCGATAATACATCAGATGACTTAACCTTGTTTTAAAATGAAATTTAAAATACGGAATATTTATTCATTCCAGGTTTAAGTTCTAAATAAACACAATTAATTTTTAAGATAAAGATTTAAATATTACTTAGATTCCTAAGTGACATAAGAATTGTGTCTTGTTTATAATATTCATAGAAATCGAACATTTGAATAATATCTTTGTTTACTTCAACGTGAATTTTGTTTTTGAAAATATAATATAAACACGTTTACTCCTAGCAAGAAATGACTTGGAAAGGTGCCACAGGCAAGACTAGTTTACATTTATTAATAATGGATAAAAAATCGATAATATGCATTAAAGTGAATGCTTTTATGCTTAAGTGATATAATCGTTGCATTATCCGTTTGATCAGATTTAAATCTGTATAACTTTTCCAATTAAAAGGGCAGTATACAAAATTCATTTTAAAACCCATTGCAAATTACAATGTATAACTGAAAATATTTAAATATATGATAATTACATCCATGTATCTGCTTGATCAAACCTGCTTTATAATGGCTCGATATAATTTTTCATAAATTTGAGCGACCTACAAATCACTTCTTTTAAAATCAGACATACCCTTTAAGCAATACATATCGTGAAAAAAGAAAGATGTCATCATCCAGACCATCATCAAATTATTTCGAGGGTCGCAAAATAATATCTCTCGAGCTGAAGATTAATCAATTTTAGTCAAGCACTGTCACATAACAAAAAAATAAACACATTAGTGTTAGAAAATACGAAATCAATCTGCGAATAACTAGAGGAATGTATCCCTTAAACATTGAATGAAATATCAGATTTTACTAAAGTTTAGAAAGTTCACTCTGGAGTGAACAGATCATGGACGTCCTGATAATATTGCATCTTCTAGGACTGAGCGGAATATATAGTAGATTTATTACTAACCCGTCACCTTTAGGTAAGTTAAGGAATACAAACAGTCGATATTTTTTTTAAACTGACTGAGGTTTTTAATTTTAATTTTCAAAATTTTTCTTTTCAATTTCTGTCTTGGTATATTTTTTTGGTCAAATTTAACATACAAAACAAAAAATCCAGAATTTTTCACGAAGTCCAAAAATACTTTACGTGGTTATGATTTCTCATAAAGTACCATAATTCATCATTTCTTTTTTATCTAATGCAACTGCAGCGATTATTTTTTAAATCACAAACTATTTTCATGAAACCTCGACAATATTCATCCCTCTTGATTCAAATTCAAGAAATATCCTTAAAATCGTCATTATTTCACATTAATAATTTTTCTTAAAATCTCGAATGGCATGATCGCCGTTGGTTTTTTTTTTTTTTTTTTTTTTTTGTCCATAGTATTGTATTTAATATTAAGTTTTTGTAGTTGCATAATTCATTAATTGATTTTTCAGTTAGTTCATATTGTGGAAGTCAATTTTATTTCCTAAACGAGCAGCACCAGTACGGAAATGCTATTAAACGATGTTTGGAGATGGGATATGACGGTTTGGCAGTACTAATTCGACCTGAACAAAACCATCAAGCTGAATCTATTATTATAATTGAGAGGTATAAAAATATTCACTGTATACAAGCATTAAGGGATCCAAATTGATTGGACAATTGCAAAAAGCATTTACGTTAAATTATATATTGACAGTGATATCATTTGTTAAACATTTTGAAGAGTAACAACTACAACAAACGACCGATGAGACCTCTATGAATATCAATAATGGCTTATTAGAAAAAGAAAATTGTATGTACATAAAGTATAATATAAATGATAAATTCGACACAAAGTTTCAACCATTTACCCTCTTTTAATTTGTGCAAGTAACATGCTTATTAAGTAGGCCTACCTGAAGAGATATTTTATCATTTGTCACTATATCTTTATTACCATGGTCATTGTATGTTAGCAAAAATTATATATGATTTATCAATATATTTTTCCATTTAAATGTTGGCAACGAATAACTTTATATATTATATGCTTCATTCACATCGTTAAAGGGTCCAATGAGGAACTTGTTTCAGTGACAAAGGGTGAGGTCGATCTCGTATCAGTGTTCCGTGTTAGTGTTAACAACATCACATAACACGATATTTGGGCTCATTCTTATACAGATTTTCTCTAAGTAATCCGACTCACTCGCTAATCCGACATTATTTTGCGGTCCCGATATATGTCGGATTACTCAGAGTATACTGTATTATAACACCAAATTAGCCGCGTAACACTAACATCGACCACTGACACGATATTGTCCTCACCCAATATATTCCTGAACCGTATATTTCAGCAACGGTAGTAAAAAAGAAGTGTGGGTGGCCTATGAGTATCATGGACCACAAGAAAAGGACTGGAAATGGAAAAGAGACAATGTTTGGCTTAATGTTAAATCCCGATTTAATATAAGCTGGGCCAATACCGAACCTAACAACGTTGAGAATGAGCGCTGTAGTCGAGTTACGTACAATCCCCAAGGATACCCTAGATTTCAGTGGAGAAGTATACAATGTACTTCACGTTATTATTTTGCTCTCTGTCAAAAAGAAGGTCAGTTTAATAATGATATAGATAAAGATCCTATGAGTTTTTATAATATTTTTAAACAATATTAACTTTAAGGTGCCCACACACCACAGCAATCACCATGTGTGTATCTTTGTGAATAATGAAAGTGCTTTGAGTGCTATTCTTTTTCACAACTAGTGAAACATATTATGTTCTTTACCAACCAAAGAAAATGATATTGAAATGATAAATGATGTGAGTTACTTAAGAAAAAAGGTTAATGCCAAATATATTTTTCCAAGTCCAAAACTCACTGACTATTTCCACTTGTTGGGAATAAGAATAGCACTCAAAGCACTTTCATTATTCACAAAGATACACAAATGGTGATTGCTGTGGTGTGTGGGCACCTTAAAGTTAATATTGTTTAAAAAAGAAAGAAAGAAACAACTATATTTTACAAGGATTACAACTTAGGTTCACAAGTCCGCCGTAACAATGACCCAGCTGGTACTTGGCCAAACCTATTGGCATTGATCTTTCCCGGATTATCCGTAGCCTTTTACAGCTGGGTGGACTGGAATTGTGAGTGAAGATGACTTTTTCAAGGTTATCGGACTTTCACACAGCGATCGAGATTAGAACTCACGTCCGAAATTTTTATCCAAGGAAATGACGCCATGACGTTAACAACCAACGCTCTAACCACTGTGCTATAGAACCCCACAAACAAAATGATACCCGTTTGACAGGAGCAGGTTCCATTCTCTGTTTACCTAATCTGATTTTATATTCCAGAGATGCCCTTCACTCGATATTCTTTAATGGAGTTATATCAGTCTAACCGTAAAGAACCCACTGGTACAGACGTCTACATGGTGAAGAGTATTTTAGAATGTATGTTTCTCTGCTTGGAGCAGTGTACCTGTACATTCACTTATTACCGTATTGGTTACTGTCACATTGTAACAGGGAATACAACCAGTTCGAATCAACAGATTGGATTGGGAACTTACTATAAAAAGATTCAAGAATAAAAATAACCCTATGAATAGAAAATGCTTCGCGACCCGACACATGATAAGTCAATTACAGCAAGTATAAACCTATGGTGCCCAATCTCTTTGATGTTCTGGGTTCCATTAAATCGTTAAACGAATTCAGAATGCTAACAGGAGGTATTATATTCGACTCAAAGCCTCGTGGCTGGTTTTACAATTGTTAAAAGACTGTTTTACATATGAAGGTTTTACATCAATCTATATTAAATCCCGAAGCAGGTTTTACCATTGCATCAAAACTTCTGCAGTACAACATATTAAACATATACACCATTATGTCTATTAGCGAACGATTTACAGTTATTGATATCAATTAATTCATTATCTGCTGTAATGTGACAGAACAGAGCAGAACAGATTTACACAAATGAATGACAATGAGACAACGTCGCTGACGGCAAACTTAGTGAATATTTGAAATGCGTCATATTGATATCAAGTGACTGTCACAATACGCATATCACTTTTTTCTTTATCGGTTTTACGAGTTTTACTAGTAGTCGTTTTAAAAAGTTTAATCTTTTAATTCTTCCATGAACAAATTCTTTTCATCCAAAACCGCAGCTCTTGGAGTCAACCGGGTCACGGGGAATAAGCTCACATCGGTGTGGTCTATAGTCTAAATAGACCTAGCGTTAACGTTCTGTCAGTATATCTTCAGGGATTGAATTCAAGTCAGCCATATATATTATTAGATTGATTTGCATAACAGTGTTCCATTTTACAAAATTAGGCCTATATCCATAAAATATTTCTGTTAATACGATTGAAAAAAGTTGATATGAATGAAAGTGCACTTTGTCTGATGTAGGCCTATCTATAAGAATATTATTGAGATTTCCTACCGACTGTTAAATATGGAGAATCCCACCCTCAAAGTATTGTGAGTATTTAAGCTCGTGCAATATTCATTTCAGACGAGAATACTACAAGAAAAGGGGTGATGGCTCTGACAAAAATATAGTGTGATATGGACCAAATATGTTCATTTCAACTTGGCATGCAATTTGATATTTATTTTATGGGACAATTAAATCTAATTTAGACATATAGGCTACTTAATTAAGGTCTTCAATTTTAATAAGAAAATGACTAATAGGAATAAATTGGTAGCCGTCTAACCCAGTCTCCCCCACTTAATCTAGGTCTTCCATTTAAAAAGAAAATGAGAAATGGGAATAAATTGGAAGCACTCAGCTAAACTAAGTAGGGGAGATTCGCCAATCGCGTACCAGTTCTCAATTGATACCTTCTCGTTTCCAGCCATAGTATCAATGGCAGATTATCCAACCAAGCATTTCTGAATTGCGAGTTGTTGTCTTTAAATAAGGAATACTTAAAATAGCGGCAAAAATTGACGTCTCTAAGGGGTGAGTAATAAACATTTCCAGTGGGTTTCATGTAAATTTTCTTTTGTGTAACAGACATGCCAATTTTGGTGGATTTGCAGAAATATTTGCAATGCTAGGTTATTAAAATATCTACGATGTTTTAAGCTATTTATCGATACAATATGGTGTCAATTCTACTTTCTCTATCATTTTTCCCGTAGCCTTATGTGTGCTCCTATATAGTACCACTTAAGATTGTCTATATCGTACTTGAGTACGAATTTGGTTACCTAGCGGTACTATATAAGGTATAAGCCTTATTTTCACTTATAATATCATAATTTCTGTGTCTTTTGTTTTGTTTTTTGGAAGTAAATCCGTTGATTGGACTTCGGAAGATCTGAAATCATGTTTGAAAGAACTTAGATTGACAACGATTGGTTTTAACGAATTGTCTCGTAAATATGGTATACCAAAACCAACTATATGTAGACACCTTAAAGGATTAAATAAGTATGCAAAAAATGGTACAAAATACGAGGTTCGCCAACCGTATTACCGGAAGAAGTTTAATTAGAACTTGTTCAGAAAATTAAAGAACTCGATGAAATGATGTTTGGTTTAACTGTTACAGACCTTAAGACCTTGGCTTATGACTTGGCTGTAAAACATGGTGTAGCAAAACGATTTAACCCGTTTAAGAAGGAGTCAGGTAAAAAATGGTATTATTCCTTTATGAAGCGCCATCCAGAATTCTTCGATCGCCTGAGCCAACTTCCATGAACCGACGGAAAGGCTTCAACAGACAAAATGTCCACTCTTTTTTCGAGAAATATTATGAAACATTAGCAAAGTATCAACTGACTCCTGAGAAAATATACAACATGGACGAGACAGCCCATTCCACGGTACAAACTCCCTCGAAAGTTATATCCTTGAAGGGAAAGCGACAGGTTGGTGCCACAACAAGCGCTGAGGGTGGTACTAATACTACTGGAATACACTGCCATTCAGCATCCGGTCACTTCTTGCCTCCAATGCTCATCTTCAAAAGAAAACGTATGTCTGTGCTCCCCATGGAACTGAATTTGCCTGCTCATCATCAGGATGGATCGACAAAGAAATATTTGGTTAAAACATTTTATCAAGGCCACTAATTCATCATCCACAAATGTTCATCTGCTGTTATTCGACGGACACGGTTCTCACACAAAGAACCTAGACGCAACCAACTTAGTAAGAGAAAATGGAGTTGTAATGCTCCCATTTCCGCCACACCACACCACACATAAAATCCAACCTCTTGATGTCAGTTTTTTTTAAATCATTGAAGCATTGGTATAATTTAGAAATTGAGAACCGACTCAGAATCCCAAGAAATAACAATACAGCTGTAGCTTAATTGGCTGTCAAACGTCGTCGCTTATAAGTGTTACTCTGGTGAGCAGTCTTGTCGGTGTATCATTCCCTAAAGCTGCTGTTATGGAAACCGCAATAAATGGATTTCGGAAAGCCGGTTTATGGCCTCCTAATAAAAACATATTTGATTCAGAATTTGATAGAACAGAAGCCTTAGTTCAGAAAGCTTCAGATAGCTATGAAACAATTTCTGGTGAATCAATCCTTCACGAAATTAATACAGATCTACATCTACATAGATCTACAAGCGAAACATCTATTGAAAAAGATCTTATTGCGGAGGATACCAACATCAACATGACTTCAGATGTCGAAAAATGGTCCAGTAAGCCATTTACAAAAGCCATCTGTGGGTCTCTCTACGCAATTTGTTCCAGTGAAGGGTGACGGTCGATGTTTTTTTTTAGCTTTGTCGATTGCCCTTAACAAACTTACAGTCGGTACAAAGAAACCAAAATACTGGAGAAATACTGGATGTTTTATTAGACATACAAGAGACCGTTCAAGCGGACAATCTGCGTGCAAGAGTCATCTCGTTTATGTGTCACAAATCCACCACTGAACCCAGAACATCTATTTTGAGCGCTGACATGCCGGAAGGACTTAAGTTTCAATCGCTTGCTGAAAGAATATTGCACATGTCAGGTCCTAAATCAATGGTCGGGGAGATGGAAATTCGAGCAGCAGCCGATATGTTGGAGAAACCCATACATATTTTATGTGACAACAATGTCATCAAATATGATACATCGAATGATCAGTCACCGCTTTTAGTACACTATATACCACATGGTGATGCCGGGCACTACGAAGAAGTCAGTGCGGCAGTAGATTATGTTACCCCTTTACTTAAACAAAAGCTCAACCGCGGAAAGAGAATATATTCATCAACAGTTATAACTGATAGTCCTTACAAAAAAGATCTTGAAGATAAGGCGTTCAAACCCGTTTTTGTCAAAAAGAAAAAATGTATCACTGCCAGCAACAAGAAACCCCTTAAGGACAAACAGGTGAAAAGCACATTTGCACGTAAAAGATTGTATAATGTTAAAGAAAGCGACTCAGATTGTTTAGTCTGTCGTGAACCATTCTCAAACGGTCGAGAAGAATGGATACAGTGTATGATTTGCTCGGGTTGGTCTCATGTTGACTGTACATATGCTGACGGGGTAACCTACAACTGCATGATTTGCTCGGGTTGGTCTCATGTTGACTGTACATATGCTGACGGGGTAACCTACAACTGCGATAGCTGTGACTCTCTGTGAACCTGTTCATGTCCAACATATTTTTGAAGTTAGTTATTTGTTATATTTGTTGCCGTTTATATTTCATATTTTACTTGAATTAAAAAATAAATTTCAATTTATGGATTCTAAATTGCGCTTTTTGTAGACGACCATATTTCTTTCTGGTATATTCCCAAAATCGTACCGAGTACGAAAAGTAACATTGATGGTACGATTTTCAGTACGGGTTTCCAATTTCGTACCGAATCACTTACCAAATAAATGGTCTGTAAACAAATGATGCACATGTGAAATCTTATTAATTTGAGTTAAATTGAAAGTAATTATCTTTTCATTTGAAAAAAACAAAAAATTGCCCTATTAAAACTATTAGGCGCAACACACAACACATTTACTGTTTTCAGGTACGAAATCGGCGACTCTCCCCTACGTAACTTGTTTCAATTCTGTTGATCGTAAGCTCAATTTTTTTTATCAATCAATATCTCAACACATCCGAAATTATCGTGACGTTCTTATGTCACAAAAATAATCCCGATTTTGGTAAGTATGCAGGCCTATCTTAGTCGATAAATAATGTGCCGAATAGTCTCATTGGTTTGAGACTCTTCGACCGATTGTCGTGTGTTCGCTAAAACCTCTCTGTTTTATGTCTCTGATTTACAGGCTTTTATGCTCATTAAAGTGAATCAACCTTCATGTTTCGGAACATAGTATAATGCTGCATTATTATTTCTTTGCCTGGCATTTTGGTATCATTTTGACTAAAACTACTTCCTCTCGTGATCGTAATTCCCAATGACGTCATTGATATCTCCATAACTCTCCTTTGTTGGAGTCCTGTAACGTCCTTAGACCTCTTCCGGCCTACCAAGGTTAAAAATGAACTTCAGGCAGCTCTCTCGACTTTCTCCATTAATTAGGGTTGCTTCAAGGCAAATTGCCAGTCCCAAGATCCTAAAAAGTGAGTATATTTGTATGTCTATACGACCCTATTATTATCACTTTTTATTATTATAATTCTAGCATCAACTGATTTGGGGTGTAAAGTGTTCTGACTATATTATTATTACTAAGTTAGTAATGCCCAATACATTGATTGTTGTCAATGTCAATGAATGACTGAACCTATCAAATGATATCATAAAAATATGAGATCACAATTCTTAAAAATAGTTTCGCAGATTGTCCTTTGGTTTAATTAATTATATGTGGTTTCTGATTTGTTAAAATAGTCTGTGAGCTATCCAGTCAGTAGATCTAGTCCGAAACTTGCTGACTCTTTTTCCAGCCTCTGCTATTTGGACAGATATGGCTGGGGGAGAGTCAGAAAAACTAGGCACCAAAAAACTTTTTTTTCTCACCTCCGCAAGTTCGGGGGTTCTAAACGTATTTACATACCGGTAGGCCTACCCTGAATTCACTGACCCTCGATATATTTGGAAAGATGGATGTTTTTGTGACATGAGTGATGTAAGAGGATAATGATGGTATGATTTTTTTCCAAATAAATCGAGGTTTGGTAGACCTGAAGTATGTAAATACGTTTAAAACCCCCGCACCCACAGGTGCGGATAATTCCCAAGTTTTAGGTGCCTTCTTTTCCTGGCTCTCCTCCAGCCATATCTGTCCAAATCAGAGCTATCAGAGGCTGGGAATATGCATTGAGAATGTTTCCTGCCATTTTTCTGCTTGGTTTCTTTGGTGGTTTCGTCGGTTAATGTTTTAGTTAATACAATCATTTCTTGTGATGATTTGTTAGTTTTTTGATTGAAAGAAGTGATAGTACTGTCTGAATTTGTGTCGATACTATGTAATTTGTTCGAATAGGGAATTTTAATTTTAAGATAATCAAACCATGTATTTCTATTTATTTGTATATGGAAAAGTAGAATTAATTTTAAATACATTTCTGTAGTAGTCTGTAGGCTTCTTAACAATTGTAATGTAGTTATATTTGGTTTCTTTTAAGAATGTGTCTGGTATATTATGAAAGCTTGTATTTAAAGTTTGTATAGGTTATATATTGAATACCCGGTATGTCATTTTTATACGCCCACATGGAAATGTGGACGTATATTGCCGTAGCCCCTGTCCGTCCCTCGGTCCGTCCCTCGGTCCATCCACATTTGTTGTATCCACGATAGAGGCTACAGTTTTTATCCGATCTTAATGAAACTTGGTATACATGTATATATTGATGATATCTCGGTCAAGTTCGAAAATGGAAATTATCGCATGAATGGTTTTTGAGTTATTGCACTTGACTTAGTAAAAACGCGTCAAATTTGGGTTGTATCCACAGTTTTATCCAATCTTAATGAAACTTGGTATTCATGTATATATTTATGATATTTCGGTCAAGTTCAAAAATGGAAACTATCGAATGAATGTTTTTTGAGTTATTGCCCATGACTTAGTAGAAACCCGTCAAATTTGGGTTGTATCCACGATAGAGGCTGCAGTTTTTATCCGATCTTAATGAAACTTGGTATACATGCATATCTCGGTCAAGTTCGAAAATGGAAAATATCGAATGAACGGATTTTGAGTTATTGCCCTTGACTTAGTAAAAACGCGTCAAATATGGGTCGTATCTACGATAGAGGCTACAGTTTTTATCCGATCTTAATGAAACTTGGTATACATGTATATATTGATGATATCTCTGTCAAGTTCAAAAATGGAAATTATCGAATGAACGGATTTTGAGTTATTGCCCTTGACTTAATAAAAACGCGTCAAATTTGGGTTGTATCCATGATAGAGGCTACAGTTTTTATCCGATCTTAATGAAACTTGGTAAACATGTATATATTGATCAGATCTCAGTCAAGTTTCAAAATGGAAATATCGAATGAACGGATTTTGAGTTATTGCCCTTGACTTAGTAAAAACGCGTCAAATATGGGTTGTATCCACGATAGAGGCTAAAGTTTTATCCATTCTTAATGAAACTGCATGTATGGGAATTATCGAATGAACAGATTTTCATACGCCAACATGAATATGTGGACGTATATTGTCGTTGCCCCTTTCCGTCGGTCCTTCAACATTTGTTGAAGACACTATAGAAGCTACAATTTTCTATAGATTTTAATGAAACTTGGTATGAGCGTTGGTATTGATAAGACGGCAGTCAAGTTCGATTTGGACGATTTTTCGATAAACGGTTTTGGTGTTATTGCCCCTGTCTCTATATTTGTTGTAGACAAAATAGAGGCTACAATTTTCAATGGATTTAAATGAAAGTTGGTGTGAGCATTGGAATTGATAAGACGACGGTCAAGTTCGAATTTGAAGATTTTTAGATGAACAGTTTTTTAGTTATTGCCCTTGACTTAGTAAGATTGCGTCAAAATTTTATTGTGGGTTCAATAGAAGCTATAATTTTCTTGGTGTGAGCATTGGAATTGATTAGACCTCAGTCAATTTTGGATTAGACCTCAGTCAATTTTGGATTAGACCTCAGTCAATTTTGAATTTGACAGTTTTTGAATGAACTGTTTTGAGTTATTGCCCTTGACTTTGTGAAATTGCGTCAAGATTCTATTGTGGTTTCAATAAGAAGCTTTAATTTTCAAAAGATTTTGATGGAACTTGGTGTAAGGATCAGAATAGATAAGACATTAGTCAAGTTTGAATTTCCGATTTTTTTAATGAACAGTTTTTGAGTTATTGCCCTAGACTTAGTAATATTGCGTCAAAAATATTTGTGGGTGAAAATAAACTACAATTTTTTAATAGATTTGATGAAACTTGGTATGAGTTTAGATAAGATAGCGGTCATGTTTTAATTTTTTAATTCCATGAACAGTTTTTGAGTTTTTGCCCTAGACTTCAATATCCATTTAGTGAATGTTTTTGAGTCAATGCTCAATTTATTTTTCAAATTCAATGCTGCCAGTGGGCGTATGCTACCTCGCCTGGCAAGCTATCTTTATATTTGGAATACTGTTTAAAACCTACAGTGGCAAGTACAAACTTGATTTTTATTACTTAAAGCGGCTATGCTTGAGACGAAAAAAATAAAATAAATACACGCACGTTAATATGATGATAAAATGAAAGAGAAATGTATAATTAAAAGATAAGCGCTTTCATAATTTTAAAACAACAACCGATGGCTTGGATTAAATCGGATTTGTTTTCGATGATGTCAACAAGCTGACTCCATTGAATTTACGTTGTTGTGATATGACGTCATACGGACATACTAAAAGACGCCCTGCTGACTGTGACTATATTTACATCACGTGATACTGTCATGGCGGACCTTGAGTGTATTATTGATAACTGGGCCATATCCTGTCGAACGTCAAGCTTTGTCGCGATCATTTGTTTGGATGCTCCTAAAGCGAAGAATTGATGGATTTGGACAATTTTTGGACACAGTCAATTATTTCTATGTCAACTTAATGACTGTAATGACTGTTTAGTTTGTGAAAAATGAGATTTTTCAAGCATAGCCGCTTTAAGATGAAGTTTTGTTTTAAAATTTGTTTTTATATTTTATATTGCTGTGTATATTAGATTGTATTTTTTATTTCCAGATACAAGTGTAAAATTGATTCCAATCAGATGTTTAGGTGGAGCTTTAGGTGCTAATGATGAGGAATATTTAAAAATTAAGAAAGCCCATGAGGAAGCAAATTGGTCTGAATTTACAAGCACTTCAATTAAACTTACTGCTTACCTTGTTGTTGGATGCATCTTTGTAGCATTTGTAAGTGTTTTTATTTGTTTTGAAGAACATTGTTGCTTACATTCTGTAGTATCCTTATTTATACATTTTTCTTTTGAGTTATTGCCCCTGCCTCAATATTTGTTGTAGATACCAAAATTTTCAACGGATTTTGATGAAACTTGGTGTGAGCATTTGAATCGATAAGACAGCAGCCAAGTTTGAATGTGAAAATTTGTCGATTAACGGTTTTTGAGCTATTGCCCTTGACTCAGTAAAATTACGTCCGAATTTTATTGTGGGTGTAATAGAAGCTACAATTTTCAATGGATTTTGATGAAGCTTGGTGTGAGCATTGGATTTATAAGACAACAGTCAAGTTCGAATTTGACAATTGTTTGTTGAAAGGTTTGTATATAAATATAAGTCTGAATAGCTTTACACTTTACATGGATATTTTGTTTGCAACACATTCATATTTATCTGGATAGTTCAAAGATGTCATTAACATGATTTACAGATTTTTTGTGCAGCAAATAAGGAAGAATGCAAAAAATAAATCCAATTCTTGATTTTCATTGCACCAAAACAAGAACATTTAACGCTGGATAGGAATGAAAAAAAAAAAACTATATTTTTTTCACAATAGGACCCTTTCTATTAACATTGGCCAAACCTCTTAGCTTATATCCTTTTCAGTTTATCTGTACCATGGTACCTATTTACAGTTGGGTCGATTGGAATAAAGAGTAAATACAGCTAATCTAAGGTCATTAGTCTATGACATGCTGACAGAGATTAGAAGCCATTTCATTTCAGTTCCCTGTCCCTATTAAGACAAGTTTGATACGTTTTTATCCAGATTGAAGAATAGCCATGTTATCATTATTCAACTTAACTTATTTACCTTTACTTCAGTTATGCTTCCGTGAAAGTATTTATGTTTTAATGGAGTTCGATACGGTGAGATTAGCTGTAGATGATGATGAAGTTGATATGAGAGTCAAGCAGGTATGAAAACTCAACTTGACATAATATTTTTCCTCATCAATGTTTAGTTTCAATTTTAACGTCTAAACTTTTTCCCTTCTTCAACATTTCTGCTTCCGGTCAATTCATACCTCTTCACCAGGAAAAATTGACCAACTATTAGCAGCTGCAAAATCAGATTCGGACAGCTTAGTTCCTTTGTCACTGGGAGTTGTTAGCATGCTGGTAATTGTAAAATCCCTTACTGATAGTCAAAATATTGTTGATTATTTCAGCTCGCCGATCCAGTCAACAAACCAGTCACTGAACCGGTCACCAAATCAGAATAGAAGAGGGATGGGGTTTTCTAATGCTTGTTTGTTACAGTACAATGTTTAAACATGCATTGTATTCATATTTAATTAAGACTTGAAATAAAACTGATACAAAATTTTTGAGTTTAATTTCATTTTGCATCAAAGAAAATAATCTTATAGGTGCTACTATTCTGCACCTTTTTAGCTAATAAAAACAGGCAAAGCCATGTTGGGTCTATTGAGTCTAGCTTGGCTATTGCAAAGGCCCTAAACTATTTAAAAAGCAGCTTTTGCAATAGTGACATAAAAAGATTATTTCAGTAGAATTACAAGACAGCCCTAAATGATCTCTTGAATATTGTCATTTTAACCAGTTCCATTAAATTGGAGGATTGATACCACAGTTCATTTGAATGTCAATATTGATGGCCGAAAATAGGTCTCGGGTGGTGGAGCTTATATTAAGGAGATGAGGTCCATGTCAATCAAATAGGTTTGAGAATGCTTTGTCTGATTTCATAACACAAGGCCCAGGGACCTGTTTCACAACATTTTAAAAAATACAGTAACCTGATTGATGAATAAAAACTCAATTTTAGTGATTGACCAATCTGACCATTGGAACACTAAATCAATTTAAGTTAAGTTTTGTGAAACCTGCTCCAATTTAGATGCTAATTAGTGAATATTCAAGATTGTAAGCGAAGACGAATTTGATACATCTTATTGTGTTATGGAATTGAACAATTGAAAATAAAACACCAGATACATTTTAAATTTACATAGCTGAAGCCATGCAATACAAACAATGTTAGAAAAAACCAGTACCGAAATAAAAATTTTTTTTTTATTTTCTTAATATATCATTCAACATTCCTTTAACAAACAAATAGACATAAACTCTGAGAAAACATTATCATGATGGTATAAAAGAATATGTCCATCTTTAAAAACATGCTGAATCGGGCAGAAAAGTCCACTTCTTTGCAGTGGTCTTTTTCTTCACATGATCTGACATTATTACTTTTCATGTATCAAAGAGATGCATTATTTTGAATGGCTTGTATGCTTCAAAATACAGCCAATCTAGGCCCCTAGAAAAATTGTTAATAAATAAGTTAAGCAATCTTGTCTTTGGAAACTGGTTGTACGTGCCGTGCTAGTGTTGATTTCATTGCAGCTCTAAATGTACCTTGACATATTCAGTTGTATCTATAACACATGATGTGTCTACAATCACATTTGATATCATTTCACATGAAATAAATACAGTGAAACGCTTCCAAATCACATCCTCTATAAACCAGCATCCCCTGTAAACCGGCACATTTGAAAGTCCCGGCCGAATCACTTTATAATACATCGGAGTTTACCCTTTAAACTGTAATTGGTCTCTCTAAACTGGCATCTGAATTAGAATTAATTAATGTAAATCCTTTGACGGCATGACAGATGAATATGACACATGCTAATTAATCACTAATCCAATTCGACAGCCTGCCAGTTTAGAGGGGTTTCATTGTACTAAAAAGAGGAGGGAGAGCTATTTTTTAACCCAAGTATTCAAATCTTGTAGAGTAGATATTTTATCATGTTCACCAATAAACTGAGAAACAATTCTCTTAGCTTCTTCTTTACCTGAAAAATATATTTATTATGCTACTTTAGTTAATATTTTTTCAATGTGAGTTACTAAAGGGAACACCCTTTTTGGATGTAAAACTCCATTTCATCTTTAGATAAGGCTAGGAAGATACAGACAACAAAAAGGACACTGTCCCTATATTTAGTGTTTCTAAAACAATTAGATTTATGTGATATTTAATATTACATTCTGATGCAAATAATATACTGCCATACATGTTATAAAAGAGATCAGGAGATTGGGTGAAAAATTGGTGAAATAATACTTTATAAGAACAAATGTAGTGGGCACTTTTTGGGGTAAAAATCTGCACGTTATTAACCCAATTATACAGATCATTAACGATAAATCATCTTCATAAATGTCAAGGTATTACACCTTCATCTTATACCTTGACTTTAATACTTTCTTGTATTATATATATTGAAAATACAGCCAAATTGAAACTATTCTATAAGTAATTCTATACTATCATTTGCATAGGCTTATAGATGTTAATAGCAAAACACACATGGAAAAAAAAGATACCATACCAAAATTCACAATAAAAATATTTGTAAAAGTATACATATTACAACATGTTTTTACTGAAGACCTGCATCACACAGGTATGTAGGCTACCAAGTATAGTTACTGTTACATTAGGCTTTAAGAGATTGTTAAGAGGTTTCTGGACACTGATGGCATCCATTTGCAACATTCCAATTCAGATGTCTTTGGTTCACGAAATATGCTTATATCACATAAGACCCTATGTATTAGTCAGTGGACTTGAAGGAACCACAGATGTTCTACAAAATGCTGGAATGCTGCAAATTGATCCTATCAGTTTCCATTAACACATAAAAAACCAAATAATCTTGCTGTTTTTCATGAATTTAGTGTTCAGGTCATGGAATTGAACACTGCATTTTATAATGATATGAGATGACTTTAAATGAAAGAATAAATGATTAGAGAGAAGTACTTTATAAGCATACTTACCATGTTAAATATATGCCATTAAGCAGTACGAAACTCAGAGTATTATAAAATAGAAGGAAAATATAGGATAGAATAACACCAATACAACATCTATAGTATTTCCTGCTCCCAATATATTCATTTCATATTCATTACATTACTAATAGAATAGTATAAGTACAGAATTATATAAACATGTTTTACTATGTGGATAGTGGAGCCAATATTGGTCGCGGTCCATCCATCTACAAATTTCTCATTAATCTTCTAGAAGGCACTTGGTCTAGGTCACAAGTAGAGACTATGCTATGAATTTCAGTATGCATCATTTTGCTGTGAGGGTGTTAAGGCCTGTGTCCACATTCGCGTTTTTAGGTGCGTTATCTTGACTCAAATTTTAGCTTGTAAACACTCGAGAAGGCATAATTATTGGTGGATTCAGTTGAAATATGGGGACATTATCCACCACCAAAAATTCAACAGAAGTGTATGACTGAAGGTTGAATGTTTCATACTGTTGATTTTTAATGTACTGCCAAATATTGTTATCTTAAATCAAAGCTGCCACTTTCAATCAAGATTTTCTAATTAAATTCAGATATTAAAGTTGGTTTCCCTTATTTTCATATACAGTGTATATACATGTACATATATATATATAACATAATTGGACCGGTTATACTTATATCAATAGAAAGTAGAGGTGTTCTAATGACTGGGATAAATACCAGATGGTCCCACAAGTCCTTAATAAACTCGTAATAAGGCTATTTATGACGGGATTTCCCTCGGTAGGGTACTACCATAGGTAGGTACATCAAGTCTCAAATGTTGTTCAAAAGTCATTGATCTTTTTTTGATCATTCAGTCTGTTAATTCAGTACACAACTGGACGCTGTGGATGTTAAGTATGCACACATGCGTACTTGCCCACATTCCTTAATATTTTCCACAACAACAACAACGGCATTTTGGTATTTATTATCTCTAGCAAAAGGCAATAAAACGTTTAAAACTTGAGAATACATTGATTATTCATTAGAAACCCCAATTAATCAATTAGTAAGATTAATTTGGCTCTAATTAATGAAAATAGGGTAAATTTTGGATTCTGTTACATCAGTAGAATGAATTAAATGAATACATATAAGAGCAAGAAATACTTGAAAGGCAAGAAAAAAAGAATTAGGATATATATTTTAGATTTTATTATATTCACTTACAAGTTGTCTTTGAAATATCTGTAAAAATAATAATGTAAATAAAGAGAAAAAACAAAAACAAAATATTTCTACTGAAGAATGAAAGGGAAATCTAAACTGACCCTGAATTTGGATAAGGAAATGATTGAAAGGGTTCGGAAATGATTATGACAAGGATAAGGACATTATTGAAAGGGTTTATCATGAAAATGATAATGACATGATTATGACAAGGATAAGGACATGATTGAAAGGTTTATCATGAAAATGATAATGACATGATAATGACAAGGTTTAGGACATTATTGAAAGGGTTTATCAGAAAAATGATAATGACATGATTATGACAAGGATAAGGACATGATTAAAAGGGTTTATCATGAAAATGATAATGATATGATTATGACAAGGATAAGGACATGATTGAAATGGTTTATCATGAAAATAATGATCATGACATGATTATAACAAGGGAGGATGAGATAATGAATAAAATATATAATGGAAATGACAGTTAGTAAAAAAATGAACATTGTTTGAAATATGAAAGGTAATCTAAATGAATTCCCATTAAAAATTATATATAAAAATAACATTGGGACTCTAAACAGCCCCGTTGGTGAGGTCCACCTGGGACATTTTAATGGGGATTTTGGCGCCTCAGAATCATCATAAATACCTTTTTCGGGCTTCAAGTTTTCAAAATTTCCTAGGGGTGAGGGAGAACCAGGACAAAGTATAAGGGCCCCAGCACCCATTCAGTCCTGGCAAAGAAGTTGACTCTGAATCAAAATTTGCCAATCTTACATCATTCAAGATAGCTAATACCCATACTCCGTTTTATTTTGTTTAATGATAAAATCTATACCTGTTGTAGGCAGTCCTTTAATAGATCGTGTTAGTTCTTCTGTTATAATCTTAGCAGCAGCTTTAAATAATCCCTGAAAATAACAGTATTTCATAAGACAATGATCACTACTCTTTAATGACATTTAGTAAAGGTGGTGGATAAAATAAACAAATTCTTATTGATTACAATTACTAACTTTATTTGAGCGACGTTTCAACCAGCGTTCTCTGGTCTTTATCAAGCAATGATCATTGTTAGTAATTGTATTCCGTAAGAATTTGTTTATTTTTTACAATGATTATACACTGTTTATAATAAACTCTTTACTTGACATGGTTCTGTCTAACATTGAGCCCATGGAAGGGCAAAACACAAGGGCATGGATTTGTATATCAGCCATTTGGGGCAATACAAAGTTCTCATCTCATCTAAAAAACGTTTATTTTTCCCTCTCCATTGTGATCTTAAGAGATTTATACCAAAATCTGGTAACGCTACAAGGTATTTGTAGAAGCCAATCACATGCCATTCTCCTGCAAATCAGAGACACTTTACAAGCGTGTATTGGCAGTCTCATAATATTATAAATTATATTGCTCTTCTGATTGGTTGCAAACTTAGAATAAAGTTTTTTTTGAATGAAAATAAGTAACGAAATTGTAATCTAGTTTTTTTTTGCAATGAACGCCAGTTTGATTTAAGTTCAATTTGAGCTTTAGAATGATATTTTTGTAAGCATCAAATACTAGAAAGAGTGAGCACTGACCTTTGAAGCAAATCGTCCTTTTTGATAATATGGAGTTAAATATCTAACTACGAGTCCAGCAGCACCTTTAGTGTCGATAACTTTACAAGGGGGTATTTCTGGTAAAACAGGGCTTTCTGTTTTAAATGGAACTTTAAATGGTTTAGAATGTTTAGATTTGTGAGATCTATGTTTTGATGATGAAGAATGTTTGTGGCTATGGTCTCTTGCACCACCAGATTTACCATTAGGAGGTGGACTGCTTTTTCTTGATTTTTTCTTCTCTGGAGACTTTGATGATGATGAACTCTATCAAAAGAAATGAATAATTCAACACTTTACAAGCTTTGTAATAAACACTATTGAATAGGGACAAGGGAGTCCCTTATGTGCTCAAATACACTTAATATTTAAAATAGGCCACAAGAACTTAAAAATCAAGCTAAGGAACAAAGTTGCATTTACGAATTACTGTCAAATTGAAACCCCAGTATTTTGAGAATGTAAACAAATACTTCGCACAAACCTCCGAATGTGTCCTCTTTCTTGAATCATCCGTGAATAATTTCTCTGAATTCGTACCAAACGACACAGACATTTTAGATTTCTGATTAGACCTAGGTGTGGATAAATTACTTTTAGGTTTGGATTCACTGTCTGATGATGTCTTAGTTTTCATATCACTATCACTTTCACTTTCGCTTTCTGTTTCAGTATCATAAGTATTACTATTAGCACTATCACTATTCTCATCACTTTTAGGTAATTTCTCAAAAAAATACACTATTTGAGGTGGTATTGATTTAGGAGAAGATTTTGAGCTTGGTCTAGCTTCTGAAACCGACTTAGACTTTGATTTTGATTTTGAATTTTTCCCAGAATGTGACTTGGACACAGAATTAGAATCCAATTTCGAGCTTTTATTACAATCAGACGTGCTAGTTTTCCTAGAACTTCTAGATATTAAAGGTTTTTGTTTCCATGATGTATTGCTATCAACTTTCATTGTATTTTCGTTCATATCACTAGTAGTATTGGTTTTGACTAGAGAAGAAGCCTTCACAAAACCTGACATGGAGGTGCTAGGTTTAGATTCCTTGTCTAACAAAGACGACGCTGTAACAAATGCAGAATCTACAGACATTGTTCCTGAATCATTAGAACTATCAGGCAAACAATCTTCCTTATTGTCTGTAGGAGTTGCAGATTCTCCAAATATGGAACAATGTAATTCTTTCTCTCGTGTCATTCTGCGTATTTCTGTAACAGCTTTCATCACAGAGGATTTATACATGGTAGCCATTTTGTTAGATTTAAATATCTTGTGTTCTAAATCTAAAGCACAACATCTTGGTTCGTAATCCCTTGATCGTAGTTTATCTGAATCGTCATGGTAATAGGTAATGAAGTTTTGGTATAGACCTTTTTCTAACATAGAAAAACAATGTTCTCTTGTCTGAAAAAAGAAACAAAAAAACTTTCTAGTTTTGAAGGATGCAGTTTAACTTAAATGAAGTTTATTTCAGTGGAACATCAAAATTTACTGGGTAACTTCTTGTTATAGTCCCTAATATAGTTCAGCAAAACCTTCTAGGAATAAAAAACATACTGCATTACACAGGTACATTTAAAAAGATGGTTAAAAACTCAATAACCAGACTCGGAGATTCCTCATTAACCCCCCAAAATGTCAAAACTTTTGGTGACTTCTAGTTTGCCTTTGGTTGTCGAAGGCATATACTACAAAGATTTCAACTTTTGGGATCCAGGCCCTGAGGTTATATCTATCAAAAGCAATAGTCAGCAAGTTCACGTCTTCCTAACATGAATTAAAACTATTTTTTACCTTAACAGTTAATTTTGGTATTTTTTGACTAGCACAATCTCGTAATGGACAATCTAATGATGGTGCTTCAAATACTGTTTCTTCTGACTGATCACTGCTATTTTGCTAAAAAAAAATTCAATAAAGCAAATAAGTGTTCATTTGTCTATTTTATGTCAAAGTATATCAAAGTTGTACTAGACTCCATTCGTTTGACTTGGCTTACCATACCTTAGTCTCGAAAATGGGAATTCTTTAGCTAAGAAAGTCAGTGATAGTGTTCACAGCCGCTGTTATAATTTGAGTTTCAAATCCATGTGTGTCTTGAATTATTCGTGTTTGAATGTTAAATTGATATACAGAAAAGGCTTATGTGTTTTTGAACAAATTATGCAACTTTTTTTGCATTTCTAGTACTTCTGTAAACCAATTCCATATATTCAAGACCAGGGCTGTTGATTTATTTTTCCCAACCGGACATATTTAAACAATGTTTTGTTGATGTAAAAAATATCCTACACTAAGTACTATTCAACCAGTATCAAACTGTAAACTGTACTTCAGTGCCATGAATGTTTGGTCTTGAATCAAGACACATACCAACCCTTTAAAAAAGCCAAACTATGGCCTTTAAGATAGGAAAAACCCACTAATTTGGGCTTGAACTTTCTGAAATATTGTCATCCACTAAAGCAGACCATTATCAAACTATAATTGACCATGTAATATTTTGAACCTACCCCCTTTCTAAGTTTTAGTTGTTGTTTTATAATACTTCTTCTCTGTGCCTTTTCTAATTGTTCTTCTTTTTCTCTCCTTTCTTTTTCATCACCACTATCTCCATCACCACCATAATCTGTATTCTCTCTAAAATAATCATATTCATATAAATATAACCAATTATAAGAAAGAGAAATCGGAGTTCTACACAAATAATAAGAATTAGTTCATATACCTTGACATCATAACCGTGTTTCCACTTAGAATTGTGAAGTAAAGCTAGCTTTAATGCCATTCTTCATCAAGTGTGATAATAATAATAATAATAATAACTAGATCCCCAGGCTTCGCGAGGTTCTGACGCAGTGCGTAGCAGTTTCAGGTTCGCTGAAACGCGTGTCATGTAGATCGTCCAAACGCATAATTCAACAAACAGATTTTAACAATGAAATTCGCAATTTTCAAATTGTGATAAAACGGAAAGTATACATCGTACAACAAATATAATATATCAATGGATAGATCTTTTCGAGAGCTATCAGATTTGTGCAGCTCACAAGGTCACCAAAGGTCAACATAAATGAATATATCATAAATATCATCAAGGGCAATAAATCGTGTTCAGGTCACAAGGTCATCAAAGGTCAAGGTCACGAAATATGGGCCTTTAAAGTTTTGGACAGTCCCAAAAATATTAAAATGGCATTAAAAGAAAATTCAAAATCAAAATTCAAAAATCGGCTCCCAAATAAGATTGTGCAATCAACTCTATTCATAAGATATGAAAAAATAACGAAAATCCCTTTATCCCCTGAGGCCCCTTTGTTTTTTTGTATGACTATTTGTAGCATGTTGCAAAACGAATTTTTGAAATATCTTAAGAATTCCGGAAGTTAGTTTTTTAAAATTTACAAGCGAATAACTTCAAAACCGGAAGTGATGTCGAAAATTTGAAAAATAATTTTTAACCGCATTAACAATGTCTATCTACCTGTACGTTTTCGGGTGGATGGGAATACAATTGTAGATGTTGAAAAAAACGCAAAAATTGAAATTTAAAAAGTCATATATAAAATTAATGAAATAATCAGTTTAAAAATGCAGTTAAGAAGCTAGCAGTTTATAGAAGCTAACAAAAGAAGTTCTGTCAAAATCGGTGGAAAAATAGAGGAAATAAACAGCAAAAAACAAAATAGCGCTATTGCCCACAGCTCGTTTCCGGTTGACCTCAATGACGTCATTTTGTATTTAAAAAATGATAGTCTCGGAGTTTGAATAGCAGGCAGCAACAGGTAGTTTGTAGTAAGTTGCCTTCTTAGAGAAAAAGCGAGGGTAAAATTTGAAGAAAAAAAAAAAAAAAAAAAAATAGTCGATGAACGCACTGCAATAATGATTTATTTCTGTTATACAATGATATTATGTGTGTAAACTTACTTTTTCAGGCCTCTTCTGCCCCCACCATATAAATCCTCATCTATTCCACCAGTATCTTTACAGATTCTAGTCTTTCCAAATGATCCTGATACCAAATTCTTTAAATCTTCCACAACTCTTTTAGGATATTTACAGACATCACAGTTCTTCTGACAAGCTGGTTTTTCATCACCAAAATATTCTGTTATTGTCCAATGTCGACACCTAAAAATCATAACATGGTCAAAATATTATCAACTTCTCTAGCTTTTTCTATTATCTTACCTTTCAATATGTCAGCATTACACATAACTTACGTCAAGTTGAACATATAGTCTTACTGAGTTCTACATTAGTGAGGGTCTATTGTCTTTGAATTGGCAAACCCAGCTATAAAGAGAAGAATGAATCTTGAAAAAATATCAACAAGGGTTAAGCCAAGGATAAGCTGGTCGACATGTTGTTGGAGAAATTGAATTATCATTCTTGAATAATATGGTTCTTTCTTATTCTGTGAGCAGGTCTGTGAGGAGGGACTGACGTTTGGATGGGACAATAAACCGAGGCCCTGTGTGCTACAAGCTGTGCACGTTATAGATCCCTTGGCAAATGGAAATCGAAAAAAAAGCAGGCCAATTCCGCTGTCCTGGCAAAAATTTCCTTCAAAGCATACTGCATGGTGTTGCCTGTCTTCCTTAGCCCATAAGGATCAGAAAAGTAGGACGCAAAACTCCATTCATTTCATTTCTAATTCTATGAGCAGTAGTCTATTGTGAAATGGATTCATGCAATCTGCTATTCAGGTTGTTGGTGAAGATTTGGAGTAAAATTATATTCTTGTTTTTTAACATATGGAATAATTAAACATTTATCAACAAATACAGTATCCATAAGGTAAACTTACTTGGGTTTTTCACAATACTCAACCAGGTTGTTAAAACCATCCATTGTAGCTTTAGATCTCATTTTAGCAGCAGCCAGATCTTTCTAGAAAAAAAAAAAAATTACGTTTGTTTAGAGATTTGTTGAAAGAAGACAAAAGTAAAAAAAAGTTTATATGTTCCTAAAACTTTTCTTGCACATTTGTGTTTTTACACACCTCACCTGAGCTATCAACTCTTTAACGATAGCAAAAGAGAACCAAAGCTGACATGGAAAGAATCTAGTTCTTTAGATAGAACAATACAATGAGGACAGGAAAATTCAATGAGGAAAGGACAATACAATGATGATAGGACAATACAATGAGGACAGGACAATACAATGATGATAGGGCAATACAATGAGGATAGGACAATACAATGAGGATAGGACAATACAATGAGGATAGGACAATACAATGAGGATAGGACAATACAATGAGGACAGGACAATACAATGATGATAGGGCAATACAATGAGGATAGGACAATACAATGAGGATAGGACAATACAATGAGGACAGGACAATACAATGATGATAGGACAATACAATGAGGACAGGACAATACAATGATGATAGGACAATACAATGAGGACAGGACAATACAATGATGATAGGACAATACAGTGAGGAAAGGACAATACAATGAGGATAGGACAATACAATGAGGATAGGACAATACAATGAGGATAGGACAATACAATGAGGATAGGACAATACAATGAGGATAGGACAATACAATGAGGACAGGACAATACAATGATGATAGGGCAATACAATGAGGATAGGACAATACAATGAGGATAGGACAATACAATGATGATAGGACAATACAGTGAGGAAAGGACAATACAATGAGGATAGGACAATACAATGAGGATAGGACAATACAATGAGGATAGGACAATACAATGAGGATAGGACAATACAATGAGGACAGGACAATACAATGATGATAGGGCAATACAATGAGGATAGGACAATACAATGAGGATAGGACAATACAATGAGGATAGGACAATGCAATGATGATAGGACAATACAAGGAGGATGGCACATTACAATGATGCAACAAACTGTGCTGTAAAAGTTGGAAATAGAAAAAAACAGTAGACTTATGCTGCTGTACTAGTAAAATTTCCCTCATTGCAAACTACTTGGCATAGCCTGTCTTCATAAGCCCATTTAAGATCAAAATTAAAGTGGGACATAAAACTCCATTAATTTTATTTTCAATGATTGACCTTCATTACTATAATTAAGTTACCTTAGGTCGTTTTAAATCTGTATTGATAAGAAATGCCACTTTATCTCTTTCTTCTCTAGAATAATATAATCTACAATACGATGGTTTACCATCTCTTCCTGCTCTACCTGATTCCTGGTAATAACCTGCCATAGATTGAGGCATCGTCCAATGAGCTACAAACCTTGAAATAAAGAGCATCATAATATCTTTTAGTAATAAACCAATAACTGGTTTCAATTACCTTAATCGTACACTGCGTGACTCACCCGCCATTATGAGCTGTAGGATTGCAAAACTCAACAAAACTATGAACCTACACATATCTATTTTATTTGCCTATGGAGCAAGAAAATATTTCACCTGAATAGCAGAGTCTTTTTCAAATTTTACACATGTCTAATGGAGATCCTATATAGCATGATCTCTTCTTGATACTTACACATGACATTGAAAACTAGTCGTTCGGATGGGACAATAAACTGATACCCTGTGTGGTACAAGCTGTGCGCAAGTTAAAGGTCCCTCAACAGTTGGAAATGGCAAAAAGTGTAGGCTAATAGTGCTATCCTATATACATACCTGACATTGGCTTTATCAACACCCATACCAAAACTAACAGTAGCTACAATAACAGGTACTTTCCCTTCCATCCAATCTGTTTGAACTTTCAGTCTGTCTCCAGCCTTTAAACCAGCATGATAAGCTTTAGCTGGTATATTCTTCTGACAAAGTCTATGTGCTACCTCCTCACAACCATCTTTAGTTCTGTTATACACTATCCCACATCCATACTCAGACTACAATTCAAATGATGAAGATCAATTCAATGATATAATACAAATATATAACTGATTATTCAATATCAATATGTCTATATCACAAAGTCAACATATAAGACCAACAACATAGGTAGAGACATCAGATAACATTTAACCTTAAAAGATACATATATATGTGATGTGTTAGATTATACACACTTGATTTGGATAAAATAAAAATGTTGAAAACTCGACTCTGAACAGTAATAATATGTCAGATTGATCAATGATAAAAGTAATATTATAGTCTCTGACACCCAGGCCTCTGCTGTGTAAAACGAGCAATAGATTCTAGAACTTCCAGTAAAAATTTGCTTTAAAACACTTTCAAATGAAATGACTGCTATTTAATACATTCAATCCTCAAGTCACATAATTATGATTTGTTTACAACAAAATCAAAATGGCAACCTCTATAAGTTTTGTTTGATATCCACAAATATTAAATTTAAGGACATTGTCATAATCAATGAATAACCAGAAATTGTTTATTTTAATCACCAAAAACAGATATGAATTGACAACCAATCAGATTTATTCGACACTGTAGACTTGGTCAATTCGAATGGTTTTTTTTTCGACGTTCCAGGCCATCTTTCAATGCTGCTGCTCATAGACTAAGAGGGCCTAGATGCCAGAGGCTGGTAATGATGTATTACTTACCCAGTCAAAGACTTTTTTGGGATTTTCAGGCAAGGTTCCACCCAGACACTCTTTAATGTAATCATACAAATCGGCATAGGGATCTCTAATCAACTGTTTCATTGTTATTTCATAATAAATATTAGTTCTAAAACAACTGCTTTTAAATCTCAAAGGTTTCTTTAACTTTAACTGAAGGAAAATGTCTTCAATGACTTGCTTATTAGCTGTAGCAGTTAATGCAATACAAGGCACTTTTGGTATAAATTTGACACGCATGAAACCAAGTTTCAAATAGTCTGGTCGAAAATCATGTCCCCACTGGGAAACACAATGTGCTTCATCAATCACAAAATAGTTCAATTTTTCTCTTTCAACCAAACTTTGAGCTAAATTTTTAAAAGTTTCAGTAGCTGCTTGCTCTGGAGTGATGTACAATAATTTAGTCAATGGTGTATCGGAATATAAATCTGCTAAAACACGTTTTCTGTCAGTTTCAGTCATTTTTGAGTTGATTGTTTCTGCAGGAATAGCTCTAGCTGCTAAGTGATCCATTTGATCTTGCATCAAAGCAATTAAAGGGGAAACAACAATTGTAATTCCTTCTGCCATAATAGCTGGTAGTTGATAACATAATGATTTACCAGCCCCAGTAGGCATACTAACAAACACATCTTTGCCACCTGAAAGACAAAAAAGATTTAATTGTAAATCTCATATGAATGGAACAAGAAACCTCACACTATTTCAGTGCTAGAACACAAATACTAGATGATTGGAAAAATACTAATATAGCCTTGTTGTTCTTCTTGAAGAATGTCAAAAAACATGGATTTTATGGATAGCATTAAGGCTGCATCATTGAAAATGATTTGCATCTTTAACCTCTGTTCCAAGTTTACACATAGCTTAATACATTTAGATAAGGGTGTCATTACAGATGGTAACACCTCCCTTGCATAAAATAGCCAAACTTTTGTATAAGGTCACACTACTGTCAACAAAATCAGGAGTCATTCACTAATAAAGGAGAAAATATTATTTGTTTATCATCCGCTAGTGCCATTTCACAAACATATTGTACTGTAGTGATCATAGAATATTCGCTGGCCAACCCTGGCTGTATAAAAATTTGTCAACATACCTCGAACAATTGCAAAAACGGCATCCTTTTGTAGTTTTGTTTTAAACTCTTTATGACCGAAGGCTGTCTTAAGAGCTTCATAAATAACATCACTTAGAATTCCTTCGTCCACGTCCCCCATTTTGTATAATTTCAATTTGGAATCGATTTATCTAAATTTTCTTTAAAAAAGTTGACAATAGTCAGCCATGTTATCATGTACGACGTTTAGTGGTTTTCGCAACAAGAGAGTTGCAAAGAGTAAACAAATATATTACCTCCCTTGAATTATTTGCAGACTTCAGACAACAGTGAATTATAAATCAAAACGACTACTCAACATATTAATCCCCACTTTTCTTTTAATTGTTGGATTAACGAAATGTGTTAATGAAAGAATTGAATTGAAATCAGTCTGTATGCCACGTAATCCAATAAGCCTAAGAGATTACTAGTTTTGACAGATAAGCTTTATGTAAAACAACAGTAGTGAGGAAAATTATTTTGTCTAAATATTGAACTATAGTATTTCATTTAACTAGCAGAACACTGTGACTTATGTGGACAAAGAAAACAACTTGAACAAGGGCTCATATAAAAACAAAACGAACAAAAATTTCATTAAATTTTTTTTTTTTATAATTCTATGTATGACATTAAGGTATATAAAGTTCAGAGGTCTCCATATCTGATTCTGATTGACCATCAAGAGCTATGTTGATATCTTTTTCAGTGTCACTTTCACTATTATCAATGTCACTCTCCTCACTTCCACTACCATTAGAGGATGCTTTATCAGAGTCTTTTATTGCCAATTTCCGCTTCCTCTTGCCTGGAATTTGTGTTGTCTGTGATAAAACTTTGATGAATTGAAGATTATATTTATTATGATCACATCTGTAACAGAAATATTGATTATATTAAAGAAGGGAAAAAAATCTTAGTTTTACATGGTTCATGAAGATTGTATTTATCTATCATCAAGTCTTAGGCAAAACCTCTGACTTAATCTGTACCCAATTATGGCTGGGTCCGTTGGAAAGATGATACAGTTACTAATCATCTTTATTATTCCAGTCAGTTTGAAAGAAAATGGTACAAATAATCTTTTGCTTTCGCATCTATTGGATAAGTTTTGTACATGTATTTCATAAAAATACTGTATAAATACAACAGATCTTCTTTTTTACACCCTCTAAAAAGATCTTAAAAAATTTAGGGCAGAGAATTGTTTAGTCTAATTAAAATATAGACCTAACTTTCGTTCGTATTTTATTAGTTTCGTTTTGTATGTTTGTATTAGCTATTGACTATTAGGTCTAACACTGCCTTTCAATACGGATTGTTCGAACGACCTTTGACCTAACTCAGTTTTAACCTAATGACCTCTGTTTTAACCGATTCACTTTATTTGAACTGAAACAGAACAGCCAATGAAAAACCCTGGTACAAAGGCCATTCCACATATCAAACACACATTTCTTCAAGTATAAACCTTCTTCTGTGTCTATATTGAATCCATAATAAAGAAATAATGTATCAGCAGTTGACGAAACAGGCATATTGTTCTACTTTCTATTTGAGCGGTCTTGATAAGCTAGTCTTATACGTCTGGGAATGCACCAATTGTTCGCGTCACATTATCGTGTCGAAGGGAATAGAAGCCACGTGATTGGTTAAAACTGAGTTAGGTCAAAGGTCGTTCAAACAGTTCGTATTGAAGGGCAGACTGAGAATTGTTTAAACCACATAATATCTGCTTTAGTTTGGGAAATATTGGCACATAAAGCCAAAATTAGAAATACTTCCAAACCGCCCCAAATCAGATAAACTCAAGTCTGTATATCTTTGGACATAAGTTGATAATACTTACATTTTACTTATGTCTTCATATTTTTTAGTGACATTTTTCTGTAGTGTACGTAATGTAGCCATTAGTTGTTGGCTACGTTGTTTTAATTGAGGACCATGTATTTTTAACAGATTTTGTAACCAGAGTAAATAGAAATGTATATGAGCTGTAGATTCTATTTGTGTTGCTAGAAAGTTTAACAGTCTATCTATATAGGTATTAGGTAAATTCTGACTTATAACATCAACTGAAATGTAAATATAAAATTCATATAAGACTTTAAAGTCAGTGTGTGGCTTTAATTTACAGAGAATCAACTTTCATGATAAATTTGGTATAGCACCACTCTAATCTATAAATTATTAACAGCCTATAGATGTGTAAATTGGATTAGTTGAGGGCCAAGCAGACCTGATGTCACTCTATGCCTGCAATCAATGATCAGACCAGATTCTTCTTTAAATTGTGTTCAGTGGACAATTGAACCAATAGCTAGTTATCGTTAATCATACTAACATTGAATCACAATGCTAATGTTTAAGATAGATAATGAAATGAAATGAATGGAGTTATACATCCTACTCTTCTGCACCTTATGGCCTAATGAAAACAGTAGTGTACTATGAGGGAAATTTTGCCAGTCTGCTCTTTTTCAATTTCCAACTGTCGAGGGATCTTTAATGTACATAGCCTGTAGCACACAGGGCCTCAGTTTATTGTCCCATCTGAACGACTAGATGCCTTTTCCATGTCAGTCCCTCGGACCTGCATCAATGACAAAGGGAAATTATTGAGAAAGGTTCACATGAGTATAAATAATAATAAACCATAGAGTATTATAAACCATAATATAACTCACTATCTTTAACAGGAATGTTTTCAAGAACCTCTTGTATGAGTTTCTGTTCATTTAGTCTAAAACTTAACATTAAAGCTGAGGAGAAGTCTTTATTGTGTAATGTTTTACGTATATTAACTGGTGTTATATCAAGTTCTAATTCAAAGGGATCAAACACCAGATTCTGATCCAAAGAATAGATGAGTAAGCCTTCTGTTGTCGCTGCTGAAAAACTTCTACCTGAAATTTCAACATAAAAGTATATTAAAAAAATCTCGTGTTGAGCAGCTCTGATGATTGTGCCCTTCTATAGCACGCAGTAAAATCATTGGTTAATTACGTCATGACGTCATTTACTTGGATAGGTTGAAAATGTCAGACGTGAGTTGCAATCTCGATAGGCATGTGAAAGTTAGATGATCTTGAACAAAGTCATCTTCACTCATAATTCCACAGTCCACCCAGCTGTAAATGGGTACGGATAATCTGTGAAAGATCAATGCCAAGAGGTTTGGCCAAGGACCAGCTGTTAGAAAATTGGTATCCTTGAAAAATATAGTTGTTACCCAGTTCTCTCAGCCACGATATATACAGATATAGTCACCATTAGGGTCTGACAAATGTTTATTTAATGAGAATTTAATCTGATCCATTTTGGGACCACTGAGAATTTTCACCATGAAAAAGGCAAATTTAACATAACTTTTGGTATCTATACAAAGCTGAATGTTAGACAGGACCAAGTCCTTGCTAGACCTTATTCTGACTCATGTAGAATATAGAGTTTATCATTATCAACTATTCATGAACCAATCATGACATTGAGGTACCATGTAGGGCACAGGGACATTTTAGTAATGTCTGCCAAGGTAAATATTTGATATCAATTCTACAAACCTGTAGGTGAAAATCTAACACAAGCTACTCTCACTTCAGGTTTAAAACTTCTAGAACTCATATCTCCCTTTTTAACCCCTGGTAAATTTAACTTGACACCATCTCCCTCTTTATCATCTACTAGAGCTAAACTACCCCATTCTGTCATCTTTCTTCGGTCTAAATATTCCTATAACAGAACAAAGTTATTAGTGTAAACACAGGTATAACATGGGATCTCATGCTCGTAGGATCTTTCAAAGAACGTTACGCAAATCAAAATCACAAATGATACCTGAAAGTATTTCTTTATCTATGTATCTTGGTAAAATGGGATGTACTAATTGTCAATATAGAAGCTAAAAATAGTTTTGATGTTGGGTCTCACAAAGACTCAATATTTTTATGGAAATTATCGAGCAGTGCCCAGTGAGACATTTGTATTGTGAGGCTGCTCTAGAAGAAATAATTCAAAACAAAAACTTAAGGCCGTACAAAGTAAATTGTCTGTTTTACAGGCCCCGAGCGCTCCGGTAAAATAACCCGCGCTCCAAAACTATTTATTGACATTTTGGAATAATTAATAAATAATGCGCACGCGTCTCCAAAATTGTGTGTAAAATAGAGTTATTTCCCCCTTCCCGAATATATTTTTACCATAATTATCTCCCTTGACGTTTAACGAAAAACCGGAAGTGGCTTAGAATGCGTTTTTCATCACTGATGAAAAGATTTTCTTCTACAACTTTAAACTGAAATTGATTCTGATACAATTTAACGTTCGAAAATACAATTATTTGCGGAAGGAAGCACAATTATGAAAATCCAAACATTAAATTAATCTTAATCTTGATGATTTCGTTTCTGGATAATAATGGTGGAACAAATCGAGACCCGTTACAATTACAAGTAAAAGAATGCACCGGGTTTTTTTCTGCTATTGATTAGAAAAAGTTAATATTTATGGAAAAATGGGAACGAATACAAGAAAATACGAATTTTATACGTTCGAATACGATCGATTTTCTCATTATTGGTATCACTCAACACATTCCGCTTTTCTCAAGTTAAAACCGGAAGTACTCCGTTAGTACGAGTTATCGAAAAATCGGCATTTGTAACATAGGCCTAGATAAAAATTATTAAAATAGAAGTTCGATCTAATCGGATTGTTTTGTTCTTGTCGTGTGATGTGATGTATGACAATTTGTTCCAAAATTTCCAATAATAACAATTATTACCATACAATGGCGTTTTAAAATACAGTTTACAGATGGATAGAAATGGATTAGTACTGTAGTAGAATAACATTGTCTTGACATAATATTATCAGCCCTGATGCACCCTAAGTGCATCATTATCAGAGGTAGTAAATATGTTGGCATGATTACGTTTATGTGAAGTTGAAAGGTAAAAAAGTTCTGTTATTTCTATCAACTTTTATCATTCAAACCCCAAAAACATCTGATAGTTGCATCTGAATGGTGATTTAAATCTATTTTTTAAATTTGTGGAAATAAATAATAAATAGCTTCGCTCGCTCCGATTTCTTTTGGTGCCAAATTTAAAAAAGCGCTTATAAATAATAAATAATAAATTCGCCCTCTTGCCCCATTTTTAAAAAAAAAAGGCCTGTAAAACAGACAATTTACTTTGCACGGCCTAAGGGGTATACAAATATTAAAATTTATCCAAAAAGATGTCCAAAAATAGTGTATTTTTTTATATAACAATGTCCAATTAGTTGACAATGAGTGCACACCTATAAATGACTAATGAAAAATAGTATTAGAAATGAATAATGAAAAGAATAATAGTAGAAATGAATAATGACTAGAATAATACAGTCAATACTGGTCATGCGGTCACCTCTATTCAGCGTGGCCCTGCTCTAACGGTCATTCAAATTTCCTCCCTTGCGATTTTCAATTAAATATACCTGTATTTAGCAAAACGGTCAATCAGTTTTATCCCAAGCGGTCATATAATCCTGTTAAGTAACGGCCAATTGACGGATGAAATACAATCAGATTGAATCCACGATGTTCAATTGACCTTGACTTCTTTGATCATGTGTCGGCTTTTTTTTATTACTTAATCTTTTAATCTTAATCCTGACATTTTACTTATAAAGCATCATATTGGATATTGACATGTAAACATGTGTGTATTTCTCTCCTCATTACGACTTCCTCGGAGGAACAACGTAAACATGACGAAGAAAATGTCGGCCCTCACATATTAGAATTCTTGACGATGATAGTTTGCCAGTCATTGAGAATTCTTCTTTTTAACAGTTATAGAGTTGACAGAATGTTTAATTAAATGTCATGTGTTATATACTATTGAAATTTTCCTATTCCTTGCAAAAAATGTGCGTAATTATAAAAGTTTTATCGTTCTTTTCTGCTTACTACTAGGATATGAAACAGTTACTATATATAGACAAATCGGCACGACCATGAGAAACATTTTTACCGTCGTTTTTCTCAGTATTGGTGTCATTCAAAACACTTCGTTTTTCTCATGTTTAACCGAAGTACATCGTCGGTAAAAGTTATCTTAAAATCAGCATTTTAACTTCGTAAAAAATATTAAAGGGGCACAGTCTTGATTTGTTTCGGACAATCATCCGACAGCCTCAAACACATGAAATCTTTTGTTTAGCTAATCAGAAGTAGTCTACAGAGCTTTCCTTTGAAATTTGAGCCTTCAAATCCATGGGTATACATAATTATCCGTGTTTGAAAATCATAATGTCTTACGATATTATGAATGTCCCGCCATATTGGAAAATCAAAGAGTTATAAATAGACTACTGCGCAGGCCCACACTGATAAAACAAAAAGAAAGTACATGTAATAACAATTGTAGATTTTGTCAACAGGACACACAATTTTCAGACTGACTGGAGACCAGCCGCGTACAGCACGGAAAAAAAATAAAAAGTGAAATTTTTTAGGTATATTTCAAGGTATTTTGCGATTTTCATAGAGCTTGAGTATTTCTGAGGACTGTTTAAATGTAACAAAGGCCCAAAACGACCCCTAAAAATCAAGATTGTGCCCCTTTAAATGTGATGTATGACAGTATGTTCAGAAAATTGATGTCTCAATTATGATGAATATAACTAAACATTTATGGCATTGAAATACATTTTACAGTTGGATACTACTTGGGAAAAAATAAATCAACAGCCCTGCTTCCTCCACCTGTATTCAACGGCCACCTGTATTAAGCACCACATCCAGACACTTCCCTTGACTGCTTGCTTAATACAGGTTTGACTGTAGTAGAAATGAATAATGAATAAAATAATAGTAGAAATGAATAATGAATAAAATAATAGAAGAAATGAATAATGAATAAAATAATATTAGAAATGAATAACGAAGAAAATGTGGTAGAAATGAATAATGAATAGAATAATAATAGAAATGAATAATGAATAAATAATAGTAGAAATGAATAATGAATAAAATAGTAGTAGAAATGAATAATTAATAGAATAATAGTAGAAATGAATAATGAATAAAATAATAGTAGAAATGAATAAAATAATAGTAGAAATGAATAAAATAATAGAAATGAATAATGAATTAAATAATAGTAGAAATGAATAATGAATAGAATAATAATAGAAATGAATAGTGAATAGAATAATAGTAGAAATGAATTATGAATAGAATAATAGTAGAAATAAAATTACCTCCATGCCATCAAATGATAAATTACAAGAGATTTCAAACTTCTTCATCAAGATCTGATCAGTGACTGAATAGATACAGATATTTTTAGATTGTCCACCAGCTAATATGCATTTACCATCAGCTGTATAACATAGTGTATTAAAATATCTGAAATTAAATAGAAAAATATCGGCCAAAATTAAAGAATAATGAACACAGTTGTTATGATATACTAGCATGGTATACTCAACAGTTACACTGTCATCATCAGGTGAAATGTTGTGTATAATTGTTATTAAATTGAGTAGTATACCATAACAACTGTGTTCATTATTCATGTGCTTCCTACCCCTAAATGGATTAAAATTAAAGAAAAAAGGCCCAGTTTTTATTAAGTTTGGTTGTTGTATACTGGGCAGGTCCAGGGTTCAATCCCAGCAAAGGTTGGGATGAACTTTCAAATTTTTCAGCGCAGTTTCCCCTTGTCAGTGATGCAGGTAGGAGGGACTGATATGGAAAAAGCGATTGGTCGTTCGGATGGAACAATAAAGAGGCCCTGTGTGCTACAGGCAGTGCATGTTAAAGATCCCTTGACAGTTGGAAAATTGCAAAATTTCCCTCATTGCACACTTTACGACGTTGCTCGTCTTCATTAGTGCAGAAAAGTAGGTCGTAAAACTCCATTCATTTCATTTCATTATTGTCTACTGGGCAATCATAAGATGATATTTGCAATGTGCATGTCATGATTTGTTACATAATGTCATACTTTTAGTAACTTTATTATATAAACCACTTGTTTTGCTCCTACTAATCTAGTTCTATTGGGAGCTTATAAAATGGTAGATATTTCACACAGCCAACAAGGCCTTGTTTTTTTGCCACTTACAAACTAGGCAATATTCTCCGACTGAGATAAACTGATCAAAGTACTAAATTTATGTATTACAGCATGTTTTCTTGAACTCTACATAAATTTCTAAATTTTGAGCTTAATCCTGCCCTAAAGAAAAAAATAATGAATCAAGAAAGGCTTGTACACTTACTTGCTATCAGAAAGTTTTTTGGCAGTAACCTTGTCAGTATCTTTTCTACTATAACCTAAATCATGTCGACCTTCCACTGACCCAGTTTGTACAGCATTATAAGGATTCCAGAATGATATTTGACCATTTAATGTTGATATAGCTAATTCTTCACCATCAGGACGGAAAGTTAAGGCCAAAACTATAAAAAAGGATTAATTTATTACATCAAGAGCTTTATTCTTTAAAAATCTATATAGGATCAAATCCAGATTTTATACAATACACCAATGTGATTGAATAACTCTATTTAAAATTGATAAATCCAATGACTGGTTTGGGGTTCTTTAGCACAGCGGTTAGAGCGTTGGTTCTTAATGTCATGACGTCATTTGCTTAGATACATTGAAAATAACGGACGTGAGTTCTAATCTCGATCGGTGTGTGACAGTTCGATGACCTTGAATAAATCATCTTCACTCATAATTCCAGTCCACCCAGCTGTAAATGGGTTACGGATAATCCGGGACAGATCAATGCCAAGAGGTTTGGCCAAAGACCAGCTGGTAGAAAGGATCCCTGTCACGGCAGACTTAAGAACCTAAGTTGTTATCCTTGTTTCTTTCTTTCATTGGATACCATTAGTCTTTAAGAATAATGTCTTAAGGTGTGTTTATCTTCTGAAGCCAAATTATGTACCAATTCATTTGTTATGAGCAATCAATAGACCTTAGTGAAGTGGATAGTTCATATTATGTTCTAGCAAAAGTATTGTTAGTATTTGTGACTTCCAGACAAATACTGCATCTGATATGTAAGGCATGATTCTTAAAGTGATACTGCGTCTTAGAAATTTTAGTTCTCAAGAATGGTCAATATGAGTATATATTTATCAGTGAATTTACATGGTGTCATAAAGTAATAGAATCCCTTAAAATCTGGAAAAACTCACACAACTAAGTCATTTTTGAAAACCACTTAATCAATTTATTAAGCATATTTCAATAATCAAATGCATCTTTATGGATAAATACTTAGTTTTTTTTATATTTATTTATTTTTTATGTTATTTATGGCAGCAGGTATATCTACTGATGAATAGAGCTCTTACTGACCAAGTAAAAAAATTAAAAATTTTATGTTCAATCTAAGACCTTTTATCCCTTTAAAACCAAAGATATTATATTATCCAAAATGGACTTACCATCAGTCAATAAGTGAAAGGTTTCTTTAGATCCCTTGCTTTCAAAGACATCCCATATTTTCACTGTTTTATCCCAGGAACCACTTGCTAACATAGCTCTAGCAGAACTAAAACATAGACTACTAATAGGTCCTTCATGACCAGCTAACACCTAAAATATACATATTGCCGCCATATTAAAACCTTATAGAGAAGGACAATTTAATTCAAATAATCATTTGTTTTAGACATTTAGACTCAATTTAATAGTCTGAACAAATTATTAAGCCTTAAACAATTTTGAGAAGAAAAAAATATACACACCTCTAGAAGTCTACCAGTCTGCATGGACCAAACAAATATTTCAAATGAATCCTGCCCTCCTGCACATACGATTTCACCACTATGATCAAGAGCTAAACATGAGAACTGTACAGGACGGGGTGAGGTAAATGTTCGGAAGTTACGATATCTGCAAAAGATTAGAATTTTTTTCAATAGAGTCTGAACTCATTCCAAACACCACAAATAAACCTAGGTCTAGTTATACTGTTTCCAGTAACGACTCTTGTACCTGCAACACAGTAAGTTTTAGATATTAGGTCAATATAAACCAACAAAGTTTTCAGTTACAATAAGGCTATGATCTTTCTGGCTGTTATGAGAAACGCGTTTTTCCCTTTAAACACTAGATGTTAATAATAAATGTTACTATATATCCAGAATTGATGGTTATGTGAACTCATTTTGTAAAAGCTTCTCCACAGACCTCTTGGGTATATATAATGTAATTTTGTGCCTAGTAATCCTGAAAAGGTTAAATTTCATGTACATTTAGTGATTGAAATGACTCACCTATTTAAGTCAAAAGCTCGAACAGTACCGTCTAATGAACAAGAGACAACAACTTGACCATTCTGGCTGAATTTTACTCCGGTTATGCCACTTAGATGTTCAGTAAATGTAATGAAACAGAATCCACTGGTGGCATTCCACAGTTTTACCTAGAAGTTAGATAGAAGTCCTTGGCAAATCTTTTCATGTTTGTACAGTATCACTCCAGGGTTTGGTATCCTTTATAAGCATGTTCCAGGAACCTTTTTAAGCGCGTATGTCTTACAAAATAAATATCTCAATAAAAATCTCTAAAGATTTTAAATGGACAACAATAAATATACTTTCAATTCCAGTTTAGGTCTTAAATTCCAATAAATTATCACAAATGTGAAAGTTTACAGTGAGAAATGACCATGGCTGCTATATTTGCCAGTCATGTCTGATTGAAGCAGGATTATCTGTTATTTAATCTTCTGGACATCTATTATAAAAAATGTATGAATTCGTAATGAAAATGGTAAAAGACCTTAATTTCAAATTCCGAAGAAAAACTTTTCAAAAATATTGTCTGATCATACCTTACAATCATCACCACCAGTAGCTATATTTTGTCCGTCTGGTGAATATTCTAAACAATTCATATTGTTATAATGACCCTGTTGTTTCATTATATAGGATTCACTCTGCCATTCCCATACTAATAGCTGACCTAACTGTGAACACGCTACTGCTATCCAATCACCAGTCTGATTTATGTTTACAGATACTATTGATTGTTCAGATATACTGTAAAAATTAAATAAATGAGACATTAAAAATAATTGAAAATTTTTTTAAAATTTGAATTCACTGGAGGGGATTAATATGTATTCTACATGCTACATGATTGCAACAATACCAATTTATATAAAATTAAAAGCAAAAGTGTTGCATCCTTTTTTTTTCTGTTCCAAGTTGGGATACAGTAACTAGGCAATGCATGTCCATGTTGGACAGTTTTATCACCTTCCTTTTCCAATCATAGACAGTTTCCATTACTTTAAAATTCAATGGCAAGAAATGCATCTATCAATTTAGTCTCTGATTGTAGGAAATACATGAAGATTGTAAACAAACAGCAGAGGAACAGGCAAAACTGTAATGGAGATATTTGAAATACCTTAATGAATGAATGAGATTAAAACCAGGCATCTCATGTAAAAGAAAAGAACCATCAGAGTAGCCTGTGACTAGTAGATTAGTTGATTTATGAAAACAGGCACATGTTAATTTATCAGAACCAGTACGTAACTTGTGTCTGAAACAGAAAAACATATTGTAAATTGGTATCATTTTATAAAGCAATCGACTGTATTATGTCACAAATCATTTTTATTCACCTTGAAGTTTTTTTTATTTAAAAAAAAAAAATGGCCTGAACTTACCTCTCACTTCTTTCATATTTGACCATATCAACACCTTTCTTGTCCATTTTGCCTGAAAATTCAAATCAAGCATTATTGAAAAATATTACAAATTGATCACACCAATGGATACTTTGTGGATAAATAGTCTATTTAATCAAGAAAAATGGGATTTTAGAAAAAAGATTGTTGATCTATGAAAAATACCAAGCAATTGTTAGCAAATACAGCTATTCTCAAATAAAAATATTTATTTGATTGTTTTACAGTTTGTTATATCAAAGTTTTAGTTCAGCTAATGATAGAAAACGTTGGTATACTGTAAGGCTACAAATAACTGCGAGACAGAAATTAATGCGTTAAATGGGACCTATCCGCTATCGCATTAATTTGTATCCGCATTTTTAAATACATATTTGCAAGTGAATTAAAGGGAAAAAAAATTGAGACCGAGCGGGACTATGTAATTAGGTAATTATCTCTAAATTTGAAGCTGATTAGTAATCAATGACATTAAAAACAAAAGATTTTCACACTTGACTATTAAAAGATAAAATCTTGATCATTGTTCATGTCTTCATCCATTAAACACTTGTAGAATTCCAGGAAGCCATTTTTCTTTTTTATGATATTAAAAATGCGACACCTATCGCTGATCGCATTAATTTGTATTCGCATTTCAGTCTCTATACCCCATGACGCATTAATTTGTTGATGCATTAATTTTCAGCCTTACAGTAGTAAGAGGTCACTATCACTTACAAAATCATGATGCCATTCCCCCTGAATCCTGATGATGCTGTGAGAATGAGAACCACATAAATATTCTAGAAGTATCCATCCATAATAATTATTTTTTTTATCAATACCTACCATGTTTCTTTTTCCTGGGTAAATCTGTTTCTGCTACAGAGGCAAGTTCAAGTTCAGATAACTCTGTATCAGACTGCCACAATGCTGCTTTAGAATCTTCACTGACAGTGATAACCTACTACTGGTTAAGGAAAATTATATAACACACCAACAATACGGTGTTTTCTTTACTGAATCTTCTTGTATTGTTATAGAAACAAATCTTCATTACTAGCAAAAACATGATTCAAAACATAAAACATCTCAAAAATTATATTATTTTTCTATTGAGATTTTATATTTTTGGAGATAATTTAAAATAATCAAGATAAAACACTTCCTCTAAAAGAATATATAATGTAATTATAGTATCGATTTTTTAGGCGACTTTACAGAATGTCTTTATTTTACTTAGTATTAACAATAATTGTAAACAAAACTTTTACACTGTGCCAGTGTCTTTTATTGACAGTAACTTGTTACTTTCAATCACCCTAATCTCTTGGTTTGGAATATAAGCTTTAAATATAACAGATTTTTTCATCCTTCCATTATCAAAATTCTTAAATTTAAACTGAAATAGACCAGCTGTCTGAAGATCTCATAGAGTGAAACACGTTTCAGGCTCTGTTTTATTAACCGTGTTTCCACTTGGCCAAAAAGCTGGCTTTAAGCTAGCTTTTCTGTGTTTCGACTTGTTAAATTGCCGAAACATTACGGTTTGGGAACCGAAAACCTCCCTTTTTTGCGTGTGGCAATTTATCAGGGGCCAAATGACAGTAAGCTTTAAAGCCGGCTTTTTAAACAAGTGGAAACGCAAAAAGTCGGCTTTTTCTCCTATGACAATAGAGAAGTACTATATTTACGGTCCCACACGCAACATCGGAATTCTGGTACATCGCGACCTGTCAATAATGTGCCACTTTTTGGATCGAGACTAAGTGGTTCGGGAACCAGATAAACTCAGTGGAAACACAACGTGTTCGGCAATAAAGCTGGCTTTAAAGCTAGCTTTACTTCACAATTCCAAGTGGAAATGCAGTTGTAATTTCATATTGAGCTTTAAAAAGATACGTTTAATGAATTAGCTAGAAAGAAAGAACCAACAATAGCACCTTTGTGACCACCTAATACAAATACTATGAGATTAGTGAACTTCTCAGCACCATATACTCTAGTATTCATATCTTTAGATCCCACACAGAAGGCACTGAAAATAACAAAAGCTCCATTAAAGTGAGAGAATATGATAACTTGAAATATCTTTATAATATTTTAATATAGTTAGTTTAAACGCCTTGTTATGGTAAACTATGCTGAAAAATCCTTGTTTCGCTCAAAAAGAAGTCTCACTGTAGGAATCACTGAACATTTAGCGGATATCAGATTACGTCGGGAAACATTTTAATTTACGTGGTCACTCACACCGAGATTTTAGTGTGCATGTCTTATCCTTAATACCTAGGAATCCTGATTTGGGAACGACCACAGACACACTTTGGAATTGGATTTGATCCATCAACTTAAGTCCATGGCACCGAAGGGCATCAATGCATTTTATTAGTTGGGTCACATCACTAGCCCTTATCTCTATGCTGAATAAAGGACAATCTTACAAATTATAAGCAAAAACAATAACAGAAACCAAGTAACAATCTATTTAGAAGCTTGTGAACATGTGAACTATTAAGATTTGAACAAAATTTAAAAGCAAACAGAAAATATAAAAAAAAAATATATATCGTAGCACACCTCTTCACGTGTTGTCATCGGATAAAATAAAAGAAGAGAGGTTAAACTAGTGTTCAACAACAGTGTAACTCTGAGATTATTAAAATGTACAAGAACACTATAGACTGATAATTTAATGGTAATAATATCAACCCATATGATTTCTAATTAGAACCGAGAATGGCGACTCACTAGCTTTCTAACGGCTCCGAACTGTAGTCATTAGCACCAAGATCTATTTTCTTTCGAGCTATAAGAAATTAAAACAAAGGTACACTACCTAGAATCTGAGGTCCAGTCCAGACAAGACGTTTCATCATATGCACCATGAAATTTTTTGTACATTGTAAATGGATTGAATTCTCTTTTTTCACCTGGTGAATGAAATATATCCACCATATTTTCTCTCGTAACAGCAAATTTTCTACAAAATAATAAACCTTTCAGTCAGAACAGAACTCTACAAGGAACATATAATGGAAATTTCAACTAAATCAGATCTTGGACCATTACATTGTTACGTTTGTTGACCAAAAACACATGGTTATCATGGGTTCCTTTTTCAGTTGTAAGCTTGACATCTTTTCTCATAGTTCTAGTTACAGATTGGGTAGATGACTTCGGAAATATCAAACCAAATAGGTCTGGCTAAGGATCAGCTGCTAGATAGGATCCTTTCAAGCATCTTAGTTGTTACCTTTTTTTCGTCTTAATATAACCAAGAACCAAAATGGCTGACAGTGTTTGGAGGATTCATTATATTCATGATATGTTAAAAGAATGTATTACACTTACTTGCCATCGGGACTGAATTTTACAGAATGAATTGGACGATGAAAATGATGTGAACCTAAAACTGTTTTACTGATAAGACTACATAACATTGCTTCTCCATCTGAAAAGTACAAAGTACATCATTATTTACTATAGCCTACTGATAGAGCTCAGTACCAATTTATTTTATCATCTGCTAGGTTTTTAAGATTCTATAGGTTCAAATCCTCCTTGAAGTAAGAAGAAATTCAAGTGCCAGATTTGTGTTTTCGAGTTTCAGTCCAGAATAATCTGCTTGGTGATCAGATACTGTAGATTCAAGGTTAGTAAAAGTTAAGTGTCACACTTAGTGTTTGCAAGTTTCAGCCCAGGATCTCATTCAACCTAAGCTTAATCTAAGCCACGTACATTATACGAACATTGGAAAGCAGACAAACAGAATGATAATTCAGTGATGTTCTAGCTTGAACAAAACAATTCTAATAAGCACCAGGTTGTCAAAGCACAGATCTCAGCCTTTAACTTGTTACTTACCATCTGTAACAGCTATCATTAAACAACCATTAGGGGAGAGAGCTATAGTGGATATATTCTGTTTAGTTTCTATTGGTAATGTTTCAGATTTATTGCTGCAAAAACAAACCAAATAGAGTAAGTATTTCCTTGGGAATTCAAATATACATGCCTACTCACCAATATGAAAGGATACTATTACAGGGAATATTTTATTTACAATCAAGATATAATGTGGTCAAAACTAACAAGATGTGGTCAAGGGTCAATGTATTTTGCTCAGGTCCTCATATCTTTAGATCAGCTCTGGAAACTTTATCCTCTAACATTGTTTCAAAACATTGCCATTGACATTTCTCTGCAATTGGTTCATTGACAACATGAGATAAAAAAATAAATTGTAGCATTTTATTCTATGGATCTTTAAAACCATTAGACCCTACCGGTAGGCTAAACAATATCACAAAAATTTTATCAACCTACTTTTTAAGATCAAACACCGTTAATCTGTTACCAACTGGACTAATAATACTATTACCATCAGGTGTAAAATTCAAGTTACCATTTTTATAAACAGTTCCAAGCAGGTTCGAAAACTGAAACAAGGTGAATATAAGAATTAGCTAATAGGCCCAATAGTACAATTTTTATTGTGAAAGGTTTGGATAACAAAATAGGAACAGAAAAAAGATTTACAACAAGGCAATAATGATAATCCTGTGTCTTTCACAAGGCTGCTGCAGTGCCAAGCCGAGGGAAGAGTAGTCAATAGCCTCTTTGGCCCCACACCAAAAAAGACCCAAACAAGGGCAAGATTGTATTTCTACAGTCTGCTTTTTTGTGTTATGTTGTTAGGCCTAATTCAATGCCAATGGTGTTTCTATCCCTCATTTTCAATATTATAAAGATCAACTAGACCTACATGTATTTAAAATAGTAATTTGGATTTATTGGAATGCTAGTTTTAAATTTTGTTATCGCTTTAGAAACATGTGCTTGGCATTTTTGCTTCATTTCCCCTTCAAACTTCGATCAGGAATCACATAGGGCCTAGAGACGAGAGTTTTGTGAGTGAACTTTTCTATTACTTTTTAGTAAAAAAATCAAACCAAATGCTCTTTTGACATTGATCACCACTCACCCTGTAAGCAAATTTCATGATTGAACTAAGAATCAGTAGTGTTGATATCTGAACTTATAAAATCATTGTTTACATAGAAATTCTATTGAAATTGAGTAAAGTCATGATCATCACAACACACAAATTCAACACCACGTGAAAATAACCCCGAGCTCACAAGAAACGATACTTCTGATTGGTTATGCCGTTTTCATGTGACGAATGAAATCTCGTGACAGACGGGCACCTGTCGGCGTAGCAGTCACATGATCATATGACAATTTCATTATTCGCCATCTTGCGTGGAAGAACAGCGGAGTAAAATTTCATATCAATTTATTTTATTTTCCCTTTGATTTATTCCTTTAATTAACCTGAAGAATGGACGGATTCGATGCTAGTGCTCCTCCCTACACATCTTTTTTCGGAGTAATGGGTGTTACATCGGCCATGGCCTTTTGTGGTAAGTATAGGAATTCCGAGTGCTTGTCATTTTTAGAAGCCATGATCACGATCGATGAGAATTGAATATTTAATGTACATACCATATGAAATGAGGAACCTCTTTCATCAAAATGACCAAGAAAATGTCTAAAAGAAGGACAGTTATTCTATGTTTCATACCATTCGGCCATTTATGAATGTAATTGACATAAGTTTGATCCAAAATTGGTTCGCAAATGATGATTATTATTGAAACATATCGTCAGAATCTAACCGGCTGTCATTCAATTATGATGATAGTTAATTCCATATATTCCTTAGTCTCACGATGAAATTTTGGCTTTATTGTAAGTTGTGAGTCTTTTTGAGGGTATACTTAACCATCTCGTACTCATAAATATAGCAATGTCAAAGGCAAAAGGCCTAATATGAAATGGATAGAGAAAATCTATTATAATTGGTTAGGACAATTCATCATCACTTTAGGTACCGGTACTGGTTACCATAATTACCTGTCTTCTATTTCAGCCTTGGGCGCTGCTTATGGAACAGCTAAATCTGGAACAGGTATATCAGCTATGGCTGTGATGAGACCTGAATTAATTATGAAATCCATTATTCCTGTTGTCATGGCTGGTATTATTGCTATTTATGGTTTGGTTGTAGCTGTTGTTATTACTCAAAATATTTCTGCAGATAGTTCATATACATTATATAAGTAAGTATTATTTTTAGATGCTGGTACTGAATGTAATTTTCTTGTCATCCTGGAAGTGGACTGTAGCTTTTAAGTTTTGACCTTCAAGATTTGAATTAACTAGATCCCGAAATTTAAGAGAAAAGTATCTCATTGACCACACACAATTCACAATCTACAGTTTGAACCAATATATTAAATAAATGAATGACCTTTGATAAGGTCAAAAACAAATGGAAGTAATATGTGTGAATTGATGAATATTTTTGGACTTCCTTATGAAGTCATAGTCATAAATAATGTGTTAAGTGATCAATCACTGATTTTATTGTTAATTGAACTCTCCATTCTTTATGACCTAATTATCATTGGCCATTGTTCTTTAACATTTTTTGTGATTAGGCCTTGAGATATTCAAATCTTGACATGTCAGAAGGATGATTGAGTTGGTAGTAGTTGCCGATCATGTAAGACATCAATCTAAATGGGGTGAAATTTTATTTTCAGGAGCTTCCTTCATTTAGGTGCTGGATTAAGTGTAGGATTAAGTGGATTAGCTGCAGGATTTGCTATTGGTATAGTAGGTGATGCCGGTGTCCGAGGAACTGCTCAACAACCTAGATTATTTGTTGGCATGATTCTCATTCTTATTTTTGCTGAAGTATTGGGTCTCTATGGACTTATTGTTGCTCTTATATTATCTGTCAAACAGTGATTACACATTAGATTTAGCCCTCTACAAATTAATGAAATGGTGGCAAAATGGATAGGGAACATCCATTGCAGTCTGTTGTCAACATTTAATATTGTTTTCTTTAGTAAATATAATACCTATTGTACCAAGCTATTATATTTCCTAAAGTATCTGAAATACCTTTGTGGTTCATAAATGCCTCTTGGTGTGATTTATTGTTTTAAGCCTAAAAAATGATATGACCACAAGGAAATGGAATAGGTCAATTGTTTAACATATAACAAAGAATAAAAAATGTAATGCATTGTGCATTATGAACCACAAAAAAGTAACTATAAAGAACAAATTTCTATATATAACAAGTAAACTTTTTACTAACCAATGATTTTACTTGATTAAAAAAGGAAATATTATTGTAAATGTTATAGAACAGATGTATATATATATTTAAATTCAATGTAAGTAAAAATCCTAGTATTGTTTTTTTTTTCTTTTGTTTCAAAACAAGTAAATTTGTGTTTCGTGTAAAAAATGTGATATGAAACGAAAAGCCTCTTAAAAATCTACATCTATTGTTATCACTTTGTCAAAGTTCATAATAGAAGGACACGTTATTTTTAATTGATATTCTGTTGCTATCAATAAAGATATCTTAGTGTGGACCAACTTGATAACTTCACTATCATGTGCATAATTGTTGACCCAATTTAAGAGAAATTTGTATTCTTGCCCCTTATAAAAAATTATATGTTGGTAAAGTATTGGTTTCTTCTTTTGTCTCATAGTCAATGTGTCAAATTGAAAGCAGTAACAATTAAATTAGTTAATATAATTTGAAAAACATTTGATTTTAATATACTAAAGTATTTATATTTGTTTATATACCTCCTTTAAACTTTTAATATTGTGGGATTTTCTGATATTGGACTGGCAATAAAATAGATAGAAATGGCACTTAAAATAATGATATTCTTTAAACCTGCAGAGAATGCTTGTACTACTCGATCTTGTCTTCTGATTTACATAGACCCCATATGTGGTTACCATATCATGTACCGTATCACTGAACTGTGTACAATAAAATCATGAAAATGTAAACTTTGGGTACAAGAATAGTTTTTAGCAACTTATTTTTGATGAATCTAGAGAGTTGTGAAGTGTTCAAAAGCTAAGAAATCTATTATAACATTCCATCTGTGCTATTAAAGACATCATATTTATCTTTTTGTGTGATCAAAGTTATAACCATTTAGAAAGATTAGTTAAAGAGTAGTGTTATTGTAAGTTATCTGTACATTTGGTGTATATTATATCCGTATTCCCTAAAAAAAAATATATCTTACTGTTTGAAATGAATTGTTCTTTGAACGCAAGATGGTGAATCATGAAAAATCTCTTCAGTTAGCTCTCGGAAATCAAATCAGCTCAGCTCAGCTGTCTTATAGAAAGCTCTGGTGTCTTTTCTTGTGAAATCCTACTTGTTTTAACAAAGGACTAACCATATATCAAATCTTATAGAGAAGTAAACTTGATATATAGTCCATATTGCCAATCAGTTGTAGATATAGAGGTTTTTGTTGGTGTGTTACAGCACATCATGTACAATGTATTTTGTTTCATTGTAATTAATAAAACTATCATCCTAATTTTTATAATTTGTATTTCATGTTTTGGAGAGGTGGATGGAATTATTAGCAAAAAGACAGCTGGAACTGTTGTTCACAGAATTGGTTAATTATTTGATAGAGTGGTATTCTAACCCATTTATTTTAATTGTGATCTGCAAAACCTAGGCATATTCAGAAAGATGGATTTTTTTTGTAGTTCATACTATTGTAATCCCCCTAAACAATTTAATGTCATGTTATCTGTTCTGTCGGATATTTAAATAGAAAGAAACTGATCTCTCTTCAGCCATCTAAAACTCCATGTGTGCAGTCATAAGTCACATGATACCAAAAAGTCACGGTGATGTCCAAAAGTATTTTAGTCACCAAGACTGGAAATGAAATTTATGAAGTTTTATGGTCTCACGGTGATGTCCAAAAGTATTTTAGTCACCAAGGCTGGAAATGAAATTTATGAAGTTTTATGGTCTTACTAAGACAGGCAACGCCATGTAGTGTGCAATGAGTGAAATTTTGCCAGGACAGCAGAATGGGCCTACTCTTTTTTCCATTATTGTTGAGCGGTCTTAAACGTCCACAGCAGAGGGGGCCTCTGTTTATTGTTGCATTCAAAGTACTAGATGCTCTTTATATATCAGTCTCACAGACCTGCATCACTGACAAAGAAAACCAGGCTAAAAAATCTGAAAGTTCATCCTGACCTTTTCTTGGATTGAATCCTGGCCCCGCCGTTAGCTATCAAGCAGCTAACTCAAATGAACCGAGGCTGGGAATAAAGGCAGATGTCATGGAAAACATAATATTTGCTATTAGTTTGACCACAGGTCTAAAGCTCATAATTATATATTGATCCATAGCCTATAACAGGGATCTGCAACAGGAATAGGACTGAGATGACCACACTGTTATTAAATACAATCTAAATTCAATTTGACACAATTTGGTTGATTTTGACAATACTTTTATTCTACAAATTCAACTGAAAAGGATATTTTTCTCAATTCAGCAAATAATTTTGAATTCTTTACATTTTTTAATATATTTTCTATTATGTGATGATGAATATGTAACTGCATAATGACACATAAAATGACCAATATCCATATATTATCAGCTTATCACTGCATAAAACCTTTGTGTTTGAATATTATTATGAACACAACACATACATTCTGAATTGGCATATCAGATTATACTATAGTAAACTTGCAATATAAAAGCTTCCAGTTAATTCTGCTACAGTAAAAGCCTTTGAAGTGATAAGAAAAAATTACCAATGTAATAACCTGTCCAGTAGAGCAGGGGTTAATATGCCACACATACAGCCAAATTCAATTACCCTTCAACACCATAATGTATTTTGACATAAAACATAAAGTTAATCTAATGGTTATGATGTTATTATTGTAGAAAAAAAAAGAATCAATACTAATTGTCCCAGTCTACATTCAAAATTAACATAGGCACAGATGTTAAAAGTAGATTATACAGCATTACAATCAATATGTTATATAACTAGATATAGTATCAATATTTCTCTAGTGCTTTCTCTAATAAACTGTGAATTCGTCCAACCATCATTCTCGGATCATCAATCAGCCCAGCTGTTATCATAGCGTTTTCATATAACTGAAATAAAAATTATAAACACATTAACTATTGATCTATAACAACAAATTATTTCCATAGCTTTAAACACCATTTAGTAATATCTCTCTTAGTTAAATAAATACCTTTCCAAAAAGTTTCAAGTGCATAATAAAAGATAAGAAAGTAGGAAAGGAAATATAACTAATGAATAATACCACCTAACAAACATGAAAAAAAACTTTATGGGTCAAAATTTCAATAATTATGTAATTCTGATGATTTGGGATTAATTCAAATATAAAATATAAAAGAAGATAGTCTAATTTATGTATATACATTAGGGAGGCTTGTATTTTAACCATCTTTAGTTCTAAAAGTTCATGAAAGTTCAGAATTTGTAATCTATATATTCTTTTACCAAAGGCCTATTCCTAGGATTTAATATTTAACCAATGAAAGTGTCATTTAAAACCAGTTTCTAAATAAAAATAAGGAATTGTGGGAAACCCTAAGACGGGATCATATGGCTCTACTTTCAGTTTCCTTTTCCGTTTCCTTATTTTGTCCAGAAACATACTATATGTGATACTACATATAAAAAATCAGACAATATGAAAGTCATCTTCACCAGAATGGATATGTACATAGAGAATATGTTTGTTATCAAGATCACCTTTACTGTCAAACCATTCTAATGAATTAATTTCTAGAATAGTTGTGTTACCTAGAAATAATAGGCACTAAGTTAAAATCTTATTTATTTATATAAATCTACACTATACACTTATTATCTTGACTTAAACATTGAGTACCACTTATTTCACAACATTAATATTTAGTACAAATTTACACAATATATTCTCGATCATTCTTTGTTAAGGACATCTTTATTGAACCCAAGTTGTATAACATGAGTCTGAGTTGTATAACATGAGTCTGAGTTGTATAACATGAGCCTGAGTTGTATAACATGAGCCAGATTAGTATAACATCAGTCTGAGTTGTATAACATGAGCCTGAGTTGTATTACATGAGCCTGAGTTATATAACATGAGCCTGAGTTTGAGTTATATAACATGAGTCTGAGTTATATAACGAGCCAGATTTGTATAACATCAGGCTGAGTTGTATAACATCAGTCCGGGTTTTATAACATGAGCCCGACTTGTATAAGATGAGCTTGAGTTGTATAACATGAGGCTGAGTTGTATTACATGAGCCAGAGTTGGTTGTAGAACATGAGCCTGAGTTATATAACATGAGCCTGAGTTATATAACATGAGCCTGAGTTATATAACATGAGCCTGAGTTATATAACATGAGCCAGATTTGTATAACATCAGGCTGCTTTGTATAACATCAGTCCGGGTTTTATAACATGAGCCTGACTTGTATAACATGAGCTAGAGTTGTATAACATGAGGCTGAGTTGTATTACATGAGCCAGAGTTGGTTGTAGAACATGAGCCTGAGTTATATAACATGAGCCTGAGTTATATAACATGAACCTGAGTTGTATAACATAAAAATCTGAATTATAGAGATGCTTTAATTTTTGCAAACTGCATGCAGAAATGAAAACAAAATAATTGCAGCCCTACTCTTCTACACCTTCTAGGCTAATGAAGATGAGACACCATGCATCATGCACTGAGGAAAATTTTGCTACAACAGCGGCATTGGTCTTCTAGCCAGTGTGGCTCCCATATTGCATTCAGAAATGGTGCTATGATGATTCACCCCCACAAAACTGAAACTTTAACAAATAAATAATTGTGGATAAATAAAATGCATGACTATTTGAGATATTCATGTTAAGATGCTCATCAAAACGTACACACTGATTTCACTGTATGATATCATTTGACTTAAATTTCAATTTGTGCAGATAAGAGGTTAGTGAGCCCTACTAAAAGTGTGAATTCAATACATTCATTGAATGTTACAAAACCCACATAAAACACTTTTATCATAACCTCCTGCACCTGTGCTTTCGTAACATTACTTAACCGTAATGTTACAACCCACAATTCCTAAAGAAACCAACAGAAATCTCATTTTCTAACATCACTGTAAATGCAGACATGGCAGATTTGTAAGGTTTCTAAACCAATTCATTAACCCATTGTCATTACTATATTCATTGCATATTTTTCCAATGATATGCATACAGTTCAAAAGATTTTCAAGCATTTCAAAATACACATTGCTTATGTGCATCCTGTAAAATTTGGATTAACTCAGACAACAATTTCATGCCCAACTACTAATTGGACAACCATCTTAAATGTATACTGATTTTTACTACAAGTCAAGACTGGAAAATACACCAAAAAAAAAAATGGCACCATTACTAAGTACACTCAACATTCTTTCAAATTGATAATGTTCCAGTTAATATTGTTCATGATTACTTCCAGATATAATATACACATTATTCTCTATTCATACCATATTAGAGGAAATGTTAACTTTAATTTCTTACATATGCCGATTTAGACCGCGATTTTATACAATATTTTATATAATAATGTCTAAAACAGTATTTAATTCAGGAAAAGTCAGGCTTGAAAGTCAATGTAATGTTCCACAATCTGCAGCAGAATCATGTTACCACTAACACTTTACTGACATCTCAGGATGCCACATTATACTTTTCAAAAAATGGGGTAGTTTTTATCAGCAATGATTTGTAATGTCTTTTTCTAAAGAGATTAGATCTCAAGGCTAGTGCAAGATGTTGACTTTACCCCGACTTTCATTTTTTAGTAGGTCACAAATTTCAGTAGGTCATAAATTTTAAGGTGCTTAAATTAACACAATCTCAAATTCACAAACTTAGTCTTTTGAGTGCGTTGGACTTGACTATGTTTCCATGGAGAGAAAAAGCCAGCTTTAAGCTAGCTTTCATGTGTTTCCCCAAGGCAAATTTGGGAACTGAAAACTTCTCTTTACTTGTTCGGCAATTCAAAGCTAGATTAAAGCTGGCTTTATCTGGAGGCTTTTTGTTTAAATATGTCTTAGTTAACATGGCTTTGTTTTCTTCTTACTGCTGATGCACAAAAGTTAACTTCTAATTAAACAACAGTCTTGCAAATCTCACCAAGTGTAAATTTGTTTTTTGTTGTCTGGGTAACCAATTAAATTAGTGTCACCACAGCACATTCAGCAATAATAATAATAATAATAATATGGAAATTTGTATTGCGCACAAACACAAGTCCCTGATGCACTTGCAAAATTTATACTTGACCTTTGGTCAAGCTGGCTCTAATCTAGCTTTACTTTACAATCCTAAATGGAAACTGGGTTTTGTTGGCTGAATGAGCTTCTTTGTAAATGGATGAATGAATCAGATGAATTTGTTACTTTTGTAACTTGAAGATTAAATGGTGAAGAGAAATATTTAAACAGAAACCACAAATCAAGGAAATATTTTTTTCTTTGTAAAAATCTGACCAGGGTTTTAAGTATGTTTTTACTAATATTGACATGTAAGATGTTATAAAAAAAACTAGTAAATAACACTGGGTATATATGTTTAAAACAAAGGAAGAATGACCAACATTTTGTACATGTGTCAATAGACACCTTCTTACAACTGTCACACTTCTGTCAGGCCACTTGTTTTAATCTTTAGGTTCAGGAGTCTGGATTGAGCACTTAAAGTGACATGTTCAGGTTCATGCCTTAGTCACAGAAAATGGGAATTTTAAAGCAAAACTAATCAGTAAAATTGTTACATCTCACTGTCAAAATGAGAGTCTTCAAATCCATCTATTCACAAATATAATCTGCTTGGCAAGGTGAAATCTTGACTTGTCTTATGTTGAGACTCTACTGGACATAGAAATAGAAAGTGAAGTTTCTAGAATTAAGGTATTTGAATAAATAGTTCAATTTTCGTGCATTTCAGGTACATTTGAGGACTATAACTTATATTTAGGACCAAATTTTAAGATCAAATTTTCATCTTCTTAATACTGCACCAAACCATGTTGGAATTAGCACTGAGACAAGGTATTATGAACTCTACAATTGACCTGAGGCACCTTGGCATTAAGTCTTAAGTGCCTCCACACTTTACCTGAGATGCCTCTGTATTTAACCTGAAACGCCTTTGGAGGCACCTCAGCCTTTTGGTTTTTTTGTAAGGTCAAGAATTCACTCTTGCTTACTACCACTGAAGTGTTCAACTTGAAGAAAACCAGTCCAGACCTACACAGTAGATCAAGGGTGTTTGAAAGGAAAGTTCTTCTTCCTTCTTCTTACAGTACAGCAACTTTATAACTTATCTTCGTCGCCGGCGACGGTCTGCAGTTCGTCGGCAAAATAAGCTCAGACGGTCGGCAGTTCGTCGGCAGTTCGTCGGCGACGGTCTGCAGACGGTCGCCAGTTCGTCGGCGACGGTCTGCAGACGGTCGCCAGTTCGTCGCCGAATATTTGACGACCGTCGTCAAAATTTCTATAATCTTTGCGTACATCATGACGTCAAGACTTTGCTTGACAACAGACTAGTTTCTAAATATAGCTACATGTATTGTAGGTCTACAACGCAACTTTCTTTTTTTTTCTACCAACAATGGTTCAGAAACTTTAAATATTACTTTTCATATTTTTCACAATTGCATTCTAATGATCGGTAACTAGTCTACGAAAGACATTTCCCTGGTCAGCCTGATTAACAAGGAATTTTGCTTTACCTCACAATGTCATTCAAATCGACCTTAGCATTAATTATTGAGATTGTTTCTATTGTGAAAAAAATATACAAAGAGAAATATTGTCAAACTGAGCTTGCTATTCGTTCTGATATTTTACCGTAGGTCAACTCATAAAAAGCGTTTCCGGATAACCGATGTTGAAATTCTAACCGGTTGCCCGTGAAATCCTAGTATTAGTAGTTACTATTACACCTGAACAAATTCCGATACCAGAACCTGAGACTGGATTCATTACAACGTTAGTAGTGATAATCCTATTTCAATATGGTGCCCAAAGAACTTAAAAGTAGTGCTTGGATTGACGCTTTCAAACGAAACTAAGCCCAAATGTATCTTGGCACGCAGTTACGAAGAAGTAGGCGTGGTTTCTCAAAACGTCAATCCCGACATCGTTGTTTTACCATTGGATGATGAAAATAGAACAAAGCGTTTATTGGTTATAATTTATACTCATTCATATGCATGAGAATGAAATATACCGAAGTAGGTGGGTCTCATAGAGTTATTTATAATAATAGGCGGTGCCAGCAAAATGATGAATGTCTACCTATTAATATTATAATAGAGAAAAAAAGAAGAATAAATATTAATAATCCGTCAATGAGCGCAGTCGGAACTGGTTAAGCATCATTGCTATATTGACCGCTGTAGATTTAGGCTGGGTTGGGCGTCGTGATTTTAAATATATCCCCCGTGATAAGTTTGAATTTAAAATTATAAAAATAGAGCCGGTGGCCCGAGAATTAATTTATTATAAAGTCCGAGGTCGTAGGCCTAGTCCCGAAAAGCCATGGTAAAAGGGTTGTTACACATTCTTTTCATCGAATTGAGAATCTGCTTGATATCCTAGTTTCTATGGTTAAATAATCTGTTATAGGCTTTACATTTCTACGTTCTTTGGTTGGACACCCCAAGTGCCCCAACACGCATTCCGTGGAGGGTTGAAGTATAGGCTCCACCCATTGTTCTCCTCTTGTCACTCTCAGTCTCATAGGCCGGCTATCGTTGTTTAATCTTTTGACGAAAAAAATAGATTGATGAAGCCTTTGATGGGCACATTCTGCATATCAACTCAAAACTAAGGTTTTTTTCCATGCATGTGTACATAATAAAAATTCTGATGACATGTATTTCAAAATAATAGGCTTAGCCTAGTAGTAGTGGCGCAGGCCTAGCGCATTGTTAATTTCGCTCATGAAAGAATTATGATTCTTGGCGTCAAAAGATGAAGATTTGGATCGTGACGTGATGGTCATTAAATTATGACATCAGTCATCAGCTCTTCTTGACAACGGAAAGCGATGGATTTTCTTTCTGGAAGTGGCGACGAACTGGCGACGAACTGGCAACCGTCTGCAGACGAACTGGCGACCGTCGCCAGTTCGTCTGCAGACGGTCGCCAGTTCGTCGGCAACAATTTGACGACGGTCGGCAAAATTTTCGACGACCGTCGCCAGTTCGTCGCCAGTTCGTCGTCAAATATTCTGCCGACCATCTGCAGATGATCTGCAGATAAAGATAAGTTATAAAGTTGCTGTAATGTATGTTGTAATAACTCTTAATCAATCATGATGAATAAAGAAACTTGGAAAACACTCTTGAAAATCTATAATGCCGGACTAGTAAATAGTAAATACTCTGAAATAGTACTCAATATATAATCAATACTATAAAAATACTATATCTGAACCATTACGTTTAATTCAATGAACAGAAAATATAGGGAAATAGAAACTAAATGGATTAGAGAAGTGAATGAATCTCTAGTCATATATAAACACACAGTATTTTTCTACTTAGTTTTACACTTTGAAGCATATATCTCCATTAGTTACATACATAGCTTCTATATATATAATGATGACATGTCTTACTTTATCACAGCGTTTAATGAGATGAAGTTTTACATCCTAATTTTTAGCACATATTTGGCATCTAGCATCAGTCTACTCTTTTTTGATTTCCTACAGTTGAGGAATCCTTTGGCTTTTGTCAACAAACATCTATAGTTTTTGTGATTCCTACATCATTAAGGTACAGATGGTCAAGTCTCAGTGAAGGTGAAACAAAACAAGGACAATCAAAATGGCACCCAAAAGATGACTTTGAAATCATAGTTAATTTCTGCAAGTCTTAAGTACATATGACTCTTAAAAACCCGTGATTATATTTATCAAACACTTTATCACCACATTATGTCCACATCTGTCTTGCCTTCCAAGTATCTCTCCATTGAGCAGAAACTTAAACACATTCTAAAAAAATCATTTCAGCATGACTGCCGGTCATGACCGGCATATAGGGCCAAAATCAACAGCCCTGGCTAAGACGCAGTATCCCTTTAAAATTCTGAAATTTTGGCTGTGTAGATGTGGACATATAGAATTGTCTTAAGGTACTTAATTTTATGGGTATATTAATCTATAAATTAAACTGATGAAACAGGGACAATATGAAAGACTTATATAACTTGTTGATGAGAGATGACTATAATGTTTAATTTATAGTATCAGTATGATAAGATATCATCAGTTTTTATAACTCAACTTTATCATTATAAACTTGTTCAATTTTGACAATTTATAATTTTGATCATTCATTTGATTACAAGAGTTTAAATAGTTTTGTATTAGTTTCAAGTGTTTCAATTGACAATTCTCTATTGTTGATCTGCAACTGTTTTTTGTATGTGAATGATCCACCCTACATTTAAAGGTCTTCTAAAGGGATACTGCATCTTAGAACGGGAATAAAATTAGGTTTTCAAGAATGGTCAATATGAGTATATATTCATCAGTGAACTAACCTGGTGTCATTAAGTAACAGAATCCTTAGAATCTGGAAAACTCACAAAAATATTTCATATTTGAAAAATGCTAAAATAAATAAATAATTCAGCATTTTTAATAATAAATTGCATTTTTATGGATAATTACCAATTATCAAATTATATAAGGTTTCTGTTTACATTTTTATGGCAGCAGGTTTATCTACTGATAAATATAATATGCGCTTTAAATTTTATGTTCATTTTAAGATGCAGTATTCCTTGAAAATTGCAAGTCAGAAAGAAGTGAATATCAGCAAAATCTTAATAATCAAGAAAATTTACAGCATATAAATATACATATACAGTAAAGACCTAAATGAACTGAAGTTTTCATAAGTATAAATAAGTATAAACAATTATATAAAGCTATTTAAATAGTAATAGGATACGTACTAGTGAATTGTATATCTCTTATTATCTACCAGGATTTCGGTGTTTGTTACCAAAGGAAACTGTCTACAATTGCTTTCCTTTGTAAACACGGTGTCTTTCAACTTCTTGATAAATATTTTATAGATTCTCTTGAATCTCGGACTGTTTAACTCAATCTGATTCAAATGTAAATCAAGAATTTTTGTTTTGCTTTTTTTCTGTGGGCAATTCCACTTGCCATGTATAATCTGTGTACATTGTTCAGCACTTGTATCAACATATTTTGAACTTTTCAAGTTGAATTTGCATGTCTCAAAAACTTTGAATTTGCATTTGTTATTTTAATAAACTCTTTATTTGACATGGGTCAGAATAAGGCCCAATACACAAGGACATGGTCCTTTCTGTACAACAAAAATGCACAGCTTACACTGACCATCTCAACTAGCCATCAAAAGAGTGTAGTTGTGCTCAGAGTTTCTCAGATTACAAAATGCTCAACAGTATTTCACACTCTCTAAATATGATAATGACTTAAAGTGGTGGTGACTGTATCAGACAAGTTGCAGTCTTTATTTGAACACAGATAAAAAAAAAATAAAAAAAATTGAACAAAATTAGATAAGAATTATTCTTCAACTTAAATTAGACTCGAAATGACAGAAAATCAATTGAAGTTTTGAAGGATTTAAGCAGCTTAAAGAATTTTATTAAGGGGGTTGACAACCTTATCGTTCGAAGTGTATTTCAATCAAGAAACGTATTAATTTTATATCCATTCTATTTGGCATCAAAAGAAACTCATTTAGTAAAAATTTTAGCTCAATCGCTTCAGTAGTTCGTCTGATATCCGTCCGTGAAGATAATCTATTTATAGAACAAAACGGGGTATTCCTCTATGTAGACGTACAAATTACGTTGTCGGTTGACATTTGTGATTACAACGTCATCGGCTAAATAAACATTCTCTACGTTTGCCGGTCAGTTATTGTTAATATCGGCACGCGAAGTAAGAGTTTGTGTATCGGGGGAATCCAGAAGTCACGTGATGTCCCATAAATCTTTACGTCACATGTAAACAAAGAAAATTTTATGATTGGTGGGTAGGGGTGTTTTGACATGTGCTAATCCATTGTTTTAGCACTCCAGTTATGTGGATATCGGTGCATATCGATGCCTAAAAGGTGCTTAAAGATTTCTACAGCATGAAAGACAATCTTTTAACAACATGGTCGTTAATTACGTAAGGTTTACATGTGTTTGCAAAATGTTGAAAAAAAATGCCATTTTTCCAAAAGCATATCTCGCTTACAATTTATCCGATTTTTACAAACTTTGGCTTCAGCTAAAGCTTACGATATCCTCTATAACTTTACGTTGGCTTTTTTTTATAAAATGAAAAGTTTTTTAAAAATTCAATTTTTCGTAAATGCACTCGCAAAATTTTGATTTCTATCAATATCTTCAAAACAAAACAAAATTTTCCAAAAAGCCAACGTAATTTTGTAGAGATACATGTAGACTTGCGTTGTGCAAAATTTCAACCTTCTATATTAGATAGCCTAGTAGATATGCTAATTTTAAGGGAATAATTGACGTTTTTTTCGTTCATCTTTCATACCCTATTTCTTAAAGTTGAAATGTCATAAAGAAATAAATTTTATATTTTTGGATAGCTGAAAGTCCCCTCTTTCCATTGATATTTAAATATTTCAGATAGGTGGAAAAGAAGTGGTTGAAATCGTCTCTTTTTTGTACATAGGTTTAGGGTTGTCAACCCCCTTAAATGATAATAATATTTATTTTTCAAAAATAAAGACATACATGAATGATTAAAGGGGCCCAGGCTTGATTTTTAGGGGTCGTTTTGGGCCTTTGTTACATTTAAACAGTCCTCAGAAATATTCAAGCTCTGAGAAAATCGCAAAATACCTTGAAATATGCCTCAAACAAAAAAATTCACTTTTCATTTTTTTTCCGTGCTGTACGCGGCTGGTCTCCAGTCAGTCTGAAAATTGTGTGTCCTGTTGACAAAGTCTACAATTGAAAAATGCGTTGTAGTCTGTTTATTTAGATGACCGCTATTGCACGACGGGAAGGATAACTCTTTGATTATCAAGGCGAACCGTTTTCCAATATGGCGGGACGTTCGTAATTTCTTAAGTCATTATGATTTTTCAAACACGGATAATTATGGATACACATGGATTTGGAGGCTCAAATTTCAAAGGTAAGCTCTGTAGACTATTTCTGATTAGCTAACCAAAAGATTTCATGTGTTTGAGGCTGTCGGATGATTGTCCGAAACAAATAAAGCCTGGGCCCCTTTAAGCAAAACACTGGATTTTTATACCAGTTCAGTTTATATATTAGAGGGCGGTTTAAAAGAATATATTTTTGAGTCTATTTACAGTTGTTGTTTTTTTTTTATAATGATATTAAGTATATATTCAAGATGTTGATTTGTTTTCTACTTTGTTTTTGACTGTAAGATGATTTTTAATATCCAAGTCAGTATTTAGGTTAACTCATTTTGCTCATATATTTATGAATATATTCCTATTAATACATATGAAGCATACATTATGAATTGTAAATTAGTTAGGTATAGAATAAGATCAAGAGATAATTATATATATATATATGAATATACCACAGTAAATAATGAAGTTTATAACAATACAGCAGACGGTCACACTATTTCTTGACTCATACACACATTGATGATGACAAATATTGTCGCAGAACAATAAGAAAAGGGTGCAGTCTTCATACACCTTATTACACATCAACAAAATCCAAAACATCTCTGACCTATTTCCAATCTACAGAAGGTCAATAACAAGGACTCATCTTAACTACAAGGTCTATAACAAGGACTCATCTTAACTAGAAGGTCAATAGGAAGTACTCATTTTAACTAGAAGGCCACTAAAAAGGACATATCTAACTAGAAGGTCAATAGGAAGTAATAATCTTAACTAGAAGGCCAATAAAAAGGGCATATCTTTACTAGAATTCAAGGACTCATCTTAACTAGAAGGTCAATAGGAAGGACTCATTTTAACTAAAAAGTCAATAACAACGACTCATCTTAACTAGTAGGTCAATAACAAGGACTCATCTTAACTAGAAGGCCAATAACAAGGACTTATCTCAACTAGAAGGACAATAATAAGGACTCATCTTAACTAGAAGGTCAATAGGAAGTACTCATTTTAACTAGAAGGCCAATAAAAAGGACATATCTAACTAGAAGGTCAATAGGAAGTAATAATCTTAACTAGAAGGCCAATAAAAAGGGCATATCTTTACTAGAATTCAATGATTCATCTTAACTAGAAGGTCAATAGGAAGGACTCATTTTAACTAAAAAGTCAATAACAACGACTCATCTTAACTAGTAGGTCAATAACAAGGACTCATCTTAACTAGTAGGTCAATAACAAGGACTCATCTTAACTAGAAGGCCAATAACAAGGACTTATCTCAACTAGAAGGACAATAATAAGGACTCATCTTAACTAGAAGGTCAATAGGAAGTACTCATTTTAACTAGAAGGCCAATAAAAAGGACATATCTTAACTAGAATGTCAATATCAAGGACTCATCTTAACTAGAAGGTCAATAGGAAGGACTCATTTTAACTACAAAGTCAATAACAATGACTCATCTTAACTACTGTACTGCAAATTAGGATTTACGCAAATTTATCAAAAAATTGACTCAAGAAAACCTACATTATTGTCAGTTCCATTTAGTCTTAAGGGGGTTGACAACCCTAAACCTATGTACAAAAAATAGACGATTTCAACCACTTCTTTTCCACCGATCTGAAATATTTAAATATCAATGAAAAGAGGGGACTTTCAGATGTCCAAAAATATAAAAATTTATTTCTTAATGACATTTCAACTTTGAGAAATAGGGTATGAAAGATGAACAAAAAAAACGTCAATTATTTCCTTAAAATTAGCATATCTACAAGACTATTTAATATAGAAGGCTGAAATTTTGCACAACACAAGTCTACATGTATCTCTACAACATTACGTTGGCTTTTTGGAAAGATTTTTTTTGTTTTGAAGATATTGATAGAAATCAAAATTTTGCGCGTGCATTTACGAAAAAATTGAATTATTAAAAAACTATTCATTTTATAAAAAAACAGCCAACATTAAGTTATAGAGGACATCCTAAGCTTTAGCTGAAGCCAAAGTTTGTAAAAATCGGATAAATTGTAAGCGAGATATGCTTTTGGAAAAATGGCAGTTTTTTTTCAACATTTTGCAAACCCATGTAAACCTTACACAATTAACGATCATGTTGTTAAAAGATTGTCTTTCATGCTGTAGAAATCTTTAAGCACCTTTTAGGCATCGATATGCACTGATAACCACATAATTGGAGTGCTAAAACAATGGATTAGCACATGTCAAAACACCCCTACCCACCAATCAAAAAATTTCTCTGTTTACATGTGACGTACTGATTTATGAGACATCAGGTGACTTCTGGCCCCAATACAAATCTGAACGACAAACGTAGAAAAGGTTTATTTTGCTGATGACGTAGTACTCAAAAATGTCAACTGACAACGTAATTTGTACGTCTACATAGAGGAAAACCCCATTGTGTTCTATAAATACATTATATTTACGGACCGATATCTGACAAACTGCTGAAGCGATTGAGCTAAAACTTTTACTAGATGAGTATTTTTTAATGCCAAATAGAATGGATATAAACTTATTACTTTTCTTGATTGAAATACACCTCGAACAATAAGGTTTTCAACCCCCTTAAATAAATATATTTGAAACAATTCTATTAGTTTACATAAAGGTTATGAATAAGTTATGAATACATGTATCAAATAATCATAAATAGTACAACTGTATCAAGTGGTGCAAACACTATGTATCAATATGATTAAACAGATTATTAAATACAAAGGACCAATTATATGGAATGGTCCAGACGAAAATTTCACATTCGCATCAGATTTTGATAATCTTTCCTTGGTATAAGAAGACTTCCTTGTCATACAGGTATAAAATTTGTAACTTATGACTTAGTTATCTATCATTTTAATCATATTATCTACTTTGCAGGTTCATTTCCTCTGAATTTTTAACAACTATGGGCTTACTAATTAATCTTTATCATAATTCTGAACTATTGTGTATGTCTATTATTCGATTATTAAAGTAATTCATTCATTCTATTGTACTTTTTCCACAAGTATACCACATATTGTTTCATAAACGATTTATTTTTGGCCTAAACTTGAATTAATTGAAAATCTTTATGTCTGGGGATGAGTAAACATGGTCTTGAAAATGGATAAATCCAACCTCCCCTTGCACTAACCATTTGTCTTTTTTATTAGTATTAATAGCTATGTGGACTCTCTGAAAGGATGATAATAAAGCAAAAAAAGAAACTCAGTCACACAGTGGCCTAATGTGTTCTGAAAGAGTTAGAACATCTTTCTTGGTGAAACTCATGCATTGCTGTTGGGCTGATATAAAGCTAGCAAACAAAGTCAGATAAAAGGAGGTAAGTATAATATACAAACATGTGTTGAAAATTAGCCATTAAAACTTTTGATACAAATATATAACTTCACATGGTAATGTTATGTGATAACAGAGTTTTTACAGAGATTAGTTGAATATCACCTTATATGATAAATACCAGTAACTTCAGTTGGGGGTCCAACCTATACATCAGGAAATAGCAACTATCAAATCTATTTTTTATGATAATTTACTTTGTACTCACTTGAATAACATTAAACTACATTTAAATATTAAACTATAGTAATATCTAAATTGACTTAAATAATATTGAAAACTGAAACTGAATATTGAAAATTAATAACAGAGCTGAATTATATTTTATTAAATCCTGAGTGAGCCAATCTAGATTCAGTGCTGTACAGGATGTTTCTATCTTGTTGGTACATATGTTTGTGACTTAAGAGTCTTTTTTTGCAAAGTAAAACCTATAACGTACATTGCAAAATAGAATGAGTAGCCATGCTTGATCTTGAACGCACTATATTTAGTAATCTTTTCAGCAAGCTACTTTTTAATAAAACGTAAGCTCATAATTAGAAGCTACACCATTAAAAATTTCATTAATACAAGAGAACTAGCCTAGACATTCAAATTTCACTACAACTAATGTCAGCTGCATTCAATAGAAATATACATGATATTTCACAAAATATTGTTTGTTTACATTACTAATATGTATATAATGCTTGACAACTTGTAACCAAACATCCAACTTGTCTTCGGTTATATGTTTCAAAAGACAGGCAAAGCACTATTTGACATGAAAAATATTGGACCAGAACCAGCATCCTCATTACTCCTTCATTTTTCAATCTAAAACTATTGAGTGAATATATAGGTCCACACCCAGTTTCTTTTTACTTAACTTTCCTCAAAGAATTGTGGGTGGCTCAGTGAGTTAGATGCTTGCTGGCTAACCTGAGGGTCCAGGGTTAAACCTCTGCATTATAATCAATTTTTGTTTAAAATTGAACACTGCTGGGCGTTGCCTGTCTTTATTAGCCCATAAGGTGCAGAAGAGTAGCTAGGACGTAAAACACAAAGATTTTTACAATAAAATCTGGCCAGAAATGTAAAGATTATCATTGAAACCAAGATAATCATTAGATAGTCTAGAAGTGATATAATAATTTGAAAACATCTTTCTAGATAATGACAGCATTTATATCTCCAAGAATTCTTCATTGATCAATATATTATGTCATGCAAGTCTTCACACAATACAGGCATATTATGGTATATTATCATGCTTTTCGAAAACTATTTTCTACAATTTCTGAATTAACACAAATCAACCTGCTTCGACGAGTGAAGTGAAGTACACAGATATATTTCTTTGGGATAAAGAGAAAGGGCAACACCATGCAGTTTGCAATGAAGGACATTTTGCAAAGACAGCAGCATTAACTATCTGAGTGTCGAGCAACTCTAACCATGACATGCAAAAGATAGAAAGCACATGTCTAACTTGCCAATAACCAGTGATTGAGAAATTGCATAAGATTTTATTTCTAAATAAAATTGTTACCTAGTAGGTAATTTGGACAGTTTTTGGGGGCGTAATGAGCAGTCATGTAGTGTAACATAAACTTTTACAATTATAAATGAAGTTGTTCTATTCAGTCAGGCTATATGTTATGAAATGAAAAAGAGAAAATCACAAATAGAAAGAGAAAGGGGAAAAAAAAGGCAAGGTTTAGATAGTAAGGTTTTAAATTATTTAAGCTACTCATCCATTGAAAATGCTACACCATTTTCCAAACTCAAAACAATAGGAAAGAGTCTTTCTAAATGACCTTTATAATCAGACCTCTTCATTTAAAGCCAGCATTTCAAAAACTTTTTGTCAACATAATAAGTACACAAGGAACAGGATTGAGTCTTGTTAAATGTAAATATAATAAGTAAATATAAGTGTGGAAATATGAACTAACAGGCAAAAGGAACCTTTCATTGACATGTTTCAACCAAATAACTAAAAGAAAAGGCTATGAGAGATTATTTATTATTATTATTAAATTATAAAGAGCAATCATTTCACTTTCTGTACAATGAAAATGCTTTGTAATGTCATCCACATAACACGGAACATTCAGTTTTTCTTGTTTATAACCAGCACAGCCCTCTCGCTATTGATAATGTGTTAGTTTGATTTTCGTGGAATGAATGGGCTCTTTCAATTTATGTATTTTTTATTGAAACCCTTTGACTCTTTCTTTATATATTGTGAAGAATAAAATATCGGCATTACAATACCCTTTCATTTTAAATCCAAAAAACAATTGCTGTTTATAATCTAATAATAATAAATGTCCTATTGACACTTGTTTTTGTTATTTGTTAAAATAATGCCTGTATTTTTAGGTTTATATAATAATGTATATTGATCTAAATACAGGTTTGTAAATAATTTACACCTTACTTATTCTATACATATATTATTGACACACACATCTAAATAAACATCTTGTTAGGTGTTACACTTATATTGTCTTTTAACATGCAAATTCATGTACAAAATTACTACCAATATATTTTATATTACAAATGCAGTTAGTTTAGGGTGTTATGCAGTGGCCTTGGTCACAAGTAGAGATTATGCTACGAATTTCAGTATACATCATTTGATAAGAAATCATCTACTTCTGGAGAAATTTACAAGATAAAGCAATGATAAAAATGCAAAGCGATTACTTCAGGGAGATAATGAAAGGGGATCTAATCTACCATGTACAAGAATATTACTCAGATTTTTATTCCTTTATTTAGCAGTCACCAAACGTTTGGTATAGATATTAGGGAATTCATCCTGGAGTTCTAAAAAAAAAATCATTTCAGAATAACAGATGCATTATTGGCTGTAAAATTGTAGGTGGTGACAAAAGGTATAATCTGATTGTCATGCTGGATATTTAGACAGTTAGTGCTAATTCACATATTTGGAGATTATAAAACAGACAGATTGTAAAGAGGTTTTCTCGCCTTTATCAGTGCTTCTTACAAATCCGCCAAAACTGAGCCTTATTATGAGTATCAGAGATAGCTAGGGTCATTACAAGTGATGTCAAACAACACTCAGTTACTGTGAATAGCAACAGTGAGCCACAGACGTCAAACTACAAATGGAATGTTGTAAATCAGTGTCCACTATAGATATATAAATATAGAAAACTTCTTATTTTAACAGCACAACATTAATGTGGCATCTGGTGTTGTTTGGTCCTTCAGACTACAAATTGACGTGCTGTTTCACTAAAGAAAATATCTTGAGTTTCCTCTGTAGAGAAAAGATGTTGCAATTTTAAAACAGTCTTATTGTATGAAATATTTTTTACTTGACCCTAAACCAAAAGGCTTCATCAACTTTACACAATGAAAGTTGAAAGTTGTATTTTTCATAATACTTATAGTATTTCAATGGCCAAGTCATTCCTTAACCTCAAATATTTCAATGAAATGGAGAATAATACAGTCAAAGCTTGACAAAGTATGAGGAAATGGTCGTACTTTTCTTGTAATTCCTCACATTCTTCTCCATTTCTTGACCTTGATTACATAACAGTGAATCAGAATTTGTAAAATTTTAATAAGACTGTTACATTAAGGTTATTTTAGTATTATTTTAGTATTATCTTAGTATTTTAGTATTATCTTAGTATTATTTTAGTAATATTTTTAGTATTATCTTAGTATCAACAGGATATCAACTTAATCTTCTTTCTATTGTAGTTAATCAACAACTTCAATAAATTTTTGAAACATAATCAGAATCACAAAAATTTTCTTGGGACCACAACTTTAATGCTATTGGGTATACATTAATTTTAATAATCTAATCTTCATTCTATAATATTCTGAATCAGAATTACAAAAATTTTATAGGACCACAACTTTAAGGTTATTGAGTATACTTTAATTTTAGCATGATATCAATTTAATTATCTTTCTATTGCAGTTAATTAACAATTTCAATAAATATTTTAAATATAATCCGAAACAGAATTATGAAAATTATATGGGACAGCCACCTTTAAGGTTATTAAGTATATTTTAATATTAGCATGAGATCAACTTAATCTTCTATTAATCTCTTTCCATTCTCATCTTAATAAATAGTTTCAATAATCCTTCAATCGTTGGAACAGAATAATGATAAAATCAGAAGTTTAACTTGAAAGCTAAGTTAGAAAGTGACAACCATATGTAAGATATTAAACTATATAAATAAATGGAAACTCAAGGCTTTCAGATTCCTCTAATGAATCAATATTAGTGCCGAGAATTGCTGCTAGAAGAAAACGATCAAAATGTCTAGCTCCAGTACTATAGTTAGATCGGAAATAATCAATATTATAGCTAAGAATATAATAAGTGATAGCTTAACTAGCCGGCTGGCAATGTTTTGTTTTCTAAAAGCAGAGGTCTACTGAAAATAAAAGTCTGAATGAAAGAGCAAATAATGAATTACAGATCTTTACTGTTAACACTTAAACAGATTCCAGAAATTCAACATTGCAAACTTTTATTTTAATCTCATCATCTATTTATCATACATTTAAAGAAATAAAGACCATGATCAAGTAACAAATGAAGGTGCTCACACTTAGATCTGCAGATCAGTATCTTTTCTAAAAACAGACTTGACTTATGCACCTGTTTTGGACATACTTTGTAAAGAGCCATATAATAAGCAAATAGCGTATGCTTGATTTTAATGCCATTTAGAAGCAGGGAGCACATTATAGAACACAAGATAATAATTATGGGATACATACACACTTCGTTAATACATGGGTACATAATGTGTCATCATCAGATGCTTGGCCTTTATCGGTACTTTTAAGTAGTTACTGTTTAGTCAAAAATGAATTGAAACAAATGTTTTTTATGTTCATCTCTTCTGCACCTGAGACGATAACGCTAAACAGTGTACAACAAGGAAAATGTTGCCATTACAGCAGCATTAGCATACTCTTTTTCTGATTTCAAACTCACAGAACTTACACGTGATCAGTCTGTAGTACACGGAACCTTGGTTTAGATACTTATTCTATGTCAGCTCCTCTGACCAGCATCACTAATTTAGGGCAACTGAGTTCAAAAATTTGAAAGTTCATCTCGACCTTGCCAAGATTTAACCTGGGACCCTCAGGTTAGCAAGCAAGCAAGCATGTCATAGAGTCTTCAAAATATACCAAGTTATATTTGATGGGATCTTCACATGGCTGAAAGATTATCTTAATATGTGTTGATGGCAGATTAGTTACAAGTCAACCAGTACTGCTCTAACAGAAGTCTCCGTAGTAATAAAATCAATGAGTACCGAGCAGTTCTAATCAGTTTTAAACAGTAGTACTGTATCTTATAGTAAAATCTAATCAATAGTACCACCTACTACATCATTCTACTAGATCAATATAAATCTTTCAACAATACATTCTTACATCACTAACACAACGTCATTCTAGCCAGAGAAAACTTCCAATTGTACCGAGTTCTCTGTAGCTTTTCTCACAAAATTTGTTTATAAATTTGCAAGATCAAACAATTTAAGGGTTCTTAAGCATGGTCAGTTGGAAATGTACATGATATTATCTGATAAGGTTGAACAAATTGTGTTCTAATCTGGATTGATGTTTGAAAGTCTGTTGACCTTTTTTAAGTCATCATTTCTCATTGTTGCAGTTAACACTGCTCTAAATGTGCGATTATCCAGGAAGAAATTAATGCCAAGAGTTTTGATCAGCTGGTCAGAAGGATACTTGTGAACCTAAGTTGTTATATTGGATGTAAGAAATAGTTGTCTTTCTTCTATGAAACAACTATATTTTACAAGGATAACAACTTAGTTTCACAAGTCCGCTGTGACAGGGATCCTTTCTACTAGCTGGTCCAAGATTATCCGTACCCATTTACAGCTGGATTGACTGGGATTATGAGTGAAGATGAATTATTCAAGGTCATCGAACTTGCACACACCTAATACTGTATAAAATAGGAGAATTTAACATTTTATATAATTTGTGATATTTAACCTATTCTAGTGTTTATATTAAATGAATAATAACAACTTATAATAACAGAATTAAAATCAATAAAGCTATTCCTCCTACATTAACATCACTAAATATAGACTGTCAACAGCACGTTTAGACTCAGACCACTATTCTTACCACACACTTAATTAACTCTATTGATTTTCTACTAATATCTCTAGGCTACTCTCTCAATCTATTATATTGCCGGCATAGAATTTGCTGACTTGCTGAAAATGGCACATAGTTATATCTTGTCCTTGAAAATAGCTAGCAGGAGAAAGAACAAGTGGTAAGCTAGCAAGATACATGTACGCCAACTTTAAATTATATTTTCTGTTTTAACACTTCAACAATATTTATACCATGATATCTGCATATCAAAATAAAATCATCGTCAGAAAAACATATTTAGACACTCAGATGTTTATGTAATGTTAACAAACACACAATTATGGATCAAAAAAACACAATCGGTTAATCGGTTCACTCATGAAAACTTGCTATAAATATTACTTATCGAACCAAAAATTTGGGCCTAATCCAAAATCTCATCAATATACATGATAAACCGAATTTCATTCAAATCGGATAAATGGTAGTGTCTGTTGATTTCACAAAAATATACAATATTTATAACAATTAAAATACAACGATCATTATACAATACATATCATGTATAATGGCATAAAAAAATTTATATTTTACCATCAAAGTTTCTATATAAAAAAATTAAATAACTTTGTAAATGTAAGTTGTTAATCTCCACTGTCTTATAGTTATTAACTATTTTAGTCAGATCAGTGAGAGAGATGCACATATCGAAGCATGTCATATAGTGATTTATCAATTCACAGATATATAGTGTCAGACCATACTATGAGGCATCAAATCTGATAATTTTTTATCCAGTTTTGTCTGACTAAAGCATAAAAGCATCTTAAACGTTAATGTTCAAACCAACACACAAGCAAGTTTTGGTGCAAATAACAAGACATTAATGTAGTTATACTGAAGGGTGAAAACTTAAAAGTTGAACAATTCAATCACTTGTAGTCATGATTATAGTTCAGACACAATTGATATCAGAAACGAAATGAAGTTTTATGCCCTACTTTCCTCACATATTATGGTTAATGAGTATTGGGCAACTAATATACAGTGTGTAATGAGGTAAGTTTAACCAGGGCAGTGACATGAGCCAACTCTTATAATACTATTTCCTGCTGTTGAGGAATCGTTAATGAGCACAGCGAGCATGAGGAGGGCCTAAATGTATTGTCTTATTCAAAGAATAGATGCTCTTTCCATGTCCGTCCCTCCAACCTGCATCACTGACAGGTGGAAACTAGGTTGAAATACAAGACGGTATTATCTGGAATTACAGAATTGGCATCTTCTTCCATGGAATCGTTAATGAGCACAGCGAGCATGAAGAGAGCCTAAATGTATTGTCTTATTCAAAGAATAGATGCTCTTTCCATGTCTGTCCCTCCAACCTGCATCACTGACAAGTGGAAACTAGGTTGAAATACAAGACGGTATTATCTGGAATTACAGAATTGGCATCTTCTTCCATAAATAACAGAGATAAAACAGAAATTAAATACCTATTACACTGATTTATCAATAATATCTAACTAAAGAGCAATAAATCAATGCATAAAATAATGAATGAATAACCAGGGTGAATAATCAATATTGTTAAGCTCCAGGAATAATAGAACAAATCAATCAAGAAATAAATCAACTATAACTGCTGAATGATTAATGAAAATCAGTCACAGTAATTAAAGATAAGTGATTTGTAATGAAAATCAGTCATAGTAATTAACAGTAAGTGATTTTTAATGAAAATCAGTCACAGTAATTAACGGTAGGTGATTTGTAATCAAAATCAGTCACAATAATCAAAGATAAGTGATTTGTAATGAAAATCAGTCATAGTAATTAAAGATAAGAGATTTGTAAAGAAAATCAGTCACAATAATTAAAGATAAGTGATTTGTAATGAAAATCAGTCATAGTAATTAAAAGTAAGCGATTTGTAAAGAAAATCAGTCACAGTAATTGACGGTAGGTGATTTGTAATGCCAATCAGTCACTGTGATAAAATGTAAGTGATTTGTAATGAAAATCAGTCATAGTAATTAAAGGTAAGACATTTGTAATGCAAAAATCAATCATTGTAATTAAATATATTAAATTTGTAATGAAAATAAGTCACAATTATTCAAGATAAGTGATTTGTATCGAAAATCAGTCAAAGTTTTTAAAGATAAGTGATTTGTAACAAAAATCAGAAAAAGTAATTAAAGGTAAGAGATTTGTAATGAAAATCAGTCATAGCAATTAAATATATTAAATTTGTAAAGAATAGTAAACACAGCCATTAATAGTATGAGATCAAATATGAAGCAATAGTTATTAATAGCAAGAGGTTCAATATCTTATACTGATCAAACATTATCCTGAATATATACATTAAGTGATTATCAAGGTTTAAACTTAAAGGGATTGTATGGAGGTTTCTATGCTATATATATGCACCATTCTAGTTTTCAATCAGAACTCTTAGATATGCATAGAAGCTTTTGAGATAGCGACAACACATATATAAACAGTTAGGCATTTCTAAAATTACAGGAATCACAGAAAATTGAAAACATGCAAATAGAAGCAATAAATGGCCCAAACTACATGTTAAAAAGTTAGACATTGTGGACTGTAATACAAAACGATTGAGATGAGGTTGATGAAATGTACAAGACCTACACTTGGACACAGTTTAAAGGAGTTTTGATTTTTGACCACAGTTACTTTGAGATTTCTATCGGGATTGAGGGGCAAGTAATTATTGATATAAGTGACAAAATACAGAAATATTTGGTCGAGCCTTAATAATATCCAGAGTTGGTAGTGTGGTTGGGCTGCAAAAATATTATGGAGCCTGTTTTAATTATATTACTTCAACATATCAAGATGGGCCAGAAACCTTGGACTATTGCAAGCTGGACAACATCCAGGGACCTATTACACAAAATGTTAACAAAGATACAATCAAGATTTACAGTTAACTTAGGATGATTTTAGTGTTCCAATGGTCAGATTGGTCAATCACTAAAATTGAGTTTTTATTAGCCAATCAGGTTACTGTAAATCTTTCTTAAAATCTTGATTGTATCTTTGTTAACATTTTGTGTAATAGGTCCCTGGATGTTGTCCAGCTTGCAATAGTCCAAGGTTTCTGGCCCATCTTGATATGTTGAAGTAATATAATTACCAATTGAAAAGATATTGATTACTCACCTGTTCTGCTAACAGACCAGCTAAATCTGGGTTGTCTTGTTTTAGTGCAAACATCTTTTTTATCAGAGGATGACTGAAATAAAATAGTGCACTTTAGGCCACAAAAAAAAAGTGTCTTGGTTCTCAGGCACCGCCGCACCGGCAAAAACCTCACGCTTCAAACCATTTTATTTGTTTAAAAAAATAAAAATAAAAATACTTCGCCCGCCCGCATCATCTTTGCAATCAATAAAAAACTGCGTATTCTTGAACTGGGACACATCTTGCCAATTTGTTTTAATTTCTCGTCTTTATTTTTGTCTTCTTTTGCGAACTTCATATTTCAGGCAATATGCCATCTTTGAGTATTTCCAGTTACTGCTTTACACTACTAGCCTCGATTATCCAGGTCGTTGCTACTCTTTAACGGGGATTTACGAAATTTGGGAATTAATCGTAATTTAGTCGGAGTGATTTCCAGATGTATGTTAGTTTAATTTAAACAGAAATAAGTTTGAGTGCAGATTTCGGAATGACTAAATATTCAGTTGGACGATATGGCCCATTGTGAAGCAATTTGTACGACCTGACGAGGTGGCGTGGTTATCTTCCTTATTATAAGGGTTCAAGGTCATTTGCCACAAGTGTGAAAAAAATTCTAGACGATTTGAAATTTTCTGAATAATTCATGACAGCATTGACATTGTTTTTGACAGAAAAGGAGGTTGCTACATAACCCTGGACAATTGTTCTAGCGGAAGAAACTTCTAAAGTAAATGTATTATTGAAAGAAACCAGCGGAATCCGTGTGGAAACTAGCTGAGCTCGGCGTCGTGCCCAAGATGTGGAAGACGGTGACCCGATTAATACGGTTACGAAGTGAAGATGTTTACTAGTGAGACAAAGACTGTCCCTACCATTCATCCATTTTAAGGTGTAGTTTTTTTGTTTTTTTTTAAAAAGACGCCCGCCCGCTTTCAATAATGTCTAAATATTATGCTTTTTATTTTGATTAAGGGGAGGTAATTTGGAGAATTAAAAAATAAAATCAAACCGCCCGTTCGCACCATTTTTTCCCCAGGTAATTGCCTGAGAACCAAGATATGGTTCATGGCCTTATAATAATAGATTCCTAGCAGAATGTAAATTTTGTTAATGTTTTTTAAAAACAACTTAAGACTCAGTTTGTTTGTTAATATAGTTATCTGTTGAACACTGGGAGAAATAACTAATTCACAAACAATCTGTTTTTTCCAGAGATCCAACAATACAAACCTGGGATTTAGTTCCAATGTAGGTTGTAACAAACGTAATCTATCCTCTTGTGATTTCTCAGCTAGTGTTGTACGTAGAAAATGTCGAGCTGCTCCCATTTCAGATACAGTTACTATACATGGATGGTTTACTAATCTTTTGGTTACCTGAAATAGCAAGACGGTTGCAATTAAAGATAATAAAATGACAGAAAATCATCTTGTATACTTGCATTAGCATTTGTGAAAGTGATGTCATAGGTAAAGTATTTTTATAATTACATTGAAAATTTGAATGATGCAAATATAAGCTATAATTGGCCCAAAGATACTAAAAAAGTTTTCAACTCCCAGTAACATGTTTTTTACCTCTGTTAATTCTATAATGGGAAAATTGACTTAGTAAATCTGATGGGTGAGCAAGAAGGAACATGACTGAGCCCTGACAGCATTCTATTGTTTGTTGGTGATCTAGAAGATCTCAGTAAATTGTTCTATCATGATCATAGTGACATGAACACAGAAAAAAAGGAAAACGAACAAAATGTACCTTAATCTTATTAACTTTGTTTGTTAAAACTGTTTCTAACCATTTTATCAAAGAATCAGCTTCAGATTGTACCAAACTTTCTTTATCTAAAATAGAAACATATTGAGCCAAAATTCAAACATAAGACTGCATCAAGAAATATCAAATGGAGTTTTACATCCCGTTTCTACAAATAATTGGGCATGAAAATTTCTACTCTACCAAGCTTCACAATGTCAAAGTATATCATTCTCATCATAAAGCACTTTTTGTCTTGTGAAAGTTTGTAAATGCAGCCATCAGAGCCCTCGGTAGAAAAACAATATGGCTGCAGATGTAACTACAAGATGAAGGCTCTTATTAGCTGAATTTTCTAGCTACTGCAAAATGATGATGTCAGTGTATTAAAGGGATACTGCATCTTACCATAAACATAAAATTTAGTTCTCAAGAATGGTCAATATGAGTATATATTTATCAGTAAACTGAGTCATTTTTGTTAAATGCATCTTTATGGATAATTTTTATTTATTTGTCATTTATGGCATCAGATATATTTACTGATAAATAGAGCTCTTATTGGCCAAATTTAAAATTTTCAAATTTTCTGTTCATTCTAAGACCTAATATCCCTTTAAAAGAAGGTTTACTATTTCTTGATATTGTGCAAGACACTTCTATCTATAATACTTGTTATAAATGAAAATCAAAGAAAATAATTCCCTACCATTTTCATTAACTGTATTGGTATCTTCCTTATCATCAGCCAACTCATTTTCTACTGATTTTAAATTCTTCTTATCAAATTGGCCCAGGTTCATCAATACCAGTTCATCATAGGGTTCATACAGAAATAATACTTCTATATCTTTCTTTTTTAATGCCTCATAATAAGGTGATGTTTCTGCCAGGTGACGACTGAAATTAGATTTGTATTTATCACAGGGAATAAAACAATATTTACTGTCTCTTCACTATTTACAACATTTCTTTTTGTTGTTTTCAGATTCCCAAAAGTTGACCATACCCTGTGATGTCACAACTTTGTAAGACTGATGCTATCCTTTAAATATTATCAGTTAGGGATGTAGAAATACTGGTATGTCCCATTATAAACCAACAGCTTGTTGATTGAGTAGTGAGTGACTTAGAGCAGATAAAGGGGGGTAATCCATTTTTATTTGTGAATTCAGAAATAAACATGCATTGCCTTGTTTCCGTTTGGACAGCTACTACTTATATAAATCGAAAGCTGAGATTTTCTTATGATAGAGAAAAATACCAGTTTGTCTAAAAAAGACCCCAATTAACTTGTAATTAGCATAATTACGAAGGGAATTCCCTTATCTGCCGTATCAAGAAAGATTCCTTATACAGCAGGATTCGAAATTAGTGTTATCACATCGCAGTTTGCGATCCAATTTTGTGAAAATGCGATGTATTTTTCATTCGAAGCGCAGTTTTTTAGCGATACATACTGTCCCAAAAGTTCATCTTGACCTTTGCCGAGATTGAACCCTTGACCTTCAGGTTATGAAGCAACTGAGCCATATCTATTATGTGACAACTGATCATTAGAAACCGTTGGAAGTTATTATGGATCTTTAAAACAGTGGACAGGGTCTTAGTTACCTGTGTCCACTGTCTGTTAGATTAGCCTTGAATGTAGCCAATACCATTCGTATGCAAGTTAACAATTTTGATACACCCACATGGAATGACTTTTGAGCCGTGTTTATTAATTAACAATAGTGATTAATCTTTAATCTTACTTTATTCAGTTATAATATTATAATATCTTAAATAATATCTTTATTAATAATAGCAATATAAATATCTTGAATAATAATGCTAATAATAATATCTTTATTACATAAGATAAACAATACAATCAATTTAACATCATGAGATGTTTTAAATACTATAATTTAAAAACTTTATAAAGTAAACAAGAAAGAAAGAAAGAAAGAATGAAAAGAAAGAAAGAAATTGCAGAAAGAAAGAAAGAAAGAGCTTCTTATCTTATTTTATCTAAGACCTCCTGAGGAGAAAAACTGTAGGATAGAAGTTGTTCAGGTGACAGATTTGTCAATCTGATAAGTTTTCCTGTGATCTCCACATCAGAAATTGCATTATGTTTATCATAAGCGATTCCCAGCAATTGTTCTGCGAGATATTCTAGACCATGTTTTTCGAATTGAGGAAATGCTTTCCTAAATATATGCAGAGAATCAATGAACCCTTTTACACTGTTCTGAAATAGGTCGACAGTGTTGGTATTAATTAGAGCTTTAAATAGTATCGGAAAATCGAATTCTTTTCCATTTTGTGCGACTAGTTCAACATCAGGAAATTTTATAAGCCATTCACAAAGTTCCTTGATAGCAGTTGTAATGGAGACATGTTGAACTTCCTCTCCATTGACTTCCATTGTGCCAGTGTCAGTTACCATGATACCAGTGAGCTCTTGAGCTTTTGGTGATATTGGTAACTTAGGTAGAACATAGGTTGCAAATGTTTTGTTAGACTCTATTTCATTGGCAGCAATCTGGGTGATGTGTGGAAATTGACCCTTTTGTACTGCAAATAAAGAAGAAAAAAAATAAAAGTTCGGCACAGTTACGAATAACAATCAAACTATCTATGCATTTTAATGTTGTTCAGAATTGGACAGAAATATCAGATCCAATTAAGTAAGGGCCAGACAACACCAGATGGTAATGTTGAAGTCGACACAATTTTTCCAATATATTGTATAACCACCAACAAAATTAATCCTGATATCACCATCTATTGCTGAACAATAATCGCCAGTTCAAAAAAGATAAAAACCATGCAATACCCATACGTATTTCTCATTACAAAGTTACAAGGTTCGTGGTGTGATAAATAATGTCAGTATTCTGATAAACAAAGTCAGCATACTATAAACCTATAAACACCAATCTTAGCATATTTTCATAGCTTATGGTAGCATATTCTGATAGCCAATGTTAGCATATTCTGATAGCCATTGTTAGCATACACTGATAACCAATGTTAGCATATTCTGATAACCAATGTTAGCATATTCTGATAGCCATTGTAAGCATACACTGATAAACAATGTTAGCATATTCTGATAGGTAATGTAAGCATATTCTGATAACCAATGTTAGTATATTTTGATAGCCAATGTTAGCATATTCTGATAACCAATGTTAGCATATTTTGATAGCCAATGTTAGCCTATTCTGATAGCCAATGTTAGCATATTCCGATAACCAATGTTAGCATATTCTGATAGCCATTGTTAGCAAACACTATTAAACAATGTTAGCATATTTTGATAGCTTATGTTAGCATATTCTGATAGCCAATGTTAGCATATTCAGATAGCCATTGTTAGCATACACCGAAAAACAATGTTAGCATATTCTGATAGCCAATGTTAGCATATTCTGATAGCCATTGTTAACATACACTGATAAACAATGTTAGCATATTCTGATAGGTAATGTAAGCATACTCTGATAACCAATGTTAGCATATTTTGATAGCAAATGTAAGCATATTCTGATAACCAATGTTAGCATAATTTGATAGCCAATGTTAGCATATTATGATAGCCAATGTTAGCATATTTTGATAGCCAATGTAAGCATATTCTGATAGCCAATGTTAGCATATTCTGATAGTCATTGTTAGCATATTCTGATTGCCAACGTTAGCATATTCTGATATCTTATGTTAACATATTCTGAAAGCCAATGTTAGCATATTCTGGTAGCCATTGTTAGCATGCACTGATAAACAATGTTAGCATATTCTGATAGCCATTGTTAGCATACACTGATAAACAATGTTAGCATATTCTGATAGCTAATGTTAGCATATTCTGATAGCCAATGTTAGCATATTCTGATAGCCAATGTTAGCATATTCTGATGGCCATTGTTAGCATACACTAATAAACAATGTTAGCATATTCTGATAGCCAATGTTAGCATATTCTGATATCTTATGTTAGCATATTCTGATAGCCAATGTTAGCATATTCTGATAGCCATTGTTAGCATATTCTGATAGTCAATGTTAGTATATTCTGATAGCCATTGTTAGCATTTTCTGATAGCCAATGTTAGCATATTCTGATAGCCAATGTTAGCATATTCTGATAGCTAATGTTTGCATATTCTGATAGCCATTGTTAACATACACTAATAAACAATGTTAGCATATTCTGACAGCCATTGTTAGCATATTCTGATAGCCAATGTTGGTATATTCTGATAGCCAATGTTAGCATATTCATAATAATTTTAGCATATCCTAAACATTATAAGGGTCAACCTATTCTGATAAAAGATAGCTTGCCAGGCAAGGTAATATACGCCCACTGGCAGCATTGATTATGAATGAAAAATGAAATATTCAACCTTCAATCATATACTTATTTTGTAGGGTGATAAATGTACAACATTCCTAAGTTTCATTAAAATCGGTCAATAAGGCAATAATTCATTTAAAAATTTTTCAGTATTTTTCAGTATTAAAAGGGTTCACTCTTGGGTGATAACAAACAATTTCAACAAACTTCATCAAAATCTGTAAGGAATTGTGCCTTTAAATCTATTTAAGAGCCAAAAACTGAGCGCGTTTTAAAGAACATAAACAATAATTCATATTAAACATTTTGTGATGTTCATTGTCTTCAATCAATCTGTAAAGCATTGTGCCTTCTAGAGGATTTACAAGCTGAAATTTTGACGCTTTCAAAAACAAGGATATTCAATTTTTTTTAGATTTATCTGATTTTCAATAGCGTGAATCCTTGGGTGATTAAAAATACTCATGCCAAGTTTTGTCAAAATAGGTCAAGAATAGCGCCTTCTCGAGTGTTTAAAAGCAATTGTGGACAGATGGACTAACGACAATATACGCCCCCCGTTTCATGTGGGCTTATAAAACAAAGACTTACTCAGGCCAGTTGTTTCCAAATCAATCAATATAATTGTCCTTTTTTTCCCTGTAATAACATTAACAAAATTCAGGTTAAAAAATCTGTATTGAATATTTTGAATGAAAACAAAGGAAGTAGATCATCGAAATCAAAACTAAAAGTTGTATTTGAGAATAACCATTTCCCTTTATTATCTGTCAAGCTAGTTTGCAGATCATGCTCCTAATCAACAAGCATATGTTCAGCTTCTTGGATGAAGGGCAAGATCCAAAAAGCACAAACCACCTTGTTTAAATCATAATAAAGCATAATCAACTTTTGACAAAATTCTGCCAAAAGAGTAATTCATCCCACCTTGATATTTACCACAAAATAATGCACATGATCAGAACAAATAAAATTTACCTGTCTGAGATGAAGCTTCCTTGGGTTTCTTTGCCTTTCTTCCTGTATTCATTTTGAATCTACAAATATCGACATTATTGAAAGGAAACAAAAATGCTTTGTCATACTCTTTCCAAAAAATATAATTTACTAAGAAAAACAGGCTGATGGTTAACAAATTTTGTAAAAAATTACAAATGGCTACTTACTCAGATCAACCAACAACCACGCCAGTAAAACAAAGTAACTTAATATATATGAGAGCATTACCACACCCCATGAGAACGTGTGCAAATTCAACCAATCAAATCATATTTCATCATGTCGAATGACATTTCTGGAACATTCTATGCTATAGGTCAAGTCAAAAACCGGTTGTGGTTTGAAAGTTTAATATACTGGTAACCTATGCAAGTTGTAGACAAGCAAATTCTGTCTAATTAGTCAAAATATTTCAGCATATCAAGGGCACTAATAAAAATTAAATAAAACCAAAAAACCTAACTTGTCCTAGACCTTATGATAGTTATGCTACAACTTTCACAACGTGATATCTGCAACAGTCGACCCAACAGTCCACTTTATAATTGTATTGCTAGTTGTAGATTGAATTTGCATCAATAAAAAAATTCAAACATGCTTATAAGTGGTCGACAAAGAGTGTAATGACTTGAATTATTTGGAATAATATACATGAAATACAAATGGTGGCTTACCTGATAAAATTCAAGTGATTGAAGAATGTATATCAAGTGACTAATTATGCAAACCAATCTCCTATCAAATATGTTTCGAAATTTTTTTTTTTGGACTGCTCTATTTAGTCATTGTGTCAAAAATTTCTCAACACTCAAATCTATGCAGACCTTAAACCTTTTCTAAAATATTATAGCAAGAAAATTCATGATGGCTTAAAGCATATTGTAATGTCTCATTTCAGCTAACTACAATCCAAATTATACAGTGTCAAGGAAACATTTCATCTTAATAGCCCATTGTCACACCACTTACAATACTTCTTTACAATTTATGAAACCAAAAGTTATGATCCAAAGTGAAATTCAGAGAAAAAGCCCACCATTCATACTAACATACAATATATATTTTTTCAAGATATTCAATTTTATACCAAGAAGTTTACATTTTATTCCAAGAAATTCATCAATTACCAAGAATTTAAATTTTTATACTATAAATTAGGTCTCAAGAAAGGTATGTTATTTCAATTCCCCCGAAAATTTGATGTAACAAATTTCTATTTTGTTCCAAGAATTCTTTTTATTAACATTTACAAAAATATATTTATTTATATATTAAATAAAATCATATCATTATATTTAATATGAATTTCTTAGTGTAAAATTGCAACTTCAAGAATCAAGTCTAAATATTTCAAAAGGCTGTAATTAATTTGTCTATGGAAATTTCTATATAGAAAATATAATAAAAGTCAATCTTACCTGTGCAAGTCCTTGAGAATCTGAATACTTTTTGTGTTCGATTTGTTCTTCTGCTTTTTATGGTCCTCATTAAAGGAAAATCTTTGAAAGTTCGCTTTTTACAACAGTTTTTAAGGTTATATTGTCCATCCCAAACATTTCAAGGTCTACATTTTCAATTTTTATATACTTGTTTCAATGTAAGGCAGACAGTCTTTGATTTACCTCCTGTTAAAACGAGGAGATAATCTAGAATAAGTCATCTTCACTCACAATTCCAGTCCACCCAGCTGTAAATGGGTACGGATAATCCAGGAAAGATCAATGCCAAGAGATTTGGCCAAGGACCCTGTCACGGCGGACTTGTGATCCTAAGTTGTTATCATTGTAAAATATAGTTGTTTCTTCCTTTCTTTTTCTTATTTGCAGCATTCATTTAACCTTAACCAATATTTGTTAATTTTCAGAAAGAACCATATTGCTTGACATGAAGAGACTATCTATAAATAGGCTTAGCGAGTGCTAGTGTTATGTAAATCAAGGGATTATACTAAACTAGGCCAAAAATTTTGGCCAGTAGCGTATACTGTAAGGCTACAAATTATTGCGAGATAGAAATTAATGCGTTAAATGCGACCTATCCGCGATCGCATTAATTTGTATCCGCATTTTTAAATACATATTCCCAAGTGAATTTTATGGAGTTCAAATATGACTAACATTAGTGACAAGTAAATTGAGATTGGGTGGGATAAGTAATTAGGTAATTATCTCAAAATTTGAAGCTGATTAGTAATCAATGACTTTAAAAAAAAAACATAAGATTTTCACACTTGACTATTTAAAGATAAAATCTTGACCATTGTTCATGTCTTCATTCATTAATCACTTTAGAATTTTGATGATATTAAAAAATGCGATACCTATCGCAGATCGCATTAATTTATACTCGCATTTTAGTCTCTATACCCTATGTCGCATTAATTTGTTGATGCATTAATTTCTAGCCTTACAGTAGTCTATTTCTTTTACATATTTAGCATAGAATCTTTGAAGCCATATCCTAATAAATATTTTCTTCAGTTTACCAGCAAGGCTCCGTTTCCTGTAAAAGTTTCACAAAAATGTATAACCAAAGAAATCAAAAGAGGCTAGTAACAAAGCTCATTTCCCCCCTATTTTTTGGCTTTAAGTAAGATACATTTAAAAATCTGTCAAGAATTGTACCTTATGGAATGTACATGAGGAAAATGTGCACAGAGATATGGTTTCATCTTATAATAAAGCAATACTATATAAAAAGAGCTTTTTTGCATAGTCAAGTAAAATGCCTACTCGGATCAGATTTAATACAAATACATGCACAATTTGCTTTATTTTAATCCAAAATACATTTCAAATCAACTGTGCAAAACTAATATTGTATTCATTTCAACTTATGTTAACTGTTAACGATAAAATTTTCAAAAGAATTGTCCACATGTATCTCTGCTGGATTATACTTCAACAGTTTCCAAGTAAAATCTCATCTAAAAGTTTTACATCACTGGTTACCCTTGGTAATCCCTCTTATATTGCCTAGTATTTGTTGAAACTATTTCTCAAGGTCCAGCTATACCAGAAAGTCTGTAAACAGCCTTGAAACTACCAAAATTCTTTGCTGTCATTCTAGTTAATACTCTCATTTTTTGCTGAACTTAGACTTCAGCTGCTTTTCTCTTGAACATAAAGTTATCATGGACTGCACGAGGAGAAAAACTGTTGGAAAGAAGTTCTTCAGGTGATAGATTGGTAAATTTGATAAGTTTTCCCAAGGCCTCAACATCAGCAACAGCATTATGTGCACTATAGCTTATCTTCAGTAAGGTGCGCACAAGAAATTCTTGTTGATGTGAGCGTGATTCACTAAATACCTTCCTAAAAATTGGCAGAGAATCAATGAACCCTTCTACATTGTTCTGAAATAGCTCGACAGTGTTAGTATTAACAAGCGCTGCGACCATCACTGGAAAATCAAACCCTTTACCATTATGAGCCACTAATACAACATTAGGAAAATTTTCCAGCCATTTACAAAGATCCTTGATAGCAGTTGTAATGGAGACATGTTGAACTTCCTCGCCATTGACTTTCATGATGCTAGTGTCAGTTACTGTGACGCCAGAGACACGTTGAGCTCCTGGTGACATGGGTAATTCAGGAAGAACATAGGTAGAAAATGATTGGTTAGACTCTATTTCATTCGCAGCAATTTGGGTGATGTGTGGATATTGATCTTGTCGTACTGCAAAGAAAAAAGAACAATTTTTTTTACATTTGTACTTTATTTTAATTGATGAATATAAGCGTTGGCTTACCAAGTTAGTCTATTTAGATAGATAATATAATAATCAGTCTTTTTAGAATAGATAATATAATAATCAGTCTTTTTAGATAGATAATATAATAATCAGTCTATTTAGATAGATAATATAATAATCAGTCTATTTAGATAGATAATATAATAATCACTCTATTTAGATAGATAATATAATAATCAGTCTATTTAGATAGATAATATAATAATCACTCTATTTAGATAGATAATATAATAATCGCTTTATTTAGATAGATAATATAATAATCACTCTATTTAGATAGATAATATAATAATCGCTCTATTTAGATAGATAATATAATAATCAGTCTTTTTAGATAGATAATATAATAATCGCTCTATTTAGATAGATAATATAATAATCAGTCTTTTTAGATAGATAATATAATAATCACTCTATTTAGATAGATAATATAATAATCAGTCTATTTAGATAGTTAATATAGTAATCAGTCTATTTAGATAGTTAATATAATAATCAGTCTATTTAGATAAATAATATATAATAAACAGTTTATTTAGATAGATAATATAATAATCAGTCTATTTAGATAGATAATATATAATAAACAGTTTATTTAGATAGATAATATAATAATCGCTCTATTTAGATAGTTAGTATAATAATCAGTGTATTTAGATAGATAATATATAATAAACAGTTCATTTGGATAGTTAATATAATAATCAGTCTATTTAGATAGATAATATAATAATCAGTCTATTTAGATAGATAATATAATAATCAGTCTGTTTAGATAGTTAATATAATAATCACTCTATTTAGATAGATAATATATAATAAACAGTTTATTTAGATAGATAATATAATAATCGCTCTATTTAGATAGTTAATATAATAATCAGTCTGTTTAGATAGATAATATATAATAAACAGTTTATTTAGATGGATAATATATAATAAAGTTAGTCTATTTAGATAGATAATCTAATAATCAGTCTATTTAGATAGTTAATATAATAATCACTCTATTTAGATAGATAATATATAATAATCAGTCTATTTAGATAGATAATATAATAATCATTCTATTTAGATAGATAATATAATAATCGCTCTATTTAGATAGTTAATATAATAATCAGTCTGTTTAGATAGATAATATATAATAAACAGTTTATTTAGATAGTTAATATAATAATCAGTCTATTTAGATAAATAATATATAATAAACAGTTTATTTAGATGGATAATATATAATAAAGTTAGTCTATTTAGATAGATAATCTAATAATCAGTCTATTTAGATAGTTAATATAATAATCAGTCTATTTAGACAGACAATATATAATAAACAGTCTATTTAAATAGATAATATATAATAAACAGTCTATTTAGATAGTTAATATAATAATCAGTCTATTTAGATAGATAATGGCCCGTATGCACCAAATGAAATTAAGCCTAATTTAATTCCATTCTGCTCGCATAAAATTAACTTTTAACTTAATTTTATATTTTGTATGCACCACATTGAATTATCTTACATGTATTTAAAAATCAACTAATTTAATGCTAAACTTAAAGTTGGTTGGGACCAGTTTTAACTTTAAATTCTACAGTAAAACCTGGATTATCCGGAACCTGGATGTACCGGAATCCTGTTCAAACCGGCACATTTCTACGGTCCCTATATTTTTCCTCTATTGTTTAACTAAATTTAACCTCTGTAAACCAGCAACCTCTATACATCGGCACTGGCATCAATCGTCGGTCCCGAATGACAGAATCAACTATATTTCACCTGCACAAACCAGCATCAAGTGATTTCGTGTTAAATAAAACAATGATTAGACCATTATACAATAGATATCCTAATTAGATGTCAATTGATAATTAAAAAGAATGAATGTGGATTATGACAAAAATTGAATTGTTAATTGTCTCAGGCGGCGGCTATTGTTCACGTGATACGCTTCCATTTTGACACTTTGATATCGAAAGTAGCCTGTTATGCATGTAATAAATGATTGTTTACATGCTACAGTCAAATTATAAAGCATTTTTAAGAAACGAAGTTCTGATACTATTAAATTTAGACTAAAAATCTACTGATAAGACAAAACAAATTTTTAAACGATGTCTATGCTATTTATAAATCACACAGAATTGACGATTATCATAAACTATCGTGAAGACTTCAAAATTTCGTTTATGGTAAAATTAAGGTTAATCATAAAAGCGAAAGTAGAGTGTACCGGATGTTGTTATAAAAACGTTATCGGGTGAAAAATGGATCAAATTATCATCTTAATCGGGGGATTAATTAATCAGACAATGATAATGTTATTACGGGGTGAGATTAACGCGTGTCACCGGCAAATAAAATACAAGTAAAGAATATGGTAAAGAATTTTGACATTGAAAACGGTAGGCCACGTGAAAATTATGGTTACGAAAAGAGAAAAAAAAGCGGTAGAAACCCGACGAAATCGGTAGATTACACATGTATGCCTTTATCTTCAACTGTTTTTTCCACATCCGGAAATCACGATTATCTCCCCTTCTGTTACATAAAACCTGGCCAGACCAGAACCTGTCTAAACCGGCATTTTCGGGCGGTCCCGACGCATGCCGGATAATCCAGGTTTTACTGTATTTGTATATCAGTACAAATTCCTTTTGTGGGTCTTCGAAGTTTAAAGATAGCTTGCCAGGCAAGGTAACATACGCCCACTGGCAGCATTGAATTTGAAAAATAAATTGAGCAATGACTCAAAAACATTCACTAAATGGATATTGAAGTCAAGGGCAAAAACTCAAAAACTGTTCATGGAAAATCGTCAAATTAAAACTTGACCACCATCTTATATATTTCAATACTCATACCAAGTTTCATCAAATCTATTAAAAAATTGTAGCTTATTTTGCACCCACAAATATTTTTGACGCAAAATTACTAAGTCAAGGGCAATAAATTAAAAACCATTCATTAAAAAAGTCAGAAATTCAAACTTGACTAATGTCTTATGTATTCTGATGTTAACACCAAGTTCCATCAGTTTCATGAAAATCCTCTGAAAATTGGAGAATTTATTGCATCAAAACTAAAATTTTGACAAGATTTAACTACGTCAATGGCAATAACTCAAAAACTGTTCATCAAAAAAATTGCCAAATTCGAACTCCACTGTTGTCTTATCAATTCCAATGCTCACACCAAGTTTCATCAAAATCCATTGAAAATTGAAGGTTCTATTGAACCCACAATAAAATTTTGACGCAATCTTACTAAGTCAAGGGCAATAACTAAAAAACTGTTCATCGAAAAATCTTCAAATTCGAACTTGACCGTCGTCTTATCAATTCCAATGCTCACACCAACTTTCATTTAAATCCATTGAAAATTGTAGCTTCTATTTTGTCTACAACAAATATAGAGGCAGGGGCAATAACTCCAAAACTGTTTATCGCAAAATCGTTTAAATCGAACTTGACCGCCGTCTTATCAATTCCAATGCTCATACCCAGTTTCATTCAAATGCATTGAAAATTGTAGCTTCTATTGCATCAACAATAAATTTGAAGTGATGTAAATAAGTCAAGGGCAATAACTCAAAAACAGTTCATCGAAAATCTTCAAATTCGAACTTGACCGCCGTTTTATCAATTCCAATGCTCACACCAAGTTTCATTAAAATCCATTGAAAATTGTAGCTTCTATTGTGTCTACAACAAATATAGAGGCAGGGGCAATAACTCAAAAAACGTTTATCTAAAAATCGTCCAAATCGAACTTGACTGCCGTCTTATCAATACCAATACTCATACCAAGTTTCATTAAAATCCATAGATAACTGTAGCTTCTATAGTGTCTACAGAAAATGAATTTTTACGCAATTTTACTTAGTCAAGGGCAATTACTCATAAACTATTCATCAAAAACTCGTCAAATTTGAACCTGACCACCGCCTTATCAATTCCAATGCTCATACCAAGTTTCATTCAAATCCATAGAAAATTGTAGCTTCTATAATGTCTACAACAAATGTTGACGGACCAACAGACCGACAGACAGGGGCGACGACAATATACGTCCACATATTCATGTGGGCATATAAAAATCCGTTCATTTGATAATTTCCATACATGCATACCAAGTTTCATTAAGATTGGATAAAAACTTTAGCCTCTATCGTGGATACAACCCAAATTTGACTAAGTCAAGGGCAATAACTCAAAATTGATTAATTAGATATTACCATTTTCGAACTTGACTGAGATCTGATCAATATATACATGTATACCAAGTTTCATATAGATCGGATAAAAACTGTATAGCCTCTATCGTGGATACAACCCAAATTTGACACATTTTTACTAAGTCAAGGGCAATAACTCAAAATCCGTTCATTCGATAATTTCTTTTTTTGAACTTGACCGAGATATCATCAATATATACATGTATACCAATCTAAATTAAAATCGGATAAAAACTGTAGCCTGTATTGTGGATACAACCCAAATTTGACACGTTTTTACGAAGTCAAGGGCAATTACTCAAAAACCGTTCATGAGATAATTTCCATTTTTGAACTTGACCGAGATATCATCAATATATACATGTATACCAAGTTTCATTCAGATCAGATAAAAACTGTAGCCTCTATTGTGGAAACAACCCAAATTTGACGCGTTTTTACTAAGTCAAGTGCAATAACTCAAAAACAGTTCATGCGATAATTTCCATTTTCGAACTTAATCGAGATATCATCAATATATACATGTATACCAATCGAATAAAAACTGTAGCCTGTATTGCGGATACAACAAATGTGGATGGACCGACGGACAGAAAGGGGCGACGGCAATATGCGTCCACATTTCCATGTGGGTGTATAAAAATGGAGGATTATTTAGATGATTTAGATGAAATTGGTGAAATTAGCGTTGTTATTCCTATTAATAATCGTTAGAGATCCGCATGGTTTTTGAAAGAGGAATTTAAATCAAAGTTTAGATTGAATAAGCAATTGGTGTTGAATATAACTATTAGTTTGCAAGATATACTGGAAACATTTCAGTGCATAGCTGTAAGATGCCAGAGGAGAGTCGGTAGAGTTTCGGACTACCAACACAATTTTTATGGCCCAATGGGAACGCGAAATATCATTAATATCCCTTCAACCTTTCTTTGGGGGAAAAAGGGTTTTAGACGACAAAATTTAATTCATAAATTTGACAAATCATATTTTGCATAACTTACCTATGGGAATAAATCCCTTAAATTTGATAAACCCAAAATAACCATATTATTAAATTAGCATCATAACATTTTCAAACGTTGAATTGGAATAACTAACAGTTTTCAAGCTGACCCTATGTTAATTCACAAATGTTTTAGCTTGTTCCAGGCAATAACTAAATCGTCATGCTTATTTTTTGAAAATCCGAATATTTTTAAATGTACTTTTAAAAAATTTAAATGGATAAACTTTAAGCAATGTCAAAAACCAAATATACACCTAGACGGTTATCAACCTATATCCTTTAAATTGATACGTACTCTATTGATACAAACAAATTTGACACTTTACTAATCAAGGGCAATAACTAAAAACCTTTCATGCGAAAATCATCATTTTCAACTTGACTGGATATATCAATCATATGCATAACCAAGTTTCATTAAATCGATTAAAATATAGCTCTATTGTGATACAACAAATATAGAGCGTTTATGCGGGCAATAACTCAAAACCGTTTATGCAAAATGTCCATTCGAACTTGACCGTCTATCAATTCCATATGCTGATACCAAGTTTCATTAATCGATAATAATTGTAGCCTTCTATAGTGTTACAGACCATGAATTTTAGGTTTTACTAGTCAAGGGCAATAACTCAAAACTTTGAAAATTCATCAACTTGAAGATATCTCAAAATTTAATTTCTTAGATAAAAACTGTAGCCTTATCGTGGATACAACCCAAATTTGATGGTTTTTACTAAGTCAAGTGCAATAACTCAAAAACAGTTCATGCGATAATTTCCATTTTCGAACTTGACCGAGATATCATCAATATATACATGTATACATGTTTCATTAAGATCGGATAAAAACTGTAGCCTCTATCGTGGATACAACAAATGTGGACGGACCGAAGGACCGACGGACGGACGGACAGGGGCGACGGCAATATACGTCCACATTTCCATGTGGACGTATAAAAATAGATATCAAAGTGTATTTCAAAGAAACCGACACACACCAACTTTTGTTCAAAACTTCGTTTCATCCGAAGCACACGTTTTCTGGCGTAATAAAATTGCAAATTCTGAGATTTAACAGAATTTGCACGAGAAAGACAGATTTTGATTCGGCGTGCGAACTAGTTTTTAGCAAATTGCGAGAAAGGGGTTATTCAAAACGTTTTTTGCGCAAAATTAAAAACGACACTATTTTGGAGATTCAAAAGAAAAATGACCCCCCCTCCTCCGCCCAATGGTTTTGGCTCCATACCGTGTAGAGGTTCTAGGTGTCGTACCTGCGAATATGTACATAGTTCACACTATTTCAAAAATAATAAAAACGGAAAAATATTTCAGATGAATGACATACTTTCATGTAAAGATAAAAATATAATCTACCTAATTTCTTGCAAAAAATGCGATGTTCAATATGTTGGTGAAACCCAAAATGCGTTGCGTACTCGATTTAGCGGCCACCGTTTTGATATACTTCATAAGAAAGATAGACCAATTGCGAATCATTTCAACCAACCCAATCATTCCATTGAAGATCTTCTGGTTATGCCTATCGAACAAGTTCCTTTTTTACCTACAGTTAAACCTAAAACCACACGATTGCAGAGAGAGAGTTTCTGGATTGATCAGTTACAAACTGTTATACCTAATGGACTTAACATCCAACATGACAACTAAATCATACCCTTTTTTGCAACCTATAATACTACAGCCAAAAATGCCTCTTTGATTGTCAAACGATATTATAAAGAACTCCAATATCAATTTCCTAATATTTACACTAAACGTTTGGTTACTGCTTTTAAGAGAAATAAAAATCTTAGTAATTTACTAGTCCATGGCAAATTGGACCCTATTCCATTAACTCCCTCAAACAATTGAATCATGTTAGTTATATGTATATATTATTTGCAAGTATTATTATATTTTAGTCATTCAAGATTTCATTGTTATCTTTAATTGTATTTTTAATCTAATCTTCGGAATCATTACTTTATGTAATAACAGAAATGTGAAGGAAAATGTATGTTCTCTTCTTGTGACCTTGGCCAGTGCTTCCATAGGAGAGTATCTTCTATAACACCCAATACAAAACAACAATGTACAAAAAGAAATCTGTCTCATTGACCAATCTTTAGACTCTTTTGTCATATATAGATTGCGAAAAGTGTGTGGTTCGAATGGAAATTAGAATTTAAATTACGGTAGAGATAAATATATTTAGTTAATTGTTAGTTGATGCATACAAAACATAGAATTATCTCTAAATAAATTTAACTAAATCCATTTAAGGTTTAAAATAATTCTATTCTCCTTAATTTGATAGTATTTGGTGCATATGGGCCAATATTTAATAAAAAGTCTATTTAGATAGATAATATAATAAACATTCTATTTAGATAGATAATATAATAATCATTCTATAGAGATAAATATTAATTAAAGTCAGTGTTTATAGATAAATAATAATAAGAGTCAATCTATTTAGAAAGATAAATATTAATAGAGTCAATCTACTTCTTCTCTAATCTATTTAGATAGATAATATAATAATCATTCTATAGAGATAAATATTAATAAGAGTCAATCTATATAGATAAATATTAATAGAGTCACTCTACTTCTTCTCTAATCTATTTAGATAGATAATATAATAATCATTCTATAGAGATAAATATTAATAAGAGTCAATCTATATAGATAAATATTAATAAGAGTCAATCTATTTAGAAAGATAAATATTAATAGAGCAGTACTATAATCTATTTAGATACCATTTAGCTTGATCAAAAGCAATAAAAAAAACTTACTTAAGTCAGTAGTCTCCAAATCAAATGTGATAAATGTTGGTTTACCAGATGATAGTACAATAGGTTTAAAAGAGTTCTTTGGTACTGCATTAGGCTCTTTCTTGGTTCCAATATCTTGCTTATTCCCTGTAAAAACATATTACAATGTAGTTAAAGATATATGTATTGATTCAAAATGTTTTTTGTTAGACAACAAGGATCTAGGAGTTAGTGACGAAGGTTCTTATTGACTATGAATTTCCGTAGAAGCAAGACAATTCTGTAAATCAAAATCTGGACTCCTCAAAAGAGAAGTACAAAAAAGTAAGCATGGACTGAAATTTCCTATTTGTACTGAACATGCAAGTCTGCCACATATACCCTTAATCAAACAAACCTACAAAATTCAAACCATTCATGTTTAATCAAGATTAAGAATACATGAACAAACTTTCACTAAAATTCTACCACAACAGTAGTGTCTACATCAACAAACTCCATGTACAAAATATTTCAACCTATTACAAACTGTTTCGAATACCTTGTATAACAGTTTGGTGAATGCTGTAATTTGAGATTGTATGCCAGCAAACATAGTTAACCGAAGCCTTCAATTACATGCACATCAAAATTGTTTAGTCTTTCTGTCTTAGGGTCTGGTTACATTACATGGCATTATGAAAGATAGCTTGCCAGGGAAGGTAGCATTGAATTTGAATAATTAATTGAGCAATAACTTAAAAAACATTCACTGAATATTGAAGTCAAGGGCAAAGACCCAAAAACTGTTTATGGAAAATTGTCAAATTCAAACTTGACCACCATCTTATCTATTTCAATATTCATACCAAGTTTCATCATATCTATTAAAAAAATTGTAGCTTAAGGGCAATAACTCAAAAATCATTTGTAAAAAAAAGTAAAATTCAAACTTGACTCCCGTCTTATCAATTCTGATGCTGACACAATAGAATTTTGACGCAATTTTACTTAGTCGTGGGAAGTTACTCAAAACCCGTTCATCCAAAAAGCTTCAAATTCGATCATGACCGCCGTCCTATCAATTCCAAGGCTAAAACCAAGTTTTATTTAAATCCATTGAAGACAGCTTGCTAGGCAAGGTAATATACGCCCACTGGTAGCATTGATTATGAATAAAACATAGGCTTAGAAAATTATCGGATCATCATTAAATTTAATAATGCACATCTTCAAAATGACATCGACACACATAAAACAATCAAAAGAATCCATAGAGAATTGTAGCCTGTAGAGTGAGCACAAGTTGCAACCTATAGTGAAAAAAGCTAAGTCAAACACGATATTTCACTGAAAAATTATCTGATCATCACGAAAATCAATAGGGATCATCTTCATAATGACACTGACCAACAAAATAAAAAACAAAAGAATCCATAAAGAATCGTAGCGTGTAGAGTGAGCATGAGTTGCACCCTATAGTTAATGAAGTGAAAACCACTAAGTCAGATGCAATATTTTGGTGAAAAATTATCCGATCATCACCAAAACCAATAGGGATCATCTTCATAATGACATTGACCCACAAAATAAAAATCAAAAGAATGCAGAAAGAATTGTAAGCTGTAGAGTGAGCACGAGCCAAATGTGATTGGACGGAGGGACAGACGGACCGACAGGGTGATTACAATATACGCCCATCTTACTTGTGTCTACAACAAATATAGAGACAAGGGCAATAAGTTAAAAAAAATTCATTGAATGATCTTCAAATTCGAACTTGACCGCCAGCTTATCGATTCCTATGCTCACACCAAGTTTCATTAAAATCGATTAAAAATTGTAGCTTCTATTGTTTCTCCACCAAAATAGAGGCAGGGGCAATAACTCAATAACCGTTTATCGAGTTATCGAACTTGACTGCCGTCTTATCAATTCCAATGCTCATACCAAGTTTCATTACAATCCATAGATAATTGAAGATCCTATAGTGTCTACAACAAATGAATTTGTACACAATTTTACTCAGTCATGGGCAATTACTCTATAACTATTCATCGAAAAATCGTCAAATTCTAAACCCGACCACCGCCTTATCAATTCCAATGCTCATACCAAGTTTCATTCAAATCCATTGAAAATTTTAGTTTCTATTGCATCAACATTAAATTTTGACGTGATGTAACTAAGCCAAGGGCAATAACTCAAAACCGTTCAAATTCGAACTTGACTGCCGTCTTATCAATTCCAATGCTCACACCAAGTTTCATTAAAATCCATTGAAAATTGTAGCTTTTATTGTGTCTACAACAAATATTGAGGCAGGGCCATAACTAAAAAAATGTTCGTCGAAAAATCATCATAATCGAACTTGACCGTCGTCCTATCAATTCTAATGCTCACACTTAGTCTAATACAAATGAAAATTGTAGCTTCTATTTGTCTACAACAAATGTTGACAGACCGATGGACCGACAGGGGCGACGACAATATGCGTCCACATATTCATGTGGGTGTTTAGAAATTAGTCCACCATAGATTTTAATTAAATGTCAATAAATTACTTACCCCCTCCTCCATATCCTCCTCCTGTATTAAAATTACCACCAGGTCCCCCAAATGACCCTTCTCCCTTATTACCACCCATATCCGTAGTCCCCATTCCCATCATATTGTTGGCTCCATTGCCCATTCCAGTACCCATAACATTGTTCCCAAAATTATCACCACCACTACAATTATCTTCTGGTGTAGAATTAAGGAAGAGTTCTATATAACGATGTTCTGAAATAACAAATAAAAAGTTTAAATGGGCAGTTCGTTCATTTTTATTTTCAAAAATATTGCAAATTATACATGAAAACATACACTTTAAACGGAAGTAAGAATTTGGTCCCTTACAAAAAAGGGTAGAATAGGTCTGTAAATAGTCAAAATAGCCAACTTAGACTTATTTACACTTGGAAAAGTAAAGAGTGCTCTACCTCGAGCCTGTTTCACAAAAACTTAACTAAAGATGATTTTAGTGTTCCAATGGTCAGATTGGTCAATCACTAAAATTGAGTTTTTATAAACCAATCAGGTTACTGCATTAATTTCTTAAAATCTTGATTGTATATTTGTTAAAATTTTAAAAAACAGGTCCCAGGTCTGGATCCACATATTAACAGGTGCATAAAGGGGTAATAACCTGAACAATAGATTGAATATCACTTACGCATGTTACATTTGTCTTTTTTCATAGCCTCAACAGCATCAACATGTGATTCAAAATCTACATTAGCTTCACCTGTAGGTCGATTGTTTGAACGGTATTCAAATTCTACTTTTACTAGTCGTAGTGGAGAGAAAAACTGAAATAAAATTAAAAGGAGTTATCTCCCTGGGCAACAATTTATGCAAGGAATGAAGTCAGACAACCAATATTTTCCTGCTCATTGAACTAATGAAAGCAGAGAACATGAATCATCAAATATGAATGGAGTTCTACATCCTTCTGCACCTTATAGATGAATATATAAAGGATTTGAGAGCAAGTCTTCACCTCTTAGTCTGATAGATTTATTGAATTATAGAGGGATTATCTCCTATAGATTTATTAGATCTACAACTTACCTCTTGTATATCAGACTGTAGAGCCTGGAATGGTAAACCTCTCATATGAACTGAATGACCTGTATTACTCTTATACTGGCTTCCAGGCCGTGACCCTTCTCCCTTATTACCACCCATATCCGTAGTCCCCATTCCCATCATATTGTTGGCTCCATTGCCCATTCCAGTACCCATAACATTGTTCCCAAAATTATCACCACCACTACAATTATCTTCTGGTGTAGAATTAAGGAAGAGTTCTATATAACGATGTTCTGAAATAACAAATAAAAAGTTTAAATGGGCAGTTCGTTCATTTTTATTTTCAAAAATATTGCAAATTATACATGAAAACATACACTTTAAACGGAAGTAAGAATTTGGTCCCTTACAAAAAAGGGTAGAATAGGTCTGTAAATAGTCAAAATAGCCAACTTAGACTTATTTACACTTGGAAAAGTAAAGAGTGCTCTACCTCGAGCCTGTTTCACAAAAACTTAACTAAAGATGATTTTAGTGTTCCAATGGTCAGATTGGTCAATCACTAAAATTGAGTTTTTATAAACCAATCAGGTTACTGCATTAATTTCTTAAAATCTTGATTGTATATTTGTTAAAATTTTAAAAAACAGGTCCCAGGTCTGGATCCACATATTAACAGGTGCATAAAGGGGTAATAACCTGAACAATAGATTGAATATCACTTACGCATGTTACATTTGTCTTTTTTCATAGCCTCAACAGCATCAACATGTGATTCAAAATCTACATTAGCTTCACCTGTAGGTCGATTGTTTGAACGGTATTCAAATTCTACTTTTACTAGTCGTAGTGGAGAGAAAAACTGAAATAAAATTAAAAGGAGTTATCTCCCTGGGCAACAATTTATGCAAGGAATGAAGTCAGACAACCAATATTTTCCTGCTCATTGAACTAATGAAAGCAGAGAACATGAATCATCAAATATGAATGGAGTTCTACATCCTTCTGCACCTTATAGATGAATATATAAAGGATTTGAGAGCAAGTCTTCACCTCTTAGTCTGATAGATTTATTGAATTATAGAGGGATTATCTCCTATAGATTTATTAGATCTACAACTTACCTCTTGTATATCAGACTGTAGAGCCTGGAATGGTAAACCTCTCATATGAACTGAATGACCTGTATTACTCTTATACTGGCTTCCAGGCCGTGACCCGGGAATTCTGTTACCCCCCATTCTATTGCCCATACCCCCACGACCACCTCTCGTTCCTCTATCATCATCATAGAATCCTGTAACACAAATTAAATACGATCAATAAAGATAGCTTGCCAGGCAAGGTAACATACGCCCACATCAGCAAACAGAATATTCCATGTTTTTTCATTTAATCAAGGGCAATAACTCATTAACCAACATCTGGAATCGCACCACTTTTTAACTTGTCTGAGATGTTATTAAGATGAATACACAAATTTCAATCAAATCAGATAAAAACTACAGCTTCTATTGCGTACACAAGTAAATTTTAACGTTCTTTCATTAAATCAAGGGCAATAACTCATAAACCGACATCTGAGATATTATCAAGATGAATACACATACCAAGTTTCATTCAAATCGGATGAAAACTACAGCTTCGATTGCATACTGTGCGATGATAGCTTGAGGTTCATTGTGAATTCTTCCTTTTTAACAATTATAAAGTTGACAGAAAGTTCAATTAAATGTCATTGGCAGGTTATTTACTATGGAAAAATTTACTATTTCACTATTCCTGGCAAAAAATGTGCGTAATTGTGTAAGTTTTAACGTTCTTTTCTGCTTACTACTAGGATATGAAACAGTTACTATTTATAGACAAATCGGAAAGACCGCAGGAAAAAATTTTACAGTCGTTTTTATCAGTATTGGTGTCATTCAAAACCCTTCGTTTTTCTCATGTTCAACCGAAAGTACATCATCGGCATTTGTGACTTCGTAAAAAATATTAAATTTAACTGTAAATATTTGATGATTGAATTGTTTTGTTATTGTGATGTGATGTATGACAGTACGTTATGATGAAAGAAACTAAACATTCATTCATTGAAATACATTTTACAGTTGGATACTAGTTGAATAGTACTTAGTATAGTATTTTTTACATCAACAAAACATCGTTAAAATAATTTTTCCATTTAAACAAGGGCCATAACTCATAAACCGACATGGAATCGTGCCATTTTCAGACTTGTGCGCCATATTATAAAGATGAATACACATACCAAGTTTCATTCAAATTGGATAAAAACTACAGCTTCTAATGCGTACACAAGTAAATTTTAACGTTTTTCCATTTAATCAAGAGCCATAACTCATAAACCGACATCTGGAATCATTCCATTCTCGGACTTGTCCGAGATATTATCAAGATGAATACACATACCAAGTTTCATTCAAATTGGATAAAAACTCTGGCCTGTATCGCGTACACAAGTAATTGTTGAGGGACCGACAGACCGACAGGGGTGATGGCAATATACTTCCACATTTTCATGTGGGCATATAAAAAGGCATGAATGGTTTAAAATTACCTTTTGGAGATTTTGTTCCCTGGTGTATGGTACAGGTTTGATTCAATGTTACAGGTTTGCTTATCTTAAGCAATACATCATCTCTGGCTGTACTCATTTTGAATCTGAAAAGACAAGTATAAAATTTAATGAAAGAGAAAAAAGGAGTCTTTGGCAATATTCTTTAAAGGGATAATAGGCGTTAGAATACACTCGTTCTACGGCTTATATTTGTGTTTCATATTGACTATTAGTAAAATAAGTATGCATCCCACACTTTACCAAATTTTAAAAAGCCACAATAAAAATATATTCGGAATTTTAAAAAAAAGTGAGCCAGCGACGAATCCATTCAGTTTGAGAATAAAAGCGTCTGGTAAATCAACGCTAAAACATCATTTCTATGTCTATGGTGGAATTCAACAGTAGGGGTCAAGGACGCGTGAAAACCCACATGTTAGAGTTACTTCCCTTTATATTTACACGATTTGAAAATCGCTTGATGGATGGCTCAAGCGTTTTATGATTAACTACTTTATTTTGGGGATTTATTGGATTTTAGAGGGATTTTGATGTATAGGTAAGTCCACTGATGGATATATACTGTTATTGTCCAAATTTGAGTGAACTTAAAATTTTATGTTCGTTCTAACGCCTATTATCCCTTTAAAGAGACTGATCAACTATTTTTCAGGGGTTGTACTAGTTGTTCAAAAATAACTCAAACTATTTAATTTTTCAATGTCTTTTCTATAAATCACAGATTTCTCAAGAAGAAACAGGTTGTCATTTTAACTTTTTAAAATTAATAATATCAGACATACATGGATTTGAAGACTCAATTTTGTAAAATACACTGTTAACACTATCACTGATTAGCTTAACTAAGAAATTTCTGTTTCTGAGACTAAGAAGGTACAAATGGCATTAAGGTGCAAATCAAGTTTTGTGATGTAAAAATATCTGGTTTGGTTGGGATATTTCAACTGGAAATGTCAAAATTTGAGTCTTGACCAAAAGATAAGAAATGAACACAATTTGAATTTATGACCTGTTACATAATCTTCTTATCTCTTCTTTTAACATTTATATCTGTTTAATTAGAGTGTAATTTTATTTACAAATTTAAGCAAATTTTATTTATACATATTGATTTATATTTTGTTTTAAAGCTGTGAATTTGCACATTATAAATCTGTTCGAATTTTATTTTTAAGTTAAGTAGAACTAAAAATTAAAAAAAAAAAGGATGTTAAAATCGCTTATTTCCCACAAGGCGTATTTTCAACAGTTTTCGGTCTATAAATAAATAAAGATATTGTTCGAAAGCTGATGAAAAGCAAATAACAGTTATGTCAATTAGAATGTTGCCAAGAGTCTTGTTTATGCGCTATGATCATCTGAAGATATTGATGATACTTATTCTGTGGAATAACAAATTTGCAAGTTTTCTGCAAAACAAATTCCAAGAATTCTGATTTTTTGGTCATTTCAGATGTTTCCTACTAATTTTCAGAATCTTGGTTTATAATTTTCTTTCTACTCATCTACCAATTTTTGAGAAAAAATAACGAAAAATAAAGAAGTCTGGATTTTGGCCCAAATTCAATACAAAATTTTTCAATCACGATATTCTGAAATTGCAGTTTGCTTTCAATATTTTCAGTTCTTTCAAGAATACACACAAAAATTAGATAGTAGATCGAATCAAAAATTTGCATTTAATAGTGGATTTCTGAAATTTAAGAGTTTTCCGCCACACCGCTTCTGGTGTCTAAAAAAGTCCAAAACAATATAGTTTTGAGCTCAACTCAAAAGCTGTAATAAAACTAACATATATATCAAAACCATTGTTCAATGTAAAAAATATATACAAGTCAAGAAAAAATACCCAAGTTAGGAAATCTTTTATTGAACAGAGCAATTGATTGGTGTGATATTAAATAATTCAGAACATGGAATGCAGAACAGCTTCGTCAGATGATGGATGGCAACTGGAGTCACTTACAGTAAAATCACAAATAAGACTGTCAAGAAGTATTCTTGGGCCTTGGACTCTTCTATTTCCACCATTCCAAAATACTGTATGTCTGAAATTCCAAATAGAACTTGATCGTATATTTGGACTCAGACCACACAAATTTTCTATATTATAAAAAGCCAAATTTAAACTGCAATTCTATAGATTGTTAAGTTGTGTAAATAGTAGGGTCAGAAGCAAGTTACAGGCACTACATATACAATCAAATATCATACTGCACTAAATCTGTGGTTTACAAACACAAACGACCACCAAAGTTCTTACTTAAATCTCAACAGAATATGGAATGGTGTAGATAGAAAAATCCTAAAATATAGAAGAAATTTCATCTTACCTGTTTCAGTAAGATCCATGACAATTTAAATCACAGAAATATTCTGTAGGTCTTCTCCATGTTTGAAAAGTCTTCAGACAAAAAAAAGCTTCAAAAACTAGCTCCTAATGGTGGTTGATTGGATTGAATTAATTTTTGAGCTGTCCTGATAGTACTGATTCGCGACATTCAAGATTTCACTCAGATGTATACGGTCTCGAAATATAACAAAAACTAAGCGTATGTTGATGTAGCTACTGTAAAGACCTCTTGATATTTAATATCAGCTTTTCTTAAGTGATGTCATATTCCCCTTCAGGTATTTCAGACATATTCCAAAAATTGAAATGATGCTAATAGAAGCCACAAATGGTCCTGATACACTAAAGAGCTTGGAAACTTCTATACTACATGTATCATTTTGTGAACCATTGTTTTTGGTCTGTATGTAATTTTTGTACGTTATGTTTGTATTGGTTGTTGGATATATATATTGTTTACGTTAATAATGGTTAAAATATCTTAAGTCTGAGTTCATAGCTCATAGTCATAGTAAATAAAAAAATAGAACAAAATATACAAAAACTCTGGGATATATCTACCACAAGCTCATACAGGAAGTGAGATGAAGAATGGAATAATCAATGATAACAAATTTAGAAATACTATATTATATATATACTGTGCTTTATTATATATGACCTATTTTTTTTGCCGAAACATGGCAACCAGGGTACTTTCAGGAAACCAATATAGATTACTAAATTTTAAAAGTCATTTCTTGATCATAGGGATATTGGATTTTTTTTTTTTCTCTACTCTGCCTCCATGTCTCTGGAGACATGAACAGACAGACATGAACAGACAGACATGAACATCTGTATAAAGGGAATATTCCCATGGCATTTTGAGGGTTATCAGCTTCCATACCCTCCATACACAAAGAAAAAAGCATCGTCACTTTGAAGTAAAAGAATGAAAAATTTTCTCAGCACACCTTCCCCCAAGTTTTCATGAGCTTTAAATGGCTCTGTGTATATATATATATAGTATGTGACTGTGTGTGTACATGGTTGTAATATATATCTGATATGATTACCTTGGTGCTGATAAAAAGTAAATATTTCGGGCACCAGCCTTCATTCTGCCAGCATATTCATTTAATGTTGTTTTCTGACCCTCCGGTAAATTTGATGACTCGAATCTCAAAAGTTTTGCAATATCTTCCTGCAGATCAAAGAAAGATAAAACTGAATGTGAATTATAGATCAAAGGAGAATGATGTAGCCTCTTTCACTTGGTCTGCTTTATATGTGGTAAATAAGTTTTGGACTACCAGACATAAAGTGTTACTGACTTAAATTGAAGTATGTTTAGATTAAGAGTTTGACATCTAAAGAAACAAACATTAATGACTTTCTGGACTTTGTAGAGCATCTTTTGTCCACATTACCCTCAATTTTGAGTCCTGAAAGGAAATGAGAGTGAATAATTGAAACATAAACTTACTCTTTGATCCTGTTCATGGGTAGTAACAATACCTTCTCTGAAAAATAGTCCATAATCCTCATAGAACTTCATAAACTTTTCATTGTCCTTCTTAGCTTGATCAATGAAAAACTTGATCACACGATTGGTAAGGACAATACGTAGTTTTCTGAAAAAGAACGAGATTAAATAAGCTAGTAAATCATTTGCCAACATTTAACAATTTTCCAAATTTTTTATGCGTATGGTGACACTTAGAGCATCAATTTGCACTATTCCAATTTCAATAAGACGTCTGTGGTTCATGCTATTCCACTAAAACTAAATGTTTGATGAAAATACAAATCGCAAAGCTGTATGGGGACACTTATAGCATTAATTTGCATTTTTCCAATTTTCAATAAGACGTCTTTTGTTCCTGCTATTCCACTAAAACTAAATGTCTGATTAGCAAAAATTGCGAAGACTGTATGTGAAATAAGTATATCTTGTAATTAGTGATGTCAACAAACAATTAGTTGACTGAAATCTGCAATGGTAAAAACTGATGCTATCATTGTCCTAGATACACAGAACTAATTTTCTTTACTAAACTAAAGTGTCTTTTGGATCCCTTCAATTCTTCAATGTGCTGGTATTTGAATACAGTTATGACATAGCATCAGTATGACTTAGTAAAACTTCCTGACATTCAATGTTCAACCTTTTTAACATAAAGTTTGAATAAATCAATACATCATACACTCCCGCTAATATGGAATTAACTTAATGTCATCTAAGGTGAGGCTACTTCATTGATTGCTTTTGCTTAAGGGGTTAATGATTTACTTGAAAGCCATTATTTGAAATCTGTTTGAGAACTAATTGGCTTAAATCTTATTTGTTAGATGAAATCTAAGTTTTTTTTTACCTGATCAGAGCACTATCTTGCAGTAATTCACGACTTAAATTAAGAGGTATATCTTCACTATCAACAACTCCTGTATAACAAATAATAGATTATTCCAAGACATATTGTCAGGGCACTGTAATTTACATTTGCTTAGTTCTTATACTAGTGGAGTATAATCGGCTAAATATTTAATAGTTCATATGAAATACCTCTTGCCCTCTTTTCAATAAGTTTTCAGTTGATTACTACAAATTCCTTGCTTTGCTTTCTCAACCACTGATATACATGCAAAAATACACTCAAACATCACCAAAAGTCACATGTACATGACGAAATATTGTATAAGGATTAATCTTTCAAATTATTTCACTAACCTTTGATAAATCTTAGCCATTTTGGTAAAATAGTGCTAGCGTTAGGTGTGATCATAACTTTCCTACTGTATAGTGTAACAGAGCTTTCAGTATCTCTTGACATTTCAAACATAGCTAAAATAAATAGTTACAGTTTAAAGACATAGCTAAAATAAATAGTTACAGTTTAAAGACATAGCTAAAATAAATAGTTACAGTTTAAAGACATAGCTAAAATAAATAGTTACAGTTTAAAGACACAGTTAAAATAAATAGTTACAGTTTAAAGACATAGCTAAAATAAATAGTTACAGTTTAAAGACATAGCTAAAATAAATAGTTACAGTTTAAAGACACAGTTAAAATAAATAGTTACAGTTTAAAGACACAGTTAAAATAAATAGTTATAGTATATAGACATAGCTAAAAAAAAATAGTTATAGTGCATAGTCATAGCTCAAATAAATAGTTGTAGTTTATAAAAATAGCTTAAATATATAGTTATAGCTTATAAACACAGCTAAAATATATAGTTATAGCTTACAAACACAGCTAAAATATATAGTTATAGCTTATAAACACAGCTAAAATATATAGTTATAGCTTATTAACACAGCTTAAATATATAGCTATAGCTTATAAACACAGCTAAAATATATAGTTATAGTTTATAAACACAGCTAAAATATATAGTTATAGCTTATAAACACAGCTAAAATATATAGTTATAGCCTATAAACACAGCTTAAATATATAGTTATAGCTTATAAACATAGCTAAAAAATATAGTTATAGCTTATAGACACAGCTAAAATATATAGTTATAGCTTATAAACACAGCTAAAATATATAGTTATAGCTTATAAACACAGCTAAAATATATAGTTATAGCTTATTAACACAGCTAAAATATATAGCTATAGCTTATAAACACAGCTAAAATATATAGTTATAGTTTATAAACACAGCTAAAATATATAGTTATAGCTTATAAACACAGCTAAAATATATAGTTATAGCCTATAAACACAGCTTAAATATATAGTTATAGCTTATATAGTTATAGCTTATAAACACAGCTAAAATATATAGTTATAGCTTATAAACACAGATAAAATATACAGTTATAGTTTATAAACAAAGCTAAAATAAACAGTTATAGCCTATAAACACAGCTAAAATATATAGTTATATCTTATAAACACAGCTAAAATATATAGTTATAGCTTATAAACACAGCTAAAAACAGTTATAGTTCATAAACATAGCTAAAATAAATAGTTATAGCCTATAAACACAGCTAAAATATATAGTTATAGTTTATAAACACAGCTAAAATATATTGTTATAGCTTACTAACACAGCTAAAATATATAGTTGATAAACATAGCTAAAATAAATAGTTAAAGCTTATAAACACAGCTAAAATATATAGTTAAAGCTTATAAACACAGCTAAAATATATAGTAATAGCTTATAAACACAGCTTAAATATATAGTTTATAAACATAGCTAAAATAAATAGTTATAGTTTATAAACATAGCTAAAATATATAGTTAAAGCTTATAAACACAGCTAAAATATATAGTTATAGCTTATAAACATAGCTAAAATATATAGTTATAGTTTATAAACATAGCTAAAATATATAGTTATAGTTTATAAACATAGCTAAAATATATAGTTATACCTTATAAACACAGCTAAAATATATAGTTATAGCTTATAAACACAGCTAAAATATATAGTTATAGCTTATAAACATAGCTAAAATATATAGTTATAGTTTATAAACATAGCTAAAATATATAGTTATAGCTTATAAACACAGCTAAAATATATAGTTATAGCTTATAAACACAGCTAAAATATATAGTTATAGCTTATAAACACAGCTAAAATATATAGTTATAGCTTATTAACACAGCTTAAATATATAGCTATAGCTTATAAACACAGCTAAAATATATAGTTATAGTTTATAAACACAGCTAAAATATATAGTTATAGCTTATAAACACAGCTAAAATATATAGTTATAGCCTATAAACACAGCTTAAATATATAGTTATAGCTTATAAACATAGCTAAAAAATATAGTTATAGCTTATAGACACAGCTAAAATATATAGTTATTGCTTATAAACACAGCTAAAATATATAGTTATAGCTTATAAACACAGCTAAAAATATTATAGCTTTTATAGCTTATTAACACAGCTAAAATATATAGCTATAGCTTATAAACACAGCTAAAATATATAGTTATAGTTTATAAACACAGCTAAAATATATAGTTATAGCTTATAAACACAGCTAAAATATATAGTTATAGCCTATAAACACAGCTTAAATATATAGTTATAGCTTATAAACATAGCTAAAAAATATAGTTATAGCTTATAAACACAGCTAAAATATATAGTTATAGCTTATAAACACAGATAAAATATACAGTTATAGTTTATAAACAAAGCTAAAATAAACAGTTATAGCCTATAAACACAGCTAAAATATATAGTTATAGCTTATAAACACAGCTAAAATATATAGTTATAGCTTATAAACACAGCTAAAAACAGTTATAGTTCATAAACATAGCTAAAATAAATAGTTATAGCCTATAAACACAGCTAAAATATATAGTTATAGTTTATAAACACAGCTAAAATATTTTGTTATAGCTTACTAACACAGCTAAAATATATAGTTGATAAACATAGCTAAAATAAATAGTTAAAGCTTATAAACACAGCTAAAATATATAGTTAAAGCTTATAAACACAGCTAAAATATATAGTAATAGCTTATAAACACAGCTTAAATATATAGTTTATAAACATAGCTAAAATAAATAGTTATAGTTTATAAACATAGCTAAAATATATAGTTAAAGCTTATAAACACAGCTAAAATATATAGTTATAGCTTATAAACATAGCTAAAATATATAGTTATAGTTTATAAACATAGCTAAAATATATAGTTATAGTTTATAAACATAGCTAAAATATATAGTTATACCTTATAAACACAGCTAAAATATATAGTTATAGCTTATAAACACAGCTAAAATATATAGTTATAGCTTATAAACATAGCTAAAATATATAGTTATAGTTTATAAACATAGCTAAAATATATAGTTATAGCTTATAAACACAGCTAAAATATATAGTTATAGCTTATAAACACAGCTAAAATATAAAGTTATAGTTTATAAACAGCTAAAATATATAGTTATAGCTTATAAACACAGCTAAAATATAAAGTTATAGTTTATAAACATAGCTAAAATATATAGTTATAGCTTATAAACACAGCTAAAATATATAGTTATAGCTTATAAACACAGCTAAAATATATAAATAAATAGTTATACTTTGTAAACACAACTAATATACATAATTTTATTGATTATACCTATTGTGTTCTTAAGCTTTAAGTTACTTACTTGGTTTGTATTCAGGAACATAAAACAAAGCTCTAATATTAAGGGGAGCATCAGTTTTATAGTGCATATGATATCTAGGTTTATCATAGGCGTTGGCAATAAAACGATAAAATTCTTCATGCATTGCATCTGTAATATCTCGAGCTTCTCTCATCCATAATGCCTGAAAAAATACAAGTAATGTTTCAATTTAATTTTATCTCTTGACAAAACTAAATTCTCTAATTTCTGCAGGGTAAATTATTTGAGAATCAAGAAGCCAATATTGAAAAATTTGTTTTTGAAAATATCCAAGAAAGTTTTCATAAGTTGCACCATCTGAAACTATTGTGTCGTTCTTACGTCATAGAAATAATAGACCTGAACCTATTTGGAGTCAACCAAATTAAAAAGCAGGACTAAATCAGTTGATTGACGTATAGAGTCATGATAATTTGCGTTATAGAAAGTAGTTCAATGAGGTTACGCCTTTAAAATGTCTACTAATCATACTTGTGTTAGGATTCTGATAAACAAGTCAGATACGCTTTTGTATGAAGACATACTTCAGTTAGGTCAACAATTTTTATAAATATTTTTTCATTCATGTAAATATCAATATACAATATGATGAATATGCATCATTTGACTCTCCCTTGCCTCAATTTTAACTTGATACAGTCTTGTATACATTCAATCTACCAAACTTCCAAAGAAAGCAAATGTCATTTTACTACTTTGAAAATTATGACATACATGTAGAATTGTTTGCATTAAGTAATCAAAACTTGAAATAAAATTTGTATATGTCATACCTCTACTATATTAGCCTTCTTTCCATTTAAAAATATTGGAACACCAACAAAATTACTGTACTTCTTGACAATTTCTAAAAGAAACGCAAATAATTTTATGACAGTTTTCAGACTGAAAATTAAATTCCTCTCTAAGGGACAGGTATGAAGTATAACATAAGTTACTAAGCCATTATCAACATTCTTAAAACCAATGCTATTGTTCTTCTGCACAATTTTGAAAAGTGGTATCTTATGTGTCGAGAAAGGAAAAGTTGCTTTGGAATAACACAAACTATGCATACCATTTATTTTATCTTCTTTGGAATAGTCATAACAATCTCCCTTTAAATGAACCACAATTTTAGTTCCTCTCTGAACCCCTTCAGCCTCACTTATTTCATAAGAACCAGTTCTATAATATCAACAAACAGAATGGTGACCAACCATATCAGGGTAGAAAAACACAAGACAGTAGTCAAACATCACAACATTAGAAAATATCCTATACATCAAAAATGAAGAACCCTTATTGGTTCATCTTCTAGAATTTAAATTTTGTAAGAACAGATCTGAAGTTAACAACAAAAACATTAAAGCCAGTGTTACATTTAACAGTATAAACCTAGTTTAAAAAGGAAAGGCAATGCAGTGTTTGATGAAGAAAAACTCATTCTTTATAAGACATATTGAAGCGGGAGTATAAACACAAGATATATAGATAAACTACTTCTCGGTTGATTACATACTAAGTTTCAAAACACATACAGGTAACGTTATCAAGTAAAATGATTAACAACAAAAAACAGCATGGGTTATATAGGTACACTGCTGTACAGTTTAAAGTTTGTTAATCACGCGTAATGCAGCATCGCCATAATGAAGAAAAGAGTGTTTGGAAAGTGTTATAAGGGCCCAACCACATCCTTAAACCTACAAAGCACCTTCCAAACTTAAGACATGGGTAATATCTGATAACATTTTGAAGAATCTAATTGAATTACCCGTCAGAGGTCCATTTATATGCTGGTTCGCCTGCTTTATAGGACTGGGTGAAAACTTCAACTTTTTCTCCTACCATAAACGTAGAATAAAAACCAACACCAAACTGTCCTATTAGAGAACTAGCTACTTCATTTTTACCTTTCAACTGTTCTACAAATGCCTGCAAAATTCAAAGTTTAAAAAAAATCATGGTAAAACAATGGATAGGCCTACATTAATTAAAAGGAAGTTGAATAACTACATTGAAAACATTGGAATATCATGAACAATTGAGTACCAATCTTGTGCATTTAGTGTACAAGATACTTATTCTTTCTAAGATGAGTGCCAAATACAAACAACCTGGTAAATGCATTATAGACTGGGAAACCTATGTAAAATCCTCTCATAAAAAGGCAAATGTCTAACTCACTGAACCCCAGTCAAAGTCAATGAAAATGAAGTAAATAAATGACTCATTTGAATAACTGAAATGTATTGAATATTCCTTTGTAGTCTGAGCCATTAAATTAAGAATCATAAAACTGCAGTTATGTCCCTTGATATAGTAAGCTTCTTCAGTTTTGGATTTTACACCTTAAAGGAATACTTGTGGGCTGAAACAGGTATATTTATCAGGCAAAGAAATAATTTTTCAAATTCTGGAATGAATTTTAAAATAATAAATAAAAATATCTGGTTCTACCTTTGAGCCTGATTTAGCAATAGTTCCCAAATTTTCTACTAACTCCTCTCTAGTTAAGCCTAAACCTGTGTCCTATAAACAATAATAAATATATATGGAAAAATAGGATGATGAAAAAAACGCTGTTCAATTATGGCTAAGAAAAGGCAAAAAAGTCCTTATCAGAAATAGTAAATTGAATCTTTTCTTTCTATTTGAATTATTTTGCGAACTAATTTATCAAATCTCTCAAATAAAATTGTGTTTCCATAACAACTTCATAATATGTACGTTAATCAAAATTGCCAATTTCCAACATGTCACAGTGGTGAAAAATGATTGGAGAAATAGTCCACAGTATGACAGACCTGTAATGTAAAAGTTTTTTTAGCGTCATCCGTTTTGATGTGAATTTCTAATGGAATTTCACTATTCAGCACATCTGCTCCGGTTAACTCTAAATAACGTAATTTCTCCAGGGCATCACTGGCGTTGGAAATCAACTCTCGGATAAAAACCTGAAAAAAAAATCATATCAGACAAATCAGATTTCAGATTAATGAAAAAAATTTGGAATGAAAACAAGGAATATGAAGTGATAGAATTAGCTTGATTGAAATGTATCCCCTGAGGACCTGACGTTATTACTAGATTGGGCTGCTCTATTGGAATCAATGATGTCTGACTCAAGTATGGTTTTAATCACAAGTCAAAAGTTAACTGGACGTTTAAGATTAATTTATTTGTTCACTGATTAATAAATCAATCACATGCATACTTGTGGTATTATGACCATTGAGTATAATTGTTCATAGACAACGAAGTTGAAAATCTAGACTGTGAATTTTGAGATCTGGCCAATAAAGTATTCCATCTATCTAATATGTTCAATACAAGCTTTATTTTTATGATGGATATTCATTTCTTATCATTAGCTGGTATTGATCAAATATTTTTGCTTGATAAGCAATGAGCTTTGATTCATCAAGATATTTAAAATTAACTGAACCAGATTTAAGGAAGAATTTCTTCAGATCATGGATGGAGAGTGATTTGTCTTTTCAGTCATTGAGAATTTTTTTTTCAAATTTCAGGGTAAGAATAAGGCCTTTAATTATCTGAATCAATAAAAACATACAGAAATTTTCTTTATAAGAGTATAAAATATCTATCATGTTTTAAAACATGGTATAGTTACTTTTTGTTCCAAAGCAGGCAGTAAACATTTGATGACAGCATACAAACAGTTTTGTCTATAAAAAAACGAAACAAAAACTGTTGTTTTGCCCTCACTATAAAACAACTCAGATGACTTTCCTTACCTCCTTTTCTGAATACAATGATTTCGCCACAATATCTAATAATTGTCGGGTTTCAGCCTGAAATTCATGTTGATCTGATGGGCCTGAAATAACAAATTAACATCAAAAGGATTCGTAATAGCTTCTGTGGTCCATGTTGTTAACAGGGATAGCCCTCTATATCAAATTGAATTTCCAATGGGAAATTGGTGGTTTCGTGTAATAATAACTTTGTTTTCAAAACATAAATCTAAAAATGAGACTTTATTTTCATCAATTTAGTTTCTGGAGGTTACTGTTATTTTTTTAATATTAAACGCATGACAAGGTCATAGTATACTAAATTCCCTATTATACATGTACATTTTAGTAATGAAATAACCTTGAGTTATTAGTAGATATTTGAGACATTTTCATTTAAAGTTGGTTTCCCTCATTAATAAGAGCCAAATTATGTTATAATATATATATGTATACATATGAAAATAAGGGAAACCAACTTTAATAATACAAATTAGTGGATCACATTAGCAGTTTTTACAGGTTGGCATCATTTTTAAGTGGATGGCACCCTTAAGATTCACATTTGCCTCTTTAAACAAGGTACAATCTGATTTAAATGTTAAGAAATTGAACTAATAAAACATTAGTTTGAGCAGACTCACTGGAGTCCAACACGGAAAACAAAATAATGAGTTTTACATAAAAACACTGGAAAATCAGGACAAAAACTTGTTGGTTTAATGGTGTGAAGAAAATACATTTATAGATTGAAGATTCAGTTAATTTCATTTTTGATTACATTTAAACTTCAACGCTGCAATGATTCCAGTTTTTTATAACACCAAAAAATCGTAACAGGTTTTTGAAGATAAAGTACATTAAGATAACTTGTAACAGGAAATTCATTAATCTAAATAGGATAAATAAATGACCGAAGCAGAAAGTTTGCCGCGACATTTCTCAAATATTGGCATCAATTGGTAATAAATATTCGGCATTGGAAAGCCTGCCATGTTTGATTAAATTGTTTTTCTCATGAATGCATTTGAGCTGATGGAAGAAAACCGCCTGCCATATTTCAATAGATAGGAACAAATGATAAATCTCTTGTATCGCTACCACTCACGACAACTCTCTCCTTGCAAAAGCCACGTTATAACTTATTGGATTTCGCTGGCCAAATGATCAATTTCATTCCCAATCTTTATTTCTCTTCTGTCGTAGTCTTGTGAATATGATCTCGATAAGACAAAATTCCATTCTACAATTTCATCTTGAAATCTGTTTTCTGGGTCTGTAGAGACTTGGCGTGGAGATCAGGAATTATGATTAGAGTTTTCTTCCTCAATTTGATTAACGGTCTCATCTTGCGCTAATATTGTATGCTGTATTCATAATTCTTCCATTTGGTGAGTAATCAACTGATTGGAAGCCCAGGGGAGATGGAATATTTCTCCGTCATTCACAGTGTCGTCTTGACCAATCAACATGAAAACGATTAGTACAGCCTCCATACAATAGTTGACATTATCTTTAATTTGCATTTTCTCATGTTGCTTGTATTAGAGAAAGATAAGATACAGAATAAAATTCAATTCTAATCCAATAATTTGAGAAATTTTTTAGAAAAACCACTTACAAAAATTTCTTGCAAAAGTAACGGGCCTATTTTGTCATAAGTATGGTATTTCTCAATGTAAAATTACATACTCAAAAGAATTGTGAAGACATTTTCTTAATTTTTTATATGAATCTGGGACACATCCTCTCTTCCACAATTCCAATTTCCAATCAGACACCTGTGGTTCATGCTATCCTACTGAAAATGTGCTTGATGACGTCATTTATGACTAATATGCTTACATAATATAAGGCTTTCAAGATTAGTAACGTTATCAAACACAGAAATTTAACAGAATTGCAGAACCACAGATGAAAAGTGTCTTCTATATGCATAAAAATATTTCGAAAACTTCCTTACAATCCCATTAAGACAAATTTCTTATCATTCGATATTTGTGAGGAACGGGGCCAAGTTCTGTCAGTAGATATTAATCATATCATTGACAATGAAGAATGCTGATGATTTATCAAGAAAAAAAAACAGAAATCATGTCAGTGGAGTGCCTTTTAAATAGTGCTTGATATTGGCAATAATGCCACGCTACGATAGATATCACGATATGGGTCACAATGCGAAACATATCTCGATATGGGGTACTAGATAAAGAGTAAATTTAAGTAACAGTAAATAAATAGTTTGAAAACAATTGGTAAAAGAGGAGTCCCCGGAAAGAATTTATGATGGGTTAAGCTTGCATTGCATTCGACTAGTAAATAAAATATAACCCACTTTATAGGGCTGGGAATCGATTATGATTTTAATATCGATTATCGGCAAATAATCGGTGACGTGCACCGACCGATAATCGATTAATAATCGGTAGAATTTTCATGTCTATTTTAAGTAAGGGAGATAACCACATTCGAGTATCGTAAGCACAGTACATTTGAAAATGAAAGTAGCATATCCTCCCAGCAGATGGAGCTCTACATGGAGTTGTTATTTATAGGCCTATAGTTGTTATTGTGTCGTATTAAAAGTCGATAGCGGTATTATTTGGTAGGTTTTGTGATAGTATTGTTCATTCCATCTTGTAAACAGTTGTTTGAAAAAATTGGTTGGATATAATTTATTGAATCATGATAATCGATTATGGAATTTTAGATCGATAATCGTAATCGGCAGGTAAGTAATCGACGATTAATCGGAATTTCGATAAATTTTGCCAGCCCTACCACTTTATATGGAATGCAATGTATTTGTCAAGTATCGATACAGGACCTCATGATTTGATACGCGTATGGTGGCATTTAGTATCGCGATACATCAATTCAATGATAAATTGTACCAGCACTACTTTAAACAGTGTAAATCTCAGTTTCAGCTAGAACACTGCTAATTTAGGTGCATGGACATGTATTTTGACAAATCCAAAGGTGTGTTTTGTGATCTAGAATACATAGGGAGTTTTTTGGTCTGAAAGTAATTGCATAACAGAGAACCAGATATGTATCTATTTCAGATAAGAAAACCACACATCACTTACCCTAAAGCTACATAACAATACCAAGCAATAATACGTTTAAACTTAAAGTTGGGTTCTCTTATTGTTTTGAGTCAAATCAAGCTTTCTAATTGATAAATCACTGTTACTTATGAATAATCCATGTAGTCTTAAGTTATTTAATCATATGTGGGACATAAAAAGCTTGGGAATTCATTTGACTCTTATCCACTTTGAAACGCTTAATTTAGACTTTATGTTAGATTACATGACCAATTGACGTCATGAAGTGAAGCCGTATAAGAATTAATTTTCGTATTTTGTTTTTTTGAACTAAAGCCGATTTTAATTAATTCATTGTATTTTGCAAAATAATATATAAATTAACTTTTTCCTCTTAATACATATAATAAATGGAATGGCAAATAAACATCGAAAAATAAGAGACTTAATCATGTTTCTTAAGGCCGACAAGAGAAATCCTGTTGTTATGCTAATTACAAGTTAATTAGAGCCTGGTATTTTTCCTCAATGATAAGAACATCTCTACAGGCGATTGATATAAGTATTAGCAGTCCAATTATCAAATATGAATAAATGAAAGTAATGGAATCCAACTTTAAGCCCTTGAAATCACAAATGTTTACAGCAGAAGAGCATTGACAAGCAATGTAGTGTGAAGATAAGAGAGGATTTTATAAGATCATGCATCAGTTGTTAGTGGTAGAAGACAATCACACAACACAATCATAGCTTGTCATACATAGAGAAACATGACAATAATATCTTATCAAATCATGAATGAGAGATAGTCTTTCGTTAATAACCTGACAAGTCCAATTAACAAAGTCATTATAGCTTCGTTCACAATCAAACACTGGTGGCTGAATGAGTTAGATGTTTAAAAATTCTTATATTTGATTGGAATGAATGAATAGAGTTTTATGTCCTACTCTTCTGCACATTATGGGCTTACTCAGACAGCAAGGCCAAGCAGTGTGCACTGAAGGAAATTTTGCCAGGACAACAGCATTAGCCTACTCTTTTTCGATTTCCAACTGTCAAGGGATCTCTAATTTACACAGCCTGTAGCACAAAGGGCCTCGGTTTATTGTCCCATCCTAACAAATAAACATTTTTTCCATGTCGTTCCCTCCAACCTGCATCACTGACAAGGGGAAACCGGGCTGAAAAATCCAAAAGTTCATCTCAACCTTTGCAAGGATTGAACCCTGGACCTTAAGTTTCAAATTGGAAACTCAAATAAATAAATAAACCCAAGTCTAAGAAGTGAAGAAGGATGGAGGTAGAACCATGTCGGTTTTTAGACAATGAGTCGATACCCTGTGTGCTTTAACAAAAATCATACAAAAAATGTGCCTCTAAAATTTAATCCTTTAATTGACAAAATAAAATGTAAATATTGAATCAATAAATGTGGACAAATACCCTTTTTTTCAAGCTTTTCCAAAAAATTATGCATATTGAGAAAAATTCCTTAATCATTCAGACTTTTTACATGTATACCAAGAAATAACTTCCTTCCTTAAAAATGCGGATTTGTTCAAAAACCTTTTTACAATCCCAGTTTATAATTGAAACTTCGATAAACCATACAGTGTGAATGTGATTGGCAAATCTCTACAGAAATGTGGAATAATTGGCTAGAAATTGAATTGTCTAGTGAATTCAATTAGTCAAATGATTTTTACCCTTCAAAACTAAACTAATATTGATAAAACTAATTAACATATTTATTTTTCATCTGACAGACAGTTTTAAGTTTTTTAGATGATGAAATAAAGTTTGAGAAACATAAAGAGATGTTTTTTGACATGGACACAATTTGCGTTCAAATGGAGAAAATCTAATTGAGTTTTCTCCAGATCGTGTCTCTGAAAGAAATCTGGAAAAAGATTTGTTTTAGTCGTCTGAAAGCAAACAAACAGACGTATTTCGATTGTCGGCAAGATTCCAAGGCAGGGCTACTAATCAGAGTAATTGCTGATAGAATCCGTGCAATTTAGAAACGTAATCCAATCATAGCTGGAGAAAAATTGATTTATGCTGGCTTAAGAGCAATCGTCTATTTATCCGCGAAATAAGTAATCTCCTCTTGAGGGTCTATTGTGAAGTCATCATTGATCTATTTGAATGACAATCTGATTTCTCCACAGCAAACCACTTTTTGGCGACTTAGTTTAATGGAGAAACGTTGTATGTAGGGTAATAACGCTAGAAGTTTTCTCCACTTGTGAATATATTAAAGAGTTTTATATTGAACATTTAGCCAAGCCTTAGTCTCTGGGGATTCAATTTAATCAAGTAGAAGAGCGAGGTTTTTATAAGACTTATAGTAAATTAAGCGAATATATAAAATCACCTTTCTGATTTGAATGAAGATGGGGTTATTTGAGTCGTTTTTAAATATCCATTAAATCATTTGTTCACGGCCCGCTACTGACGTTTAAGATCTCTGATTACTGGGAACGCAACACAAGATAGAGATAGAGTTCGCTCCTTTTTTACACCACATTAACCAATAAGTATAAATATCCAATATATATATGTATAAAGTTAATTTTTATGGCTGGCAATAGATAACTAGCCTATTATATTACCTTCTTCACAGAAGAACTCGACTGATCTCTAACTAATCTCTTGCTTATCAATGAGTTAATCTAGATGCAATTTACAACAAAACTAAACATATACTTAGTGACAAACAATTGGTCTTGTGTAACGCTACTCTTAGCCTTTAAATTCATTTTGACAATTTCTTAGTCACGAAACAAAGTAATGTATTGTTGGAGGTCACTGATGGAAAATTGTAGGTGGCATGTAACTAAATGTTTTTGAAGATGTAACGATACACTAACGCTAGAGTTAATCGGAGGGTAAGATGAACTCAATGGATCTTATCAGTTAGCATGTTCTTCAAAAGCTTTATTTGCTAACGTTTTTAACTCCTAATCTACGTTAACAATACTGAAATTATCCCCACAGATTAATGTGCATTTAAATGGTCCAAGATCAAGCTTCACTGAGTAATATCAAATGTTTTGTGAGAAAAATGTTTGTTTTATGGATTTGTCATTGCATGTTAACCTCATAAATGTCTTTACTGAATGTTTCTCCAATTCAAATTGTATTGGTTTTATTTGATTTTAACAACTGATAGCCCATTAGGATGACTAGAATATTAAATTTAAGATAAACCAACAAGGTGCTTGTAAATTGGAGAAATTAACAAAATGTAGTTGCCTAGCATGTTAAGCCTACTTGCCACACGTATCTTTAGTATATTATGAACAGTTGTGTGAAGGCCTACCAAAAATTTGACTTGTCCCAAGATATTTTAACATAATTTAATTGTATCATTTAAATCAGATGAAAACTATAGTCTCTTTTTTTCTTAGAGTCAAGGGCAATAACTCCAAAACTCTGATTAAATAATGGTCGAATTCCAAATTGACAAATACAGAAGGTCACACACAATTCCATCAAAATCAGATACAAATTGAAGTCTCTACAGTGTTAATAAACAAATCTTGAAGTGTATTTACAAAGTCAAGGGCAACAACTAAAAAAATATTCATCAAAAAATTGTCAATTTTGAATTTGTCCAAGATCTTTTGGATATAATCCCACAGACAAACTAAAAGTCAAATCTGACTAAAACTGTTGCCTCTTGTACATTCACAAGTCTTTGCTTAATATGCAAAAAATTAACCACTTTCTTTTCAGAACACCTGATATTACTCTGAGACTAGGTTTTGTCAACTTATTTTCTGTCATGGAAAGTCTATATAGCTTTATATTTATGCATGAAGCATGATTTATAATGATATATCACTTAAGACCATTCATTACTTTGGATTTATTGATGCAGTGGTCAAGTCTGGATTTTTGGATTGGGTATTCAAAGCACTGTATGAACAAGACATTTAACAAAGATCAGCAAAATTTGAAACACAGAATTAACACACACAAAACAAACAAGTCTAGAATCTGTATGTACAAAATATAACATTTGGTGCTCCTTCAAAATTTGAAAACAAAGAAGTCATTTTTTCCTTTCCAAATAGAGTCAATATCATTTTCCAAGCATCTCAAGATAAAAACAAACATCAACTATTTAAAAGCAACTGAAACCAATTTCCTCCCATTAAAAATTCCATCAAGAAGTTGATCAAAAAGTGAAAACTCGACAGTGGAAAGAAAATTAAATCAATGTTGCATCAAGTTCATCCAATTAAGTCTATAATTTTTCCTCTTACTCCACCAATCAATGATGACCTCCCTTCCCTTGCAACTCTTCAGCTAGAAAGGTAAATTAACTCTTTGATTGACATGTAGTTAATGAAAGTGATTGTACGGCAAGGAGAAACAGAAATATTGCTTGCCGCAAACTTACAGTAAACAGACGGGATAATTCATACTAGAAATAAATATCGTTGCTATAGTTTTACAACAAGGGCAATAACTCAAATGAACATATATACTTCAAAAACGCCCATATTTGTTACAACGAAATTGATTTATCCTCTTTTAATAAGATGTAGCTGTCTAATTTTGGGCTTTACCAGCTATAAGATCTCAATTTCAGCAATCCATATAACTTTTATAAATCAGAATTTGCACATAGAGTTCTTAACTCAGCAATAACCTATTACATTGGAAATAACTCGCCCTTAACAACCAAAAGTTCTTGCTGATTTGTAGAAAAACAGATATTTCAGATGAAAAGACATAAAATATAGTCATTGTAATTAAAAGCTGGCCATTTTACAAAAAATTAATTTTCAGAACATACATCAAACCTAGAAAGTTCAAACAGAATTTTGTTTTAAAATTATCCTATAACTAGATGTACTGGATAAAGCCAGTATGAATTGGTAATAGAAATTAGTTCTCAATAAAGCTATTGACCTGCCTTTAACTTCATGTTTCTATTCTTCATTTGCTAAAAGCAAAATTCTACCTCATAAATATTTGTAAAAATTTTCATTAGAGAATGTCAAAAAAGTCCTTAGGAATGTGGGGAAAAAAATACAAAATTGATGGATTTCCAAAGAGAAAAAAATAGAGCGCTGCATGAAAACACAGAAAGGCGACAAGAAGAAAAAGGAGAAAATGGCAATCAAATTCAATCCTCTCGGGTGCTTGACTATTGATTTAATTTCTTTCTGACGAGGATAATTTACCAATGTTTTTATTTCTTGCCATATTCTCTATTTGAGGTGATGTTTGGGTTGCCGAGAGAAATTGGTTGATTATACAAATAAAGTAGATAACACCTCAAACAGAAAAAAAATATAATTCTTGGCAAAGAGTTGAAAGTTACTTTGTAGGAAAAAAAATTGATAGGTTTGAACGCAGTCAAATCTTTCTTGTAAATATGCAACTGTGGATGTGTAATAATGATATTAGTTTTTGTGTGAAACCAAACATGATAAATGTGATTCTATGGCAGCCATATTGACAGATCAAATAAAGTTATTCTTCAGCACAATAAATATCATCCTACTTCATTTGCTACTGTCAATTTTACACGACCATATATCAATATCTAATCACAGACGACGGGCAAGTTTTATCTTGCTTCCAAAATGTTGTTGAATATTTATTTCCTCCCAACATCAAGTGACGACATTTCAGACTCAAATTTATTGATATCCATACAAGTTAATCAAATTTTATTTTCACATTTTTTCGACTTTTATCAAGTATTTTCAAATGTCAAAACTGTTTTTCTTTGATTAAACATTTGAAATTATGAGGAAAAAATGCCTGAATTCAATATGAAGCTTAATCAATATAAGAAGCAATTCAGATAATAAAAAGAACACTAAAAGTTGTTGTAAAAAGCCATTAATGAAATCATTAGTTTGTATAGAGCCATTCACAAACACTTAAAAACACTTGGAAAACAGAATATTTCTACAAAGTACGGTCAAATTGTCATCAAAACAGCTCGAGAAGAATAATTCAATTAATCTCATTTTATGGTTATTACTGTATTTCATAACTTTCTAGCTGGATCTTGAAGGCTGGAACTTGAAGACTTGTGTCTTGGACATCCAGGTCATTATGATCTTATATAATTAACAATCATTTGAATCTGCTTAACAGGAGAAAAACCTGATGTTCCTAGCCAGGGGTTTTCAATGCTGGAGTTGCGTCCCAAAGCTGGGAACGTGAGAAAAACTTTTGGGAGACGCAACATAATATAATCGCAAAAAAATGTTGTTTCTGTGAACATGTTATGGTTTAAGATTTAATGCAAGGCCGTGCCAGGTGTAATTTTTTTTATACAATATGGTTATATGAAGAGTTTAATGAATTTTTACATATTCTATTCGACAGTTATGGTAAGTCGATATTTGATGTGAAATAGAGGACGCGAACTTTTCCTTAACCAAAAAATGGGGACATTGCTGAAAAAGGTTGAATACCCCTGTGTAAAGTAGTATTGATAGATATACAGAGAGCTGTGTTCAAACTGAACAGATCTTGCTGATAATTTTTACCTTTTTGAATCACAATAATTTAATATAATATCAAAGACATACTTTCCCGATACATTTTCAGTATATAAAATTCTGACATAATAAACTTTTACATATTCATTAAGATAGCTTGCCAGGCAAGGTAACATATGCTCACACATCCGAATTTTTAAATAATTTTTCCTTTGATTCATACCATAATATACATTATCAATTCCAACTAAAATTCTAAATTGTCAAATTTAAATTTGACAGCTGTCTTTAAAATTTCAATAATCACTACAAGTTTCATCAAAATTGATTTAAAATTGTACCTTCTTTTGCACTCACAATAAAATTTTGCCATGACTTTACTAAATCTAGGGCAATAACTAAAAAAAATTCATTGAAAAATAGTCAAATTCACACTTGACCACTGTCCTATCAATTCCATTACTCATACCAAGTTTTATCAAAATCCACAGAAAATTGTAGCTTCTATTTTACCCACATTAAAATTTTGATGAAATTATACTAAGTCAAGAACAATAACTTACAAACCGTTCATCCAAAAAATCATATAAATTTTACATTGTTTTTTAATCCATGTTAACTGTGACACATATCAATTATTATATAATTATCATTCAAATATATAATCAATTATGCCTCTCCCAGTTATTCTAATTAATTCCTTATTTTTTTGATTGCCCAACACTTATTGGTCCACATACTTTATTAAATGTACATAGTGAAGGAATTGTCTGGTTCCCCCTATGACATTTCTGCTGCCCCGTTTCCTCATTTGAAAAACAAGGTTTTGTACAGGTACCACTTAAAGACAAAGTACTTACCTTTTGCTCTTTCATCATCTCTTATAATAGAATGATATTCTTCTGCCTCTGCATCAGTGACAGGTTCTCCAGTGATAGGTTGTTCTTCTGGTGGTGGTGTACTACTAGCACTGGCTTCTGATGGAGTACCAGTACTATAAACTCTACTCTTCCACTGTCTGGAACTCAATACTCTACTCTTTTCTGAAATTAACAAGAAAATTTTTTAACAGGTGCAACCAAATGTATAGAGAAATGATAGTAATGTCATGAAAATGACAGTGATGCATTGCTGCTTTTCAGGGTAATTTTTTCTGAAATCTTTACTTAAATAACTGATTGTAATTGTACTGTTACCTGTAAATCATAAAACTAAAATAGATTTATAAATACTATTATCTAATGGAGTATACATTTGAACCTTGTCAAGCCACAAACTGGTCTTGATCAGTAAGGAATCCCAGTATGGAATAAAAAAAAAATGGAAAAATGGAAAATATCATCTGAGACGGAGGGTTGAGAGGGCAACAAACTTTTGTGTGGGGTACAAATAACAAGTGGTTGCCTAGCAAGATACGCCCACTTAAAATATATTTTCTGTTTTAACACAGGCAAAAACTCTAAGATTATTTAGGTCTAATCCAAGTTCTCGTCAATATAAATGTTCACACCAAATTTCATTAAAATCAGATGAAAACTGTATTGTCTATCGCAATCACAAGCCGCGTTTTGACTAAGTCAAGTGCAATAACTCAAAAACAGTATATCGAAATGTCAATTTCGAACTTGACCAAGATGACATCAACTTCAATGATCATACCAAATTTCATTCCAATCAGATTAAAACTCTTGTCTCTATCGTGTTCACAAGTCTATTTCGACGCAATTTGACTTAGTCAAGGCCAATAACTCAAAAAATGTTCACCCAAAAATCGTCACAATCAAATTTGTCCAAGATTTCAAATATAAATGATAACACCAAATTTCATTCAAATCAAATGGAAATTGTGATCTCTATCGCGTTCACAAGCCAATTTTGAGGCGTTTTGGCTAAGTCAAGTTCAATAACTCAAAAACCGTTCATCGAAAAATCGCCAATTTCGAACTTGTCCGAGATCTCATCAATAATAATGATCACAGAAAGTTTCATTTAAATCCGATGAAAACTGTAGTCTCTATCGCGTTCACAAACCAATTTTGATGCGTTTTGGCTAAGTCAAGTGCAATAACTCAAAAACCGTTCGTCGAAAAATTGCCAATTTCGAACTTGTCCAAGATCTCATCAATATTAATGATCACAGAAAGTTTCATTTAAATCCGATGAAAACTGTAGTCTCTATCACGTTCACAAGCCAATTTTGACACGTTTTGGAAAAGTCAAGTGCATCGAAAAATCACCAATTACAAACTTGTCCGAGATCTCATCAATATAAATGATCACAGCAAGTTTCATTCAAATCCGACAAAAACTGTAGCCTCTATTGCGTTCACAAGCAATTGTGGACGGACCGACGGACGGACAGGGGTGACGACAATATACGACCACATTATAATGTGGGCATATAAAAATAGGTGGGGTCCCTAATCAATGAACATGGCAACTTTTTTTGTCATTGACATTCAGATTCTTGAATTGCAGGATGAAGGAAATTTGTAACTGATTCCAGAGATATTCCATGTTCTATTTCAGGTTATTATTTCTTGAAACTTGACCAACCTAGACATGGGTTTTAACTATTTCTTACATTTTTGATCTTACTTCAGACAATAACTTATTTGCTATTAACACAGAGACCGGGAGAAAAATGCAATATCAAATTCATCAAGAAGCTGCATGCAATTCATCGGCCTACACATTTTCATTATACTCTGGCCGTACTTTTGTTTTTTACCAGGAAGCACGTTCTATTTCATGACGCAATTCTATGTACTTTACTCGTGTAAATAACAAAGCTAATATTACCATAATCAGTTAAACGATTCGAGCAGCCGTTAGATAATCTGTATATTGGAGCCAAAGTAGACTTAAGATGATATTGTTGAAACAATTTCGATAAATATTTCTTGTTTGTGAAGATTTTAGATCGAATGGAGGTCGCCATCTTGTTGAATGACTAAATATAGCAGCCAATCGAAATAAGGCAATATGGAATAATCCACTTCCGGTTCATTAAAGGTGCTTGGCCTGCTATCCTGTAAAATACAGTGGGCTAAATTTTAACAAAAATAATATACTTTAAGGGGGTTGACAACCTTATCGTTCGAAGTGTATTTCAATCAAGAAACGTATTAATTTTATATCCATTCTATTTGGCATTAAAAGAAACTCATCTAGTAAAAATTTTAGCTCAATCGCTTCAGTAGTTCGTCTGATATCCGTCCGTGAAGATAATCTATTTATAGAACAAAACGGGGTATTCCTCTATGTAGACGTACAAATTACGTTGTCAGTTGACATTTGTGATTACAACGTCATCGGCTAAATAAACATTCTCTACGTTTGCTGGTCAGTTATTGTTAATATCGGCACGCGAAGTAAGAGTTTGTGTATCGGGGGAATCCAGAAGTCACGTGATGTCCCATAAATCTTTACGTCACATGTAAACAAATAAAATTTTATGATTGGTGGGTGGAAGGGTTTTGACATGTGCTAATCCATTGTTTTAGCACTCCAATTATGTGGATATCGGTGCATATCGATGCCTAAAAGGTGCTTAAAGATTTCTACAGCATGAAAGACAATCTTTTAACAACATGATCGTTTATTTCGTAAGGTTTACATGTGTTTGCAAAATGTTGAAAAAAAATGCCATTTTTCCAAAAGCATATCTCGCTTACGATTTATCCGATTTTTACAAACTTTGGCTTCAACTAAAGCTTACGATGTCCTCTGTAACTTTACGTTGGCTTTTTTTTATAAAATGAATAGTTTTTTAAAAATTCAATTTTTCGTAAATGTACTCGCAAAATTTTGATTTCTATCAATATCTTCAAAACAAAACAAAATTTTCCAAAAAGCCAACGTAATTTTGTAGAGATACATGTAGACTTGCGTTGTGCAAAATTTCAACCTTCTATATTAAAAAGCCTAGTAGATATGCTAATTTTAAGGGAATAATTGACGTTTTTTTCGTTCATCTTTCATACCCGATTTCTTAAAGTTGAAATGTCATAAAGAAATAAATTTTATATTTTTGGATAGCTGAAAGTCCCCTCTTTCCATTGATATTTAAATATTTCAGATAGGTGGAAAAGAAGTGGTTGAAATCGTCTATTTTTTGTACATAGGTTTAGGGTTGTCAACCCCTTTAATTGAATGAAATTAAACATGATGCTTAGGCTTCACAAGAATTCAAAAAATCTAGGCTTACCTGTTATGTTTGAAATAAAAATGGACATATTGGTTGGAAAAAGTAATGGTAAAAGAAAATGGCTATTGGGGATTTGTAAAATCGTCAAATTAAAATGTACCTTGGAAGTATTAAAACGAGATCAATCTGTCATCACCGTCTACCAACTGAAACCAAGAAGTTCCGATCTATTGCATGTAGGCATAAGGAGTTTAAAAAAGTATTTTCCTGTTAATAACCAAGGAATTTAAAAAAAACTAAGGACTACATAAAAGTTTTCTATGGAAATATGGGCCGTTATTTCAAGTTTTTTCGACCAAATATAATCAAGACTGATTTCAATTGGCGAATTATAGAATACTGAGCCTACATTCTAATGTCAAAAAATAAAGCAGAGTATTTATTTTTTTTAAAAAGGTACGGTTGTTTGGTGAGGATAATTTAGACTATAGCTTTAATTTCAGAATATAAAAGAAAATGGCAGAAGACCTGCAAAAACTTAACTTGCATTAAATTAAAGTTACAAGAGAAATCGATAGGAAATATATCAGATAAAATGCCGGTAAAGAAAGGGATGAAACTTGAATCTGATTGTATCGTCTACTCGTGGTTCTTTACCAATCAGTTTACAAGGGAACTAGCGATTAACTTGTCAAATTCTTTCCCGATATCAAGTATTAATGGTAGGGGGAAGAAATCACAATGTCGACTATTTGACAACCTAGAATGATCGATATTCCTTCTCTTAACTTGTTCACTATCTCTCTCTCTCTCTTCCTTCAATCCTATTTCTTCCACAGGCTTTCTCTTGATAACTTTCTTTGCCGTTTCTTAAAGTGCTGTAACAACAATTCACCAAAGATTAGCTGATGCCACCTACACGTTGCGAAAAGGAGTAACAGCAAGCCTATGCCTGGAGGATGCCAGGGGTAAATTGGTAGAATTCTTAAATTCATTTGAAAGGTTTTAATTTTCAGTCTAAAATATAGTTTTTTTTAATTCTCCCCTAAGATTCACGTTTCATTTCCTAAGGTAATACGTCAGGTAAAAATATGAACTTTTTATCTTTTAGTATAGGTCCATGCCTTCAATGTCAACGTTTTTCAACTGACTCAAAGAACTGAAACTAGCTTTCCCTGGGCGAGGAAGACAATAAACGTTTGGTCGCCCATTAAGATGGGGGAGGGAACATTCTGGCAAGGATGTCCGTCTATTGATGATGAAGGTGGGTATAGAGGTACCATGTGCTGGGACTTAACGTATGTCCATGGACCATAACAATTAACTAATTTGAATCGAATAGGCTCATGCCACTATCCGAACAAAATTTCTGTCATTGCACTATGCAATCTGTTTTCCGTCATCATTAACTAATAAATACCAAAGAATTGGGGCCATAAACTCCCATTTATTTCATCATAGGGACACAAGGGCATCAACGGGTTTGAAAAATCAGGTTATCTCCCTTTGGTCACAATTCAAATAAGCATAGCATGAAAGAAATAAATGACTATCTGAGTTATGTTTATTTTCAGCGTTACTGTAGAAATATTAAATATGTATACATGATTGAAATGATAGACATACATACTTGGTTACTTAGCCACAATTCTCCACAAATTGTGTAATATTCTCAAATGTACAATTATACAAATATACAAATATTTACGAAGTACGAGGAAAAATGCCACACACGAGAAGTTTAAAATCGAGTAATCCAAATATCAATCGGTATTTTCAAGAAATCAATTATCATTGTAATGATTTTAAAAAATATCAAGAAATGTCACTTTCAAAATATCAATTACCATTTGGGTAGAAAATGATTTAATAATATATATAATTGTCATTATGTTTTTTGTAAAATATCATTTATATAATATTTTCTAAAATGTATCAATTATGGTTTTCAAAATTACAAATATATTTTCATTTTCAAAATATCAATTATCAAATATTATTATTTCTTATCAGTTCTCATTAAAGATATCAATTATCGTTTAAAAATATCAATATTTTGTTATATCTAACGACCGATTAAAATACTATTGATAAATATCATTAGCTATTTTCATTCAATTAACTTCCACAAATCAAAAGCTCTCTCCTCAGACAAAAATCAAATATTTCATGTGGCTAGAGTTATAATTCTTACTTCTGTCGGAGAAATATAAAATATTATTATAGTCGCTAGATTTGTCGAAATATTATGGATTTTTCTTTGAAGTAGCTATTTATGAGGAGGCAATTATTATGATTTATAGAAGCTACATATTAATCAAGTCTAAAGGAATGTAGATCGTAGTACTTTCGTCCTCTTGGAAATGACGTCAGGAAGCCAAGACAGGAAAAGTCGTGTTTCAGACACCCCCTCAATATAGTATGACGTACGTATAGTTAAAGTCAAGTCAATAGAAATATCAACTTGTACATTCTTTTAACGACTACACAATCACTTCATCAATATTTAATAGCACCTACACAATAAGAATAACGTTCATATGATATACCGTTATAAAACATAGCCTTATCTCCTTGTCTTATATCAACTTTTAATTGTTAAGTGCTCCTTGATATTATCGCCAAATTATAATTGGACCATAAGTTACTGAGCTTTCGCGCTTGTAAACACCGTTTACTTGATACTATCACGCAATTTTAGAGATTTTCGACTCAGTGCATAAATTTAACGTTAGCAGCCGAGTTCCCAGTGCGAGAAATCGGATCTTAAACACACAACGAGACATCAATACTGTACTCCAATACCCCCTGTCGTGACATTGGACTCGTCCGTATCAGTAAGCGTGCCATGAAATATCAGTTGGTTGCTTCAATACTGTATAGAGATTGTTATAAAGCATTGTATATTCACTGTACTTCGACATGGAAACATGAACAACTGTAATCTAACGGATGTAAACACTATGCTAGATATAACCTAGCGTCTAACTTTGGATTATTAACTGCATACGCTGTGTTATTTTCTCATAACGGTGTATTTAGGATAGTGACTGACGAATATCAGTAAAGGAAGTTTGTTGTTTTCATAAGGCAGTCTATTTATAAAAGATGTCATTGTCCGTGAAACGTTTAGTAAAGGGGCTTATGTCCCCTGCTCTAAAACAAGCTCCTTAGATGAGATAAGAAAACCTCTCATCAGGGGGAGGTCAGGCTATAATTGTGTGCATGGTGGTAGCATGGGGGATTTTCTTTCCCCCAAAAGGCGCGACGTTGTAGATCGGCTGAGAAAAAGAATCGAGAACTACCGTCGTCACCATTTCGGCCGAGCAGGGGGATACGAAAATTATAACGGTCTAGGAGAACATTATCGTCAAGACAATCTTTTACCAGTATTACATCAAAGGTGGCGAGAAAGTCGAGCAAAAAAGACAACGAAAGCTCCCAAAGCAAACAAAGACAACTGCTCTCAAAACGACCCACGAAATTTAATTGTAACGGTAAGACATCTTTCTTTAACGCAGTGTAGTAGGCAGTGAGTAATGTGTGTTTATGATTGAGCCCCAATTGGTTTGTGTACATGAATTGTAATGTCAGTTGTTGAGAGGCAAACGGTGTACAACCGTGTTAAATTTAGAATATTTGTTCCCGCTACAAGTTTTTAAAGTATAAACTTCAATATAGTGTATTAATAAGGTCAAGTCGTGCTCTCAGTGCGATATAGCTTGACATACATTTCACTGGTGTTTATTAGCTTCATAATGCAAATGAATTATTGTTTATCATATATATGTACTTTCTGGAGTGAATTAGGCCACTCCTTGTGTACTTGAAATACCCAATTGATAATTGAAGCAGAGCCTACTCATAATTTTGCCTAATTCAAATGTGTGGGAGAATATTTCACTAAAGAATTTTACAGTGACTGAAACATTGTATGATATACAAATAGTATTATGATTTAAATGGGGGCAATATCAAAGTAGGGCATTACTATTCATATATAAAAGTGAATATATCAATATTATTGAATCCCTACCTTTTTAACCTAAATATAAAATTCTACAATATAACTTGAACTCATTAAAATACACAACTCGGTCAGCAAATGGTGTAATTTTACAATGTGAAACATTCATTAATTTTCTAAATAATGCTTAAAATATCTGCATCAAATGGATAAATGAACCTCCTGAATCTTAAAAAATCTCTACCGATTTTAAACATTGTTTTGGAACTTTTCTAAAGGCTTGAAGATATTTTTTTAAATCATGAATATTGTTGTAATAAATCAGTTTATTGCTAATTGATTAAGTGTTAATTAGTTAATTAGCAATCAATAAGATTATTATCAATGTATTAAAAGTAAATGCATTCATGATTTCCTAAACTTCAGGGAGCTGTAGCTTTTACTCTTCTGGTGAAGACACTCTTCATGTACTTAGTAATATTTTGAAAATGTCGCTATATCTATATTTGAATTTTTATCTCAATTACTTGAGAATTATTCCGCGTAAGTTCTGTCGAGCTGTAAAAATTTATGGATATTCTTTAAAAAATGTCAATTGTCAAAAGTTTTGCATTGATCCAGTCTTTGAACAGAATCAATATAACTCATTTCACCATTGTAAGATAGGGACATTTCTTACTTTCTTTCTGAAGTTTTAGAACTAAAATCACATTATACAAAAAGCTTATTTATAAAAATTTACTCTGACTCTTGAACTAATGTCTGTAAATAGCATTATTAGCTATGTTGATAGAAATTGTCCAAACTTTTAACTCCTTCAAAGTCTATAATGCCACGCTGTACACCAACACTTCCAGCATTTACATTAAGTTGTGTGATTAGACATGCTTAGTTTATCTTTATCCTGTAAATTGTTTCAAAATGGAATTATAAAATAATAATAATAATGAACACTTTATTTAACATGGGTCAAAATTAGGCCCAATACACAAGGACATGGCCCTGTCTAACATTCAGCCCATGAATAATAATGAATTATAAATAACAATGAATAAAAAAAAACACCAAAAAACCCACAATATTTCAATATACTATTGGTCGAAAAATATACAAGTACAAACAAAAAACACACAATATTTCAATATAAAATTGGTCTAAAAATACACAAGTACAAATAAAACAAATAATATTTCAATATACAATTGGTTTAAAAACACACAAGCACAAACAAAACACACAATATTTCAATATACAATTGGTCTAGAAGTACATGTGCATTTAATGAACAGATCTGATCAAGGTCCATAAACTATTTTCAATGTGGAATTTGAATTGGACACTGATAGCCAAACTTGTGATATATACTCCTATTTAATATATATTTAAAATGAAAGTGTTTTATGTATATCTTTCAGTATCTAACATAGACTGATTAAATTACATTCTACAAGACATTCTTTTAGAGAAAAAACTTCTGGTTTCAACATGGCACATGTCTTAAATTACCATTGGTGTCTTCTATTTCAACTATTTTCAGATAAAATTCTCAAAATTCCATTATACTTCTATTTTTTTAATCACCAACAACTGTCCATAGGTGAAAAAAAGGCTTGGACCATATGACTGTGTTGTTATCACAATTTATGGAATGAACTTTGACCTCCATTTATTTTACGGTAATTACAGGATTAGGGCAAATAAGTGATATATAGATTAACAGAGTTACTAATGTGTTTTGGTAGACATTTTTTTTTTAAAATTCCAATAGGACTTGCAGACAAGACTTTCAGTCATTTATATAATTATATACATTATCTCTTGGTTGACAAAAGCTTTCTTTTGCAGTTTTGACCATGTATAGCCCTTGATATGGTAGGAATATGCCCCCTTAAATTTGTATATTTTCTGTAATTCAGTGTAGAAAGAATGTTAAAATTTATTTATTTGATTATCTCATAAAACTTTGTTACTTTCATTTATTTTTTTAAAAATATCAGCGATTTTTCATTAGTTACATAAAATTTTCAAAAAATTTGAAACAGTTCACCAATCTCATTAATTCTCAGAAAGTTTCATCAATTTACGAAAAAAAAAACATTTATTTAATTCTTTAAATTTTGGTTACTTCATTTAATCGTGTAATATTTCATCAAGTTCTTATGATATTTATTCCATGATGAAGGTCACATATTAAAGTGCAAAGAGTGATTCTATGAAGTAAACATGTTTGCTATTGATGGCATCTCTTAACTAGAATAGAAGTTAGTTTATGATATTAAGATAGAAGCATGATTAATTGTTTAATTAAATGAAAAGGAAGAAAATATTCAGTGACAAGCAATTCCAATTACTCTAGAACCATTTACAATTTTTTTCTTTTGTTGAGGCTTGGCAGTGATGGCTTGGTTGTTGTCATAAAGGGAATAAAACTTGATTACTTGTAGAAACTTGTCTTTCAAAGTGGTCGAAACATTGGCTACTGTTGAACAGAAACAAAATGTTTTAATGTTGGAGGCACACACTATTTTTGTTTTCTAAATCCAATTTTCAGCAATAAAAAAAAGTCAAAACATTGGCTAGTTTTAAACATAAGTTTTCCAAAATTTATCAGCCATCAAAATTTGCAGCAATGAGGGTTGTTATGATTTTGTAAGTAGTCATCTGACACAAGTAGCCAGGACTATGTTCTGTTGTCATGTTGGGCATCACCATTACTTTCATTTTGTTAGAATCATTGATTCTGTAAAACCCTTGAAATATGGGCATGAATTCTTAAATGGCAGTCAAGTGATTGGTTTGTTTCCAAAAAATAGTTGAATGAACCACAGACGTAACATAAATGGTTAAGGGGAATCATTTTGTTATGACTGAATTACAAAAGACATGCATCTATCTGAATATATCTGGATTTTTAGAATCAGATGAAAAAAATATATTTAATACTCCTGCGTTAAGAGGTGTTTCTGTCTCCTACACTAGTAGATAACTGTCACGAGTTATCAAAGGCTGAAATAGAGGCAGATGTTTCAGTGTAGATAGTTAACTGAAAAATATATCCCACTATTAACAAACATGATCTGAAATTTATATTCAGTTAGGTCACGAACGTGAAACATCAAATTTCTACTCAAATTATTATTTCAATAACAATCTTCAAATTTCAGTAAAAGCTCTTGAAAATAATTATTTGGTGAAACATCTCCTTGAAAATAGTTAAGAAGTATTTTAATTAGTAATTAGAGATTAGTAGCATTTGACCTATTAATGGTTTTTACAACTCTCAAGAATGTTGTCATGAAATATCTATATGTGAATACTTTATAAGTGGTATTTAGCAATTATAGGAACGATATGTAAATGAAGTGAAATGAATGGAGCTTTACATCCTACTCTTCTGCACCTTATGGACTAATGAAGTCAGGCACTGTCATATGCATTGTGCATTAGCCTACTCTTTTTGCTTTTTCCAACTGTCTTGGGATCTTTAACCTGCACAACCTGTAGCACACAAACCATCCGAGCGCCCATCAAAACAATTTTTCCATATTAGCTTTCCTACCTGCAAGAATGATCGATAAACAAAGCTTGATGGAACATCAAGTAATGGTTACAGTTCTATGCAACATTTTCTGTTCTATGACTTGTCATTGTTGTTCCTTGAAGCTGTATCAATGTATATATGTTGACCTTTTTCTTGCTGTGGATACTTGTTTTGGATTTGACAGTCATCATCAGCTCATGCATAAGCTTATTGTCATAGATATACATGTACAGGAGCAACATCTATTCATACTCTCTTACAGAGATACTAAGATGATAAACCAAATTACTAAGTCGGATCAGGTGTTGCATCAGATAGCATTCACTCAAAGGTGAGCTGCATTCAAAACTTGACTCACCTGCATGGACAGACCAGTACAGCACCTGGCCGCTAGGCACCATGTTAATGAGATTTTAAAATGTTCTTCTTATTCTAATATTTGAATATGAAGAACTACAAATTTATAGGTTTTTTATGAGTCACCTAGATTAATTGAGATGTGTACTAGATTATTTTCACAAAGGTGTTAAAATTCTTTAACATAGATATCAAGTTTTGTTGAGCATGCATTTCTCTGGCCTTATTTCATATCACAATGATATGTGACTTAGCATGATATGAGTTAATCCTATTAGCTATCTACTATTATAACCATAGGATTATGGCCTACTTGATTGATATTCACTTTATAATTTAATCCCAATTTCACCATAAAAAGACTGTTTTAGATTATTGAGAAAGTAATTTCATTGACTTGCTAGGATGTCTCAAGCCATTTCCTCAAGGAATTTAGAATTACAGGTCTAAGGCACTTGTACAGAGTTTTCCAAAGGTTTACTTAAGGTACCTACTAATATATAGAAAGTGCCATAAGACTTTTTTTTTGATCCACAGTGTTTGTTGATGGTGTAATCAATTCAATATTTCAAAACAATAGAAATACCTCACTGATTGAGCTAAAACTTTGTTATGAAAATTAATACTGAAGTTTGTCTTATCATTCTAGCAACTGGTTGAATTTCTCTATTTAATATGTTAAGAAAATAATGCTGTTGGGAGTCGCAGTGGCTCAGTGAGTTGCTTGCCTGCTAACTTAAAGGTCCAGACTTCAATCCTAGCAAAGATAAAGATAAACTTTCAGATTTTTCAACCCAGGTTTTTTTTTGATAGTTGTGCAGGTCAGAGGGACAATAAACTGAGGCTCTGTGTGCTACAGGGTGTTCATGTTCAAGTAGACTAATCCTGATGTCCTGACAAAGTTTCCCTCATCGCACATGGCATGGCATTCCTCATCTTTATTGGCCCAATAGATGAAGTAGAGTAGGACATAAAAACTCCATTCATGTCATTTTTGAAGAGACACCACATGCTCTCCCTTCTTGAAACACCTCATTTCAGTCTGCAACTAAATGTTTCATTTTCAACTTGACATTCAATCAAGATTTATTGGACATTTTCACAAAGCTACTGAGTTAACAAACTGTCATGACATCATCTCCCTTCTGATTGCCGTCTGCAAATGAATGTTTCAACTTGACATTAAATCGTGATTTTTTTTCCGGAAGATTTCATTGAGCTATTTAATTTATAAAATATCTGATAATGCCTTCCATCTTGGAAATTCTTAAATGTTTTTCAGAAATATTGACACTTACACTATTCATTATCACCTAAATTGGTCAAATATAACACAAAACAATAAAATACAGATACTGTACCAGTACTAATAAGATTATGTAGTGACTAATTTAACCAAAGATATGTGACTAGTTGTTATGTTGGTGTTTATTTGTTCACTATTGATCAGCAATGAGGTAAAAAATAATGTGTTAAAGAATGTGCAAGTTTAGCATGTACACTGTTAAACGCTGTGTACTTCTGTTCCACACAGTTCAATGTGCCAAATGTCCTACTCTGTGTCAGGAAAAAGCAAGTTGAATTTTACTTAATTCAAGAGATCTGTTATAGGTACTATAACCCCTTTTACATTACAAAAATATTCCGTTCTCGGAACCATTCTGAGACGGTACCGATGAATTTTGTGTATGTTTGCAGTGTCATATTTAAAAGTAATACTAGTGGCTGAAACTAAATTCTGTTAATTGACATTTTGTGGGGAGAGGGCTAATGATCCTCAATCCGTTTCATATGAAATTCATTGTTTACAAAAAAATAATTTATATTCTAGTTCACTCTTCAATGCTAACTTTGAATTTTTCAGAAAAGGTTCAATAATATGTAAATATAATGTTTACTTGGATAATTATAAAAAATAAAAAAGATTTGGGAATATAAAGTGTAACGTTAAGTATCACGTTCTGAAGTGCGATGAAAATTTTAATGGTATTTGAGGAAACAGGATGGATGTAATTCTGATTCACAGGCTCTTCAATTAACTCAAATGGTCAAGTTGATTAAATTTTAACACTCCCATCCTGGAAGTTACCAACCAATATTTCAATGAGCAAAAGGCAATGAGATATTGTTTGAGTTAATAATGATAAGATTGTTAAAACCTGACATCAAGTACCAAACTCCTTACTGATTTCAATTATCATCTCAAAAATCACAAATGAATCCAATCTGAAACTGTATATTTATGTTGACATTCCAGACACCGGCATATGAATAATTAAAACTCTTTGAATCAGATGCTTTGGTGGCTATATTTGCTAAAATGTTAGTGAAAAATTCTTGAAAGCTTGATCAAAGGCCTACCCTATTCCAGCATTGATGGTGGCTTATACAGGTCAATTTTTCTCAATGTCTTAATAATTTAAATCTTTCCATTATATGCAATTTTGAATTGTTGCAAAGATCTCAGAATAGCGTAATGCTATGTCGAACCAAACCATTAGTATTTAACTTGTTGCCTAGCTAAGTTTTGATACAAAACTGTACAAGAATCATAATGAATTCAGAAATTGTACTTTCAGAAGACTTAATTTGACATATCAGAGTGATCTGCCCTTCAATTCCCTGTTGTCATGTCAATGTACTATAAATAAGTAGTAAATAATGTATAGATGATGGTTACCTCAGATATTTTCATGCAAGCCGTTTGAATAATAAATTGAAAGTTTGAAACATGGTTGTTGGCGATGTCCCATGTTGTTTGCTTGTCAAACGTTGAATAGCTATCAATTGATTTTTGTTTTCTGCCTTGCTAACTATCAATACTTGGTTTAAACTCATGCAAGATAACACAATAGAGTTGCCTTCTAAAACCATAGTTGAATAATCAGATAGTTAAAAATTAAAAACCCTGGTTGAAATAGCATTAATTAAGTAATACATTTTGTATTTTGAATTGTCTAAAATGGATGTTCAAATATTGACTTAGTTCTTTATGTTAATTTGCTGTTAAGAGATCAAAGAGATTTGAAATTGTCATTTTTTTATTAGAATTATTTGTAAAGGATTGTGTTGGATTATTTTCTATACCATATAGAAATATAATTGTTAGATGGAAGAATTTTGTGGAAGGAAGTAAAATCAGTGAGTGAAATAGTTCAAATTATTATTGGCTTTGATAGAACAAACTATTATATCCATTATTACAGTTAAGAAATAAAATTCAATCATTCCCTTTGCATAGATGTTGAATCTGTTTGACTTTTGATAAAATGATACTAGATGAAATATTTGTAATGCATGACCATTTGACTATTATTCTACTTGCATCAGGTAGGAGCTGCAGTGGCTTAGTCAGTTACATGCTTACTTGCTAACCTGAGGGTTCAGGGTTCAATCCTGGCAAAGGTTGAGATATAGTTTCAGATTTTTCAGCCCAGTTTCCCTTTGTCAGTGATGCAGGTCAGAGGGACTGACTGAGTAGGCTTATGCCACTGTCATAGCAAAATTTCCCTAACTGAACATTGCATGGCATTGCCTGTCTTCCTTAGCCCATAAAGTGCAGAAGAGAAGAATGTAAAACTCCGTTCATTTCATTTCTTTATTGTATTCGGGAGCAGCTTAGTCCTAGAAAGATTTTTTTAAGAGTGAAATGAATTGAATTGGTAGCCTTTAATGTAATCTATGTTGTTGCACAATAATTGTTGGTATACAGGATTACAACATATTTTGTTTTACTCTTTCAAAATGTTTGTTACAAGTTAAATAAACAGCTCCGTTTAAAACAGCATCAAAATAGCAGTATCCCAAACAATCACTAACCTATTGGCCGTATTTTCTAAATTTATCATATAAACATATTAAAAAATGAAAATATTGCATTGAATAAATTTGTTGTAGGGTAGGCCTATTTAAAAGAACTTTTCACTAAACTAAAACATAATGCACTGTGTGCATATACGGAGGTTGGCTGAATTTCTACGTTGTTAGGTAAATTTATGGATGTCTTATTTCTCTAAACCGTAACATGGATATCAATGTAAGCATTTATGAGTTGATTTTCTGTTCATTGAATTTTTGTATAAATAAGTGCTCTGTGCCAGTTGGATAACCTGCTTGTTAGGTCTTTGAAGGTTGTATATATTTTGTTATTGTTAGACCATATCCAAATCTTTCACCTGGAGCCTGTTTCACGAAAACTTAACTTAGGATGATTTTAGTGTTCCAATGATCAGATTGGTAAATCACTAAAATTGAGTTTATATTAACCAATCAGGTTACTGTATTTCTTAAAATCTTGATTGTATCTTTGTTAAAATTTTGTGAAGCTTCTGTAGGTTGTTAGTTTTTTGTTATTGTAAGACCATATCCAAATCTATAATGTCTGGAATATCAAGACTAATGTGTTAATGCCAAAGTGGTGTTATCAAAGCAGGTTTCTTTGGCTGAAATTGTAGACAATCTTGAATTTTCTTAGTGAAAAAGATGATGCTGATACTAAGCAATCAATCCGTTATAATGGTTTTGAGAAAAACAAAACCTGAATACAGTCAAAGAGTATTTTGACATGAAAAATCTATTTTTGTCATTGACAGTGTACAAGTCTGCCAACATGTTCATACCTATTCTATCTACACAAATTCAACTGGTTATGTTTCTTCAAAAAAATCTTAAAATCATTTTATGCCAATAAAAGAAGCAAAAAATATAGGGATATATTATTCCTGTATCGTGTGCTCCTTTACCTATGCCTTAATGTCTTATAATATACTAATAAAAGATATTTTCTCTTTTCAGCAAAAATTAAAGAAAAAAATCGACAGTTCTTTACCAGATCAACAAGGTGCAGGCAATAACCAAACATCAGCTGACAACGTTTTTAATTTTGACGAACAAGATTCTCCACAGCCACCCACTGGAGGACAATCTTTAGGAAGTGAAAATAAAATCCCAAGACTTTCTGTGCAAATTGTGCAGAAGATCAATAACCAACAACAAGAACATTCCCAAACCATTCAAACGAACGTTACTGTTAGCTCAACACTAAAACATTATTCTGAGGACTCACCTCAACCAGGCAATAATACCACCAATACTAGTATCCATACCAGTGTCGAGTGTAAACAGGAACCTGTGGAGGAACCTCAGTGTCGTCTGTATCAGCAAAATCAAAGCAATCAACAGCCCCAGCAACAGACAAGTCAAGCTCCAGGATCAAATAAAAGTGCTAGTTCAGATATCGGATTTGACGACCATAATCTAGACGAACTCTCAGATATCTTGAATAATCTAGATAAAGTTGGAGGGGAACTTCCTCCTGATATTCTAAAGGAACTTGATAAATTCCACGAGATTTGTGTTAAAGTCCAACAACATTCTGAAGGAAATGACTCTAGGAATATGTATAGTCCTTTAAGTAGTACCTCTCCTGGACTTGGTAAGGGATCATTCCCAGATAACATGCCTCCTCGTGGACCTATTAATCCTGTGTTTGAAGGAAATCAAAATGTGAACAATGTGTCAAATCCTTTAACAACAATTCATGGACCTCAATCAGCTCCCATAGCTGATTCTGCTGGACCTGCAGCTTCTACTCTAAAACAAATGGCTGCCCAGCATCAGCAAAATACTCCTTATGGAATGAAAGCATCAGCAATTGATCCATTTGCTGATCCTTTGAGTGAAAACTTTTCAAGGAGACAAGAATATCCAGCATATTCCCAGCATCAAAATTTTGGTAATATGCCACAAGGACAAACTTCATTCCCTTATAATCAGAATCAATCATTTCAGCATATGCAGACTAAACCAGACATTGCAGCAATGAATTATGGAGGCACCAAACCTCTAACTCATTTTTCAGATCATAATAATCAAGGTTCACAACCACCATTGCAACAACTTCAAAATCAAGTGCGAAGTCAGTTTAATCAGTCCCCTAATCCGCAAATGCAGATCACTCAAACACAACAAATGCAAGTCTCCCATGGTCAACAGAGGTTGCATCTGTCACAGACCCAACAACTGCAGATGCAACAAGCACCACAACAAATTTCAATGAGTCAACAACAATCCTTTTCCATGCAAGGTCACATGAATCAACCCAATATGATGAACGATCAAATGAATATGCAGATGATGGAAAAAATGAGACAAGATCAAACCAGACAACAACAACAACAGCAACAACAAAGACAACAGCAGATGCAGCAAGAAAGGCAGCAACAAATGAGGCAAAGACAAGGTCAGATGATGGATCCACAACAACAAACACAAATGTCCTCACAGTATATAAATAGACCACCTCCAGAGTATAAAATGCAACCAGGTGCTCAATCAGCAACTTTTAACCAAAATGGAGGCTCACTCAATCCACTTCAAACCATGCAAAATATGGTGGATCAAACTGGTGGCTATGGTATTGTTAAAAGTGAAGTCCCCACACCACAGCCACAAAATGGAGCAAGCATAATGCAGATGTCAGCTATGCAGCAGTCAATGTCTGCTTCAGTGTCTGGCAATACTCAAACTGCACAAGCTACGAGAGCTGGATATATGGTCCAGCATATACAGAGACCACCATCTTACCCAGGTCAAGGTCAACCACCAACACGACCCCAACAACCTCCATCTACTTACACCAGTGCAATTCTTAGGAATCAACGACCACCTAATGTGAATGTAGGTCCAGACGGTTTAAATATATCACAACCTCGTAGTCAAGGTCACGACTGGCCTCGTCCAATGATGCCAGGAGGACAAAGACCTCCCATGCAAACGCAAACATCAATGACTCAACAATCAGCGGCACAATATGCACAATATAATCAGTATCCTACTTCTACTCAAAGTATGGCACCAGGAGTAATGCACATGCAAAGACCTGAAATGAATGCAATGCAGAACCAAAATGCATTGATGCCAAATGGTTCTGCGACAGTGATGATGCAACAACAGAGTATGCAAATGACACAACACGGTGTGATGAGACCTCATCAGCCTGGGTCTTATAATATGGCAAATTCCACACAAATGCCCAATGCAAACCCGGCTCAAGGTGGTTATCCATCCTCTAGCACACAAGACGATTTTATGAATTTTTTAGACAATGCTCAAAACAGTAACTCAGACATATTTGATAGTTTGGGACATAACTCAGGAACAACAGACTTCAATTTACTGGATGAAATCTTAGGTAAATGAAAACTGTTTGTGTATTGCTGTGTTTCTATCTAACAGTGCTGTGAGTTAAAAGAGTCAAAAACACAATGTGTGATGCTTTTTTGTGAAAAAGTGGCTCTAAAATCGAAACTTGTGTAGCAGATAAAAATGAGTGATGTTTTCTGACGATTCAATATTGTGCTGTGCTAGTGAGTTATGTGCTTCATTCTCAACTTGATTAAAGTGAAGCCAATTTCAAAATGGCTGCCATATGACTTCTGGAGGAAAGAATATCTAGTTTTAGTAACTTTAAACCAAAGGGTACAGAACGCTACAGAATGGATCGATATCAATTTATTAAAGGGTAAAGGATGTACTTTTGTGATTAGTCTCAAGTCATCCGACTCAATGTTTACTCAGTAAAAGTGAAGTGCGTCTATAGACATCTAGATATATGTAAATGTGGTAAAAGTGGTTACAAACGTATCTACCTCTTGATTAGTCACTTTGAGTTACTAGTTCACACTATCTGCTCCTACTGTGGACATCACCACAATCCTATCAAATGACACCTATCAGATGGTCTTTTTTGACCAAGATACTAACAAAGTTTTTGTACAAATTATTTTACTAGTGTATAACCTATCAGAAGTGCTACCTAATATTTGTGGAGCAAAAGAAAAGGGACCATTTATTATATTTATGGAAGATTTATAATGTATGATAGATCTCAGTGTAAGACATTTTTTCCAGATCTGACCAAATACAGGCAGACAACGACAAAGACACTCAGCATACATCATTCATAATTTTTTATATCCATTGATATTAGATTTATTACTTCACATAGGAATTTAAGATTGATATACAATGTATGTCAACTTTGACATCCGTGGATGATTGAGGTAGTTGAAGTAGTATTACTAAATGAACACAATATAGACTTAGTGCTATGATGTCAGAACAGAATAGAATATAGTTTTTGTACACAAAAAAGGTTCATCCAAATGGATCCATTTTGTGTTGATATTCAGTTTAGGACTTTCACTTTTCATCATGTTTTGCTGTTGATGCTTTGAAAAGCCATAATTTTTTGACAGCTGTCAAAATAACTTGACATGTCAATGGGAAACAGAATTGTCATGAGCTAAACAGGATATTCAGACACAATAATTGGTACTTTGTCTGTGAAGTACAGACAAAAACGGATGGACAAACGTTTGTCCCTATTCCAATCAAGATTTCAGTCTAGAATCTGGTCCCTTTCTACCCTAGACCCTGTCTATTCCGGACACCTGTCTAGCCTTGACCCTGTCTATTCTGGACCCCTGTCTAGCCTTGACCCTATCTATTTGTGTCATAGAAGAATAAATCTAGTATCATTGGATATAAAAATAGAATCATTTGTATAGTATATATATAGATTTAAATAACATTGTAAATATAACATATATTATTATTAGCAATTATTACAGATTTAACAGTCAACAAACTTTCCAACACTTATACTTAATAACTTAAGTTTTAACATTCAATAAAACTCATTGTACTTATGTGCTTATTTCATATACTGGCTTTTTGTTAACAAAACTACTTTCATATTAACTTAACTCTAGTTTTAAGCTTGTTTTAATACCACTTCCGGTACTTTCATATCTTGAGCACAAATAATAGATCATATGCAAAAGTTCCACAATGGAAAAGGATTGTTATACCTGAACTAGATCTTAACAGTGTGATCATCTAAGTAGGCCTACTTGCTTTCTGTACTGATTTCGCTCATTTCAAGTTTTCTGTCGTACTTTAAAAAATATTGGTTCTGGTTTGTCTGAAATTAAGAAAACTTTCTTTAGGATATTATTTTAAGTAAACTGAGAATGCTTAGACAACATCCTTTGGACTAGTGTAATTTTCGCTAGCATATCTTTGTTTGATTTTAAACAAACTAGATGTCTTTTAAACTGGATTTGGTCATAACTCACAAATATTCCTTCTAAATACATTATCTTCAATGATATATTTCAATGATAGTATTTTGTTATTTTACATTCTTATCTTCATTCTAGAAACCTTCAATATCAAAACTATTATTATGACAAAAATTGTCCTTGACAAACTAAATTGATACAGTACCAGTAAAACGGAATAGGAATCTCCAAAATTTAACAGATATAACTTAGAAAATATTCATTTTATCTTTAAATCATAGGGTTTTTAAATTGATGAAATGTTCCAGGTGTCCAAATAAATACAAAAATCTGACTATTATTGAATGCTAGGCTAATAGATATCTCTTGATATCCTTTCCACTACATACACCTGTATATCATCAAAAAGATATGGGTAAAATTTATCTACACACATAATACTTTTTACTTATATTTATATAATACACACATAACAGTTTGAAATACATTACAATTCTTTTTAGATCTGTCTTTTATATAGGTCAAGCTCACTTGAATACATTAACTTGTAATAATATTAATTTTCAGAGTATATAGGCTATAGGGACTATTTATTTGTCATTGACAGACTCTAACTTTAGCTATCTGTGACACTTTTTAATTATGGAAGTGATATCAGTATGAATTTCTATTGTTTGATTTATTGCGGAAGAACAGAATGCTGGATTTTAATTATGAAAAGTGGTAATGATGGATGAAATTGAGCTCTAATGAGAAAGCAGATATTTAGATGGCTTGTATACTTTAAGCATTAATACTTCAAAAATCATAGAGACTAAAAAATTTCATGACATTAAATTGTTTAAAATTATTTTGGTATTTGAAATTTATGCTTTCTCTACTTTTAAAAGAGGAGATCTTTCTTTTTAGTTTATTTGTCTAAAACTGCTGTCAATTCTATTTTTTCTTTTAAAACTGCTTTTAATTAGCTGAAAACTGCTGAAAATGCTTTTCTTTAAATGCCATATTAATTTTAATTGTTAACCAAACTCTTGATGTAAATTAATTTTGAAAGTCTGAAATGCCTGAAAGAAAAAAACAATGTGAAACAAAGTTAATTATAATTAGCTAAATAAAAATTGTTTAAAAAATTTCCCTTTTAACTGATGATGTTCAAACATTATTAGCTATTGTTTTATCTTTGTTTGCAATATAAAAGTTTAAAGCTGCTGTTCCATGAAGAAAATCAAAACTTGATCTTTTTATTTCAATTTTTTCAAATTCTGATCTTTTGATACTTATCGAATAGAATTCATGTTAATTCATATGTGATCAAGCTTCTCTTCGAAATTTATTTCATTCACAGTTTGTTTGTAAATTCATATTATAAAGAATTGTAAAACTTTACTGCAATTTCTACAGAGGAGAGCAATCAAATTTTATTTTCAATATTTTTCTCAGAACTACAAATCAAATCTTAATTTGGCAGTCAAAATTTATACAAAATTCACATTTTGACCATGTCTCATAAAGGTAAATTTGTGTCACGACCAGAAATATATTTTACAAAACACAATTTCATGTTCAATATATTTTCTCAGAATTACAAATCAAATCTTAATTTGGCAGATGAAATACAAAAATCATTTTTTCGACCATGTCTCAAAAAGGGTAAATTTGTGTCATAGCCAAAAATATATTTTAAAAAACACACAAAAAAGAATTTTGGAGTAGCTTCTTTAACACTTGTATTTTGTTGAACTGTTTGCTACCATGACAATATTTGTTAAATTTTAATGAGATTCTTTGTTTACAAGATTTGATATGCAGGCAACAAAAAGCCAATTAATAGATTCAATTTTCTTCCAGCTTTTGTTCCATATTAATTAAAAATGTCTTCTTTTGTTAGTTTAGTTATCAAAAGATCAAACTATTCTTTTATTGTTTTACTTAAAGGCCATGAAAAGTCTACATTTGTTTTTTAAGCATATTAAGTTTTCTTTGTAATCATTTGAATTCAGTTCTAAAATTATTGATGCCATAAAATAGTCTAGTACTTTATTTCTAAAAGAATTTCATAAAGATTTGTACCCCTAAAGCAGAATGCTAATTCAATTTCAAATTATTCAAAATGTCTACACAATTCCTTTATGACATCAAAAAAGGCCGTTTGTAAATGTTAAGTCTTTGTTAATAATTATTTATTGATTGAGGTGACAATTTTTTTATATAATGCTAGAGCTGAGATGAATATATAAAAATCAATTTCAATAATTTGTTGCTTGTACATGTTTTAAAAAACCAAAGACTTAAGTTAATTTTTGTTTAATATAAATTATTAGCATAATTATAAAATTTCTTTCAAATTATATTACATATTCTTTCTCAAAATTTAAATGTTTTTATAACATTTACCTTGCTCTATTTTACTTGACAATAATTATAAAATAAATTTTTAATTTTTATTCAGATTATTGCTCTTTTATCAATACCATTATTTTGCTTGCTTATGTGTGCTTATGTTACTAAGCAGAAAGGGACATTTCAGACTCTTGGGAATATACAATAATAACTATTCATATTGACCTATTACAATGAGTACATGTATATTTCAAGTGGAGACAAAATCTATCAAAAACCAAATAAAAATCAGTATTTTTTTGTAATATTTAGAATTTTAATTTTTTTATTTTTAAGCAAAAAGAAATCAAAGTTATTTATGTTTGACAGACTGTTAGTGTCTTGTTTGACAATTTTTAATAAATCATTTCCTGTTATATCAAATTTTTTAACCATCCTCCATATAATCTCACATCAAATCTTGAATTTTATATTTCCCCCTAAAATTCCATTGTTCAAAGTACCTGCTTAAAATTTAAAGAAACCAAATCTAAATATGTTAAATCAAAGAATTTCTCACAAATCAAATGTCCAGTTATCATTGATTGATCACTCAGATTGACACATCTTTAGCTACTTAAGACATTGATTATTCTTCAAAACCAAACCATTTAATTTCTATTAGGATGAGCTCCTTTAACACTTATTAAGTCCACATGCACTTGTTTTTAGATATAATCTTTTTAAATAGTTGTAAAGGTTTTTCTTAACATTCTTCATTTTGGTCTATTTAAAGCATTGTCATAATTTCAGTATATGTTAACAATAGGTTTCTTTTCAGAATAATTTGTCATTTTCATTTAAAGAAGGGTTTTGTAATTAATTATTCAATGAAAAAATACAGTAAGAATAACTCTTATTAAATTCATGCTGAAATTAATGAACAAAGTGGAATGTAATCCTGAGTCAATGAAGCATTTTCCAATGAAATTGGATGTCCTCTTATGTCAAATTTTGAATTAAGGAATTGTACACAGTACCTTCAACAGAGCAAGTACATCTCTTTAACATAACTTAACAAATTTCAGTTAATTTTCAGTCTTAGTAAATACATTGTTTAAGTGAATACAACTCATATATCAAATTTAGTGGATTCCTTTAAATTGTTCTTATTTTGCAAAGTGAATTAGGAAATTGCTGTATCCCTATTAGTTCAGAATGTATTATTTTAAACTATGTTAACAAGTGGATTATATTTTTGTTGTATCTGAGATATGTTTTAATCAAAATGATAAGCAACAATTATTTAGTCTATACAGGTTTAAGGAGTATATTGTTAACATTTCTAAAGAAAGAACTTTTATATTCCAAAATCAATGAAATCATGTTACATTTATTTTAAAAAAAACACAATCTCATCCTCATGCAATACGTTATTTTCATTATTTTGTTAAAAAAAACATTTGTCACACATGGACTTATGAATCGTTTTCACAAAAGAATCGATTTGTATAATAAAATATATATATATTATGGATAAAGACTTCCTTCTTTCATATGCAGTGAAAATAATGTGCTGTTAAACTAGCTTACCCTGGTTTGATAGCTTACCTTTGATAGCTAACCCTGGTTTAGTAGCTTAACCTTTTGTAGTTTGAGAGTTATTAGCAAGTTGCACTATATTCAGGCATGAGATTTAACTTACTAGCCAAATTGAGGAGACATCAGCGTCGTCAATATGCTTTACTTGGAAATAGGTACCAAAAAATAGTTCGAATATACCATTGCATGAGATAATTGATCTAAACCTGACAAATAAATGATAGCCAGCACGAACTTATCTGTAAATTTTACGCAAATAAGCAGACTGGTGATATTTTAAGTAGTCAGAAGCATTGGATTTGACAAATTATATTTAAGGATCGACAGAATCAATGAAAGCATAATACCTTCGTCGGGTATAACACATCGTTTGTCAGAACTGCAAAGCATTTCATTTGATTGGAGTCTGAATATTACATCGTCAGAAGTACCGTACATTTTTTTTATTACACTAACATCGTCAGAAGTACAGTTCATTTTTTTATTACACTAATATCGTCAGAAGAACAGCTCATTTTCTTTATTACACTAACATCGTCAGAAGAACAGCCCATTTTCTTTATTACACTAACATCGTCAGAAGAACAGTCCATTTTCTTTATTACACTGATATCGTCAGAACGGCTCATTTTCTTTGTTACACAGAAGAACAGCTCATTTTCTTTATTACACTAACATCGTCAGAAGAACAGCTCATTTGTTGCTATTACAAATTCCTCAAAGAACAGACAAATATATTTTCAAAATTTTCCAATATTCATGTATGAGAAGCCTCGAGAGATAGTACGTCCCCAATAATATAATCTAAACAATATCTATTTATTTTTTAGAATCAGAAAATGGTATCAGGTGTTCTAAACAATTGTGCACATTTTTAGAAACAGTAAAAAACTTCCATACAATAAGGTGGTAATTTGGGAGGGAAAGCATAATGGTTATGGATGAAAAAAATCCGAACTTAAAATAGAAGTAATATTAGAAGGCATGTAATATTTTTATCTGTTTTGTACCTAATGACTTGACTTTATCATATAATCCGACAAGAGTGGGTAGACGATAACTGCTAATAGTCTCTTAGGCTTGTATTCTTTCTACTATTTGAATGAGATTGAAATTTATCTCGAGCTCACTGATGTGGAAACAATTGATGACATTAAAATGAACAGATGGGCGAATCAGGTGTCAATACATCGTACAAATGCTGGGAAAATCAAGATTTGATTTTGTGTGTAAACGAGATAAGCATTCAAATGAAATGTTCTTTAAATTCTGTTTTATTCTCTATAATACTTGAATAATTTTATTTATGAAATATATTTCCATGTATTACCTATACATAAATGCATTAAACTTTTAGCTGTGCTCCCTAAATATTGAATATCACCATTGGCGATAACACATTGAGTATGTAGGATTTATTACTCGCTGCTCTCTGGAACAAGATATTACGTCTTATATAAGATAATATAACACTTAATTCATCTTTCAATACAATACCACAATAAACAATAACACATCCAACACAAAATTGATAATCTTAAGTGTTCACACATAATAACGTTAAAATTATAATAAAAGAGATTTTTTTCTTAATCTGTTAAATAGAAAGGTTATAACTGGTACTTAAAACTCCAAACATCAATATTCATAGTAAGACAAATATACTTTTGTTATTTTTTTCAATAATGACGATAAATATTATGACACATAATAATATATTAAAGTACGGAATAAACTCCTTTTTTAAAAGATATAAAGTCTGTTGAACATAATATCAAATCTAATAATACACATATTAATCTACCTTTTAAGATAAATTTTCATTTTAAGCAATGATCTAATACAAAATAAAGCAGACAATGACAAGAGCTTAAAATGATCAAGCTTGATTCACTCTTACTATTCATATATAGAACCCATGCCAAATAGTCTGGCTGGGAATCAATGCAAACTGACGAAAGCAGACGACTGAATGAGTAGAAAATGTAAATATAACCTATATCTCGTTATTCTGTAACAATATGAGACGGTTAAAATGAGCCTTATTGTTCATTTACATGCGTCTTAGCCCCTTTATAACGGTAGTAACATATTATAGAAGAATATAATATGTTGAAGTTATATATTTCAATATCACGTATTATCATACCAAATGTTAAATATAATATACAGCATTTTATTTTCTTATACAAATCTCTGATATAAACCTGATCATGAATTTTATTTTTATTCATGTTCTGAATTATTTTAATTTTCCTTATTAATAAACGTACTGAATATGTTGAAATTTAATCTTATTCTTGTCATGTTGGGTGGCGTGAAACTTTAAACTCCCAATTTCTTCATAAATTAATACGGAATAATGACTACGGAATATTTGGAGGGGATTAATATAGCAATATTTTGTAATTACAAAGTTTTAGGATTAAACAAAATATCTACCATGCAGATAAATTTCTGTTTACATATGTAGGTTTTTTTTTTCCGTTGTGAATTGTAGGCCTATGTAAAAATGCTCAATAATTGTCATACTACTGTACTTATGGGTTATGATTTCTTACAATCAAAAGATTAAACAAAGCTAAATGGTGTATCACTTTTCACATTGACATGGTGTAGACCACCTAGAGTCTATTTTACAGAGTCGAATTGCAGCTATGCGTATCTCTATCCAGATTGAAAATGCGACGCTTAGTTAGCCTACAAGCCAGTAAAAACATAGAGGCTCTGTCAAGGGTCTAATAGCCTACTACAAGTCTATCGTAGTCATCTGTCCATAATTTATTGTAGACAAACTTAACGTTAGATTATAGTTACGTGGCAAATCTTTAAAATCTAAATCCCATTAGGTTAAGCATTGAAGATACTTCCAACATTGACAGGAATTAAATTTGTTCAAAGTATAATTTGACAGATAATAGCAAGTCTAATATCTTCACATTATATTACCAAATATTCACAGACGTATCTTTTATACATTTCAGTGACAAAACGAAAATTTGGAAAATGTCAAGAAAACGTAAATGGAATTATGTCTGGTTTTAAATGGAGAATTTTCAAGATTTACTAGAAGAGATTTTTCAATTATTTATGACATTCGAGACTTTATATACGTATTTCTAGTCGAATTTCTAGTTGCTAAATTGATTTTCTTCATTGTAAAGTCTGGTTAAATTTTGAAGAACTTAACTTTTAACAGTGGCGTTCAATGAAATCTAATGATTAAGATGTGTTCATTGATATTTTCACAAAGGATAAGATCAGAAAAGCCTTAAACTCAAATAGTTGCTAAGTATTATTTTGCTAATTAGCCCATTCATTTACATTCCAGCTCTTAAGCCACTTTCCAAAAGGGAATTCCAACGCGTTGTTCATCTACAATCAAACTGAGCGATCTTAGAGATTATCTTATGCCAACCCAGTAGCAATTTCACATTTTAAAAGCCGAACTCTTAAATAGTAACGGCATTAATCTATCCTAAGATTATTACAATATTATGAGAATAAATGGGTCAATCAGTTTTTATTTAATTGTAGATGAGGCTGGAGACTGAGCTCCAGTCTCAAAAGCGATACGGATACAAAGCTTTTAAAAAGACAGATATATAACGTTTATATTCTGACAGACTAAATAATGACCCAAATTTCAACGGTTCAATTATGTACAAGATTGGGTAATAATGCTTAAAATCATTAAAATAATGCACTTTAATACTTAATTAAATTAGGAAAGTCGATAAGGCGTACAATTAACTTTTTAGCCTTTACATAATATATACCATATTTGTCACATAGAATAGCAAACTGATCTCACTGCTGTGAAAATGTCATATATGACGTCAGCCGTGCGTATACGATTACGTTCATTGTCTCGCAAACTTTTCAAAAAGGCATTGACGACATGAAGGGATTTTATTACCTTAATGTTAACATTTGAAAAAATCAAATGAAGAACCTTGGATAATTATTATTGATAAAAATCAATGAAATATGTTGAACTCGTTCATCAAAATTTCAAGAATTTAAGTCAAGGAGTCTGGTGAATATATGCTTTTTTGGTTTAAAATTTTCAAATTTTATGCTCATTCTAAGTATCTCTTTTATAAGAAGCGGATATTGTAGTCGTCGATCAACCAACCAGCCTACCCGTGACAGTGGTTCTGTAAGAGAGCATCTTCCATAACATCCATTAGCACCGCTTACATATTTAATAACAATCGACTAAGTTTGAATAAATGATGACAATGGGTATACTGTTTAAATTTATGCAGTCGGTCGATTGTACACTCGATTCAATGTAACTGATTTTAATGATGTGTTTTAACAGTTTACGGGTGAATTGAAATAAAAGCTAAATAAGATAGGAGAAAACAATAAGATATTTAACTACTAGTGATGGAAATAAGGTAGTAGGTGTTATAAATCGTTGACTAGAGAATAGTCCGACCTGTGCCCCAGGCTATAAAATTCAGACGACATTACGTTATAAATAAGGTGTCAGTTGACCTGAAACAAGTACTGTCGACTCTTTACCAATAAACAAATAAACTTGGCTCGTGACGTTTGTGGTCATATTCGATTAATCTTAAAAATATACTCAACGGTAAGCATTTGTGACTAGGTGATTTCCAGTATTTTTGATGTGTTTAGTCCTTGGATATTCTCCGATTCTATGTTCATCGATAGTGTCTTATATCGACAAGTCTATTGATGTTTTTCATATCGTGTCTGTTCTTTTTATAGTATCTATAATCTCAGGGGTGTCTAAATTCATGATTATATTCTTTTATATAATCCTCGATACTTTCTGATTTCAAGTTTCTGGATAATCTCTGGTCTTATATTCCATGATAGCATCCTTGATATAGTTTCTAGTACCATTTTCCTTGATAGCTTCTAGAACCATCCTCCTTTATTCTAGTACCATTCCTTGAGAGTTTCTGGCATCATTTTCCTTAATTATGTGCAAGTACTCGTTGAAACGTCGCTCAAATAAAGTTAGTAATTGTATTCCATAAGAATTTGTTAATTTTATCCAACAACATTTACTAAATGTCATTTACAGATTATACTACATATATTTTCTTGGATATTTTCTAGTATCATTCTCTTGGATAGTGTTTAATACCACTCTTATTTATAGTGTCTGGTATCATTCTCTTTTATAGTGTCTTGTATCATTCTCCTTAATAGTTTCTAGTGTTAGGGTGAGTATCATTCTCTTCTATAGATTTTAGCATCATTCTTGGAGATAATTTCTTGTATCATTCTTCTGGTAAGTTTCTAGAATCATTCTCTTTGAAAGTTTTTAGTATCATCCTCCTTGATATTTTCTTATATCATTCTTCTAAATAGTTTCTAGACTCATTCTCCTCAATAGGTACTATTATCATTATCATTCTTCTGGATAGTGTCTAGTATCATGTTCATTGATAATTCTAGTACCACTCTCCTTGATATTTTCTTGTACCATTATACTTGATAGGTTCTAGCATTATTCTCTTACACAGTTTTTAGTATCATTCTCGATAGTTTCTAGTACATGTATCATTCTTCTGGGTAGTGTCTAGTATTATTGATATTTCTAGTATCATTCTCCTTAATAGGTTCTAGTACCATTCTCCTTGATGTTTCTCGTATAATTCTATTTTATATTGTCCATTATCAATCTCCTTGATAGTATCTAGAACCATTCTCCTTATTGTTTCTCGTACCATTCTTCTTTTAGTATTGTCCTCCTTAAAAGATAGTGTCTAGTATCATTCTCCCTAATATTTTTAGAAACCTTCTCTTTGATAGTTTTTAGAAACCTTCTCTTTGATAGTTTTAAGAAGCATTCGCTTTGATAGTTTTAGAAGCCTTCTCTTTGATAGTTTTTGGAAGCATTCTCTTTGATAGTTTTTAGAAGATTTCTCTTTGATAGTGTTGAGAAGCATTCTCTTTGATAGTTTTTAGAAGCATTCTCTTTGATAGTTTTTAGTAGTATTCTCTTTGATGTTTTAAGAAGCATTCTCCTTGGTAGTTTTTATTATCATTTCCTGGATAGTTTCTTACAATATTCTTTTTGGAATTTTCTAAAACTTTTCTTGAATAATTTTTAATGTCTGCTCTTGGTTACCTTTGTGGTCTTTGAATTTGGAGTATTTCTAGTACTATAACTTGACTACAATAAGGTAATTTTGTTGTTAAAACTAATTATGAAATAATAACAGTAATAGTTATTTCAACTGCTACAATGATAGTAACCAATTTATCTAAGTCATTTATTAATGTTGACACAATATTGAATGTAATAATTAGAACTATTAAGACCATACAAATAGTGTCTGGACGAACTCGAGTGTCATAACTCAGCTACATTACATGATGACCGTCAACTGACCGACTACAACCATTTCATCGTTTGTTTGCTGACTTCAGATCTAAATGCTTGACAGATTCATTGAATTTCAAACGAACAATATGAACTGCGCGTGGGGATATTAGGAGCATATGTCGCATTTCATCATTTTATTATAGCATATTTCAATGTTCTTTTAAATCAGTCAAGGGAAACCAATTTATAAAAACAAAAGCAGACCGGAATGTTAGCTTCTATTTATGAATTTTGGGTTAAGGTTTTGAGGAAGTTATCCTTCAAGCCACAAATCTAAATGCTTTTATTAATATTTTAGAATTACGAGCATGAAATTGATCAATTCAGATAGATTGTGCCCTTTTTGCAAATAACAGGCTATTGGAGAGGGTTTGGATAGAGATCAAGCTGGTATAGATGCTAGTAAAGGGCAGACTGAAAACAGTTCGTAAAGATTTAATGGAGAAATAGAACGACTTGAAATTAACTGTAAAGGGTTAACAAAAGGCCAATTGATAAATGGAACAACTAACTCTGAAACTTTTCCATGAAATCTTGTTAGAGCAGTTAAAGGAAATGGTCACGAAGAACTGTTGATGGAAACCATCTATCTAGTAGAATTGAGATCTATGTCTCTTAGCGAGTGATTAGTTCGTAGTGGAATATCTAAATGCTTTTCTTATATGTCCTCTTATCGATTTTTGTTTTCTTGTAGATAGGCTGAAATGCCGAAAATTAACGAATGCCCTCCCCAGCCGCAAAAACTAATCAGTCGTGACCCAATTTACCATTTTGCCGTCTGTCATAGAGATCATTTGATTATCCAGACTTAACGATTTTCCACATCACTAAGAATTCACAATAGACAACAAAGACTGGATAATGTTTATTTCCAAGAAACTCCTGAAGCAGACGAAGAAATAATGTCTGCACGCGAAACAATTAAGAACGGTGATGAAGAATGAATGTGGATTAATAAGTTTAAATCAGAAGATTTGGGCGGCAATGTCACCAAGCCTGAAATCGATACCAATTTAATCCTTGACAATCGAAGAAGATTTTTTTTACATCAAAAATGATATAACATCAGCCAAACTTAATTCTGCTGGTTGCGATATAAGTTAGACCTTTCCAGGATCTCCACCGATATAATCTATCACCCGTCACAGAAATAGTCATATGAAAATATAAAACTGCAAAGCAAGTAGGTGTGATACCAGGAAGGACATTGTTTACTCGTGATACCACTTTTCATTATGAAATACCTCCTCGTGTATAATTAATAAACTTCCTCATATAAAAAGTTTATTAGCACCTAACAATGAATTACCAAACTTATTTTGATTCGTGTTTCGTTTTGTACTTTGGATAATAAATACTTAGTTAATATGATTTATTGTAAGTCAATCAATACTGGCCATATCAATTTGTACCAAGAAATTCATATTCCAACATTCTAGGTGTTTGATTGTTTCTTCTTGAAATCACAGTTTTTAATGTAACATTGAAAAATGTTTGCTATGTGGCAATGGTCATAACTACATATACTACTGTATAAAAATGTCTTCGTGATCTAGCCAACTTTATGGGTATACTTGATATGTTATCATTTCGTGATTCGACAATATTTAACAGAACGACTGAATTATGACAGAATAGAGAAAATATTCTCCAAACATTTCATATAATACATATAAGTTTGGATAGTAAACTAATACGTTCCCTAAGAAAACATGTCAGCACTTATTTTTCAAAAATATTATCAATGTTAGGCTGAGATTAGGAAATATTTGGTGAAATCGGACCACACTCAACCAATAGTCAAAACAAAATACAATTTTATCATACATAACGCATTACGTTTATATTCAAAACAAACGGTAATTTACGTGGAATGTCGGTTTCAGACAATACGTGGTCCGAAACAGTCTGAAAACATTTCAACATGCGATTTTAATGAAGTTGATTAGGGAAGTTCTGGCAGACTGTTAGAGAAATTAAAACATATCCGTTTCAAATAATTAAGATATTGCAAATATTTCTACGTGTATGTCGTTCTTTGTTATTTTGTAAGGCTCTCGACTGTATGTCTATCCATATATAAAGGTATATGGAGTATTCCAACAAGACTCTTGTTTACTCTACTAATGTTTGCAACGCCCAAGAAGGTGACAGATTACATCGGGCCAAACAATAGTATCACCAACCATTTCTTTGTATTTTGTTCTTGCCATCTGACAAATACAGTACATGTAATATGATCTAGGTATAGGTGTGTTCTGTGGCATAATTCAAATAAACAGTCGAATATCTCGAGTACCCGATAGGAAATCAAATCTAACAACTAACTTTTGTGTAACTATGGAATTTTTTCAGAGGGAAGTTAAAAATTTGTCATTTTTGTTAATCATAAATTTCAACGTGCCGCTTTTACATTAGATTCAGACACGTCGGTTCGTTTGGTCTACACCGATAGAGCGGTTTTAAAGATTTTTTTTCAAAAATTCAATTGATTTGGTGTACGTCGACACATAGTTTGGTGCAAAAGAATCTGAAGTAAGGATTGCAAACCATTTTTCCAAAATAGTGGGGAAGGTGCGCAAATGCACCCAAACACTTTTAAACAGTTCAAATGTCATTTATAGCAAGAAAATGAGATTTAAAAGGACATGATGAACTGTATTTGTTTTAATTAACTTAATGACTAAAATCTTACTGGTCAAAACGATAATGGTTCAATACGAGCCTAATCTCAAGTTCATTGAATTCTACTTCTCGTCTGGTGCTCTGGTCTGGTGTGACAGCGTAAAGAACGTAACCACACAGAAATTGACACCAGAGCGTAACCATCTATTTGTAAAATGAACCCGTATTTACACTCCATGTCATTGCATTTATCATCGATTTCTTGTCTTATTATCTCAACAATCCTCCAGCCAATTGAAGTAAACAACATTATTTAGCTGGTCTTGTCCTCACTTCTACTTAGACTTCTCGTCCATTGACAGGGCCGACGCTGTGATTCAACTGATGCTGAGGGTACAAAACATGTTCATCAAGTGAATACCCGATTTCTAAATTTTATTTGTTCCGCTGAATAAGAAAGAATGTGTGTCAATTTTATCAATATAAATACACAATACTCGTCATTTCTTAAAAACAAAACTAATCTACAGGCCTATTATATAAATTCTCAATAAATTAAAAGTGTTAAGAGCGAACAGTATTGTAGAATAAGTTAACGTTCTTATTCATGTTGAATCGGTTATATTTCACATTATATTTCTTTGATGTATTAAACAGTTTGAAGAACCTATAACGTCACCAAATAATTGATGCTAAAAATGTCCTTTTTCAAAAGTGTAACGGGTAGTTCTGGCAGACGGTATGTGATAAGTCGGGCGACTATATTTCGGTAATGGACATCAATTTAGTTGAGTACATTCACCTCTAGTATTTCCTGCAAGTTCCACTGTTGTTGTCAACAAAGAAAATTACTGACGACACAATCAAATAAATTCATGTCAATGAAAACGGTTGTTTGGGGAAGTGAGATTGTTGCTAACCTCATTCGATCAATTTTATGCCATGGAAATTGATTCTAGAAGCCTTAAATTAACAAAATGTTACTGTCTTTTGACACGTGGCCAAAATATTTCCTCTCTGTGTTTTGTTTGCTCAATCCTGAAAAAATCGATGGCGAATCTTTCTACTTGACTTTCATTAGCATATGAAAAGATGCGTTAATGATATTGATATGGTCGACGATCTTTACTGTGGTTTCTTGGATGACATTTTAAAAGTCGTAGTATTCCTGGGAGCAAATAATAAGAGAATCTTCAAGAAACTTGAAAATTCAGATTATAGACTTCTTATTTTTCTCCATTTGTCTATTAAATATGGTTTACGTATATACGTTCAATTTTTCATAAATCCAAAATTGCATGAAAACTGGAGCTTGTGAAGAAAACTAATTACAGATTTGAAATCAGCGCCTAAAACTCGTATAGAAGCAGTTAAAACACCCAATGCAATCAAAAGTTAAACAAAATAGTGTTCTCCAGTGCTATGATTCTGTCATCACAATAATACTCTAGTTTCTCTTATCCACATCTGTGCATGAAAGAGATCATGAATATTCTCAAATAGGTTTCCAAACTAGGGTAGGCTACGGACACCCATCAGATAGATTGGATTAGTATAAGCTTCGGCGGCGTGTTCCCAAAACCATATATTTATATATATATATATGTATTTACTTCTTGCAACAACGGAGTACTCAGAAATTGATCTTAGTTTGTACAAAAGGTATCTTAAAAATAATTATCACCTGAATTAGTGATTCGGATACTGTAGTTCTGCCTAGAATGTTCTTCCTTGGAGGTACTGAACCAATGGACCATTTTTCGCTTATATTAACTTAATTTTAACACAAAAATTCATGATGATGATAAATTATATATTTCAAGTTTGATAATCAAGACTACGACTATTTAGAACCCAAGCTGATGCTTGTTGGTCGTCACAATTGTGATTTTTCCAGTACAAATTATGACTTTCACACAGCAGTGAACTCTAAAGTAACATTTTCCCCTCTAGCTTTTCAACTAAAGATTTTTAACATTCAGATTTTTGGGAACAGAAAAATAACTATACCACAAACGATTTCCCGAAATCTTGATTTAAAAATCTAATTTTTTCCCCTCAAAATTGCTAATTTTTTTCATGTTAGATACGAGTAATTCCGAACAAACTGTGACCCTCGGGTTTAGATTGTGCCGCATGATTAGACTAATAATAACCAATCAGTGTCAATCAGGTTGTATTCTTACTCAGTTGATAAATACCAATAGTCGACTGTATGGTGAGATTTTAGGCCAATGAGAGTATAGTGTGAATATCCTAATTCTGGTTTAGAGAAGTATTCAGCCAATCTTGGTTAAAATTGGTTAAACGTCCATGTTTTACACACTTCAATATTAAAATTATATAAATATAATCTTACTTATACGTTGAACAGAATAATACAAATATGGACCTCTATAAAGAATAGGCTTCTGCCAAAATCTCTTTGTTTTGTCGACATATTTTGAATGTCCAAGGCATAACATCATGCAATGATGGCTCTTTTCATTGTTGTTCAAGCTTATTTCTATCGTTACAATAATAAAAATTGTGTATTCTTAAACTAGACAGGTCTTACAAGCGTCTTTAAATTTGACTTTCTCATTATGTATCGTTTCAATTTGTAAACCTACCTAAAGGTACCTTTTTTAATGAACCTCATGGCTTATCACTTAGATCGATAGGATGGTATTTTTTATCTGGATGCTTCTCAAAAAGAGGGGGAGAGTTACAATATTACAATAAATTCTAAACGTCATTATTTTCGGAATCTATGAAACTTTGCTGCCTAATTTTATATGCTATATACTTTGGGTTTTTTTCTAATGAGACTCTATAGACCTTGAATGTGTATCAGGGGCAATATTTTGCCCCATTCTTGATTTGCAGTTCAGTGTTTGTGGTTTGTGTTATAGAAATATATCGTATAACTTGTGAGGCTTGAAGGAAATCTGTTAGTAGGATGTTCCATATCAACGACGCCCCCCTCGTATTTATGATGAACATGAGTATAAAATGTTCTTTATCTCTATGTTGCTCACATAGTTAATGATAAATTTAAATTCCTTATCTTGGCCATTATTTATATTCAATGAAATATCTGTTTCGTCTGGACATAAGGTATGGAGCGTCTTAGGAGACCAAGGAGACTTGAGTGGATCTTAAAATTTTAACCTATTTGGATCACCAACATCGCTTTAGTTATTTTATTCTTAAATCAAGGCACCCTGGAAGTCTAGCTAATAAATATATTTTAATATTGACCAAGGTCGGGAATTTGAAATTTTATTCTAAATCAATTAAGATGGTCGATTCAAGAATCAAAGTGTCTTAGGGATCTGAATCATCTCAGTTTGCTGATGTTATCATAGGACAATTTTGACTAATGAGTTGTAATGTTTATTCAGTGCACTAGCCTAATTTGGGATATCAGGACTGTTCTAACAGTAAAGATAAGCACCTCATTATAGAAGATTTATTATTTTACCTTATCAGCCGTTACCTCGGTTCTATATTGTGTGAAAACATGGCTATAAAAATGTGTGTCGTTAGAATAATATTGGAGGAAAGGTCAGATTTGATACTGTGATGGGAACAAGTGTGAATTCAACTTAATTATAATAGAAATTATACCTCCATTTAAGACCCATCTCAATACCGTAGCGATTTTCATAAGATATGCTAGACAAAAAATTACCATTCAGAAATACCAAACGTCACCCTGCGACTGATTTGCCAACTAAGCTCAAGGTCGTTTAGATGTGAGTTTATTTGTTAAAATAGTCTACACGAGGCATCAGACAAAGTTGCCATTTGTCGCATCAGCTCTTCACTAAACCAAACAACGACCAACAAAAAACTAGAGTGCTTTTTTGTCCTATTTTACTGTTCAAAAGAAGTATCGTTTACGTCTTAACGCTCATCAAATAAAGGAAAAGAGATAATTTTCACAAATAAATTTATTCAATTACTGATTTATTTACATTAGACTGAATATATAAAACTGGCGAAATTGTCAGTTTTGAAAATGTGTATTTAAGAAAAAAGGCAATGCTTAGGTGTAACTGTAAAAACTTGTATGTAATAAACTTAAAGCGATTTGTCCCTGTAATCGTGGTACCTCATCTATGTGGTAGACTATGGGAAACTCCAACCCCTACCCACCTGCCCAAATGTCCAAACTTCCGACTAGCGATGCGACATTTACAGTGCCTGCATTGCTAACGCTTTATCATTCGTTTTAGTGATCATTCCTTTGAGAGATTCCGGTAGAAACAATTGCATTGAATTAAATGTCACCATATATTAAGAATATATATTTAAAAGGGAAGGGAATAACCACTGAAACTTAACTTAGCACTTGTTTATTAGTTCCAATAGCCCAGACATTTATCAATGAAAATATCATACAAAACACATTTTCCTGTTCAGAATCACTATTTAGCCTTCACATAATCTCTTCATTTGGTATTCTTAATTGATTTCAGATGCATAATAAGATAGAAGATGGTACAAGAGATAGAAATAACTGAAAAAACATATTTGGCTTTATCCCTTTAAACATAATATGTCTTGAAAAACACCTCTGGTTTCTCCTCGATACACAAAATACTATATATAAATCTCGACTTGTTAATCTACTAATCAAACAAAAACCCACCCTCTTTACCATTGACAAACTTAACAAGAATCTTTCTTACACCTTACAACAGTAATTGGATGTTTGTAAAAAATTCAACAATAAATAGTTAGTTTAGATTCATTCAAGAAAATTTGCCTCTTAGACTCGATTTTCTATATAATCTGTTACACATTTTGAAGACAAGTTGATACTTTTTGTGGTGCTTATATTCTGGAATGTTACACTTCCTAATTTATACTTTCCACGACACAATTATTATAATATAAATTAGAATTCAGTCTCTATCTATAAACTCTAATATAGATAGCTTAGTTCTTACACCACATATGCTACCCTAGAAACTTATCCACTTCAGGTTCAAATCCTAGATTGCAACTGTGGTTTAGTTAGAAACTTTGCAAGTCGTCACAAAAAGCTACTTCAGATGAAATATTATTAGTTATACATTCATACATGCTACCCTAGACTCTTCATGTCAGCTTCAATTATTAACTGGTTAATCAACCGAATCATTGCCAGACAATCAAATATAAGACTAATTCCAACCTTAAAAGTAGGTTCATTGCTTTAATCACCAATACATTTGTATAGCTTAATATCACAATATAGTTGCCGAGAACCGGATAAACGAAAACAATTTCTCTTTAAAATCTATTTAAGAGGTATATAAAATAAACACCTTCATGCGTTGGTATTTTCTAAAAACAAATAAAGATACACTATAATTCATAAAACACGAAGTGGTAAAATTGCAATTACATTCCTTTGGCAGATTATTACATTACTCTGACAAAATATTGTTAATTACATTATTCTGACAAGGTTGCAAATTATATTACTCTGACAAAAATTTCGCTAATTACATTACCTTTTTGAAAAAATACTTGCAAAAAATTTACCAAAATTTTAACCCGACAAAGTTGCCCAAAATTTCATTCCGACAAAATTTGCTAATTTCATTACACTGACAAAATATTGCAAATGACATTACTCTGACACAATTTCGCCAATTACATTCCGACAAATACTCTGACAAAATATTAACAATTACATTACACTGACAAGGTTGCAAATGACATATACTCTACAAAATTTCGCCAATTACATTACTCTGACAAGGTTGCAAATGACATATACTCTGACAAAATATTTCCAATTACATATACTCTGACAAGGTTGCAAATGACATTACTCTGACAAAATTTCGCCAATTACATTCCGACAAAATTTTCAAATTACTCTGACAATAATTATTGCAATTACATTACTCTGACAAAATATTGCCAATTACATTACTCTGACAAAATATTGCCAATTAAATTACTCTGACAAAATATTGCCAATTACAATACTCTGACAAAATATTGCCAATTTCAATACTCTGACAAAATATTGCCAATACAATTTCTCTGACAAAATATGCCAATAAATTACTTGACAATGCATTATAAGCAATTACATTACTCTGACAATTAATTATACAAAATAAACAATTACATTACTCTGGCCAAATTTCGCCAATATTAATTCGAAATTTCAATTCTTTACTCTGACAATTAAAAAATAACTCTGACAAAAATTGCCATTACATTACTCTACAAAATTTCGCCAATTAAAGCAAAATTTTTGCCAATACATTACTCTAAAAAATATTGCCAATTACATATACTCTGACAAATATTGCAAATTACATTACTCTTACTAAATTTAGCCAATTACATTCCGACAAAATATTGCCAATACTCTAGCAAAATATTGTTAAATACATTCCACTGCCAAAAAGATGCCAATAACATTACTTTAGCAAAATATTATCAAGCAATTACATTACTCTGGCAATAATATACAAGTAGCAGGACAATTTCGTTGCTGTGGCAGAAAATTAGCAACTATATTAATGTGGTAGTAACTGTGGTAGGCATTACCAATTATAAACTATGGAAGAAATTGCCTTTTATATTACTATAGCATTATATTGCCGATTAGGAATTAGTATGATAACATTACCGTGGCAATCATATTTCGCATTTTTGAAAATACAAAGTAGAGCATGTTGATCTTAACGAATTATATAAATACACAAATGCACTTAATATGCACAAATTATATCGAAACATAAACAAACAGCATGGCAACTGCTTTTAATCAAGTCAAGTCGTATCTTCATATAAAATCAGTACAAGAAAAAGTTTGTTTATATTTTCAAAGCTATAATTTTCTTATGCTTCGTGCTAGAGAGTTTAGCATGGGTCGTTCTGTTTGCGGTTTAGAGGCATTATATAACATTTGGTAAATACAGTGTGAATATAATCCATATGACAAAATGATTTGTACAGTGTTGAAAAGATTAACAACACATTACAACAACCCGATAAAAAACAAATTACACTAAAACGAATGCTATTTTCCACCTGTAGTCAATAGTATAGTGAAGTGTACGCCTTTAGTATAACTAGAATACTTATAGATGCAGGCTTATATCCGACGCGTCTGCATTATTTTTGTCAAACTTTCAGGCAACTTTGATTTACATTAAAGGAAAGACACATCTTAGAACTTGGTCAATATGAGTATAAACATTTATATATCAGTTGGACCTTACCATGACTAAAGAGTAGAATCTTTATATAAGACAATGAAACTATTAAATAATAATTCAAAAACCCTTCTAAGCCTGTTTCAAAATAACCTGATTTGATGGATCAGCCTAATACATAGTTTTATAGATTTTGGGGATGATAGAGGGGTTATTGGTGCAGATTTAACACCAGGTAAATTCAATGGTGAATAAAGACTTTTAAAGGGTTTAAAATTTAAAAAAAAAAATTGTCATTCTAAGAGCTAGTATACCTTTAATAAACAATAAACACTTTCAATATAATAGATATCTTAAAATAACAACAAGCAACATATTGTTTTTTTAATATACGGAGAATAATAAATAAATGTATCACATCAGATTTATTAGCTTTATATATAATGAAATATTCATACGAGAATAAAAAGGAGTGGTTATGAGGGTCACGACCAAACTATGATATAAATTGTCCAGTTAGTGTGCAGTTTAAACTACTATTTTATTAGTAGAATATGAACTATGTACAATATGAATTATTAAGAATGTAGGTCACTATACTTGACTATTTGATTGGTAATTACTCCACACCATGCGTGACAAAAACTTTATTTTGTTTTAAACTACACAATCTGAAACGTATTGACCGCTTTTTAATACGATATCTTCTTTCTTTCATGCACATAGAAAATTATGCAACCTTTCAATTTTTTACACTGTTATAAAGTACGTGTTCAAACTATGTTGAGAACTCAGTATGGACACAGCTCCCTACAGTACAGAAATAACTTGAAAAAGCCTTTATTGTTAAATATCCATTTCTTGAATCCAAATAAATAATATTCATATTTCATAGCCGTCTTTATTGAAAATAATAAAGCTGATTTAGCATGAAATGTTTTTCAATCAAAATGTCAACAACTGCAAAAATTGTCGATTTCCAATTGTACATTATAATGATTAAAAATATTGACTCACCAAGTCTCCACTGAGTCTGAAAGATTTTCTAGAAAAAAAGATGATTTATGAAAATATAAACCTTCAATTTATCGCCCACTCTTTTGTTATATGTGATTTATAAATATTATAATGCGGTATTCAAACTTGAAAAATAGTATAATTTTTAATATGTTAAACAAAAATAAACATTCACATACAGACTAACTGCACGATTGTCTAAAGTTTAAACAGTTCCCTTCTTGTTGGTTGGCATCGTTAATTCCAATCTTCTAAACGCTAGTAGATAACAAAACTGACCCACCCGCCCCCCTTTTGCCAATACTCAACACACTTAAGAAACATATCAAAAGAAGCCATAAAGTCGAGCAAATCCGAAAAATTCCCGTAAGGTCATTTGAACTTTATTTCCAAAGATTTTGGGCTTTGGGACAAAATTAGCATGTGTCATAAGAACAAGGCCCACAAATTGGCAACCACTGCTACTTTCATACATAGATCGAGTCACATTGACTTTTGCTACAAATACATCCCGCTTCCGACTTCCGGTGCAAAATTCAACTCCCCGTTTTTATTGGTTATAATTTACGTCCGTTATTCATTGTTTCCTTATGTCTCATCACAAAGTTCAACTGTTTGTAGCGATATATTGGTATTGTTTTTTACATTAAAACAAATTTCTGGTTGGCTGCTTATGAAATTCATCAATTTATTTCTTTCCGTTTGACGTCAGTTTTAGATAACATTTCTACCATAGAGCTAAGTTGTGTCTGTAGCCTAACTTCCGGTTACGAGCTTGTATTATCACGAACAGTGTGACGTATGTTATTCAGATAACCATAGAAAGACAATAGTTAGTTATTTATGGTACCAAATAGCAATTATAAATCAAATCTGTTTTGTGAAATCTAATAATGAACTTGATACTTAAAACTTGACTGCAATAACCATTAAATTTGTATCACGGAATGTAGAGATTTGATTGGATTTTACGCCTGCAAATACAGCCAATCAGAGTATGGTGTCCTTAAAAGCACGTCAAGCATGATTTACTTCTGGAGATTTGGTGAAGTTAGTAAAGTCGCTATTAAATCATGACACTTTTATAAAATACATGATCAGATCATTAGAAACGTCATCCAATAATCATTTGATTATCATGGTTGGAATTAGAATATGGATCTACGGTAGTATATATCAAATAATATGATGGTAGACGTAATTTATTTCTATTTGTACCACACCTTCTGAAATCCCTAAACTACATAATAGACACTTTCTTTCAATGAACTTAGTCCAGGGCAAATTTATGTGACCAATTAGTGTTTTGAAAGCAGCAATTAAATTGATCATATTTATTGCCATTTTTGTTGACGTGAATGAAAAGAGGTTGAAATTTTATGAGATAGCGGATTACCTATTCATGGTTTAAAAGTGGAACATTACCGTGACAAGGCATAGCCCCCAGGGGATGAAAAGTGGATTGCAACCCTTACTAGACAATAGTTGAATGGACGTAACAAACTTGCCCATTGTCCACCTTCTTTTCAATATGCCTTTTGAACTTCCAATCGACTCAAACGGCACGGTTAGTTCGCACAATAAAATCGACTTAGACTTTTGTTCCTTAAAAGCAAGTGTAGTTCATTCGGGAACCCGAGGCTCAATATCACACGATCCGGAAACATTCGAACCTCTTCAAATAAACGTGTACGTCATAGTGCAAACTTCTCACAAATCAGTGTGAATTGTTGATGACGCGTTTAGCGGCGATGGCTTATTATATGCATACCTTTCAATATATAACATTTTTACCAGATAACAGATAGTTTCAGGTCAGACTAAAATCAGTTATTACGATTTAGTAAAGTAATACTGCGTCGCTAAAAGCCCAAGGAGTGTCGTCTATCAGGCGATTTGGTTCGAACCACTCGCAAGTAAAATGCTAGATCCTAGATCAATGCTTACGTAGTGGATCCGGTGTCCATTAACACCATGTATACCCAAACGCCTATATTTCTTATATTATGGAGACAACGCCTGGATTTTCGCATTATAAAATGACGTCGATTCGGCGGGGAAAATGTATTGCAGAAGTAGGCTAATCTAATAGCTGATGAGGCTTTTGTATTAATCTGTCCGAAGAATAAAGTTTGTAATGGTCAGTGTTTATTTTTGACAAGACAGGTGTGCGTGGTCATTTATTGACAGGTGCCACATCACAAATCATAGAATACTTTTCCCAGTTTTTAAAGGGATTCGGTCATCTATATAATTTCTGTTTGATAGATTAAACTTAAAGGGGATTCCGTATGTGTATGTGTATATCGGAGATATGCCCACTTATAGCCAAATTTAAAATTTGCCAACATTGTATTATGAGATCTCATACAAAGCGCATTTGGTTTGAAAACGTTCTTGTAATTTGTCAAATGCATGCAAACTACTTAAAAGGGATAAAATCGTCTGAATTGTTTTATTATGGATTGAACATTACAACTGTCTACAATTCAATCAAAACTTGTAATAAATAGATAATATGGTTATTAATTTGGAGCAAAAAAAATTGTGGCGCTATATCAAATTCTGTCCCTGATGTTTTTGACTGATAAATCTTGAGCTTTTACTCATTTAAGGAATGTAATCACTGGTCTAAATACTAGTAGATGGCGGGCTACCTTTAAAAATGTACAACTCGCGCGTCTGTTGATGGGTCAGTCCATTTTAAACAGGATTGGTGATGGTCGTTGGTCAACCTGTACATCAATGGTCAGTGAACAAGGGTTGTTTAATAATTTGGAGGGAAGGCTACCACCTGCAGATAAACAAGTTAATATTGTTCCTTAATGAACAAATCATTGGTGTAAGGGGCCAACCTCATACAGAGAAGTCGAGTTGAAGTTTGCCCATGACTTTTATAAGAATTTGATTTGATTTAATTGTATCTGTTAAATCATGAAATGCCTTTGAAATGCGTTCCCATTTCTGGAAATCTTTTGCTTTTATCCTGTTTTATGTCACAAATTTTAGGAAGGAAATTTCCTGGCCTAATTTATTAGGATTTATTATTGTGTTCCCATTTTTTGGCAGGGTTGGGAAATAAAGAAGAAATTTGCCCAAATACATGCAGCCGAATTTCACGGTACAATTGAAGATCGACATGGACAATGATGAAAAGTTATTTAAAAATTGTGTGTTTGTTTTAACTGTAATACTACATGACGTCAGCCATCTACTGCTCAACAACACCTACTCACCAAAGCGCCTACAACACGCATAATATTCAAATTTTTATACAAATCAAGCACCAAACCATAAAGCAATAGAACAAGATAAGAAGAATTGATAATGGAGGGCCATATTGAAAACAAGATATCGATTAGACGATAACTAATATAAATCAATCATTATCATAATGAAATCTCCCTTTTTTCAGCTCAAACTTCCAATACCGAGTATGTTGCTTATTGAAGCGTAATATCAAACTAGAGATCCATTTGGATAAGGCACTCGCGGAAATTAGATCGTTACGCTCCATAACGCAAGGGAAGCAACTCTTATTATCTTAAGCCCGTCCCTTGTAATCTTGGTCGCGGGTCACCACATTTTCTTCAAAAATAATCAATGCATTTGGGTTTTCTTATGGGATGCGCGCCGCCATTTTCGTGTATCCTTTTCTGTAATCAGGAGGATAACCAGGAAAAGTCAGCAAACGAAACCAACTATTTAGAATAAAGAAGCATCACACTGTCAAAGTCTCGATATGCGTTAAAATATCACAAAATAGTCTTGAAACATTGCAATGGCCATCATTGAGCTTAGTTTGTATACTGACAATTAAATTACCAGATTGACCTTTAAATTTCACACTCTCTCCAATTTAGTAGAGAGGTGATTATTTGGTATGACGTCATCACCAGAAGAAAGTGTCAGGTATTTTCCCACGGTCTATATTGGCGTGTATAGTTATGTTATGACGGTTTGCAATGAATCACATATCTATATATAAATATACATATTATACATACTATTATCATTATTCAACCAATATATATCTCGTAATATTTAAATACTTAAAGTAACGTATAACTCAAAGCCCACTTTATAGACTCTAAAAGCAAGTATCTAACTAACCGAGCCAGCGCGGACCCTAAAATATGGACAGGGGCAATATATATATTATATTTCAAAATCTTTTGAGAATCATCTATTTGGTGATCCCCAAAATGGAGCAATTTTTTCCACGAAGATCCGTGTCATTTAAGCATTTGGTCGGAGGATAGAAGTTATCAATTTTCAGATCATCTAGCAACTAATTCCAGGTTAGGATACATTCTCATGAATTCAACTACTGTGATGTCCTGGTCAAAGTTAATTAAATACTTAAACTCCGTTGAAGCGTCTGAAAGGATGTTTTGTGAGCAAATTATGCACCGAAACATTTACAAATAAGGTAAACCTCGGCAAAATATTGCCACCTAAAAAAGGAAAAGAACACTCAATGGATTCTGGTAATGGATCCACATTAACTTCAAAATGATTTAACGAATCCGTGAGAACTTTAATGTGCATGCATTATTTTCTGTTTTCTTGGCTGAAATATTATTAACGATGCCACGCAAAGGTTTTATTCAAAACAAGTTTTTCACCGGATAAGAGACTAAATACTGAAATGTTTAACAGAATGTACTCAAAGACACCAGTGCAAATGCAATTTTCATGCAGTCGAGCTAAATATATAACATCGATTTAAATTCAACATGCGAGATGACATGGATCTCAAGTGTGATATGCTAGAAGAATGTTCTATATCAAACTGTAAGATTCCGTGTTGATTAATGCTATGAAATATTCACCATATGTTCTCAATGCAACTTTAAAGGGATTCAGTTGGATCTTGTGAGTGAAAGACCTGAGAACACCGTTATTTCAAAGACTGCTTACAGTTGGTAGAGTCTGAGAACATCCGAAATTTCAAAGACTGCTCGTAATTGGTAGTATCTGAAACACTCGAAATTTCAAAGACTGCTTACAGTTGGTAGAATCTGAAACACTCGAAATTTCAAAGACTGCTTACAATTGGTAGAATCTGAAAACACTCGAAATTTCAAAGACTTCTGATAATTAGTAGAATCTGAGAACATCTGAAATTTCAAAGACTGCTTAATTGGTAGAATCTGAGAACATCTGAAATTTCAAAGACTGCTCAATTGGTAGAATCTGAGAACATCCGAAATTTCAAAGACTGCTACAATTGGTAGAATCTAAGAGCAACTGAAATTCAAAATGAGTTGAGATACATGCACAAAAGACTGAAACAAAAGATTTGAAATCTTCGACTATCCAGTTGTATTTCGTTTCCTTATGTTTCAGCAAGTTACTCTTGTTTTTCCTCTGAAATTCTTCTATACATGTGTTCTATAGTAATATGACTTCAGATGAGCAAATTATGGATAATGACAATTCGTTAGGACTTATACTGTGGAAACTATAGAAAATAATAGAAATGGGAGTCAGTGATATGTTATAGCCAATCATTAGGTATCTAAATGGACAGTGGTCAATACCAATAACAGTATAGTAGATTTCTGATGATAAATTATACTGTATGATTTATAGACCCAAGATTGGTATCTTAAGTAAACAACTCTATTAGTATATCATTAACTATCAAGAGATGGTCAGTTTTTCATAACTAAATTATGGTCTCAATCAATACACATTCTGTTTTATTTGTCGTGCATTTAGGCAAGATGTATGATATTACCAGGATTGCAAGTTGGGGCTACTAATCACTACTGCTGTCATGAACTAGGCGGTAAGGCCTGGTAAATGAAATACAGGACCACCACCAGCTCTTGTCTCAAAATCTAAACATGTAAAAATTATATGTGAAAGTCAAAAGAAACAACTGGCAATTAATATAGTCAAAGGAGGATAACTCGCTATGAAATTCAGATAAAGCAAAGCAAGTCAACAAGTGATCAGGGTCAAATTTTATTGAAAATTAGGAAAATGCCATGGATTTATATACTGCAACAAAATTTTCTCTCGTGCCCGAGATTCGTTCCCGCTTGATAAAGATGCCTTTTGATTTTTCACCACGATTTCAAATTTTTTCGCAAACGTTTCCCTTTTTACGAGTACAAACAGGTGCATAAAGCTGAGAAGTAAATTTCGATTCAATTTTATTTAATTGAATTTTGAACCGTGAAATCACTCAAGGTTGGCCAATATTGGGAATTGGGATGGTATTGCAGGCTATTTAAACTGTGTATTACACCCCAGATAGTGATTATTGTATATTAATACTGAGATACAGAAGTTTATATTGGATTGAATCATGATTTATAATATCAAACTAATGAGAATGTGATTACTTTAAAAATTGGCAGATAATATCGCTGGGTCAAATCTTACGCTAGTTAAATAGAATTTCTATAATGAACACTGATACATTCCATAAAAGCTTCCGAATTTTAATTTTGAGAACTGTAAAATGTGCATTTATTACCAAAGGTCGTCTAAATATTTGTTTTGTCAGTCGTTCAAATTAACCACCCATATTATTTTCGAAATGAAGGCTCGCCACACAATTTAATTTAATATAATTGCATAATGACCACTGGTAGAAACACGCTGAGAAACATTCAAAACTAAATTCTTTAGTTGAATAACCGATAAAATGTTATCAGAAGTTTTCAAAAGGCGATATTAAGAATATATGGGAAATTAATAAATATAGTTATAACAAGTTGATGTCTTGTCGTTTTCTATCTATTTTATTTACATTATATTATCTCTATATAATTAACCCTTCTATTTTCTATCAACAAACTACTTAGCCTGCATCTCAAGCCATGTCGTCACCTAATTTGACAGAACTTGAAGCCACCCGTCTCCATATTTTGTCCACAGTGTTACATGAACATGATATATTTTCGCTCTCGGGCAAAGCATTGGCAGTTAGGCAAAGTGGTAATAAAGGAACGAAGAATACGCCACATATCCATTGTTTACCACTAAAAAGATTGTAAGCATTAATAATTAGCAGAGTAGGAACGTTAGGTGTTACTCCTTTGAACCATGCTTTGTGGTCGTTTCTATATGATACTTTCATAGTTTGGACATACTCAAAAGAGCAGTTATGGGAATACTTTCAAATTATCAATTATCACTATTCATCCATAAAACCTAGTGCAAACGTTATACATAAGAGCATAGATTTTCTAGATTCCACTGTACAGAAAGCAGATTCCATAGCAGAAACGAATATATCTTATAACTTGATATTAAAGTGCTCTACAAAAGTTTACCGAAAATGGAATGTCCAGCTTAGCGGTAGAGGTAGGCTTACCACCAGCAATCGGGCAAGTTAGTCCATGTATACAAAAGATGATTGTCGCATATTCAAAAAATCAGAACTTCATTGATAACATTGTCCGTAGCAAACTAAAGACCATTAGTATTTCTACCTCATTGGGTGAGTTATCATCTATCTAATTTCAGTTTAGGATATAAGAAAAATACATAGAAATTTGTTCAATCCTTGGCCTGTACTTTTGAAAGAATCCCAAAATATAAGGTTTTTATGTTAGTACTATAAGGGTTGTTTATTACTATATATTACAGTATATCTGAAGTTACCAGTTTATGACCAAACCAAGATAGTGGCAAAAAATACCACAAAAAAGACTGTAAACATACCTACATCAATATGCAAAAATGATATATTAAGATGCCAAACGAAAAGTCTTAGTCTAAGTTTAAATGATTCTACGAATCTAGGTTACAGAATACCATCGAATTCTAGGAGTGCATGGCTTCATATTGGCAATGATAATAATAATGTTATCTATAAATTTATCATTATAACTAGGTAAGTGATGAGTTATATAAGAGTCAAGTTAACTGATGAGGTATAGAACAGTTCATTTTTCATTTACTCTTTCCCACGACACAATCCAAACATCTAGCCAACAACGGTACGTCTCTTAGGACAACATAAAAAACTCAAAAATTATCACACCATGCCGACCATTATCGAAATACGACTGTTAAAAGCTACGAAGATACCAATTTGTTCTCTGTTCTGTATATCTCTGCAGTGTTCAGGTTACATTCAATTGATGCTGTTTACCGATTCATCCATCGTCAGAGGTTAGTTTCCGTGAGTTAAAGATTACATCGAACAATTTAGATGAAGTTGAATCCCATCACAAATTAAATTATATTTTACACACAATATATACCAGCGTACCCCGAGTTATAAAGAGCAATGGTTCCCGGTATCTACCGTATAATATAAATCATCTTCATTAGCCCAGCCGATTCATGTGTAGAAGATTTAAAACCCATTTTTATTCAGTTCTTCACTTCTGTAGGTAGACTTACCAATTTAATCTTCTCTTAATTTTCATGAAGTAATTTCCCGTAAAGCAACCTTAAGAGACCGGGGAACATTTTGTTTTAATTTGAGCTCTGTAGTACAACCTTGCGAAGGTCCGGGGGTCACTGAACAATCTAGTAATATCAATAAAAATGTCATCAAAATAATTAATTTCACTTTCGAGCATGAAAGGGGAAATTATTTAACAGACAAAATACAAGTCTTAATTATAAACAAATATATCATCGGGTGGTTTGTAAAACTTAGACACATAAACAAAAGTCGGTGATAGATGGCTGTATTACCAGACTGTCTGGCCATTTCGTTGATTTATTTTTTAATACAAAACTCACCTTTGTCAATATGTATAAAACTGCTTTAGATGATGCCTTTATAGTGTATGAAGATCTGAAAACAATAAGTTCGGATACCACGTGATTCCGTTTTAGCCTGACAAATATGACTACACCCAGTGCCTTGCAGCCTGACACAAATTCCTACCTAAACAACTTAGTAAATGAATTATAATAATTGTTACATTTGATTGGAGGTTGTTCACGTGATAATAATATGGTTTTCATCTCTGATGCCGTTCGGAGCAGTGGACACATTATGTAACTATATTTAATTACCCATTACGAATAGCGAGGTAAGATCTAGTATGGAAAGAAAATGGTAAATCACCCAAAAATGGATACATTTTCCAACTGATACTAGAATTTTGAAACCCAATATTTCAGATCATTGATTTGAGAAAACGAGTGACACAAAGCTATTTTAACACTCGGAAATAGAAAACCTATAAAAACAATCTATTACATTGCCTGTACGTTTACACATTAGTCCCACTTCATCTGTCTGATTTCCTGAATATTTGTAGAGGAAAGATGATTTCCTGTTCAGACAGACACTGGGCTAAATAGTTCTTACATAAACAACCTTAAACATGATTTGTTGTAATATCTTCTAATGTATTTCACCTTGGGCATATAATATCCACATAAAAATATGGGTCAGTGTGCGCAGGCCGACAGACCGCAATAAGTGTGATTTTGACTCGCAAACTGTGATGTTTAAATAAAGCCTTGTCATAGATAAGACGAGAAAAGAAATGACAGAGGTGGTGCTGGATTCGTGAGTTATGAACTGGTTCTGGCTGTTCCAAGTATTGCCTCAATCGAAGGTTATAAAGAAAGATTTTGTCACATACAAAATGTTTCCTTCTATTCATTTCTACGCCATTTTGAATTCTGTCTGCACCAACTTTTTTCTGTGCGCATGGAACGCGTTCTGTTCCAACTTGTTTTATTGAATGTCTGGTTGATTCAATGAATCAAGAACATGCATAACTCACCAATCGAGCTCCCTCCTTCAGGAAGAAGAGCATGGGAAACAAGAGAAATGGGAGAGAGAGAAACAGAAAGTATGCCTACTGTTCCCTTCATAGTTCAGCAGACCACCGAACAAATTTACTACATTGACTATTATACAATTTGACTCTTAGATCGCTAGAAAATATAGAAAAATAACTGAATTTTAATCCTATATATAAAAACCTGACACCGGAAGTTGTTGATCATGCTGTTATTAAAAATTCATTACTGACAAGGGAAAGGATGGGAGTCTCTAATTTTTATCCAAAAGGTTTATGCAACCACTAGTTAGTTAACACGTGGGTGTTTTGTAATTAGCTGGTCGCGTCCTTATCTTGAACAGGTCGTTAATGTACACCATTCTCTCTATACGACTCAACTTTACCATGATATCATTCTGATAAGAGCCTTTACACTGATTAATCTAATTGCACCCAAACACCCTTATGTGAGACAAAATGGTATCTTGTTTAAAATTAATGCTGAAATTTGTATGGAAGACATTATGGGGTTGGAGAAAAAGACATCCTGAACGACACCAACGATGATAGGTGAGATGCAAATCTACTTTGAGGACCTACAAAAGGATGAAAACTCAGAGATGTGCGCCTGAGCTAATTTTTATGTAACTAAGCTGCAGTTGACTTTCTGAACAATTATTTTAGATACAATATTGATTACAATTTATTTTTGCGCAGCCTAAAGGAACAATTGCCTAAACATATATATGTAGGCTATTTTGTTTTCGTTATGGACATCCCTTCAAGATAAGAGATTGCCAAACATCAAAAGTGGTTGTTTATTTAAAGGAAAGAACTAACTAACAAACAAGCAAGCAAATAAATTATATACTAATGTCATAATGTCTGTATTTGTTTTACTCTGAAGTAAACTTGTCTGACAAAAAATGTCAAATGTTTTATGATTACAATCAACTGTGACAAATTGCATATCATAAAACAAATCAATTTATGCATTCAACTGGAAACATGACAATATTTTCATAAACAAAGGAACGAACATTGGCATGTAGCCTACAAATTTTTAAGACATCCATCTTTTTCTTCACGTGACAAATTAGCTCACTTTCCTACCTCCTTTTATGAAGAAAAAAAAAGATGGTGGAGAAATATACCAAAAGTCAAACCAAATGACAGTTTCGATGTGTCTTGTCACCAGATAGCGTGAACAGATCGCCAAAATATATCATTTGTATTATAACATATAACTTTCTTTTGTCGAAATCACTTGTTACTTGTCTCAAAGGGAAGAAAGTCGGTGATTATTTTGAAAATATAAACACGCGATAAGTCAAAATTATGGTGACCATTCAATTGGAGTCTGCCTAAGGTTGAATCCTATGCGAGGCCAATAGACTTGTATATTTAGGAAAGCTTTGAATTTTAATGATAATTTGTTTCTTAATTTCTTTTTGGCGATCTTATGGGTATCGCAAGGCCTTTAGATATTTTTAGCAGCTTTTACGATAGTGATGTCACTCGACGCTGGAATAGGCTAGCTTAAGTGGAAAGTTTGCTAAACCACAGACATCTGACTGAAAATTGGATAGGTGCAAATCGATGCCATCAGCGTCCTCGTAGGCTACACGTATAAAATTCTGAAAATCATTTTATTACGCCTTTGGCTTTAAGAACCATCTTGCGAGTAGGCTTACGGTAGCAAGGAAAGGCTTAGTTCAAGCTTAGTAACCCACAGATGAGAACTTCTCATTTCTACACTATATTTTGCTACCAACACAATTATCTTCAGCGTGACTGAAACCCACATTTCAACGGGTTTCAGATTTAATTAGAGAAGATTGTCAGGAAAGAAAAATGTCGTTTCAAAGGCTCATTTTTCAAAGGAACTTCACAAATATTGTTTTAAATTTGCATATTATATCTGAAGTCACGCAAAGAACAAGAGGTTTTAAAGAAATTGATGAAATATGTCCAAAGATAATGATTTAACAAATATGGTAATTATTTTCTTGACTTTCTCAAATAAATTTTTACATTGATTTTTTTTTGTTTTTGTTTTTATTGTTTATCGTCAAGGTCAGCTACTTATCAAGAAAACATTATCATGATATAATAGTTGGAATACTCAGGTGCATAAAAAAAATGTGAACATGCTTCAACCATCTAATTGTAGGCCTATAATAAGGTACATGTACTCACAAAATACCGTACGCTAAAACCTTCCGTGTAAAATATATATTTGTATATAGGCCCAACGCAAAAACGCAACCGAGATCAAGTTTTTTGGAAATTTGTTTTCCATTAATCACGTGAAAGGTAATTGCAAACGGAAGTAACACGTAACCACAATCACTGACTTACTGACGTATAAGGTAGCCCTTACTCCGTAACCACAACATGACGATAAAATAGGTTTCAATCAATTGACAAAAGTGATCATTTTTGTTGGGTTTGGTGCAAATTCAAAAGAGTTAACACACAATTCATTATAGCTTTCGGCTATAGGGTTCTATAGTAGGCCTATATTCGGTTAGAGCGATGGTATTTACGGTCATGACGTCATTACTCATTAGCTGCTTTGGCACGGACATCCGTAACCATGTTATTCTTGTAAACTATATTTGTTTCTTTCTTTTAAGCTTTGATACGAGGGGTCCAATATTCTTGAACTGTATGAATGTTACGCTTAGCTTTGCCTCCCATTATGTGGTTTTGTTTTGTTTATTAAACTAACCGTTACGCTTGCTGCAACATTTATATTAGCCCACCAGGTAAATAGCGTGAGAAAAATCTATAAATAAAAAATAAATATTTTAAAAGCTTGGGTGTAGGTCTTAAAGAAGTACCGGCAAACATAAATTAAAGCTGCTGTTACATTGATACGTGAGCGTAACTCAAACTTAAACTCAAAACGTCATAACAATGTGTTTGTACGATGATTCGACAAATCAAATCATAAGATACATCGTGTGGCATTTGATCAGAAAACAAAGGTGAAGAGGAAAGTCCCCCATCCCCACCTCCCTAAATGTCATAAGTGTCATTTTGTCACCTTGCTCACTGTCCGTCGCATTAACGGAGGTTTGATTTGGGGGACACGCTCATGTAAGCAGAAGGGCATGGTAAGGATTTGCCCCGATTCTTTTTTTAATTTTTTTTTTGCATTTTACGCAAGGGTTTTTAACCATTTTCGCTCTATAAAACTTTCTTGGATGCTTGATAGATTGCACCCCCTCCCCCCTTTTGTCGCAATCCGATGAGGTCGGTGAATGAAGCCTGTTTGAATAGAACGATGAAACTATAATTGACGCATAGGTCATTCGCGCTGCAACATGACTTTAAACGCGATAATCGCCTTGTTTTGTATCTTATTTAGCCTATTTAGTATCTCTTTAAACAGAGTGTACGGTTGAATGATATTCGTGGGAAGTCAGTAGCCTAACCCCTCCTCAGTAATTGTTCAATTAAAGTTGTACTGTAGTTCTATGGTGACTACTATAATACTTAATATCATAGGCGATGATTTAAAACCTAGTCTGTACTTCTCCAAATAAATCTTATAGTTGAGAATAGTGGCGTTTTGTGTTTCTTTGTCGCTAATTTACAAGATATTAAGCCACAAAGTATTTCTCAAGTCGATCGATCTTGCAATTTAGTCCTCTACATCAATTAGAGTTTGAACAAATCCAGATATCATATTGTTCTTATATTGCTGTGCCATATCAAGAAATGGTTTTATTACGATCTATTTTTTTTTTCTGGAATGTATTCTTTTTCTTGACTAGCCCATACTTCTGTCAAGAAAATGAAGATAATAATTATGTAGTCTTTATGTTGAAGAGCAAAAACCGGAGATTTATTACATAGGCCTATGCATAGACACAGTCGCTGAACTACAAAAGAGAAAAGACCCGTTGGGCCCAAACCTAAGCGGTCTCGCATTCTCAGAAAAAAAGGAATAACACAATCAAAAAATGTATCAAAATATAAATAAACAACACCAGCAATATATAACTGGCTGCAGATCTTCTATTGACAGGCATTAAATTCACTTACATAGGGATCTCGGAAGGCAGTAGAGCAATTCTAAGGGCACTTCATCTTTGTACATTGGATTGTTATCGGTCTAAGGGAAGTAACTCGAGTTTAGCCCCGTTCTTAGACTACAGTCATTTAATATCCTTATATTTAGCAAACAAAATTATCATTATCACTATTTTCGAACTTGAAAGTTCCAATACTTTGATCTGAAAATATATCCACTAGTATTGCTCCAATGCTATCATAATATTTAATTTATTTAATAAAAACTGCAAAAGTGTGTAATGACGTGTATGCATAGAGTTATATATATAACTCTATGCGTGTATGTCAACACGGCCTTCTGTTATTACTTCTCTTCGACTGAGGTCACGATAGTTAAAGTATGTTTTATTGAATATCAGTAACCTTTAGGGTTTAAAAAAAAAACACATTTCAAATGAAATATTGAATTTTTAAACTTCCCCGAATAATGTTTCGTTTTATGTTTTAAAATATGATTCATACTTTTGCACAACACCGATTCAGTCGACGGCCTTGACCTTTCATCGGAAGGCATCAGGTAGTTGAAGATTTTTCATTCTATTTAATTTTCTTCCAGATTTTACCCATTTTTCTCGTAAGAAATACACTTTATCATAATATTGTGGAATACAGAATATTATGTTATCATGCTGTATCGATTCGATGTGAGAAATTATGTGTGGATGCAATTTCGAAGGCACATTTTGTTTATGAAACTTGAAATATCGTAACTCCAAAATCATAAATAATAACAAACACATCATCGTCATCACCATTGACATATTCTGACATAGGATGTTGTTTATTGAGTTTAAATTGAACTGTGCGAATCAAATTTGGATTGATGAAAATTATTTGAAAATATGATTGAACACTGCCTCTGAATGGGAAATTTTTTAGGAAGCTTATTATTTTATGACTGCTGGATTATTTACTGCATGAATGCAACATCATTAGAGATTTCTGGTAAAGAAGTGTCTATAGACCTATTTTAAATTATGCAAACTTATTAAGCTTTGTTATATTCCTGTGACCCAAATGGCAGACAAATCACATGAAATTGAATGAATTGACTTTAGATATAGTGCGGTACCAGTATTGATTATGATCACATTGTATGCAAAGAGTAAATTAATATTGATAAAAAATTTATAGACTATCAGTAGGCCTAACAATCTTTATAATGTGATACATGTTAATTTACATTGTCTATGCTTAAAACTAATGATTTTGATCCAAGTTGTAAAAATGGCAGAAGTTTGTTTCTGAGGACTGATACTCTTGTAGCACAATCAGTACCAGTAATAAAAAAAATCAAGAGGTTTGGTAATGGATCAGTTGGTAGAAAGGATCCTGTGTGAACCGAAGTTTTTTCCTTTCTTTTTTCAGTACAGTAGCCTACTAATTTGTCACACATTTTTTGGTGTCAAACATTTTGTCAAGATTTCTCAAATGAAAATTTAAATTAGTTGAATGTAGACCAAGAGGAACTCATGAAGATGTATTCATTAAAATTTTAATTTTTGTTGTTTTAATAGTCTATCTGTTTGTTCATTTGCCCTTTAACCTAGTTTAACACCCTTTAGTAATGGTTTATCAACTAAACATTACAAAAATGCTTTATGTGGGTATTATTGCAAACAGTTACATTACGGTACAGTTGTAATCTTATAAAAAGTACGGTATTCAGTGAGTGATTTCCTGCAGGAGCAGTAAGCTTACTTACTGATCAAACACATAAAATTGATTTTTTTATGAACTAAACAAAACTAAATTAGTTGAAAATGTAGGTTTATAAAGCTTGTAGAAATGTGAATTTGAAGTTATTTGTGTAACTAAACAAATTATTATTTATGAATTATTAATGATGTATAATTAACTAAGTGTAGTAATAAACTATAGTTAGGTTGTTTAAATAGTGAAATATGAATTAGTGAAATAACACTAGTTTTTCATTATTGTTAGAAATAGCTCGTTGAATGGATGTTAGTTCCTGGTTTTATATATAATCTTCTATTGTGAAGAGTTGACAAGTTCCTGGTTAAAAAACTCTGCTTTATGTATAATAGTGATTGGAGAGAAAATATGAAGATGACTTTTGAAATCACACTTGCAACAAAACAATAATTTCTAGATTGTTTGAGAAAATTGTAGAATAAAGCAGCATTGATTTTCAAGTTTCTTACTGGATATTAGTTTTGATTTGTTAACCACATGCAGCTTATATTCCTGTTTATAACAGTCTGTGTTTGGTTTAAGTTGCTAAGGAAATTGTTGGAGTTTTTTTAATGTCATTAATGTCTCTTGTGTTGTTGATGAGAATTGATTTTTAACTTGTGTTGTGTTAACATCAGTCATTATGATCTAACAAAAGCTGTTGATTTTGTTTATTTACAGTTTTTTTTTTATTAGAAAAATGACTGTAGTCATTTAACTGCATTTTACATTTTTTTTTATATGATGTAGATTGTCATCATCTTGATTTAAAAGACTTTGTAGAATGATGTTGTTTTGAAAGGCCAAACTAAGGCTCTGTGTGATTCAGGCTCTGCATGTTTAAGATCACTAAATGTAAATTCATTTCATCTTTTTATTGAAAGGCTAAAGAAGCACATATAATGTTCTTTTAAATTGTCTACAGTCATTTTTATATGATGTAGATTGTAATCATCTTAGTAATAGTTGTAGAATGATGTTGTTTTTGATTGTAAGGACAAAATGGTTACAATTTTGCAGAAGGAGTGCTGTTTAGATAAAGAACATTCATTTGTGTTTCATTACATGACTGGTATGTACGATAATAGATAAGATGTCCCTGACTTTAAATTGGCAACAAATTAGATGCTGTAGACAGACCATGATTATTTCTTCATTTATCGTAAATAAAACTTTAAAATTACAAAATTCTCTAATGAATAAGGGACCATTAAAACTGTATACTAATCAGTCTTAATAGCTAGTTGTTTTTCGAAATCTAGATGAAGCTATGAGGATAAATTTCTTAAATAAGTAAGCTTATATTGAAGTCGTCTTCAAAGATTTCTTGATCAGTCCACCAACTAATAAGGAATGATTATATATAAGCTTATGTTATATATCTTTTATATTGTCTAGATATTACCTAGTGAACTTTCCAAACATAATTAAGGTACAATTCATATAGCTGGACAAAAAGATGTAATTGTTCAGATGGAGCATTTGTTTTAGGTTGTGTAAGATAAAGATCCATCCCAGTGATGGAGGGGAAACCGGGTTGAAATATCTGAAGCATCTACCATCTTCCTCACTTAGCCATTGGGAATTGAGATAAGATAAGATGAAAAGACAAATAATTCATGAGAAACTAAAGTAAGCTTACATACTGAGTGTGGGCAGGAAAAGCTGAATTTAGATTGATTCTGTTCTGACATTTTAACATTAACATTTCATGCTCTTTTGAAATGATGGGAACCCCCCTGGTAGAATTTGATGTAAGACATGAACTGAGTGATTATTACAAAACCAACTAGCCATTACTCAAGTAGTTTAAACAAGTTTCTAACACTATTATCACCTACCTATTCAACTCTCTATTCACAAAGGGAAAAAAAAACCTACTACCTAAGTCTATTCTTATTCTGTTGACCTATTAGGTTTTATTTCAAAAGGTATAAAAGTTTAAGATGTCCATGTAGAGTGTAAGCTTATATTTCTTCTATTATTATACTGTTTATATATATCTTGTAGCATCTATTGTTATTTGACAAGTGGACATAGTAAGTGGCCATCCTTTCATATTCTATCATATTATGTAAAAATTACTTTAAAATTGTAACCATTGGTGATCTATTTCTAGGAAACAAATTTATAAATCAAAAGATCTGATTTGAAGTTGACAGGTAACATTTTGAATTACTACCAAATTTACTGTAATTATTGTGATCAATTGTTTGAATATCTAAATCTGAAATAATTCTGCATATTATTAGAAATTATTTTTTGGGTACGATTATTATAATAATATTGTTATGTTGGAGTTCTTTCGGGTCAAAATCAGGCATTTCTTTATAACAAAGTGTATTGATTAGGTTGGTAAATAAAATCACAAATTTTCTGTTACTAAATAATTGAAAACTATATGACAAAGGAAGTTGACCACACCTATCAACTAATACTCTTTGACTTTACAAAGTTATCAATCAATATAAGTTTATATTGAAACTCTGATGTAATGTTAATTTTGATACCCTATACCGCGATACATATCGTAACGTGGCTCTTGTATCATGATACTATGATGATCCTTGTATCACAATACGTATCGTAATTGTGGCATGATTGGTGATACCACTCGTAAATGTTTACTACTCACAATTAGTTGATATAATTATGTAGTGTTCAACTTTCAGATTATGTGGTAAAAGTGATAAGAGCGTTGGTTCTTTACTTCATGACATCACATGCTTGGATACGTTGGATGCAAGTTTTAATCTCGATCGATGTTTGAAAGATTGGTGACCTTGAATAAATCATCTTCACTCACAATTCCAGTCCACCCAGCTGTAAATGGGTAGGCCCTACATATAAAATCAATGCCAAGAGGTTAGGCCAAGGACCAGCTGGTTCAAAAGGATCCTTCACGGTGAACCTAAGTTTTAATCCTTGTAAAGTATAGTTGTTATTTTCTTTTTCTTTAGGTGTGCTCTAGAAAATGTGAAGTATGCCACTGCTGTTAATAGCATTCTTGTTTTATGATGTAAAACAGAGTGAATACTTAAGGCACTGTTCTATATGCATAGAGTATAAACTGTTACTATTATTAGCACACTTTCTATTAAACAGAGCTATTAAATACCCAGTAGATATACTGTTATAAATAAAGGTGTTATATTGTTGATAATGGACTGTCATGTAATACATTAATCTACATAGATTGTTCAGGTGTAATATATCTCAGGATTTTAATTATATATTACACTAGTCCATTTGATGGTCAGATTGTTGTGTTCAGGTCACAGCCATAGGGTTCAGCGTTCAAATGCATTGTTATTGTAATTGTCTATTTGTGCATGGGTGAACATCACAAAGATTTGAGCTATATTTGAGTTTTCAGAGGAAATAAAACTGTGATATGGGATGTTAGAATAATGACACATTAAGAGGTAAATAGTGTTCAAAATTGTATTTTTTATGAATAAAGTTCTACTAAAATAGTAGGTAGCATAGTTTATTGTCTAATTGTATGCTTGGATAATTTAAAGAATTCAAGAAATTTGAACCTGTTTTACATGTGTCTATCTTTGTCTTTAACTATTTGTACTACCGGTATTCCAATTATATTTTGCTGCTGTACCGTACAAGAACTGTTTTTAACAATTTGTTGACTAATTGAGGGCGTCTGGTTACCAATTCTATCTTCAATTGAAAGTACTTAATATTTCATACGACCGATGCAGAAAATCTGAATGAATTTAATATGTGTCATGACCCAGTCTAGTCCGCAAGTCAAATGGTAACCTAAACTAATAAAAACAAAGGTTACTTTAAGTGAAATGACAAGAGATGTTCAACTATGATAAATGTTATTACATTATTGCAAGCTTTTGAAGTTTTTATCAAGATAAAGTCAAAAATCTTTGGTGGTAAAGTTATTAAACCTTGTTTACTCTCTACTTGACCATTGGATCATTGATTAATAGAATTTCTTATCTTAATCAGGATTAGGAAAAGCCTGTTTATTACTGATCTGTGAAAAAGATTATCATACCTTGACTATGAGTGATAATAAGACGAGATCTGATTAAGCTTAAAAAAAATGGTAATCGCCAATGATCTCCTTGACTGATTATTTCCTGTGCATAAAACCCTCTCAATTAGAGGTTTTATTTAGTTTTAAAGGGGTTTTCTAATCATAGGACTTATGTGATTTTAATTCAGACTTTTTTTGTAGAGAATTGGTACTTTTTTTTATATCATTGTATTCATAATTTGTAGTATTAAGAGATTCAAGATAAATGTAACTTATCCTACTGCCAGATAACTGTACATTGCTGTTTGTGTCATGACAATCTTAATGACTGGTACATTGAGACTATGAGTAGCCCAAATTAACAGGAGGGGAGATATCTGATATCCAGTTTGCCTATATTTTAAATACGGGTATCTGATATCCAGTTTGCCTATATTTTCAATACCTATATCCGATATCCAGTTTACCTATATTTTCAATACGGGTATCCGATATATAGTTTGCCTTTATTTTCAAAACCTATATCCGATATCCAGTTTGCTCTGTTCTTATCCTTATAATTAATCAGTATTAAGGTGGAATTAACAAGATAAATTTACAGAGATCAAGTGGTTTAAGGAAATGAAATCTCTGTATTGATTTCTGAGTTTTATTAAAAACTCTCTTTGAGCCGGCAAGAAATTAATTTGATTTGGTTGATAGTACCAAAATGACTATTTAATCAGTCTAGACTTGTCACTTGTCATACTGTGTACTTAAATTATCAGTGTTAGTGTTTACTTGTAAACTACAGTGGTACATCTTAGTAAACACCTTGTCAACACTGAACAACAGCTTGTCAAAGAGTAGGAAATGGGGACAGTGCTAATGAATATTTCCTTAGGTAGTTATATTTTTGGAATATTTGTGTGTTGATAATGAGGTATTAGAATTGGTTTAATGTGGTATGTAATGGCGAGACTTGGAAAATTATCACATCAGATTGATTTGATTGAGTTGGTATTGGCATTGAGAAAAGTTGAGAAATTTATAGTTTCAGAAGACTTCAAAGCGGAAATATGGTCTACACAAATTTGATTTTATAACATAGAATGAGATTTTTTTGGATTACTTGTTGTAAAATAGAAGCAGCTTTTACGCATGCTTCAAAACATTGCTTGAAACACATAACTGATTTTTGGGTATTTGTCTTTTCAGGATTTTATACTGGTTTTAAAGTAATAATGTAATGGTGTTGTTTAAATATGTGAGGAGGAGTTGACCATACTGAGGTATACCAGGAGATAGAAACAGTTCATCACCACATGACAATATGAGTTGGTTCAAACGTAACAGAGGTAGCAACAGCTCAAACGAGCCATCACCATCCAAAGATAGAAGCAACACAGATCCAGATACCTGTTTAGATGTTTTCCGTAGTCATTGGCAACAAGCATCGGCCATTATTAACAATAAGAGTCGCAATAAAGATGACTATTCAAGTGATGAGGTAGAAATAGTCATCCATAACATCGGTCAGATGGTCACTCTGCTGGTCAACGAGGATGGAGAAGAAGGGATGCCTGGTCCTATTTTAAATTTTTTCTTGGAAAAAGATATTTTAGAACTCTTTTGTTCATGGTGTTCACGTTCTAAAGAACATGCCGTCAAATTAAAACACGAACAGTTACGGATGTTTGAAATGTTAATTAGCCAATCAAAACAGTTGTTATTAATACACAAGTCAGTGATTCGTCCATTGGTAAAATTATTATCAGCCTGCACAGATGGCAACCTCCAATCATCGGACACGTATGATATTGAACACCGCTTAGTTTTAGTTCTACATCAAGCGTGCGTGTGTATTTCACAACAGTTTTTAATTCTAGAAAGTTTCTTCTGTACTAACACCGACCATGGTCCGACAAGGTTTCTCTTATTTTCCCTCCTTATACCCTACATACATCGAGAAGGTCCAGTTGGTCAACATGCCAGAGATGCCTTACTGTTAATTATGACAATGTCAACCAAACATCCTCATATAGGACAATATATAGCAAGCAACTCTGATTTCTGTCCTGTAAGTATTTCAGATGCAATCATCTCGTTGTTTAGAGTCAAATTAATCTTACTAATTGTTTAATCAACGTTTCTAATGAATATTCCACGTATTCAACTTGAGTGTGTGCATATAAAAGCTTGGATAATTCAAAGAAATTATTCCACTTCGTAGTGCTATTTTTTGACTCCATGTTTATGTGAACATGTACTGGATAATCAAAGACAGATACTAAGATTTGAATAACAATTTTGAGACCTTACAATGTTAATGACCTCGCTAACGCGGAAAATTTCAAGCGTAATTATGCTAATTACAAATTAATTGGGGACTGGACAAACTGGTATTTTTCGCAAGCATTAGAATATCTTTACTTTCAATTGATATAATTATTAGCCGTCCATTTATGGAATATATATATGAATAATTTAAAATAAGGGTACCCATGTTTAAGTTGCCTGAAGTCACAATAATATTTTTGAAAATTTGTATTCAATTCCTGATGATATTATTTAAGGAACTGAAAAGGATTGCTAAACTTTCTTGTACGTATTAGGACTGTCCCTTTCAATAGTGGATTTTATTTTATATACCGTTAAAATAAGTAAATTGCTATTCAAGGTGCTAGCTGCTGGTCTAAGTGGATTGTATTCATCATTACCAAGGAAGATACCCAGCCCGTCTGATAACTGGTACATGTTAACTAATGATGATTGTGCAGCTATACCAGAGTTACAGATGTTTTTAAATTCATTAGAATTCTGTAATGCTGTTGTTCAGGTACAGTAGTTATTCTCATGTTTCAGCAAAAAGGGGTTGTTCTTAGTATCCTAAAAGAGTTCGACGAGACTTTCCAGTCGTACCAACAAGCCGGGCAGGTTGATACGGTGACTTGGTTTTATAGTTTTCTAATTAGCTGATGATATAATTCTGTCAACAGTTTAAACCCAGTGTAAATACAGGGTCATGCTTCAACGATAGCAGGAATGGAAGAAGATGTTCTTAATTTATTACACTTAAAAATAGAACATATTGGGATAGGGGTTCATATGGAGACCTGGGTTTAAGATAGACTAGAATTATTGTCTTGTATTGGTATAGTCTGTTGAGTGCTCAGTCAGAGAGTATGTTTTGATATAGGTTTAGTAATACAGTGTGTCTTGTAGTGTTTTTGAAATAAGACTTGTTTCTACAAATTCTAAAGAAGCAGTAAAACCATAACTGCTGGTAACATTAAAATACTACTTATGTTATGATAATTAATTAATAGTTCATCCGTTATTTTTTGATGAAGAACTCCAAAATAGTTTTGTCATAGCATATGTATAAACGCTCCAATTGTCGACAGCAAATTGTTACTACTGATTTGATAAAAATAATACCGTCTTGAAGAACTTTCAATCAGATAACATCATAGAGATGACACCTGACAATTTTCGTGAATAAAAAGAAGAAAATGTGGCACATTCCAGGAAAATTAAACAGTAGGCCTTGTACACAATGATCTCAATTGACTTTATTTAGTATGAATGTATTTGTTTTTTGTTTAATTTTCGATCAGCAAATCGGTTCGTGATCCAGAAACAATAATATCTATCATGCCATTATCAATCATGTTTTGGAACAGACTAACACATACAACTTCATCACCCACTTTTGTATTTAAAATTCAAAGCTCCCCCTGAAATTCAGATTCAACATGATGTTATGTAATTAAAATCCCTTCTTCTGTTGAACTGAAAACACTAATCCTGATTGTTTTATAGTTTTCTGTGTTATAACACAGATCACAAACATAATTTCTAAATTGTGATTCAAACAGGTAAAATATAACCATGTCTGTTTGAAAATAGGTGTTTGTTCTCGAGATGAATCCACAAAGGTTCTACAAGAAAGGAATGACAAAACATCTTGCTTATAGACAGTAGATTTGTTATGAATCTATGAATCTCCAGAATAGTGATTGTTTTACGGCAGTTTTCATTTTTTTTTTTGGGGAAAAAAAATCGAATTTGCTATTAAATAGAAATACATGTAGTCAAAATTGTTCAGAATACATGTAATTGAAAACAAAACTTAAAATTGAAAATGTACAGACATACCCAATGCCATCACTATTTCAAAAAAAAGGCGCAGAAATGGATCCTCTTTCGTTTCCAACAAAAATTGGCCGAGTTATTGCCATTTTAGTGTGGGGTGGGGGTCCAATTGTTCAAGCAATGGTCACTTGGAAAATGAAATTATCTTTTCATTGTCGCAAAAAGAAAAAAAAAATCTTAAACTGGGGGATTGAAGGTGATATTTGAGTAAACTAATACAAAGTTGGTAAATTCTACTTGTTCCTGCTAAAACAATTAATCTGTAATATGATACCAACTACAGGAGACAAGAATGTTATTTATCAACACATGTCCTTCATAACCCTGTACAATATTAATTGTTAATGACATTGTAAAAGATCAAACGGACAATCTGGGCCCGATTCTCGGCTTGTTGGTAAGACTGTTTCTCTGTAATTCCTCTGTTTAGTCGTTCTGTTGGGATAATACCAAGGCACCATGTTCTAGAAGCTGTGCATGTTAAGGATCCCTAATCGCAAAAAGGCTAATGTCAATGTCCTGGCAAAATTTGTCTCATCGTACACTGCATAACATTGCCTGTTTTAATTAGACCATAAGGTGCTAATTACGTAAAACTCTTTCATTCTCTTTTCTTCAGATTCAAATTAATCTTTTTAATAAGATTATGAGAAACCAATCAAATGATCACTTCATTTTTGTCTTATTTGATATTTCAGATAGCACATCCAATGGTAAAAGAACAACTGACTAAATATATTTATGATGGATTTTTATTGCCTGTTTTAGGTCCTGCGCTACATCAGGTAATTTTAGCTTATGTCTTTATATTTCTATCTAGTCAGCTTATCTTACAGCTTTCAGGATAGGAATTAAGAATGGCATTTCTGGAACTAAGATGCGTTATATGCATTTAAAGGTTATGAAAGAGGTTTTCTAGCCTTTGCACACAATGCTTATTGCTCCTATTTATTTACCTTTTTTTTAAAAAATACTTTGACCAGATTATGCAAGCAAATTAGTTATTGCTTTGTAAGCTTCTTGATACTAGGCATCTAACAGTAAATTGATATGACTCAAACGTACTTACAGAGTCTAGAAATCTTCTTTTGGATATCCTTGAAATAGACTATTTTATGAAGTAATGTAGTCTGAAATGAGGATAATTTATTGTCTGTTTTTAAATAAGGACACAAATTTCTTGTCAAGTCAGAAAGTACAGGTATACTGGATTACAGACATCGTTCAACAGCTTTGCTTAGAAATAAATGCTTTTACTTTCTTTAATAACAGGAATTAGATGAATCGGCAAGTACACTGCACAAATATAATCAAATTCTACTCTATTGTATTAAAGTGGTTGTTTTTGTCAATTACATGCCATTTATTAATAGAAGAATTATCTCTTAAACTAAATGAAATTTTTTTAAAAAGTGATGTATTAGTGTTGACTGTAACCTAGTCTGTACATTATATTTTATTTATAAAGGTGTCCACACAGCCACTTTGATAACAGTTTCCTTGACTTGAAACTAACAGAATTTTTTCTGATGGTTTAAAACTTAAAGGAAATTTCAGCTTGAATATTGCAGAGTTAAATGTTTAATTGAAGCAAAATTTTGTTAAGCAGTTTGCTTACTACTACAATAATATTTGGAGTCTTTGTTGTCTATGTTGAACAAGGAAATTCTGGAATCAAACTTTATTTTTTCTGAAAATTATAGTCATTGAATATCTATGCTGAAACTTTCTTTCATCTTGGGAAATTCACTTGAATAGGCAATATATTTAACTAGGCTAGGTAGACTTGAGTATATAATCATAATAATGGTTCTTCTCGGTATCTTTAGTTACCTTGTTTAATGATCTCTAATAATGTAGATGGTCAATATTTCTTTACAAAGACAAGCTATCACACACTTCCTACTTAGTCTTGTACCTTGACTGCAATAGCCACTATTTTTGTATCCCAGAATGCATTGATTTGATTGATTTCTATGCAGTTAATACAGCCAATCAGAACAATTGACATTCTGTTTTGCATAAAATCCATTGAAATTGCTTCATTTACAAACTACCTTGAAAGGTTATTAGAAAAGTGAAAGTAGGAAGTTTGTAATAACTTGACATTCTGAAAATGTTATCAACATTGCTAACAATAAGTTTGGTTTCTGTATAATTTATTATGATACTATCTATGTACTTATGTTTTATGAATATTTCTTATTAGGATATCAGTGGTTTACCAATACCTTTATTAGATACAACTATGTTTTCGGTCAGTAACTAACTCTCTTGACCTTTATATTGTTCTAGATGTTTACTAGTCTGACAGTCTTGTGGATTGGCTTTACTTCTTCCTTTTATTATTGTCAGCTTTTGTCTTACCCTTTTGCTTTCTCTCTACCTATCACTAGCACTAGTTTTAATAAGCACTCCTGTGGTGATGAACTTTTAGTTAGGTTACGCATTGGAATACATGAAATTTCATTCACATTAGATAAACAAATAATCCTTATAAGACATTTAGAAGTATCACTGCACATTAAGAGATAACAATTATTATGGATATAGACTTCTATTTATTCTTTAAACACATTACACATACAGGTAACGTCTCTAGTGATGAGAGTCTCTTAATAGATAATCATCAATGGCTACAATAAGTCAACTATAGGGAAAAGATTGGACCCAATACAGGTCTAAGGTTTGCTCAAGAGATAGATATGACATAATACTTTTGATATTTTCAACCCTGTTTCACTTGTCAATGATACAGGTTATTCACATTTAAGATCCCTTGACAGTTTGAAGTCACAGAAATGACTGATGCAAAAATCTTCTTATTTTACACTTAATGGTGCCTCCCATCTTCATTAGTCTAATCAGAATGTTAGTAGGGTATAAAACTTCATTTTGTTTCATGTACATTAGGATGGTCATATTTTTACCTATTTTTTAGCATATTGCTTTATTGGCTTTATTGGAAGTTTCATTTTAACTTTTGATTTGATCAAATGTGGAATATTTTAGTGGTGTGCAGGGGTTATTGAAATTATTTTTTCTTTCTGTGTATTAATTCTGAATGAATTGTTTCAAGTGTGATGAACTGAATGGTAGTAATCAGCTTTTAATGTGTTAAAATGTGTTAGTTGCTAATTGTTCTTAATGTACCCCTTTTCAGAATGACAATCAAACAATGTGTTCATCAGCAATATAAAAAATTACCAATGAAATTATGTAATTAAAACTCCCCATTTTGGAAAGGGATATGGATGGCTAAAATAGAATTATCAGAACACTTTAAATGACCATATTTCTCCTGGATCTTGCTTCTATTTGGTGTGACAAATCTTTGTTATGTGTTTTGTACTGATATCTGCTTATATCTTGAAGTAAATTTAACCTGTCATGTCACTCAACTCCTTAATCTATATTTCAACAATCATATTGTGAATAACCTGTTTGTATTTTTCTTTGAATTTATAAGTTGTATTTTTCTCTAATTGTTTGCAGCTTAAAGGGGCAGTATGCAAAATTCTCATTATTTAAAACATTGTAATATATACCTATTTAATTAAAACCTATTTAAATAGTTCTATGATATGCTACTACATCAAACCTATTTAAAGGAGATTGTATAAATTGTTGATTAATCTTTTGAACCTTATTTTGGAGTTTGGTTATATATTGCTTCAATATTTTACGTTATATTTACCGCTGTGTTGATTTTTGTAGGTTAACACTTTATGATTTTTACTAGATTTTGGTATAAAAATTTATGAACCTGAGCAAAAAAAAAATACAGAATGCCCCTTTAAGAATTAACCTCCATGTAGCTTTCGTTTCTGTTTTGATTAAAAAACAAAAGGCCATAATCTCATATCTATTTGTTTTTATTCAGCATTCTATTATTAGGTTGAATTATCTTTCTTAAGAATTATTGGTTAAGAAAAAATTGCCAGTCATTTGGGAGGATTTATCATGATTGAAATTCACAACAAAATTGTTTTGTCCCCACAGAAAGATTGAGCATTTTTTGCCCTTTACTTCCTCACTTACACATTCACAATTGTATTTCTGTCTTTCAGCTTTAATTGTTTTAATTGATATTTGTGCTTAATATGAAATAATGATTTTTGACTTAAAATCTTTATTAAAATGTACATGTAATTAAGAAGGGCCATTTTTTGTTGATGTTCTTAAAATTAAGCTTTTTAAGTGCAGAGGTCATCTTTTCTTATTCCACTAGATCTAACTGTAATTGGGTAAAGTAGATACAGAAAGAATGATCATCAAATAAATTGATCCAAGAATTGATTTAACTATGACATCACTTAATTACACTATCCTAGCAAAATTTACCTTATTGCACACTCCACAATGTTGAACTCAATTTCATTTTATTTTTATTCTCAAAATCTCTTTCAGAATTCCCGCGATGAAGTAACAACAGCCACAGCTTATTTAGATTTGTTTTTACGAAGATTAACTGAACCAGCTTTAATTCGTGTATTTCTAGTCTTTGTATTGACTGAGAAGAACGATGAAATAATTATATTGGACTCTTTAATAACTCGAATTAACTCGAGCTCTAGGGTAGGCAGTTTTGATGTTTTCAGAGACTGCTTAAAGGGATTATAGGTCTTAGCATGAACATAAAATTTTTGTTCTCAAGAATGGTCAATATGAGTGTGTATTCATCAGTGAACTTACCTGGTGTCTTAAAGTAACAGAATCCCTTAAAATCTGGAAAACTCACAAAACATAGTCATTTGTGAAAAACGCTCAATCAATTTATTAAGCGTTTTTCAATAATCATGTTTTTTGATACATATTTATTTATTTGTTTATGTTATTTATGGCATCAGATATATTTACTGATTAATAGAGCTCTTATTGGCTGAGTTTAAAAATTTCAAATTTTATGTTCATTCTAAGACTTATTATCCCTTTAACTTATTTCATTTGCAAAGTTATGGTATGACTATTATTAAAGAAAATATGTTTTTACTAGAAATATTTTGTTTTGAATCTGAATACGTAGTAAGAAAAGAAATCCCTTAGACACCCTTTACTTGGCTTCTGTTTACATTAAATTGATATCGTAAATATAATATGACAAGAATGATGTTCAAATGTTTCTTGTATAAAATAATAAACTGTATACTATGACGGAAAACTCCAATGATGTAAATAAATAGTTGTGAGCTTCCTTGAAACATGACATGCAATAATTATAAAATCTCTGAAGATAATTTCTACTGTAAATTTATAGCAATATTCAATTATTTTAGTATAATTACTATTTTACAGTTATCATTAGTATCACTGGCCTTGTTTAAAACATTGGTAGAATTACACTGTGAAGATGTTATGTTTCAACTTGTTTTCAAGTAAGGCTCTCTGTTTGTTTTTTTTTCATGCTACTTGCTTTGATCAAATGCCCATTTGTAGAATAATAATTACATTGCACATGAAAGGATTTTTCTGTTCAGAATGGTTGATAGGAGTGACCGTGGCTTAGTGAACAGTACCTGTACTTCTGAACCAGTTTGAATCTTCTGGCAAATTTGCCATCATTGCACACTTTCTTGATTATGTTTTCTCTATATCAAATTTTTTTTTCTGTAGATATTTGATTCCCTGTACTCATGTAATGGTGAGTCAAAGAAGAGCTGTAAAAGATTTAGATATGTATAGTAAAAGTGCTGAAAGATTTCTATCATTACGGCCATCTTGTTGCCTAGGTGATACTGATAATAGCATACATAATACAACAGTTACTACGAGCCAATCTCTTATTGAAACCAGGTGGGTTCTTGTAGTTTTTATCCTGCATACATCCCCTGCTTTGTCACTTCTAATTCTTTATGTACATATAACACCGCATTGGCATCTAATCCTTAATAATTGGCATCTAGTCCTTAATAATTGGCATCTAGTCCTTAATAATTGGCATCTAGTCCTTAATGATTGGCATCTAGTCCTTAATAATTGGCATCTAGACCTTAATAATTGGCATCTAGTCCATAATAATTGGCATCTAGTCCATAATAATTGGCATCTAGTCCTTAATAATTGGCATCTAGTCCATAATAATTGGCATCTAGTCCTTAATAATTGGCATCTAGTCCATAATAATTGGCATCTAGTCCATAATAATTGGCATCTAGTCCTTAATAATTGGCATCTAGTCCATAATAATTGGCATCTAGTCCTTAATAATTGGCATCTAGTCCTAAATGATTGGCATCTAGACCTTAATAATTGGCATCTAGTCCATAATAATTGGCATCTAGTCCATAATAATTGGCATCTAGTCCTTAATAATTGGCATCTAGTCCATAATAATTGGCATCTAGTCCTTAATAATTGGCATCTAGTCCTTAATAATTGGCATCTAGTCCTTAATAATTGGCATCTAGTCCTTAATAATTGGTATCTAGTCCTTAATCCAGAGGAGTTATTGTTCAATTGATCTAATTCATTTCATTTAACTAACATGTCCTATCAACTGTAGTAATAACATTTTTACACGCCCACAAATATTTTCTTACTGTACTCATTTTGAATTAGCCTGTCCAAGTAATTTCATTATGCGTCTCTTGTGCACATCTATCTGCATGATTACAGATTGAAATTTCAGAATAACTTTTCAAAATTAACTGCCTGTATATGTATTTTGTTTTTAGTATCTTTAGTAGTCTAACATCCTTAGTTACCATATTCTAACATCATTAGCAACCAGAATTATTATCTTTCATAGACTTTGTATATCTCTATCTTCAGAGCTGTCAATACATGATATTCAATTCCAAATTATTCCACGTTTAGAAATATGATGCTTCTATTTTAAAAGGACATACAATATAATTTTGATGGAATCACTGCCACAAATATTGAAATATCCTCAAATACACAGCTCTGTCAAGCTCTAAATGTTAAGTTTGTCTTTTCTAATGCTTTTGATAATTGCCACGTTTAAAAGCTGTATATACAAACATAATTAACTACAAATTAATAGTTGAAAGTTTTTGTATTTGTCATCAGTATAGTTGTCTAATCATTCTTTTGAAATTTTCTGAATTTTTTGATAAAAATTAGTCTGTTCTGCAGTTTTGCTGCTGAACAAATGCTCTAACTTGTAAATTATATATTAAATTGTTTGAAAACTGGCTGTAGTACAGCTACATATGAAACTATAGAATGTCATTCATTAGTCACTTCAATAACATGATGGACAAGAGTTCTAATCTCAGTCAGTGGTATTATATAACCAGTCATCTTTCATCATTATTTCAGTCGACCCTTCTGTAAATGGGTACTGATAATCTTTGAAAGATAAATGCCAAGAAGTTTTACCAAGTACTGTTTCTGGTTGATCCATGCTAAAACGAAGTGTTCCTTTCATTCAAAGAACTGATTAGACAATGCATTTTGCTTTTTTTCTAACTTCGATTTCATTTCTAATCAATTAATGTTGTAATCTTGTAATGTGTTCTGTCTGTAGATTAGGTAGGGGAGGAAACTCTCACCATTTGAAATCACCCTCTGTGGTTAAGGGGGATAACTCTCATCCGCTCCATTCACCGTCTGCTAATACTGTAACACAGTCTCGTTTGAGTAGTTTCACTAGCTTCTTTAGACGAGGAAGCACCAACAAATTACGTAGAAGTCAAAGCATGGCTGTAACTTCAGGAGTGTAAGTCACATCAAATCACTTTTTGGTTTCAAGTTTCCAAAAAATAGCATGATTTGAACGTTAGTTTTTGCATGAATGTTGTTTTGCTTACATGCATGTCATTTTTTCTTTTGCATGTAAACTCCATTCAAAAAACGTTTCTTACAAGGTTTGATTGTCTTCTGTTATTGAAGATACCAAAAGTCAACATTTCATCTTTGCATGTGATCTTGTCAAATCAAATGATTGGTTCTTCCTTGTTATGCTTTTTGGTGGTGGCTTATTTATTTGTGTATAGAAACATTGGTTTGATAAACTTGTTGATGTTTAATCCACTTTGTTTATGAAAAAGTTGTCATTATTTGTAGGAATAAGGGAAGTTCGAAGAACAACACCACACTTCAGGCAGAAGATGTTAAGAACTCAGAATCAAGTTACATTGAATATCTTCATGATGCTCAGAATAAATTAGAAAAATGTGCCATGGATTGTAAATGTTGGTCAGCTCCTTATAATGGTGAAAATCCCTCTCCTGATAGCTTGATGGATTCTGCAGCAGAGCATTCAAAAGAGAGTGAAAATACTAACCAATCAGAGAACAGCTCTCAGTTAGCAGACGCATCCAATGAAACGCTAGATTCAACCACTACAAATGAAGATAGCAGGCCTTATCCACAAGTCAAGTTATTTGAACAAGAAATTGAGAATTTGGCCACAAAGAAGTTTGAAAGTGACAGTTTATTTTATTCTCAGGGTAAAAAATGTGATTTTAATAAGAATGATTCTCATAGTCTATTAGAATGTGACTCAACTCTCAGTTCTGAACAGTGCAATAGCTTTTTTGGTACAAATGAAAACACAAGTCTTTCAAATCTGTATTGTAGTTTAAAAAGTCGCGACTGCTTTCTGACATTTCTGAATATTATTGATGATTCTAAAAGTGATGATTCAATGGAACAAACTATGGAAACCATAGATTTTATGTATTCATCCTTTGGAGTGCCTTTAAATCGTGGAGCAGCTGAGTTAGGTGATAGTATCGAAATGGAAAGTCCGGTTCAGTCACCAGAGGAACCAGGAACTGTTAGTCCTCAGACAAGTACCAGTACACCATATGAAATGATTGAGGTCTCGTCCAACAATTTCAACCCAGAAACCACCAGTACACCAAGCGGTAATAGATTAAAAGATATATCTAGCTACGTGGAAATTACCATATCAGGTGACAATAAATCAACCAATGATATTGCAAAGATTCAACCTAAGTCTGCTGTACCTAATCGTGCCATGAGTCCGGTGATGGATGGAACTCTATCACCGTTTAATTTTAATAGAACTAGTGAAGATATATCATTTAGTTTAGCTCAGAGTCCTGGTGGTACATTGCTTACAACTTCTAGATATTCTAGTGGAACTCCAAATATAGGTAAGTGTTGTTATATATAACATGTAATACAGGGTTTAATTTACATCGAAAAAATTTGATTAGCAATTAGCATTTTAAAATGTTCAAGTGGTTGGTTCTTTCAGTTATAAAGACTGCTGAGAAGCGCAGAATTTTCTGGGAAATTTGATATTGCAAATGATAAAAAAATTCCAGCATCTTAAATTTTCTTAATAAAAACACATACTGAAATACAGAATCGCTGTATATTTCTAGATTTGTCTGGGTTTGATTCAAAAATCAGATTATTAAATTATCATAGAAAATATTGGATCACACAAGGGGTAATATGACTCGCTAAATGCACAGTCATTACGAATATGTCATTATCACACCTTACATCGGACAATAAAATGGCAATATGACCATGAGGTAACTTTTGCGTGGACATTGTCACCAGCATACTCTTTATTGATTACAAACTGTTAAGGATCTTAAACTTAAATAGTCTGTTCTTGGAATCTGAAATATTGTTGTATCACTTGATGTACAACTAAGTCCAGAGTAAAATGATTCAATCTTATTTCTCAACAGGGTCTTCATTTTGATTTTGTATCTATCTAAGATAATATTTAGTACATTCTGTGCTCAAACACTATTAATATATCAGAAGAAAATTAATTCTTATATTTTCAGCTATTTCAGATGAAGAAGTGATACTATCACAGATAATATTTCAGAGACATCCGCAACTAACGCATCTAATTATCCTAACCTTAAACTTGCACCTATCATAAATTTTTAATTTGTGACCTAGGCCAGTGCTTTTATGATACTACATGTATGTTCTCATCACCATCTAACACTTTTTCTCTTATAATTTCAGGTCCATTTTTGTCAGCGTTATTTTGTAAGCTAGAAGGAATGATGCAGAATACATTATACTCTAATTTATTATTGACTGGTATTTTATCACAGTTAGCTGCCTACCCTCAACCATTATTACGATCTTTCTTACTCAATCATAATCTAGTCTTCCAACCTACTGTTAAATCTTTAGTTCAGGTAAGTTTAAGTAACTTAACCAATACGAGTATATATTCTTCAGTGAACTTACTTTGTGTTAATACTATACAACAGGGTCCCTGTATGATCAGATAAATTCAGATAAATTAATGATTATTCATAAAGCTACAGGTAATAATTGAAAAATGCTTTATATTTTTGAAGAGTTTTCAATAAATACTTTGTGTCAATACTATACAACAGAGTCCCTGTATGATCAGATAAATTCATATAAATTAATGATAATTCATAATGCTACAGCTAATAATTGAAAAATGCTTTATATTTTTGAAGAGTTTTCAATAAAATGAAAGTCAAATACAGGGATTCTGTTGCATAGTTTTGAAACCAGGTAAGTCCACAATCAGCAATTGACAAATCTAGGCGTTGAACCTCTTAGATCCAAACCTATTTATATCTGGGAGACTGGAATAATCAGTAATGATAAACATATTACAATGACCTCAAGATTCTTATACTTTAAGCATTGGTCTACATTCCTTCATTCATTGTAGGCTGAAATTTTTATGTTTAAAAATATATATCAATGTTACGTTACTAAGACATTATATTTGATTTCAGGTGCTGTCTTCAGTACGCCACAAAGTAGATACCTACTCCTATGCTGTCCATAATTTTAGTCAGTTGTTAACAAAAGCAAGAAAGAATCTACATAATCGTGAAGATTCTGTTTTAAATAGAAGCGAACGTTCATTCTCAACACCTGTACCAGTTAATTCTAGTCCTGTTCAGACCATACAAACTGTTCACCTACCTATGGACACTCCTTCTAAGGGTAAGTCTGTGATTGTTATGATTCTGAGCCATATCATCATAGCCAAGGACATCTGGGATTACCAACTCCAAGAATCAATATCGTTATATACTTTAACTTGGTTCAACATGTCGGTCCAATCAGATGCTTGAATTTTTTATTATTTTCAGTCTTATCGAATTTTTTCCGAATAAAATTCTGGAATTGACTATATTTAGTATTGTTTGTACACTGTATTGATGAAGTCCAAGAGAGCAAATATTTAGATGACTATAGCTCAAGATAATAATTATGGTATAAATACACACTTCTTAGATACATTGGTACATGTACATAATGTTTCAATACAAGTTACGTGTGTCATCATCAGATGAAATGGTGGAAGAATAAAACACAACAAGATATACTAACTTAGGATAACTAGAAATGTATCTCTTCATGGCCTGACTTTATTTGATCTTTCACATAATAAATGAAGGGTGAGTTACACATTCTGACACTTATTTCATTGAACATGAATTTTTACAATTTCAGAAAAGCGAAGAATGACCTTTACAGACTTATTGTTTCGTAAAAATTCTCCCAAGAGGCCTTCAACTTTAGCATCGACGAAAAAAGGTACCCAATTACAGCGGGTTCCTCTAAGAGGTGGCGTGGGTTACAGATATATTAATAGTAAACAAACAGAATCTCTTGATAGTCCAGAGGGTACCCTAAAAACCTGGAATGCTGTGTACTGTGCCATCGTTTTGGAGGAATTCCTGAAAGAACTCGCAGCCTTAGCCCAAGAACATGCAGTGTTACATTTTGAGAACAATTCAAATAGTCGTCACTGACACATAATACCTGGTAAGGTTTGCTGGAGTTCAAAATATCTATACATACCTTAATGTGATTGGTTTAAATATTTTGAATTATCCAATCATTAGGAAGAATATCTTATTGATATATTAAAGATATATATTAAGAATTATTTTTAGGCTGTTCCATTTATCACAGTGGAGTATTTTATAAATTTGAACCTATGAGTGAAATGCACATAGCATAATAGATCAACATTTTTGCAGCAATTTTTTGGTCTAGTCTTTTTTGTGGGTTTAAATATTCGCTTGTTATGTATGAGAAACAGTTTTTTGGCGGAAAAGACTAAAGATTGTTCCTCTGATAGAATCAAACAAAATTAGGTGATATAGACACAAACATTTACAGATTTTAGTGTAATTGTATGTTGCCAGCATGAATGCTTGCTTGTTATTAAATGAAAACCAAATTTATTGAAGAGATGTTAAATGGAACAGCCCTTGGTTGAACTGTACATTTTCAAAATGGTGCTTAAAATTAATATTTTCCGAATAGGATTGATATTGTATATATAGTTAATATAACTTACAAATTTCTAATATTTCGCTAAGAAAATAAATCTTTTAAAGAATTATTTTTCACTATTCAATTTTTATCAATATTTTTATGTGTTTTTAGGAATGTTTTAAACATAAAGATCATTTTGGTTTTAAAATTTTTAATTTCTAGGCCTTGTCTATAAATAAACATATTTTACACTCATTTCTATGCTATTATTTCATAGCCATTGTGTTTCATTTAGTAATCATTTCTTATGCATTTAGAACTAGATTTAATGGACTGTTCATATATACAACAAAGTGGACTGTTCATATATACAACAAAGTGGACTGTTCATATATACAACAAAGTGGACTGTTCATATATATACAACAAAGTGGACTGTTCATATATATTTTTGCAAATTTTCCCTGGACTTGCACAAATACATTTGCTTGCCTATAGATTAAGTTATTATGGCTTATATCTTATTTCTTAATATCTTGTTATTTCTTTATGTCTGAGACAATCTGATCTGTGATTGTTATTGCATAATTTAAAAATTAATGACATAAAAATAAAGATTATGCTTGCAACTCGTTAGCCACCAAATTCTCTTCATCATAATGTCAATCTGTTTAAAACTGCGTCTGTGTTAACTTGTAAATGTTGATCGGATTAAATGCAAGCAAAAACAGCCAATCAGAGCCCATGACACATAGACTGTAAACTATTTGTCTGTTGGGGGCTGTGTTTTGCTAGTGTTCAATCGAATCAAATCACTTCAAATGAAAATATAAGATAAAAGCTGAATGGAGTCAAGGTAAAAGACAACAGTTTTTAACAGCTAGATATTGTGAAGATGCAGATTGTATGAAATCTATTATAGATGCCTATTATAATCAGTTAAAGTTGTTTATCATAATAAGTTGAAAGCTTCAATTGTACAAAATTTTATTCTGATATTGGTCTAACATCAGTCATTTTTAGGTTTAATAAGTCTGTATCCTTTATAATGGGATTCTTTCACCATCATTTTGTAATACCACTTAAATAAGACAATTATTAGGCCTTTATCCCAGTACAAATTCCCAAAACAATTTTTCAATCATTTTAAGGTTTACAGTTCAGAGTTGAAAAGGGTTTTGAAGGGCTTGTGATGAGAGTCTGGAACACTTATTTGATTTAAATGATTTTGCGACAGTCCAATTATAATCTGACAAAGCCTTTTTTTTTTTGGCAAACCACAAAAGTCAGAAGAGAAATCAGATACACATAAAAAAGAAAGAAAACTATTTAGAATCTTTTAAAAATATGTTAAGTTGAACATGATTGCAAATTACTCCATATTGCTAGATAATTAGCTTATTGCAAAATTAATTAGCTCTTAATTGATCCTTCAATGAATAATGAATAATTAGCTCTTGATTACTGATTAGTGCAAGATAATGTATCTTGTGGTATATTAATTTATACTTAAAATAATTCCCTGATTTCTGTGGTAAAGGCTGAATGTATATAACTTCAGTTTTATATGATACATTATCAAAGTTGATTGTTATATTTTGATAATGTATCTTTTAGTTTAGTTAATCATTAAGTTTTAAATTTTATGTTGTGTATATCCATGGCCTATGTTGTGGATTGTAGTATATGTCATTAACTTAATTTGATAATACAGATTATTTCAGAGAATTAACAGTGGTTAAAGCAACACATCCATTTTTATCCCAATGGTAATGGCTTCTCTTTCAAAATCTATCAGTATTGTCTTTTGCTATTATTTCAACAAATTTATATAATTCTTTAGACATTGTAAAGAGCAAATTATTTGAGGGTTGTTACATAATATTGATACATTTTCGTTATTCTGATTCAAAATTAGTAATTCAAGAAATTTGAAGCAAAATATACTTTTTTAAAAACTTTTTTTGTAAGCTTATCAATTTTCGTTTGGATTTGTGCTTTACAAAGATCATAACCTTATTATATTGAAGTCCATAATCAAATATACATACAGTAGGCTTACATGTAAAATAACTTAGATTAGGTGCAATATATTTAAACTAGGTTTAATGATTTAAATATCTTTGAACAACCTATGGGAAACTAATAGGGTAGTAGTAGTTGGTACTGGTACAATGGTCCCTTCAGTAGGCTATATTGATTCACTGATGCTTCCAAGTCAAATATTTTTACTATGATATTTTTATGTGTTTTTTATTCATTTGTCTTTCATTACAGTCTTCACTTTTGTCATTTGCTCATCATAGCAAGCTTATTTTTGATATGTAGATAGTTGCTAAATGTTTATTAAGAACTGCTTTTAGGTCAAATTAAAACTAGAAGTCCATTCAGTGAAATCTGAGATATGTCAACCTGAAAGCAACTATGATGTTCAAAGCAGATTGCTTGAATAGAATAACAATTTTTTGTGTAGATTACAATAACAAATTTTTAGTGAAGGCTACAATAACAATTTTTTTGTGTAGGCTACAATAACAATTTTTTGTGTAGGCTTCAATGGGATGTTATGCTTTGTTATTAAAAATTTAATGTGTAAAGTAGCCATATCCTGGATTTGGTATAATGTTTGGGTCAAAATTATTGATACTGTTTAACAAAATATATGCGAATACATTTAGTAAGGACCTGGACTTGCTTGCTTCTGTTTTTAAATATTTAAGAATTAAAGTCAAAATGAACAAATATATTTATTTGAACTTAGATTTTCAAGGATCTTGTGAACCTAAGTCTAGATTTACTCTGAAAAATCCTATATATTGCTTTATATAGGTGTAGAAAGTTAAATATTATTATTAACTATACATGTAGTTACCTATTTCTGTTATTATTCATTTAGGTTGTGTATTATATTGTTTAATAAATTTATTATTAATTTATATCACTTTCTTTAACTCAAACCTTCCCATGTATCTTGTGGAATGAAAATATCAGCCACAATCAAATCTGTCAAAATTGTATGTGATAGCCTACATTCAGAGATGCAGAAACCACCCTAATATGCACAATTCAATTGTATTTTGCTCCTTGATAGGAATGCCCTACCATTTGCGTCTTGTTTGCAAAATGCCAACAAACATTGAATCTACAAATTATACAAATCACATTATCTGAAGTTACATTCTTTTTCTCTTTTTCAACTATGTAGTCTTAGATTTTAGTTGCAAAATATAAGGCAATAATTTTGTGTCGTCACAACCAGATGAAAAATATGTAGCATTATTAATCTAAAACCTTGTATGAGCCACAAATACTTGATGAAGTAAAAGTCTGATAAGCTTATTTACAGTGGAGGAACATGGGATAGATACACAAGAAAAAACATAATTCTATTCTCTGATCAACTGGAAGACTAGCTCAATCAAATTTAAAACATAAACATTACACAGCATAAATAGTTTTAATAATCAGAATTACATAATTTGATTGAAGAATGAAATACAAAATAATTTACAGGGTTAGTAAATATCACATAGGCTGAAGAACTTTTGTTCATGATTATATTTCATTTATATTTCAGTTTTCAAGTCAGCCATTTTGAAAGTCAGCAAAGTTAGGTAACTCTGATGAAATAGTTGACATTGAATCATTGAGTATATTAGATTGAGGTTGTAAAAAGTTAGTCTTTCTAGGTGTGCTTGTTTCAAATAAACAGCTAATGGATTGGGGACTTACTGAATTAGCGGAAGAAATACCAAAGAACTTAGGCATAGGCCTCTGAAAATGACCTGAACTTTGACTTGTGTCAGACTTCCAATCATATATTGTCTCTTTATTTTGATTCATCACTGTTGTATCCATGGCTTTTGATGGCGCTCGTCTTCTGACTTGAGATCCTCGTGGAATTGGTCTGATTATATTTCCACATTGGGAATTCATTTTAGGAACAGGTTTAATAATGTTACTGGCTTGTGGAATCACAAAACCATTCTGATTTTGTTCATTCATTCTGCGTTCCTTATTTGGACTTGTATTGAGGTTGTTTTTAATTGTGCTTTCCTCAAATTCCAAACTCTTGCTTTGGCGTCTCTTTGAAATTCGCAGATCAGAAGCGCTGCATGATGGATTCCTTTGTACAGATGTAACTGCACTCAGCATTGGCCTAGTATTGCTGCATGGTAAAGATACATCACTGTTTGAGGCAGGCATATGAATATTTACAGTTGAGGAATCACTTGATAGACTTTTCATTGAGGAGAACTGATTAGTAATCGAGCCAGTCTGATTTACAGAAATATGTTCACTAGAATCTGCTGGTTGGATATTAAAATCTGAAAGAGATCTGGGCACATTTACAGTTTGTTGATGAGTGTCCAAATAACCAGTTGTTAATGGTATACTTGACTTAGAGTGTCGTAAATTTTGTCTTATATTTGGATGTTCAAGACTTTTTGGGGGAGTTGAAATCTTCAAAGGTGAGGACACAGATTTACTCGATCTGTTTTGATATAAAACAGGCTGTTTCACAGAACAAGAAGTATTTGACATTTCACTAAGAGAGCAATTTCTAGATCCTTGGTATGACTTTGAAGATGTGGCTCTTGTTCGGTGTGATTTGGAAATATTTTGAAACAAGTTTTCAAAAAGTGTTAGATTGGTTTGTTGTGAAGTTTTTCCAAGAGAGATATTTTCTGAAGATGGAAGACTTTGATTAGCAATCACTGTATTATGAACTCTATCGGGACCAACCTTTTCAGCTACTACACCAAATTGTTTTCTTGCAGAGGAATTCTGGGGCTTCAATGTTAATCTTTCATGGATGTGAGAATCTTCCGTGGGAATCGTAACAACAGGGTCAAAAAGTCTTCTAAGTAACGGTTGTGTTGAGGAAGATCTCCTTGGACTCTTTGTAAGGTCAATTTTATGATTTGTAGTAACTTGTGTCAATGTTTTCTGAACAGGAGTGGGTTGTGTTTTTTCTGGACTAAGGATCATTACACTTGGTTGAGATCTTATTGATGAACCTCTTTTAGGACTTAATATCAAATCACAAGAACTGCTATTCATCTCATTAAAAATTCGCAAATTTTCACTTGTAAGGGGTGGGGCTGATTGTCTAACCTGAGACTCCTGTCTAAAAATCTTCTGAAAATCATTGACACTTGAACCTGAACCATTGCTGGTAAATTCATTTCTAGTTTTTTGCAGGTTATTCAATGCAAGAGTACTCTTAAACTGTCTTCCACTCCTTTGTCTTCTGCCAGTTGTTTGTAGATCATTGACACATGCAGCTGGTTCCTGGGTGACAGCTTCATGTCTTGGAGATTCTCTGAGTCTCAGTGTAGCTAGATGTGATGATGGAGACAAGTCAAGCTTCTGCAGAGGAGAATCAGTCACAGGTGTTTTCTCAGATGTTCTTATTCCTCTATCAAGTGAATTGCCTTCTGGACTCTTTTGTTTGGATTTAATTTGGTTAAACATTGCCAATATTGTCAGAGACTTGGATACATCTTTCTTTCTATTTTCAGTGGGAAGATCAAATGACATTGCTCTACCATATTCACTTCTTTTGAGTTCTGGTGGAGAAATGATCTTTTCAGCAATAACTGGATCATCTGATGCAAAAAACATCTGAAGATCTTCATTGGAAAATGTTCTAAATCTTGGTTGCCTTACTGACTTCTTGGGTTTAAGTTTTCTTCTTGGAGTAACTGAACTTTTTGCATTTTTATCAAGACACTTATAAGGTGATTGTAATGCTGAAGAACTTACTTCAAAACTGGAATTATTATTATGATTCAGGTAAGTAGAGGGGCTGCTTGGCTGTTGGTCAATGCACATAGAATTGTCTGAAAGAACAACATAGCAATCCCCTGAATCATCTGTTGTGGGAACGATGGTCACATCATTGGAAGAGCTCTCTGAAGCGATGTCAGATCTTGAACTATTCATAGTAAATGTCTTGTTGGATTGCTCTGGACCATACAGCTGTAAGGTGTTAAATGGTACTCTCTTTCTGACAGAATGACATGGTGGTTGTGGATTATTATTTGAGTTATTTTTATCATGTGATTGGGCTGCAGGTTTTACTGTGTTTGGCTCTTGATAATAACTGCTATCTTGGACTACCTCAGGAGTAACAATACTGATTTTGGTAGGTGTTGGACGACCTTGTGGTAAGCCATTAGAAAGGTTAGTGGTTTCTCTTGGATTATAATCATTGTATTTGGATAGAGAATACCATCTATTTGGACCATGTAAATCTTCAGGTTCATCTTTGATAATGATGGGTGATGAATCAGCTTCATCTTCTTCACTAAGACTGTCTTCATCATCTGTAATTCTGCTACTAGAACTACTTCCTGAACTTATTGTTTCAGCATCACTTGGCTCATGTCCTGGATCTTGAACAAATGAGTTTACCAAATCTACAATTACGAGATGGTTAATTAATTCAAAAGGCGCCCAAAGTGTCAATGTGAACAGTTGTTCTTGATTAGAATTCAAATGGCTTAAAACAGATTATGAACATTTATCATTTTTACTTAACATTAAATTAATTATTAACTCAAATCCCACCTCTTAAAAAATGCTTTCCAGCGCAATAGAAACTTTAAATAGTATTGTTGGGCGTATATAAATTTAGAAATTATTATTATTATTAAACAAAACCCCCAAAAAAACCTATAATATAAACTCCAAAATATGGTGCCTAGTTGATGTTTCAAGATTCTTCAAGGAGTTCTCAGTCTCTAGTTCACTGTAACTATGTTTTTGTCACTATACCTTGTAATATATCAGGACTAGTCTCATCAAATGTTTCTTCTTTAATAATTGTATAATTCTATAAAATATCAAACAAACTATTTTTACTGTTGAAATAATGTTCAATACATCTATACATCAATGTTGTTACACAGAGGTTCATGGTGATCAATCTTAACAACATGTTTCAGGTTCTGTTTTACCATATCTAATTCTACTATATATAAACACAGTTTTACTTTGGCTTTACAATTAAGGTACAAATATTAAGTTATTTTAATTTTTTTATTTTCTAGGACTTCTGTGACATTAATTTAAAAAAAGCAATCAATAAAAAATAAGTAGACTGGAGACCCTAGCCACAAGGTTTGTATTATAATTGTATATATCTAAATAATAGAGAAAAAAAGAAACTTACAGTGGTTTGAATACTACAATCACTTTCACAGCCTGATATATACCCAGCTTGACTTTCTTCTACAAATAGATATGTATATTTATAATATAACTGTGAAATAGAACTGAACTCCATTGCAGAGCTGTATATAAAATATATCAGATAATGATACTTTGTCCTGTTCAACTTTTTTTTTTATGAAAACAAGATTGTCAGATGTCAATATATCTCTTTTAAAACTATTGGAACACAGAACTTACTATACAAAAATTGGTCAAACTCTACCTTTTCTCTTGGTGGTCTTAAGTCGGGTGGTACCAAAGGATTTTTTAGATGATTTTCGTAGAAATCCTTTATCTGCTATGATTACATTATCTAGAACATCTACTGTATCATCATCTATAAACTCTTTACTGTACTAAAATATATACAATAATTAGCTATATACCAGCCTATTATAAAAGTACATAATTTATGATAATATAATAATATGAGGTTCTGTAGCACAGCGGTTACAGCGTTGGTTCTTAATGTCATGACGTCATTTGCATGGATATGTTGAAAATGTCAGTCGTGAGTTCTAATCTCAATCGGTGTGTGAAAGTTCAATGACCTTGAATAAGTCATCTTCACTCATAATTCTAGTCCATCCAGCTGTAAATGGAATAATCCTGAAAAGATCAATGCCGAGGGGTTTGGCCAAGGACCAGCTACTACGCAGGACTTTTGAACCTAAGTTGTTATCCTTGTAAAATATAGTTTTTTCTTTCTTTTCTTTTAATTTAATAAAAACAATTATTATGGATGGATACTTCTGGAATATGTATTATTTTAGACGTTTCAATGTGATTCTCACACAGTCATCAGGAATATAATGATATAATAATTCTATACCTGTGCTTCTATTATGCCATTGAAGGATTATGATAATATACTGGTACAGTAAGAACATCATTAAATTTACATCAGTATCACAGTATGGTGTTACTTAGTGCAAGATGTTAATGTTTTTTTTTATGGTGAATGAGAGTAACAAGTGTTTTGATTGGTCAGAAAGAATTAAATGTTGCTGGTGGTCAAGAATAAGCGAATTGTTCTTGAAGGCTATCTATAAATGGATATTTGAGTGTGAAGGTAAGACCACTTTTTATTATATTGTTGTGTGCGTATTGAGTTGGGGTACCCATTGATGTGCACAGTTGCTTATGACAACCATGCGTACCGTAAGGGTAGAAATAGGCTCAAAGCTGTCATGCACATGTGCATGACCATGTCCGATAGGAAATAAAGAGCACCCATCTCTGACTATAGGAGAGTCAGTAAATATAAAAAATCATAAAAATCGACTATCCCATAGCACAGAGAACTCGGATTATGACACACTGCACTAGCCTATATAGTTACAGTATAGTCCTACTGCAGTGTCATTTAGCCATGTCATGTTGCTCTTTGTTCTGTCGTAAATGTACAAATTAATCATATAATGTAGAAATTATCCAGAAAGAGCCGTTACCTTCTCAATTATTGCATTGAAGTTTATTTTGGCCCTTCTAGCGTTATCTCTTGCCTCTTGAAATACTTTTTCGATTGAATAACCCGCCATGTTTATATCTGTCAGGTTGTACTTTTTTCTTTGTTAACAATTCAATTTCAATTTATCTTGATAGATTTCGACTATATACGACACTAACATCAAAAAAAATATTTCTGTAGATTATCAAGGCCTTTAATATTCAACTCAAGCAAATACCAATTATGTTCCTTTTGTTTTAAAAGCAGTATATTTTTATCAGAATCCAATTCAATTCATGGAGGATTCGACTTTGATAATGCAGTACAGTTTATGCAATGAGTTATCTTTCTTGTTTCCTGAAATCGGTTCTCTGTAAGGTAAGTAAAGTAGAAAAGCTTTCATCTGAATTTGTAGAAATTTTACGAACATTTCAGAATAAAAACGGGGTAAACTGCCTGTAAGGAAGAACATAGTTAAACATTTACACAGACAGATATTCACACATTTTTAATTAATCAAAGGTTCGAGAGTTGTAGGCACAAAATGTGTAGATGTGATCTGTCAACCACTCCCAATATATATCATTGTGACCTCACATTGTCATAATATTTACTCAACTCCAGGGAAAGGTGTGCTACCCCAGTTATAGACAAAATGGCCCCTGACCAAAATGACTCCAAAATTTGGTAACAATGGCCACAGAAAAATGGTCAAAATGGCCCTGTGAATTGGTCATTTTGACCATATCCCCGATACTCTACCTTAGATTTTAGATTGGCGATTGAGTATCATGAAATGCACCTAATGGTAACAAAAGTCTTTAGTTGGCTATTCATGTTAATCAAGGCTTAAAACAATATTTCTTTTGTATTTTTGTTCAAAGTTTAAATTTGTAATCCACAATGTTTCTTTTCTTTTTTCAAATTGTTTACAAATAAGTGTTAAAAATGAATACAGCTTAGGCCTAATACAAGATATTATTGTCATATTGTTATGTATTTGCAGAATGTCTCTCAAGAAAGTATTGATCACAGGTGCTTCTGGGCTTTTAGGTAGAGCAATATTTAATGAATTTAATGCTGATTCGACATGGAAAACATTAGGTTTAGCTTTCTCCAGACCAGGAAACCATTTGAAAAAAGTTGATTTGACAAATTTCGAGGAAGTTAAAGCAATATTTGATGAATTCAAGGTAAAAATTTGTTTTCAAAAACTACTATTTTATGAATATATATATGTTTTATATGTTAACGTATTGGAATTTGCCCATTTAATCAAAATAACTTGAAAAAAAATGAATGAAAAAATTTTTTTTAGGACAATTGATGCTGGTTGTTATTTCTAAGGGAGCCGCGGTGCCTCAGTGGGTTAGACGCTTGCTCGCTAACCTGAAGTTCCAGGGTTTAATCCCAGCAAAGGTCGAGATGAACTTTCGGATTTTTCAGCCCGGTTTCCCCTTGTCAGTGATGCAGGTCGAAGGGACTGACATGGAAAAAGCGTCTAGTCGTTCAGATGGGACAATAAACCGAGGCCCTGTGTGCTACAGGCTGTGCACGTTAAAGATCCCTCGACAGTTGGAAATCGCTAAAAGAGTAGGCTTATGCAGCTGTCCTGGCAAAATTTCCCTCATTGCACCATTGCACACTGCATGGCGTTGCCCGTCTTCATTAGCCCATAAGGTGCAGAAGAGTAGGACCTAAAACTCCATTCATTTCATTTTTTTCATTTGTTATTTCTAAGACACACATTATTGAATAACCTTATATAAGCAGTTTTTCTAACAATGTTTGTTCATAATTTTTATTAGAAAACTGAACAGTCGATTGGGATCCTAAAAAGCTACTCATTGAGTTAAAATGTTGATAAGCTTATGTAGTTCAATTACACTTTCAGAAGCACAAATGAAGCCATCTGAAATTTTCATATCTTAAAGTGATACCGCGTCTTAGCATGAACATAAGATTTTAGTTCTCAAGATTGCTAATTACGACTATATATTCATCAGTGAACATATACAGAATCCCTTAAAATCGTGAAAACTCACAAAATTAAGTCATTTTTGAAAAACGCTTAATCAATTTTCTAAGCCTTTTTCAATACTCAAATGCATCTTTATGGATGTTATTTAAGACCTATTATCCCTTTAAAGAGGATTTGAATCCATGCCTTTCTCCTCTCAAAAAAACGCTCAAGTTAACTCAACACAATTATATGGATAACAATTACTTTAATAAATAACTTGCGACGTTTCGATGAAGGTACTTCCGTCTTTATCAAGCAATGATGCTTGATAAATTACCTTCGTCGAAACGTCGCAAGTTATTTATTAAAGTAATTGTTATCCATATAATTGTGTTGAGTTAATTATTACCCAGTTACTAAATGCCATTGAAAGAAGTTAACAGCTCAAGTTGTTACTAACTATGCTCTTGTATTGCCACATTAGAAATTTGACATTCTTTTTTTATTCCCATCATATCAGCCTGATGTAGTTATTCATAGTGCTGCTGAAAGAAAACCTGATGTGGTTGAAACTCAAGAAGATGCTACTAAACAAATCAACGTAGAAGCAACCAAAAATATTTGTCGTTTAGCAGGTATTGATGATTTAAGATGCCTTCCATATTGGGCAGTATGTGGTGACTTACATGGAAACATGTTGTCATTTGGACAATAAACCAAAATTATAAGGGGGCTAATGTTTCTATCCTACCAAAATTTTCCTCAGTGCACACTGCATGGCATTGTCAGTCTGTATTAGTCACTTTAGTGCATAAAGGAAGATGTAAAACTCTATTCATTTTCTGTTTTTGCATTGAAGTAAAATGTTTGATGAGATAGATGTTTTTCAAAATGACTTTAAAATCTTTGAAATGATTGGTTCATTGAGAACTAACAAAATTGTTCTGCTTCAGATGATATTAAGGCATGGGTATTGTTTATTAGTACTGACTATGTATTTGATGGTACCAATCCACCATATGATGTTAACTCGGTACCTAATCCACTAAATAAATATGGTGTTAGTAAATATGATGGGGAAAAAGTCACATTAGCTTCTAGTGCAGGTAAGTTATTTTGACCATGGGATGATATTATCGATATAATGTAAGTCTACAGTCAAACATATATAATTAGCCTAGCCTATATATCCCAACTATTCATAGGATTCGAAAATGGCATATCTGTAGACTTTTAGAAAATTATGTAGAAAGATATAGATAAAAGTTCAAAGTATTCATAATGGCCCAGTAGTTATAAGTACTGGTATTTGAAAAGGTATATGAAATGATATATTAAAATGGAATAGAAAGTTTATAGGATATATGATTAGATATAATTAAGAAATCAGTTTGTAAGGTTCAATGATTAATATGTCTATCAGTTGGTAAAGCAAGAAAGCAAGTAGTAAGAACAAATATCTCTTAAAGGATATGTTTCTGACAATAGTTCCCTAATCAGTATGTTGTCTTTGTAGAAAATAGTGTACTACGTGTACCAATATTGTATGGTCCAGTAGAGAAGCTAGAAGAAAGTGCTGTAACTGTATTATTTGATAAAGTGAAAGTAACTGATACTAAATGTACTATGTCTAACTATGAACGACGGTACCCAACCTACTGTCCAGATATAGCAGTAGTTATACGTAAACTTTCTGATGAAAGAATGAAGGTAAGTCTTTTCTTTCTTAAGGTTCGGTTGAACAGGGTGTTTCTGGCTAATTAATTACTTTATAGAATAAAAATAAATTACATATATTATTCTGCTCCAAATTGAGTTATTGAAGACTAATATAGCCATGTAAATACTGGACTGGGGTGTTAGCTTTTGTTGTTTTTTTTCTAACAAATGAAGATCATTAATAAGTAAATTCAGTCTTGTATGACCAGATACTTTCCATGTCAGCTTCTCTGATCTACATTAAACACCATTAGATAAAAAGAAAGATAAACGCTAAAAAGGGATACTGCATGAACATAAAATTTTAGTTCTCAAGAATGATCCATATGAGTGTATATTCATCAGTAAGCTTACCTGGTGTCATTAAGTAACAGGATTCCTTAAAATCTGCAAAACTCACAAAATTAAGTCATTTTTAAAAAATGCTTATTCAATTTATTAAGCATTTTTCAATAATCAAATGCATCTTTATGGATAATTACCTAGTTTTTAGGATATTTATTTATTTTTATATGTATTATTTGGCAGCAGGTATATTAACTGATAAACAGAGCTCTTATTGGCCAAGTTTAAAATTTTCCAATTTTTTTTCATTCTAAAACCTATAATCCCTTTAAAGTATAGTAGGATTTGATCCTAAGGTTAGTGAACTAACAATGTAATTCACTGAGCCACTCCTGGTAACATTGACTTGTCAATCACATCTTTTCATCATAGGATATAAATTATTTCTCTTGACATACTGCTTACATTAACATAATATACAAAAAATTGTAACTTTCAAAAGTAAAGAAAGAACATATACCCTTTGAATATTTTAAGTCACCTAGGTATAGAATGATATAGTGACTAAAGTTTTAAACGATTTTAGAAATTTTTTATTAACTTTTCATTTGTATTGGAAACACTTATCAAGTTTTACATTTTAAATTTCCAGTTAAGACTTTATATGCCATTTTATGTCCTATTAATAATTTATTAGCCATATGTTGTTCAAACCTTATTGTTTACATAGGTTTGAAAATAATAAGACATACAACTTTATTTAAAAAACACAAGATATATGGATATACTACTTCTAGGTTGATTACATACTATGTTTCGTAACATATAGGTACCGTTATCAATAAAATGATTAACAACATACCTATGTACCTATATAACCCATGCTGTTTTTTGTTGTTAATCATTTTACTTGATAACGTTACCTGTATGTGTTTTGAAACATAGTATGCAATAAACCTAGAAGTAGTATATCCATATACATGTATCTTGTGTTTTTTAATGCTTATACTCCTGCTTCTATATGTCTTATAAAGAACATACAACTTTATTTTGTATTATTTTGTAGAATCCTGATATTAAGAGTATTTATCATTGGAGTGGTGAAGAAAATATGACTAAGTATGACATGGCTGTAGTAATGGCGGAAAGTTTTGGTCTTGGTATTGAACATATAGAAGCTGATAATAAATCTTCTCCTGGTGCACCTCGACCTTATGATGCACATTTGGATTCCTCTAGACTTGATAATGTTATAATGGTTCCAAGAACCCCTTTTAAATCTGTTATTAAACAGGTTCTGGAACCATTTTATCCATAGTTAGACTATTTCCAAATTATTTTATCATATTTAGGGTAATAACACACTACAAGTGGAGCAGAGGAGAGTGGCAGGGGAAATATCGGAATGATTGGCATGCATGAGTGTACACTCCTTTGTGGCCAAATAAATGACCATATAAGCTAACAATATTCAGGTTTTGAAAGATAGTTGCACATATATTGGACAAATTTTTTTTCACTTCAAATTGGGAATCCAACTGAATATCCAGACTCCGTTTGATTCTTCCTAATCAGTTTTGATTTTTTTTGTCTCCAAAGAATGAAATTCATAAGTGGAAGGTAATCTATCAACTTTTTCTCAGAAACAATCAATAATAAATAAATAGGCACACCAAAAGTTTACTTTTGAACACCATTGCTGTGACATACTTTTCCATTTGCTCTATCACACTTGATGTGTATACCTGTTGAGTGCGGTACAGTAAAACATTATTTTGGTTCTGCTCTCTTCCCCTTGTAGTGTGTTTTACATCTTAACACAAGGTAAATGTTGCACAAGCTTGTTTAGCTATACAAGTATTTTATGCCCTTGCTATGCCTTTAATGTAATGTATTTTTATCATTCTAAAGGTAAGTGCTGCACAAGCTTATTTCAATAGCTTGTAAAGTAGTATGCAATTTCATCTGAAGTTGGGAATCCAGTATAGATGTTGAAGTGCAATTTAAAGTTATAGTGCCATGGAACAAAAACTTATCTTTTGTTCACAGAAAGTTGTAGATATGTCCATAGCAACCAATCTAATTACAATTTAACCAAACTTTCCTTCCGTTTTTATAAGCTTTTATTTTTAGCCACCTCAGTTAGATCTAAAAACACCCTTCATGAGCATTCGTTCTCTGGTTTCACATCTAGCCAATGAAATCACTGGAATTTTATGATGCAAACTAAATGTCCATGCACAATGCTTCTAACAATTCACCTTTTTGTTCTCATTACAAAATCCCATCTTTGTAGAGAGTAGGAATGTGGGTGTTTGACAGACAAATGTTCAAGAGTCCCATCTTTCGACTCTAACAAAAGTTATTGAATTAGAAATAACAGCTTATAAAAACTGAAGGAAAGTTTGGTATAGTTTTAACTGACAGGCATATCCTTAGAAATATTTTTATTCTGCCTTTTTCACTGTCTGACATTTGAAAATTGAGCCCCACTGAAAATAAAGAATGTACAGTATTCGATTGGATTAGAAATATTTCATTGTCACCCTAGACTGATGTGTTGAACACTATTTTAACAGTGATAATTTTTCTTAATGTTATCCTAAATATGATTATGTGTGCTTCCAGTTTCACCCAAGTTGCTTTCAAACTCTTTTTGAGCTGTTTTTGAAAATGAATGTTACTGTTTGAATGGAATTGTTAATTTGCTGAAATATTTTGTTGTTTTTCGATGGAAAGTCTAGGCTAATATTGACAATATTATGATACAACCTTAATTTTCAATAGTTATTTTTATAACTAATATCTGACATCAGGTATGTCTACAATTTAATTATAAAATATGTCTTTAACTATGCTATGATGGGTAATTTATATTTTAATTTATTTTTTATGTAAAATGGTAATGTGTGTTTATTTATTTAATGTTCATGTATTTTGTTGACAGAGCTTACAACATGTTAAAAGGTAATCTGTATCCAGGACACTTATGTCTTCTATTTATCTGTGATTCCCGAGAAACCCCACTGGCCTATGTTATAAAAATATCCATTCTTGCCTATGTATTTTTTTTTTAATGTTGATGTCAAATGGCACAAATTAAGGCTGTCAAGTTTGCCCAGACATAAGTACAAAGCTAAAAATTTTGTTTGAATTCAAGTATGTAATATTATTTTATGTTCAAAGGTTGGTGCTAAGGATAAGTCAGTAATAATTTTTTTTTAAAATGGACAGTGTTTATCGGTAAAGGTGTGCTTGAAATTTTTGTTGTAGATTTCAGAAATTCAATTGGCTTAGGTAACTTTCTTAATAAAACAAGAAGCCACTCTACTTTAAATACATTACTATTTTCGAGTTTTGTTATAAACTTTGTTTTGTTCTATAAAATAAAGAATTTTTATTTTCAAACACTTTATCATGTTTTAACATCAGCACAAAATTCATTTAGTTTAGAATTATGTATGAGTTTGTAGTCAATTTGATGATGAGAAAAGTTGTTAATTCCCAAGAAAGCATATCTATCTGTTTGATTTGTCACTTTTGTTAAAAATTATTTTAATTTTGAATCTTATAGAATTACAATAAATGTCAGCAAGCTATCAATATGCAAAAATTATGTTATTTATTTATGTTTGAAAACTGATTATCTTGCAATACTATTATTATGAAATAAACTGTGATAAATGGGTCTTGGTATTCCTTTTTTTAATTATAAAGCCAGAGATGAATTGAGACAGAACTATATACGACACTGAACTAGGATAAAGAAATTATTTGTGGTCTGAATTGTCAAGATTGATATCAACAGGTTTTAAATCCCTTAATGTAGCTTAGATCATCAAGACATTTAATAAAAATAGAAATCCTATTATGTCTGGATAGTAATGTCTACAGAACCCCACCATAACATGTAACAAGTTTTTGATAAACTTCTGTTCGACATAGCTATGTCATAATGTTTTAATTTTAACTCAGTTAATTCGAAAGGAATTTGGAATAATGTCAAGGCGAAGAAAGTGACAGGATTATTTCTGTGGAAGATGAGAAAAGATAAGATATTCAAGTTGATATTGGGTATATTAGCGGTATTTTCAACTCGACTTGTTACAGGTTTGTAGATTTTTAATGTAAACAGTAGTCGGTTGTAGAGGCTGACTGGAAAATATAACATTCGACTCGCCTTGAGCTCTGTTGTTGTAATAATATTGTTATACAAACTACCACATCATAAATAATCTCTTTTCAATCCTCCTTGACACTGAACTCAGTTTTAGTTAAAAAATATAGGCCTATCTGACCTAAAATGCCAAGCCTTCTTCTGAATAACTGTAGGCCTAGGCTATTATCCCCTTTTTTGAATGAATTAAAAATAACTTAAACAAATAAGTATATTATGAAATCTCAAAATCTAGAAATATCATTTTAGATACCAGTATATGTTTTTATTTTGTACAATAACTTTAAGAATGTTTTATTGTTTTAATAAATGGATTTAGGCACATATTGGAATGGTGCACGTTTGCTAAACTTTTGAAACAACACATTTAAAGTTGGACAAAAGAAATAAACCATTTATAGGCTAAATATAAATATTATTGTAAGCCTCGATGGAAATCCCAAAATCTCTATTTAACCTTCTGTTATCTTACTTATATTGTGTATTAATCTTGAACAACTTTCAAAATATGATATAATTCAACTTTAATATAGCCTATTTATAATATTGACATATTAAAGAGTAACTCCTATGTTACATGGATGTCATTTTCACAATGTCAACCTAATATGAACTTTGTCTTATACCTTGACTGCAATAGCCACCTTTCTTGTGTTGTAAATGTAGCAATTTAGTTCGATGATTTTTAGTAATAGTCAATTAGAGTCATAATAATAATAATAATAAACTCTTTATTTTACATGGGTCAGAATTAGGCCCAATACACAAGGACATGGTCCTGTCTCACATTCAGCCCATGGTATAGTAATTAATAGTGTTTACAATCTGTCCGGTCTTTCAAGAGATCTGATAACCTGCATCAACTGGCATTCTATGATACAAGAAACGTGGATATTCAAGTCAAAGTATAAGATAAAGTGTATTTTAGCTTGACATATTGTGAAGATGCATCATGCATGTAGCATATCCTAGCACATCCTGGTTTAGGCTAGGATATAAATTTATCTCTCTCGTTATAATGGGTTTATAAATCTTATTGTTGTTTATGAGGCTATATTGGTAGGCGTACTCTATGCATTTAGGTTTAAGGTTACAATGTACAATAGACTTTTCAAATTACTTTTGTTAAATAGAAAATGAAGTCTATGCATATAGCCAATACAGAGGTTTCTTTAGTAATAACATAAGTTTGTGTTATGTCACCAAGTCTAGGCTTATTTCCATTTCAATGAGAAAGACAGGAAATGAAATATCCTACTTATCTGCTCCACAATGAGCATGTCAAAGTGTAATAAGGTAATTTCACAATATCCAATTTGTTGCGATATCTTTAATATTCACGACCTAAAGCAAACATGGCCTCTGATATTGTCCCATCCGATAAATCTCATGGGAAATTTGAACAAGAAATCAAAAAAATCTTGTCTCTTGAAGACCCTCCCACTGCTTCTGAGAGAATAATCTAGAATGTTCAACCTTTTTGAATTGATGTACATAGGTACAATGATAAAACTGACAGGTACTTGGACCTCTTAGTTGACATATCTTGTACAGACCTGCAGGAATCAAGTTCTCTGAAAAGGAATAGATATGATATGCCTCTGGTGCAATATTAACTGCATTTCCACATAGAATTGTGAATTAAAGCTAGCTTTAAAGCCAGCTTTATTGCCACACACGCTGTGCCTCCACTGAGTTTATCTGGCTCCCGAACCACTTTAGTCTCATTATTGACAGCTTGCGATGTACAAGACAACCGATGTTGCGACCGTAAAACTAGTACCGAACGAGAAAAAGCTGCCTTGCGTTTCCACCATGTCTAAATATCTGGCTTTAAAGCTAGCTTTCATTTGGTCCCCTATAAATTGCCGAATACAAAAGGGAGGTTTTTGGTTTTGGAACTGTAATTCAACAAATAAACAAATGAAAACACATAAAAGCTAGCTTAAAGCTGTATTTTTGGGCCAGTTTGGAAACGCGGTTAATTTAAAATAGAACAAAGCAAGACGAGAATTTCATCTCATGCTGCACATGTTTAACAGCATGCTTGATGAAAACTAGTTTTGGAAATACTGTTTTTTGCAACTTTGGTGTCCAAGATGTGTTATGGAAAGCTTTATGGTAGTTATGTCTGTGTCTAGTTATGATAGTAACCTATTTCACAATTAAACGTGAATGATTTTGACCTTTTGGATAGTATTTTATGGTCAATAATTAAGTCCAGCAAGGTCATAGCATACTTTGAAAACAAATGGTTAACATTTTTGTCTTCATATAGATTCATCTACTCTGAGATAAAACTTGTGTTATGGGAGGAAAAGAACTTCAATTGAAATCAATACGATTGTAAAATATTTCATTGTGTGACAGAAAAAGTGACTTAATGTCTATTCTTGAAGTTGACAAAGCTGAGATTGTTTAAGGACATCTATCAGAGCATGCTTGATGTTAATGATTGATAAAATTCTACATAGATTTTTTCCCCGTTCACATTTACAGCAAAGTTTTTGCTTATGCTATTTTATGTATTCCTTTTTAAAAAAAAATTCAAGTGCAGTACATAATGAAAAAGTTGGACAAAATTATAAAATGGTTTTTGTTAAAAACACTTGAATTTACATTTGAATATCGAAACTTGGCAAAATTTTAATCATGTCTTGAATTGTAGATATAATACACAGTGTCAGGATCCAGGAAAGGTTAAAGATTTGCCAAACTATATTCAAAATAAAAGGACAAATCTGAGCGGTTAGTTGGAAACTGTTCTAGAAGGTAGGAGGTCAACCGCTTTGTGTATGACACATGATATAAACATTGTTTCTGCTACATTATTATTCATTAAAATGGTAAAAATATCATAAAATCATATTCATGTAAAACAAATAATTTAAACATCTTCAAGTTTTTGATGGAAAACCAATTATTGTTAAGTACAAGTTTTGCTGAAATTGCATGAAGATTCTAAAAGAATTGAAAGTTTGAAATTCCAACAAAACTTCTTATTTTATCAACTCAAATTCATTGTAAAACTGTAAAGCTGATATTGCTATTCTTTGTAATATAGTGGTACAGAACTCAATTTATCTACAAGCTTGTAAAGACAGTAGAAATGTTATCAAGAGTATAATATATTATGAAAGTTAGTGTGACTTGATAATGATTTCAACACAAGATGAAATGTTTTCACATCATAACTAATTATAGCCCAATGTGTACTTACTTCAAATTTTAAACGTTTAAACTTTGGGAATTGTCCAAACTCTCAAGATGTTTTATCTGTGATGGTAAATAGAGTTATGTATAAGTTCATTGAACACCTTATGAGTTAGATAATTATAAGAGATAAAAATGAAGTAACTGCCCTATGAGATGATTTAGAAATTTCCATAAAAGCACAAATTTTTGTTAATGATTGAAATTAACATGTTCTGTACAGTTTGTAAGAAGATGTTTGGGCAAATTGTATAGAAGGTTCCCCCTGTCTTAAGCTGCTTATAGATAACTATCCATGCAGTGTGATTTTGGTAACTATTCAGTGTGATTTAGGTAACTATCCAGTATGATTTTGGTAACTATTCAGTGTGATTTTGGTAACTATCCAATGTAATTTTGGTAACTAACCAGTGTAATTTTGGTAACTATCCAATGTAATTTTGATGACTATCCAGTGTGATTTTGGTAAATATCCAGTGTGATTTTTGGTATCAATACAGTGTGATTTTTGGTTACTATCCATGCAGTGTGTTTTTGGTAACTATTCAGTGTGATTTGGGGTATCTATCCAGTGTGATTTTGGTAACTATCCAGTGTGGTTTTTATTAATAAGTTGATGTACCTGCTGTATATAAGAGAATATGTTTTCAATTATCTCAAGGTGTTATGATAATAATTCCTACTAACCATTAACTCTTTGATCAAATATACTGATAGTGATATTACTGAATGATTGATGACATTCCAGACAGATTTATGCCACATGATGATGCTCATAAGTTGGTGCCTGTAACAAGTTGGTTCCTGGAACTGTACCTGGGCCTGATAAATGTTCTTCTTACACTAGAGTAATGAGTGCTGTACCACTAAAGGTTTACAAGGAGTCAATATGGCATGTGATTTGGTTATATGGTACACTTAACCATTTAATATCTTGACTGAAACTGACATCCGAACAAAGACCAGCATTTTCTAGGCCCCTATCAAAAAATCATTTATATTTGTAAATATTGATGCGTACTCTGTCAGATCTGGAACCTGTTTCACAAAATTTAACAAAGATACCGTACAATCAAGATTTTAAGAAATACAGTAACCTGATTGGTTAATAAAAACTCAACTTTAGTGATTGACCAATCTGACCATTGAACACTAAAATCATCCTAAGTTAAGTTTTCGTGAAACAGGCTCCTGGATTTGGATGCTTGGTATTAGCTCATTGAATCAAGGTTAAGTTTTTTCGTCATTTTTTTGCATTAAAAAATTTAATTTGAAATAGGAAAAGAGTTTTGAAACAGACTTGTAAATTTCTGCAAAATAATACTAGAATATGAAGAATACTGTAATTCAGGCACCTGTATTGTTGGTTATTTTACATACTGGTAGTAGCCTTAATCTTGAAAGTACAGAATAAAACAGTATGTTCTGCCAGATTGTTATCTAACATTGATTTATGACTGAATCAAACAGTCATATTTTATGCTGATAAGAGCTATAATAATGGTTCTGAATCAAACAGTCATATTTTATCTTGTGTTATAGTGGTCCTAATCAGGTTTTAGTAAAAAATGGTGTAATTTCATCAAGAGATAATCTGTTTTAATTTAGTTTAAAATTTAAATAATCTCATTTTTATCATTATAACGTCTGCCATACAGCCTTATAGTCAAGATACTCAATTTTTGAGAAGAAAACAATTTTTCAAGATATTATTTATTTTATTTATTTTGGCCTTTGTTATTTCATTGTTGTTATATCTTTGTTGTCTATATACACTTATATTTCCTTGTTGTATTCATTATATTCCTGAGAACCATTGAAGTGTTGAAAGTAATAAATATTGTAGAAGTTCCCATACATAATAATTGTTTTATTACGTATTTCGACTTTGGCGAAAACGTATTGTAATCGTTCGGATTATTTTATTTTTTTTTTTTTTTTTTTTGTAATTCTTGGATGAGTTTGCAGACAAACTGGTAAAAGGTGCAGAAATTCTAAATCTACAGTTGATCTTAGAATGATTTCTATTATCAAATAAAACAAAACCGGAAGTTCTATCTCTGACAGGAAGTGAGAACCGGAAGTTCAGGTTTTTTTGCTTTAGCAAGTTTATTTTCAGTTCGATTTTGACCGGATTTTCAGATTTGAAAACTTCAATGTATTTGTCAACTAACAATTATAGGTTTTATGCAATTAGGTTAAATATTTTACCCACGATTTGCAATTCAATATTCAAGGGTCATCGGCAAAAATTTCAGACCGTGATTTCTCCTTTAATATAAATGGTAAAATTTTGAAACTTTACCAGTTGATAGGCGATATGATTATAATTTTTGAAAAAATGTGAAAAAAAAAATTCTACTTCCGGTTTAGCCTCAAATAACGGAATTACATAACTTCCGGTCTATAACTGCTAGGTGAAAAGTGAAAACTGTTTTAGAAATAACTTGTCAATAGTAATTGATTTGACCTAAATAATTAGGTCAAGCTGCCATATCGGCCGCCATTTTGAATTTTTGTTACAATTCTTAAATCCGAAATTCAGACACTACTGATAGACCGATTTTGATGAAATTTAGCACATAGATACAATGGATCATTATCTACCTTTTCTTGGAGACCGATTTTCAAATTTCGTATTTTCTTTCGAATTATTTAAATTTTGATTTTTTCAAAATTAGGTCACTTTAACGGCTACAGAAGGTGTGACCCACTTAATCTATGACCTTGAAAATTAGGTCAAATAATATTCAATATATTGTCTACGAGTAGATATTTTTTAATTTGGCTTACTTAAAAAATTCATAGAGATAAATGTACTTAAATACAGCAAAAATTGATAATTTTCATATTTTCGCCATCATTAACCGTTACGGAAGGTGTGACCTAATTATTTTATGACTTTGAAAACTAGGTCAAATGATATTCAATATATTGTCTAGATGTAGGTAATTGCAAATTTAGCCTACATAATATTTTAAGGCTCTCGAAATACGTTCATAATTGTAAGCAATTCTAGTTCAAGATTTTTATTGTATTCTGGTGTATTACTATAATTCATTTAATGCAAGTTAAAGAAAAAAAGCTGAATAGGAAGGTCTTAGAGGCAACACAATAAAAGAGCTATCCTGGACTATGGAGAGGAAAGCTGCTACTTGTATTGTTGATTCTGAAGAGTTTTTCGAGTATAAATTTAAATGCAAAGCAGTGTAAAATGCTGCCATGATATACTTGATATTATCAAAAAAATCGGCCAAGCATTTTTTTTTTTGCTAACTTTATCAGGTTGACATCTGTTGCAAAAATAGCTATCAAAATCCAGAACAAAGTTGACAACCATGAACATAGTATGTGTTTTGAAATATGTCAGATGTATAATGTATGAGTACTAGATTAATAACTATGATGTTGATCTGTATTATATGTATATCAAATACCTACCGTACTAGTACCAATATACTAGTACTTTAATATCTGACATTCCACCATCAACACTTTCTTACTGTTTATCATGTTATATTCACTCTCGAACAGGTCTTCATCAATATGTTGAAAACTGGACCTTCAGGCATGTTGATTCTTCCATTGTCTCATGTTTCTGATAATGGAGTGAAAATTTTCTCCTGTCAGTGATACAGATCAGTTGAAACCTCGATCTGGATTGCTGACAGAATGGTCTTTAATGAGCTACCTGGATAGTTGTTGGGATTTATTCAGTCTTCGCATAGGTAAAGATGATACTAAGCAATTTTAATCCTGGATTGCCACTCTTAGTGACAAAGGTCAAGGAAACTAGCACAGAAAAATCATGCTGAAGTTCATTTTAGGACTTCTGACATCTAAAAAGACTAAACAAGATTGCTGTTTTCATTAATTTGACTGATCTGCTGTGAAAAATTTCATTGCCAAAGTATACTCTCTAATGCGAGAAAAACAGTTTAAGTGTCAAAGAGCTATGTAATGGTATACCAAATTTACTCATTAGAACAACAGAACTTAAGTCATAGAACTCAATGAGGAAGTTTTCTTTTTGAGCAAAATTATTTCAAAAACAGACTGCTACTTGTTGAAATTTTAAACATCAAAATATTTATAATAGACGTCTGATAATTTTCAGTTAAAAATTGAAAACTTGATATCAGATACATTTGATTAAATTTCATATTATATTAGCTCATACTGCCAAAAGATAAGGTTTAAAAATAAACCATTTACTGGAGCAGACTATTAGTCGCAACCTAGTAACTCAAAATGTAAACAAAGTAAAGAGATATCAAGTTGCATGATGGAACTACACCTGTCAGACTCTCCACAGTGAAGTGAGAGGAACAACATGGTATTTATGATTTTCTATTCTTGGCTGTGTTAATTTACTAGATGATAAGGGGAGATAGGTGAATATATCAGAGTATGTTGTCTTCAAACTGACAGATATCTGCTGTTCTCATACAATTGCTGAGAGTATCTGTTCACTTTGTTCTACTTTAAAGGAGAGATTTCTGGTAATTTTGAATGGTATATTGTGTATCTATAATTTAAACATGTTATAAACTTTTGATATTTTCTAGTAGACCTGTATTAAATATAGTTTTTAGGTGTACCCCAAGTTAAGCTGGGGGTGGAGGGTTTATTCTAATCAATATACCCTATGACAGATTCCAAAAAAAAAAATTTCATAATTGTTCAACTGTTCATAATATCCTAACTACCACTATAAATTCTTGTTAAATTGTAAGTGGACTATATTTCTTTTTTCAATTCTGAAAGGTGATATAGACAGCTTAATTTGAGCTCAACCAGCTGATAAAGCAAATTCATAACAATCATACAATTTAAGGTCACTGTATCATCTGTTCAACATTTTGCTTTGTAGGCAATATGTTGGATGTTGATGAAATTACAGTGAGTACTTCCATTATTAGAAGATATCTATGATTAGAATAATGTAGGTTTTGACTTGTAAGGTTTGAGGTGATAATCTCTAGTTAGGTTTATGTCTGGGTTTATCATTATCATATAGTTAGAAACATTTTATATTGATAAAACTTCTACAGGTAATAACTGAGTCTTTTATATTTCTATAGATTCAGCCTTATTATTTATTTCAAAGGGATTATAAAGTGGTTTTCTAAACTTCCAATGTGTATTCAAATTTGCATTCACACATCTGTAGCTCTTGCATTTCCACTAAAACTAAGCATTTGTGATTTCTAAGAGAATTTGTGATAGTGACGTCCATAAAATGCTTAGTACTAGTGGAATGCAAGAACCAAGGATGTCTGACTAAAAATTGGAATTGTGTTCCAAATATATGTTCACTAAAAAACTTTGTTATGTGAGCATATATATATTTGGTAATGCTTTTAAGGCCTTTTACCAGAAATTGGTAATTGAAGAGGCTAAACCAATTCAGTTTAAGCGCAAATTCTGAGGCTGTAGCTAATTACAGTGCTTCATCTTATATTTGACTTGTTTCAGAATTAAAACAATAGGATTATTACATGCAAGAAGGTTTGAATTCAGACCCAACTGCAAATATTTTTTTTTATGTTTATCATAGATATTTCTCAAACAACTATTCCAATCACATAAAAATTAATCACTATTTATTTCTAAATGATAAATTTCTATAATAGATCACACTAGAAAAATTACATGAATACACTAATGGAATTTATTGATGATGTCATATGACATAGTTTGATAAAATGATGTTGTAATGGCCTGCGTAACTAATCCAGTTAAGTCTTGTGGAATTTGTTGTTTTTTATGATCAGATCAATAATCAGTGTAGTCTAGTGCACTAATGTACTGTCTGAGCAGAAGTGAAAATTGGAGCATCACTCCATCAAAACTTCTAGATTGTGAATAGGTTGTATGAAATTAATTTTGCTGTATCAATAAGAGTATTATTCTATGTCTTTTCAACATGCACCACTTATAACAATTTGTGGACATGCAAATTCTCATGCCAGTCCTTTAAACCTGCATCACTAAAACATCACTGACACACTAAAACATCACTAAAACATCACTGGAACATCACTGGAACATCACTAAGACTTCACTGAAAAGTGGAAAACAGGTTGATACTATCTAACATTGAATATCAAACATAATTCTCTAACTGCTCTAGGCTTATGCCTGGCAAAAATTTTCTTCATTTCACCCTGCATGGCTTTGTCCGTCTGCATTAGCCCATTAGGCGCAGTAGAGTAGAACTCCATTCATTTCTTTTTTTTGTTGAGAGCTAACCTCTAATCTGAATAAGTCATATTTTGAAGGACATATTCATGAGAAGAATGATCGCGATATCTAGGGCCATGAACTACAAGTTTATTGTGTGTCCGGAAATACAATACAATTACTGGTAGACTAATTCTAGTTTGTCAACTGTATCAAGATAGATTCTCAAGTCATTATAATCAATGTGCAATGCCAGGAGTTTAGTATAGTAAAATCAATGACTATTACAGTAGCAGTATAATATCAGTAGAAAACGGGTCAAGTGGTAGGAGCTGTATATGATATAATATGATAAGTTATGCACCACCTAATATACTTGACTCCTTCACTTTGTTTGTTCTGACTTTTCTTATGCAAATTTATGATACTTAATATAGTTTGACTGTTAATGTATTGTGTAGCTGCTTTCGAATATAAAAATTTGTATACTACAGAAATCTTTGAAATTGACTGGAATGGATAATTTCCTTTTTTTTTTTAATGGAAGGATCAAAAGTTCCACCATTTTACATTTGTACTTTCAATACACTTTATGAATTTCGAAATTAAAAACTGGCTTGGTATTTAACATATTGAATATATTTAAGGGAAATAATCTTTTAATCAATCAAAAAAATTGGTGTCATGTACTCCTCATCCTAATAAATTTATATTTATTTATCTATGACATGATTCACATTGAACATTTCCAATTTCTGAACCATGGATTTTACTCAGGTTATTTGTTTTTAAAACAATCCCTAAATCTTTGATGCCTTTATGTAACTTTCAATTCAACTGACTCGAAATGAAATGAAATAGAGTTTAACGTCCTAATCTTCTGCACTTCATTGGCCAGTCAACGCCATGCAGTGTGCAATGAGGGAAATTTGCCAGGGCATCAACCTACTCGTTTTTTAGATTTCCAACTGTAGTCACAGTTTGTAGCACACAAGGCTTCGGTTTATTGTCCCATCTGAACGACTAATTGCTCTATCCTTGTGAGCTCCTCGGACCTGCATCTCTGACAGCGGGAAACCGGGCTAAAAATTGGAAAGTTCATCTAGACCACAGATAGGATTGAACCCTGAACCTTAAGGTTATTGAGCAAGCGTCTTAGCTCACTGAGACATCACAGCTCCCTCGAGAACTACTGGTATAATGAAAGAAACCATAATGAAGTGATTCTTCAATATTAAAGGCCTATACTACTATATTATGTGTTAAAGGAAGGTTTAGTAGTATGTATAGCTGATTGACAAAAATAGAGTAAAAATGAGTGACATTTATTATTTTGATTTGGTAGCAGACTATATATTATACCAAATTGACATATCAAATACCAGACTGGTTAGAAATATTGTATTTTTATACTTATTCTACCTCTTTATATACTCAACCCATTTATTTTGATTAGAATGTAGTATATCAGTCAACTTTCTTTAATTAGTTCATAATTATGTTGTATCTGGAGAATAAGATATGCAATCTATTACAAGAATACTTATATATAATTTGATATAGGCAGTCACAGAGTGGCATCAGGTGTTATGAAGAAATATCCATCTTTAAATTTTTCATGACATGGGGTTAAGAACCCAAATTCATGCTTATCAGGGAGAAAGAGGTTGAGTTTGCAGAGGGTTCTTGGTAAATCAACAATGATTTAGCTGCTTTCATGCTCACAACTTTGCAGCTGATGATTCTTGACATGGACTTGAGCAATATATTATGACTTGGATAGCCATTCTTATAGTATGTAGCAAACATTTTTATTGTGTAAGTTAAGATACAAGTAACTGTACTAATAACACGTTTTACCGATGTTAAATTTCTTAAGTGCGAAACTTTAAGGCAGACATATTGACCATTTTTATAGACTTCGGAAAAGAAAATTTGATTGATATCAGATCCAATACAGTAATATCAACAATCTCCAGCCAAGTATTAAATATGATACTAAAAATTTAAGTGGCATTGCATGTTTTACGGAGGAAATGGTGACTTGTGTTTAGAAAGCTAAAAGGTAATATGTTATGTTGGTTATCTCGAAGGACAAGTGTAGCTATGATTTCAAATTTTAGTGTCAATATCCTTCATTCATAGTCTGGGATAATAGGTCTTAGTATGAAAATAAAATTTTAAAATTGGTCAGTAAGAGCTCTATTCAACAGTAAATATACTTGCTGCCATGAATAACATAAATAAATAAATATCCAATAAAGCAAGTAATTATCCATAAATATGCATTTGATTATTGAAAAACTCTTAATAAATTGATTAAGCGTTTTTCAAAAATGACTTAGTTTTGCAAGTTTTCAAGATTTTAAGAAATTCTGTTACTTTATGTTATATGGTTTTGGAAATGAGCCGAAGCTTATCAAAGATCAATTCTAAGAGGCAGAAAATATTGCATGCATAGAACATTCTGGAAGTCAAGAAAGTGTTTTGACATCAAAAAGCCACGAGTCATTCCATGACCCAGTCTGTTGTGTTTATGTATTAAAAATTCCAACTATGTAGATTTATAGGATTAACATTATTGAACTGTGTGAAATATCCAATATAAGTAGATTCAGGAAACTGTACGATTGTGAACTTTCCTGTTAGAACAAATTAATCATTGATTGTGTTGTCAAAAGTGGGATAGTTCATTGTCCTTGATAAGGACAATTCCACATATTTATCAAGAGTTGAATTGTTAGAGGAAGTAATAATATCTATCAGTTTCCTCATCGTGTGAAATCCTATCTGTGATATTTATATCGGAGGAAATGCACTTCGACTTTTTCTGTCTAAGATACTACGTCTTAACCCTACAGTTTTAAATTTAAAGAATAACATTGAAATTAAAGATGGCAGACGAATAGACCAAGGAAAAAGCAAAACCATCATTTTTTGCAATAACTTGTTTCTTGGTCGAACGACTTGTTTCTACTGATAATCTGTACCTATTTACAACTGGATTGATTTCATCACTCTGACCAAAATAAAAACACCAGACCACCATTTCTTTAATGTAAGAAAAGTAAAGTTTGATATATGTTATTTTCATGACAAAAGGCACAGCTTGAGAACATTTGCAAAAATTAGGTTCAAAAGCTAATGCTACTATAAATCAAACCTGTATTAGATTCACAGGTATAGGTAGTTTTTTTTTACCTTAGGCACAGTTTGAGAACATTTGCGAGAAATTAGGTTTAAACCTAATGCTAATATAAAAACAAACCTGTATTAGATTTGCAGGTATAGGTAGTTATTTTACCTGATAAAACAGCTAGCAATTCCATTATTATATTGGCAAGACAGACATTATTTAGCCAATGTTACGAACCCATACATAAGCTAATACATTAGTTGATTACCTATAGCTGAAATAATCATTATTCTTTTCGTGCCAATCGTCAGTGATATTTATGTTTGTTTCATTATATTGATGATGATATGTTTTAACCTTGGAGTACATTGATATTATGTACAGATGACTGCTTACCTGATGTAAGGTTTTCATTTTGATAAGTGCTACATGTAGGCTATTTTACTCAACATGTACATATACTAAGGACTTGAACTCAAATTTCATTAAGGTCTGCTTGTAAATATACTTGTACCAAATATACTTGTACATAGTTGCGTTTTGGGTGTACATGTATTTTGCTTGTACTTACCACATAAATGTACTTGTATTTAGTTTGTACATAGTATTTGTTTGCACATGTACTTAGCTTGTACTTGGCATGTACATTTGTCTCTTGTACTACCGGTACTGAAAAATGTTAGATAACAAGGTAACTCAACACCAGAGTGCTTTTAGCACTTGATTTGTGCACTGAAATGTGCTAGGTAAATTTCAGATCTAGTATGTTATTTGATATTATTAGATTTAGGAATCCTATAAATGAATTTCCTGGAAATTGAGTAAATCGCTATTTGGTGAGCTATTAATGAAGACAAGCAATGCCATGCAGCTTTGAAACATTGTGTATTTTGTTAAACAAATTGAAACAATAGTATCCTCGTTGTTTAAAATGAATTGCTCTCGACAATGAGGAAGTTGGAAATTATCTTCTGTTGTTATCATAAGGTCAAACAGTGCAGTAAAAGCTGCTAAATAACTATCTGACATTCAAACATTATTTTATTGATTGTCACAATTGATTGAATTTTAAGTTTGATGTGACAAAAACTTAACTAAATTGTACAACCATTATTATCGTAGTATAAGTTTTGTCGTCAAGCTAATTTCTATATGTCATACTAAATTTAGTAAATAGTCTCTGATTCTTGTTTTCCTCAACAATCCCAGAAGAACATCTTAAGAAATATATCAACAAATTCTGGACCTGTTTGTCCTCTTGACAATCCATTAGGTCACATAGTGACAAGAATTACATAGCAAATGGCTAATAAAAGATCTTAGAATCATTTTTATACGCCCTCACATGAAATGTAGGGCGTATATTGTGATCAACTGTCTGTCTGTCTGTCTGTCTGTCTGTCTGTCTGTCTGTCTGTCTGTCTGTCTGTCTGTCTGTCTGTCTGTCTGTCTGTCTGTCTGTCTGTCTGTCTGTCTGTCTGTCTGTCTGTCTGTCTGTCTGTCTGTCTGTCCCAAAGAGGAACTATATTGATTTTGGTGATGATCGGATAATTTTTAGCAAAGATACAGTGTCCGACTTAGCGCGATTTCGGAAAAATGCCAGTAACTTTGCTTGTGCTCACTCTGCAGACTACAGTTTTGAATGAATTTTAATAATTTTTGGTATGTGAGTTCATTGCATCACAAAGAGGAAATGTATTGATTTTGGAGATGATCAGATAATTTTTAGCGGAGATACAGTGTCCGACTTGGCGTGATTTCGGAAAAATGAGAGTAACTGTCTTGAGCTCACTCTACAGACTACAGTTTTGATTGGATTTTAATAATTTTTGATATCTGAGTTAATGGCATCACAAAGAAAAATTGTATTGATTTTGGCGATGATCGGATAATTTTTAGCAGAAATACAGTGTCTGACTTAGCGGAATTTCGCAAAATGAGAATAGCTGTCTTGTGCTCACTCTACAAACTACAGTTTTGATTGCATTTTAATAAGTACTCTACTAAAGTGACAATTTTGATTCATATTTAGTCTGATTTCATGGTACACCTATGAATTTTTGCCCATTATCTGATAAAACGGAACATGAATTTTTGGCCATTATCTGATAAGCCTGAGGAGGGCGTATCTGCACTCTTTGCGTTCTTGGATTAAGTTAAAAGACCCATAGTCAGACTTGATTGTTCGAAGGGGGCAAGTGATATATCCTAAGGGGCAATGTGTTGTAATCTTAGACATGAAATCAGTTGGATGTCAAAATATTTCCAGGGGCAATTCATTTTTTCCCACCTGAAGATGTTTAACAAAAATCTTTACTTATTCAACCACTTACATAACAGTTCATTGTTGTTGTTTGGATAATCTTTCTTTTCCTTTTTGGCTAAACCACAATTCCTTGTTTTATGAAACTGACGTACACTCTTAACTATCGTGTTTGTGAAGCAAATCCATGAAAGAAAAATATTTACCTTAATTCAAACCTGAATATTGACATATACTCAATGCCATGATAAAGTTTGATAGTTACTAGTCTACTAGTTGTCAAGACGACCAGCCTATGTTTTATTTATAATGTTTAACAAATATCTTTACTTATTCTACCACTGACATTTAACAGGTCCGTGTTATTGGTTGAATAATCTTTAAATCATTGGATTATCATTATCTCACCAAACTAGAAGATTAAAATCTGGGACCTGTTTAACAAAGATTTAACAAAGATACAATCAAGATTTTAAGAAATACAGTAACCTGATTGGTTTATAAAAACTTAATTTTAGTGATTGACCAATCTGATCATTGAAACACTAAAATCATCTTTAAGTTAAGTTTTCATGAAACAGGCCCAAGAAGTCCAGTTAGTTCATACCCCTCCTTAGTGTTCATAGATGAAAATCTTCTATCTACCATTCCACTGTTTCTGTGAACATCTGAGCTTTCTAATCTGGTTTGTTGAGATGATCATCTGTAAGACTCAAATGTGGACCACTCAAGTCCATAACCAAATTTAATTTCTGAACACATACAACTGATGGTTGCCTCATATTTTCAAATGTTTTTGTGTTCAGGTCCACCTAACCCAGCAATGGATCAGTTCCTACCACAGCTATCAGTTGCTCAAGTCCATTACCAGATATAGGTTCTGGAAGTAGAACACATACAACTGATGGTTGTCTCTGATTTTCAGACATCAGTGTGTTAAGTTCCACCTAACCAAAGCTGTCTGTTGCTCATTGAAACTCCAGGTGCTCCCAGATTCTGTCAATTGGAAGGTCAACCATCTCCTTTTAGATAATACATTTTCTGTTGATAAAGTACTTTATCAATGATGAACGTTATCACATTTAATAAAAGTTTTTTTCTTTAATGACAAACCTTTCCAAGATTAGGTAAACTGGTTCATCAATGAGCAATAACTTCACCAAAAAAACATCACGAGGATTTTATACCTTTATTAGACAAAGCCTGTGTAAGTGAATTCAACCACTTACTCTAATCTTATTATCATTTCAGAAGTAGAATGTATAGAGGCAAGAATTGGAGAGGAAGTCAGGTTTCATATCATCATTCCTGGGATTACAGAAACGTTCAGTTCCTTGGAAAATGTCTACCATCCATCAACAAATGTTCTATTTTTTGTAAAGATCTCAAATGGTGTCATCAATGGTGTCAGTCAACCAAGTGAATCGGTATATAAAGATCAAATAAGTGGAGTAACATATACTGCAGATACCATCACATTTCAGTTTCGTGTGAACTTAACTGATGCTGGTACCTACAGCTGTAAATTTCATCAATGTTCACAAACACTCATTGTAGCAGGTAAGAAAATTTTGAAGTTATTAGGCATAGAATAGTGTTGTTATGGCAGCCATAATTTCAAACTCTTATCTTTTGTTATATACAGTAAAGAACTGTTCAAAACCCTAAAATTAATGCCAGCAAAGACCTTAAGGGCGGCATCACTCAACAATCAACAATTTTCAAGATAGGGCCTGCCTAAACAAGTCATAGTCATACTAGTGCATACTAGTTTGTGTAGTACAAAATATATAATGCAATTTTTGTTTGAGTTATACGAAAGTTTAAATTTATACTTCCCTCAGTTTCAATTTTTGCCTGACAATTAACTGGCACATGTAGTACACGTTTAGACTTTGTCTATGTACAAGTTTTGCTGTCATAATTGATATTTATGTCAATGCTTGCATATTGTTTCAAATGTAAACCTCTTGAGAGTCAATAAAAAATGTATGATAGATATCAAATGTCACCTACTTGACTTGATGTATTTTTCCAGCTGTCAAAGTTCTACATGCAAGAGTTTTCTAGTTTATAAAATGAGATTCAAATAAAAGAAAAAATGACACTCATGTTTTATTTCTTTCTGTTTTATTTTTGTTAGATAAACCTTCCAAACCTGCCGTGGTAAACCTGACACCAATAATTGCTTATTCATCGGCTGAATTTAATTGCTCAACCCACTCAAACACCCGTCCGGTAGATCATGGATTACCTATGAAGTATATTTGGAGGAAAAATGGCCAGATCATTCCAGACAGCTCAAATTCTTCTCTAACTCTCATGGTTGATAGAAAAATGAAAGGAGAGCAACTTACATGTCAGGCGTATGAATACAATAACCTAAAATCCGACAGCAGTGAACCACTTATTTTGGACCCTGATTGTAAGTATATTTTTGGTCATTAAACACACTAGGAAGAATTGAAACTTTTTGGTTCATGAAAAATTTATAATTATAATATATAATATTATATTATAATAATAATAATAAATTTTTTTTTAACATGGGTCAGAATGAGGCCCAATACACAAGGACATAATCCTGTCTCACATTCAGCCCATGAGGCAATACATTGGGACAAAAAAAAACGAAAATACTCAATACTTCAATATACAATTCGTCTAAAAAAACACAAGTACATGTGCATTAAATGGACAGATCTATGTTTCTGCGATCAAGTACATGACCACAAAATAAATATACAATACTTCAAAGTACAATTTGTTTAAAAATACACAAGAACATGTGTATAAAATGGAAGATCTATGTTTCTGCGACCACAAAACCACATGACCACAAAATAAATATACAATACTTCAACGACAATTTGTTTAAAAATACAAAAGTACATGTGTATAAAATGGAAGATCTATTTCCTGGTGATCAAGTATATGACCGCAAAAGAAATATAGATAGATTCATAAGTTCTTAATACACCTTTATACCTGTCTTCACTATATTGATTTTATTTGGCAATGTTCCCTATAAACACACCAATCTTAGCTATGTCTACTAAACTATGTTATTAACATTGTTACAGACAGTTTTTATAACAACTTATGTTTGCTAAACATGAAATTTGTCCAGAATCCACGTATAAAACTCATTGATTTAAGCATTTAGGAATTTCAAATTCCTTTAGCATTGTTTTTGTGTTTGTTATAAATCTGGTTTAAGAATTTTGAATTAATGGATTAACATGTTTTTATGTCAAGTAATTTAGATTTAAAAAACTCTCTATTGTTAAAGTGATATTGCCTCTTAGAATGGACTTAAAATTTTTTATCAAGAATGGTCGATATGTGTATATATTCATCAGTGAATTTACGTGGTGTCATAAAGAAACAGAATCCCTGCAAAATCTGGAAAATTCACAAAACTAAGAATGCTAAATCAATTTTTTAGGCATTTTTTCAATAATCAAATTCATTTTTATGGATTTATTGGATTATGTAAGGATTCTGTTATGTTATTCATGGCAGCATGTATATCTACTGATGAATATAATTATGCTCTTATTGACCAAGATTAAAATTTTTGAATTTTATGTTAATACTAAGATGCTGTATCCCTTTGAATAAGATATTCTTAAAAATTTGCTGGCCTACCATCATAAATGTGCAGTCTGTAGCACTCAGGGCCTTTCCCACTCAAGCCACTGGACATTATGTCTATGTCATCAATTAACCTATACTTCTATCAGGACTGCACCCCAGGCCTTCAGGTTACCTAACAATAGATACAATAAATATAAGTAACTTCAGGTTACCTAACATAATCTCTGTACAATATATATAAGTAACTTCAGGTTACCTAACATAATCGCTATACAATAGATATAAGTAACTTCAGGCTACCTAACAATAGATATAAGCAACTTCAGGTTACCTAACAATAGATATAAGTAACTTCAGGTTACCTAACAATAGATATAAGTTAACTTCAGGTTACCTAACAATAGATATAAGTAACTTCAGGTTACCTAACAATAGATATAAGTAACTTCAGGTTACCTAACAATAGATATAAGTAACTTCAGGTTACCTAACAAAAAATATAAGTAATTTCAGGTTACCTAACAAAGATATAAGTAACTTCAGGTTACCTAACAAGACTATAAGTAACTTATGTTACCTAACAGAGTATACATAGAATTACTTTGGTTACCTAACAATAATATAAGTAATCCAGGTTTCAAATTCATACATTCATTCTTGTTAAGTGTTACATGTTCCCACTGGTTTTTAAAGAGGGTTTTCATACCATTCAATTACTGTTCCCACTTATTGTTAGTCATAGTCATTTTATAGTCTAATTACAGTGTAAACCTTTTGATTAAAAGTTAAATTTTGACCTACTTTTTAACAACAATGAATCAGCCACTTCAGACCATTCAAAATTGAAGTAGTATTAAATTAAATTTGTTAAAAAAAATGTTTTTATGATACATGTTCCTTCTAGCTTTTATCATATGCAAGATGTAAAATATAAAATTTAATAATCATTTCAAAAGGTTAAAAGTAAAGTGTCGTCTGAATATCATTTGCCTGCTCAATTTTAGCTATGTTTATCCTTATTAGGGATTCTTTTGATGCCAGATTGTGGTTTAGAGGGGATTCATCTCCTAAGTATTATAGTGACTTGGCTAGGACTTGCCAGTTTATAGAGGATGCCAGTTTATAGAGGATGCTGTTTGGAGGGGTTTCACTGTATATACATAAAGTCCCTATTGTAAATATTGACAGAAACTATGGATCCAAAAATAGATCTGATAGACATCAATGAAATATTGACATGCAATGACCATTCAGTTCCAGTGACATTATCACATCTGTATATCACATCTGGGAGGGGATATATTTGGTAATATCTCAGCGAGTTGCTTCCAACATGTTAAGTTTTATTTACAGTTTAAGAGACATCTTTACACTTCCCAGAGGGGAAACATTGGTAAGGACTGCAGACATGGAACCTGTTTCACAAAATTTTAACAAAGATATAATCAAGATTTTAAAAAATACAGTAACCTGATTGGTTAATAAGAACTCAAATTTAGTGATTAACCAATCTGACCATTGGAACACTAAAATCATTCTAAGTTAAGTTTTCGTGAAACAGAATCTGGCACCATTGCCAAGACTAAATTGGTTCTGAGCCCTTACTCTTTGTCCTAGTTCACCCTCTCCCCCAGGAATTAATGAATATGAGCCTAAGAACATATTTCTGACAATCCTGAGGAGCCAAAGTCTTCACATTTGGTTTTTGTAAATCTATCAATCTCTACTAATTGAAGAAGTCTTGATAGAGGACAATTTGTAGGGCTTAATTCTCATTTGCCCCCTTGGACCTCACCCTGACGACAGGGCTCCTGCAGACACATGGGATGAGAAATCAGAATGAAGTTTGTTGAATGAACTGATTATGATTAAATAAAATAGTTGGTAATATCTATGAAGTATATTGAGGGGTCAAGCTGACAGATTTCTTTATATAATTTTTACCTGCCAGCTCTTATATTAACATGCATGGCTTAATACACCTACAATTTCTATTACTTATTGTCCCCATTTATATACAATAATATACATGGGACTTAGTCATACCACTTTCATTCTAATATAACTGACTGACATTGAGTCATAGACTTTATCTACATCTGTATATCAATATGTATAACAAAGAGATTTTTAAATTAGATATACTGGCATAGATAATGCTTGTTATATTTTAACCATCTTTATCTGTGTCTTAAATGAGTACTAGATGCAATCTGACTAAAATTAAATAATAATTTGGTACCATTTCTTCTGCTCTGCTGCAATCTTAACAAGTTTTCCACCAGTCCCTTTCCTATGGTGTTGTTTTTACCCAATCAAAGCTAACAAGACGTACCCATTTCGTGTCAACAATGATGAATTGTGGTATAGCAAAACTAAAAGAGGCTGTTAGGTTGCTTTACTTTTGGTTTTGCTTCCCACAACTGATACTACACAATACTCTTTGAAAAATAACATCATTAGACATGCAGTAGAAAACTGGTTTAGGTTACATTGGTAAATCTCAACACACAAAAAAATGGAATCTTATTTTAACAACTTTTGATAATTTAATAATAAAAGAGATAAGGAATAGAATAAAATTTTATTGTCTATTTCTGAATTATTCTGTAATATTTCTTCTCATCTGTGACTCTATTGAATCTAAAGGACCAAAACTGTTTAATCCAGAAATTAGGCCGAATATTATGTAATGCATGTGTAAACTCTTCAGTATTCTATATAATGACCTGTCGCATCAGGCAAGTGCCCAAGGTGCTTTGTTTCTGAATTTGCCAGGAATATGCTGAAATTAATGAAAGAAAATGGGAACATTTTCTTAAGAAATGAGTCCAATTAAAAGCTTTAGGAAATTTATCAAAACACCAATACTAGTAAAAGCTTAAAATGTTTAAGTTGTTGATTGTAAATGATTTATCAATTAATTAGAAATTACTGCATCACTTTACGATGTAGATATTCATTAATCAAATATGGATCATATATATAGAATGTTCACCTTCAATTTTATTTCTATACCCAAATATCCTGTTACATAACAGATTTATGTTTGATTTCAGTTGAACCAGAAGAAATAAATATCATACCATCATCTGTTATAGAAGAAAGAGTTGGTAACAATTTAACAGTGACATGTTCAGTAGATTGTAAACCAAATTGTACTATATCTTGGCACAGAGGAGAAATCCTATCAATAAATGACAACCAAATGAAATTCACTGATTTAAAAAGATCTGATGATGGAGACTACACTTGTCATGCTGTAAACAGACATGGTTCTTCTGATGAGGGTCTGACCATTCATGTTCATTGTAAGTTGATATCTAACAACACAATTACTGATATTTAACAAGCCTTGGGCAGTGCATTTGTGAGTCATTCTCGTGTTTTTTGAAATATGATCATTGATGTTAAGGGATAATTTTTGTTGGGCTCAAGTTTTACGTTCAACCACAGGCATGTTTATGAAGTCAGCTGACCCATCAGGATCTCATAGTTGGTCTCTTTTTTTGCAGATGAACCAATTCTCATGTCACAGAAACTGAAAGATACCGATTTCAAGGAGCTAAAAATTAAAGAACTTTCTAATATCAATATCACATTAGAAATAGACAGTAATCCCAGACCAGATATAACCTGGTTTAAAAGCGAGAAGAGACTACCAGACAATGAAACAACCATGGTATTTTCAGGACCAAGGAAAATCAAGGAGACCAATATCAATAGATATATCTATAATAGTGTCTTGAAGATAATACAAGCTCAGTGTACAGACATGGCTAACTACAGTGCTACAATATCAAACAAATACGGAGAAATCTCTTCTTCAACTTTTCATCTTAAAGTAGCATGTAAGTATTCGAAACAGTATACTATACCTTAGGATAACCAAAAACAGATATTTTTATACTTGGCCAATGTATGTCTTTTAACATACATGTTATATACTTACTTAAATATACTTACTTAAATATACTTATATGTAAATATACTTATAATGAATATACTTACATGTAAATATATCTATACATACATGTATGTAAATATACTTATATGTAAATATACTAACATATAAATATAATTACATGTAAATATACTTATACATATGTAAATATACTTATACGAAAATAAATATACTTATATGTAAATATACTTACATGTAAAAATACTTATACATATGTAAATATATTTATATGTAAATATACTTACACGTAAATATACTTATACATATGTAAATATACTTACATGTAAATATACTTGTATGTAAATATACTAATACATATACCTTAGTCATGAAGCCTGACCATATCATATATAGAATGAATGATATATAATATTTCTTTATAATTTGTTTATTATAGGTAAACCTAGAATCGACAGTGAACAATATTTCAAGACTGAGTTTGCCCCAGAGTTAGGCGATACTGTAGATATTAATATGAGGGTGTTAGCATACCCTGCTCCTGTGATATCAAAAATATACCATAACAATAGTGTTATACCTATATCAGTGTTCAATATAACAAACTATACACCCACCGACTATTTAACTGTGTTCACGATAACTAAACATGTTCAGACTTTAGATGATTTAGGATTTTATCATGTGGAACTCTCTAATAATGAAGATAAAGTTAATATCACAGTTTATTTCAAAGACAAAGGTAGGTACTGAAGTTTACATCCCATTTTTTTTCTTATGACTTTAACTACTTCTGCAGGCCTTGTGCCAAAAGGAACTGCCTTGAGGTACAGAAATGATTTTATAATTCACAAAGATGTAATATCTGTAATGTCTTCATTATTTAAATTTTAGAACGAAGGATAAAAAAAAACAGATACAAGCACTTGATCATATCATTTCTGTTATATTCGTTGCCTTACATCCTACTTTTCTGCAACTGAAGACTGACAAAATCATGCAGTATGCAATGAGGGTAATTTTGACAGGGCAATGAATTTAGCCTACTTTTATTTTGATTACCATCTATCGATGTTGAGTAGTTGTCTCAGTTGTATTTTAAACGTGCTGTAGCAGCATTAACTTATACTGCTGATAATATTGGTAATTCTTCGCACACAGAACAAACATGATTGGATCTTTATTTGAATATTTGATTGCAATTTTACAGGAAGTCCATCAACACCAGAAGATCTGAGTGTGTCTAAAATTAACGCCTTGTCAATTGTTTTACAATGGACCTCAACTTTCAATGGTGGTGAGAAACAAACATTCAGTGTGTGGTATAAACATTTATATGGAAATTGGACATTTTATAATCAAACCTATCATGACCCAGGGGAGGGCTTGACTGTGACGGCAGAAATTAAAGGGTTACGTGATTTAACAGCTTATGTGTTTCGTGTTCGTGCTAAAAATAAATATGGAGCGAGTGATTTTACCCCTTCATTACCAGTTACTACTATAGGTTGGTACCATTCATTCTTTGGAAATTTGTTTTTGGAATAGTTGTCTTAGAATGCCTGTTTCCTGAAGATTTTTCTGCTGAAGTGTTTTTTTAATTAAAAAACATGACAAAAGATTGTTAAAAAGTCTATTATTTGTTATTTGATTCCTTATTGTTTATAGTCACATTTGTCATGTGTCCTAATGTTTTTTTATGCTTGTTTGAGTCTTGTTTATAAAGTTTCTTTTTACCTATTGGCTGTTCTTGTTCATATCTACTGCTAAACATAGTTTCATAATTGAGTTTCTTGTTCAAATTTTAAAAGTTATTTGTTTTTGCCTTGAACAGTCCTGGTTTTATATTTTACACAGCTCATTATTATCATACGGTCATTGCCTATGTGATTATTTCAGAATTAAGGGAGATTCCAGTAGAAAATGCTGGTATGAATACAGTTGATATCGGTATGTGGGTTGGTATTAGTATCGCTCTGGTAGTGCTTATTATAGCTGTCATAATAGCTATATTCTTTATTAGAAAAAAATACCAAGAGAAAAAAAAAGGTAACCTCTTTCTACTATGTCTTTGATTTTCAATATTCAAGAGATCTGGCCTCAAGTTCTGCAGTCGTTTAATGTAACTTATTTGATCTATTTGATTTATTACTTTAATTGATGCTGAAAATGTTTAGAGTACTATATCCCTTGAATGTGAAATAGCCACTGTTGCTAAGTGTGTTTGCCACATTCACGCTTACCTGAAGGTCCCGATTGTGAATACAGCATAGGTAGATATGTGCCTCTAAAATATGTCATACAGGATAAGAAATCACAAGGTAATCCCTTCAGTGATGCTGCTGGTCAAAGGGACTGGTCCAATGGAAAAGATAAATAAGTCGAGACCCCAGTTTACATAAGAGTTTAGGAGTGGACATGGCCAAAGACTAAACATCATTAACCATCATTGAAGTTTTTCAAGTATCCTTTCAGGTGCTTCTGGCTTCCTCTCATGTCTAGTTCTACAATTTCATTTTCTGATAAACGAAAATTCCTTGAGAATGATGAAAAGATTTCTAAAAATAAATTTTTTATTTTCAGATAAATTTTTTAAAGATATAAGAGATGCTGCGTAAGTAAATTATTGCAGATGGTAATTTAAATTTTCATTTCATATACATCATTAAAAATATCTATTTGAATTATCTATCTATAGATTCTTGAGAAACGTTTTAAACCTATGCCAAATGTTAGAAAGTAGTAATTTCAGAAATTTAGTATGTTATATTCTAGGGATCCTATGATGCCTGGACAGCGTTTCGAGTTAACCAATAACCATGTTTATGGTGAGTAAATGTTTATGGTAAAACAAAGTCTATATTCTTGTAACGGAACACTAATTCTAAGAAAGGCATTGAGATTTGAGAAGTAAAGCTAGCTTTAAAGCCAGCTTTATTGCTGAACAGGCTGTGTTTCCATTGAGTTTATCTGGCTCACAAACCACTTTAATCTTGATCAAAATGTTGCTTATTATTTGAGCTCACGATGTGCAAGCAGCCCTTAAACTAGTATTGCCAAATGAGAAAAAGCTAGATTTTTGTGTTTCCACTGAGTTTTAAAAGCCTGCTTTAAAGCTTGCTTTCATATGGTCACCAATAAATTGCCAAACAGGAAAAGGGATTTTTTTTTCGCTTCCCAAACCATACAGTTCGGTAATTTAACTGGTGTCAAAACACAAAATCTAGCTTAAAACTGGCTTTTAGGCCCAGTGGAAATGGTGTTCGTTTATTGATGAGATCGAATTTGACAATGTTTCAGGTAAATGGGTTTCTGCCTTGATTTATTCATCATTTGCTTTTCTTTGGCTTTAGAAAAGTGTCGTAATTAATTTTATTTTGTGTTGCAGAAGAAATTACAGAACATCGTGTATCCAAGGCAGGATCTCCTAGTACTAATAGTAATGGTACTAGTTCAACCGAAAGAAAACCTGCTCCAACTTCTGCTCCACCCAAACCCCCTAGAACATTTGAAGAACCAATACCTAAAAAACCAGAACCAATATGGAAACCAGTTGAAAAGAAACCACCTAAAGTCAATGAGGTATGCTTATCAATTACAAATTTAAATTTATTGTGTAGTGTGTCTTATTGATTGAATTCGACAGCAAACTTGTTTGGTTTTATAACTAGTAGAGAATTCAATAATCCAGTCTGTTCGTTTTTAATTAGACTTTATTTTTGATTAAGTGTCTTCAGTTAGGGTCCATCAACAAGCCTCTTAAATGTTCCTTAAGTTGTCTTTTGATGCAAACAAAAGCTGTATTCTGAGAAGCACTTGAAATTGAATATTTAGGTCAAGGGTTAAGTGGACAAAGTTCAGGAGACCCTAACTGAAGTTGCTTAATCACAAATAAAAGATATTAAAAGAAACTTATGCAATTTTTGTCTGACTGTCTGATAATCAGAACCTTATTATTGATTGTGCTCTAGAGTGTAACTAATTACAGTGATAATCAAAATAAATAAAGTCTCTCCTTTATTTTCAGAACACACTACATTTAGCAGTGGCCAGAAAATCTTTAAAACCAGTCACCAATAAAGGCCAATTATAGATTGCTGTCATCATGAGTTCGATGTTACAGTGCCTCTTATGTGTAATTTTTAGGCCTTAAGTGCTAAATTAACATATATAAGTCTACAGGTAGTTTTGTGACCCTCTGATAAAAAGCCTATTATCAGGTTACATCAGGAGTTCCATGTCCTGCATGGATAATGTTTACTAAAGCTGCCGCCTTAATTTGTAGTGGAGCTAAATGATATGAAAAGAAAAATTGCATTAATAGCTTATATAGACCATTCTAGTGTTTCTTTATTGTATTTCTTAGAAGTTTGAATTATTATTAATATTTGAGCTTTGATTTTAATAATAGACTTTTTCAGTTTTCATTTGTTGTGTATATTATGTGTTTGTTATTTTACTGGAAATCCAGTGCTAATAATTGAATAAAAGAAATGAATAAGTGTGTATGAAAAAAAATAAGTTTTCTAAAATTGATATAGGGAAATGACGTAGATCTGTTGAACATGTTTTAAAAATTATTCTTGCCTTTCCATAATTGGACAAATTGTTTCTTTCTCTTTAGTCCTTAAAAATCACAAATTTCTGTTTATATTATGAGCATAAAAGCAAATTATAATGGTGAATTCTCTCCTTTTTATATTTAGAAAATTCAAACTCGCTTGAAAGTTGACCTTTCTTTAAACTAATATTATCTTGATAGTGTACTTACATAATGTACTTAAATATAATTAACAAATTTGTATTGGTTATTTGTAATTATGCTTGAAGGCGTGTTGCTTTGTTGACTTGTAAATATTTTTATAATGAAATGTATGTATATATATATATATATCTGTAGTTTCTTGTTGAGGGATAATTGTTTTTGTTTTTTTCTCTCTCAAAATCATTTTAATCTTGTACATAATTTGTTTTGCTGGCTATTTTTTTTCTTTTGTAGCACTTTTAAAAATGAAAATCTAACATCCAGAGCAAATCAATGAAGTTAACATTCTCCTTTTAAAATATTGTGCTATCTTTGTAGGAGAATTTAATAATGAACTACAGACTTGCGCAGCTATCCTGATGTCAGATTTTTTTAAAAGTTGTAGCCTACAAATTGCAGCAATTGATTTTGCAAATATTATCTCTCTAAGGTAATGTTTTATACTACGCTAAACTTTGTTAAACATCGACTATCACAATTTCTCTTTTTAATTTTTTACATTAATATTGCATGGACCGTTTTTTATATTAGAAATCACTTTATTAATTTTTTATTTCTACGCCTATCCATATGCGTGATCTCTTTTTTCAAATTGTGTCCTTAAAAGACAAGTTGTATCCTTGTGGCATTACGGACGAATTGTATCATTGAGGCATTGAAAAGACAAATCGTGTCCTTGAGACATTCAAGAAACATTTTGTATCCTCAAGGCATTCAGAAACATTTTGTATTCTCAAGGCATTCAGAAACATTTTGTATCCTCAAGGCATTCAAGAAACATTTTTTATCCTCAAGGCATTCAGAAATAAATTGTGTTGTTGAGGCATTCAGAAAAAATTGTGCATTGAGGCATTCAAAAACAAATTGTGTCCTTGAGGCATTCAAAAACAAATTGTGTCCTTGAGGCATTCAAAAAAAAAATTGTGTCCTTAAGGCATTCAAAAACAAATTGTGGGTTACCCTTTAGGCATTCAAAAACAAATTGTGTCCTTGGAAAAAAGGGCAAAAATTTTTCAAAAAAAAATTGTGTCCTTGAGGCATTCAAAAACAAATTGTGTCCTTGAGGCATTCAAAAACAAATTGTGTCCTTAAGGCATTCAAAAATAAATTGTGTCCTTGAGGCATTCAAAAACAAATTGTGTCCTTGAGGTATTTCAAAATTCTATTGAACTAGGGACCATCTGTTTAATCCTAAGTATAAACCATATCTTTAAAAACAATGTCTATGCAACGATATTGGCAGCTCAAAATGTTTATCATGTCAAATTTCAGGAATAAAAATTTAAGGCCATGTAAAGCTTAGAAATTAAATGTAAATTATTTCTTTGCCTAATTATAGAGCCTTATAAACTGGCAATGCAAATATTTTGATGATTGTATCTTCGTTAATAAAAGAGAGTCTTAAAAGTAACTTCATGATAAGAAATTGTATATTTTATATTTTACTCTTCAAAGTAGTTCAATATTTTATATTTTGTATATTTTATAAATAAATAAATCTACTTATTATTGTAAATATAACAACTCGCAATGAATTTGTATTGCTTAAGATTTTATAAGAAATTAAATTTTTATTGAAGTATATGGTCATTGAATCAAAATTAAAGTTCATTCAGCTCATATTGACCATTCTATTAGACTCAGTTGCTCAGTTGATATTTATTCATTTAGAAACCTGGTTATATAATTTAACATATTACTTTATATTCACTTAACATTTATTGGCAAAAAAAGCTAATTTAGGTTGAAACAAATGTCAGAATCGGTATCAGAATAAATTGGCATGCCTCAATTACAATGAATTATTAAATTGAATTGCCTCCCCTGAACCGAAATTTTTACAAGAAAGTTTAATTTTCTGAGATAGCATGTCAACAATCAAGATATCGACCATTCTATTATATACTGCTGTTGCTCAGTTGATATTTATTCATTTAGAAACCTGGTTTTACAGTGTGTTCACTTAACATTTATTGGCAAATATAGCTAATTTAGGTTGAAACAAATGTCAGAATCGGTATCAGAATAAATTGGCATGCCTCAATTACAATGAATTATTAAATTGAATTGCCTCCCCTGAACCGAAATTTTTACAAGAAAGTTTAATTTTCTGAGATAGCAGATAATCATGTATTATTGAAATTAAATTTATTCATTCTTAGTCTGTGATTTTAAGCTCATTATAATATAGAATCTCAATATACAGAATAATTGACAGTATTGTATATAAACAATACTATATTTGATGCTAATAAAAATAGCATATTATTACTGTGTGTTATTTGTTTTATTTGATATAAACTTGAAATTATTGATAATTTCAGGCTTTAAACATCCCTATTTAATGCCTATAGTTAATGTGAAATATAGGCATTTTAGTATTAAAGTCACTTGAGCACACTTTTTCTGTAATTTTCCATTTCAACATCTATTGAAATATATTCTGAAATGTTTAATGAACAAATGGCAGTTTTGTGTTATTATCTTTGTCAGGGATTGGAAGAAGGGTGATCAAATTTCCTGGTTATTCCATTCCACCCAGCTGTTAATGGTTATAGACACTCCAGGAAAGTGTGTGCAAAAGGTTTTGCTCAAGATCAACTGGAAGACAGGAAGTATTATCCTTGTCCATGGACACTTAGGCTATCCTACAATTAGACATTAGAATGATGTGTCACTATTACTGTCAGTCACAAACCCAAAACTTGAGTTACATGCAAATACTGTAATTGGTTTTCTTATTGTTGCGGCTCTCTTTACTGCGGAAACAAGTTCCCTCCCCTCTTCATTTTAGAAAAACCACTCACATTCTTATTTGATAAGTTTTATTGATTTGTATACAATAATATCCACGTGTATGACATAATAATAGTATGATTAGCATAGTGATTGATATCATTATTAATAATGTGCATAATAATTAAATCAAACAGCATAGACTTGATTGAGATTTGACTAGAATTCTTTTGGGAGTTTCCAGCACTCTTAACATGGTAAGATGTTATTAATCAAATGCAGTTCATAATCCAAGGTTAAAAAGGTCTAGGCTACAGGTTTTTTATGGTAGAATTCAATATTTAAGGGAAAACCGGTTTTGTATGGTAGGTAATCCAAGATTTAAAGGTTCCTTATAGCTTTGTATGGCTGAATCCAAGATTAAGGGCTACATTTTTATGGGTTCAAAGATTAAGGAGATAATACAGGTTAAATATGGCAAAATCCAAGATTAGGAGCTACAGATTGGTTTGGCATAATCTTAGATTAAAGAGATACAGGTTTTGTATGGCTAAAGCAAAGATTAAAGATGTAACATCAATCGTCTGAAATACAACTTACAGTTCATAATTTTTGCATTGCAGCACAACATTTGACTAGAAAAGTTCACGCAACACTTGCAAACAATTAAAATAAGTGGGCGGATTTCTCAAGCAAATCTTACATGTACATCTTTCAAGCTAGAATAACCCTTTACTATAATATAAATTATATGAAAAAATAAAACAAGATCTATGTACATTATTCTATAAACTTAAAATTCTAGATTTCTTACATTCCTTAATAACAACCTATTGTTCTTAAGACAATTCAAGCTTTTTTAATTGATTGTTAAGCAAATTATTGAATTTGATGTTCACAGTTATTAAGTAATGTCCTACTTATTTGCTTTGGAGCTGTTCATATGAATACATTTCTACGCTTTGTGCTTCTTTTGAGCTTAAGATGAATCTAGAAGAAACTAAACTTGTTCACTTCAGCCTCATTTAATAAAGTTTGAGCTACAAATATGACTAGAGAATTTTGAGCTACATGACATGTAAAGTTGAAATTTTGAGCTCATAAATACATGACAGCAAACCAAGTTGGTCCTACACAGGTACATTTAAGAATATTGTATAATTATTGTAATCAAGTATGGAAGAATATATTATTTAATTCTATGTACAATTCAAACACTCTATGATTATTGCATTGGAATTAGTGTGATGATAATAATCACACAGTCAGACACACACAAATTTTAATACACATTGATGATCAGGTATGGAGACTACTAAACTGTACCAATTTAGGTAAGTTAGTTAGCTGTATTGACATATAAATACAGTATTGACTTTTGTTTTGTTAGGCTACAGATTCAAGATTTTTCACAAGAGTCTGACAGAAAAGTACAAATTTTTTTTTCACTGAAGGTAGCCTACTGATTGTGCCAAAAACTTCTTTTTACAGTTGTTGGATGGCAGTATACAGTATTAAAGGGGTACAACTTAACAACTTGTGTTGACTTTTGGGGTCCTGAGAATGAATCAGCAGTAAGGTCTACTGAAAATGAATCTACAAAGTAGAGTTTAGTAGTTTCCTCCTTCAAGATACAGCATGCTGACACTTTTTTGTGAACCTTTATTTACAGGTGAGTTAAAAGCATTGAGATATAAATATGACTTCAGTATAAAAATTATTATCTATGTATATTAAAAATGATTTGAAACACAAGCACTATTCAATGTTTTAAAAATGTTTTCTGGTACATGTATCACCATTTTCACAATGTCTTTTAATAAATAGTTTCACTTTATACACACAAAGAGGTGAAAATACCATTTCTTTGATAATTCTGTTTCCTTGGACAGTTTCTGCTTATAAAATGAGCAAGATTTTGGCACACAGAGGCTGGAAAATTGTGACACAAAAACATTATGAATTTCTTACATTGTGACACATATAACTTAATTAGAGTTTTTGTGATTTCATGAAGCAATTTAAGTCATGCCACTTTTTTACCTCCAAGTTTGAAGATCTACATGCATGATTTATAATCAAAACTCTGTGTTTTATTATAAGTATCTTTTTTCACAACACATTTTAACAATCCCTCCTTCCAACCATTTTTATAAATGTTTTGGCTATACTTTATATTTGGCACAAAATTACCAGTTACATTGTCTTGGTCTTTGTTGATTTTTTTAGAAGTTTAGATGGATAAAATTTCAATAATGTGATTTACAGATGAAATCAAGCCAATTGGTATAATCTGTTGGAATTTTTTTTGCCAAGATATGTTTCAAATTTTAAAACACAACATGTGTTGAGCTCTGAGCTCACTGGGGACAACACATGAGTCTGTTGTCAGCTTTTGGTTGACCATTAATTCAAATATGAGCATTAAGCTCAAAATCTTTGACTATATTTTTCCACTGTAAATTAAGCTCCCAGTAAAAACCATTTCTTTGTAAGAAAACAATATTTTCCATTTGCATATATTTTGTGATCCTTTATTCTTTTGAGTAAGAACTAAGATTGCATATGGCGACTATTGTTAATTTTTCCCTTACAAATGCAGAATCCAATTTTGAGTATGAGTCTTATAATACGTCTTGCACAACACTTCAGTGACTTCTGCAGCAATTTTCTTAGTTTGTACTAATGTCGATGGAACAAGACACAAAATGATTTTTAACTTTCACTCAAATGGAAGTTTGATGATAATCTTTTTTCATAAAATATATCTAAACATTGGTTGCTAGTTTAGTAGCATTGATATTCGCAGGAGGAAGTCTTGAATTAGCGTCTGGCACTGGTGTACTTCTAAAACTACTATAGCCATGTAATGTATCGTATCTAAAAAAGAAAAAGAATTAAGAGTGGAAAGGAAAAAATTTATGATCAAAATAAAGAAAGACTAATTTTTACTTATGATACATTCATAGGAATATAGGGCCCTGAAATTCTACCCTGCTTCCTCTACTGTCTCTTAAAATGAAATCATGACAGCAATTAAATAAATCAGGACTGAAATAGGTTTTAGGATCCCAAAGAGAATAATCACTTCCAAGTAGAAATATAGTTTTCCAGCTAATATACTGTGTTTTAGTTTTCAAACAGATTGTTATCTAGAATTATTTCTTAAAGATGTGCTCAAGGTCAAGGGAATGATAAAAATGTCAAGCCTACCTATCTGGTGTTTCTAAAACTTCATTACCACTTAAATATTCATCTTCTCCTGGATGTCTCTGATTATATATATTTAAATGATATGGTTCTGTAAAACCATAGGAATTATTATTAGGAGGCTTGGTTTCCTGTAATAAGAAAAACATTGTGTTTAAAAACATAGTTTTTATAAACATTGTATTCAAAAACATTGTGTTTAAAAACAAATAACATTACATTGTTTTTATAAACATTGTATTCAAATACATTGTGTTTAAAAACAAATAACATTACATTGTTTTTATAAACATTGTATTCAAAAACATTGTATTTTAAAAACAAATAACATTACATTGTATTTAAAAATATTGTTTTTATAAACATTGTATTCAAATACATTGTGTTTAAAAACAAATGACATTACATTGTATTTAAAAACATTACATTGTACTTAAAAACATTGTTTTAATAAAAATTGTATTCAAATACATTGTTTTTAAAAACAAAAAACATTACATTGTATTTATAAACATTGTATTCAAATACATTGTGTTTAAAAACAAATAACATTACATTGTTTTTATAAACATTGTATTCAAATACATTGTGTTTAAAAAAATTACATTGTACTTAAAAACATTGTTTTAATAAAAATTGTATTCAAATACATTGTTTTCAAAAACAAAAAACATTACATTGTTTTTATAAACATTGTATTCAAATACATTGTGTTTAAAAACAAATGACATTACATTGTTTTTATAAACATTGTATTCAAATACATTGTGTTTAAAAACAAAATGACAATACATTGTTTTTAAAAACAAATAACATTACATTGTATATAAAAATATTGTTTTCATAAACATAGTATTCAAATACATTGTGTTTTAAAAACATTGTGTTTAAAAACAGGCATAGGTATCTAGACATTCAAATACAATTGATTCATACTATTTTTATGACAAGATTTGTATATTTTAGCTCATTCCAACATCTCACATAAGAAGACATTTTAAGCACTTACAAATAACAAAATATTGAGAATTTCAAGCCCCATTCCAAACACTACCGGACTCCTAGATCTTATCTATACAACAGTAAAATCAACTTACCTTTCCATAATTAACATCCTCGTAATCTGCAGAATAACGATAAAAATCTTTATTATAATCTTGTCGCCATTGATCCATAAGCGTAGATGGTGAATCAGATTTTTCACGTTTTTTATTTTCTGTACTACTATCAGTATCTGTATATGAACCTAAAAAAGTCCAAATTTGGAATATTTCCATTGGAATTCTTCAACAATTTTCTACATTTAATCATCTATTCATGCATCTTTCGAAATTTTGTAATTAAACATTTGGACAATGTCCATTATCAAATGAACAGATGTAGTTAAAAATTTGAGTTGATTCATTATTTGAATGAAATGAATTAATTTGAATTGTGACTATGACATTTGTTAATTCTGGCATATTCCAAATCTTTTTAGGTTTAACCAGATACATGATAATGTCAGGATTACAAAGATTCTGAAGCTTTCCAAAAATTAAAGATGACATGAAAACAAAGCTGAGAATCTTATGATAGCCAACACGAACATTTGTTCTTAAAAAGTTAAAGAGATTGTCAAGAGGTCTGGACTAGAACCATTCTGAAGCTTTCCAAAAAATGAAGTTGACATGAAAACAAAGCTGAGAATATTATGATAGCCAACAAGAACATTTGTTCAAAAAAAGTCAAAAGATTGTCAAAAGGTTTGAATTTCAAAACTTTCCATAGAATCTATTTGCCCCATTCAAATTTCAGTCTGTGAGTGTTGCAATTTCATAGAACTTAGCCTTAATTGTTATAATGTAAGGAACCACAGATATCTGTCAGAAAATTTGAAAGATGCAAATAGAACACGTACATGGCCCTGATGAGCCTACACATAAAATATTTAGTTAACCTCTCTCTGATCCCTTTAACTCTCAGTAAACCTACACAATAAAAGCAGGATGATGTGAGTTTTGTATGACAGTTAACTAAAAGCTACATATTTTGTATGGCTTTAGTAAATTATAATTATATAATAAATAAATGCTGGATGCAGATTAATATAATGCCTGATGATGATACCTACCTAAAACACTATTAGAATCTGATGATTTATACCGATGATATAACACACATACTAATACTATAATAAATAATACCGCTATACCGCCAACAACACCACCTATTATATAGGGTAGTGGTGGTACAACTGAAATTGAAAATAATATAACATTATAGTATCTATAACTGCATCTGTTACATTTGGTAATGGTGGTACAACTGAAATATAAATAACATTATACCATCTACAACACCACTTATTATATAAGCTAATGGTGGTACAACTGAAATATAAATAACATTATACCATCTACAACACCAATTATAATATAGGGTAATGGTGGTATAACTGAAATATAAATAACATTATACCATCTACAACACCACTTATTATACAGGGTAATGGTGGTACAACTGAAATATAAATAACATTATACCATCTACAACACCACTTATAATATAGGGTAATGGTGGTACAACTGAAATATAAATAACATTATACCATCTACAACACCACTTATTATATAAGGTAATGGTGGTACAACTGAAATATAAATAACATTATACCATCTACAACACCACTTATAATATAGGGTAATGGTGGTACAACTGAAATATAAATAACATTATTTATACTATATACAACACCACTTATTATACAGGGTAATGGTGGTACAACTGAAATATAAATAACATTATACCATCTACAACACGACTTATAATATAGGGTAATGGTGGTACAACTGAAATATAACATTATTTATACTATATACAACACCACTTATTATATAAGGTAATGGTGGTACAACTGAAATATAAAAAACATTATATATACTATATAAAACATCACTTATTATATAGGGTAATGGTGGTACAACTAAAATATAAATAACATTATTTATACTATATACAACACTTCTTATCATATAGTCTATATAATGTTATATTTCAGTTGTACCACCATTACTTATTATATAGGGTAATGGAGGTACAACAATATTATAGGTGGTACCACCAAACACATACCATCCTGGCAGTATGACATGATCACCATCTTAAAATAAATTCGATAGCAGAAGAGAACATTACCTTTTTCTATTAGTTTTATGGTTGCTATATCTTGACCGTAGCTATTTGAAACACTACAATTAAAGTCTCCAAAATCTTCTTCATGTAGATTTAATATCTGCAAAGTACTTTTTCTCCCAAATGGCAAATCTTCTTCAGAAGCTGAAAATCTTCCTGATGATGCGTAGTTAATTGGTTTTCCATTCTTGATCCACAAGATGTTTTGAGGTAATGGTGCTGAATAAGTTAGACATTCTACTAATGCTGTATCACCTTTACTAGCATATTGTTGTCCCTCGCTCATTATTCTTGGTGGACCTGCAAGTTAAAAAGGAGCACCTATTTTATTTGCCATTCCATCCATTCTGTAAGTCATGATTATGACTTTGGACATTAAAATCCACGTCAGATATGTTAAGAGCACCAGGCATCACTAATTTTGACTGAAATATTTCAACCTTTTAATGCACACTATACATGGAAATGATGCCATGAACATTGCTTTAAACTTGTTCACTACTGCTACTATATGAATGTAGTTACCTCCCTTAAGTTACAAAGATCACAAAAACTTCTGTACTTCTAGTTCAGAGTACTTACCATTTTGCAAAAGATATATTTCTCGACTCACTTCGCTAAAACCACTGACAGTTGCCATACAAATATATACACTGATATCATTCTTAGTTACAGAGTTAATTTTAAACACAGGAGTTGAACCTAACACATGATTAGACCCTTTTTTAGTCCAGATTATACTAGGCGTAGGGTTGCCGTCTGCTTCACAGCGTAGTGATACACTATCACCAAGATCTACATTAGCATGTTGTGGTACTCCTTTAAATCTAGGACCATCTGAAAAACCAGAGTAAATGTGCATCTTTTGCATTTGTTGTTTCGAAACAGTAAATAAAGGGAGATTAGTCGAATTCAAATACCATTTATCTTAGCTTAGCCTTTTGATGAATTTGTTTCAGTAAGAAACTTATCATTGTAATCATGACCAGCATAAAGCTTCAAAATAACATGAAACAAAATGGCAGTTGCAAAATGAGATGAAATGAATGGAGTTTTACATCCTACTCTTCTGCACCTTATGGGCTAATGAAGACAGGAAACGGCATGTGTGCAATGAGGGAAATTTCGCCAGGACAGCGGCATAAGCCTACTCTTTTTGCGCTTTCCAACTTAAACGTGCACAGCCTGTAGCACACGGGGCCTCGGTTTATTGTAGCATCTGAACAACTAGACAAAAATGGCAGTTGCAAATGAAAAAAATATATGCAGTGTAAAGATGGAGACTTACAATGAACATCAAGTCTGTAGCTCCTCCTAGTGGATCCTACATCATTAAAACCTTCACAAGAAATAACATCACCATGGTCATCTCTTGTCACTCTTGGAATGTCTAATATATTTCTATTTTCATCTAATAATTGTTCACCATTTTTATACCACCTGAAAATAACATTTCAAACTTTAACATTTATCCATTTTCAGAAAATAAAAATGAGCTTTTCATCTTACTTTTCCACTGTTTATTGTATACATGAAGACTGCACCTCTTTAATCTTCTAGTGAATTCTGACTGCCATGGAGGAACAGAGAGGCTGTATATCTAAATTATCTAGCCTCCCAGGTACCCCTTTCTGACATGATTCAAATGAAATGAAATAAATAGAGTTTTACATCTTACTCAATTGCACCTTATGGGCTATGCAGTGCTCATTCAGGAAATTAGCCTACTCTTTTTGCAATTTCCAACTGTCGAGGGATCTTTAGCATGCACAGCACACAGGGCCTTGATTAATTGTCCCAAACCAATGACTAGTCGTTTTTACAAGTTAGTCCTACGACCTGCTTTTCATAACTGACAAGGGGAAAACAGGATGAAAGTCCATCTCGATTTTTGCCAGGATCTGATATGATTCAAAGGCAATACATTGAAGTATGGACTCATCATGTTCATCAACCGAGTCAGACTAAAAGAACTTACTTCCATGTTATAGTTGGTGGATTAGCTAAACCATTACAACTAAATCTCAGAAAATCATGTTCCCGTACATGTTCTGAAGAATTTAAACTCATCTGGACTTCTGGAACAACTAAAATAACAAAATCAGCTCATCTTCTAACCTCTTTCAGTAAAATAATTCCGCAAGATGCAAATTGAAAAGGCTCAAGTTTTTCGAAAAAAATTATAATGAATTTAATCCTTTATGTCACAAATACAATTTATCAGCGAAACTCTGGATCTACATCCAATATTTCATCCTATTTATCATGTATTGTTTATCCTATATTGTTTATCTTATATTGTTTATCATATAATGTTTATCCTATATTGTTTATCATATATTGTTTATCATATATTGTTATTATACATGGATTAACGAATCCTATTGGTCCTTGGATCAATTCTTAACTCCTGGAATAAAAGATATGTGAGTGAATTTCACGATGTTGCAGATACTATTAACATTGATCCTTGATGAAATTCAAGCCATTAATTTGGATAATGACTTGATACATGAAACACAAATAGGCCTGTGAATGGACATAAAACAATTTTCTAAAAAATGCATCTGGTGATGTTTCAAAATGATGTTTCAAAATACATCCAGACTGCAGGCATTTTAAGAAATAGTTACGAAAAAGTTGTCCATCATCATTTGAGAAAAGAAAAGAAACACATTGATGGAATTTCCCAGATGTTAGAGAATTGGTGTAATTTTGTAATTTAAAGAAGTTGTCAAACATTGGAATTACATTGAAGATCATATTTTCATGACATTGAATTTCCCTGCGAGTCAATTAAAGAATTGATGGACAAATACACGCCACAAAGACCCTTATTTTCTTTCCATTATCAGGCTCTTTTCTCATGAAAATGATGCATTTTGGTCTCATTTGAATGTTAAGTGTCAATTTTTTCCCCTCAGTGGCCTTATTTACATAACCAAGTGTTAGGTGTAATGTGATAATTATCCTATTGAAAACCTCTTCTACAGCTCTGAACTTGTCATTTTCCATTCGTTAAAAAACCTGATTACATTGAATTTAATTAAAAACCTCATCAAATAAATTAATGACTCGCAACTGACAAGAAGAATAATGTATTCAACCGTGTTCAACCACAAGTCTCGCAGGAACCAAGTGGAACCTAGACATCAATCCGTCAGAAAAAGTTTACAAATGTCTTTTACGACCCCCGGCAAGGCGAGAATTAATACCGTCCCTGAGGAGAGATGGTGTGGAGGGCAGAAGTGAAGTGTTAATTAAAGAGGTGTTGATTAACATACAGGATAATTAATGACTATATTAATAGATATAACTAATTAACACATGACTTAATTAGATTACAATATTTTCTATGACTTTTTTATGAATAAAAACATGTGTCCCTGTTGTCATTATGAATATATAATGACAATGCTATTGTTAAGACTTCCCACATTGTCTAGTAAAATATCTATCAAATTTCCATAAAGACTCATTAAATCACATGTTTGACAAAATGAACAAATGGCTGACATATTTTTCTTTCAAACCCCAATTTATCATGACCAGCAAAAAACCTGTTATTGATATGAATTTTCATGTATCGACTATATGCGGTCTTTGTTATTATGTTTTCTCATATGAATTCATTTTAACAGCAATTTGTAATCTGTTTCCCAATCAAAAAGATTTTCTCATTGCTTTGCATCTTGATTTTTAAAGAAAAATAAGCTTTACATTTTTTGTCTCTGTATAGAATTTAAGATTGAAAAATCAAATTTATTTAAATTGACAAGTTCAAATTTGAAAATCATGATACTTACACTGAACATCTATGGTAGCAGACACAAAATACGGGTCTGTCATAGCCTCATTTTGAACATAACATTTAATTTTTTTGCCAGCATCTGATTTGGTGACGTTGAGAGTAACAATACCAATGGTGTCCACCCTTTTACCATCTTCTTTCGTAATTTTTCTGGTGTAAGTTTCACGTACACGTTCATCGTTTATAAACCAACTAACGTCAGACGCAGGTTTACCATTTAATGCACGGCATGATACATTAGTTGGTCGTCCTTTTACTAATTCTAGTATTGGTCCACCATCTATCAACGGTGCATCTGGCGGTACTGAAATATAAACAAATAGTCCATCATAAAAGGCGATTCCTTATATTCTGAAATGATGCCATTGCATTGTCATTTTGTTATTTTATATCTAACTTTTCTGCCCCTGATCTAGCAAATGAAGACAACCATAGAACATAAACAAACTGTAACACATACATCCTTATTTTGTTGTCCTATTCCTAAACGCTCGAGGTTTTTTTCATTGTCAGCCTTTGGACCTGTATCACTGATAAGGGAATCCGAACTGAATTCACAAGATATTATAGTGTCACGGAAATGAGGAAATGCAAGGAAATGTGGTGTCTTGTCTTTGTCCTAAGACTTTACATAAGAAATCCTGAGAAAAAAAAATGTAATTTCAAAACTATCTTGTGAAAAAAATTCAACCTTCTAATCTCGCATTTAGTTCTCAAAGGAACATGTTCATCAACTTCATTAATCTGAGTATTTAAACTCATTAATTTACTAGTGGTAGAAGAATTAAACTTAATCCCGGTTTGATTCCTTCATTAATTCCTTTACCCGGGAAGATGTACATCCCATTAACTAGTGATCAATAGACACTCATATTGGACTAGGGGAAGATGACAAACATTGACTCATGATGCTAGCCCCAAGACAATTTACTCATGTCAAATTCAATACAAAGTTATTATTTTATTATTAATGATTTCTTGTCTTATTCTATTACCACTGTTAATTTCCCTGAGCAGACGTACAACATGGCTATCTCAATCTCAACAGAAGTGTAGGAGTTGGTCAATGTTTTTACTTTAGTAGAGTCAAGGGATCCATATTATTCTACACTGAATATAGTAAATATCATAACTGATATCAAATTTTTAAAAAACCAAAAGCGAGGGTGGTTTATAGCCTACCACAGACGTACAACATGGCCATCTCGATCTCAACAGAAGAGTAGGAGTTGGTCTGGTGTACTATAGTAGAGTTTAGGGATTGATATTATTCCGTACTGAATATAGTAAATATCATAACTGATATCAAATTTTTAAAAAACCAAAAGCGAGGGTGATTTATACCACTTGTATGATCAAAATCTAATTCAGACCCACTACCTGGTGACTTCATTTTGAATATAGACAGGAAAACTTTAAGCTTATAGAATGAAGGTCGTCAAGGATCTCAGGGGACTGTTATGGCACAACAGCAGATCAATAGGCAAACTGCAAAGTCATCAGCTAAATTCGTATCCTTGAGAAGCTTGACTTACTAATCAATTTTTTTCAATAATACATTTCAAAATAAATCACTAAGTATAGTCTTAATTTAAACATAACATGTTATTAAGTCAGCTTATTTAAGGGTAGGACAAACAAAAATTGAAACCAAACAAGACAGACTTACTATGTCCATTACTACTTACACTACCTAAAAGTAAAGTGGACTGTTCATATTTATGTTTTGAACCAGACCTGGATATGCAAAGATATCTCTACTTGACTAGAGATGTTACTCCATTTTCTTTCATAATTATTGTGTTCAATTGGTCTGAATGAATTTCTAATATTATTTTCATAAGATGTCTGGGAAACTTTTTATACATTTTAAACTTCAAATATATTATTTCTCTTTTACTATTCCATACATCAGATTTATTACTTATTAACACATAAATATAGTTATCTTTGACTGAAATCTAAATAGCCAGCTTGGAAATTAAAGCATTTTGGTTTCCTGCTGATCTCACTAAAATATACTAAAAAAAAATCTTTCCTAATTTTGCCGTTAAATGGACTGTGAAAGATATTTGATATTTTCTTTCCGTAAAACTGATCTATTATATCCTGTCTTTATTACGAGAAAATGACTGTATATTGATTGAGTAAGGCGTTAAGTCCACATTATCAAATAGTTATCTTAAATCAGTCTATAGAATTATTACAGCCAAACTTTTATACAAATACATTACAAGATTCATCATCGATACTGAACTATGTAGAGTGCTCAATGTTATTTAACACATATTCTATGTACTGTACAACACAATCTAAATTGTATTTTATCAATCTCCTCTTCTGAATTGAACATCAGCTTCTCCTCTGAACTAAATTATCAGCTTCTCCTTTGAAGTGAACATCAACTTCTCTTCTGAACTAATCATCAGTTTCTCTTCTGAAGTAAACATCAACTTCTCTTCTGAACTAATCATCAGTTTCTCTTCTGAAATAAAGCACCAGCTTTTCTTCTGAACTAAATCCTCAGCTTCTCTTCTGAAGTAAATCCTCAGCTTCTCTTCTGAAGTAAATCATCAGCTTCTCTTCTGAATTGAACATCAACTTCTCTTCTGAACTTAATCATCAGTTTCTCTTCTGAACTTAATCATCAGTTTCTCTTCTAAATTGAACATCAGCTTCTCTTCTAAATTGAACATCAGCTTCTCTTCTAAATTGAACATCAGCTTCTCTTCTAAATTGAACACTAGCTTCTTTGCTGAACTTAACATAAGCTTAACTGTATTACCAATGCTCAATCTCCCAACAACATATTATTCAACATTTCCTCTGAGGGATTTCAGTTGCAGCAGATGTACTCTGTTCAAGTATAGATGTGGGTTAAAGTCCACAAGTAAAAGTGTACAAATATCTGCTCTAACTAAAGGGTTATTTTAACCTTGTTCTTTATACATGCAGCACTTTCTACAGATATTCTGATAGCTTAGACAGACTTGGGAACAATTCCAATTCATAGCAGAAGAAACAGATAGTGTTATCATTTCATTAAAAAATCATACCAAATACCATTTAGTCATGCCTTTGTTCTTATTTTTAATAAACAATGAAATAAAACAGAAAATTATCCGAGTGTAAAAATAGAATTCCACAGTGAACTGTTATCTCTATCAGAGTCGAGAACCAGCATTTTAAATTATTACTTTCTTGATCAATATTGCTGTACCAAAGTACATTTTTAGTCTTCTCATTCAAGTAGATCACTAACATAAACATAACCAAACCACTAATCAAGAGTTTTATAGTAACCAACTTTTCAACATAATTATTACATTGTCATCATCATTTTTACCAGATATTCTATGTAAAACTTGCTCAATAAAACACAGTAGTATAGCAAAAATTATGTCCCTTATTTTACCCCTAAATGCTGCTAAGGACTTCTTATCAAAAAACAACAATTATATTGAGGAATAATGAACCCAAAAAATGTTCAATGAAAATAGTTGGTTTTTACCACGTATAGAAAAATATTAGAAATTAATGACCTTTTTAAATTTTAATTTATTAAAAATTTTTTGATAAAACCATGAAATATGTTCTCACTTATTCAAGCCAAAACATGCAATGCTTTAGGTTAAAAGAAATGCGCCATAATAATATGGTTTATTGATAGCAAGGGTATATATTGATAGCAAGGGTATATTGATAGTAAATGTAAATGATACATCTAATTTGGTATTTTATAGGAGTTCTAGTGTAAAGTATATAATATTAAATTATATCACATTTAATCAGTAATTTACTAATATTACTGATAGTATCTTTAGGTTATAGTACTATTTAACTAGTTCATCTTCAGAAGACTTTTAAATAATGGAATTTTCACCATACCTTTCAGCCAACACAAAACTAATGAGAAAATTTCTTAATTCTTAAAAATTTAAATCAAGATGTTTTAATTGTCAATTGTTAGAATCAATCCAATCAGATTTTACTGCATTATCAATATCATAAAGTTATCAAGAACATGGCCTAAAGTAGGATGCATAATTTTTTTTTAAGGTAAGAATTAAGAATTCATATCAAGTTGTTGCTGGGTTAAATTTGCCCCCCTAAATTCTTGTCCTATTATTTTACATTCAAAGGCTCTTAGTCCAAAACTTCCAGGAACTTAAATACAAGAAGAGATGAATGAAGGTACCAATAATATGTGTAAATAATGTGGACCCAGAAGTGATAAGGTTTCTAGGTTATCAGATAAACAACATCCCAATAGACTATCAATTTTCTTAACCAATAATCTAAGGTTATGGCGAGGTTCTTTAGCACAAATCGGTTAGAGCGTTGGTATTTTCATGACATCATTTCCTTGGTTACGTCGAACAAATGCTGGCTATTGGTTCAGATTTTTTATCTGGGTGTGAAGGCCTGAAAACCTTGAGCTATGGATTCCAATCTCAATCGGCCTGTGAAAGTCCAATGACCTTCAATATGCCATCTTCACTAACAATTCCAGTCAACCCAGATGTAAATGGGTATGGATAATATGGGAAAGATCAATGCCAAGAGGTTTGGTCAAGGTCCAGCTGGTAGAAAGGATCCTTAACTGTGAACTAGAAGAAGTTATCCTTGCAAAATATAGTTGTTTCTCTCTTTGGTCAAACAGAGACTAATTTTAATCTCTAATATCTCCTTTTAGATCAATGTTTACAAACTTGTGATTTTAAAATTGGAAAGTTCGACTTAAAATCAGTTATATATATTACACAAAACCTAGCTGTAACTTTGTTTACATTATGGATGACGGATCCTTTGAAATGAAATATGTGATGGTCTTTTACGATTTATTGAGCTAATAAAAATGAATGGCATAAAAAAGGAAATATTCTATTGATAACAAATTGTCTGGTTTCAAACATTCTCCTATTTAGTGTTATGGAAAGAGATCTATAAGTTAAGGATTTCGAATTTTTGTGTCTGGCGCTAATTCCAGAGGAGTCTTTGATACTTGCAAATATGTCAAGCTTTGCTGGTTAACAAAAGCAATATTTAAGAAAGCTAGAGCAAGAAATGAAATATTATAGGACGTTTGGGATAAATATATTATTTTATTATACTGCTTTCTGTGTAATCTGAACACACATTCAGGTTTTCATTGTTAAAAAGAAACTTAAAAGAAAGGCCATTTTGAAAAGAACAACTACAATATTTGCATGGAGATTAATCTTTTTTGTTTTTTATATTTGATATTTATCTACCTTCAATATCAGACATAATGTTGTAATTATCTCTTTTATACCTTCATGAATGTAACAAAATCTACACAGGTGTAGCAGACGTATAAATCATCCACCATTAAAATATTTGACTTCTGCATCAAAAAGAGAGTGAAAAAAAGGCGGGAAAAATGTGTGCATCCTCCTACATGTGTAACAGATATAGAGTAGGCCTACTGTATGATGTAATTGGCTACCATATGCAAAATGTAGATGAAAGGCATTGAGTCTTTAAATATTGAGTGCATTTATCAAAGTAAGAATTTATTTTAGGATTCCTGAAGTTCTATGAATGCTGAAAGGTTCTTCCTTCTCTGTACTAGAACACAATCAAAGACATTAAATTATTGGGTGTGAGATGTTGATGTTGAAAGCATCAGGTACTTTGTATATCACCTGGAGATAGCTGTAGGTAGTCCTGCTTGACAATTAAGGGTCCATATGTCTTAGCTTAAAAGAAATATGTATATGTTAATCTATATCTATTAAGAAACAAGAAACTTGCAACTGTATATTGAAAGAAAGGGAACATTAATATGTAATATCAACAAGTGTCCTAAAGATCCTTTCCTGAGCTGATTTTATAAACTTTACAATTTCTAAAATAACATCCATTTATCATGCAAGTACTTCTAAAGTTTTTTAAACACTATCTAAAATGGATTTACTTTTAGGTCATAGGGACAAAACCAAATTAATCCATTGACACTGGTGATAAAGGGTTAAGAAAAGTCAAATTACTTACATAATATGTTTAATTTAGCTGTCTTACTGCGAATACCACTAACATTTTCTGTTGCACCAACTTGACATTGATAAATAGCATCATCTGATAACTCCACATCAACTATCTGTAGGTTGTATTCCCCTAGGAGAGACAGAAGATACAAATATCATGATGGATAAATGATGAGAGATCATATTTATTCATTCAATATCATTAATCTAAAGTCTGTCAGCTGGAAATGAAGGGTTAATAGAGAAATGACATATAAATATAGTATTAGTATTAAAAAGACATCTTGGATTACTATTTCATTACATAGTACAAAATTCACTAATCGAAAAAATGGCTAAATTCAGTGGAATAATGAAATACTGGTAGTGTACATCTCCATATATTTTCAAACCAGACAAAATTATTACAAAAAAGTTTCTGCATAATGACTGGAAAATCTGCTTATCAGTTTTTAAATTGATTTAGTGTTTACCCTCTATCCATAATTAGCTAATACCTGAGGAAATTTTTGAAAATAATTGTCAAAAAACACTACAATATATGGTATTTGGACCAAAAACATGAGTTAAGTGTGTTGCTTGTAAATTCCAGGCTGATGCCAAAACACCAATTAGACCCCAAACAATAATTTCATGATTTTCTGTCGTACATGATAGTAAATCATAATTCTTCAATGTTTTTGTCTGAAGTGGAGTAGAGTAGAGTAGTGGGCAATGAATGCTAACAATGATAAATCAAGAAACCAATGGGCTGGATGACCAGGAAAATTGGTTTATTCTCGCTAATCTTTTATATTTGATAATCTAATCTACATAGGAAATGAAGTGAAATAATGGAGACAAATGTCATCATAACTTATTTTCACATGAATTAACTTTACAAAATCAGTTGGATCAAAAGAGAAAAAAAAGATTTCTTCCCTTTTCAAGTCTTTGAGGTGATTCCAAATAATGCTCAGACTTTTAACAGTTAAATACCACTTTTCAAAAAATGCCAGTGGCAGGATCCGTTCGAGATCCATTCTGTTTCTCCTTGTTTAATGTACTTTTTATATGCTTATTTTTAAGATGGTGTACCCTTATTTCAATTTTACATTTAGCAGACCTGATGAAGTTTGCTTATCTGAAACATACATTTGCTGAGTTAGATTTGCTCTCATCAATTTGTTCTAGGATGTATTTGTTTCAAATTATGACCTGGTATTATCATTTGTTTAGCTCAATATCTGTGCAGCATCAACAGAATAGTTAAAATACACTAGACAACAACAAAAAACTAAATAATTATTGAGTTGAAACTAAATATTAACAAACATGAAAGAATCACTCTGCCATCCTTGTACAGCAAATATTGCACCTAATATAGATAGGGAGCTGAGATTAGATTTTTGGCAGATAACTGACACTAATAAAGGATTAACCAACTCTTTAGAAAATAAATGCCTATGCATTTGAATTGCATAGTTTATAGCCACATGCAATTAGAATGGAAATTATCAGATGAGAAAGTTCATTTCCATCAAATAAATATCTTTTAAAGAGATCTACTAGATCACATTTGTTTAACCCCTTGGCCACAATAAAGAGAAATCAGTCTGGTTTAGAGGCTATAATCTCCAATCTGACAGTTGGCTCATTTCGTTTTCGCAAATGTCACAATATGACAATCTTTATTAAAATAAAGATGGATCGGAGTCCATTAACAGTCTTTAAGAGATATCACAAGTTAATCAGAAATTTTAATAAAGTTACCAGTGATGATATCTTTATCCGTCTTGATCCATGTTTATGCGCTTCCTGTTCAGACGTAAGATTATCCTGTTCAATCTTGCATATTTCATTGTCCTCATTTTCTACTATCTAATGTCAAAGAAGCCATTAAAATTCTTTGTAAAAGGTCATGAATTCACGTGCTCAAATTTCATAGAGATCTTTTGTAACATTGTGCAATGCATGAAAGCAGGGCAGGTTATAAGTAGTTAGTTTCTACTTTTCACTGCCGTCTTCAGTAGACTGGAATCACTGGTAAAGTACTTTTTAGTAATGTATTAACCTATGATTAAAGATTGATAATATATAGAAGATAATACAATTTAATTAGACAGAGTATCTTCTATGAAAGATTCTCCACTTCCAGGAAAAGTAAGAAATTCCCAAGTGCAGATATAACCAATACGACATCATCACTTCCATTTCAATATTATATCCTTTGATTTTTGATTGCTTACATAATGTAAATGAAATGAAATGAATGGAGTTTTACGTCCTACTATTCTGCACCTTATGGGCTAATGAAGACAGAAAACGCAATGCATTGTGCAATGCGGGAAATTTTGCAAGGACAGCAGCATAAGCCTACTCTTTTTGCGATTCCCAACTGCACAGCCTGAAGCACACAAGGCCTCTATCAATTTGGAATTTAGATAACTACCTTCCTAGAACTTCATCACTCTATTTCAACAATCTTTTCTTAATGGCTTCAACACCTTCATTTAATACTAACAATAAGTCAAGGGACAATCTCTAGTGGGTGCTAGGACTAGACCAAAATCTATCAAGAGTTGACCGGTAAATTGATGAGATGACCAGTAAATTAAAGGGTAGGGAGAACAATGAGAGGAAAGTAATGATTTTTACGATAATCAGGTATAATAGTCCCGACACTGTGGCTAAAAATAAATCAATAATAACAGTTCTACAGGCAATCATTGTTTTTTTACCTCGCTCCACTCCTTTCTCTATCAAGTCATCATGTATTCTGTCTGGTATTGGGACATATTCTAATTAAATGAAGTGTTTTCACTTTTTCTTACATTGTAAGCTGTAAAAATAATCGCTTACACTTTCTTTACACACTTATAGTCTGGCTGTAATAGTTCAAATATTGAGTCTAGCATATAGGACTCAGCCCACAAAAAATTCTGCAGTAATGATTTTATGAGTTCTAATCTTGATCGGTGTGTGAAAGTCTGCTGGCCTTGAATAAGTCATCTTCACTCACAATTCCAGTCCACCCAGCTGTAAATGGGTATGGATAATCTGGGAAAGATCAATGCCAAGAGGTTTGGCCAAGGACCAGCTGGTAGAAAGGATCACTGTCACGTGAAAAAATAGTTTTTATTGTATTCTATTTCAGGTTTCTCATAAGCCTGTTAGCTTCTTGACCACCATTCTTCTTCTTAGTTTTTCAAATTGCATTTAGAACTTTGTCTCTCAATCCACATTTCAAGATCTCCTGCATGATCCAAAAACTTCATAAGTAGCCAAATCCATTATGTAATGTTCAATTAAAAGAAAGAATGATGAATCATAAACCACACAAGATATTCTATAATACATGTAGCCTACATGTTTAACTTTCAAATTGAAATCTAATTCTATAGGATCAACTTATCAGGTTACAAAATTTGTAAATGAAACTATAGCGAAATATATGATTTAAACCTCATTTCTGGTCTATTTTTCTTCATAAAAATTTCTATTTGAATAAGTCTGACACAATAACATGAAGTTGTAGGTTTCAAATGAACAACAATTTGATTTGGTTAGTCTGATTTGAGATTTGGCAAATTTAACTTGGCATTAACCAGAATTTCCCGCCGGAATGATTTTTGGAAACTACTTATTGAAGTATTCTAGCAAATTCATTTTTGTGACCCCTTTTTTCCTGAAAAAATATTTTGAACATTTTTATTGCCTAATTCGTTGAATTTCTAACAACAATACCTAGGCCTACATTTCAATGTCCGAAAAAAGCTTCTTATAAATTCAATATTTTCTAAAACTGAATGAAAATCCAAAACCTCATCTTGCATGTATTTATTTTTCGGACGTTTTCAAGAATCATAACTAAAGATATCACTTACAAGAATATCTTCATCAAGTGAAGAAAATATGACGACATTCTGACAATCACTATAAAATAATAAAAACTGTACATGAAGGTTAAATATCTCATCTGCACGCAATTTATCTTTAAAAATAAATATAGCTGCCTGTCATCACTTTTTGTTTGTTTATTTCTTGCATGATGCATGTCTGACTTGACTTCTTTCGAAAACATGACTCTTATTTCAATGGTAGCAAACACAGAATTTGAAAAAGGAGTGATGAAGATTGTTTGTTTAGCAAGGACAAACCGCCCTAAGACATTGCAATCACTTGAAGCTGACTGTATTTTAACAGATGTGAAGAATATGGAGGCTGTTTGTGGCATTGTTAAGATCTTCTGATAAGAATACCTGATAGATACACCATTACTACCTCCTTCTTTCTACTCTCTAATCAAATGAACATTAGTACAGTCAATTGTAGTAAAAACATGGTGTGATGTCTGAGAAATGGGGTGTGAAATTGCATATTAATTTGTCTTCAGATGTGACATTTTACAAAATGTGGCATAACTGTAGAATGTCAACACTTCTCCCATTTTTTCAGCGCAAATGTAAATTCTAAAGGGAAGTCATGACATAAATGAAGGAATCAGTTTTATGTAGCGACACTGATGACACATTTTGTATCAATCTCATCACTTCTCTGAGGCTTATGTGGACAGATGGCAATTCCTGAAATAAGTGATGCTAATGGAATGTCTTTGATTAAACCAGCTCATGCCAGAAAATTAGTTTTGACAAGTGAATATGAATTTTAATTATATCTCATTAAAATAATTATTTGATTGCTGTTTTTAATTCCCATAAACAAAAGTCTAAAGAAAACAATTGCAACAAATACAGCAAATACATTTTCTTGCAGTTGAAAATCAAAATATCTTGTCAAGTTTTGCTGTAATTACGTGAACCCTGGGCCTGAGATAAGAAATGGAAAGGATCATAGTACAATCTCTAATGTCCCCCCTACATATACATCACATATCTGAAACATCCTTTGAATCCATTTAAGACTTGTCAATAGTGTTTCTAGAGGAGTGTTGTCCCCTAATTCCCCCTCTCAAACATTTTACTTAGGCTAACAAAAAGCCTTTGAATCTGTGACAAAAAGTGACAGAATTTAAAAAAATAACTTCAGAACATATTAATATTAGGGATCACGAAATTGTCAAATTGCTGAACACCCCCACTGTGTAGGATGTCCTCGAATGTCTTCCCAATTACAAAATGAAGGTAATTTGAACAAAGTTCATTTGGTTTATTTTTATACCAGTCTGTTCTTGATTGAACTAATCCGAAATAACGCCATTACATATGGACTGTAAATACTGTGTATTAAATAGATTAACTTGTCAAATGACATCATTCTGTTTTTTTCTGATATGCCAGCAGTAGAAAAAATAATCTTAATTCCTTCCACAGCTTGTGGTTTCATTTTCATGGCTACTTCTTTTCCTATTCTAAATGTTACTAAGTCAATGATCACACTGTGGTTTTCTTTTAGTATTTCTAATTGTGTTGAATGATGTTATGCCTTTTGTCAGATGCTCTCTAAAACTTGGTGCCCAACCTGACATACTATACTAGTCACCCTTATGAGTGGCAGTCACCCTTAGAAACCTCTCTGAAAGAGTGGGAATCAGGGCCCTCAAGCATTATTTATATTGTGAACATATTTTTTTTCACATTATTTTCTAATATTTGGACTACATGTTCTAGTAAGATACTCCATAAATTGATGGTTTGAAAAAAGGGTAGAAGAAGTAAATAGTTAGACCATGATGCAATATCATCTTAATCAGAAACATTAAAGGGATACTGCATCTTAGCATGAATATAAAATTTTATTTCTCAAGAATGGTCAATATGAGTATATATTCATCCATGAACTAACCTGGTGTCATAAAGCAACAGAAACCTTAGAATCTTGAATACTTACAAAACTAAGTCATTTTCGATAAACGCTTAATTAATTTATTAAGCGTTTTTCAATAACAAAATGCATATTTAAGGATAATTACTTAGTTTTTTTTAGATAATCATTTGTTTCAAGTTTAAAAATATTTCAAATTTTATGTTCATTCTAAGACCTATTATCCCTTTAAAAATAGTCAAGATTAAACATGTGAACTCTACAAAAATACAGCAGTCTTGATTTAAAAATTGACAAAATGCCAGGAAATCAAAACAAATTCACTTATTAACCAATGACCAACAGGAAAATAAGTCAGCGATTATCTTCATAATTTTCATCAAAACAAATGTTTCAGTAGAAGTGAAATCAGAACAAAGTGATATTAAATGTTAGCAGACGGTCAAATGTTAGGAATTGATGGTGTGTTGAACTGATAATTTCGTCTAAAGTTTGATAACTACTATCTTATCAATTCATAAACCTTCAGGTATAGAGAAATTATTCTTAATAAACATCTGTTAGAACTTATTTCAGATAGATTTTCATAGTACAAAATATTCTGGGCTTCTCCAAAGGTAGGGTACCTGGGACCTGTTTTACAAAATTTTAACAGAGATACAATCAAGATTTTAAGAAATAAGTAACCTGATTGGTTAATACAAACTCAATTTTTGTAATTGAACAATCTGACCATTGGAACACTAAAATCATCCTAAGTTAAGTTTTCGTGAAACAGGCTCCTGTTTCAAATAAAACAAACGTTATTCCTTGAGAGAAATGAAACATCATGATATTCAGATATGTAACCAGCTGAATAATGGGCAAGACTGCCAATAAACTGTATGAGTGAACAAACTATAGTACATTGTTCTAGTAAGACATGTCTTTTGATGCAAAGATCTGCAAAATAATTCAGAATGTATGTATTTGAGTGTTAATGTATTTATCAACTGCACAGTTTATGTACTCGTACAGCTTTATCATTCAAATTTCCTTGCAACATATAGAATAAATCTAAATGTAAGCAGGTTGAAAACTATTGGTTACTAGTGCAAATTCCAAAAACCAACAGGCTTTTATAGTATTTTTAAGGTGTTCTTCTAGGCTTTTGAAGATGTGTAGACCATAGATCAACTACATGGTTCACATGGTCTTTCACTCAAGAAGTAGCACCACTGGTTCTGAATTATTTAAGATAAGTTTATCAACAAGAGATATAATATCCAGATTTGATCTGTGATAAGCACACTTGGGAAAATCAATCTGAAAACATTGGTCAGCAGAAGTTCAACTTATTTCAGATTTCTGATCAGCATCTGACATCATCCCTGGTAGAATACTGTATGAAAGAGAAGTGGCAATCAGGAATTTTTTCAACAGGTTTTAGTAAATCATTCTAGCCATCATATATGCAAATGTTTTCTTGAATTGCAGCCGAGCTAGAATTCAATTTTTATTTGTTAAAGTGATATTGATAGCTGAAATTGATTTCGTCTGAAAAAATAAAATTTTGATGACTGTATCACTTGAAGTGTATCATGATGTTTTCTTCATTTTGTACTGGACACAATATTTACCAGCATGATACTAATAAAGGTCTGACCAGTATCAACAGATAAAAGGAAAACAGGATAAGTGCAGTACAACTAACCAGATGTGTTTTACATCTATAGTCTGTTTTATATATTGGTGTTCTAAATTTATAGTCAGTCTAATAAAACATAACAATATCTACTAACTTACCTAGTTTACGACCAGAACCAATCTGCGTATCTCTACCAATCATGGAATAACGAGGATACCATTGCAAGTTTCGGTCAATTCCAAGTGCAAATTTATCCTTTGTCCATTGGACATCGCCTCTTCGATCAGATACAGTACATTTGAGTATAATAGTACTACCCTGGATAGCGTTGGTATTTTCTGGTTCAACTATAAATCGTTGTAAGCTTGAACCTGTAATACCAATTAAAATATATTTTTTTATGCTTCGTTGATAGGTGTTTTGGAGAAAAGCTAAAAAATGAAAGTAGAAAAGATGAAGTTACCAGGTTCAAATAAACGGCTTACATGCTGATAATAATAACGGTACTGACACGCTTTATGACTCATGTGGTCTCAATTAGCCAAAACACAAATCATTCCCAACTACTGTTTAAATGGGACTATTTCTTGTTTAAGTCAAAGAGTACCGAGCAGTACTAAATAGTTCTTTTCATGATTATAATGGTGGATTTAAATGTTCTTTTTATTGATGTAGCCCAAGTATTATGTTTTTTTTCTTCTAATGAAAAATGAGAAATAGTCTCCAACACAAAGGATATTAAGACAGACGGTCAACTATAATAGATGAGCATAATATTGAGATTGGATGAAAAATCAACAAAATTTGGGGACTATTTTTTGCAGAAGCCAGCTGGTGATAATCAGACGGCCATTAAATCATCTGACTCATCCTTCTTAATTCTGATTCAATTTTCTAATTATTTTATGAAATACTCGTAGTGGTTAATTTCTGGTTTAAACTGGCTGACCTGACTATTCTAACACATAATTCAATTAGTTGCGTTCCTAAACACTTCCTTTTACATTTGGTGTGCGTGTTTGCCAAAATGTCAACTTTTACAATAATGTTAGTTCAAAGATATTGAAGAAAGTGATTGAAATCAGAAAAATGTGTCCAGAAAAAGTAATATGTCGAGAAATGTTTATTCAATATGGCTGAGTCAATATTTTATGTCATCAACTAAACTGAAATTGGTGCTGAAGACACAATCAGAGAAAATTGTAACAGACGCAATAGAAAAACATGCATCAATTCTTTCTACAAAACTTAAATATTTAATGATGTGCATTTGAATTAATCTTGAAAACTCAAACCGCGTCTGGATTTTTTGTGACCCCAAAGGATTTCCTAATGACACAATGATGTGCTGTCAAAGTGTCCTTAAAGGAATAAATTTGTTAAATATTTTTGATCAATACTATTTTTCATACAGGTATTGAATTGTATGATGAATTTACATAGAATTGTGATTTTGTTAGGCTGAGATGTGTTCCATCAAATGTTGCCTAAAGAAAATTTTAAAATGATTTTATCAATGACATCTGTTGAAAATTCTTTATAATAAAATAGTAAATGATAAAAAACATTAGATTAAACACAAGGGCAGACATTTTTGATACACATATTATATGCTAATCACAAATGCCTCCATGATTTATTGCCCTTGGCTCGATAAATACAGTAAATTTGGTTGTAAATAAGGTAAGTTTGACCATCAAAAATCTACATGTAGGAAATATAAGACCTACAAGCAAAATATGGTTGAATGGTGCATAATTTTCCTAATCAAGTGCATCTTAATACCATTTTCTTAATCGTGATAAACAGAACATCTCTAAGACTTCAACCACCTTGAATAAATCAAGGATGAAATCAGACCTGATGGTTTCAGACCATTGTGGAAATGAACAAGTCAAATCAAGTTCAAGATGTAGCAGTATTGCTTCCACCTGAAGCAAACATTTTGATGGAATTTGATACAGAAATAGTCTGGCGCAGGTGAGACATGGTCCAGTGTATTAGCACTGATAGCCATGTTTATTTTCAACAGATCCTTCCTCAAGATAGATTCAAAATAATTGGCTAATTAAGGTTACCAATTTATGACAAATTCCGCTGATTAGCTGCGGAGATGAAAAGTTAGTTTGATTCCACATAAACAGATGGCCCAAGATGGCTGAAGAAAAACTATCAACTGTTTGGTTATTGGAGCAACAAACGAATGTGGGAGAACGAGCATTGATAAAAAACATTTCAACAAATCATTAGAGGAAAGGCAGGTTGTTTTCTGTGACTTCTGCTATTTCTGTAAGCCGTCTGCTACACAAGTTTCGAACACAACATGGATATTTACCAAATAACTGATAATACCATGAGAAGCAGTGAACCACACTGGTTTTAACGAAGTTGTAACGTTAGAAATATCTCTATTTCATTGCCTGATATTGGAAAAGTATCGGCTTTATTGACCTAACTCATAGAAACCTATCATTTACCGTCCAATATCAGTTAAACAAAACCTCTAGGTTCAACCCAAATCATCCAACACACTCGCTTCTATTTTCACAATTGACGTTTCCCTATCAATTAAATGTGATTTGGATAAAATTGAACTGTTAAAGAAGAGTCTGGCTTTTTTCCTGGCCTTTCCCATGGGATGTGGAATAATGAATTTGATTGGAAAAAATCACCTGATAATCCATTTAATGTAAGGTCTTTAATTTGATACAAGACCACTTTTTTAGCCAATTAATTCCGCTGTTCTTTTTCAACAACAAAAAAATCGAAAACGTTAACATGATTATGGTTGCTGTTAATTAAGAGTTAAAGCCGGTCAAATCAACCTTGACATGCGAATCGGAAACCATAATTTGTCAATTCAAATTAGAAAATTTTTGGAGCTTATAAACAATTCTTACTGACATATGACAATTTTTCTTGTACTGGACACTTTTTTTATGAAAGAAAAAACATCTTCCAATACAGTTGAATTTGCAAAAATTTCACATTCACATTGCTGCGATTTGTAAACAGGATTTTGTGTATCAACTTTTTTTTCAGGATCAATTCATATTTCTTAACTTGTCGAATATTATAATTTGTAAGAAATTTTCAGTAGATATCTTGAGGAACCAGGCCCCTATTTCATAAAATTTTAACCAAGACACAATTTTTTAGAAGATTTTAAGAAATACAGTAACCTGATTGGATAATAAAAACTCAATTTTAGTGATTGACCAATCTGACCATTGAAACACTAAAATCATCCTAGGTTAAGTTTTCGTGAAACAGGCTCCAGGAAGAATATAAGATAAAATTAAACTTGAATATTGAGAATCAGACAAAAAATTTGACACATAATGCAGGTTTTCACATGTGCTCTTGTTTTTATTAAACAGATATTAAAGGTGAATAATAGAGTTTTGTTTATATATAACCACTGTCATGCAACACCAAATATGACAGAAAAAGATCACACAGTTTATTTAAGGTATTATGATAAAACAGTCAAATGTTTTGATTAGTATTTTGGTAACCTGAAAGGTGATGATGTACGGCTATTAGTTTTAGTACTTTTCTGTTGTTCCATCATCAGAAAGTAAGTCAGTAATCTAAACAAAGGGAGATTATTTCACTCGGTTTACAACAGATGGGAGCTGTTTAATAGTTATCTTACCTTTAGCAATAAAGAGTTCCAAGACTAACGTAATTACTATGATAAACTTTTGTAATCCGTCTGTAAACGATGTTCCCGCTCTTTTCCTGACTTCCATACTTGATTCTGAAATAATGAGAAATTCTGTCTGATTAAATTAACCATAAAACTCAGCCGAATAATAAACATACTCCACTAGGTAATAATTTGAATTTAGATACCTTAGAACTCTCTTAAACAGAAGGTAAAAAAAGATGTTATCAGTTGTGATATCCTCACCATGTGTCGATTAACCATGATGATCAGATTTCTAAACTTAGATCACCGAGCCTAGTGTCAGGAATTAAAACCCCACTCTCTTCCCGTCCAGATTTTTTTAATACAAAATGGTCGACATTGTAACAGTACGATAATAAAATCTATCACCTGTAGCCTACTATGTTTCACAAATAAAGGTTGATTCATAGACGCCTATCATTTCATCAAAATGGCTATTTTATACCTCCACCATTTACTTTCCCTTCAATTTTGATTTCTTCAGAAACATGTGTGTTTTATATTATATAAACAAAATGCCTCTTATCTAAGACAGCAAATATCATAACTGAACTTTCTGAAAGTAAAAAATAAACGTGTGTAGTCTTAAATTAGAATTGTGAATTCTTAAGTGGCTCTATTAAAAACTAAGCATTTTGTAAACTAAAGAACCTGTGTTGGAAAATAGAGCTAATACTGAACATAAGCAGTTCATTGATTAGCCTGTTCAACATTTAATAATTTTGAAATCTAGTTTCTCAGGTATGTTTTATAAAGATTCTAATACAAGTTATTTGTGGAATAGTTTTGGCCTCAATATGCAATGCCTGATCTAACAATGTTGTCTGCATCTTATGTTTTGGGTCATTTAATATTTAACTTGACCAATGATCTTTCAAACAATCTAGTGACTTTCTTACAATATGTACAGAATTCTGAGATACTCATTGTTAAAACATTGACTTTGATTGTATCATATACATCTACAAGTGTTTTTCATGGATGGCATTAAATATTTTAGTCTTAGAATCCAAATCTGTATCAAAACTTCAGAGAACTTAATTCATATAAGAATCTTGTCAGATCATGGATGGCAAGAGTAAGTAACCAACTGAAAAAAATAGGGAACGAGACTTCCAGATCTGGGGCCTTATTCTTGAAAACGTAAGATAAAATCCAGATTTTATGAAATACAGTAATCTCATTGGATACTTAATCAAAGGTTAAAAATGATTTTAGTAATTAACCAATCAAATAACAGATACACTAAAATCAACTCAACGTTTCCATGCCCACAATGCATTCTATTTATTTGGTTCTTCAATTTTCGATAAACTCATTTCAGACTAGAGACTGGAAATACAGTAAAAATGGCTGCACTGTCAAAATGCTATAGAAAGTGAGATTCTTTAAGATATCAATCACTATTAAAGTGAGATTTTCAACAAAAATTCCATTTACACTTTATATTTTCTACTTTCATTTTATTTTCTACTTTCATTTTAATTTTTAGCAATTTATTTACTTTAATAACATAGTTAATCTTAAAAGGATGCAATATTCTTTATCTCTTATTTTTCACTTATGGGGTGGTTTTATTACACCTTTTTATCACAAAATTCAAAGTCAAGTTTTTATATTTTCATAGCTCCATTGAGAGGCTTAAGCTTCTCTTTTCAAAGTGAGAGGAAAAAGTCTAAATTACCAAACTGAATATAAAATTTCAAAATTTAATCACAAGCGACTAGACATGAAAATTCTACTTGAAAATTACACAAGGCTTATTTTCTTCAATTTCAAGTTTCTCCCAATTCACAGACTATATTACACCAATGAAATAAAGAGTCTAGTTATCCTACTATAGATCAATATATTTGGGTGCCAAGGAATCAGTTGTGCAGACTCCATTGTTGTTTTTCTGACTATGTTTTGACAGCTAAAATTGATTTTAATAGCTGTAGATGACATTGATGAAGATATAAATATGATCTTATATAATAATGTTATCAAGTTGTTCGTCTAGTCAAATTGCCAAAAACCTTGTGAAAGAAAACTAATCAAGTGTCTGATTCACACCATGCTAGACTTCTACGCGATTCAATATACCATTGATGGATTTCAGATTGGCTTTTATTTAAGCTGATTGTAATGAATTAACTGTTATACTGTATTATCATGTAAGATATATATATTCAAAGAGGTATAAGCTTTACTTATATTAACAATATTTTACCTATCTTTATCCCTTTTCAAATTACAATCAAACATAGAGTTCTCCAGCAATGATACAAGTTATTATTGTTACTGGAATAGTTTATAGACTAACTTTCAGGATATATTAACATTCTCCTCCAGGATATTTTACAGATATCGTGAAAACATTGGTCTGATTTGGAGGTGAATAACTGTATTTCCACTGAGGTTCAACACATTTGAACTTTCCTTTGTCGCTGTATATAACTGTACATCGCTAATCCTAGTTACATCACTAGTATACAGAAGAGGTGAATTGTATTTTTCTTCTCTTTGATTCGATATTTATTAATTAACAATTCTTTATTTTCTCATGAACAAAATTTAACTTTCAATTAAACAAAGGTCTTGTAAATTGGAGTTGGCAAGAGAGTGTGACTTTGTGATCAAGACTAAAGTCGCTCAAGAAATCAGTGTAAAAGCAGTATGTTCTGCAATTAAGCTATCTTTAGAGCAATTCTCAGTGGAAATGTGGTCATAAATGGCCCTGATGTGACTAAAGCCTAAACATCAACTGTGCATTGGTGTTAAATTGTTGTAGACCTGGAATCATAGTTTGATTTTAAAAAGTAATATAGATATTAAAATCCAGCTCTAATAGCTTGTCAAGTAAATATTAGAAAATCTATCTTTTTAATTTGTGCGTTTGGAAAGCAGCGTGATTAAATTTTTTATTCTACATAGAACATGTATCAATAAAATTCTTGAATTCTTAGAATAACAAAAACCACCCTATAGAAATCTTTCTCCAGATTTTGAACAAGTTGGGAAATCCATGAAATAGTTTCCTAGCTGAATATTGAAAATGTCAATATGGCCTAATTTTGATTAATCAAATTGGCGAATGCAACATTGCCATGTGGAATTACGGTAAAATGATGAGAGAGCAAATAAATGTAATAAGAAGACCAGAAGTTTTATATTCTCAAGTTCAATATCCAAATGGCTTCCACAGGGTCCCATCTATCAAACCTAAAGTGACATATTTTCAAACAACAGGATAGCCGTTGCCAACAGACAGCCCATCATGGCAGAAAGTATCAAGATTAATCAACCATATAAACATGGCCGACATTTGAATAATCAGAAATCTACAGCACTGTATCAATACTACAATACCATATGAAGAAATGTTTTTGAATGTATTGTTTTAACAAAATATTCAAATAAGAATCCCAAATTAATAATATGATTAGCAGTACATTCTGCAAACTTCAAGAAAGTTGAATTTCAATCACTTTTTAACCTTTTTAAAGGGATAATAGGCGTTAGAACGAACATAAAATTTTAAGTTCACTCAAATTTGGACAATAACAGTATATACCCATCAGTGGACTTACCTATACATCAAAATCCCTCTAAAATCCGATAAATCCCCAAAATAAAGTAGTTAATCATAAAACGCTTGAGCCATCCATCAAGCGATTTTTAAATCGTGTAAATATAAAGGGAAGTAACTCTAACATGTGAGTTTTCACGCGTCCTTGACCCCTACTGTTGAATTCCACAATGATGTTTAAGCGTTGATTTACCAGACGCTTTTATTCTCAAACTGAATGGAATCGTCGCTGGCTCACTTTTTTTTAAAATTCCGAATATATTTTTATTGTGGCTTTTTAAAATTTGGTAAAGTGTGGGATGCATACTTATTTAACTAATAGTCAATATGAAACACAAATATTACACGTAGGACGAGTGTATTCTAACGCCTATTATCCCTTTAACACAGTTTAAAAATCAACATTGTTGCAGATAATGACTTTTGCGGCACCAACTGGCTAGAATGTTCCGTGTTGTGTCATTCCAGAAGTTCACAGTCAGCTGTCCACTTATCTTGTTCCATACTTTTGGAAATTCGTTTGTTCTAAAAGTGTTTCTTGAAACCTTACTTAATTTCACTTTCTTGTGGCAGTATACGGTGTCAGGTTTATTTTTCGCTTCTTGACTTTTTAGCTTTATGTTTCTAATACATGTTTTAGGTTGGGTTGTGTAACTTTTAATTTAGTTAGGTTCACATGGTTCTGGATCCTGATACTTCACATTATTCTGGATCCTGATACTTCACATTGTTCTGGATCCTGATACTTCACAATGTTCTGGATCCTGATACTTCACATTGTTCTGGATCCAATAACATATAGTCATTCAATTCTATATAACTTGTTAATATCCTTTTTAAAAACAATTTGATTTTCTGAAAAATTTAGACTCAGAGTCAGAGTTCAATTTCTTTGGTCGTCACCTTAATTCTTATACAAGATTGAACTTTTATTTTCAAAGCATCTGTCCTCTCATGTCAACATTAGATAAGCCCTTGACAGTATTAGGGAGGTTGGAAGTCCTACAGAAAAACTGACTGCCAGTATGTTTTTTGATCCAACACGAGTTTGTAAAATATCTATAGTTAATTAATATATTCCTTCTGCTTTGGATCAGTCAAAATTATTTGGCGTTTTTTATTTCAGAAACTCAATTCAAGAATTGAACTGCCTTACCGTAAGTGAATAAATCTTTGACCTTGAATTCCTAAGCATTCTTTTCTATAGTCCCAGAATACTATACATCATTATTTGTTTATATTACAACGCCATGTTTGAAATTAAAGAATTTCTTCTTTCAAGACCATCTTAAACATTGTTAGATAAAAACTAAACACCAAATGGTGGTATATACTGGTGTATATAAAATCTTATCTTTTAATTGAGAGATGTTCCGTTTTTAAAATGCCATCAAGGCAACGAGGCATTCATTAAAATTTGGTTGAAGTGGAGACCAGGTGTTGTTATGATCAATATGAACATCTATAGTACTAAAATATTCCACTATAAGTTATATGAGATGACTTGAGGAACTGACCTATATCATATCATATATTTGAGTGGCAACTTGAGGCAAAATAATAAATCCTATGGTAATGAGTGACCTAAAATATCTCCATTTACTGGCTCATGGGTATTGTTTTGACATTTGGTCCTCCTACAATTTGGTAAAGATATAAACTGCGCTTCGACTTATAATTGTGAAGAAAAGCTAGCTTTGAAGCTGTGTTTCAACTTAGTTTATCTGGTTCCCGCAACACTTTAGTCTTGATCAAAAATTCGAACATTATAATTGACATCTTGCCATGTAAAAGACTACCGATGTTGCATGTGCAATCGTAACACTAGTAGGCCCCTATTGCCGAAAGAGAAAAAGGATGGCTTTTTGCATGTCCAATGAGTTTATAAGCTGGCTTTCATTTGGCTTCCCGATAAATCACCAAATGAGAAAAGTGGATTTTGGGGCAATTTAACAAGCTAGCTGAGAGCCCACTTTTTGGGCATAATTAAGAGGCATAATTAATTTCACATCAGTTAAAATGTACAAGCATTATTAAGAACTATTATATCTGTGAACAGTTCCATTCATTATTCAATCAAACATTTTACTGTAAATATAACAAAATAATTTAAAAGGAGAAAACATTTTCTCTCAATTAACCATATTTATCTGAATAGCTTTGATCAGTTTTGAAAGGAGATATTATTTAGTGATGCTTTTTATAAAGTCTGCCTGAATTGAATTCAGTAGGTTTAATAGTCACTGTTTGTTTGGGTTTTTTTTTTTTCAAATTTTATTTAAACTATAATGAACAGTTTTAAAAAGGATCCATCAAGATTATTTAAAATTTTCATATCGAATGCAGAACAATATTGAATAAATTTGAAAAAAATAACTAGATTGCAAGGTGAATTGTGTTTTAATAGTTTTCATCAAAATATCTTCAAATTACCAATCATGGTATAAAACTGTCTAAGAAATGTATTTAGCAGTGTTTAAAAGTGTTCATCACATTTAAGTCACACTACCTAATAGCTAGTTGAATTGCATTTTAAAAACAAAAAAAAAATTTAAAAAAAAATTTTGTCTATGGAATTGTATTGAGAGGTGTTTAAAAGTGTTAATTAAGTTTAAAAGTTAAATTAAGTCAAACTACTAGATTGCAAGATGAATTGTGTTAAACAGTTTTAAAAGTTTTCATCAAAATATCTTCAATTTACTAAATTGTCTATGGAAATGAGCAGTGTTTAAAAGTGTTCATCACAATTAAATTACAGAACCAAATTGCAAGTTGAATTGTGTTTAACAGTTTTATAAGTTTTTTTGTCTATGAAAATGCTTTGAGCAGTGTTTAAAAAGTGTTCATCATAATTAAGTCAAGTACCAAATTGCAACTTGAATTGTGCTTAACAGTTTGAAAAATTTTGAAATTACCAATCATGGTTTAAAATCGTCTATGGAAATATATTGAGAACTATTAAAAGTGTTCATCGCAATTAAGTCAAACTACTTGCAAGTTGAATTGTGTTAAACAGTTTTAAAAGTTTTCAAATTACCAATCATGGTTTAAAATTGTCTATGGAAATATATTGAGAACTATTAAAAGTGTTCATCATAATTAAGTCAAGTACCAAATTGCAACTTGAATTGTGCTTAACAGTTTTAAAAGTTTTTTTGTCTATGAAAATGTTTCGAGCTGTGTTTAAAAGTGTTCATCATAATTAAGTCAAGTACCAAATTCCAAGTTGAACTGTGTTTAAGAGTTTTAAAAGATTTTTGTCTATGGAAATATTGAGAACTATTAAAAAGTGTTCATCACAATTAAGTCACAGAACCAAATTGCAAGTTGAACTGTGTTTAAGAGTTTTATAAAGTATTGAGAACTATTAAAAAGTGTTCATCACAATTAAGTCACAGAACCAAATTGCAAGTTGAACTGTGTTTAAGAGTTTTAAAAGATTTTTGTCTATGGAACTGTATTGAGAACTATTAAAAAGTGTTCATCACAATTAAGTCACAGAACTAAATTGCAAGTTGAACTGTGTTTAAGAGTTTTAAAAGATTTTTGTCTATGGAACTGTATTGAGAACTATTAAAAAGTGTTCATCACAATTAAGTCACAGAACCAAATTGCAAGTTGAATTGTGTTTTAGAGTTTTAAAAGTTTTTTGTCTATGGAAATATTGAGAACTATTAAAAAGTGTTCATCACAATTAAGTCACAAACCAAATTGCAAGTTGAACTGTGTTTAAGAGTTTTAAAAGATTTTTGTCTATGGAACTGTATTGAGAACTATTAAAAAGTGTTCATCACAATTAAGTCACAGAACCAAATTGCAAGTTGAATTGTGTTTTAGAGTTTTAAAAGTTTTTTTTCTATGGAATGTATTGAGAACTATTAAAAAGTGTTCATCACAATTAAGTCACAAACCAAATTGCAAGTTGAACTTTTGTTTAAGAGTTTTAAAAGATTTTTTTTCTATGGAATGTATTGAGAACTATTAAAAAGTGTTCATCACAATAAAGTCACAGAACCAAATTGCAAGTTGAACTTTTGTTTAAGAGTTTTTTTTTAAATATTGAGAACTATTAAAAAGTGTTCATCACAATTAAGTCACAGAACCAAATTGCAAGTTGAACCCGTGTTTAAGAGTTTTTTTGTCTATTGAAATGTATTGAGCAAGTATTAAAAAATCTTTATCATAATTAGTTTAGAAACCAAGTTGTGTTAAACAGTTTTCTAGGATCTTCAAAAATTTTATGTCAATATGAAATAGTTGAGATTTTTATTTTAAATTTTTCATCCATTTATTTGAAAATCAATAAACCTGGTAATTTAGAAGTTTAAAAAATTTATAATTTGTTGTTATAAAGTGTTAAATGATGCAACTTTTTATTGTCTAAGATTTAAGTACTAGTTTCTGGAATTTTATTATTTAAAGCCAAATAACATTTAAATTTCATGTCGTCGTCTAGTCTTGTAATGTCCAAATACTCATACCGTAAAGAAAAAACGTCCAGTTTTAAATCAGTGATCTAAATTTAGCACATTATCTTATTGCAAATTCACATCAATTCATACATGCATGTCGTTAGTTTTCGTCATCGAAAATTCGCAAATGATGAAACTCATTGTCTAGCATTTATTGTATAGATTCTGGGATGGTGTCATTTTTCACCGACATAACACTCTCTACAATTTCATCGTCGCTCGGTCTGTCCTCTGTAATAATATCTTCGTCGACTTTTAAAAAATCGTCCAGTCTTACGGTATCTAGTGCATCGGTAAATTTATTCACCTCGTACCAAATTCTCTTCAATTCACCTACACGCATGTCGTTATTTTCGTCATCGGATTCGGAATTTTATGTGCTTTGTACGTAGCCATGTTGATGTTGAGAATCGAATGACACTTGAAGTCGTTATTTACGATTTCGCCGTATATTTATTGTTTTGACCGGTAACCAAAATGAATATCTTGGGACTGTGGGTGAACAGAGGAGGACAAAAGGATTACACAAAAGTTAATTAAGTTTCAATGATAAATAACAATTGAAGTAGGGAGTCGGGAGGTGTGAAATTCTGTACCAATTTATTGCCGTGATTGGGTTGATTAAGATTATCGGTTAATTATGACTAATCCATTCGTAATAACCATTAATTTTGGTACACAGGGTGTCAATTTCTATTCGTAATTACCGAAAATTCGCTACTGGCATTTCGTTTTATCCATTTATTTTTCAATGAAATTAGTGCAGTGAAAAACGGGACTTTTAAATGTGTTCGTTATTACCGGTTTTTCGGTATAAGCATGTTCGTTATAAGTGAGGACCACTGTATTAAGAACTATTAAAAAGTGTTCATCACAATTAAGTCACAGAACCAAATTGCAAGTTGACCTGTGTTTAATAGTTTTTTTGTCTATTGAAATGTATTGAGCAGTATTAAAAAATCTTCATCATAATTAGTTTAGAATACCAGAATGCAAGTTAAATTGTGTTAAACATTTTTCATCAGGATAACTTCAAATGATCAATCACTGATTTGTTGAGCATTTTTATTTTAAATTTTTCATCCATGTTATTTTAGAAAATCAATAAACCCTGTAATGAGAAGTTTAAAACAATTATATAATTTGTTGTTCATTCATTTAGATTGACTGTTATTGAATGATGCTGAACTGTTTTTCAGTTGTCATCAAGACTTGTTTAAGTAGTTGTCTGTTGAATTTTATTATTTAAAAGTTCTTAATCAAATAACCATTTAAATTTCAGGCTGTGTGATTAGTTTTATTGCTCCAAATGACTGATTAATATCAAGAAGACTGAAGACTGTTGTTTTAAATTCACTGATTTATATTTGCAATTTTCTATGATTTGAAAACAACAATCAACATCCTGGATTAGTTTTGATGACATCATAAATACCATGAAGACCATTTTAAACTACAAGTAAATATGTTTTACTTTGTCTTATCTCAATATATAATACAATATTACCCCCACCCTCATCAATTTTTACTACAGTGAAACCCTTCAAACTCATCTTCTATAAACCGGCATCCCCGGCCTGTATACCAGCATATTTGAAAAGTCCTGGCCGAATCATTATATAATACATAGGAGATAAATCCCAGTAAGCCGTTGATGGCATAAAAGATGAATACGACACATGCTAATTAATCACTAATCTAGTTAATTAAGCTTTTATGTATTACCACTTCTATAGGTAAACCGGCAACCCCTGCAAACAGGCCTACAGCCTGTCGGTTAAGAGGGGCTTCACTGTATTCCCAATAAATCAGTCGCTTGGGGTATGCTAGTCTCTTGGGGCATGCTGTTATTTTTTGAACTTGTGCACTGACCCCCATTCATGCCATTTACTCCCTATACCACCTATATAATATTCAGATCTGTGTATCGTAGATGTCTTCCTTTATCTTTGAATATGAAAATATTCAGATCTTCTATACCAGACATTGTAAAATATTATCACATATATCACTTATATGATATAAAACAGGTCTTTGAGGGCTATTCTAGATCACATCTGTTGTTAGTATAAAATATTGATAAATAAAAAAAAAAGTGCTGATGCGTAGGAAGCTTTTTCAGTTACCCAGCCTTAAAGGGCCAAAGTAGGTTAAGTACATTTGTACTGGCATCTGTAACAGAGAAGTCAGAGTGGGAGAAATATTGGAGTATTTTTGCTTTAAATGACTTGGTCAGCTTCAATTCTACAACATAAACAGCCTGGTGTAATGAAAACCAGGGTTCGATATCCCACACAACCTGTAGTATTATCCTAATGTCAATCAAATATTAATTACATGGAATAGTGAAGAAGCAGGCGGCCATTAAGTATGTTGATTCTGGTACAGTACTAGTCATGATGAGGTACTAATCATTAGTTATGGTGGATGAACATGGACACACTAAATAATAACATTAAAGATAGATTTCCCCTTACTTAATAAAACATTAAAGTTTTGGCGCTACTTCACTTTTTGTTACATTTTGATGATTTTAATATAAAATTAAAAGTTAAGTAGCGCCAAATTCTTTTCTTGCCTAAATATTTATTAAACCTACTTTATAAAATTATATATAAATATTTGATGAAATTAAAAACATTTTCTTATATATTTATTACTTTTTAAAATAAAAACAGACCTGAAATAGAATTTAGATTTTTTTCTTAAAACTCTTAGATATAGCATTATGCCATTAAACAGATATTGTACCAAGAGTTGAAATCTTTAGTTAAGGATGTAAAAAAGTATGTGGACTGATAAAAAAGATTTGACTAAGCACTTGAATGCTTTAAAACATTCAGTGACTTGACAACTTACAGACTGTCCTAAGAAACACTACATGAAACAAAATATTTTTTTTTGAACATTTTTTGTAGCGTACTCATACTACATACAGGTCTGTAAATTTGTTTATCCAGATTTTACAATTTGGCACCATCAATGGATGGATATCCATGTTTAAATAAAGCTCAAACATTAAAGATTTACATTATCAGTTTACTTTATTGATTCTGATCAACAATAACTTGTTAGTTGTCAATCACAGATCTTGGGTACACATCATTAGTCAACTCATTATACATGTTTAATAGGTTCGGTTAACTTTTACTGTCCATCACAGACACCCAGCTTACCAATAATATCTCTCCCACAGGAGAGCACTTTTATAGTTTATTACACCAGTCTATCAACACTATTTCTTCCTTCTTTTCTAGAAAGCTTACTAAATCAATTTCTTTGGTCAACTTGTTTGACTGTCTTGAATATCATACCACTTCTAACCAAGTACAACCATCAGAGTTTATTAGATACGGTTATTTCTTGAGTTACTTTTGGTATATCATCAAGTCTATAACATGCTTTCTTCTTATATTTTGTAAGATTTAAATAAATATTATTTTGGAAATCTCTTTTATGTTCAGGAGCCTTACTGTTGCCACAATTTCAAATCACACTATGACCTTCCTTGGTATAAAAAGATCAAATTTTAAGTATAATTTTTGTGTTTTCAGTAACATTCCCTTGTCATCTGAAGTTGGCATTTTCTTACTCTATTAACACAAAATTGTTGATTTATGACGATTAAAATGATAACAAATCAACAATTTGTTTCAACATTTTTTTTATTTCTATGTGTTTATTTATAAATTGTAAAATTGACACATGTTAAATAGTGATTTATTGTGGAATAATGTAAGAGAGTTAGCATTTTTATTGCATATTTGAGAATATAATTCTGTTAACAACTGCACTAAGGTAATTTATCAAAAACCTGAAATAGTTTTAACAGATACCTAGCACTCAGAACATCAATCCTGAACACCATTTGAAAAATGAACGCTAAGTTAAATAAACAATAGATTAGATGGGAATAGAGCTACTTGATTGTAAAGGGTCTTGATGTTCAAGTCTAATCCTGGCGTGTGTCTGTACAGTCAGATCTATGATAAGATAAATTTTAAGGTTCAAGAGATCAAACTCAATCACTGAACTAGGGAGTCTGACAAAATCTGGAGATGTATTTAAATAATTGTACCAGAAAAATTATATACATATATCTCTGAGTTAAAAACTCCCTTACTTATCTGGATAATAGAGCACATGATTTCAACTGCATTTCATTTAACTAAATAATGACTGATGAAGATGAACATCATGGGGTATAGCCTAGTATGAATAAAATTGTGCCAGGACAATGGCATTGACCATATCTTTTGTAATTTTCAAGTTAAACATGAACAGTGTTCAATAAGAATCATAAACTTTGGTAGTGTATTCTTTTTATTTAAATCTTTCCTAAAATTAACAGTCATATCCAACCTAAATGTATATTGTTCAGAAAAAAGAAATATAAAATCTTATTGGTAAAAAAGAGAAGTATACCATTAGATAATATTCTATTTACCAATATATAGCAATGATTCACAACCATACTAAAATATGATTCAATCAAATTGAATGATGAACTAAACAATGTTTTAACATCTGTAAATTGGCGTTAAAACATCCTATAACATTTTTTAGTTTTTTAACTACAGAATGATTCACTCAAATTCTAATCGAATAAGTCAGAATATTTTGATAAGAAACTCTGTAAGAAATCAAATTAAAGCTGGGATCAATGGGTACAATATTTTAGTCGTTTCACATCCTTCAATGTTATATGTTCTAAGAATGTTTTATATTCTACAGTCAATAATGCCTTATTTTCTACTGTCAACAAAGATTTATATTCTAAAGTCAGCAATGTTTTATAATCTACAGTCAGCAAAGTTTTATACTCTATAGTCAGCAATGTTTTATATTCTACAGTCAGCAATGTTTTATATTCTATAGTCAGCAAAGTTTTCTTTTCTACTGTCAGCAAAGTTTTATATTCTACAGTCAGCAATGTTTTATAATCTACAGTCAGCAAAGTTTTATATTCTACAGTCAGCAATGTTTTATACTCTATAGTCAGCAATGTTTTATATTTTACAATCAGCAATGTTTTATATTCTACAGTCAGCAATGTTTTATACTCTATAGTCAGCAATGTTTTATACTCTATAGTCAACAATGAATTCAATGAAATTTTATACTTTTACAGTCAGCAATGTTTTATACTCTATAGTCTGCAATGGTTTATACTCGATAGTCAGCAATGTTTTATAATCTACAGTCATCAATGTTTTATACTCTTTAGTCAGCAATGTTTTAATCTATAGTCCCAATGTTTTCATTCTACTAGCCAAAGTTTTACATTCTACAGTCAGCAATGTTTTATATTCTATAATCAGCAATGTTTTACATTCTACAGTCAGCAATGTTTTATACTCTACATGTTTACATTCTATAATGTTTTATATCATAGTCAGCAATATTAATACTCTATAGTCAGCAATGTTTTATATTCTACTGTCAGCAATGTTTATATCTAAACAAATTTTTATTATGTCAAGTTTATATTCTAAATAAATGTTATAATTTACATCAGCATCTAAATATTTTTCTTTGCAAAGTTTCAATTTTTCTTACTCTAGTTATATTCAAGGACCTGTGATTCATGTACATGCTATGTTGTGGTATGTTTAATATAAACATGATATTAATATTATTGATATTATTAGTAAGGTGATGATATACAATATACATCAACACCAGTAAATATTATCTTTGTTTCAACTTGGGGTAGGGGAGAACAGGTACATTCCTTACACTCAATTCAACTTTACCAAATTCAACTCTTGCTTCTTCCATAAACACCTTTGTGTTATATCAGTTCAACAACTAAAAAAATCTAATAGAAACTACATGTATCTCAATATTTTTTTTAAAGAATGATTTTTCTGAAATTGCAATATATCTAAAGACTTGGCAAAAACAGAATCCCGTCCAAAAGTAATGAAAGATTAGTCATTATGGTTCATTCATTTATTGTTATTAATACTAATGAACATATTTTTTGAAAATATTTTAAGTAGGTCTAAATCCAGAATGTCAGATGATATACATATTAGTCATATGACATGACTATAACCGCTTTTGGACAAGTGAATTGTGAAGTAAAGCTGGCTTTATTGCTGAGCACGCTGGTTCCAGAACCACATTAGTCTCAATCAAAAAGTGGCACATTATTGACAGGTCGCGATTTACAAGACTACCGATTTTGTGCGTGCGACCTTTAAACTAGTATTTCTTGCCGAATGAGAAAAAGCTAGCTTTTTGTGTTTCCACTGAGTTTAAGAAGCAGATTTAAAGCTAGCTTTCATTTGCCCTCAGATAAATTGCCCAGTTCCCAAACCGTAATGGATCTAACAAGTCAAAACACAGAAAAGCTAGCTTTAAGCCCGCTTTATGGCCTACGCTGACCAAATTTCCTCATTCCACACTTCATTAAACCAGAAATGTGCAGAACAATTAGATAAAAAGGTCTAAATTCATTCATGCTATTCATTCATTATCTAGAAAAGAATCTAATAAATAACTTGTATTTACTAAAGTTAGTAAAAATCATGAAACCCACAAATCAAATCATCAGTATCATTTCGTTCATATCATTGTGTCAGGAAATATGCTAAAAATCAGACAGCTGAGCTAAAGAAATCTTCTTTAACAAAATATTGGACTATATCAGGCTCGGTTGATTTCATTATCACATTCTTGCTCGGATCCTCATAGATCTTATTACATTCCTCAACAGCATTATCTTTTACTAACTCGTCTTTCATTTGATAGTCAAAATCATTAGAGTCTTCATTGCTGACTCTCTCGGATCCATAATTAGACTGATGATAAAACCTTTTTAGTTTTACGTTTTGTTTCTGATAGCCGCAGATTAGACGCTTATTAGTTTACAATAGACTGATTGTTTGAATTAAGCATGTGACTACAGACCAACACAGGTTCCTTTCTTACTTATTTCTCAATCAAGTCAGAAAGCCTAGAATTAATGTTTTTCCGCAAGTTTTCCCTACAGTATACAGCTTCACTTTGATAGAAGAGTTTTTACACTTGTAGATATTGATCATTAATTAACTGATCAATATGACTGCTTTATCTCACAAACCAAATTAAAGTCTATTTATTCACTTTGGCTACCCACTTGCATGATGAAATTAAAATGGTAGATATGTGGTTTAGTGAAACGGTCTGCCAGTTTTCAATACCCTTGCAAATACAAAGTGCCACGTTTGTTATGCAAATTTTCACGAGTAAACATGAGGGAGAATGTTATTTACATTTCTACATTTCCGTTATTCTCTGCGGGACTAATCAAACACAGCCTATCTCTAATCATAATTCGATAATTTGAATATTTTTTTGATTATATCAGATCAAATCTAGCGTCCATCTTTTTTTTTTTTTAATTTCCCGAAAGTGTTTTGTGTTTTTTATGTTTATACAATCAATAAACTGTATAATTTCTCATTCATTTAATCTCTTGATGATGTTTGAAATTTAACCAAGTGATTAGAGATTGTTGCAGGATATCAGGAATCTACAAACTTTATCTTCTAATTATACCAATCAATAGTAAATTGTTTACTTTATGTATTACATGTAATTGGTAATAACAGGAATCAAGCTAGAATGGAGCCAATAGAAATTGTTCTAGTAGAAATGTAATTCCAGTAATAACGGTTATTGAAACTTGAACATTATGCTATAACATTGTACACAAATACTGGTACATGAAGAATGGTATTGAAAATGAAATTGTTTTTTTTTCCTACTGTATTTTGACATCTAATTGGGTCAAAGGTCATAGTTGAAGAATATTGTGCCAGACATCAGCCTACTCTATTTTGATTTTTGATATTCCTTCGATAGCACTAACTGACTGAATATTCAAAATTAATTTGCACAATTTGAGCTCCATAGAGATAGAGAGAAGAGTTCAAGTTGTGTTTTTATATAACTGCAGAAATGGTTTAAGACCACTACTATTTCTACGTAGATTTAGACAACAATACACATTAAAATTGTAGGAACTATTTCACAATGAAAGACTATTTACACTTATTGTACGTTAAATGTGTGTACAGTAGAACCTGCATTCAGAGACCACTCACGGGAATATTCAAAAACGGTCGCTGAGTGAAGGTGGCCTCTTAAGAGAGGAACTGCAAGACAATTTCGTTTTGACATTTTTGAAATCACAGGATCTAACTTTTAATCATACATGTATACTTTCTACCGCTTTTTCATGCGTCTCCTATCTACCGACGGGATATCCTATTTTGTTGTATTTTATTTTATTTTAGATACCAAATTTTTCACTGTAACTATCGTTTTCAAATCAAAATTCTCTACCGTAAATCAATAAGATATTATTCTTTACTTGCATTTTAATTGCCTGGTAACACGCATTATTCCATTTTCACCTGATTAATATGATTTTATAACAACATCCGGTACACTCTACTTTCGCTTTCTGATCAAATTTACGGTAGACTTAATATTACCAAAAAAACGAAACTTTGAAGCCTTTACAGTACTTTATAATAATTGTCCATACGATGAAATATTAATCAGCAACAAGCTATAAAATTAATCTGTAGAAGATTATCTAATTACCGATTAGCGATAATCTCATTGATTCTCACCGACGCGTGAACGTGATCTTTGTTAAGGGAGATAATCAGAAATGTCATGGTCGCTTAATTGAGTTATTTTAATCAATTGGGAGTGTAAATACATGGCCGCTGGTCGCGTAATGAAGGTGGACGCTTATTAGTCGATAATTTCAGTGAAAACTCGTAGGGGGGAATTTATTGTGGTCGTTTATTGAAGGTGGGCTCTTAATAAAGGTGGTCGTGTGAGCAGGATATACTGTATTTATATTTTATAGCACAAATAGCCTGGCCAATGTAAAGTGTCCATTGAGAATCAGATACACCATTTTGGCTAAAAATTCTTAAATTCTACAGTTTTATATTTAATCAAAATATTTTGATAAGAGCTGAAACAATGGTGGTTAAAAGATGCTGATGATTTTTTAGAATTTTTAAGGTCTTTCATAGGAGATTCTTTGCATCTAAAGGAACACTTACTATTGCTATTGGTTGCAATATGAAATTAATGTGTATTTTTCACATACTAGTTTTAATGAACTAACCCTGTTTTAAGAGAAAATATTCTTAATATGTGAACTTGACATATCATGAAAATATTTAGAAAATTGAAAAAGGTTTTGTGGTGCCATAGATAAAACTAAACTCTTTGTTATTAGTTAATGAAAAACAGAAGATTCAGAAAAATGTCTTGTCTCTTGGCACCAATTTCTTCCTATCTTTTTTTTTTTGTCTGACAATCTTGAAATCCCAGAACAATTGATAGAAGAACTTTAGATTGGAATTTTCTCTGTACTGCAATTTAAATGATGATCATCTTGTTAAAATTTCATTACTAATAGATTTTATTGTCTGACAGTATAAAAAGGTTACTATAAAGAAAAAGAAATATTACAAGTCAGTGGTGATATTATTGTTGAAAGTTGAGTCCCGATTCAGGCTTGTTTAACCCTTTCAATGCTAGAGGTCATTCAATTTTTTCTTCTTTTATTTAGATCAATGTGAAAGAAAAACTGCTTGTTTTTCATGTGGACAGAAAATATTCTACTAATTATTAGACTGGAACAACTCTGTTCAGTTAAAAAATGTGTCTGTTTGTTATTATGTTGAACCAGTTCTTTCAAATAAACCATTTTTAAAACTGATATAAAAGTAGATTACTGAATGCAAAGCCGATAACTGAATTCAAAGATTAAAACTGAATGCGAAGTCGACAACTGAATTCAAAGCTTAAAACTGAATGTGAAGTCAACAACTGAATGTGAAGCTGAATGCTCCATATTCCTTTAATTCATAAGAAATTCCAAACAAAAGGACACTTGAACTCTCAAATTCTTTCAAATGTTCCATCCTTGAGGATTTTGGTAAACCTGAGATTAATCACTGCAGCTGATTACAGAGGTTATCAAAATATTCATGGAATTTGACAGGAATCTATGAATCAACAGAGACACTGGGTTACTTTTGTTTTTAAAACAAATTCCAACCCAACACCTGACAAATTTCTTAAAGATGACTTGCTCTGACAAATGTTTTATGGGGACTTTTCAAGAGTTTCAGTGACGCTTTAAAATCTTTTCTCAGATAATTGTTGGACATACAATACAAAATTCTTTATATTTCAAGAGCTTCCAAGAACAATTATTTTTGCAATGGAGATATCACAATCTGTTTCAGTTTTCATGAAATACATTAAGCAGTGGTGAAAATAAGCACTAAAATTAGTGTCTTTATACATTGTTATTAAAACTTCTTTGAATCCTAGGATGATTTCTAGATTTATAATAATAATAAAACAGATATATTTATATGTATATGACACAGAGAAAATGTTATATGACTAATTTAAACCTATTTGCATGCATATGCAATTATGAAAATTTATACTAAACTGTGGGACACTAGATTGACATTTCAAGTCGTCTGGAACACTACCAATCTATGACTGACAACTGGGCATCAGTTTCAGGGAGTCCACATGGTTCATTTTGTTTATTTGGTATATTTTTAGTTACATTGCTTTACACATATCCACATATACCATAATTTAAAAAAATGTCACTATACTTCCAATATAATAATTCAAAATTTATTATTCATATTAGCAGAAAATCTGATTTTTCAGATTCCGAGAAGCCATCAAGATGATAGAATCTGAACCAGCAGGATCGGTCATGTTTGATGAACCACAAAAATACAATATTCCTGAGGGGGGTTCTCTTAATCAATTTGTAGATTGCTTTTTTAACATCAGAATAAAATATCAATATACAGTGGAGGGGCCTCTGGGGTATAGATACAGGTTTCTATCTAACAGTAATATATGACAAAACAGAACATAATCATTAATTATCATACACAGGCCTGTTTTTATCACTTTTAACACTTACTTCAAAGGTAATTGTTTTTGCATTAAAGAGAAGTTATTGCATTAGGTTGTTTTTTTTATTTAGATGTATCATACAATGTAGAAATTGGTTCAACAATAGCTTATATAGATCAGGGAATGGGGAGAATCTTATACAGAATTTGTGGAACCATTACAATGAAAAACGACAAGGAACTTGTATGAGCTTCATAGAAACTAGGAACTATAAGGGATGGATTTCCAAAAAAGAAGAATATACAGAGAAAAATGTCTAATTTAAGGTTAGCCTACTGATCTGAAACTTGGACTTTTTCATGTGCTTCATAGAACTATTACTGGAGACATGTCCTGATTAGAACTTCAGAAGCGTTATTTCAAGATTTGCAAGACCGTTACAATGAAAAATGTCTTATTTGTTTTATCGAATGACAAAGGTTTTACTGTTTAGGATTGTTTGCAGAATTTATCAGAACAATGACAATGAAATAAATCGTTAAATACTCAGAGTTATTGAAAAGTATTGGTAATGTAAATTTCTCATCTTATCAAAAAATGTCAATATAATGCAAAAATAAATCTTTCAACTTTCAAGTCTACATTATCACTTCATTAGAAATCTTTAATATATCAATGAGGGTTGGTAACAGAAATTGTGTGGTATCATTATAAACCATAGGACAAATCAACTCCAATCAATATCAAGCTGTCAATCAATCAATCAACCTAGATTTTGATTTAGGTTATCACCATTGTTTGTATTAATGTGATTTGAACACAAAATTAAATCATCAATCTCTAAGCAATCTTCCATTGATCTTGTTACTAAAATTATCGTAGGCCATCTTTACTTATACATTAAATTTAGCTCAATCATCATTCTGGCTTTCATATCTTCAAAGGCAATAATTTTTTGGAGTTTTACATCTTAATTTTCTGTTCCTGATGTGACTTCAAAGGAACAGTAAGGACTTTTGGGAAGTCCAATAAGAGATTAAAGCATGAGAATTGATTTGAATTTTCGTTGCATTTCATATGCCATGTAGCATCTAAATTGATAATGGATTTTCAAAAATATTCTAAATGATTTTTAAAATTTTCTGAATGATTTTCAAATTTGTATTTGATTTCCACAATTTTTTCTAAATAATTTTTAAAATTCATCTTTCTTGTACTCGTTTTTCACAATAGTTTGACCTGATGAATCAAAAATGTAAAATTTCATAACAACATATGAATACACAATTTTCTCCAGGAAAAATAAATGCATGATATTACACAAGAATAATAACAATTTTCATTTCTGCAAATAAAGAAAAAAAAATTTACTCAAAAACAATCAACAATTCTGAAAAGTTCCAGGAATTGTTTTTTTTATTATCTAAGTCTGAATTGATTAAGATTGGTTGGCGAAGAATAGAGTATGATATATGAGGAAGGGTTATTGAAGGTGTATCTACTATTATTAGATATTGAAATAACTTGTCAGCAGCTATACTCCATATATTTTATGAGTCTCTTGTACTGGAAATGATAGCAGGATAATTCATTCCTCCATAAAGTCTTTGTGTTTATGAGAAACTAAGTGTTTGGGACTTGACTTCATCCATACCAGAGATTTAATGGCTTAAGCAACATCACTTGCTTATAAAATCTTCTGAAATAATTTACCAATGTGCTGGTGGACTTGGATTTAAGTCCTACTTTATTTTGATTACTGAGCTGTCTTCTCAGTTGCATTTCAGTTGCCAATGCTCAACCAGCATCTTTTCCATTCCTCAGTTATATTCTTTGAACAATTTAATGCCCTTGTATGTTTTAAAGATAGCACTAACCATTCAGTGATCAATTTTGATAACTGAGCTTATTGATGTATTCATTATTACAAGACTTGTAATACCAACTTTTTATTTCCTAATCAAAGAGCATAATGAAGATTACTTATAGAAATGACAATCGAATTGACTCACTTTCAAAAACAATTTAGGGATCATTGGGATATTGCCTCTTTAAAGGGGTAATAGGCGTTAGTTTGAACATTAAAAAACCTAAAGGGAAATCTAATTTACATAAAGTCATATCCATCAGTGGATTACCATAATAAAATCCCTCTAAAAATTTTAGATTTTTAATCCCAAAATAAAGTAGTTAATCATAAAACGCTTGAGCCATCCATCAAGCGATTTTCAAATCGTGTAAATATAAAGGGAAGTAACTCTAACATGTGGGTTTTCACGCGTCCTTGACCCCTACTGTTGAATTCCACAATGATGTTTTAGCGTTGACTTACCAGACGCTTTTATTCTCAAACTGAATGGAATCGTCGCTGGCTCACTTTTTTTTTAAATGCCGAATATATTTTTATTGTGGCTTTTTAAAATTTGGTAAAGTGTGGGATGCACACTTATTTAACTAATAGTCAATATGAAACACAAATATAAGCCGTAGTACGAGTGTATTCTAACGCCTATTATCCCTTTAAGATCAATAACCTTATGTTTAGGTACATGTGAAAGTAACCTAGAAGTAAATCTAATATTATCATAAGTTTATTAAAGTGAGATGGTCACCACCTGAATAAAGATGTCTTTAAAAATTTCAGTATTTCTTAGGTCTCATTGGGACATATCAACTGTCATATTTCTATTCAGACGTCATATTACTTGTTAAAGCGACTTTTTCACAGTAGCCTCTTGAGACCGGCTGACAAAAACTTACTAAATAGAAAACAAATTGACATGATGACTAACATTGATTTCTGATTTTTATTTCAACTAAACATCAGTATTTGTACAAATAAAATAAGAAAAGCCAGCATTGTAATTATCTATAGAAAGAGCAAATCAATGAAAAAGGCTGCACCATGCAGCGTGAAATTTTCTCAGGATCTGTAAATGTCCGATTTTTATTCTCATTAAAGATGCCTTTTCTACATATTTCTTTAAAAATTTAATATGTGAGTTATTATTCATAAAAAGTGAAGCAGCAATTTATAGTCTAGATTTGTAATGTTTGTTTTTTGTAGGGGACACAGAAGTCAGATTATGTTTTAAAAAGTGTCACAAATATTGGTAGTAGGCCTAAAGCATTGGTAAGGCCAAATCTTGGGCAACTTTATTTCTTTTATCATATAAGATGACTTAGCAATGTAGTGTAGCAATGTTAGCTAGCTAGAACAGCTCATGTTACATGTACTGAATAGGTACCATTCATTTAAATTGGTAGAGAGATCAAATATATAGAGGATTGAAATGTGATCATAGCAACACTCAAGTCCTTGTAGATAACAGGCTAATTGAAGGGTGTATCTGTAAACACAAGTTGGTCCTATCTTTAATTTGCTAATAAGACATTAAAGAAACCATTTTTTTTTAATTTGAACTAGGTCTAATTTCAAGTATTCTATTTACAAACCAAATATCTTTCAATTTCTTAACCTATGACCTTTAGAATTAGAGCTTTCATTACCAGCCTCAAAGAGTTTTAACTGATTCTCTAAAAGGCCAGTTTTCTGAAGTATTTGTAACATCTATGAAATTTCAGGAGTTCAAACATAAAGGCCTGGCAAATCAGAACCTCAATAAGCAATTAAGATGAAATAATTCAAGTACAGTGTCCATGTAGCCTACTTTGAAAGAAATAAAAATATCAAAATTTATCATGTTACTCTGCCAATCAAATAATTATCGCATGTTCCAATGAAATTATTTTAGATAAAGAATAGTTTCAAAATTTACATATATATCATAAGAAGGTTTTTGCTAAATTTATCAAGGAAACCCAATATCCTTGGCAATGATTCAGATGTATTGAAGGGAATTATTATAAGAAATATTCACCAAACGGCTAAAATTACAAAACCAAACGGTTGTCGAAATAATAGACTAAATATTACTGTTTCATATGTAAACATTTAGTTAGCATTACCAATTTCTACAATATGCATGTGAAATGCAGTTGAAATGTACTAGAAATTGATATGCATTGATGTTACAGATAGAAAGTAAACAAACAGACAGATTTGGTGAATGTCAAATTGCAGTTTTTATCTCAATTCATGCGCTTGGCACATTTCTTGAGAAGTTTCTTTTATACCTCAATCTTAGTGGGCTCTTCAGTGAGTCCTTCACTCCTGTGAGAAATACGTTGAAATTTCTTAAAAGTAAGCCCACCAACTAACACAAATAGCCTGCCTTGTAGTTGAAGTATCTGCTGTACATTTTAATGAAAAAAATCTAGCAGACGATATTTAAACTTTACAATTAACTAAAGATGGCATGCAAATTAGGAGGTTGGCAGACATCTTGTTTGTTTTGGAGCATGGATGGTGACTGGTAGACCAACTAACAGAAGCTACCTAGATCAAAGTCATGAACATTTTGTTTGTTTTCGTCATAATATTTGTTCATTCTGAAAACACAAGACAACCATTATTCAGTTCTGATGTTTCTATTCACGGCTCCTTTGTACAGATTTGTACCTCTTTAATATGTAATGTTAATTTGTGTGTTTAACACTTCTGTTAGAATCTGATCCTCAAAACCATCAACAGATTGCACACAAATAGTGGTGAAGCATTCAGTAAATACAATATTGTGCATGTATATAAATACACTTTTCAAGTGCAATTCATGAATTCAGTTTGAACGGATAAGAGTTGTCTTTATTATTTGTGACATCTGTGGTTCCTGTATTTCGGATTACCACCAATACTCTGTCCACTTCACATCACTGGAAAACCAACCTTATATAAATAACACAATCAAGCTAAATTCTTATACAAATATTGGAGAACCTTTACTAAAGAATCTATTAACAAAATATGTTAATCAGAATCGAAATGTTCAAAAGAATCAGCTTACCACCTGACAGAAGAATCATCCAAAGTTACCAGAAATTCACTCAAAATGAAAATTTCTTTCACATTTATTACCGAAAATTTCAAACTTACCGCTACCCAGCCTGACATTTATAATTCAACACTCAAGATTAAAAAATTTAAATTATTCTGGTATAAAAGGAACATGAAACTGTCAGAGATAAGAGGTGAAAGACAAAAGAGCAAATGATTAGGCAGTACGCGTGGTGTAAGGTAGGCTTGTTGTTAGATATGGCTGCCAGATGTCTGCTACTAAATTATACAAACTAAACAAAATTTAAAAGGACAATGTGTAATGTGATTCTATGATTCAACACTCAGGTTCCCTCATTTTTGTCTATGCCGAAATAGAAAAGTAGGACGTAAAATTTCATTTCATTTGCTTTCAGGAATGATGTACATTGTATTGGAATGGGGACAGATACAGTTTAATGTGGCCATAACCAAACGAAATTATCCAAAACAGTGAACAGCAAGGCTGATGGTAAGAAGATATATTTCAAGTCATTTGTTCTCAGTTCTGATTAATAATTACTAATACCAGTACTTGGAACATATGTACCTTATTGTGATCATTTCTGCTCAGTATGTGGTCAGTGCCTTGCAGTGAACATTGAGTAAAAGTTTTGACAGTGACACAGTGTAAATATTTTTTCTGGCTAAGGATCTGAAGTGTCCATTTATTGCCTCATTCAAATGACCTTTAACATGTCAATATTTCCTAATTTCCTTTTTTACAAGAGGAAAAACTCGCATGATACTATTTTTGCCAATGTAGGTTAGCAAGTTAGTACATGCTTAATAAATAAAGATACTCATTCTGTGTTGCCTTGCATTGAAATATATTATCTATAGATTTGCTATTCTGTTCTATAGACTATTGAAAAAACAAAAACATTCTGCAACTGATATCCAGTTTAAATTATATGCAGACCTCATTTAAATTTTCATTTAAATTCTTAAACCACATGCATGTTTTATATTCCACAAATATTGCTGTTGCTTCTTTCTGAACTTTAATTTTCTGGCCTTTTTACATTCCAACAAATCCAGACCCTTTATCCCAATTTCTCAATAAAACATTTGTTCCACCCTACGCCTGTACATCTCAGAGAATCAATCCCTCCCTTCCCTGAAATTAAATTTTCTGGCCAGATCTAGACCCTTCATCCCAATTTCTCAAGAAAATATTTGTTCCACCCTATACCTGTACATCTCAGAGAATCAATCCCTCACTTCCCTGAAATTTAATTTTCTGGTCTTTTTACATCCAACAGATCTAGACCCTTCATCCCAATTTCTCAAGAAAATATTTGTTCCACCCTAGGCCTGTACATCTGGGAGAAATAATCCCTCTCTTCCACGAAAATTTAATTTTCTGGACTTTGTACGTTTCAATAAGTATCGTAAGATGCAATTGATAACACAGAAAAAACTTTAAGTGGGAGGCTATGTTTAACTGGTGTTAAACTCATTTAAAATAAGCATCTGTTGTTTATAAGCCAGTAATCTCAACTGATACAGATTACACAAGACAAGTTGAAGGTGCCAATGCCAGAAACCCAACTTGTGCTTTTTATTTTATTACATTTTTAAATCTGATTTAACAAAATTACGATCTACTTTAATTGGAATGTGTTGTATTAAATATTTTTCAACAGTTTCAAAGTAAAATATATGAAAAAAGTTATTAATTAAAAAGATCTTTTGGCTTGAAGTACTCTCTAATTTTGAAAAACAGATTTGGCATTATGGTTGTCATGGTAGGCTACATTGTTTTATATAATCTTGAAAAATTTCAAAATACATACATGTTCCAAACTTGTCTCGATATGTAGATATGAAAATTAGTTCTACTTTTCCAACTTCAGTAGGACAAGAGGCTGAAAGAAGGTCAGCATGGAACTCTGATTTTTTCAGGTTCTTCATGTTCTATTTTGTATTTGCAACAAAGCCAATAAATAATGTGTTCATAAAATTATAAATGCTTAAAATTGGCCATTTTTTTTACTAAGTTTTATTTTGATGTAAGAGAGAGTTGTTTCTTCTAATTTTAAATGTAATATACTTATATTAAAACAGATCCTATAACATCATTATTTACTTTTTTTACTCTAGACAACTTCTACATAGACATCATACCAATTTATTTTACTAAATTGCCTCTATTTCTCTTATGAATATTGTCTGTAGAGAAATTAATTATCAGGAAATTGTGGTACCGGGTCTGTAGTACTTGATTAAAGATAGATCTACATTTGTTTTATTAAACTATCAGCTGTCCAGTGTCTGACAATGAGGAGAAAAATGTCTCCAATGAAAGCCTGTTTGCCTTTTCAGACCAAGTCACTAGAGACTAATCACAGCCATCCAGACAAAATTTCTTTCATGTCCATATAAGGATGAATCCCATTTCCTGAAATATCTCGGAAACTTCCAAAAAAGATTTATTTATTTCAAATTTAATAAAGCTCAAAATTTTAATAATTACTCCAAACAAGGTATATTTTGTGGGGTTCTATAGCACAGCAGTTAGAGTGTTAGCTCTTATCGTCATGACGTCATTTGCTTGGATACCTTGAAAATGTTGGAATGAGTTCTAAGTTCAATCGGAGTGTGAAAGTCATCTTCACTCACAATTCCAGTCCATCGAGCTATAAATGGGGACCGGATAATCTGGGAAAGGTAAATGCCTAGAGGTTTGGCCAAGGACCAGCTGGTAGAAAAGATCCTTGTTAGGGTGGACATCTGAATCTAAGTTGTTATCCTTGTAAAATATAGTTCTTTCTTTCTTTCTTTTTATTATATTTAATTTTTGTCTGCTGCTCTTCATTGTGTGAAGGAGTGTTAGAATGAGAGGGCCAAAGTATAAAACATAACATTATTAATTGTACATATATATTAATGGAAAAATTAAAGCATATTTCACTCAGAGTTTCATGCTTTGTGATCTTCAAACAACTGATTTATTTAAGACTGTGTCCCTACTAATGTAGATCTTATTGTCCTGTTCGGAATGTTGTTTATGTCTCTTGGACATATTTGTACATATACTGTAAGATTTTAGTTGTGGCCCAACAATGAAAATACCCTTTTTTTAAATAAATAAGAACATAACTGAACACATTATTGTGTACAACATGTACTATGTTTTTATTTTTTTTAACAAACATTTGCTGCACTACCACCAACAATGAGATCAAGATCTTAAAAGTAAGCAGTTATTCATTTCATGTATGCCATAGGTCACACTGTGGGAGCCGTGGTTGCTCAGTGGGTTAGAGGCTTGCCCGCTAATCTGAAGGTCCCCACTTCAATCCCACAAAGGTCCAGATTTCATCTTCAGATTTTTTAGCCTGGTTTACCCTCGGCAGTGATGCAGGTCGGAGGGACTGACTTGGAAAAAGCGTCTAGTCGTTCAGATTGTGCTACAGGCAGTGCACGTTTAAGATCCCTCGACAGTTTGAATTGAACAAGAGCAGGCATATGCTGCTGTCTTGGCAAAATTTCCCTCATAGCACACTGCATGGTGTAGCCCGTCTTCATTAGCCCATAAGGTGCAGAAAAATGGGACGTTAAACTCCATTCATTTCATTTCACACTGCGGTTATAAACAGAGTATTGTCATAACTAATTTGAGATATTTACAACCGTATTAGAAGATACTGCCTTGAAACTTCCAGGAACTGCCTCAAACCATACATTCATGTCATGCATGTAACTGCAATAAGTGCCTCATCATGTCCAAAGGTCTTCATCCAGTAGTAATTTGAATGTGACCTTCCAAAGGAAACCTATTTTACCATTTAACCCTCTAGTCATGCCTCAATTATTGACCATGAAACCATAATAATAGCACCATCAAATTTAAATTCCACTACCAATGTGTGTATTATGTCAAAACAATATGCTAATGAAAATGTAATCATTTTGAAGAGGAATGAGGCAGGAATGACAAGAAATGAAAATTAGAAGTAATTTAGGAAATGTGATTCTCTAAACAATGTGTTAGATTACAGGGGTCAGACTAAGGGTCAACAACTCTCTGGTAACAACTCTAAGATGTTTATGTCTGTACCACATTCTTGACAAGAATTCTGCCAAGTTGAGGTTGCTATTGTATTTATTGAGGTAATCTATCAGACGTCTTTCTGAACATTTACAAATGTGGACAATTTAGCATTAAAATTATTTAAAGATATTTGTAAATGAAAGAGCAGTTTAAAATACAGATCTAGTGTAAAATACAGTTCTGGTTTAGCTATTTATCTAATTTAAATACCATTCTAGTTTTAAATACAGCTCTAGTTTAGATACTGTTCTAGTTTAAAATATTGTTCTAGTGTAAATACTGTTCTCTTTTAGATATCATTCTAGTTTAAAATACAGCTCTAGTTTAGATACTGTTCTAGTTTAAAATATTGTTCTAGTGTAAATATTGTTCTCTTTAAGATATCATTCTAGTTTAAAATACAGCTCTAGTTTAGATACTGTTCTAGTTTAAAATATTGTTCTAGTGTAAATACTGTTCTCTTTTAGATATCATTCTAGTTTAAAATACAGCTCTAGTTTAGATACTGTTCTAGTTTAAAATATTGTTCTAGTGTAAATACTGTTCTCTTTTAGATATCATTCTAGTTTTAAATACAGCTCTAGTTTAGATACTGTTCTAGTTTAAAATATTGTTCTAGTGTAAATACTGTTCTCTTTTAGATATCATTCTAGTTTAAAATACAGCTCTAATTTAGATACTGTTCCAGTTTAAAATATTGTTCTAGTGTAAATACTGTCCTCTTTTAGATATCATTCTAGTTTAAAATACAGCTCTAGTTTAGATACTGTTCTAGTTTAAAATATTGTTCTAGTGTAAATACTGTTCTCTTTTAGATATCATTCTAGTTTAAAATACAGCTCTAATTTAGATACTGTTCTAGTTTAAAATATTGTTCTAGTGTAAATACTGTTCTCTTTTAGATATCATTCTAGTTTAAAATACAGCTCTAGTTTAGATACTGTTCTAGTTTAAAATATTGTTCTAGTGTAAATACTGTTCTCTTTTAGATATCATTCTAGTTTAAAATACAGCTCTAATTTAGATACTGTTCTAGTTTAAAATATTGTTCTAGTGTAAATACTGTTCTCTTTTAGATATCATTCTAGTTTAAAATACAGCTCTAGTTTAGATACTGTTCTAGTTTAAAATATTGTTCTAGTGTAAATACTGTTCTCTTTTAGATATCATTCTAGTTTAAAATACAGCTCTAGTTTAGATACTGTTTAGTTTAAATATTGTTCTAGTGTAAATATTGTTCTAGTTTAAAATACAGCTCTAGTTTAGATACTGTTCTAGTGTAAATATTGTTCTAGTACTTTCTAGTTAGGATAGTGTTCTAGTTTAAAATACATCTCTAGTTTAGATACTGTTCTAGTGTAAATATTGTTCTAGTACTTTCTAGTTAGGATAGTGTTCTAGTTTAAAATACAGCTCAAGTTTAAAATACAGCTCTAGTAAAACATTATAGCTTTTGTTTAAAATACTGTTATAGTTCTCTAGTTATCTACTCTAGACTAGAATCCAGCTCTACATTCAACTAAAAATATTCATTAGTAAAGTTTTGAGGGGCAGTCTTCAATTTAACTTTGATGGGTGGTGCCAGTTTAATCTTTAGGAGACTCTTTTCAGAGTGTATAGTCTTAATATGGCTACATGACTGAGCCACTCCATAATCTACATTGATCATCAATAGTCAAAGGTTTTCTTTCTCCATACTTCTTTTTTATGTAGTAGTATAATATTTACACCAAGCCTACTCTTACATCAAGTCAAGATATCTGGAGTTCATTAAAATCAACTAATTTCTTATAGTCTCATTAAACATCTCAATATATGACATCTTGAACAAGTCAGTTTTCTTCAGAGTGACATTTAAACATTTTAAAGTGTGCTTCAAACATTTAAATGCCAACAGCTACAGTAAACAATATGTTAACTGAAATTTAAAAAACTTTCTTGTAATTCCATATCAAATGGGTCTTATTAATTTTTTTACTTCTTAAAGTAAAGGTTAAAACATATTTTTTGGCTACATATGAATAGTGGAAAACTTCAAACCATGCATGCATCTTGTTCAAAGACATTGCATTCACTTAATGCATAATTTTATAATTCAAATTGATCAAACAATTTACATACACAATTTTTATAGTTAAAGGACTTCATAAAGTCAAATTTATATTTGTGTTGTTGATGTAAATTCAATAGCATTGAATGCAACATGAGAAACTTATTGAAGCACCAGGTGTAAGGTCAAGAAACTCAATGAAACCCCAATATAGTAATTTTCTTTGGATAGAAAAAATACATTTCAACAAATGCTCATTCAAAAGAAAAGGGTACCTAAATGTTCAAAATACTTCTTGTTGCCTAGGATCTATGCACAATCTGGCATGACCCTACCACCAAGTTCAAACCTGGAAACAATAAAACAGGAAGTAGTTTCCTCAAAATATCTCGACGCCTAAATTAAAGACGAGATAGTGTAAATTAGGACCACATCATGGGATTAGAGGAATCGGTGCTAACATCAGTGCTCTCATAAATTGGTACTAATATCTTGATCTAGTACTAGACCAGTTTGAAAACACGTCAGGTGTGAATTACAACTAAAAGTCTGTTCCTAATGAACATATTATCTCACTTTCTCACATAATATTTTGCCAACTCGAAGTCTGCATAAATCTTTACAGGTGAACATTTTTGTACACAGATTATAAAAAGTTCAACACCCTGTGGGCGGAACTTGATATCAAATTAGATTCTCCTGTGATTTGGTTATCAATTTTGAAAAAAATAACATCCCAATAATTATTTTTGAACCAATACATGTAGTTGCAGAATAACAATTTGCTTGTCTAGAAAGTCCCAAAGACATTTGTTTCTCCCATGATCTAGAGTGTACAAAGCCATCCTTGAACCCTTCATGATCCATAGTGTACAAAGCTTTTCATGAACCTTTCATGATCTAGAGTGTACAAAGTCCCCCTTAAACCCTCCATGAACTAGAGTGTCTAAAGCCCTCCTTAAACTTTCCATGATCTAGAGTGTACAAAGCCCTTGTTTCCCTCCATGACTTTCCATGATCCATAGTGTACAAAGCCCTCCATGATCCAAAAGTCCCAAAGAAGTTTGTTTCTCCATAATCTAGAGTGTACATGATCCATGAACTTTCCATGATCTAGAGTGTACAAAGCCCTCCTTGAACCCTCTATGATCCATAGTGTACAAAGCCCTCGTTTCCCTCCATGAACCTTCCATGATCCATAGTGTATAAAGCCCTCCAGGAAACTTCCATGATCTAGAATGTACAAAGTCCTCCATGAAATTTACATGATCTAGAATGTACAAAGTCCTCCATGAACTCTCCATGATCCATAGTGTACAAAGCCCTCCATGATCTAGAGTACACAAAGTCCTCTTTGATCTAAAGTACACAAAGCCCTCCATGATCTAAAGTACACAAAGCCCTCCTTGATCTAAAGAATACAAAGCCCTCCATAAACTTGAATAAGAATTCTTTGAAAAAAATATTTCCATTAACAATGGATGGTCCCACAAGGATCCATTTGAGTTCATCTGAGTGGTTTTAATACAACATATACAGTTACTCTAGGGGATACAGTTGTTTGAAATAGAAAGCAAAGGGTATGTTAATGATATGCTTTAAGATAGAATAATATGATGTATTTTCTCACATGTTAATAATAGTTAAGTGTACAACTGACATGTTATACTGATAGATTTCACTTGTAATATTATCATTATTTCCACGTCTGCCAACTAAAATACTCCAACTGCTACCTTGTCATTTTACTTTTCTATACACTAAAACTAACATAGGCTACGATGGTATAACAGTTCTATATTTGTTGAACTTTGATGTTAACTGCATTTTACAATTGATTAATAACTGGACAGGCATGTTGGTACTTTCATGCAGAACCATAATGGTAATAATTTTGAAATTGCCATGTATTGTGAAAATGTAGTAAAAAGTGAACTTCTGTAGCCTCTAGAATGCCCCAGGTGTAAGTCCCAAATTGGGTCTAAAGGCTCATAGCTCTATAGTTCATATTGCTACCAGCTTATAGAGCTCAATGTCAGAGCTCGTTGTCAGAGCTCAATGTCAGAACTCAACATCTTCTGTCAGGGTCAAAGCTGATTGAGAACATGATGCTGTTTCTGATGTAAGTCATTTTGTGGTGGATTTCACTGATTTGATTTGATATATTTCAGACATGTATGTGTACCAACCCATTCCTTGCACCAAATAAACATTCTTTTCCCTGTTTCAACTTGCAGTCTGATATTTCTTGATGAATAATCCAATTTCATTCAACAGGCATACAGATTACAATAGAATTATATAGCTAGTAACAATACGGGGTGGGGCTTAACTCTCTTCTAACAGTTGTATACAAACAATAAAAGATGACTCATTTACACATAAGGTGCACATCAGAAACTTAAGGAGATGCATCTGCTTTTTAGAATGATTCTGTCGACATTAGTTTCTCATTTATCTACTAAGAAACTCTCTGAATACAAATGTCAAATAACATCCGTGTTGAATAATTGCACCAGTCATATGCATACAGTCAATGCACTCTGAAACCAATTAGTTTGAAGGATGCCCTAAAATTGAGGGCTGTCAAAAGATAAAAAAGTGATAATAGGAGGGACAAGTCAGCAATGTCATTTTTAAAGCAAGATAAGGAGATACAAGTCAGTAATGTCATTTGTATATTTGTAATTTTGTGTTTTGTATTCTTTTCTATTGTACAATAATTTGTACGAATAAACAATTAATATTATTATTAAAACTAGATAAGGAGATACAAGTCAGCAATATCATTATTGACTCTATATAAGTTGCTATTAGTCAGCAATACTGAACAATGTCATTATGAGACCAGATAAGATAAGAAAGTAGTCAGCAATGTCATTATTAAAGCTAGATAAGGAGATACAAGTCAGTAATGTCATTATTTAGTCTATATAAGTGGTCAATAGTCAGCAATACAAAGCAATGTCATCATTAGGCCAAATAAGAACACAAACTAGGCAGCAATGGCATTACCAGAGCTAGATTAAGGAGATACAAGTCAGCAATGTCATTATTGAATCTAGTCTATTAGTCAGCAATACTAAGCAATGTCATTATTAGATATTAGTCACCAAAAACATTTTTGAGGCTTCATAAGAGCAGATATTAGTCAGCAAATCTTTAATAATGATTCAAAAGTTTTATACAAAACTTACAGCCAAAAAAGATTTGTAATCTAAAAATTCATAGCTCCTATCACCAAACAATAGCAGACAAGTTTGGCATTATGAACACATAAAAAGTTTTTTATAGTCTCAGATTTTCCAGTTAAAAGTTTGGCAATGTCTTTGTGAATTTAAGATGGTATCAATTTAAGAATTTTGTTATGAATTTTGAGATTTGCCTGCTTATATTATTTTCTAGACAGGCAGATTTCTATCATATTAACATTTGTACTCAACATTTAACTTTAAATATATCATGTAGAAAATATCAAATACCATGCTGAAAGACTTAGCGCTTTCAAAAGATTCTTTTGAAGATAGGAATCTATGGTGGGGTCTTAAGAACAATTCCTGTATTTCCAATGGCATTGACCTAATTTCAAAAGTATTTCACTTGAAGGTTTAAATAGTTGGGTTTTATTATTTCCTTGTGAAAATTATTTGTATTGTATACTATCATTTCAAATAATATGAATACATTATTCCAAGAATGTTTCTTTACCTTAAAGATTTTAGTCCAAAACATAATAATGCTTTTACAAGTGACCACATGTATATCAACCATCCACTCAAGGTTAAAGACCGATAAACGTGTGATATATGACCTATTATTTGAAAACTCTCAGCTGACCTGATATGAAAATATGTCAATTTAATAAGTATAAAATCAGATGTTTTCAAGAGAAATTTGAAAATTGTTTAAAATAATATATTAAATATGACCTACTATTTGTCATTGCTAACCTTAAAACCATATGATTTCTCTCTCCCAAATAGCTTTAACCAAAACACACGTTATCTAAACTATGGCAATATCTTATATACAACCAACATTTCAACGTAACAGATAAATCTCTGGTACCCAACACTTCAAACAAAAACCTTTGAACAAGATAGAAGAGAAAAAACATATAAAGTATCAGGCACTCATTTTATGAGCACTGGTCATCAATATAATCTTGACCTTTCACTTTCTTTTATACATTAAAAATCCATTCCAAATTATCCTTGACCATTCTAATATCACTTCTAATGATAGAGAGGTCAAATTGGGTATTAAAGTTTTATGGCTTTCATCTGAAGGAATTCTTTGCTTTTTATCTTTTTGTCCATTTTATGTTATTCTCAGTTAGACCAAAAGATTGATTCATTTACCTAAATGTTCAGTAACATTGCTTTTGGGTGGGCTAAAAACAATTTTTTTATTCAACGATTTAATTTGTTCTTAAGGGCTAGAGAAGATATAGCACTATATTTGCTGATACTTCTAAAGTACAATATAGGAAAGTACCGGTACTAAAGCTGTCCTGTTGAGGACTTTATATCCAAATCCTACCATATTCAGCAGCATTAAAGGCACAGATTAGTTGTTTGACCAATCATACCTTAGGAAATTCGTAGCTAAGTTTATCACAGTCCACTGTTCAAATTTGATCCCTCAAATCCATGTGTATCCAGTACTTAATTGAAAGTTTAAATGACAATTCGTCATTTCTAGAAACACTGTGATATATAGACAAAACATAGGTATAGAAATAGAACGTAAAATTCATAATTTGAGGTAACTTTAAACCAATTATGCAATTTCAATGCAATTCTAGTTCTTCTGGTGACTATATACGTCTTTCAGCTCAAGAAAATAGCAAACTATGTTGATATATTGATAGAAAAAATGCAAAATTTAATCAATCTAAAACTACATCATAGACATGATATCTAGGTGTTTATTTTAAAAGGAATCAAAATTTAATGACTGCATTGTGCAGACGTTTAAAACAATGTTTAAGCAGAAGTAAATATCTGTTGCCAGAATCATGGTGGGTTATCTCTAACTGAGACTAGAAAATGAATCTTTTATTGACAAATAAGTCTAATAACCCAATTAAATATTAATAGCAACGCTGCAACAAATCTACTGATTGAAATATCATCTGCAACATTTTGGTAAAATCAGTCAACACATACTAGAAACAGCCATAAATGACCCATTAAAAACTTTCCAAATTTACATTACACCATGCAGACAGTAAAAATTGAAAGATTTAGAAAAATCTATAGATTTTATGATGAGCACCAAATATTGACAACAAACCTCTCATAAAGACAGCTATACAAGTCAGATAAAGTTAAGAAATCGAAGAGTAAATTGGTTTGGAGGTTATAAATAACATGAAATTCATATTTCACTTGCATGCATGACTTCTTACTTTTAATATTTCTTTTAAAGAGACTTGATCATTTCAAACTTGATTTGTATCTCCGAACGTAACAATTAAATGCAGGCATATGCGCAAAGCCACTCCTGTAGTATATATTATGTGACTATTGGTTCAGTGTGGTTTAAAGCAAGGTGATCAGTAGAGACCAAATTGAGCACTGAAGGCATTTGGCCATTCTAATTTTTTTTCATTTTTTCTAAGCCATGGAACACACCTCCAACTACCTATTCAGCTGGAATTGACATATATAAATTTATATACAAAACTAGATATTGCAGTAGGATTTGGAGAGAAATGTTCCAGAAATATCTGCTATGTTCAAAGAAATCTAATCAAAAAAATCTGGAACTGATCAAAATCACACAAAAATCATCCTATTCAAAAAGAACGAATATCCCCTATCAATTAACCCTTTTTCATACAAGGCAATTGTAATACATGAAAGTTCCATTGTTCTACTATAAACAGTACTAATTGAACTGCCAGGAATCAGTGAACTTTCAATAAGAACTAATCACCAGACAAAAGACTCATTCCTGATAGTGAAAATCTGTAACAATAAAAGAGTGCATCTCTTAATTCTGTTAGCAGAAAACTTTTTCACAGTTCCACTGGCATTCTATGGTATGAATATTTCATATTATTTCTGAACTCTACATGAAACTTTGGAGTGGAATGCCAGCCAGTTTCAAATTCATTTAAAACTTAAACTTAAAGGAACATAGTCCAGAAATTTCAACAAAAATATCTTGAAAATACATTGCACTGTATATTCATTCTCAACAGGAATTCCTAAATATTGTGGTATTTTCCTTTTTCTTACCTAGGACATTATAAAACCACTATAATTTCATATGACGTCTGCTTTAAATGATAGTTCAGAATTAATGGGTGACTTGAGTTAAACTATGAACAACTTGAACGCTTCCTGAATTTAGGTTTCTTACTTCACAATGAGATTACTAATACTTTTTCCATTTTTTTTTTTGATACCATGGGACAATAAAACCTAACATGTTTCGCAAGATTTCCATGTTACTGCTAGTGGAACCATTGGAGTAGGTTTCTTCAAAGAACCTAACAATAAAGGAGGGTCATATTATGACCACAGATAGTTCCACTTTAAGTTTCTATCAGAAATTATTTATATTGAATAAGATTTGTGTCTGCTCTCAAATAGTTCTGTTTAGTTTAAGGATTGTGTTTCACAAGTCCAGAAGAAGACAAATTAATCTAAATTTGATTTCATATAACACCAGTAACTGGATTAAAACTACAAACTTTGATTCCTTGGATTTTATACCATTCAAAGTGTTTATGACTGTTGTATTGTTCACAGTTTGATTGTTGTAGTATTAAATGAACCTATATGAACAGTTGTATCTGATCAAAAATATGAACTGTTGTATTAGATTTATGAACTGTACTATTCTATGAACATTTATACCATTTGAATGAACAAATGTTCAAATGTTAATCATTTTCACAATATAAAAATTTTCTTTTTATTAAAATTACCAATTGGTAAATTTTGTTTGTCAATAATTTGATTCAAATGAACAATGGAAGAACGTGTAAAATATTGTCATACAAATCAACATCTGCTCATGTCATTATGTCATCAGTACACTTATTATCATTGTCATGACATGACACTGTCATTACTAACATAAATTGTCACTCGAATCCTTTTTAATCTCATTTCATTATTACAACTTCAAATAATCAGCACAAAGAAAATTAATCAAAGTTGACGTTTTAATGGCAAGTAAAAATCACATACCTGAAGTTGGGCTCCTTTGATCTTATCCTTTGGTTCGTGATAATTTCAATTCAGTTGAATCACTGCAGATTTCATTGCACTCTACAGCACCACGAGGCAAATAACTGGCATCTCCTATAGACAAATACCGTCACTAATATTCCTTAAACTTAACTTTTCACTTTGATAATTTTCAACAGTACCGAAGAAATACAAAACAAATCTTAGTCTTTAGGTTCCTTACAAAAGTTCCTGGAATCCTAAACAAAGTTCTTTGATATCCACAGACTAACATAAAGTTTACATCAAACACAAACTGTTGAAACACTAAACACTCACAACATAAAAATGTAGATAGGTTAAAAATGAAGTTGTATAGTTAAACAGTATCAGGAATCACTCTCCAAGAGTTTTTGGTCAGCTATAAATAACTCCCGTCAAACACTAACAAACAGACGTTGTACAAGTTCCAAAGTTATCCAATAATGTCAGAAGTTCCTGAAATTCAAAGTAAAAAGTTTGAATTAGTTCAGAAATAGCATGACCTATGATAGAATCAGTTGGGTAACCAATCCCAGGAATTAGGCCACCATTTTTCGGCACGGAACAAAGCTGTGGTACCCTGTAAGAACCAATGAGAATAGAGTTGAGAAACAAATTGTGTTTACCAATCTCTTTACTCTGACCCGGTTCAAACCATTTCATTATCCTGAGGGAGAATGGCTCTAGAAATAATTTCACAGTTACGCTTTCATGATGATTAGTCTATGAAATATAATAACAGCCATCCCCTACTAGAACAAAAAATCAATAATTCCAATGGGTCTAATATCTCCTAAAGTCGCGACTGGTTTGTGGAATCCCCCATACACACGATGCCTGTTGTCTCGGAGAAATGGTTTAATCCATAACGTGTAGGGTGCCATATGTGATGACTGAGTACCTTGTTGATAATGCTAGAAGCATTAATTAATTTGATATGCTACACGTGTGCAGGCCTGGAATTTTATGGTACCAAGGGTCTTAAAGGGCTCGCCGTTTGTTTATCAAAGGTCTTGTATAAGCTATATAAATAAATAAATAGTTGACTTTACATCATTAGAATTATCATTAAGGGCATTTTATAGTTGAAATCAGGCAATAACTATTCCTTCATTAAACATGTTAGTAATTGTAATAATAATATCATCAGTTAATGTCCGTCAACATTCTAAAAGGTATTCTGATGAGTTTTCCTAACATTTGTATGTGTTTCGGGGATACGGCGATTGTAAAAGGGCTTTTGAGGGGGGAACGGGAACACTTATTGCATTAATAAGCAAAAGTTCAAGTGCAATCTCCGATATTGCATTGTTAGTATCGATGCATTTTGGCATAATAGTCTAAATGGAATATTCCTATGAAACAATAGAAGAAAACTAAAACGTAATGTTGACAGCTACAATTGTAACCTTACTGATCAAATGGACGTGCATTTTTATGTGCGTGCATATGATTGCCATGACAAGATTTATTATGACCGATCGTGAAATTAAAAACATAGTCTAGTTTGTTATTATAGGGCCAAGACAAAAGTCGGAAATAATCAATGAGGTACTATCATGCAAGATCTAAATTTAGCCAATATTAGGGCACGGTTGATCATTATTAGATAGAATAATTAAATGTATTTAAATGTTGAAATAGATGATATGTACACACTGATTATTCTTCCTTCTAATCAGGTCTGGAATAATCCGAGCTATTCTTTCAGAATAAGTTAAACCGCATCGTTTCGAAATCGAAACTGAAAAGTGAACACCCTCTGACTCCTATAAGATCGTTAGATTCGTATGCAAACTACTAGTAGTTTCAATGCATTCTATTGTCACGTCTCCTATCAAATCGGTTGATGAACGTCGAAAAAGCCTTGATGTATATTGCAAAACCATTTAATATGCTATGGATATCGGGTCCAAATGCTCTCAGCATAAGACTCAAGTGAAATAAAAAAGGGTTTGATATATATTGAAATCTGATTGATTAATAAAACCGATTTTCGTGATCGACTTATGTGATGTCTCGAACACAAAAATCGAATCATTTGGCTGGCATGACCAATGAATTCACGGACGTCGTTAAATCCGAGTAGTTCGGATTAAGTCTGATCTAATCTATTGTACTTGCTGAGACTAGAAATGGTTGTAAGAGATTGCGATCAGCCATGGTGCAGCCCCGCGGGAAAATAACTATAATTAAGTTAATCAAGTAGACCCATTCCCTACGATGTAAATACAGGACTAAACTCATTAATTACTGCAGTTAAATTAGCAAAATTTAGATATTTATCTTTCAAATATAAAGATAGCACATTACAAATACACATAGGACTACGTTAAATAAACCTTATTTTGCATCATTAGTTTTTCTATCAAATTAGTTTCTAACTTATCTAAACATTACATAAGACGTCTTCATTTGTGATCACAAAGGAAAGCAAGGTGTCTAAATATAACAAATGATCAGTTAATGAGCTGTAAGAATTAATGAAGGGTGACGTGGCAGCAGTCTGTAGACTGTTACTTGTGCCAGATTATCGCCAACAAGTTAGCAACCTTGTGGGAGACTCCTAGATAAATTCTCATAGCTCGGAGTTATTGATATGGAAACAGTAAGTTTAAACAATAAACCTTACAATACAGGCTGTGCAAGTATGGTCCATCGATATCGCATCAAAGCCACCATATTGTATGCATTGTACAACATACAACCTTGTCGAGAAATCAGAACGAATGTCCAATAAACCAATCCTTCAGTTATCGACAAGACTGTTACATAACCTAACCGAGTTATCAACAAGACTGTTCCATAACCTTTCCGAGTTATCAACAAGAAATGTTCAATAATCCTACCGATTTATCAACAAGACTGTTCTATAACCTAACCGAGTTATCAACAAGACTGTTCCATAACCTTACCGAGTTATCAACAAGAACTGTTCAATAAACCTACAGTTATCGACAAGACTGTTCCATAATCTTGCCGAGTTATCAACAAGAACTGTTCCATAATCTATCCGAGTTATCAAAAAGACTGTTCCTTAACCTTATCGAGTTATCAACAATAACTGTTCCATAATCTTTCCGAGTTACCAACAAGACTATTCCATAACCTTATTGAGTTACCAACAAGACTTTTCCATAACCTTATTGAGTTACCAACAAGACTGTTCCATAACCTTATTGAGTTACCAACAAGACTGTTCCATAACCTTATTGAGTTACCAACAAGACTGTTCCATAACCTTATCGAGTTACCATCAAGACTGTTCCATAACCTTTCCGAGTTATCAACAAGACTGTTCCATAACCTTATCGAGTTACCAACAAGACTGTTCCATAACCTTATCGAGTTACCAACAAGACTGTTCCATAACCTTTCCGAGTTATCAACAAGACTGTTCCATAACCTTATCGAGTTATCAACAAGACTGTTCCATAACCTTACCCAGTTAACAACGAGACAGTTCACAACCTGCCGAGATATCAACAAGACTGTTCAATAAGCCAGCAGTTATCAACAAGACTGTTCTATAACCTTTCCGAGTTTTCAACAAGATTGTTCAATAACCTAATCGAGTTATCAGCAAGACTGTTCTATAACCTTTCCGAGTTATCAACAAGATTGTTCAATAAGTCTGAAGTTATCAACAAGACTATTCAATAACCTTATCGAGTTAACAACAAGACTGTTCCATAACCTTACCGAGTTTTCAACGAGACTGTTCCATAGTCTTACCGAGTTATCAACAAGACTGTTGTATAACCCTGTCCTGCAGTTATCAACAAGATGGAAAGATATCAACATGACTTTCAATAATAAGTTGTAAAATGTGTCTTGAAACTCGTCGAAACTCGGGTTGCTGTTGTGAAAACATGATTTGAAAGTCATGAAGTAACAATGAAATCAAGAAATGTAACCCAATACAGTATTATTGCGTTCAATGAAAACACAGCACCGAGATTTAGGAGGTTATTTCAATAAATAAAGGGATTACACAACTTTAAACCAACTTCAAATTCTACTTATATAAATAAACAGAAAACACTGTAATATCAATACTTAGGTTCCTAAAATATAACCCATTTTCAGTTGATTTACCAATTTTTGACTGATTAACCAGAATCCAATGATTTTATATTTTGTTATTTGGTGATATCAACTGATTTAACAATATTTACTGATTAACAAATTTTTTTACCGATTAATCGATATTCACTGATTTACCAAAATATAAATACTGATTTACAAATAATTTATGATTTGCCGATTCTTAGATATTTTACGATATTTATTGATATTAACTGATAGGTCGATCTTTACTGATTGATTAAATCATGTTGAAATATAACGTGATCATTTGCTATTTTCTCTGGTTATGCGGTGATATTGCTACATCAAGACAGCGTGTTAAATATCACAAACTGACCGATTAATTTAACACAAAATGGACAATGTATTTTTTGCGAGTAATTTCAAAACCAATGATTATGGCGAAGTGGAGGTTTCTTAAGCCTAACCTCTTTTCTCATGTTGACTGTTAAAATTCTTACATAAACAATTGGTTAATTAGATTAGTTGTAAAAGTAACGAATGGTGAACTTAGATTTGTGACGTCTCAGCTTCATTTCATATCGCTGACTCATTAATTAGATCTTCTAATGTTTCTGTCCAAACTGATAAACTTGATACTTTGTAGCGGTGCCTTGATACAATTGGGCGGATACCGCTGAGCGGACAAGTGTTCAAGAGATAGTGAAAGTAGGTAGGGGTCCACGCCTTGTTCTCTAGAAGCGATAAAAATCCCTGAGTCAATGAGTGGACACAGCGGTTGTCCAATGCTATCTATCGGTAAATATCTAATGCACGTGCAATTCTTTAAGAATGTCCACAGAGACCACGCCTACTTTGCTGATTTATCTTGTTTTGATGATAATTTTAATAAAAAGAAGTACCATTATTTAACTATATTCGTAATATATTACATTGTAAGCCTTTGTTGGTGAATAATAATTACAAAAACAACTCAAGACCAATACTTTGTTGATAGGTAGGAGGCATTCTGGGCTGACCAGTTCTAAGTTGTTATGTCAATGTTAAAAATATTTTAGTAAGACTAAAACCCTCTCTTTGTGCGGTATTTGCGTCATTCACCTATATATCGAAAGACATTTTCTTTGAATTTATAGCTTTCGATACTGGGTTATAAAAAGAATGAACTACCATGAATGTATAAAAATGATGCTAGAAAACCACACCAAGCCATGCAAAATTAATTTAGATTATTGACATAGACTTTGCCTATGCCTATATACTGGGCAGATCTGGAAAACCACCTCTGTAAATGTAAGCGATAAGTAGTTTTTAAAGACTCGTCAAGTGAATTTAATCATTTGCAAAGATTAAACCTTTGCCGAGTCAACTATCTGTAACAACAGCAGCAAATAGTCAGTGTTTTCAACAGAAAATATTCAAACTCAACAGGAAAAACCAGATAAAGTTATAATTACTCCCACAAGTTATATAAACTTATAACTTAATTCAACCATTTTATCATTTTATCTATAGCAATATAAATCATTAGGAAAATATTAATTTCATTTCGACTATCATAATACTGAAAACTGCGAGTTTTAAATCATTTTGAACACAGAGCAACTATAGATTGGTCATAATGTTTCATCACCAACGATGAATTTTTACTTTTTAAGTTTATACATGTACATAAGCAATCTATTAAGCGGATCCTATTTCAAGCGTGTAAACTTTCACCTTCCCTCATTGCACGATCATTGAACGTAAAACTCAAAATTATTCCTTCAGTCGTATAACCATGTAAAACCGATGTATTGAAAGTTTCGAGAAAGATGATGGACGTATTGCAATGATTAGTTGTTCATACTCAATAAACAGTAAGATAAAGTATCCAGCGTAACAGATGTAAATTGGAATATTAATACAATATGTAAGATGTAGATAGTATAACTAGTATATTATACGGGATATCAGATACACAGATAATGTCATGGTATATTCTAACTTCAAACAAATGTCCAATATCAATCTCCATGGATTCACAGTCAAATTATTACCAGATCTCTGACATGTAGTGAAGCATCTGTTTATCTTCCCTGTCCATTTCCTATTCTCTGTATCTGTTGGTGATAAGTGGGGTACCACGAGGTCAACTCATAGATCATTTAATTTTTTCATCTCAACTTTAGGGACAGCTTGTTTAGAGTATTTTGTGTGTTTTTCTAGATCTACTTATTACATTTTTCAAGGACTTTTTCAAAGAACACCAGAAAGGTACTTGACTCTGGCGATCGAATGTGTTGAAGACCTTTATCGCATATTACCCATTTGTACCGTATTAGCGGAGTTTTGTCGTTCATTCCACTAACATCTAAAATGCTTTGCTTTAGTCTTAATCGACATCGTATAATATTATAGACATATTAAGGTATAATCATTGATGAAAATATACGGTCATTCAACCGAAATAGAAACAGTAGATACTTCTTAATCGAATTCTTGGAGTAAATCTTAAGCTCTGTTGATGTATTTTTTTTATGAATTCAGTATAAAGTCACCCCTTTCACCCTCAGTAGTAAACCTATAAAGATTGATGCACAGGTTACAAATTCGCATAATTACAGTTTGATATCATCAGAGAAAGCTGAAAACCAAAACCTCCTTTTTAACGAATCAGGAAATAAAAGCTGGTCGGCAGACTGCTACAATTCTCTGTATCTAACGAAAATACAATGAAATGTGTATATTGATTCAAAACAACAGTAAAATATATTGGTTAGTACCAGGTGTTAAGGTGTTAGTGAAAATAACACTCGTCTACAGATCAAAACACAAGATGCTATTAATCTTTTATCTTCATCAAAAATACCAAACATATATGAAATACTGACTGAAATCTACCATAAAAAACATCTACTCTCAACTGAGTTTCTACATCAGTTTTGATCGTCTGTCACGTTTGAAGCAGTTCCCATTAATTTCCTTGTTATCCGTTTAGATAGGTAGCTTGAGTGGTCAGATTGTTTCGTTCATTTCTGATTTTAATGTTACCATCAAACAAAAAGTTATTGCAAAATTGATATTTCGATGCGATCTAAACGAATATAAAAGTTTTTTATGGTGATTTTACGACGCTTTTAACGAATAAAAAACCGTTTGAAAAGCATGTTTCATACACATAATCAGCATGTTAGACATGTGTAACAAAACTCTGGCAACAGAAAAGAACAAAAAACCTCCAGTTTAAACTAAAAAAATGTTATTTCCCATTTGCATGTTTTAAAGCCATAAAGGCAATTCTCCCACGCACAGAAGAGCTATTTGTATGGTGCGCCATGTTCAATTTATGTACTTCTTTGACCAAAAATAATTCTTAATCGATAATGTTGTTAAGTACAAAATTATTCTAAAAAAGCATTTCTTTAAAATGGTAAATAGCAACGTTCCATATTTATTCTATAGAACTTATCAATGTGGTGCCATACTTGTGAAAATTGATAGTTATGAAAATAAGAAAGTAACGTGTTCAATATATCCCATTCTCTAGTCAATAAGTGGAAGAAAAACAGGAACATTTCAATAGATTGATACCATAACCTTACTTTCACTTCCGGTGTGTACGATCTGCCAGCCATGCCAACCGGATTAGTGCTGGTACAAACGGAAAGATATCGGACTATTAAGGAGGTATGCTCGCATCTATTGAAGATCGATTCTATAGAAGCTCGATTTTTGCTCATACAACCCCCCCCCCCCTATCTATACAACCACGCTTGTCTTCAAGTCAGAAGTTAAATCTGAATAATATCAACTTGACGATAAATCATGTTTGGTAAATCTAACACACCGTTTTACATCCTAATAGAAACCATCAAATCTATTCTCACATATTGTTTTTACTATTCTTCATTCTTAATTCTTTAATAAAAGAAGAGACATTGGCACCAAACATTGTTTTTTATTGAGATTCGGGTGTAATTCTGGCGGCTTATTGGTTTGATTTAAAGTTTAAATGGTATCAATTGTTATATAAGAAATAAAGTGCGAGAATCTACTTTGATACTCATCACTGCTCTTTATCACAGTGTTTCTTAACCTTTTAGAATACGATACACCAACTCAAAAAAAATATTCTGTTATTTTACATAACAATTATATGGCAGCAGAGTTGCTAGTCAATTTGTTTCTAAATTTTGTTTACGATATATTTCACAAAGATGGAGTAGATATAATTTTCAGGAAATGCGTCAATTAACCTTTAAAAGAACATTAACAGAACGTTTAAATATATAAATATTTTTGCAATATTGCAATAAACATTTCTATTTACATAGTAATCCGCTGGTCCTCTGTCATAAAACCTGCTGAAAGTTGTTAGATTTAGTTTAGCAATTCATAAATATAGAGAGAATTCTATGATGTTCTTATTATTTCACGTAAATGGTAACAGCATCAACATTGTAATGAACGCCCCCTCTAAGAACACTAATTAGCATGAAGAAAATTATTGACCAGGGCTAAAATTTAAAAAGAATATACGCTCTTTACGTTTTATTTCATTTCAATTCAATGAATTAACTTATCTTTAATTCCGTAATGATGGCAACCTACATTTATTTTATTACAGACGAATACTATGTGATTTGATCATACTAATTATCGATACGAATAGCTACAATTGAGTGTTTCTTGAATAATTAGAGAATGCAATTGTTAATGGTAAAAAAGCTCAATTATTCCGTTTGCATACATTATTTCAATTTTGAGTCTCTCAATATTAAATATACGGAGCCATTTACGTTGCTACAATGCCCTGTCAATTGGACACCCACCGTCATCACAGCATGCTGCTTTTATTAGAAGGCTAAACGGCACATTTGTTGTGAGTGGCTTAATAAGTTAATTATTGACTACAATTAGCGGCGTAACAAAAGACACACAGACTGGTTTAAAGTGATGGCTTTATATTGTTAAGTTAGAGAGGAGTTTTTTCAACACTTGTTTGAAATGCTGAAATCAACAAGATAGGAAAGAATTTTTTTGTAAATGTTTAAAGCAATATAGGTACAAACGGAAATAAAATGCTGATTAGGCTTTATTGATCAGATATGCTTGAAATTTATAACAATCTATGTGATATCTGATAAGCCCAACATCTAAGCAGTTAGAAATGAAGGCTTGCGTTGATTTCATTTCAGCAAGAAAGGCAGAGTCCCAAAATCTTCTAAACATAGTATTCCTATAGGTGAAAATTACAAAAAATACGAAAATTTGAAGTACTTCCAGAGCATGAGAATGAACTAAACCTTGTGCAAAATCTCACAATCAGTATTCTCTTTAAACTGTTGACAATATGGTTAGTTTGTTTCCTCAACACAGTCCGGGCAGCCACAACGACATCATCAAATCATTAAAGACTTTTTCACAATTCATTAACATCTCTTTCACAGCTGTCCAGCCTTATATTACCCTTGCTTTATAGGCAAATCTGTCGACAAGTAAAGGTTAAATTAAACCTAAATCACGCCAAGTTTCTATACACAGCAAGCAGTATTGTGCTAGTGATAAAGGTTTCTAGTATCAGTCGAGCAGTAAAGGTGTGGATCTCACGCAGTTTAACACCACGGTTTCCATACTTGACACGAACCAATGATTAGATGACCAATCTTCGAGACTCAGCAGGTCACAAGGTGCTAACAACAGTTCATAGGTCATCATAACTTCCAATTGAATTGAGATTAAATTTCTCACACCCAATAATTAATCTTTAAAGGCTATCCATTCTTCCTGTAAAGCTTGTATTGTGGATTAGTTGTACTTCTTAGATGATGAAATTTGATTGAAATTTCTTTAAACGATTGGCTCGTCATATATATATATATAGTTTATTTTACTATATTCAAAACAAATATTTACATTGCTTAGCAGTGTGCAATATGTAATTTTAAGTGAGATGTTTATGGTGTATTGGTTATATTACGTGTATAATAATATTCTATATAACAGTGATACAGACAGATAAAAGACCAGATATCCTTTATAATTCCCTATCCAATACAATTATACAAAATAGATTTCAAAGTGGTTATCGAGAAAGATATAAGCCAAATGGACGACGAAAGCATAGACGTCCCGATCTGGCCAATAACAACTGCTCTTCAAAACAAGTACTACAGACATATATTCTCTCCCCTGGGGAAAGGCTCTGGTATGCTAACTGTCACTTTGATTTGGAAAAGTTTCATGAACTCAAACGAAATTATATTGACTTAGTGAACCGCAGTAGTTTCAATTTCAATTAAGTGGTACCCTACAACAACGTACTTCGACAAGAAAGAAATCGAAAGAAACTCGAAACGGAAGAAGAAAATCATAATCAAACATAACGAATTCTAGCTTACCTCCAAGCGTCAAGCTTATGTATTAACTGATGCAGTGCCTTCAATGTTCCTAAACCTGACAATGTCCTCTTTGATATATTTATTATACATATCACAAAATCACAAATCACGTATTCAATACGTAGCCGTTAGTATATTGTATGGAACATTGATATTACTTTGTATTCTTCTGACCAGTTCTGTTTCTCAATTACCGACCTGGGGCAATAAACAAATCAACCATTCACACCAGTTAGTAACCTTTATATCTCTTAAATATATTCTGAATATCTCTCAAATATTCTAGATATATCTTGATGTATACTTTGTATACTAAATACTATATACTACATGTTTGAAAATATAATCATGTCAAATATTCCTTATATGTCTTATATGTCATAGTCTTTGTAAATGTATACTAAGTGCATACAGCCGTTCTAAAACATTAGCCTTTTCTTTTTATTAAAATTATAACTGGCTCTGCCTCAACAATAACAACGCAATCGTATAACGCACTTTGTAAAATATTTAAACTGCTTGAAAACAACTTTTTTTCACTATCCGTAAACAATATTACTGTGATAAGCATGGGTGAGACATTATAATATTTCCATTTTTCACACTGTTGTTCTCTATAATATAAGTTATTATATACTGAATCAAACGCTTTGTAAAAGTCACAACTAAGAACTATGCTGCACTGTGAAATTATAACGTTAACGTTAGAGACTGTGCTACGAATTTCTGAATACATCAATTTGATTTGTATTATTCAACGAATTAAGAACGATTTTGCACTCAGAAGTTCAGTCAATTATAACAGTTAAATTTTTAAAAGTGAACGCTTAATTATGCACATAACACAAATATTTACCAATCAATAAAAAATAAAACAAGTCTTAAACTCCTTACCTTTCATACAGATTTAAGTTAGTCTGGCGAAAATTTCCAATAAATTGTTTAAAAAAATTCATGAGATTTGTATTCAAAGTGGAACATATGTTACCTTCCAATAACCCTTGGCCTCATGTCAATCAGGATTCATACCCAACTTTAAAATACCACAATCAATAGCCATAGAAAATAAAAGAGCTATAAAATTACATACAATACACAGAAAAATACAGTCTTTTATTTTCTATAATAGAAATCCACTTCAATTTAAATTTAATCTCTGTAAACTACAAACTTGTATTTCTTTATGCTCCGGCAATTTTCCTATTAGAAACTTGTTCTTTGAATATTGAAAACTTAGAAAAAACTTGCTTCTGAAACTAGATAAAAGAGCTCTTTTGTTTAAGACGAAGGAAAAGGTTAAAATTAGTATTTTTTTAAAATATTATTGTAATACATTTTTAAAGGTTTTTCTTGATTGTTTAATTCAATATGGGCACACAGGTTGCGGAAACTCTGGTCTGCCTACTCTGTATCTATTTTACAGAGAAGATTATCCTTCAGATGTGCATATGTTCCTCTTCGGGTTTATTTTGGGTAAGAATGAGCACCAAAAACGGAGCCATTTTGTCTTTTGTCACTTATTACGTGGTTTGTAATCTCACATTCCTCTATTATTGTAAACCACTTTGTGTATTGAAATTTTGGTCATGTGGCAATCGTCAATGGAGTTGAATTTCTGTCTGTTAAAAACGGCTTCATCAACTAACATCAAGATGAAAGGGAAATAACCAAACAGCGAATAGCCTTTTGGAAATTATTTTTTATCAAATTATTAGACAATAATCTCAATAAAGTTTTATGAAAATAAAAACGAGAATTTATGAGAAGCGAGCAGACGAGAAAAGCTCATAAAAAAGAACAATCAAACAAGTGGAGTGTGAATTATTTTCTATAATTCATAAAAGAAAAGACGCGTATTGCCTTCTGCATGCTTTTAAAACCACGTCTGCTTCATATGCTGATTTCTTAAAATAGCGTGGTAATTTAATTGATGAAACTGTCCCTTTAATTGTTATCAGCAGACGACTAAATCTATACGGCCATTCGAACGCATCCATCCACGTCAACGGATTGACAGTAAACAAAGGGTTCTAATAATGTCCATATAAATCTAGAAGAGTGAAAAGGAAACAACATTAACGCCATTTATCGTGTTCTCTTTCATATAGCACATCCTTATTAATTTACTTGAGGACAAATTCAGTTGTTCGTTGTACAATCATATCTACTGACCCATCACCGAACACATGCCGCCCACACCTCAGATGATTTGGACATAGGAGATGCCTGTCACGCTACGGACAGATTGTTGAGCGACAACCACCACTGGTTGCATTCAGAAAGGCACGCTCCCATATGCACTTTACAAATTAATGTGAAATTTGACACTGCTGCTGCGACATGAAGGTGTGTAAGGTGTGCTGAATTGAAAATTCGTATTATGAATTTCGAATAATTACCAAATCCAATTCTTTCATATATGTTTGCAAGCATACACCTAAAAATATAACTTTTATGTAACATACATTAACTGCTTAAATTTGGTCTTATGAAAGGCTGTGGGATTTCTCTTGAATTGAGAATGTTTTCCTGAAATAATTTAGTCTCATTGTCATAGTTTAGTGTGTTATTAGATACTCTCCTATAGAAGCACTGGCCTAGGTCACAAGTAGAGACCATGCTACGAATTTTAGTATACATCATTTTCAAAAGAAATTGCTGCTTCTGGAAAAAATTTACAAGATAAACAATAACCCCTTTTACACCAGGCCGCGATAAAGCGTTCTCGGTCCGGATCAGGCCGGGAAAAAATGTGCCCATTTACATTACACAAAATCATTCGTACCGAGAACGTTTCGTTTGTGTAGTGTAAACGGTGAAGGTTCTCGGCACGCTTGTTAGTGGAACTCTTCTGAAAGAAGTTAGAAATGACCCTCTAAGTCACCCAGATTGCAATATCTCTTGATATGGTTATATTTTACCTTTTAAACTCTTTCTTCGTACGGCGCAGGGAAGAAAGAAAAAGTTTGAGTATGAGAGAACCCTATCGAGCCCAAATTACCTATGGACTTTTAAAGAAGTGCTAAACAACGAATGCGGCGTTACCAAACATGTATTGTCATGGTGTTTGTTAACTCATTGTTAATATCTGTGAGGCAGACATATTAGAATTTTAGGAATGATGACAAAATTCCACGAGAAACGGTCAAGTTCGTCTTTGACGCATGCGCAGTGAAGTAGACTTAGACCTTCGATCGTTTACATTACACAAATTTATCACGTCCGTTCTCCGAACCGTTCCGAGATCACCTCCCCGAGGTGGGCCAGAATTAGAACGGTTCTCGGTACTTTCGAACGTTTACATTACACAAAATTCATCGGTACCGTTCTCAGAACGGTTCCGAGAACCGAAAATGTTTGCAATGTAAAAAAATGCAAGTTATACTCCGATGTTTTTCTGGCCGCTCGCCGAAAATAGACTATGTGTTGCTCTTGCAGACCTCCCAAAATCAGCTGACACCACCTTCTGGTTATCTAGAATATTTACTATCCGAGTAGGGGCCTATACATTTTACTGTCATGTTATATTTCATAAACAGATTTGAATGCCTAAATGTCAATTGCACCCTTCTGAAAGACCGAAAATCTGTCAATTACCTGTGCCATAGTAAGATACAATATGCCATTGTGACTTCTAGCTGTAATGTCAGTTGACTGATATTTGATTATATACTAGACAATTTCGTTTATAATACATCATGAAATCCATAATGAAATCTTTATTCAAACTTATTAGTAGTCTAATATTGTGGAAATTTTGTTTGGACTGATTGTATTTGCAGCGAGAGTGATAATTCGAATTGATGGACAGGTTGTATTTCCTGCTAGACTTCTTTACCGTGTGAAGTAGACAGATTTTGTTTGCGAAACTGTTACATTAAGCTGTGTGCATTTTTCCATGTCAATTTTTGAGGAAAGAAAGAAAGAAACAACTATATTTTTCAAGGATAACAACTTAGGTTCACAAGTCCGCCGTGGCAGGGATCCTTTCTACCAGCTGGTCCTTGGTCAAATTTCTTGGCATTGATCTTTCCCGGATTATCCGTATACCCATTTACAGCTGGGTGGACTGGAATTATGAGTGAAAATGACTTATTCAAGGTCATTGAACTTTCACACTCCAATCGAGATTAGAATTAGTATTTGCTGTGAGACTGATATAAAATTTTGTATGAAGGGAGATAATTTTATGACCACGCTTTAGCGTAGCCTAGAGAATATATCCTTAGCTGTATACCTATATCACAGAGTCTGTTTATCTGATTTTACTTAATGAATATTGTCCTTATAACGACACATCAGTAGAATAAAACCAAACGACAGTCATAACGATGATAAGACAAATCTCAAAAGATGAGCATCGATTTCTACTAAATTTGGAAACAACCCCACAAACATCGATGACATACAAAGTTGCCAGAAGGCGGTTATGATAGAAATCGACGTGTCTTTACGATGAATCTGCGTATGACCACACACAGCCAAGTTTGTTAAAATTACCTACTAAATTGATTTCTAGTGAGTTTAATTAAGTAACTGATGAGATACCATCTATCTCTATATATATAGGTTGATCTTTAAACATTACCAATGATTTTTCATTCGTGCGAAATATACGTGTCTATTTGCTAGAAGATTGTACAGAAACAGTTTTCTGTTGTCAGAATGGTACAGTGGCAGGTTTCTGTAGTCAGAATGGTACAGTAGCAGTTTTCTGTAGCCAGAATGGTACAGTGGCATTTTTCTATAGTCAGAATGGTACACTGGCTGTTTTCTGTAGTTAGAATGGTACAGTGGCAGTTTTCTCAAGTCAGAATGGTACAGTGGCAGTTTTCTCAAGCCAGAATGTTACAATGGCAGTTTTCCCAAGTCAGAATGGTACAGTGGCAGTTTTCTCAAGCCAGAATGGTACAGTGGCAGTTCTCTCGGGTCAGACAGGTACAGTGGCAGTTTTCTCAAGTCAGAAAGGTACAGTGGCAGGTTTCTGTAGTCAGAATGGTACAGTGGCAGGTTTCTGTAGTCAGAATTGTACAGTGGCAGGTTTCTGTAGTCAGAATGGTATAGTGGCAGGTTTCTGTAGTCAGAATGGTACAGTGGCAAGTTTCTGTAGTCAGAATGGTACAGTGGCAGGTTTCTGTAGTCAGAATGGTACAGTGACAGTTTTCTGCGGTCAAAATGTTACAGTACCAGTTTTATGTAGTCAGAATGGTATAGTGGCAGTTTGCTCAATTCAGAATGGTGCATTGGCAGTTTTCTTGGGTCAGAATGGTACAGTGTAATGCAGTGGCAGTTTTCTGTGCTCAGAATTTTACACTGGAAGTTTTCTGTGCTCAGAATGGTACAGTGGTAGTTATTTTGGGTCAAAATGGTACAATGGCAGTTATTTGTAGTCTGAATGTTACAGAACCAGTTTTCTGTGGAAAGAATGGTACAGCGGCAGTTTTCTCTGTTGTCAGATTGGCTTAGTAACAGTTTTCTGTATTCAGAATGTAAAAGTGTTATCAGAATGGCTCAGTGGTAGTTTTCTGTGGTCAGAATGATTCTTTTCACGAATACCAGCAAAGTGCCTTTTTATTTTCTGTTGCATGTTTTATCTCAGTACATACAACCTGCAGTAGATTGAAGTTGATACACAATTGACAAAGACTTTTGAAAGAAGAAGTACTCAAATACTCCTAAGACAATTTCTGTTAGTCTTTTAAAGTAGGCCTACGTGTTTGAATTCTAAGAGCCAAGATTCTTCTTATATTGCATGCAATCTTTTTGAAAAATGTCTCAATTTACCTGAAAGACTATTAAAGTGAATTAAAGAGTGGTATTTATGCTGATGTAACTAAATAGCTATTTATCAGTGACATAGGTCAGACATCGTATAGAGAAAGTTAAATTACTTCTTAAATATCGTAAGAAAACCGCTTAGTGAAAATAGAAAGAAAAGCACTTAGAGAACTTGATAGCTTCTAGCAATAATCAATTTCGTATCAATCACACTAGTTTAGCTTATAACAGTTTTGCATGTTTCTTTACGCTTAAAGTTGAAAAATATCTATCTAAATAGTGCTAAATAACATATAATCGGCTTTTGAAAAAAAATATAGAAAGTGATTTTTATTGTAATACTTAAGGAACAATCCTTTCAAAAAGAATACTATTTCCAGCCATCACTGGAGCCATCACTCGAATTATATCTCCTCGAAAATCAAAAGACATTTAACGTATTTAAAAGTGTACGGTTGTCAAAATGTATACTTTATTACCCGTCCGTTAGAGCTCAATTTAAGCTATCTATATAGGCAAATTAAAACATACCGGGTTTATTAAGTAAAAAAAGCCGAGGGTGGCATCATTATTTTAAGATTTTACCTATGATGAGTCTGAGAAGGTCAATCATAAACCCTTCTCATATATATGTATTAAATTGTAAAAGGACGATAGATTAAAATTTTTGAATGTGATTTGCGCAAATTGAAACAAACGTTATTTCATGAATTCTCTTTATGTATGTTTTCCCTCAATTGAAGGGAGCCGCGGTGTCCAGGGTTCAATCCCGGTAAAGGTCGAGATGAACTTTCGGATTTTTGAGCCCGGTTTCCCCTTGTCAGATCGGAGGGACTGACATGGAAAAAGCGTCTAGTCGTTCGGATGGGACAATAAACCGAGGCCCCGTGTGCTACAGGCTGTGCACGTTAAAGATCCCTCGACAGTTGGAAATCGCAAAAAGAGTAGGCTAATGCCGCTGTCCTGGTAAAATTTCCCTCATTGCACACTGCATGGCGTTGCCCGTTTTCATTAGCCCATAAGGTGCAGAAGAGTAGGACGTAAAACTCCATTCATTTCATTTCATTTTCATTTCCCTCAATTGAAGATGAACCGGCGTCAAACTTCACTTCGGAAAAGGTATGCATAGTTGAAAGAAGAGCTATCATCTGTAGGTAGACGAGTGTATACCTTCCGTTCAAGGCGCTCAGTGAATCAAGAAGAAAACACCAAAGACTTAATCATTACTAACAATTTACAATACAATATTTAATGTATAACATGTATAATAGAATTTATCGGAAGTTCTATTAACTGTTAATAAATAGTCAATATCCGTCTATTAAACCTTCCTTTATCCACTCTTAACTCAATAATCAAACAGTTAAACTGGATAAAGACGGTAACTCAACTTAACAATACCATTATCAATAATAGTTTGGGTTTAAGGCTCTAAGATTTACTAAGGTTACAGTGTAGCCTGAGTTCCAATTGAAACGTTAACGTTTAAAATGACTTTTTGGGGATTAAATGGGCAAATAGAACTTTAAAATCTCTATTCAAAATGAATGCGTTGAGTCGAATAACCTCTCTGACTAAAGAATACATTTATAAAATAAGAAACAATAATCATATCCTACTATACAACGTTTCATCAAATATTACACTCGATAACAAATTATACACAAACATGGAAATCGATGGATGTGTTTTTACGCGTTGATGGTTGATTATACATTTCTCATACCCATGATGACAGAAATTCAAGCGGAATGTGTCATCTCTTGTCTATGAGGTCATCTGTATTGACCTAGGACTCTTTTCAATAAAGAACTGAGGACTGGAGAATGTGTTGAATGGAACGCGAATAAAGAAAACTTTCTTTGGAACTTGTCAAAGAACATGTTATCTTTTGTTCTGTGGGTCAATCACATTTACTGTGGGACTATTCTGTTCCACACCAAATCAGCAGTTAATTGGTCAATGTTAAATTCCATCAATAACAAGTCCATTGAAGAAATCAACAGATGATGCAGTTAATATAATTAAAGATGGAGATATTGGGTAGAGTGGATAATACTCCAACAGTAAGTTATACAGTTCAATCAATGTGTCTGCAGCACAACAGATTCCATATCGATGAATTCATAGCAGACTGCTTGAATGGGGGAAGTTGTGCAAAGATTGAATACTATGTAGTTCTGGACCGACCAGGTATAAAAAGTACCATGTAATTATATCAAACCAGATAGATTGTTTTTCTTATAATCACTTGAATCGGGGTTACACAGACCTTCCGGCTTATTCGTTTATGTAACAAGTTATAAGTCTACGTACAGATAAGACTTTTTTGGTTTCTGTAAGAATGGAGTACTTTTCAAAAAGGGATTTCATGCCATAATAACATCAAAACAAACAGAACCCAATACATGCATCTTAATTCTCCGTATTGAATCATTGGACAGAATAGTTTTGTCAGCACAGAAAAGAAATGGTCAGAATGATACTCGGAAGAAATTATAATCGCACATCTGAGGTATCAAGTCCAGACCAAGTCGTTTAAAGCTTCACACGAAGTTTACAGATAGAGAAACTGTAGTAATCAAATGGTTATCTGAATATCTGAAAGCACACGTGCTGTATTTAATAATTTCTTAGTTTTTCTGGGTGATTAGGTGATAAGACAGTGAATATTTATGCTAGTATTCTATAGACAGAACTTCTAAAATAAACCATTAGATTTATATCCAAACCACCTGCAATATCCTCGAAATAAACACTAGTTAAGAATCCAACACTATAGTTTTATATTGCATTATGCATGAATAAACAACCAAACATTGAAATACGTGGTGGTTGGAAATGTGTATTGATAGCATCAATTTACTTAATGATTTACATCATTTAATTAGAAGCGAAGGCCTTTTGTGACAAGTTAAAATTAATTTGCAATTAGTGACTTAATTTTAGTGGATTTGAAAATTGATGCTATCAAAGTCCCCGATACACATACATTTAGAAAAACCTTTTACTACTCCGTTAAGAATTATTTTAAAATGTGTCTGTATTCATTTCGCGCATTTCGATGGCAATTATTAAGCCATGATCGCATCTAAAGGTATAATCCAACCACAAGCTTTAAAGAAATCTACGGACAAGTGTAAAGCCGAATTTTTATTTAGCAGGGGACCATCGATTTAACAAACTGAAGTCTCGAAATACACCCTGATGCTGTTCTTTCTCGTTTAGGAGAGATGCATTCAAACGTTTTTGGACAGCATTAGGATGCAATCAAGCATAATTTTTTATACTATTAGTATTGATTTATAACACCTGTTTTAATGCGCAACATAAACTCACCAATTTTAATTGTTTTCCATTTAACCTTTTTATGTCTTAATAAAATACCGACAAAAAATAATATTAACTTATATTATGAAGTGCTATAGGAGTTATATTCTCGTGTTTCTTGAAAGTATATTGTTGATTTACTACCGGTAAGAACCTATATATGCACCTGACTACAACGCATTTAGGAACGAAAATTAAATTCGTATACAACTTAATAAAAACAAACTGGCGGAAGTGACGATAGTAAGATAAGGCTAAATAGATGATTAAACGATAATCAAGAATAAATGTTTCAAAATGTATTCAAGAGGGCTGTTGCACAGAGCTAAAATTTCACGTCGGGTTGGGTTCTATTCTCGGTCGCTGTGTGACGGTTTGTTGACCTTGAATGAGTTTTATTTCCTCCTTATTTCAGTGGATACGTCACTAAACCGTTAAAACATCGTTATCAGATACCTTAAACCTAGGTTCTTGTCATAACATTACCCTTTGTCATTGCAAATAACACACAGTTTCAATATAAACGTAAAAGCTCTTACCTTATTTTTCTAAATTATGTATCACTAACAATGTACACGGTCAATATGTTGTCTTTTTAAAATATATTTTTAATATAGTTTGATGCAAAAATCTACCCAAGTCACATCCCAAATGTGTAATACCACAAAATACATCCTGGTTAATGAAGCTACATTTTATATTAAGGTTTAAGTATTGAGTGTCTATATTGCTGAAACAGACAGGTGGTCGTTCACCATTTAAAAAGAACATTGAACAAATTGCTGTATAGAAATTTTCTAAAGACTGTGCTAAGCCTTCAACACGATGCATATTTGATAATATGTATTTTAATTGTTGTCTTTTTCAAAGAAAATAATCAATACATCGGCTTTCATCTTGCCGTGTGAGAGACTTAAAATAATAGGCCTTCCTTTAAAAGAAATGCACCATATTATAATTACTAATATCAAAAGTGTAAAATTGATAATGTACAGAAGACTAATGTACCAGATAGATATCAATCTGTACACCATTCACTTCATGAAAAATGTTCAACCCACAATACAACTATTATAGTTAAAGTTAAAAAAAAATTAACAGATGTGTAATTCCATTATAGGGAAAGAAGCTCACGTTCGTACCTGTGGGTATTAAAACTGCTTTATTTGATAAACACAAGTGGTTCCATACAACTTTTGGAATTAAAACTGACATGGTCCCGCCCAATCAGAAAACCACTTATTTTCGTTAAACAGTAAAAGAAATATTCTTATAGTATTTCATTCAATGTCGATTATGCACCATTACACACCCAAAAGAATAAAAACAGAATGACTTACCTTCAACACATTCCAAAGAATAATTTTCATATGAATTTGTTGCCAATTAATGTATTCGAGTTAGAATAAAATCTTAAAACTGCAGTATTCCGATTCCGTAGAGTGCCATAAATCTACCCAGCATCAAAACAAAGCGTGTTGATTTATAGCGATTGATTAGAGACCATATACGCCAAAATAGTTATCCCTGTACAACATTCTTATTAATAATTCATGTCAATTGAGGACTTTTTGTTGTTTTTTCTCCAATAAAATCTATAAATACAAGGAGTATAATAATGATCCCAACAAACGGAGAATCAATTATAACGGTGTAGTTGTAGCCTGTAGCCGTTTTTTAACGACACAAAAACAATTAATACATCCCCAAGGAAATTTGTTGGTCAGGGAGGTATCATTATGTTAAATATTAATAAAGACCGATGGTCATTTTTCTTTCTGATACATCTTTTATTATATCAAAAGATTCGCTTGAAGTTAAGAATCAATATTGGTCTTTTGTTAAATCAATAGCGTTTGTTCTCTGTAAAGACATTGCCCAACTGGTGATAAAATGAAGGAGTGGTAATTTGGTCGTACAATACATTTTATGCATTTAAGTATTGTCTAAGTTTTATTGATCTTAAACGCTATTTAAAGAGAAAAAAATTGGCTCACTGGCTCTGCGCTGAATACGAAATACGAAATGCATAACTGAAACTTTTTACCCTTTACTCCCACTTTTGATTTCGGTAAATCGTAAAATCGGTATAAGATGATGATGGTTGGTTACCCGACAGAGTGAAAACCAAACCGATTTTTACCGACGGATTCCGCGTTTTACAGTCTTAAATTTTGTTGTGTGGCCTACCCATATCGTTTAAGTCCACTAAAATGAAGTATTCCAGGAGGAAAAAAGGAACGAAATATATTTACTTTACCTTCGGATAATTTTATACAAGAACATACAATATTATAGAAAGGAAATTTAGTTAAATATTTTGAAATAACAGAAATATTGAATTACATATTTACACATACTGTCTTATAGAATTATAAAAACAAGTTTCAAAATGAAATAAAAAACCTCAGTAAATAATATTTTATCAAAATGTCTGGTTCAAAACACGACTTGACTTAAAAGAACTGTGTATCCTTTTAATTGGAATTTTTTTAATTTTCACTCATGTCTGTTTTTTGTTTGAAGGGAAGATAAAATGCCCTGCAGTGGGAAATGGGGGAAGGGTATACACCAGGATTGGATTTAAAATAACGCTACGAATTCATTTATATCTTCAATTTTGCAAATCGAAGTTAGACGGAAATGAGTTTTACGAGGGCTGGTAATTTATCTCCAACTATTGTCCTCTCTGAAAATCTTCTTCGGTTAGCAAATTGATTAATTTACAAAAAAAAAAACATTTTGATTTCGATTTTGGTGCCTCGGAAACGCCAGAAACACACTCTCCGGGCTTCTAGTTTCAAAGGGAGGGGAAACAGGACAAAAAAAAAATAAGGGACCCGGTACCAATTCAGTCCTGGAGACTGCTCCAACCTGTTTGGTTAATAAAAGATTGGCATTTCCCTTTTTGAGTTTCTTTTGCGTGAGATCTTGGACATTTGTATAGTTTGTACCACAAATAAATTACTCTACAGTACAACGATAAAACTGTTTTCACGTCAACTCCTCCGACCGACGTTTTTCTATTTTCAGATTTGTACAGCATCCGTCAGCGTCCATCGCTTAGTTTTCTGTCAGTCCTTGGTGCATGAAGACTTCTACGCGTACGCAACACGGATTGCGGATAAATGGAGCTGATGTAGCTTAAAATGGAAGGAGCGATTTTTTTTTCACGCTTACGGATACGTTCTAATGCTTGTTTTTTATTTGCTGGGCCATCACCACTAAATACACTAACTATTGTATATAATAAATTGTAATATCAAGGAAATTGTTTTAGAAAATCATCAACTAAACAAGGTTATGTGCTGTCAATAGGGAATTAACAGACTAAAGTTAAGTTAATAAAGAACTAAGCAGCAGGTTCTGACCCTTGACTGGTAATGACTCATTTCGGTATGTATACTGACAATGGTAATATGGTTACCGTCTGAAGGAATTCGATGATGATGTCAGAACGAGATGTCAAGACGAACCTAGAGGTATATACATTCTTATTGTAATCTGTCTTCTTGTCTTTTTGTACTTTTATTTCTTGTTATTTGTAGACTTGAAGTCTCTTACAAATTTAAAGTTGAGAGTGGTTTTTAGACGAAATAACTTCTCAATTTAACTACAACATTAAAATAAATAAGTAAATGTTGATGATCCCTTTATACTGAGTAATTGAGTTATTTTAAATTATTTAACCATAAAACTGTACCAGTTCCTCTTCTATCATGATCATAAAATTGTGCAAAAAATTACCCTACTACATTATCATAAAACTGTACATACATTAAAAAACGTTACTTTACTACTTAGCCATAACACTGTACCAAATGTTATATCCAATAATAAAGTTACTCTACTAAATCGTATTTGAAAATACAGCAGTACCTATAGCTAATATACTTCATCAAACAGCTTTCGTTATCATAAAACTGTACAAAAAGTTACTCTAGATTTACTATAAAGATGTACCATAATATTTCCTCTAATACATCTATCATCACTCTAAAGCTGTACTTAAAGTTACTCTACTACATCTTGACAATAAAAATGTATCAAACGTTGCCCTACTACAACTTATTTCATCATAAAGCTGTACCAAAAGTTGCTCTATTACATTTATTATTATCATAAAACTGTATCAAAAGTAACTCATTCACATCTATTATCTTAAAACTGTACAAAATGTTACTCCACGTCTAATTTTACCATAGAGTTGCACCAAAACCAAAAGTTATTCTACTTCTTCGCCCCATAAACCCTACCACGGTTCTGTCTAAAGTTTCTTTCCCTAAAACTTTTTCACCAAAATGTTTTGCTCTGCTCAAATATACTTCAACATAAGTTGTACCAAAAATTATTCCAAATACTATGCCATTATGGTTTCAAAAGAAAAGTGGCCATCGTCTTTTAACATACATTGAAGTGATTTATTTGTTCAATGTACCAGTGAATGAAAAGCACATCAAGTGCAATATCCAGTCGGTTCTATCAATATAAAAAGCTCTTGGTAAAAGTTGTTATTAATTCAGCGTGTCTATTACTAGCATCAAGTACCCAAGGCGTCTCATATTCCATCTACTTTAAGGTTTGTGGTTCAAGGTAAATGTCAGACCGGACTTTCTTCATGGAATGAAATTACTAGATGGAATCTGTCTCGACATTCTGTTATCGTATAAAGTAGACTTCAGCGTGGATTCTTTAAACGTTTCGGTAGCTTACAAATTAAAAATATTACTTAAAGTGGGTCTTTAGATGCATTTAAAAAAAAAATAACGATGAGTGCAACAAAGAATTTCTATCGTTATAAATGCAATATTTAAAAAATTCATAGGGAGCATAATTTTTAATAGTTACTATTCGAACGCATACATTAACTTGTTAATGCGTGTATAGTCAGTATTTGAACAGAAACAGTTCGATTAGCACATTTGCAAAAAAAAAAACAACAAAGGGAAATCATTGCAGTTCCTCGCAATTCTTCATTCTGTAGCATGATTTTCTCCTGTTTCAGAACTTCAGATATTGGCTGCGTTCGATGACAGCATCATATAAGATTAACATAGTATTTTTTGTTACGAATTGATAGAAAAATCTAAGTTATCGGTATAACAGAAGTGTTTGTTGAAATGCTCGAAAATAGAACGTCCACGGCTTTCCGTTTTAAGAACAACTAGATCTTTGATGAATGGATTCCTGGAAATAACTGAAGACCAGAGATTCCCAGATGAAAGTTACTAGTCGTATGGTATGGAATAAGGAAGCTATAAAGGCTACAGGGAATGACTTAAGTCTGGCTTCTATTTTATATTTGGTAAGAAGTGAACATAGTGCCTGTTTATTTTATCTTGTAAAGAATTATATAGTCTTGTATATAAATAAAGGATAAATACATAGAAATTCATTCCAGGAGGTCGAATTGGTCAAATTTTACAAGATTCATCCGGTCAGTGGGTTTGATCGGTCAGAGGTTTATGTTGTTGGCTCTGAATATTAAGGTCGCCATACAGTTGTACATTGCAAGAGGCGTTAGTCAAACATATCCAGTGCTTTTTAACTGCTCAGATTGCAGACCTTGTTAGATGGATTCTAAATTTCCAAGAACGTCTACTGACTATAATATCAAAGCATGATTTCGACCCTCTCGCGTTCGGTGGTAATGGAATCCAAGCCGATAGTTTCCTTCTATATCTGTTTCTGATACACAAACAAACGAGATGCCAACTATTTCTAGATCTTCAACATTATGAATTCCTATCTCACATCGAATAAAGACCATTGAAAACCAATTGTTAAGAATGGTATACCCATTGTAGTAAGACGTCTTGATAGAATGGTAATCATAATAACAACATGTTCTAAGTGGCCTCTTAGTTAAAGATGGACGATAAACTAGTATCAACTAATCTACCAACCACTAGTAACTTTACCCATTATAAATAAATAATCTTAGGTATGTTACTAATAGACCAGAAAACACCTTTAGTACCAATACTACAAAATATAACTTTATTATGTAGCCAAAGACGTATCGTTGTAACTAATTGTATAGAAGTCCCAGTGAATAGAGTTCTTCTTTGATACATTTTTGGGGTCAATAGCACATTTATTAGGAATCAAGTGCAATTAGTTAACCAATTATTTAGTAACATGACTCCTAACCTATTTCGACGAGCGTCCTAAAACGTCACGAGAAGTTTTATAAAAATAGAAGCCTTATGGGCTATATGGTTTTAGTTAATTTGGTCATCGAAAATATGGTCACAATAATACGGGCACAGAGTATAATGGTCACAGTAATACGGGCACAAGGCATTATGATCACAGTAATATAAGGCCAAGGTAATGTGGTCATAGTAAAACTGAAACAAGCTAATATGGTCAAAGAAATACGGGCACAAGGTATTTTGGTCACAGTTATACGAGAACAAGGTAATATTGTCATATGGCACGAGGTTTTTGAGTCACAGTAAAACGGGCACAGGGATGTTTGGTCACAGTAATACGGGTCGAGATATTTTGGTCACAGCAATACGGACACAAAATATGAAGGTCACTTTATGTGACCATGTTACTGTGCCTCGAGCTGTATACATCGACACGTTTTTGGATGTTAAGAGCATTCTTCCAGACCTTCACATTGAAACCTTTTGGACAATACAATGTTATAATGTGAATATTAGTCTGTTGAAATATCATGATGGTATATTCTAAAAGCTGCGAATACACGATACAGACATGGTGAGTTTTTTTCTATTCCTTAATTTTTCAAAACACCACAAGGTACACAGCACAGAGCTGTCACTCTTTTATTCACACTTTGAACTCCTTTGAATATTTTTTGTTAGACATTGTTACCTACTCCCCATCGTTCTCTTTATTGTTTTAACTATGAATACGTGTCAGTTATCAGCTTGTGTTTATCTCTGCATGTAAATAATAGCAAGAAGAGCATGTTTATGGGTAACATTGAACCTAATGTTTTACCCAATTCCATGCTGTTATCTAAACAAGTCGGTTGAAGTTTTATGCTGTCGACTGAGTTAAATTAGCGTGTATTGTTGTTGCCATTGATATTCAATCAAGCAATTGTAATGCCCTCATACGCCGGGTTCAGCACCAAGTGTATCTATCTGATCAACTCGAGCTCTGTGGTATTTTGAATTAGCGGTTAACTGTTTACAGAGCTATAAGAAACACTGTGTAGCAAAACAATTATTCATATATACGACTGAAGTCGGATTATTCAGAGGGGTTGAATTGCATAATACATACAACAAACTAAAGAGATAAAAAGACTTATAAAAACAGTTCAACATTTCACTACCAGGTCCGTAGTTTGAGGAAGTCGTATATGCGGAAAGGGCAATGGGATATGGTCTTGGTATTGAAATAGGTCTTTTTAAGAGGGGGTGGGCAGTCCATTTTTTCAGCTTGGCATTGCGCCCCCCCCCCTCTTCCTTCCAATCCGCCACCTGAAGCTATTGGTCTGTTCTCACCCCCTTTGTCAGTCAATGATATAATAAATATAACAGTTTTAACCTGTGCAAACTGCCATACATGTACGGACGTACAATGAAATATGAGTAACGTTACCGCTAACAAAGCAGTAATAACAGAAAACCCATGATAGAAACAATTAAAATGTTGTACATGTGTGTAAATTCAAATTGACAATAGTGGATGACTTAATGCAGTTTCAAGTTGCACATCAATATTTAATTTATAGTTAGGAAGGAAATAATGGAATAAGCAGAGGGTTATAATTTCCTTTGCCATGAAAATTTGATGACATTAACAATTATATGTTTGATAATTCTAATGTATGGTATCGTAGTTTTTATATTGTACTGCAAAACGGACATGAGAGGGCTTAGGAATTAAGATTTTTTAATTTGAATTCATTCTAGCATTTTGTAATTACCTTTATTTGTGCCATTGTCAATTTAGCGTCCTCACATACATACTATTAAGAGCGTTATGCACTGAAAGAGCAATATTATATTACGACATTCGGACAGTATTTCATATTAAATTGTGGATTAGGTCTAGATTAATCATAGGGTTCATCTACCAAGATCATGCATAAGATCAATGTTTTCTTAGATCAAGCATAAGATCAATCTTTACTGAGGCCACGCTTAAGATCAATCTTAACAAGGGCATTCTTTACTAAAGATGAGTCCTAGGCCAATCTTAAATTTGGTCATCCATGGTCAATCTTTACATCGATTATATACGAGTCCCAACTTTGATAAGATCAAGCATGAGGCCAATCTTTACTTATATTAAACATAAGTGTCAATGTTTACCAATAATGTAGTTGATATTACAAGGTCATATTATGTGAGACCTGTCTTTATTTAGATCATGTGATAAAACTTTACAAACATCAATATAAAGTCAGTGTTTAAGATCATACAAAAGGTCAAACTTTGCTAGAATCATGCATGAGGTCAATCTCAACTTAAATCATACATGGGGTCAATCTTCACTATCTTATTACATGATGTCATTATTACCAAAGTTCATACATAGTTCAAATAAGGCTGGTGATCATGCTCGAGACTCATCTCGAGTTCTACGAGAGGTTAATCTTTACTATGATAATACATCAGATCAATCTTTATTAAAATCACACATAGGGCTAATCATAACTAAGATTATCCTTCAAGTAATAATTCAAACTTCAAAACCTTAGTGCTCTGAACATGAAATCTCATTCTATTGTATATTGATAATAAAGATTATGTTATTGAAACCAGTAGTGTTTAGAATAACAATAATATTGTTTATTAATATCTGATATGAACTAGTAACACCCTAGTGACATGTTTATGATAATATCACTTGATATTTAATTGTTTAGTATACCTTTCTGATAATTATTCTTTCTCTTGATTAACATATGATGATATCAATTTCGCATCTTTTGGCTCTTTTGGAAATCATGTGGATATCCAATTTGCTTCGGTTATCCTTTTATGAATTATTTGAAATGTGTCATACTGAGAAACGTACCTATTTTTTACGCATCGTGAGTTCGATTAGTATGTATTATTGGAAATTTGTCTTGCAGCATTTATGGAAACGTAGCTTTTGTTTCTGTTCGATTATATTAATTTGTCTTGTAGTGTCTGCCAAGAGAAACGAAGCTTTTGCTTAATAACCATGTGTTCGATTATATTTGTCTTGTAGCATCCGAGAAACGTAGCTTTTGTTCAAGCACAGTGTGTTTGATTAGTCTCGATTGTCCTTTATATATTACTGAAAATTTTGTCTTGTAGCATTCGAGAAACTTAGCTTTTGTTTAATCACAGTGTCGAAGATTTTGTTTAAGCACAGTAGCTTGTGATGTAAGAGCTGGATATGCGATTATTTTCAATTAGCCTTTTATGTATTATTGGATTTTTCTTTTGTTTTTGGTATAAGCACCGAATATGTTATTAGTTTCAATTTTCTTTTTAATCCTTGCAAAGAAATGTAGCTATTGTTTTATGCACCATTTGTACGATTAGCTTCAATTTTCCTATTATGATTTTTGAAAGAGTAATTTGAATAGCAAATTTGATGAGATTTTCGTTCTTTGAGTTTGACATTACCTCAACATAGGTAGTATTGCAATATATTAACAAATATACTTATAATCCTTAACAAACAACAAAGTTCAAAATATTCACACTATGTTTTTCTTTCTTCAGATTATGTAAATAGGAGTTTGTTTCACGATTTAATTGTAGTTATTTTGAAACGGATTTTTTTACTTTTAAAAACATTCCGACCAATATTACTTTTGTGAAAGGGTTTGGGTACACTTTAAAGGGACATTGTCGTTAAAATATCTTCTTTGCAAGCTGATATCACTTAATTTTCAATAATTTCTGTCAAATTTACATACTGTAAAGTGATGCTGTTGAATACTTTATAATATTTTTACGGTTGCCTACATGTTTTTGTTACAAATAGGTTCCTTTACATTTGAGTACTAAGATTCTTCAACTTTTGAATTATTAACTTCTCCAATTTATGAATTATAAGGTTTTTCAACTTTTGCAATGTTAGATTTTTTTTTCAATTTTTAAAAATACTTTTAAGTTTTAAAAACTTGTGAAAAGATCAGTTATAACATTTTTGAATTAATTTACTCAATTTTGTGAATACTTAAGTTATTTAACATTTAATTTAATTTACTCAAATTGGGAATACTTAAGTTATTCAACTTGTAAATAGGTAATTTATTTGACTTTTCAATTAATTTACTCAACTTGGGAATACTCAAGTTATTCCACTTGTGAATAGGTATGTTATTTAACTTTTAAATTAATTTACTCAACTTGGGAATACTTAAGTTATTCAACTTGTAAATAGGTATGTTATTTAACATTTCATTTAATTTACTCAAATTGGGAATACTTAATTTATTCAACTTGTAAATAGGTAATTTATTTGACTTTTCAATTAATTTACTCAACTTGGGAATACTTAAGTTATTCAACTTGTAAATAGGTAAGTTATTTGACTTTTCAATTAATTTACTCAACTTGGGAATACTCAAGTTATTCCACTTGTGAATAGGTATGTTATTTAACTTTTAAATAAATTTACTCAACCTGGGAATACTTAAGTTATTCAACTTGTAAATAGGTAAGTTATTTGACTTTTCAATTAATTTTCTAAACTTGGGAATACTCAAGTTATTCCACTTGTGAATAGGTATGTTATTTAACATTTTAATTAATTTACTCAACTTGGGAATACTTAAGTTCTTCAACTTGTGAAGAGTTAAGTAAGTTATTAAACTTTGTGAATACTTAAGTTCTTCAACTTGTGAATAGGTTAGTTATTAAACTTTTAAATTGTCTTAATCAACTTGTGAATAGTTAAGTTATTACTCACGTATTAAGTAAGTTTTTCAAACGATGAATTAAGTTATTCGACAAGTTATTCAACAAGTGAAAAGTAAGGTTATTTAACTTTAGATTTACTTTTAAATAGTCAATATCCTCTACTATTGAATAGTTCAACTTTTAAATAGTTACGGTATTCAACTTTCGAATAGTCAGATACTTTAATTTTAAAACACTTGCTATTAAGATATCAATTAGTAAAAGAAATCTAGACGTGGTATGCCACCCATTTAAAATCACGAAACATTATACAAATACCTAGATAATAAGCTATCATGATTATTCTAAACTAACGTGAGGATTGTTTTGCCTTCAGATATCAATGTTATTGTTCGTGAGTTTTAAATCTAATCATATGTCTGTTGGAAATCAGTAAAAAGCTGGAAGTAAACAGGTGATGAATGAAATGTTTCAACAGTTGACATAATATTTCTATTATTTTAAACCACTGGGAGTTATACTGATGATTTTTCAGTGAAAATGCTCTATATTCGAATGTCCATTTTATTTTATCTTATGAAAGATATCAAAGTATCCAAATAATAATAAGTCAATGAAAAGTTTCGATTCTTGTGTTAATCTTGTTTATGCTTTCTTCTGCCCTAATTGCACACTGTATGGCTTTCTTTCATGGTTTGCTTAACAAATCTGTATAATCTGTATAAAAAAAGGGCGTGAAACTTTTCATTTCATTTCATATATGATAGATAATATAAATAGATATGTCAAAGTTGGCTTCATCAAACCTCAACAAGCTGTGATATTCCTAATAATTGATGCACTTTCGCAATTTTGCATTTATCTATATTGCCCGAATTTAATATGAAAACTACGGTAATAAATATGTACCTACCATACAGATGCCATTAACAGGTGAAAGGGTTACACACTTCAAAATGTCAGACTCCGTCCGTAGGGATCCCGAAACATTAGTCGGTCAAAATCTGATAGCCATCCAAAACCTTTTACTGGAGCAGTGGCATAGAATATTGTTCTATAAACCGGGGTGAAATGATATATCACAAGAAGGCAACCGGTGCCATATCAAACCACTCACATGCAAAGTTCAAAGGTGTGCCGGAAATTCATCATTGAACAAGTTTCTTCACATTTAAAAGAAAGATAAGACACAGCATTTAATATGATTTTTTTAAATCAAATCCATAAACTCTTGATATGAGAAAATAAATAACCACGGCATTCTCCAACATTAAAAAACTAAATCCTTCTATGTTTTTCAGTAAAAGAGTTAAATTGCGTCTGTGTGTAATATTTGAATTGCAATGTCAAAGTTAAAGTCATGTAATTGAAAAAACAAATAGGGCCTTTATCAGAGACGGTAGTCTTGTTTGAAAATAAAGTCGCTTGTTCAAATATATTCACATTTCAGACGAATTTCACGCGTCCACGTCATCTGAAACAATAGATTTCGACTATCAGAAATCTCCGGGGAGGACATGACGCCCATTGTTTCTTTATGTTGGCTTTTGAACTGGAAGTAAACAAAGTTTGGTTAGAAATATTGGTACAGTCAATAAAAACAATGAGTAAAAGTTGACAATATAGTTGTAACTGTCTGTTAGAACGTGGTAGCTCGAGGAAGTTCGCTAAGGTGTTATTTTTTAACAGTCCTAAATCAAAATTCTAGTAAACTTTTGAAAAATCAGTCAACGATTTAACAGTAAACTGTTTTTGTGAAAGGATACAACTGGTTAATTTTCAGCAGATAGTATGAACATCGTTATTTAAGACCATATCTTTAATTGGTTTAGGGAGCCGCGGTGGCACAGTGAGTAAACGCTTGCTCGTAAACCTAGTGGTCCAGGGTTCCATCTCGACAATGGTCGAGATGAACTTTCGGAATTTTCAACCCAGTTTCCACTTGTAAGTGATTTAGGTCAGATGGACTGACATGGAGAAAGCGTCTAGTCGTTTTGATGGGACAATAGATAGAAGCCTAAATTAAAGATCACTCGACAGTTGGAAATGCCCAAAAGAGTATGCTTACGCCCTGGCAAAATTTTTCTCATTGCACCTTGCATGGCGCACAGAAACACAAAAAAATATCCTTTTGCTGCATATTACATCGAATTAGCTTTGAATATGGATTTATTCCATGGTAATTATTTTATAAAACTCCCAATGCCATTCACGCTCAGAGTAGGTCTACCTGTTCTGTCTCTTTTCAAATGAATGCATCCCACGGCAGGTTACCATTTAACCATCATGGTGGTCTTTACTTTCAACTGTACAGGAAATATGTTCTGTAAGCTGCAGGATTCAGTACACTTACATGAAAACAATGGAGGAATGATAAAAATTAGAAAGTGTAATGGGTTGCAGCAGGAACACATCACCTATCACGATACTAATCTGACTAAGTGATGAAAAAATTGTTTAGTTAAATCAAATAACGGTATAAACATCCTTTGTACATGTATTTGATTGCTTAATGCACGTGTAAATTAGACTGAGGTATATCTATAATAGTATATTGAATAACGAGAACAAGCCGAGCAGTTTGTAAATTTGATATATAAACAACAAAAAGGTGAGTTAACGCGACTGGGAATTGTTTTCTTTCGTCTGCTTAATTTCAACAACTATTCTGAAAGTTATGTTATAAAATCCATTGCAGTTGCGATATTTTATATTGTATCCGAAAGTGAAATGAATTTTGAGTTTTACGTCCTATACTCTTCTACACCTAATGAGAGGCAGAAAAAATCCCCCCCCCCTCCTGAAAAATTTAAATAGCAATAATTACTCGTCCAGTAATATAGTTGCCCCCGCCCCCTGGACTAACTTTGGGCATGGACATTAAAGGGGACCAGGCTTTATTTGTTTCGGACAATCATCCGACAGCCTCAAACACATGAAATCTTTTGGTTAGCTAATCAGAAATAGTCTACAGAGCTTACCTTTGAAATTTGAGCCTTCAAATCCATGTGTATCCATAATTATCCGTGTTTGAAAAATCATAATGACTTAAGAAATTACGAACGTCCCGCCATATTGGAAAACGGTTCGTCTTGATAATAAAAGAGTTATCCTTCCCGTCGTGCAATAGCGGTCATCTATATAAACAGACTACAACGCATTTTTCAATTGTAGACTTTGTCAACAGGACACACAATTTTCAGACTGACTGGAGACCAGCCGCGTACAGCACGGAAAAAAATGAAAAGTGAAATTTTTTGTTTGAGGCATATTTCAAGGTATTTTGCGATTTTCTCAGAGCTTGAATATTTCTGAGGACTGTTTAAATAAAACAAAGGCCCAAAACGACCCCTAAAAATCAAGCCTGGGCCCCTTTAATATATAAGATAGAAACACAATTTCAGAATTTTAGTAACCTTGTGACTACCATGTGAAGAATGTTTTATTGATGGGCGGGGTGTAGCCTTAAATAACCTAAAAAACATTTGAATAAGTCTCGGTATATTTTGTTTGTTGTATTTTCAATGGGCTGTTTCACTCATTCAAGATCTGACACCTAGTCTACCCATTTAACTATATTCCAATTGTTGTCTATTGTTTATTATGATACTCATTTGTTAAGAAAAAACTATATCATTCTTGACGCTTTATGAAGAATGAATTCCTGTTTAATGCAAGAAAATGTGTTTGTCTAAACACATATCAACTTTGAATTATTCATAAATCTATATGGTTAAAAATGTGATTCTTCGCCGAGACTTGTTGAAGGTGTGGGCTACTGAAATTGAAACAATAACGCTTTCCCTCATAGGATTGGAAATCAATTCCCGTTAATACGTATATAATAATATAAAAGAAAGTACTTGACAAAGAGGGCAATATCGATGATAATACACACTTGTTAAGTTATAATGAATTAATAATTCATGAATATTTACTATTGTCTTAGAAAACTTATGCCAAGGGAGATAATTATAGATTTGACAAGAGAAATGATCAATTTAAAGAGACGTGAAATATTATTGGAATCATTTTCAATTACATGTATTTGAATACTTTGAGGATTTGAAGTAATGAAACAGCTTTAAATTTAAGATTTCATCGTAAAAGCCTGTGTTAACCAATATCCACTAAACAGATGCATCCTTGCAAATTTCCCTAAGTTACTTTGGCATTCGGCTTGACAAAAAACAAATTAAATGGAGTTTTACGTCCTACTCTTCTGCACCCAATGGTCTAATGAAGACGAGCAGAAATATGCAAGGTGCAATGAGTGAAAGTTTGCCATTTTGGCATTAGCCTACTCTTATGACGATTTTCTGTCGAGGGATCTTTAATAATCACAGTCCGTGCATAGCACACAGGGGGCTCGGTTTATTGTCACATCCTAACGACTAGATGCCTTTTCCATGACAGTCCCTCATTCCTGCATCACTGACGAGGAAACCGGGTTGAAAAATCTTTTGTTAATCTCGACCTTTTGCTAGCATTGTTTCTAAATGGCTCGTTCAATTTATTAGGAACCTATGTACGGTTTCTTGGAAGTGATGCATCTCCCAATGATCATGACATTTAGATTACATTAATTTTGTATTGTGAATGTTGCTTTTTACCAATACCAATATGGGGGGGGGGTCATTTTAGTTTTAAGAACCTTATTTTGTGATAAATCGTTTGAAAGCATTTTAGAAAAAAAAACAGTTCACCATAACACTCGGAATGAACACTACTTTTAGACTTAATGGCAAACACTGAAACATCCCTTTAAACTTGGATAAACACTAGTGTTATCTTGAAGTGTTTAATTAGACATTATATTTGTAATTAAAACATTCTTTAATCAATGATAATGATGTACTAATAAACACAGAGATAGTCTTTATTATCATTTCTAGAATACTTACACACCCTTCTTATAGAATAAACGAATGATTTCGTCAACGAATGAATGATGATCAGATAGTTTTATTTTTATGTCTGTATGGGAGAAGGTATATCATTTAAATTCCATTATGGAATGTGATGCGAAGATGTACATTGCAACTTTTTAGGCAGTAAAACATAAAGCGTAACCGATTAAGTGATCTTGGCATTTCATAGCTTGTACACATAACACAGGGGACAAAAGTTGCAACCATAAGTAGACTTCGTCTGTGTCCAAATCGGTAGGCCTATATTGATTACAAGCTTAAACATATTCTGACTGAAGAAAACTACCATTGTTCCAAACAGTTGTAAATAATTCGTATGACATAATACTATTATAGATCTTGTTTGTAGAGTTTCTAGAGAAGTGTATATATTGTAAAAAAAGTGAAAATTTTACTGTAATGGTAAAACAGGGTTTTGAGGTTTATTTATCACTAACCTGTATTTTAGGCTGGGGATATTTAACACAGTACTAAGTGTAATTATTATTATACAAACCGGTTTTTTGATTTTATAATTTGTAGGCTACTCAAACGTGAGAAATAGCAAATTGTATGATCCAGAAGTGTAGGCCTACATTCTGATTTAGTAACATTGATCAAAAACTACATCAAATATTTTGTTTATACCATTTCGCTAAATAATTTACATTTATTTGGTGTAAGTTCATCTTATTATTAGCTAAGAATTAGCTAACTAGGGGTGCAGTGGTACAGCGTTCATTGATATATCTCAAATATAATATAATACGAAAGCTGATAAAAGGGAGGAAACTCTTTATATTGTCATTCATGCCTGAAGTAGGTCTGTAGCTTTGGTTCTAATTTGAGTTAAATTTCCACAAGGTTCGGATATATTGCAATATATTGATTTAAGGTTTTCATTTAGTTCGTCAAAAATACTGCAAGTGTTAATATTTAATTCGGGCTTTTAAGCGTGTCGTTGCATAATCTTACGTTTTAGATTTTGTTCATTGTCACTTCAGCAATTCTAAATAAGAGTATGGTTTTCTAATGAGAGTTTTTGCACTGTGCTTTAAATAAATAAGAACAATTATTATGGATATACACTTCTAGAATATTTATTACTTTCAACGTTTCAATGTGGTTCTCACACCGTCATCAGGAATACAATGATATGAACAACATGCAAATAGGTATATATAGGCAACAATAACAACAACAATATAGTTAACTAAAACAACAAAGGAAACCATGCAATTAACAATTAGGGAATTAATGGGGATAATACAGTCAGATGAATGAGGCCAGTGGATACTATGGATGAAAGATTAACAGATCAAAGCAGTACAGTGTCCCATATTCTTGGTAAATGGTATCCTTGGTCTCTATTGAGGGTGGGTTGAAGTTTTCTTATGAGGATGCTTTCATGGTATTTGCGGATAGTTTCGTCTGGGAGATTAGTGGCCAGGGCTTCAGACTCATTCCATTGAATAATATGGAATATGGGCTATAAATGCTAACTTCAGAATAGTCCGAGCACTAAAACATTTTCAGTACATAAAACATCTTCTAATCTATCTACTTTATCTAAGTTAATCGTATTCCACTTTACAACCATAATCAAATATTTCTTTGTCGCAATTCCGTTCTTCTATACACTATATTTCTTTCCGTTCATCTATACCCTTAGGTTTTCAACCTGGGGGACGCGTCCCACCCGTGGGACGTTTGACGATTTTTACGTTCTGTATGATTTTCCTAGAAAATATTACAAAATCAAAGGTTGTGAAGTTATTTCTTTGTCTTGAATCGGTCGTTGATATTTCCTAGCTCCTATATTCCTCTGACGCAGGTCGGCTAGAATGGCACCCAAGAAGCGATAAAAAGCAAGCCACGCCTTCTCACTAGAGAATACGATATTTTAAAGTTGTGAACTTTGTTAAAATAAATTTATTTTAAACTGCATAAATAAATTTTAATCTTTGTCGACGAGACAACTGAAGGTTGTCGACCAATCGACTCTTCGTATATCTCTGCTGTAGGTGAATTTGACAATAGAAAGGGACGCGTGTCCGAACCAAATCAAAATAAGAGACGCTACCCAAAAAAGGTTGAAACCCAGGATCTATACCTATACACTATAGTTCTTTCTCATCATTCCGTTCGTGTACACACTAACTTTAAAGGGATAATAGGCGTTAGAACGAACATAAAATTTTAAGTTCACTCAAATTTGGACAATAACAGTATATATCCACCAGTGGACTTACCTATACATCAAAATCCCTCTAAAATCCGATAAATCCCCAAAATAAAGTAGTTAATCATAAAACGCTTGAGCCATCCATCAAGCGATTTTCAAATCGTGTAAATATAAAGGGAAGTAACTCTAACATGTGAGTTTTCACGCGTCCTTGACCCCTACTGTTGAATTCCATAATGATGTTTTAGCGTTGATATACCAGACGCTTTTATTCTCAAACTGAATGGAATCGTCGCTGGCTCACTTTTTTTAAAAATTCCGAATATATTTTTATTGTGGCTTTTTAAAATTTGGTAAAGTGTGGGATGCATACTTATTTAACTAATAGTCAATATGAAACACAAATATAAGCCGTAGGACGAGTGTATTCTAACGCCTATTATCCCTTTAAAAGACAATGACGATAACGACCTATAATTGAGCATTTACAGTTAACAAGGCAAATATTTTGATTTGTATCATCGATGTTTTAGATAAATGTTATGAAAAAAAAACAATCTTTATAGACAATGTCTCTTTAATAACCCATTCTTAATCATTTCAATTTTGCTCTTTAACATAATTAACTGGAAATAAACCGGTCTGTCCATTTAATTCACCTTTCCACCAATTTGTATCTACTTTTTCTTTGACGAGGATGATATCGCCTTTTTTAAATCCAAGTTCATCACTGCCCTGTGCTTCAAAATCATATAAAGCTCTGACTTTGAGTCCGGAATTTGTCGAAAGCATATCCTTTAGATATAATGTCTGATCTCTGAAGACTGATGACGTACGATGATATTCCACCAACTCATTAAGCGAATTAAATTTAACTACCCACACGAAATATTTTCCGCAGCCGTCCTTTAATACTTTAAGATGCTCCACGGTGTTACCATTCTTCACCGAAAGTACAAAATCACACGGTGTAGATTCACTATCTCGAAGCAGAAACGCACCGGTTGGTTGGTCTGTATTCGAAAGAAGTTCGGTAGCTTTATCTTGATTCATTCGACCATGATACCACACTGGAACATAGAAGTTGACATAATTTCGTGGAATAGAACCTATTCCACCATTGTTTTCGGCTTTATACCAGTTCTTATCATCAAGTATTTCAACAATCTTTAGCATAGTTCCTTTCTGAAAACTAAGCTCATCGTCTGTTTTTGCGTCAAAAGCTAACAAGGCTGTTGCCTGCATCTTGAACAAGTAACGAGTTGTTGGCAACTTTGATTACCTGATCCCACCAACGTGAAAGACGAAATGTGACTAAAAATTTATAGTGAACTTAGTTGATCATGATTGGATAAAGTCCAGCTTAACACAAATTAATTGGGTTCAACAAACATATTAAGCTGCGTTCAATTCAAGAGTGAATATATTAGGGTGTCACTTTGCCGAATTCTACTTTTCTATAGTGATAAACCTACTGGAGCATGACTAATAAAACTATAGTCTATTTCCTATTTAACATAAAAACATGGTATTTGTATGTTTGAAATATTTTTTATATACTACAAAATAGCGTAAATGTTAGTTCTGTATCACCAACTAGGCTAGCAATTCTATCACCACACTGTACAGAAGTTGTTGGTATTATTGAGGATCTGACATTCTACTGTGCGTTTGCCATTTTGTAATGACTCGGGTCCAACTCTCGTTTATATGCCGGCGGTCAAACAATATCTGATTAAAAAATATATATATTTGATTTCGAGTTCACGAATTTCACTTATGTTAATAAGCGTTCGGTAACGGGTTATATATCAATATAAGTGAACACATACATATGTCACAAGGAGGTGGGTTGACCAAAACTGGAAACTGCTTATTAGAACTGACTATACCGTGCAAATAAGCCTACCGTGAATTTTAATCTCGTATAATCACAATAGTCGATCGGTGAAAGTGAGAATACCTCAATATATTTTTACATTTAAATCGCTTCACTGACATCGTTGAATATATTGATTGATCAAATATGCGAGATCCCCAGAAGTGGTATTTAGGTGGCATTATTTGGGCTATGACCAACCGAGTGTATGGGGACATTAGCTGCGTTCAATTTCCATAGAGTGAATTTTTTATTACAAATTTAATCGCTTCACCGAAAACGCTGAACATATCAAATATGCGAGATCCACTATAGTGGTGTTGAGGTGGCATTTTTTGTGCTATGACCAATCGAGTGAATGGGACATTAGTTGCGTTCAATTTCAATTAGAGTGATTATTTTTATTACATGGTTGAGGTGGCATTTTTTTGGCTATGACCAATCAAATGAATAGGGACCTAATTGTAGCTAAATACATATTTAAGAGATTAAGATTAAGATAACGACTCGTTAACAAGCATTAGCTGTGTTCAATTCCAATATAGTTTAATTGATTATGATAATGCTCTTTCATCAGTTTCATCAATGTGAAGCATTACGTTTTAATCGCTTTTGTAAAAACATTGAATGAATGTAATGTTTCAATATGTATTTAAACAGAAATAAACTTTTAAATATCTTGCTAGGCAACAACTTGTTTTCATTTAAGTGCGTGTATCATCATAGAGTATTAGATCACAGGACTATAAATAGTCGCTTCAAATGAAACTGCTCAGAAAATAAGCAGTATTAGTTGAAAGTGGACGTTCAGTTGTCATCAAACAATCAAACAGTCAATCAACTAAAACTGCTTGTATTAGATTTTAAGATTGTGGAAGACGAGTATCGTAGATTCTATCTCGAGTAAGGACACAGAACTCTATTTTTAGATTTAATCAGGTAATTTATTTTTTTCAACTCTTTTTATCTTTGTGATTAGGGGACAACAGTTCTCAAGTTCCATTTTATCTTTTATCATACACCGGTACTTTTTTCGTTATCTTAGATTCATCAAAATGCCGATTGTGGTAGTTTACACGAACGCTTCTAAAAAACTAGCAACTGATGCTTTTGCTGAGGAACTGACCAAAGTAGCTGCTAAAGAACTCGGAAAGAAAGTAGAGGTAATATCTAATTCATTTATAGTTTTTTCTTATATATTTATTTGTGCTTAATTTTCATTCATTCATGACCGTAGTTTACGCTTATGATAGCATGACTAACATAATAAGTCACTAAGCTAAGTGTAATGTAATTTATTGCAACATAAATTTGTTATTATTCTTGTTATTTATAGCAAATCATCGTTCGTTTAGTGCCAGATCAGAAGCTATATTTTGGTGGCAAATTTATTCCCTTTGCACATCTTGAATTAACCAGTTTTAATGGACTATCTGATGAACGGAACAAAGAAATGGCCCCGCATTTGACCAATGTCGTGGCGCACCATTTGAAAATACCATCTGAAAAGTAAGTCAGAACTCCGTGTTAGTAAGACCCTCTGAGGTTATTGATGCAGGCCGAATGATAAGAAAAGGCGGCGCCACGTTGTTGGTTCACACCTGAAGTTCAAGGACAAGTTGGTACCGGTATTGATAAAGACCCAATGCAAATTGAATATAACGGAATCCAAGGATATTAGAGTTGCTTTGCAGATGAAATTCCCCGATTGCACAGTACATGAATGTAAATCTTAAGTAAAACACAAAACAAATAAAATCACTCCAATTAATTTTGTATATTTCAGGATATTGCTACAATTTCACCGAAGTGATTCGGCAGATATTGGAATTAACGGAAATACTTTCCCGAAAGGATTCATCCTCTGATCAATTAGTTATGTATATTATACTGATTCACTAACATTAATAAAATGTAACTATCTGTAATTTGGTATATTTACAACCACATTTCCTTTGATTATATTTATGTTCACTTTGGTGATGACTACATAATTGCCCTACACAACTGGCCATTCCCGGTTCTCGTGATATGGGTAATATATGACTACATAACATTACATTTACATTAACTAAAGCAGGGTATCCTGGGGAAACCATACCACTAATATTTGTAACTATGTGGGACACGGGGATATTGTAGAATACCCGACAATGTCTTGATTGACCCATTGATTGTTCAGTTTTGTATGGATGGTTATGGTTAAAAAAAATCTTGTGATCAAGAAATAGATCGGAGACAATTCATGTCTGGCGGTGAGGTTATAACGTTACATGTTTGGGAATTGGGTATCCCGTCGGTTCGGTAGATCGGGGATAGCATAAAAAAGTGGAAAAAAACCCGACTGCACATGTGTTATGATTGTATAATTGACAAGTCATAAAGAAGTTTATGTTTAATCAGAACAAGTACAAAGGTTATAATGGCATACACGTGCAGTTGCGCGAGATAACATGGCGTATGAAGGGAAGGGACATAACTCAATATATATATTAATTCAAACCACAAACACAGATAATATAATTAGTCCGAAACACTATCAAGTAATATTATAACAACATGTATGAGTAAAAGTTAGGTCCTATTATTTCTAAAATGTCAAAACAAAATGATCTTGCAGTTCCTCTCATAAGAGACCATCTTCATTCAGCGACCTTTTTTGAATATCCCCTTGAGTGGTCTCTGAATACAGGTTCTACTGTATATATTGTATCGTGTTCAACTTTATTCTAATATCGAAGGATTTAATGTCAAAGGATAGATATTTTACAGTTTGTGGTTCATCGATGTTATTTAGCTATAGAATATTTTGATGCCGGATTGTGGTTTAGAGCAAGTGCTATTGAGGGTTTCCTTCTATTGATTTAAAATTTGTCAGCGCAATGGAGGCATTTGACTCTCTCGCGTCGGTGCAAAGGGTAAAGTTAGACTGGTCGGACTATCGAAGTGTTCTGTGGTTTTCGTTAAAGCGTAAACGAACAAATTATCGGATTTCTATTTTGAAAAGCTGTAAGGGTATCTAGAATCCATTTTAAGGTATACACGAGTAAGATATTATATCCGAAGATGAAATAAACTGTAGTTTGATAGTAAAGGTTGAAATAAAGGTTTATGTCCCTTGATATAACGAAAATTAAAATCCATAAGATAAAAATGAAATGAAATGCATGGAGTTTTAGGTCCTACTCTTCTACACCTTATGGCCTATGAAGACGGGCAACGCCATTCAGTTTGCAATGAGGGAAATTTTGCCAGGAAGCGGCATTAGCCGACTCTCTTTGCGATTTCCAACTGTCGAAGGATCTTTAATGTGCACAGTCTGTAGCACACGGGGCCTCGGTTTATTGTTCCATCCGAACGACTAGACGCGTTTCCCATGTCAGCCCCTCCGACCAAGGGGAAACCGGGATTAAAAATCCGAAAGTTCATCTCGACCTTTGCCGTGATTGAACCCTGGATCCCCAGTTTAACGATCAAGCGTCTAACTGAGCCACCGCGGCTCCATTTAAGATGAAAAATACCATCTCCCAACACATCAAGTTTTACAAGCAAAACTTTACATTGGTGAAATTATATTAACGGCCTCTATTTTGCTTAGAGCAAAGAAATACATCTTTTTATTTAAAATTAAACCATATACCAGTAACAGTAATTGGATTTGGAAAAGAAATCATTTAAAAGGAACAGATCGTATATCTATTGTCTGGGCTCTTTGACACGAAAAGCGACATTTTAATATATTACTGTACTTTCTAACGACAATTAGGAGTACAGTCAATATAGTGTATTGTCGATACCAGCGTATTTTGGGGATATCATTGCGGTAAATAAACCGGATATAGTTTTTTCATAATTAAATTACATGTATCTGACTCTGATTTCCGACTACTTTCAGTTTAGTATCGGAATTAATAACGTCACGGAAATTAATAAGCTGATTTATGTTTGTTATATCCTACATTTGTATATTGATATTCTATCAAATAGTTTACGAAAGATCTTCATCACTACTACAAAACCCACAAAATCGAGATCAATGATTATGCATCGTCGTTTCGTTGAGTGGAATTGAATGGAAACATTTTGAAATACTGTAAATGTTCTTATCGATTCCAACCAAATTGGCTACAAAAAAAGCGACCAACAATAGATCAAATCATTTGATGTCAGTCAACCAACTAGGAAGGAAGAACTTCGTCAGTGCAGTATTGATATTTGTCCGAAACTTTCGACTTTGTCAGAGTTGATAGTTTGCTTTGGAGGCTTTAAGGTGGGTTTATACTTCTTACGGCGTAAACGTTTTTACACGCTGGGATACGGCGTTTGCCGGCGTTCTTCGGCGCATCGATTTATACTTACATCGCCAGCGAGTCACGCCGTATAACGGCGTTTGACGGCGTCACTTTTTCCGAAGTTAAACTGTGTTGAACTTTCCAGCGTTAACGCTAGCAAACGCCGGCAATCAACCAATCACAAGTAGATATCGTACAACACAGACAAGGAGTGATTTGGATCTTTTCTTCAATCATTGAAAACGTTGATATCATTTATGTAATTCCATAGTTTATGACATGAATCCGCGATGTATCTGCATCTGGATGGCGTAAAAAGTATAAACCCAGCTTTACACACTAAGCCCCCAAAAGCCGTGGCCAAACTACGCCAAATAAAATTTTAGAATTTCAATTGTGTGTTGGTTTTCTTTGATAAAAACTTTTTATAACCCGCTTATCTAATATAAGTTTCTCTGAAGAAAGGTAAAAGAACAATTTCTCTTCGTTGATAGATTTTTAATGTGTGCTTATTTTGTCTCTTATATCCTCACTTCCTTTTCTTTTCAGGTCTTCTAATTTTCTAATAGTTATTACATAACCAAGCCTTATCACGAGCACTACAATTTTTGGAAAATGAAGGAGATTGTTTAACTCCACACCACACTTTCCAAGGCCGAGTCCCATCGCCAACCAACAACACAGAATCTTCCAATTTGAGCCAATCCATATACCAACTTAACTATTGATAACTACCTAGTTTGGGATATCAGCATCCGCTGGAAGCGAACGTTAAATACTTAAATTGTCATCTTCCTATCTGCCCCCCCCCCTTTTCACTTCATCTGATGCTAACTCGTGTAATTTGCGCCATAGGCTTTGGATAAGTTTCCTGAAAGTAGCCATAAATCAAGTGTTTACTCCATTGAATGAAACAGCTGCTGTTAATGTGTATCTAAATTCTGTAAGGAAGCAATTACAGTTTTCCTAATTTCTTACGAGTCTTGAAAAACCGTCAAATTGTATTGGTTTCAATCTGTCGCATTTTCCCGTTGAATAAACATGATGTAATACACACGTATTAGATGACAGACCAGGGTTTAATTCTGACATAGATGGTATTTATTGATCTAATTTCCTCTGTCAGTGATGCAGGTCGGAGAAACTGATATTGCTACTCTTCGTTTAGGTCTCCAAAGATTGGAATTAAAAAAGACTACGCAAATGCAAATTTCCCTCGTTGAATACTTTATGGCATTGGTCCGATTCAGAAATGTAGGAAGTTTCATCAAGATCGTATCGTGTCTACAAGAATTGTGTTCGAACAAAGTACGTCCACTTTTCCATGCGGGCGTTTAAAAACCATAAGTCCTGCACTAATCAACCATATCAGTTGTCAAATCGGTTTATGGCACGCTATATATAGCCTAGGCAAGTGGTAATGTGGGAAATTTAGCCGCAAGCGTCATTAGACTACATGAACTTTGAAACTGTTCCAGATTACTAGTACATAGCTTCCAGCACACTTTCCAAAAGCATTATCTCTTCCAAATCCTGGGCCTTTACCAAGCGGGCAAGCAAGCAAGAAGTCAAGCAAGAATGCGTCTTTGTATGATCTTTAATCAAAGGGGCTTGATTTTCATCAGATCAAGGTGAGATTAGACTCATTTAATATTTTTATACCATTGTCTCTAATTTTGCTCGTGAGTAAAAGAACACCAATAGAGAGTATTTTATTTCTCTCTATCATTATTTAGATAAGTTTAAAAATTTGCCATAGTTTAGCTAGGAAAATAATATTATTAAATTGATTTTCTAAAAAACTTTACTAAGTTTAAGAATGGCGTCGTTTATGTTCTATTTATGATATTAAACTACTCACCTTAGGTTAAATAGAAACAGGGGCAAACTACTGGCATTTCAGGTACAATTATTAGTAATTGAAACTAAACAAGCGAGACTTCTATGCTCATTACAGCTCAAACTTCCGTAATAAAGTGAATAAGCCGTGTGTACACTTCATGTGTGTGAGGGTGTGTGTGTACACTTATATATGCTTAAATATAGTTTTGATTTGCTTTATCTGAGAGATCTAAAAGTGAATTAAAACTAACCAAAATGTATTGCATAAGATAAATGTGACCATGTATTATAATGTTGCTTAACTATGGACGTCATTTCCATTTCAACACCTCATCAACATTCGTAGGTTGAACCTCGGTGTCTTGTTCACCAGCAAACCGCCTTTCATGTTAAATACGCCCGCGCTCTGTAGCAATATGGAAACTGCTGACGGTTGCAGAATGTTTCAAACCAGAAGAGAGTGTTACCAGTTTCTAAATAGCCAAGTCTGATTATTTAAGCCAGCTTTGTGTCTATATGCCATTAAGGATCAAGGAAAACCTAATTGTTAGGCAAGAATAATTACAGACCTCACTGTGACATGACATAAGATAAAGAAATTAAAGGTTATTTTATATTTCCCATAGGAAAACGAAATAATGACGTGTATAACGTATGCTATCTTAAGGAGCATTTTGTGCGTAATGGCCTCTTTTTAAACATGCTAACCTATCCTATAGATTGCTGTACTACAGTAGGTACTGTAATTCAGCGCATTTTCTGTGGTTAAGATGGACAGCTAAAAGTACAATACAATTACCGATGAAGCCAAGCCAGTGTGTTATGATATTATTCGTTATTCCTTATTAAACTTTTGGGAAACTCAGTATGATTAATGTTAAACGAATAATATACATGTATTACCACTTCAAGTAATATGACGATTTTCTGAGATGATGTCATTTTGCCCAGGCCACAAAATACATCAAATTCAAGAGTAGACAAATTTCGGCTCTGTGAACATGGTTTCGGACATTTCGAGGTCGTTACAACACATTTAATGTACATCGCTGATTTTTTATTTTGGGAAAGGTAAACTAAAATCTAACAAAAAAAAAAGAAAAGAAATGTATCTACGATGACACAGAACAGCTCGACAATTTCAAGGTCATCTCTCGTCATTTGTGGTCTTTGGTAACCTTTAGTATGAAACAATTTCACATTTCGATCTACATGTATTGATGTACAGCATTGATTTCAATATTTACAATGATATACAAGAGTCTGACAATGTTATTGTTTAAAAAATAGTTATGTATTTGAAGCAAAACAAGAAATTATAGCATAGAATTTAAAAATAAATCAATCTTATTCCTCGGTTTAATTCACGATGTTACTGACTTAATGGTGAACATTAGCAGAAACATTTTAGATAACCTAACAATATGCTCCGGGTAACCTAATGATGGATTATATTCCAACTAACCTAAAGTTGAACTATGGTCCAGATTATCTACTAGTCTATATTCCAATTAACCTAATTCTGGACTAAATTTCAGATAGCCGTATGCCGAACTATATTTAAGATAACCTGATATTAGACTTCTTTCCAGACAACCTAATACTTGGCGGTATTTCAGGTAACCTAATAATATACCACACTACACTGTTATTTCCGAGATAAACAAATTATCACCCTGAAGTTAAATCTCTCATTATTTTCATTAAGTTCAAATACATTTTATCCTATGATTTTCCTGGAATCTTTTTTATTAAAGTGTAGTCCCAGTTAGGAAATCATCGAAACACTGTCTCAAACTTAGAAGTAAGACAGTATGCATACCACTTAAAGAATATTGTGGAAATTAAGCAAAGGGTCATAGATATCTATACAACGAATGTATGTACACGTATATTAATCGGTAACAATATCAAGGAAAGACCCCTACATATCATAATTATCCCCATTTTTAGTCTACTGTACGCGGTTATTGTGCGACTTACTTTCAATAATATTATCAGTGCCATCACTTCCGGCAGTGACGACAAGATGCTTTGCTTTTTATATCTATCCCACGAAATCAAATTCAATCTGTTTACGTCGCACCTGATTAGGCTACTTCATCGAATGGAAAATATTTAGAATATTTCATGAAAGCGACATAATGTTAAACTTATACAACCTGATGCATATTGGTCGTCGGTTGTTCAATCCGAATTATTAGAAACTTTTTCTGTGTCAACCAATCCCACAAAGTGGACTCCCACCACAGTCATTGATTAGGACATGGTTATTAATAAAACGGTGGGTTAGTAGAACGCCATATTTAGTATCACTGTTATATTTTGGTCAATACGCTCTAAGCTATTTGTGTCTATATTTTGTCTGCGCATTATGAAGCCAATTAGAAATATCAGATGGCAACAACCCATACCGTACATAACAAACAGAGTAATATGGAAAGGGAGGTAAGATTCTTAAATTTGTTGAACTATCTTAGAAAATGCACACAATATTACTACACCACACCGCGTATTCATAGTATTTAATGTGTTTTATCGTGTACGCACCCCGAACTCGAAATAAGCTCGTTAGCTCACGATTTATACCAGGAGCTAGCTAGCTGACGATGAATGCGCTGATTAACAACTTACACTAGGAGCTAGCTAGCTGACGATTAATACGCTGATCGACAACTTACACCAAGAGCTAGATAACTGACGATCAATATGCTGATCGATAACTTACACCAAGAGCTAGCTAGCTGACGATAATATATGCTGATCGATAACTTACACCAAGAGCTAGCTAGCTGAAGATATTATGCTGATCGATAACTTACACCTAGAGCTAGCTAACTGACGATCAATATGCTGATCGATAACTTACACCAAGAGCTAGCTAGCTGACGAATAATATGCTGATCGATAACTTACACCAAGAGCTAGCTAGCTGAAGATATTATGCTGACCGATAACTTACACCTAGAGCTAGCTAACTGACGATCAATATGCTGATCGATAACTTACACCAAGAGCTAAAGTAATGAAGATCAATATGCTGATCGATAACTTACAACTAGAGCTAGCTAGCTGAAGATCAATATGCTTATTGACAACTTACACCAAGAGCTAGATAACTGACAATTAAGATGCTGATTACTAGTAACCAATTACACCACGCATCAGGGCCACAGAACATTAACCATGTTCAGCTTTCTTTGTAATAAATAAATTACTTGATTTAGGCGAAAAAGGTATAGTGCCGTTTGAAAAATTTTCCCAGAGCGTCTTCGTATACATTATAATTTCACAAGAAACTTGGTGCAATTGATCAACATGTAGCCTTTTTAACAATTTAGCTGGTTGTTGTACAAAATGGGTCAAATACTAGACTTACATCAATCTGGATTATAAAACAAAGCCGGCCGATTTCAAGACTATCATTTTAGAACGTGGATCTATAGTCTAATGAGTTTAGCTTTACGTTGTATTGATTGTGTTCATTTCAAAACTATTTGTGTTTTTGTACTGATTTACCTATATCTCTTATTATGAATTTATTTCTGAGGTTGTTTCCTTCCTCAGATTGGGTGAGAACGTTATGAAGATATCACATTTCTCCCTTACCACAATCATTTTTTGCTGACTTAATTCAGATGGGATCAGAAATTAATATTTTGCATCACCCGGTTATATTTGTAAATCCAATTTTTAGAAAAGCATATTTCACACAAATTGCTGATTTTAAGGGTGACAAAAAACGAATGAGAGCAATTTATTTAACAAATTATTCGATCTCAGAATTTCAGAACTTTCTAATCTGATGTATAAAATTGCTTAATTGTCTTTGAAATTCGTAGATGATAATGTATTAATCAAATCAACGGTAAACATGCGATCTAATTCAATAAATCACTCATCTGTGGATGAACATCGAAAAGGCAGAATTAAATTTACTGTCACCGAATTAAGGATCGGTCATCGTCCTTTTGATCCATTAATAAATTATTATTGGTACTAATACCGTATCTTTAAAAGTCATTAATGGATTATTGTACTGTCACTTTACAAATGTCGGTCATCCATTTTATTCTGCAGAGAAGCTGATATATATTTTAGTAAAAGTATAACATGGCTTCATTTTTTTATCTTGTGACATGGCTTCTAATTCCCCATAATATAAGCTTGCCATGTCGGTCACCTAATTTCAATCAACAGGTTTTGCGAATGTACAGCATTCATTGAAACAACTGGTTTACTATGTAACTGTTACTAGATGTTCCTCCATACAACCTGAAAAAATTTGGTTCATGGGCTTTTTAGTAATTTGCAATACGTCACCGCAATAAATTCGATAGTATGAATCTGTATCTATATTTATATCTGAATTGAAAACTTGGTTATTCAGTCACTATCATTAACTCACCAATTGAGAATTCTTCCATGCGCCATGAGAAATTCACTGTCGCGCATAATAGAAATTTCGATAGAGACAAATGACTTTATCCTCATGAATATAAGAGATATGATTTTTTTTTTTTTCGTTTTGGTGCAATTTTCCTTTTAACAACCAAAGTTTTTCGGAGCTTTCTAGTGCCCTATCCTGGCAGAGAAAAGGAACAAGATCGGAATGGAGGAACTGAATGTCGTATTCAACTATGTAAATGTTCACCATTGTGATCAGCATTTAGACAGGTTCACCACTCTTCTAATTATATTGGATTGACATGTTACTGATAATGTATTCTAGTCATTAAGAGAGGCCAATCAAGGTCGCGTCGGTTAGTAGTGTAATATCACACCAAATGAATATTTTTACAGCTTGTGTTTCTACCTACGTGAGGTTTTATAACACAGCGGTAAGAGCGTTGGTTCGTCATTGGCTTGGAAACGTTGAAAATATCGGACGTGAGTTCTTTTTTCTCGACCGGAGTGTGAAAGTCTGATGACCTTGAATTAGTCATCTTCACTCACTACCCAGCTGTAAATGGGTACGGATAATCGGTGGAAAGATGAATGCCAAGAGGTTTAGCCAAGGACCAACTGGTAGAAAGGATCCCTGTCACGACGGACTTGTGAACCTAAGTTGTTATCCTTGTAAAATTTAGATTTTTCTTTCTTTCTTTCTTCTTTCTATGAGCTCGTCCATACCACCCACGGCATTGATTTATTCATACATATCTACACCTGGTTTGACTAGAAACCTACGAACAAACACACTTCGTGTTTGTTTCTATATTCAGAGATGGCATAAGATAAGATATGCTTTCCTTTACCAACATAGCAATCTACCTCATTTTCAAAAAATATTTCTTCTCGCGAATTCGTTACCAGAAGCATGTTGTATTCGATAAAAACCACAGTGAATTTCTTCCTTACCACCAAATTACCACCTTACCACCAAATACCAACATTTCATTTCGACCACGGTCATTGTAAACGATTTTCGTGCGTTCAGTAACCGGCCTCGGTGTCCCACAGCGCATTGTCCATTCATCGACATCATCAAATTTAAACAGGCAGCACTGTCTCTTATTTTAAATTCTCTTGGTTGAGAATAATGCATGGCCTTTTTAAAAAGAAATTATATCATAAAACTACTTCACTTCTGTTGGTAGCCTATGTACCTTTACTTCCATTAGTATGTACATTTACTTCCTTTGGTATGTACATTTACTTCCATTGGTATGTGCATTTACTTCCTTTGGTATGTACACTTACTTCCATTGGTATGTACATTTCCTTCCTTTGGTATGTACATTTACTTCCTTTGGTATGTATCTTTACTTCCATTAGTATGTACCTTAACTTCATTGGTATGTCCTTTTACTCTCATTGGTATGTACCTTTACTTACACTGGTATGTACCTTTACTTCCATTGGTATGTACCTTTACTTCCACTGGTATGTACATTAACTTCCTTTGGCATGTACGTGCGTTCAGTAACCGGCCTCGGTGTCCCACAGCGCATTGTCCATTCATCGACATCATCAAATTTAAACAGGCAGCACTGTCTCTTATTTTAAATTCTCTTGGTTGAGAATAATGCATGGCCTTTTTAAAAAGAAATTATATCATAAAACTACTTCACTTCTGTTGGTAGCCTATGTACATTTACTTCCTTTGGTATGTACATTTACTTCCTTTGGTATGTACACTTACTTCCATTGGTATGTACATTTCCTTCCTTTGGTATGTACATTTACTTCCTTTGGTATGTATCTTTACTTCCATTAGTATGTACCTTAACTTCATTGGTATGTCCTTTTACTCTCATTGGTATGTACCTTTACTTACACTGGTATGTACCTTTACTTCCATTGGTATGTACCTTTACTTCCACTGGTATGTACATTAACTTCCTTTGGTATGTACCTTTACTTTCATTGGTATGTAACTTTACTTCATTTGGTATGTACCTTAACTTCCTTTGGTATGTCTCCGATAACTTTATTTTTTTTATCGAAGCTAGGAATTTAATTCCGAGTTAAACATGATTAATATTTTCAAGAAAGTGAAAATCGATGATCTAATTAGGTGTCATGTAATTAAGTAGACCAGGACCATCGAGAAACTTTTTATGATATAGGTCAAATGTAAGTAGAGTCTGGACAAAAGATTTCAAGTTAAAGTAGCAACCTCCGATAAATCTGCCATGGGTAATTTTTAACTTTAAGGCTTAAGATTGTCATAATCAAAATTATTAACTTCGAATGTTTACAGTCTCATTTACTTCTACGAATCTGAACTGTAATCAAATCATAATTTAATTCCCACATGTATATAAAGGCACATCTTGGAATTCAGAAATAGTCGCATCTCCAACACTAGGAATTTAGCGGAGCAGGTAGACCTTCTGACTCATAGAACTGGTGGCACCCTTGAAGTACACCTACGAATACAATTACATTTATCAATTCGATTTCTATTAATTGAAAGAATATAATTTGTGCGTAGCTAACATCATTAATTGTTGCAGTCTATCTACATTTTCCAAAATATTTATAACCACCTTACCACCAAATAACCACAAACTGTTCCAGCTCAATATATTAGCTGCAGTTGTAGTTCACACGCATGCAAACGACCAAGCAGCAACTGTTACAATGAGAAAAAAAAGCATCCACGTTCCTTTTTAATCAATTTTGGTTCTGGCTCGATCCAATTGCACCTTACCACCAAATAACCAACTACCGTGTATTTCTTCCTGACCACCAAATTATCACCTTATCACAAAATGGCAGTTCTCTTCAATTTTAACCTAAAGAGAGGCAGCTTGCAGACATAAAGGATAAATCAAATATCATTAATGTCATACAAATTACTTATTATATTCTACAACTGTCATCATTTAAATTAAGCCACTACTTAAGGTATACTTTTGTTGATTAAACAACGCAATACCGAAAATAATTTTGATCAATGTTGAGGACTCTTTCATTTAATTGTCTGTAAATTTCCAGACTGACGATAATGCAGTTATAACATACACTATATGATGATGTCCAGGTGCCCAGGTGCGACCTAGAATTGTGATTCTTCTTTAAGGTGAACACCTTTTTGCACTCGGAATCATAAACTTAGATTCTTAGATAGCGGAGGTCAAATTGTAGCTTAGTATACGGTACTTTACCCCGAGAATGGAAAATCTTAACTTTCAAATAGCAATGTTAAATACGTATATTGATCCCCCATTCAGGTTCCTAATTAGCAGAAACCACAGCGGGAAAAGTTGCTTTAAGGACATGGGTGTCAACTTGTTTTATCTATATCAAAATATGACAGTATCTCGAATATAGTACTACAAAAGTACCAGGAACAGAATTATATTTTCTACCAAAAACGTAATTAACCAAGAAGAAAAAAAACCGAGCCTCGGGCTAAACATACTAAAACTGCTCACTTCATTTCCGGATTAAATTGAAACTAAAAATAACACTAATTTAGCAGGCAGGTGAAATGAATAATCAGCGAAAAAGCAGAACATAATACATTTATAGATTTTTATAGTACAGTAATTTCGATGTCGTTCAAATTCCATTCTCACTTAAGAACGCCAAATTTTCTATGCTTGATCGATAATTAAATATAGAATATTTTGCACTACAAAAAAAATAAATTTATAAGAAATGTACACCTACTTAGGAAAAAGAAATGTCGGATCGAATTGAAGGTGTGCCTAAATCACTGTGCCTTAATGACAGTGTGCCGAATTTAAGTGTGCCTAATTGAGTATGTGCCTAGTTGAAAGTGTGCCTAAATTGCTGTGCCTAAATAACACTGTGCCTAAATGACATGCTTTAGTGCTTGTCTGAACGTGTCCCTAAATGAAGTGTGCCTGAAGTCCTGTGTCTAAATGAGGTGTGCATAAAAAAAAGTGTGCCTAAATGACTCCTTACCTATTTTGCTAGGAGGATAGCATTTGATATATATCTTTCTGTTGATATGTTACCAAAAATGAAAATGAAAAGAAAATGAAAATGAAAATGGAAATTGGAAATGGAAATGAAAAAATCATCAAATGAAAAAATCAAATGAAATTGAAAATGAAATGAAAATGGTTGAAAAATCCGAAAGTTGTCGGAATTGAACCCTTGACCAGCGAGCAAGCATCTTTTATTTTTTTGTAGTAAAGCATCTAGCTCTCAGAACCACCGCGGCTCCCTACCATGAAGTCAAGTATAGTAAACAAGATGTTTTCATTAGTAAATGAATACCAGTTTAAGACGTTGTAAAGAAAGACAGTGCCAATCATTGATCGGTAAATCATTGGGAGGAAATAAAGAAAGTCGAACTGCTCTTGTCATTGGCTGTCTTCATATCAAAGAATATAATAGAAAGCCACGGACACCTTCCTATTATAGACAAACATGCTCGTGGCACGGAAGGGAATCTTAATAGTTCTTTGGTATTAACTCGGATAACTGCTCTTATTGTTCGCTCATTGGAATTTGTCTTCTCTGCTAAGCTATTAACACTTGACTAAAGTAAAAGCTAGGTGAAATCTTTGTATTGTTTGTTCTTCATAAAAAAGCCAGGAGATTTTGTTAATTTACAGCAGGTAAGGAATGACTGTTTAAGAATCGTTGATTCAGCTATAACAACCAGACTTGCAACTAGCATAAAAGACAATATAAACACAAACTATAAAACTCAAACAGCCGAGAATTAAAAAGGAGCAGATGATTGCAACGTTTTGAAAATTGTAAAAGATTGAAGTATGGAGGTTGACGAAGCTTTCCTTAAGATTCTGTGGAACATGTCAGATTATGAGGACATCATGAAAGACTATGATATGGATCCAAAGTTTATATTGGAAGATTTGCACAACGATCTGTATCGTCACAAAGAACCCTTCAACATTGTGCTAATGGTGATCTATGCCATCGTAATGATTGCTGGACTCCTTGGTAATATTTTTGTGATAGTGGTTGTTGTTCGACAGCGACACATGAGAACACTTACCAATGTTTTCTTTTTGAATTTGACAATCGGGGACCTGTTGGTTGCGTGCATATGTATACCAATTACACTAGGGAATTATCTATATCGGGATTGGATTTATGGTTTAATCTTATGTAAAGTAACGCCGTTTCTGCAGGGTACGGCTGTAAGCGTCAGTATATTCAGTATGTTAGTTATTAGTATAAATCGCTATTTTGCTATACATGTACCCTTGAAGGCCAAACTGGTATTTTCCCGCCAAAACGTCGCCATTTTGATAACGCTGATTTGGACAATTTCGTTTTCTGCTATTTGCCCGCTTCTCTTTGTAAATAGTGTAACAACTTATGGTGCTCCTGGTATATTTGAAGCTAGGGCTTGTGAGGAGCATTGGCAAACCCCAGAAAGCAAACAGATATACAGTTTAGTTATGCTAGCGATTTTGTTCGTATTGCCTTTATCTGTGATGGGAGCCATGTATGCTATGATATCCACTGTGCTATGGAACGCTGACAAACGACTCTTTCCTAACGGTACGAAAACCGGCAAAATGCAAGCTGATAGATTAGTCCGTCAAAGACGAAAAACAGTCCGAACGCTTATATTTTTAGTTATAATATTCGGTGTGTGTTGGTTACCTTATTATGTGGTTAATATTTGGCTTGACTTTAACACATCTTCGCCTTGGGCTAACGCTGTTATTAACTATGTGTACCCTTTGGTACAACTTTTGGCATTATCTAATTCTACTATTAACCCGATGTGTTATTGCTTCTTTACTAACGGCTTCAGAAGAGCTTTTTTGAACATGTGTTGTCGAAAGAAAAGAAGAACAAATAATGGAACCATAATTACGGTTCGCTATAAGTGCCCACTAAGTGATGAAAGTGCATTTGAAAGTGTTGAAACTGTGTTATCATAAAAACTTTGTCATTCAATTTAACACTTTGTATATTGTGCTACTCGCGGCTATATTTCATGTAGTAATTCATGATGACATTGTATATTCTGTATCGCCAATTGTACACACTCATTTATAGAGCTACACAGGCGCTTATTTTTGAATGTTTCGTTTCATTAACGATAGAAACGATATAAGTGCGAATAGATGCTAGGTAGTGTTTGGCTTAGAGTCCTTTAAAGGATTATCAGTGCAGCAGAAATAAGGGGCGTGTAGTTTCTGTATCTATTCTTAGAGATTTGAACCTTATACATGTAAATAAAAAATTTCATTTCATTTCGATTCTATGAGGTTTAATGTTTATCGTTTTTCCATTGAAGCTTAAAGAGTGGGAATTTACAGTTATTTATTAAACGTTTTATGCTTATAACTTTATGACATTTCGTCAATATAAGATATATTTAAAAGATAATTCGGTAGCTATTTTCATAATATATAAATATATATTCTGGATTATTGTATTTTGTAATTTGGATTTTATTTGCTTTATAAATGATATTTGAATTATGTAAGATGATGAATAAACAAAAGGAAATAAACGAAACGAAATCTTGAAATCTCAAAATCTCTGTTTTTGAATCATATTTCAATGGACGTTTGCAAAGATGGTAAAAAGATGAAATTCTGTACAAATCTGCGAAATTAGGCCTTTTTAAATTTGTTGCAACTCTGTTGAGAACATGATTTAACATAAGACTAGTACAGTTTTAATACGATCTATATTTATATTGCCTCTTTCATGGGACAATAGGGGATTGTCCCTGCAACATCGTGTCTTTCCAGCACGTGCCTATGCCAGGAAATTACGTTTATCTATTTAACAAGTCTTAATGGTGTTTTTTTTCGCATGCAAAGTTCATTAGCGTTCATTTACAAAATTAATAATAAAATTGTTTACAGCGAAGCGACGGAAGGTGGGGGTGGAGGAGGGGTGATTTTGAAATACAATAAAGAAATTAATTGAAGTTAATGTCATTACACTTAACATGAATATATGTATAGTATGTATAAATCACTAATTGTTACACAGTTTACGTATTAACCTACACCTTTTAAAATATGCATCGATTTGTTTTAAGTACTAACTAAAAAACGGCTGGTTTATATATTTTTTTTCTTAAAATTAATTTATACTGGACAAACTAAGAGAAAGTAAAACTAATATTCGATATCCTGTGGACAATGAGGACAGTCATATGGCAGTGTAAATCTATTACTATTATATTATTAAAGGGGCACAGGCTTGATTTGTTTCGGACAATCATCCGACAGCCTCAAACACATGAAATCTTTTGTTTAGCTAATCAGACATAGTTTACAGAGCTTACCTTTGAAATTTGAGCCTTCAAATCCATAGGTATACATATTTATCCGTGTTTGAAAATCATAATGTCTTAAGATATTATGAACGTCCCGCCATATTGGAAAATCAAAGAGTTATAAATAGACTACTGCGCAGGCCCACACGGATAAAACAAAAAGAAAGTACATGTAATAACAATTGTAGATTTTGTCAACAGGACACACAATTTTCAGACTGACTGAAGACCAGCCGCGTACAGCACGGAAAAAAATAAAAAGTGAAATTTTTGAGGTATATTTCAAGGTATTTTGCGATTTTCATAGAGCTTGAGTATTTCTGAGGACTGTTTAAATGTAACAAAGGCCCAAAACGACCCCTAAAAATCAAGATTGTGCCCCTTTAATAATAAATTATGCACAAATATAAATATGATTAATGTTATTTATAATAAATTATGTACAAATATAAATATGATTAATGTTATAGTTCTTATAATATACAGTTGTCTAGATATACATACAAATCGTTGCAATCACTAATCAAACAATTATCTTTACCCATAATAAACTTTCCTTTTCATTTCTACTTGTACTTGGTTCAATAAAAGAACACAATGACCAACTTGAATTTGGTGTAAAGACCTCTTTGACAATTCCATGCACATTTGTTAATTCCATTGACTACACTGTTACCAGCTCCCCCTCCCCCTTCCCCGCCCTTACCTGTACTATTGTTTCTTTATAAAGAGTACCATCTATACATGTTTTTTTTTTATAAACCAGTTTTATTATTGCCTCCGGTTTATTCTTTCTATCTTCTTTCAATATTCTAAACAGTTTTCTTCAATTTTCTTTCGCAAATTGTTCATAAGCTTCATAATTTAAGCCCTTAAGGGTCTCTATGCAATAAAGTTTTCTTTTATTCTCCTACTTTGAAACTGAACACATATTTTCCTGTTTTCTGTGTTTCTTTAGTTTTATCAATAAACCTGTTAACTATCTCCATTTGTAATTCTGCAACTTCATCATTGGGTATTTTAAAAGATTACCGTGTCTTAGAATGAATATGAAAAAAATTTTAAACCTGACCAAAAAGGGTATATATTCATCAGTATATCATGCTGCGATAAATAACAATATAACAGAATTCTTTTATAATCCGATAAATCCAGAAAACTAAGTAATTAAGTATAAAAATGCAATCGATTATTGCAAAACGCTTAATGAATTTAATAAAATACAACTCCTTTGAACCACAGAAAAGATTCCCTAGGGAATAAATAAGAGTACAGCTCAGTAATTTGATTAAGCGTTTTTATTTATGACTTAGTTTTGTGAGTTTTCCAGATTTTTAGGGCAATTCTGTTACATTATGACACAAGGTAAGTTCACTGATAAATATATAATCATATTGACCATTCATGAGAATTCAAATTTAATGTTTTTAAGACGCTGGTATCACTTTAAGGACTTCAGAAATAAAACATCTTACCTGTCTCTCTCAGTTTTCTTAGCCTCTTTCATTCTTTCTACAGTTTTGGTATTTTTTGTTTAGTAATCTTCAATATCTGAGTTCTGTCAGATATGATTCTTGTTCCTTGTACCATATATCCAATACTAGTATCCTTCCGTATTTTTAAATATTTATCTTGTTTAGGTTTGCACTTTAAATCTCAGTTGTTCAAATATCTGGTTAATGTTTTTAATTTTGTCAAACAACTCCATGGTGTTATTGAGTATGTGCTGCACCCAGATTGGTACTTCAGAGTTGTGGTCATGTTGGTTTCCGTTGTTAGCCATTTTGAACGTCCATTATTAGTTGCACCTGTTTAGGCAACATTAAATTTTGAATTCAGATTATCTCTGACTATATTTTAGGTTTTCATTGTAAATATCACTTCCGTTTTGTATAAACGAGAAAATACTTCCGATAATTCCAGAAAAACAAGACACAATCCGCCATTTGGTTGGGCTGCCTTGGCGGCAACCAATTTCAGTTTGGCGCTTCCTGGTCGACTCATTCAACGTTTGATTTGATATTCCCCGATGCCAATAGTTTTTAAGTCACAAAGTCGACACCTTTATATCTAACATTTCATATTTAAGCTGTAAGCACTATAATAGCTTAGCCGAAAAATGGTGAACCATGAAGTGATTATACCACATGTATAATGGTATGCTATCAAATGGTTACATTATAACAATCATTATAACTTAAACTTTAGGACTCTTTGAAGACCAAGACACACGTTTCACGCATGATTCATTCGAATTCTTCGTTTTTTCAAAGGTCTTATTACTTTGTAAATGATAGTCTTCAGAAATGTTAATATCTAGTTATAAACCTTTACTGGTTACTTTTATCCAGCTATGATTGAAATCAATCATTGTTTTTTGTTTTTTTTTGTTGTTCAATATGAGCTACATCTAAACCAACGTAGGCTGTTTTTATGATTAAATGAATATTAACTTCTTCATATTGCCTTTGACAGCTGTTTGAATTCAATTTAACCTATCAGTTTCATAAAGACATTCAATTTTAGTTCACTGTAATATTATAGAAAATTCCATTTAATAGGTATAACTTCAAATCAAATTTTTATAAAATCGTGCGGATATTTAGGCTGTCGTTTTCTTTAATTGCAGACGTTCTGTAAAGTACACTTGGTGATACGGCTCGCAGTTGGGAAAATACAATTTTTTAAATGTACAGTCGATTTATGCGTTTTCACAATACACATATATACGTTATCTGTAAAAATATTACAAATATTATAGATTAGTCCGTCAAAGACGAAAAACAGTCCGAACGCTTATATTTTTAGTTATAATATTCGGTGTGTGTTGGTTACCGTATTATGTGGTTAATATTTGGCTTGACTTTAACACATCTTCGCCTTGGGCTAACGCTGTTATTAACTATGTGTACCCTTTGGTACAACTTTTGGCATTATCTAATTCTACTATTAACCCGATGTGTTATTGCTTCTTTACTAACGGCTTCAGAAGAGCTTTTTTGAACATGTGTTGTCGAAAGAAAAGAAGAACAAATAATGGAACCATAATTACGGTTCGCTATAAGTGCCCACTAAGTGATGAAAGTGCATTTGAAAGTGTTGAAACTGTGTTATCATAAAAACTTTGTCATTCAATTTAACACTTTGTATATTGTGCTACTCGAGGCTATATTTCATGTAGTAACTCATGATGACATTGTATATTCTGTATCGCCAATTGTACACACTCATTTATAGAGCTACACAGGTGTCTTATTTTTTGAATGTTTCGTTTCATTAACGATATAAACGATATAAGTGCGAATAGATGCTAGGTAGTGTTTGGCTTAGAGTCCTTTAAAGGATTATCAGTGCAGCAGAAATAAGGGGCGTGTAGTTTCTGTATCTATTCTTAGAGATTTGAACCTTATACATGTAAATAAAAAATTTCATTTCATTTCGATTCTATGAGGTTTAATGTTTATCGTTTTTAGTTTTTCCATTAAATCTTAAAGATTGGAATTTACAGTTATTTATTAAACGTTATATGCTTATAACTTTATGACATTTCGTCAATATAAGATATATTTAAAAGATAATTCGGTAGCTATTTTCATAATATATAAATATATATTCCGGATTATTGTATTTTGTAATTTGGATTTTATTTGCTTTATAAATGATATTTGAATTATGTAAGATGATGAATAAACAAAAGGAAATAAACGAAACGAAATCTTAAAATCTCAAAATCTCTGTTTTTGAATCATATTTCAATGGACGTTTGCAAAGATGGTAAAAAGATGAAATTCTGTACAAATCTGTGAAATTAGGCCTTTTTAAATTTGTTGCAACTCTGTTGAGAACATGATTTAACATAAGACTAGTACAGTTTTAATACGATCTATATTTATATTGCCTCTTTCATGGGACAATAGGGGATTGTCCCTGCAACATTGTGTCTTTCCAGCACGTGCCTATGCCAGGAAATCACGTTTTTCTATTTAACAAGTCTGTCTGAAACTGATAATTCAAGGCATGCTGTATAAATATATGATTATCACATCGTTACAACATATTATCAGAATTGTCAATTTGATGAAAATACATCAACTGGTGGCATTTTAATGGTGTTTTTTTTCGCATGCAAAGTTCATTAGCGTTCATTTACAAAATTAATAATAAAATTGTTTACAGCGAAGCGACGGAAGGTGGGGGTGGAGGAGGGGTGATTTTGAAATACAATAAAGAAATTAATTGAAGTTAATGTCATTACACTTAACATGAATATATGTATAGTATGTATATATCACTAATTGTTACACAGTTTACGTATTAACCTACACCTTTTAAAATATGCATCGATTTGTTTTAAGTACTAACTAAAAAACGGCTGGTTTATATATTTTTTTTCTTAAAATTAATTTATACTGGACAAACTAAGAGAAAGTAAAACTAATATTCGATATCCTGTGGACAATGAGGGACAGACCCTTTCTTCTCATGATAGATGAACATTTCTAACTGTTTCCTTGGCTAAACTATACGCAGATATTCGCAAACGAATCTTTTTTTCTAAGTCATATGGCAGTGTAAATCTATTACTATTATATTATTAAAGGGGCACAGGCTTGATTTGTTTCGGACAATCATCCGACAGCCTCAAACACATGAAATCTTTTGTTTAGCTAATCAGACATAGTTTACAGAGCTTACCTTTGAAATTTGAGCCTTCAAATCCATAGGTATACATATTTATCCGTGTTTGAAAATCATAATGTCTTAAGATATTATGAACGTCCCGCCATAATGGAAAATCAAAGAGTTATAAATAGACTACTGCGCAGGCCCACACGGATAAAACAAAAAGAAAGTACATGTAATAACAATTGTAGATTTTGTCAACAGGACACACAATTTTCAGACTGACTGAAGACCAGCCGCGTACAGCACGGAAAAAAATAAAAAGTGAAATTTTTGAGGTATATTTCAAGGTATTTTGAGATTTTCTTAGAGCTTGAGTATTTCTGAGGACTGTTTAAATGTAACAAAGGCCCAAAACGACCCCTAAAAATCAAGATTGTGCCCCTTTAATAATAAATTATGCACAAATATAAATATGATTAATGTTATTTATAATAAATTATGTACAAATATAAATATGATTAATGTTATAGTTCTTATAATATACAGTTGTCTAGATATACATACAAATCGTTGCAATCACTAATCAAACAATTATCTTTACCCATAATAAACTTTCCTTTTCATTTCTACTTGTACTTGGTTCAATAAAAGAACACAATGACCAACTTGAATTTGGTGTAAAGACCTCTTTGACAATTCCATGCACATTTGTTAATTCCATTGACTACACTGTTACCAGCTCCCCCTCCCCCTTCCCCGCCCTTACCTGTACTATTGTTTCTTTATAAAGAGTACCATCTATACATGTTTTTTTTTTATAAACCAGTTTTATTATTGCCTCCGGTTTATTCTTTCTATCTTCTTTCAATATTCTAAACAGTTTTCTTCAATTTTCTTTCGCAAATTGTTCATAAGCTTCATAATTTAAGCCCTTAAGGGTCTCTATGCAATAAAGTTTTCTTTTATTCTCCTACTTTGAAACTGAACACATATTTTCCTGTTTTCTGTGTTTCTTTAGTTTTATCAATAAACCTGTTAACTATCTCCATTTGTAATTCTGCAACTTCATCATTGGGTATTTTAAAAGATTACCGTGTCTTAGAATGAATATGAAAAAAATTTTAAACCTGACCAAAAAGGGTATATATTCATCAGTATATCATGCTGCTATAAATAACAATATAACAGAATTCTTTTATAATCCGATAAATCCAGAAAACTAAGTAATTAAGTATAAAAATGCAATCGATTATTGCAAAACGCTTAATAAATTTAATAAAATACAACTCCTTTGAACCACAGAAAAGATTCCCTAGGGAATAAATAAGAGTACAGCTCAGTAATTTGATTAAGCGTTTTTATTTATGACTTAGTTTTGTGAGTTTTCCAGATTTTTAGGGCAATTCTGTTACATTATGACACAAGGTAAGTTCACTGATAAATATATAATCATATTGACCATTCATGAGAATTCAAATTTAATGTTTTTAAGACGCTGGTATCACTTTAAGGACTTCAGAAATAAAACATCTTACCTGTCTCTCTGTTTTCTTAGCCTCTTTCATTCTTTCTACAGTTTTGGTATTTTTTGTTTAGTAATCTTCAATATCTGAGTTCTGTCAGATATGATTCTTGTTCCTTGTACCATATATCCAATACTAGTATCCTTCCGTATTTTAAATATGTATCTTGTTTAGGTTTGCACTTTAAATCTCAGTTGTTCAAATATCTGGTTAATGTTTTTAATTTTGTTTCACAACTCCATCGAGTTATTGAGTATGTGCTGCACCCAGATTGGTACTTCAGAGTTGTTGTCATGTTGGTTTCCGTTGTTAGCCATTTTGAACGTCCATTATTAGTTGCACCTGTTTAGGCAACATTAAATTTTGAATTCAGATTATCTCTGACGATATTTTAGGTTTTCATTGTAAATATCACTTCCGTTTTGTATAAACGAGAAAATACTTCCAATAATTACAGAAAAACAAGACACAATCCGCCATTTGGTTGGGCTGCCTTGGCGGCAACCAATTTCAGTTTGGCGCTTCCTGGTCGACTCATTCAACGTATGATTTGATTTTCCCCGATGCCAATAGTTTTTAAGTCACAAAGTCGACACCTTTATATCTAACATTTCATATTTAAGCTGTAAGCACTATAATAGCTTAGCCGAAAAATGGTGAACCATGAAGTGATTATACCACATGTATAATGGTATGCTATCAAATGGTTACATTATAACAATCATTATAACTTAAACTTCAGGACTCTTTGAAGACCAAGACACACGTTTCACGCATGATTCATTCGAATTCTTCGTTTTTTCAAAGGTCTTATTACTTTGTAAATGATAGTCTTCAGAAATGTTAATATCTAGTTATAAACCTTTAGTGGTTACTTTTATCCAGCTATGATTGAAATCAATCATTGTTTTTTTTTTTTTTGTTCAATATGAGCTACATCTAAACCAACGTAGGCTGTTTTTATGATTAAATGAATATTAACTTCTTCATATTGCCTTTGACAGCTGTTTGAATTCAATTTAACCTATCAGTTTCATAAAGACATTCAATTTTAGTTCACTGTAATATTATAGAAAATTCCATTTAATAGGTATAACTTCAAATCAAATTTTTATAAAATCGTGCGGATATTTAGGCTGTCGTTTTCTTTAATTGCAGACGTTCTGTAAAGTACACTTGGTGATACGGCTCGCAGTTGGGAAAATACAATTTTTTAAATGTACAGTCGATTTATGCGTTTTCACAATACACATATATACGTTATCTGTAAAAATATTTACCATTACTCTTTTTAGTTAGAACCAGTCCATTGCATCCGATACTTAGTTATTTCTTGTCTGGGGTGTTAGTATCGGGTGTCCATATTTGCGGGTTTTTTTTCCTTTTGCGTAAGATTTTGGAGCGATTACTCCTGGAGGCAATTCAAAACGTACGCGGGATAGTATACAGACAAAGGAAATTCCCAAGTAATCAGGAAATGACGCCAGAACATATTTTAAAAAGGGCTTTCCCTAGTCAATGGACTTCAGTTCTAGACACAATTTCAAAGTGGTGTGTAAAGAAATAAAAAGAAAGAAACAACTATATTTTACAAGGATAACAACTTGGGTTCACAAGTCCGCCTTGACAGGGATCCTTTCTACCAGTTGGTCCTTGGCCAAACCTTTGGCATTGATCTTTCGCGGATTATCCGTACCCATTTACAGCTGGGTGGACTAGAAACTTTCAAACGCCGATCGAGAAAATTTTCAATGCATCCAAGCAAATGGCGTCATGACGCAAAATAACAAAGTAACGCTCTAACTGCTGTGCTAAAGAACCCCACAATCCCATAATCTGTGGTTTATTGTGCTATTTATTATAATGAGTAAACCGGGAGACTTCCGGGAAATCAACAACAACAACTTATCTGTGTCTTACAGTAAAGTTGTGTGTATTGTCATAGCAGAACTCAATATCACATTATATATCAGTGGATTGTCAAAAGAAAGAACGGACTGATTCACATTAAGACAAAAGGCATACAGGTAGCGATAAAGGATAAATAGACGTTGGACGCCTATAAATATTAAATGTTTACAGGTATATCTGCAAATACCCTCGACCAAAACCTAACTAAGTGTTGGTATTGCAAAAAAAATGCCTGAAACGCTGCTATATCTATTTGTAGTGTGTGACAAATTGTCACCATTGCGGAATAGCTTTTGTCACTACATGTCAAGCACCCTTAGAAAACCCATTCAGCTACATGAATTCGCCAGATTCATGGCAGGGATTGGCCGTGAATTGTTCCCCCATATGTACAACTATTTCAACACTATATGGACAAATCGTACAGCACCAAAGCCTGTCGGTGATATGATCGATACTCTCTTGTACCGATTGTTGGAGATATCACCTTTGCTATTATCATAAGACCATTTTCATTTCAGCTTTATCTGTGATACATCATCACATACATACATCACATCACATCACATATCCCTTTTAATTACATATATTTTACTTATATCTACATATTTATAATTTATTTCATTTACGTATATACATTTATCATCTCCATAAATTTATAATTATTTTTATATATCATTTATATAGAGAATTTATTTATATACAGAATATTTTTATATATACAGAATTCATTTATATCTACAGAATCCATATATATATACATAATATTTATATCTACAACTAATTATGTATACACACTTATATTAATATTTTATCTATATGCATTTAGAAACATCATGGTAGAAATAGAAAAACAAAAAAAAATGCATACAAATAAGGTTACACGATGAAGATCACTCACTATACCTTTCCTGGATCCTTTTAAGATTTTTATCTTCTATTGAAACTGAAGGGTATAGGTGAGCAGTGGATATACTAAGAATATAAGTTACCATTTAGTGTGTTCACCTGTCACTTGATCGGAGTGTGGGTGGGTTAGCGGATAGAAAAAAAAACCTAACCAGAACAAGAATCTAAACGAACTTTATACCTTGTTGAAATAAATACTCATCAGCACATGTCAAATTGTAACCTCTCAAGAATGTTCTTGAATTCTCTCCACGAGAATGATTTAACATTTAAGCCTGTTAAGAGTTCATTTATTCTTGCACGTTGTTGCCATAGAACTATAAAGCTTTGGTAAAGAAACATGTATATTTGGCCGCCGGATCATCTTTTGTTGACAAGTTTCTGGTTGCACTTATTTGACCCTGAAGATCGTGTTTATCGCTGCGAGACAGATCGAATGATTTCTCTAGACATTTGATCTATTTTCGTCAATCGATGATATTTTTACAATATATAATTTAAAAAACATAATGAATTATAGTAATAAACCTTTTAAGACCATGTATCGACATTTTCGTTTGTTAATTTGATTCTTGAACATATATTCACATTAACAAGAAATGTACGCAAGTTTCATTATTTATTCAAAAACCACCCCATACTATTTCAATATGTCTTTTTTTTATTTATGACAGAGTCTCAAGAAATGACCCAATTTTCAAACGCGGATATTAATTATAGACACTAGGATTTGAAGATTCAAATTTAGATTGTGAGTTGTGAACTTTTTAACAAAATGTTCCTTTCTAGATTAAAATATGATTGGTCAACCGAATGACAAACCTGATTCTATAGATCAAATATCCCATGGCCAATTTTATCACAGAAGCGATATATATTGAACTGACTCTTCTACATCATCAAACTTTTGTTTAGTTGTCTTCTTTGAACCGTTATAACCAGTTTATAGTCAGGTTTCACAGCCTATACCATTTCTTCAATGTTATACAATAAAGCATTGAACAGTCGCCCTTTCAAAGCAGTCACCACTTCTTACGAACGAGAAAGAGAAATTGATTAATAGCTTAGGATTCTCTGTAATATTGGTAATGATATAGAAACTGGTCGTACATAAGAAGAAAAGAAACAAATGCTATATTTTGCAAGGAGAACGACTTCTTAGTTCTTAGTTTGGGTTCTTTTCTATAAAAACCCTCTCGCATCGATCTTTCTCCGATAATTCGTACATATTCGTATTAACTACAGCTGAGTCAAGATGACCTATGCATGACCACCTTACACACGCCGAGTTCGGAACCCGCAACCGCCACAGCTCGACCAACGGATTCCTTGTGCGGTGTTATGTCTTACCATAGATTTCGTATAAGTATAAGTAAGTCATGTATATAATCACCAGGTGTCTCTGTAGAGTATAATCTCTATCTCAGACTATATATTCATTTAAAGATTCAAAGTAGTATTGAACAAAAGCTTCTAAGCGCATATTTTCAAAATAACTTAGTTTAATGGATTATGAATTCTTTTTTCTGTCCATAGTTTTGAAACCCGGTAAGTCAACTGATGAACAAGGATTAAATTGTCTAAGGTGTAATATAGGCTAATTCAAGAGATACTGAAATAAATGAAAACATAATATAAGTCCGACGGATTTATAAAAATGTTGGCTTTTGCTATAATGGTTCATTCCCGGGAAGTCAAAGTCAAAGTTCCCTTGGGTCAAAACTATAAAAAATGGTGACTTCACGTGACTTCACGGGAATTTCGTCAAAAAATGGATTTTGAGAAAAATAGTCTTATTGTTTGTTATCATAGTACACTTATACCGATCTAATCGGGTTATAGCCAATTAAACAAAATATTTTTATAAATTATTTATTACATTTATTTCAGTTCCAGTTAAAACTCGTAAATAGTAACTGCATTATTCAAATACCGCTGTCTGCTTTGAATTGGTCTAGATTCCAGAGTCTTGTACTTTCTTTTTGGGAGAAGGTTGTTTATGACCGGCAGCATACTGAACCATCCGTATCTCAATAACATCCTGTTCTACCTTCAAGAAATTCTATATTTCAAATATATTGGGGTGTGCTTTACCAATCAGTTTCTTGACACGACTATGCCAACCTTCTAAATTGTTATTAGTCCTGGGTAAATCTGAGCCGTAACAGTTCCAGTCATGCAATACATGCGCGACCTCCAACGATTGAACGTAGTCGGCAAGCCCCACCAATCTGGGGTTGTTTAGCATTCATGAACACCTCCTCTACCATATTACTTGGCACAATTGGAAGAACTGAAGTGAGTGAGTGAGTGACACCTACAATTGGTCATGTTAATATAAATTAGTGAACGATTGTCATGAAGTTATGTCACTGTTAATGAGCTCTTAACACCTTTAATCTCGTGGCGGCATAACTTTAAATCATCAAAGAAAACAAAACGGTGACTACCCAGGAATTGGAAATTTTCTAGCGGTGACTTCCCGGGAAGACACCTTGCTAACATAGATACGAGTAATTCAAGAAATATGTTAATCTAATATTGCGAAATTTCAATCTGATTAGACCAATAATCACCGCCAATGTCAATCATGCTGACTTTTTGCCCAGTGCTACAAACAAAAACATAACACCAACTTTAATCAAATCAGATTTATGTCTAGATCTTTTTTGGGGGGGGTATTAAATTATAGAATTTTGTAAGAAAAATTTGTTTTTCTTAAATTTGCATTTTGAAATCACTTGAAACGTTAATCGAAAACAATTTCTCGAAACGTTTTATTTTTATCGCAATATCAAGTAGAAACTAATATTCATTGTATTGAACTTATTTTGTTTAATGGGAAGATGCATCATTTTATGCTTGTAAAGTGCCAATTATATAAAAAAGAAACCTTCTATTTGCTAACCCGACTTTAAAACCAATTGAAAATTTAAAAAATTCTATTATGGGGTGATTCCAATTTTAATGAATGAAAACCCCCCTAAGTTATTAAACATTTTTCAATTATATTTTAAAACAAACAAAAGCAGATATACAAATGAATGAAACAATAAACCTGTCTAATTCCCGAATTTTTAAACTTGAATTGTGTGGGGTTATTGCCTCTTTTGTTTCTCTTACCTTAGATCTGGACCCAAAATTTTTTCAAATTTTCCTGTGTACTTTGATGTTTGATTTTAAAAAGGGCTTTGGTCACGATGTTGACCATGGTATGAATTTTGTAATATGCTAATGGTTCAACGAAAAGTAAGTTTTACAACAACCCTTTTTACCTTAATCCATTTGAAAAATTTCAAATGACATTTATGTTTAAATCAATCAAAAATCATTGCAGTTATTTCGTTTTAAAAAAAGGGGACAGAAACACCAGCCTTACGAAGGGATGTTAAAGCGGTCAAGGTATACTAACCAAAGAAATCATGCCTAGTGTAGGGGGCCCGAAGGTACAGAATTAAGAGAAATTATCAAAAATATGAGCTAATTTGCAAATTTGTAAAATTTTAATTAGGCTTTTTAATGAAGCGGAAAATCACATAATTATAAATAAGTTGTCTTTATGATTTAAGACAAACAATAAACAGATCATACAAATGAACAAACAACCTGGGTTTGGACGATCCTGTCTACATTCTGAGCATTATACCAAATAAATGTCTTGTAATAACATCGTCACCAGTGGCGCATTGCCTCTTTTGTATTAACTGCAGATTAGATCTGGACCAAATTTCTTACCAAGCATATTTCCGGCGATCAAAAACTTTGATGTCTTAAAAAGATAACAAGGTCTAGGTCATCGATGTTGACATGCGTATGAATTTCCTGTGAAAAAAAACAAACTGCTAATCGGACCTTGACAACGAAACGTAAGCTGTTTACAACAATCCCGTTTTTCCTTAATTATTTGACACAATTTCTTAACACTGACATTTCATCGTTGTGAAATAAACACCATAAGCATCATTGTTCAGTTCATGAGTACCGTACTATGTTAACTATAACAATCAAGGAACCGAGACAGCCAAGACAGCCCAGACAAACATAATGAACGAAGGTGATGTTGAAAGCGGTCAAGGTTTCCAACCAAAGTCAAATCATGTACCTAGTGTAGGGCCTGAAGGTACAGACATTAAGAGAAATTATCATTGATGTTACACGATGTGTTAGCTACAGTCGTCTTCTAATTATACCAATTCTAACTCTTCGGCTATTTTAGATGGTCATTTCAGCGGCAAGAATCACATAAAATGAAATAATTTTGTGCCCTTTCCTCACAGTATGTAGAATTTACGTAGCAGATTAATTTCACTACATTTTTGGCAATTTTGGCATACTAGTATACCTATACTTAAACCTAGTAAATAGTTTTGGACTGCATGATATGTTGAGTTACATCTCGGATTTTGATGTTAATTGTTTAGTTAATTTGAGGACCTACTCCCAACTTTCCATCTCTTCTTCCTTTCCCTATCTACCCCTTATAATCTTCTTTATCTCTACTTCCATTGTCTATCTCTCCGGCCTCTCTACCCGATAACCTTCTTCCTCTCTACATCCAACTGCCTATCTCTCCTGCCTCTCTACCTGATAACCTTCTTCCTCTCTACTTCCCACTGTTTCTTCGGCATCTCTAGCTGATAACCTTCTTCGCTCTAATTCCCACTGACTGTTTCTTCTGCCTCTCTTCCTGATACCCCCTTCCGCTCTAATTCCCATTGACTGTTTCTTCTGCCTCTCTATCTAATACCCTCCTTCCGCTCTAATGCCCATTGACTGTTTCTTCTGCCTCTCTTCCTGATACCCCCCTTCCGCTCTAATTCCCATTGACTGTCTCTTCTGCCTCTCTATCTAATACCCTTCTTCCGCTTTCCTACCGACTGCCAATCTCTTCTGCCTCTCGCCCTGATACCCTCCTTCCGCTCTACTTCCGACTGCCTATCTCTTCTGCCACTTTCCCTGATACCCTCCTTCCACTCTAATTCCCATTGACTGTTTCTTCTGCCTCTCTCTCCCGCCTCTCTACCTGTTACCCTCCTCTCGCTCTACTTCCGACTGCCTATCTCTTCTGCCTCTCCCCCTGATACCCTCCTTCCGCTCTACTTCCGACTGCCTATCTCTTCTGCCTCTCTCCCCGATACCCTCTTTCCGCTCTACTTCCGACTGCCTATCTCTTCTGCCTCTCTTCCGCTCTACTTCCGACTGCCTATCTCTCTGCCTCTCTCCCTGATACCCTACTTCCGACTGCCTATCTTTCTGCCTCTCTCCCCGATACCCTCCTTCCGCTCTACTTACAACTGCCTATCTCTTCTGCCTCTCTCCCGCTCTACTTCCGACTGCCTATCTCTCTGCCTCTCTCCCTGATACCCTACTTCCTCTCTACTTCCCACTGACTGTTTCTTCTACCTCTCTACCTGATAAGTTTTTAGTGGGTCACTGATGTAATTAGGTCACGAAAACTGAAACCTCCCTCGCTTCTTCCCACTGTCTATCTTTATACATACATAGTCCCACAATACACCATCTACGTAGATAGATTCCGTGCTGTGTTTAATAACATTAAACCTGGAAATCCTTTGGGAGATAATCAAGAAAGGTTTATCATTGATATATACAGTTAAAGGAAATATAGTGACATTAATATTCCCGTCTGGCGTACACTAGATTAGTTTTATTGAAAATTAAATCGTTGATAGAATATAGATAATGAAAAGGTCATCAATGTTCGTTAAAAGTGTCTTGCTACATTTATAAGGATAACATACGACTAAGGTCATTGACCTGTACAATTGGCATCTCGGTGAAATTGTAATGTGATAATCTCGCATGCTGTAATTACATATGAGAACCCTATACTGATAGTTTCTGAACGTTGGAAGGTCCGTACCCAACCTTAAACAGGAACATTACGTCAGATTTTAAATCTAAAAAAAAATGATATCTTTGATTTAGCTCGGGCGGTAAAGCCAATTTTCCGTCAAAAAAAAAAAAAGAATTGCTGACAATTATGAACGTATTTCGACAACCTCAGAACATTATGGAGGTCAAATTTGCAATTGCCAACATCTAGGTAATATATTGAATTTCATATTACTTAGTTTACAAAGTGATATACTAATTAGGTCACACTTTCCGTAGCTGTAAGAGATGGCGACAAATATATAAATTATCAATTATTGCTATGTTTAAGTACAAATATCTCTGTGAATTATTGAATTAGGACAAATAAAAAAAATGCCACATTTGAACATCTTTTAACCTAATTTTCAAGGTCATAGATTAAGTGGGTAGACCTAATTTGAAAAATTCTCCGGTCGGAGAAAGAACTTCCGTTTTGTTTTATTTGATAATTATTAGTAATTATTCTAAGGTTACCTATCTAGTCAAAATGTCTGTACCTATTACCAGTTCGTCTGCAAACTCGTCCGAGAATCGTAAAATCGTCGCAATACGTAAAAAATATTCGTACATACAAGTACAAGTAGAGTGGCGGTTAAGAGGAGAGGCGTGTAGATTGGACGTTAATCTCAATGGCAGGTTTTGCCCACAAAGACAGGTTTCTATGGAAGCCGATAGCGGCCATTTGTTAACCGCGACTTGGCGAGTTAGCGACTTGTCGAGATGGCGACTTTGAAATCCGGCGACTTGTCGAGTTGGTGACTTGGCGACTTTGAAATCCAACTCGCCAAGTCGCCAACTCGCCAACTCGACAGGTCGCCAAGTCGACAAGTCGCCGGATTTCAAAGTCATCAAGTCGACAAGTCGCCGGATTTCAAGGTCGCTAAGTCGACAAGTCGCCAAGTCGCCATTTCGAATTTCCGGCGACTTGTCGAGTTGGCGATTTGTCGAGTTGGCGACCTTGAAATCCGGCGATTTGGCTACTTTGAGACATTGAAAAAAAGAGGATGGCCGCTATCGGCTTCCATAGGTTTCGCTTGTTTCGTTCAAATCCTTTTTGGTCACCTGCTTTCAGTCGGTTACATGGTTATCAATGCGACATCCCATACACAGATTAAACATAGCAAGTAATGTCTAGACATAATCTCAAGCGCATTGCAGTAATCGGATAAAAACAAAATGGTATTATGATAGTCCCGCACCTAATGAAAATTAATGGTTTTATCGGAATCAATCTATTAAGTAAATCAAGGGATTATTTTTGCTGCAGGGTTGATATCATATTATGAATTATGTGTTGACAGGATATATGAAATATGTCAGGGAAATTAGAAAGCTTTCATACCAAAGACCTGGCAATTATGATCTTGCTTAATATATATATTTATCGTAATTCCATACATTATTATCAATTATTTTGATATGCCACATTAGCCTATTTCTTAATAAACCAATTTATTACAGTGGCTCATTAAGACTATCATATCTTCGATAATTTATAGTCGTACATCAACAGACTGACGTGGAGATTCCTCGATGACTGGAAAAGAGTAAGCTAATGCCACTAACCTGAACTTTCGCTCATTACACGTGCATGGTTAATGTCAAACCTTAGAAGCTCAAAATGGTAAGCAAAAAAGGTCGTGAAAAAATCATTTCGTACGGAATCAATCTTGTTATCTTAGTTTACTATTTTCTATTACTTGTCAACCATTTTTTATGAGATGCAAGCCCCCCCCCCCCCCGCCACCTTAGCGAAATGTGTCCTACCCCCCCCCCCCCTCAACTTTTGGCGGTTAAATTACCCCAGAGGACAAGCTCCACAGACTCAAAGCCACCGGAGGAGAGTCTAGGAAGTGTTTTTCGCAGGGAGATTTCGAAAATTAGGATCAATTTTTGTGCATCTAGCCATCTCCTTACACGGGGGCGCCCCCTTATCTTGGATAAGCTTTGAAACACAATACGAAACCACAAATACAATATTTCAATAAAGTGCCTTTATATCTCTCGATGCTCATTGTTCGAAGTATATTCCCTATTCTCCTATTTCCTCCTCCTTCTAACCCCCGACCCACCCAATTCCTTCTTCCTATTAATAAAATCCCCCCCCCCCTGGGGTTTCAAATAGACTCCGATTGAGAAGCACTGATCTCCGAAAGGAATGCTGAGAAAAGGGTTTTTGAACCCCCCGACCCACCCAATTCCCCCTTCCTATCAATCAAATCCCCCCCCCCCCCAAAGACTTTTCAACCACCTTGGGGCTTCAAATAGACTCCGATTGAGAAGCACTGATCTTGACTCTCTGAAAGGAAGCTGAGAAAACGGTTTTTCATCAATCGTATGGTGTGGATTAGATGTTCAGACTAAGCAAATCCTTGACATGGAAGGAAGGTAATGTATCATTACGGAAACAACTAAAAACCTTGTTTTGCTGTTGGACTATCTACGTTTTTGGATTTAAATTCAAATTTAAATAATGTCGGTCTGTGTTTGAAACGTATAGCCTATAAACAGGCCTGTAGTCATACATGATTTTTTCGGAGGGTAAGGAGTATATCCCGAGGGGCAAGTGTTATGTTTTTGTTGAAGTAATAAAATTGGTTGGTTGTCCGATTCCTTTCAGGGAGCAATCAACTTTTTTGAGGGGGGGGGGATATTACACCACTCCCTCCCTGCACCCCTTTCAGTCTTTTGCACCCATGTTACCATGTAGCTCACAAAATTGAGACATAGGAATTGTGTTTGCGGTGCGGTGCTATGCAAGTCCATTATTCTGGTTTCTCTGTATTACTTGAAGTAAGTAAGGGGTTCAACATCTATATATAATGTTTCATGGAATAAACCTACCTCACAAATAATCGTTCCGTATTGTAAAATAAAGTGTCAGTATGCTGAAATTCACATACTTGTTATGTTATATTTTAAAAATCATAATCGTAATTAAGACTTCGAATCTGGTGAAATGGTTTGAAGAAACAATTCATAACAATAGAGGTTTGTAACAATTTATTAAAAACACTGGTTGAACCGAAATCTTGAGATTTTTTGATGAACACTGCGATATAGGATTTAATATAAATTCTTATTCTAATGAAGTTGAAAGACACTTTAAGCTGTCCAGCAGACTTCCCTTTCTACTCTGAAAGTAGTATGGTAGCGAAATATCTTTATCTTGTACTCTTATCACTAATGAATAAAGAATTCAGTATTATTTTTTCTGATTCAGAATAATTAGTCCGGCGAAATTTTCCGGACCGGATACATGGACACCCTTCTCCAAATGAGCTAACTGGTATATTTAGATGTGGAGGAAGCGATGACTATTAATAGAAAAAGAGATAACGGAAATTAAATCAAATGAGTTGACGAATCGACAGTTCAACGTCAATCATAGATCATTATAGTTCGATTACTATTGATAAGAGATCATCAACAAAAAAAAACAAGTCAAATCAGATACCCCTTTATACAAAAATTAATGCATGGAGTTTTACATCCTACTTTTCTGCACCATATGGACCAAGGAAGACGGGTAAAGCCATAGTGTGCCAATGAGGAAAATTGGCTAGGACAGTGGCATTTAGTCTACTTTTTCATCACTGTTACCGTATGCAGTCTATAGCACACGGAGCCTCGGATCATTTTAGCATCCAACCAACTAGACGCTATTTTCATGTCAGCCCAAAAGAATTAGCGTGTCGCCATAAAATTTTGACTGTGTGTACCAATCTATATATTGCATTTTTTGTAATATTTATATATGCATATCTTTCCAATTCTATCCTAATGAACTGCAAATACATACTAAAATACTTGACCAAAAAGTGTATTTTTTTTTCAGTTCACCCAGCTGTAAATGGGTAAGGATAATCCGGGAAGGATCAATACCAAGAGGTTTGACCAAGGATCAGCTGGAAGAAAGGTACCTGTCATGCGGATTTGTGAAAATATGATCGTTCTTTCTTTCTTTTTTTAAAATCAAGCAAAGTTCATTAAACAATAACAATGCCTCGTTGACATTAATGGGGTAAAATACGTTTTAACATTAAAACAAATGATAAAATTGTTTTCAAAGTGACAGGTAGTTTTATCACAGGTCTTTCTATATTTGCAGCTGGTGTTTTAACTTCCCACACAATGTGTATTATGAACGATTTGATAGTCTTAAGCCCGAAGTCATTTCAGATTGTCGCCTTTTCTTTGCCAAACAGCATTCCTTGTTATATGGATTGCATACTTTTCCGAAAATAGAAAACTTGCTAGTTAGGGCCTACGTATTTCCATCATGTAGCTAGCAAGATACGATAGCTTAGTTTAATCATTTTAGGTCGACCTTCATATTTTAGCTTTAAGTAGGACACGATAGTCCAAAAGTACCACTCTGTTCTGTTTGCCAGTATGACACAATAGCTATGACCATCTGTTAACTGTTAAACACAATAGTTCCCGACAAGTATTATCTGCATACACGAAGGCACACTAATACTATATGTTACTACGTAGGACACGATAGTTTGTGTAGGGTACCAACTACTACGAATACCAACAACTACCTAGTTTGCTATATCAGCAGTTGCTGGAAGCGAACGTTAAATTGTCATCTACCAACCAACCAGTGTAGGATAGTGGGACTTGATAGTACGTGTGATAAAAGTTCGTGTCATATTTGTGCCAGAGTATCAAAGATATCATTAAACTTAATTAAAAAGTTTTTTGCTTTGTAACGTTTCGTGCTTTAGTCTACTATGTTTTATATCTTATCTTCTTGTGTTTAGATAAGGCACCCAGGGACTAATAGTATCGATTCATAGACCAGAAGTCATATGAATTCCTTTTTCTGTGCATTATTTTAAACGTAAGTTCATTGATACACGAGATTACAAAGAATCATTATTATTACATTTTGCCGTGATTTCCATTTAACCGCCAGAAGACTATAGATCCCGTTAGTACATAATTGAGGATCTGTTAATATATCATAAGTTTCTCTGACGTAATTATCGCAAAAGTATTTAAAGATATCTAAGAGCCATAAAGCTGCAATATCACAAGTCGAATTGAAAAACATTTCACTAAGAATTGGAACGGTGCATACCGATACTATTAGTGCACGGGAAATATATAAAGGTTTGGAAGAAGCTTTTTACAAACTGTAAACGTCATCTCATTTTCATCTTCCGTCTATCTGTATATCTCTAGGTTCGCTAGTCGGCATGGTACCACAGTGCTCTCTTTCTAGATTATTAAAATTAGCTAAAAGAGGATGACTAAATTTTGGTATTAATTGAAGTTTGAAGATGATAATTTGTTGTCAGAATGTTCGAAACGATAACTTTTCAAAATCAATATAGATAAGCTCATCTGTCGAGCCCCTGTGTTGCCGCGAAGTTACCTTGAAAACACCGAAAACTAAAGGAAATGGGACAAGAATTCATTCATAGAGGCAACTGTTATCATGAACAACTGGGCTTCTCTTGGTCTTCTCATTCTCCTTGGCTCGTGGACTCTCGAAACACAAGGAGGGTCACTGAAGCTTCTAGGATCATTCAAAGTACCTCATGCAGGGTTTGTAGAAGTCGTAGAAGATCGCCACAGTACCAACCCGAAGGATAAGTTCCATCTGTTTATATCAAGTTTCAACCCAATACCACTGACTACAGACTATGTCTATGAGGTAGCTCGCATTGGTAGTCAACTTGGTAATGTTGCTGGCATCAAACCAAAGGTAGCCACAACGACTGTAACTTGGCCAAATGAAGTAAATGAAGTACCAGGTAATTGTGAACGCTCTCTTCGTATCTTCCGTTGGCTCAGTGAATTGGTCGCTTGCTACAGGTGTGCAATCCGAACATGCAGCTCTAGAAGTTTAGTTTCGTTTTAAGTACTCCACTGCAATCTACGATCTGAGAATTTGTTTTCATCATAAACAGCTACTACTAAAAACGCTTTTAGTAAATATATCCTAGAGCTCCATCCTAAAGATATAGAAATCCTTCAGTGAAAAGAGAACTAGATTGATTAAATTCATAATTTACCATTACTTAAACCTGAGATGCGTTACATTTTTGTCTGATCATTGATGACTGGTGTCCGCCACAGACAAAACATAAAACATAAAACATGTATGCAGTAGATACACGTGTTGTAGAGACAATGCCCATTAATTAGATGCAATTCTACAATTTGTTGCATTTTCAGAATCGGTTTTTCATAAAAACATGTTGACTGTGTCGGGAGGTTTTCTGGTTCCCCTAAAGACTCATGGAATGATAGAACTGCTAGACTACTCTTCTGAACCACCAAAGGGACCTTATCGAATCACTGACGACGCTAGAGATTCCAAATGGTTTTATCACCGAGTGATGTGGTTGGACATGAATGGTGATGGAACACCAGATGCTGTGACTTGTAGAGCTGAAAAACCAGTCGTTTTCGGTAAGTTGAACGGAGCTCCTTTCTTGCTTTGAAAGAAGAGAACACAATGACAAATAGATGACAAATAGAAAGCTGCGACAGAAAATACTTAACATTAACTTGAGTTAAATATTGAAATGAGACCATAGGAAAATCTTTACTATTTTATGTTTGTCGTCTGAAATATAGCAAAACATGTTCTTTCTAACTAATGTTTCAGGGGAAAACCATAAGATGTACCATAGTGTACCTCTTCTTTGTTTTTGTCGTTGACAATTAACATATTGCTCCGTTATTTCAAGTTTGACCTTAGTTAAGAAACAGACAAACCACTTTATGCGCGCCAATCTAAAGAGTATATCTCAGTATCTCATTATGAAGTGATATGTGTGCAAAAACACACAAAAACTACTATGAACACTTGAAACATTGAAGGATAACTTGATAATTTGAGGTTCGATCCCGGAATTGGTCGATATCTACCTTTAACAACCTAGTTTCACATCGACAGTTGGAAATAAACAAAATGAACAAAAAGAGTAGGCAAATGTCCGAGACATATTTGCTATGTTGCACGTGGCATGCGTTACCGTCCATCATTTGCTTGATTTAAAGTAACAAAAAGCATCTGTGGGTTCTAATCTCGGTCGGTGTGTGAATGTCTGATGATCTTGAGTAAGTCATTTTATTTCCAGTCGACCCACCTTTAATGGGTTCGCATAATCCGGGAAAGACCCATGCCAAGAGATTCTGGATAAGGATCAGATGGTAGAAAGAATCCTTAATTATTGTGAATATAATTCTAAAATGTAGTTTAATATACGATTGTGAGAACATAATTCCAGTGATGTACCATCAACCAAAAATCTTAGAGCTTTCGATTTCATGTTCAACAAAGTATTTTAAGATCTACTGTAAGCGTGGAACAACAGCAACAGCTATTGTGTGATTAGGTTTGATAATTCTACATCCCTTTAGTACCTCTACATTTTTACATGTACATGTATATAACTCTGTTCGGTGTTAATTTGTTGATTTCTAGGTGGACCAAAAGGACAACTGATTTGGTACGAGAACCCTGGTGGAAGCAATGCTCTGAAGCACACATGGAAATCTCATGTTTTAGACAATGGGGCCGACGTTTATTTTGATATTGTGAAACTACCAACCCCTCAGGGTAAAATGGACTGTATTGTCACCGCTGGTTTCTTCTCAAAAAGCCTCAATATTTATTGGACAACAGATTCCAAAGGCCTATGGACTGATAAATCAAAGGTAATAAATTCTTTTCTTTTCGTGGCAAATGTCACATGCCAGCAAGAATGCTTTCAGAATGATATAGAGTTCTTATTTAATTTGGCTGATTTGCCCGAGACTATAAATCCCTCTGTATTTATTAGTATTGTTAAAAAGAATGTAGGATACCACATTATCAGATTAAGTTTGAAACACCCTTATGACTATTATCTGTTATTCATATATTTTGTGACCATATTGCTGTGATCAAATTTCCTTATGACCTTGTCATTATATACAAGTTGCTTATATTAGTATGGATTATCAACCATTATTACTGTGACTTTTTTTAAAAATTTCCCAATTAGTTAGGATTTATATTTTTTACCACTATGACTACTTAACTTTCGTACCATATTTCTGTGACCACTTTACTGTCCTTCCATATTTTGGTAATATAATGACCGTGACAGTTTTTCTGGTGCATAACTATCTCGTGAACACATTTTTAATTACTAAGGTGGGGCGAATGCTATCTAGAATACAGAAAACACGGTTGAAGATATTTTCTCGAAACAGTTCTCAAACAGAAATTCAATATGTACTACAAAAACACGGGGAAAATTTTTCTCGAAACGTATTCATTTCATAAGTCATAAGTCATGTAAACCCCCCACTTGAATTTGTCCTGTAATGTCAAAACCATATCCAGTTCAAAGGCAATAAAAATATGAAGTCCAATATTAAACGTCCGGGAACCATTGACCGGAAATTGGCCTGATTGATTAATATGCCCAACTTTTATGGAAGCCATATATTGATCTCAAACTATTAAACCGAAGAAGTGGAAAAGCCGCCAATAGAAGAAAATTCTGAGGACAAAGAAAATAATGCTAGCAATCAGGGAACACTTTCACCGTGTTTCGGCAACTTCTGACGGTTGAAAGAGTTTGAATACTTTCATGGAACGATAATTCGCCTATTTATACTATTTTACTTATTGCAAGTTAGATCTGAATTCAATTAATCGACGTTCTGTGTTGTACAGGTTAAGAAGAGGGTAATAGACAACACTATTAAAGCAGTATTTGATGTTAAAGCTACAGATCTTGACCATGATGGGAACATTGATTTACTGGTAACTAGTAATGACGCTCATGATGCTGCTATGTACGCTTTTGAAATTCCGTCCGATTTCAGGTATGTTTTATTACATCTTGTCTTTACGTATGTAAAATGTTTTTCGAATAGTAAATAGGAATAGAATGCATGGATTTCAGGTTCCAATCCCGTTGTTCTTCCTAGATTGGATATCAGTGAACACCCCAGAATGCCAGAGAGGCGTCTCAAAGCATGCGTATGTCAAATTTTGCAAAGAATCCAATGCTTAAAGATCGAGATCATGATTTTAAGGAAAAAGTTCATTTGAGTGAAAAGCAGACTAACTCATTTGTAAAATGCAATAAGAGAACAAATGCCCTATCTCACTTAAGGCATTACATTACGGTAATAATCACAGACAAAACCTCTCAAGTAGCCTCCTTGGAATCTATATTAGTAATGAAATAAAGGGAATCAATTCGAATGTAGCTTATGAAGGTCATAATCCTTGAAGTTTGTATTGGAAATGATCAACACCTATTAGCCAATGATTAAAATCATGATTGGAACTGAGGGTCAACCCCGTAAAATATATTTCTTGCAGAGCTGTACTATTATGGAACCATGACTTTGAATGTACATGTATTATTATTCCAGAACAGGGCAGTTCAAGAAACATATAATTGCCGCTAAATTTGCATCCAGAACTGGTGGAATTGGTAAAGGAGCTCCAGGGTCACCTTTAGTCTTCCACCCACAAGTTACAAAAACCAACGTGTAAATATGACAATAGATCTTATTTAGTTATAAGTTGAAGTTTAGATCGCCGTATTTCATTGATACGGAAACCTTTTAAGTGGTGTTATTTAAACGATGGAGTGCTGTAGCACTTTAATGGAGAATATTGGTCCAGTTTCTCAAAAGCCCCCATTTAAAAAAAAACATTGTAAGAAATACGGTTGTCTCATTTTGATTTGTATGTTGTTTAATAACATGACTACATTTTATGATTCATCGCAAGATTTAAGAAAAGAAACATAGTATGTTTTTAATTAAATTAAAAGTGATTCTTAGGTTGAAAAGTTATATGTTCCATAGTATCAGAAACTCAAAGCATCCTTTAAGTGTGATTCCAGGGTTTCATTTGTTCATGGAACTTTTTTCCATTTAATTTTTACTGAAATCTTTTGAGTTAACAAGCACATTTTCTTTTTTTTCTGCGAATTTGTAAAAACTTGGTATATTGTGTTTTCTTTTCTCAGTAAACCCTGGATATTGCTATCAGGTGATGATGATGGTCGAGCTCATCTATTAAAACCCAGATCAGAAGCTCATGGCGATTTCAAATACTCCATGGAGACTGTATTAGATGTGGGTTCGGGAACAGTAGGGAAGATCGCAGCTAAAGACGTGGACGGTGATGGCTTCCCGGAAGTGTTCATACCCGGATACAATCAGGGTATAATTCATGTTTATACCACAAAAATGTAACTTTTAATAGTTTTAGTTGTGAAATAAAATTAACAGTTATTTTGTTAACTTAATAATATAATTCTTGACATTTTTGTTTTTTTGGGAAATGGAATTTTTAATCAATGCAATTTAAAATTTATTTAGCGGAAACAAATTAAAAAACTATTGTCTTAAATAACGCATCTTACAAGGAAGTATGTTTAAAGGTGTTTTTCAAAATCGACACCAGGCAGTGTAGTGAAATAAAACTGTCCAAAATCAAAACTAAATAATTTACGTCATGTTTGCAAAATTAAAGGTCTGTCCAAAAATATGAACAGTAAATTACATGGTCAAGGTCAATATGCATCAAAATAAGTTAACATGATCGGGAAACAGCATTTTCTGTATCGCACCTCTGATCTCAATCAGCTACCTCGAAATGTAGTGTTTTTTGTTGAACCCAAATAGATGTTCAGTTACAGGGATTTAATGATCTGTAGTAACCTACACAAAACTTTTTCATTTGAGAAAAAAAACAACATTCTTAATATCACAAATTTTTAATAATTAACTCCCTTTCATCTTTTAGAAATCGATGTATAACGTGGGGAATTGGCTCTCCTAGATTCCGAACCTGTTTTTCTAAAGTGGCCCTAAAATCTTCTTTAACTCCCTTATTTAACCCTCTTGTTACTGTTCTTTGTCTGAAATTAAATAAACAACTTGAGTAGAATAAAGCTAACAATTGTGAAATATATCTAGTTTACAGCTTTAGTTTACACTTTCTGTGAAACAATATAAGTTTACATTGTCCATGAATTAGCTTTAGTTTACACTTTCCATACTTATTTTTGAAATAGCTTTAGTTTACATTTACTTTCAAATAGCTTTACTTTACACTTTCTGTGAAATAGCTTTAGTTTACATTTACTTTCAAATAGCTTTACTTTACACTTACTGTGAAATAGCTTTAGTTAACATTTACTTTCAAATAGCTTTACTTTACACTTACTGTAAAATAGCTTTAACATTTACTTTCAAATAGCTTTACTATACACTTACTGTAAAATAGCTTAAGTTTACATTAAATACTAAACAGTTATAGTTTACATTACTGTAAAATGGCTTAGTGTACATAAACTGTGTAATAGATTTATTTTATATAAACTGTAAAAAGGCTTACTTGACAATAAGTGTGAATGGTATAGCTTAAACTGCTGTGAAATAGCTTTAGTTTACACTTTCTGTACCATAGCTTTAGTTTACACTTACTGTGAAATAGCCTTGGTACTGACAGACATAATATCTAGGTTGACTCTTCCACCTTCTTGAGTATCTAAGAGAGCAAATTCCTCTAAAATGTCAATACCTTTAGAATGGTTAAGTAGTATCAGTTAAATTGCTTAAATTAAGAACTGATAAATCCCAATTAATATTTTAATCAACTCTTTCATTTCATCAGACATATATAGTATAAATCTCCTCTTTTAGAATCAAATTCGAAAAATGGAATATCATTACTGTATGTGAGGAGTAAAACTGATATTCATTGTTAAAGAGATTAAAGGTCTTAGAATGCACATAAAATTTAATATTTAAACTTTGCCAATAAGAGATCTATTCATCAGTAAATATATCTCCTGCCATAAATAACATATAAAAATATATAAATATCCAAGAAACTAAGTACATGTAATCTTTCATAAAGATGATAAATTAACTTGCTTGAAAGATTTTAAAAAATGACATAGTTTAGTGAGTTTTCCATAAATTTTGTTACTTTATGACACCAGGTAAGTTCACTGATGAATATATACTCATATTGACTATTGTTTAGGACTTTTATGTCTATGCTAAGATGCAGTATCCCCTTTAACATTGTCTAGTATTTAACAATGATTTTGATTGGCTGTTGATACTATTGGGTCACAATCTCACAGACCATAGTTTATAGAAAATGTTGTAAGATCATGGATGGCAAGTGTAGTGCACTCTAAATCAAAAAGGATACAATAAACATAATGAAAGAATAAATTGTAGGTGAAGGAGCCTTGAGTTCGTATTTTTTTGATGATGTTATTAAAAAGTTGATCTTGTTTAGGCCAATCATATTGTAGTAAAATCAGTAAATGACCTAGTAACATATCATTGCTAAGTGATGAAAATGCCTTTTCCTGAAAAATACAAAAAATTGCAGAAATGATCAAAAAAGAAACAAAAAGAAATAAATTTTTTTAAGAGTTCTTCCTAGAACATCATTATGGAATTAAATCAGTTTAGAAATAAAAAATGGTTTTGAAGATAATACTAATAATGTAATGGCTATCCAATTTCAACCTGTTTTCTTCAGAAGTTAAGGGGGCTTGTAAAGCCATCATTCTTTAACCTCTGACAACGAGTTGAGTGGTAACGAAGACTCCAGGACTTGCAGATTAAATAAAAATTTACAACAGGAAATCCACCTCAAATCCTGATCTTGGATCAAAATCATTCATAATAGTAGAAATCAAATAACAGTATAATTAATGATACAAACATACAAACGAATGCAATTAAATAATACTTTAATACATGTAATTAATGATACAAAACTTAATTCAAGTAAGTTAAAAATGCTAATAATACACATAAGTAATAATACAAACCTTAATTAATTAATAATACATGTACTTTAATACATGAAATAAATCAATGACTTAATACATTGAATTTTTAATACATGGTTCAATGCATGTAATAATCAATACATACCTTAATACATGTAATTAATAACTGTATACAGTAGGGCAATATTTCACTATCCAAACATTGCAACAATAATAATTGACGACCTTGACCTGATACACCATTGTCCTTGACCTCTTCAATCTCATTTGGCATTTCCAAAAACTCGATAGTGTCCATGACAACTTCACAGGCTTTCTAAAATCATAGATAATTTAATTTATTGTGAGTAATAATTATCTTATGGTAAACTGGGAGGCCTTTATTCATTCTTTTCTTCTTTTTTTTCTCGATTGAACCGGGGGATGGGGGGGGGGCTTTAATCTGGATACCCTTACTTAAAATAATTTTAACCTTCCTGGCTGTAGAGTGGTTTTACATATCCAGGTTAGTACAGATCCCTAGACTGGTAAACAGGACTTTTAAGAAATTGTTAATTAACCTTTTAATAATGTGTTAACAAAAACATCCAATGACTTACAGAAAAAGTTCCAAGACAGTAAAAACAGGAAGCCAATTGTAAAGACATCCTAGTCTTCATTTTCTCTTTAGAGGCCAAAATAAAATTCTGAATTTGTGCTACTGCCTTCTGATATAATCCCTAAAACAAGAAAGGCAAAATATGGTCCTCAAATCCGTTGATATTACAGCAAAGTATAGTAAAATTATACTTTTATTTGAATGGATAATCCAAAAACCAGACATTTTAAACAGCAGAACAACGGGTTCCATTCAGGGTAAAGAAAACTAAAGCCATTAAGAATACCCGAGTACCTGAGTCCATTTTGCAATTGGGCTTGTCAACTGAAATTTTCTTTTGAGAGATTTCCTATGATTTCTTGATGAATTGCTCTTTTACCTGATACAGGAACATGTCTGTTTGAAAATGACCCATCCAAGACCAGGTTTCCATCTGCCAGTTTTGACACAAGGTGATAAATTCTGTAAGAGAAAAATACCACAACACCTGTTATGTAAATGACTTTTAGAGAGTTCACATGGTAAATCACATTTACAAAACAAATAATGTAGAAGCATATTGATTGGCTGGTTTGAAAATCACCTAGTCGCCACAGTCCCTAAAACCAGGTTTGCCTACTAAAGTGAAACATGGTAGAAGAAACCATATACATTGATGTTTCTCTTATAGCCTTTATGGATATAGAAGTTGTATTACCTATTCGAAGCTCATCTGAAGAATGTAACAATTCAAAACATTTAAAAGCAGTAAGAAAGTTCTGTATAATATTCGATGAATTCTGTATGGATGAACTAGGTTGTATATTTGGTTGAGATCTATCTTGTCTTAGTCTTTTGACCTGTGGCCTGAAAATATACATAGACATGTCAATGTTTAACAGAAACCATAAAGTATTATACAGCAGAAGGGGTAAGTCAGTAAGTTAAACATGTGATAGCCAACCAGAGGGTTTGAACAGCATAGTTCATGATCAAATGCCTTCATTTTTGTCAACCCTGTTTCCCTCCTGCCAGTGCAGACATAAAGAAAGTATCCAGTCTTTTAGATGGGGAGTAAACAAAATCCCAATGTGCTTCAGACTGTGTACTTCCCAGATCTATCTAAAGGTAGAAATTGAAGTAGGCTTAATTGCACACTGTAAGGTGTTGCTTGTTTTCATCATCTTAATTTTACATAAAAGACATAAAAATACTTTTGATACAGAAGGAAATATTGAAACCAAAGAGAAAAATTGAGTCTTCCAATTTAATGTTCCAATGAAATTTTTATAAAATTTTGTTGCTAGACTTACTGAGATGAAGTATCTTCATTATCAGATCTAAAACCTTCCAATAATACTACAGGCGAGGTTAATCCTGTTGAACTAAACACTGAAATACAGGCAGCTCATCAATCCCTAACTTTGTTCACAATACTTTCATCAGTTACAACAAAGAAATATAAAATGGTCTTAAACTAAAACAGACACTTTGATTGAAAAACTTACAACACTCAGAATCACTGCATCCACGCCATCAAAGGGGAACTATAGATCAACTTCATTATGGTTGGAAATTTTAAATGTTTACATCTCTATTTGGCACAAAGATTTTTTCAATTATGTCAAGAGAGGGAGTAATCATTGTTTTATTTACATCATTTTCTTAAAAACTTATAGTTTTGAAAACTTACAAAACATCAGACTGTCCCTTTAAGAATAATAAATTTAGAAAATATTTTCTATGGAAATAAAATAATATTTGCCATACCTCCAGCGAAGTTGTCAGCATCAACATGACTAACGTAGGAGTATAGACATTGTAGAAATAATATAGTACAAGTATATAGTATCTGTTTTCTCTTTTCATCTGTTATACCTCCTGTCTTATAACGATTGTACAAACTTAATAGATACTGCCATTGGTAATCTCTGAAAATATACCCCATTATTGTCAAGCGAATTTCTAAAGTATACCTGGGCAATTAACTGCTTATATTTGCATCATTTCAACTGTGTAATTTCTAATGTCAGGGTCAGCATGTGACAGACCTTGAATGGGTACTGATAATGTTGGGAAAATCAATGCAAGAGGTTTGGTCAAGGACTATTTGAAAGGATTCTTAAGACCTTTAGGTGTTATCCTCTAACAAAAATAGTTTTATCTCTGTTGCTTCTTTATGGCAGACATAAATATCAGAAGGGCAAAAATGAACAGGTGGGACAGAGGAGATAACTGTAATATACAATTCTCCTAATAAGTTTCTGATAGTAGGACTCAGACCAGTAAAACATTTTATGCTAATGATTGTATACGAATTTAGTTCGTTCTATTTTTAGAAATCCTCTTTCTCCCTTCCTTTGGGGGTTTTAGCATGCCCATTTTTTACTAATTTTTGGTCTAGATTTGAAATTTGATGTCTGAAATTGCATTTTCTTTCAGAATTTCTGAGATAATGAGAAATTTAATTGGCGGAAGGTTATTTCTAAAAATAGTGGTTTTGTGTGCAGAGACAGTCAAGCGGATGTTGATAAAATGTAGTGGTTTACTTTCATTTTGTTTAGTTCAAAATTTTCATGGTCATGCTATATTGAAATTTTGTACAGAAACCATGTATTGGTCAGGCTTTCATGTGACATACAGGAAAGCTTTCAACGAGATGTTATGGAAGGTTGAATTTCGTGATTTAACATTGAAACAGATGGCAAATTGGCGGACTGAGTCCAGTACATGTGTTAAACCAAAAAATTTAATAGATCAGGGGAGATAATTGTAATATATAGTTCTCCTAATCAGTTTCTGGTAGTATATAGGCATGCTAGTATTGTAAAAATTCCCAGACTGATAATAATTTTGAGGTAATCAAGGAACAAAGTTTCGACAAGACAACATGTGTTAAACCAAAAAATTTAATAGATCAGGGGAGATAACTGTAATATATAGTTCTCTCCTAATCAATTTCTGATAAACCCATACTGATATTACATTAAATTTCAAGGTAATCAAGGAACAAAGTTTGGACAAGGCGACATGTGTTAAACCAAAAACTCAATATTACTTCAATCAGACTTTACAACTATGGTGAAGATAATTATTCTTACCGTGACTTCGTGAAGACGTCTGGTTCCATCTCCCAACCAGCATGAGTACCCACTAACTGTAGCAGACGGAACAAGTTTCCCCAGGGATCTGATATCTGACTTTCTCTCTCCAGTAAACCGGGAATGTTGATTATTTTCTTAGATAAAGCTTTAGTTGGAGACATCATATCTATTAATTAAAGATATAGAAAATAATCTGTATAGTGTCAGAGTTACCAGTCTGACTTAATGACACCCTAAACTTTTAGTCAACTCTTCTTCACATGCAAACTTACAATCAATATCATACAGTGTAAATATGATCAGAAGAACTCATTTGTAAATTTAGGGATGTTTCTAGTTGACCGTCAAAGTATATCCAGCCTCGGGTGTAAATATGTTGAGAAGATCAAGTCAATTTACTGTTTTGACTCATGTTAATTTGGCCAATGGAGAAGGCAAGGGATCTGTGGCAGTAGATATAAAATACAGCATCTTATTGCCCTGCAGAATGAGAAACCTAGTCGAAGTGACCTTCATATACCTGGAGAAAGAGGTGTGTCCATTGTATTTGGCTGTGTAATGAAACTGATATAAAATTCTACAGCTCTCTGTAACCAGATAAACAGCTGTCCAGTAGGTATAGTCATTGGCCGATTCTTCTGTAAAACCAGGGGCAAAATATCACACACTGTAGAGAATAAAAAAAAAAAATAATACACTGTAAAATCATTAAAAAAAAAATTCAAATTCACCCACTTTAAGAAAAATAATCTTCAAAATTACATTTAAAAAAAAAATAACACTGTAAAAGTTGGTGAGGTATTTACTAACTGTAAAAAAATACAATCTAAATTACTCAAGTTCCAAAATAAAATTTGGTAGTTTATGATAAATGTATAAATTCATTAGGACGTGCTACAGTTGGTTATATGTAGTTATAAGATTTGAACATACCAAACAGTTTTCTATAACAGTTCACTACAGCTAATCTAGCTCTACTTTCTTCTATACAAAGCATATCTATCAGCTTTAACTGCAAAATATACATGTATATAGAACAGACTACTGCATCTTTCTGCTATTTGTCTTTTTTAATATGAAATTCATGGGCAATAACTCAATTACCCTCTGACAAAATATCATGAAATTAAAGTGAATTGAAATCTCATTAATGGACATTCTAAATAAGCAATTCAATTTAAGGAAAAATTTCTTTAATAAAGTATAAATAATAATTTAAGAAGAATATCTATATTGATTTTGCAAATAAAAGTGAATAAATGCCATAAAAAATGCTCACAAAATTGACAGTCAAAAGCCCAATTACATAGAACTTACCCCATGTTCAACTACAAGATTCGGAAATTTCTTCATAGCTAACAATAACAGTCTACATCTTTCTAAAACATCACCTATTTTATCAGCTACTGACAGTAACATCTGACACTGTACATGTGTTGGTATGGCAGCAAATATCTCTACAATAAATTTTATACCAGATATAGAAATAATTATTGAGACGAAATAACATGTAATAATAACCCAATCTGAATTATTTCTGTGGATAGATAGGCACCAATACCTAGTTTCTATATAGTAAGAAGTCTCAATTCTTAGAGACGGATAACTCTAGGAAACTTGTTCTGAAATTTTTTTTTTCTTATTTATATAAACATGTAATAAAAGAATAAATCTACTGACAATTAGAAAATGAAACTATCATATTTCAAACATCACAAGGAATTAAAAGGACTGTTGGTTGCCTGTAACCTAATTATGTCTACCATATTGGTAAACTATGAAGAAGTTAAAAGACATACCTGTCAAAAAACTGCTCTGGGAATCTGCTGTCTCTTTCTGTAAAGCTCCCAAAATAGACTGAACTTCATTCCATAAGCTGGCTTCATTTTGAAAATTCTTTAACCTAAAAAAACATAACAACTAAACTTCACATAGATCTTGCTTCAGGAGCAAGTGGCAATGTGGTTATGTGGCACTGAAAAAGTTCAGGGGGTAAAAAGTGCAACAATTTACGTTGTCATCTGAAAGGCTTTCAGGTTTGGGTTAAAATCCACTTTAAGGTAAAAATCAGTCTGATGCCACAACTAGTGCTTCTTATAGTCAGTTTATTTTGTAAGTAATCAATAGGTATGTCCAAATCTCCTAGCCAAAAGAAAATGAGTGTATTTGTACCAGTGAAACTTACATTTCTTCAAGATGTGATGCAGCATCTTTAATATTTTTGGCAGCCTTTTCTATCTGATATGATTCGAACTATAAAATTAAAAATAATGATTCTATCCTGCAAAGGCAAATCTCCTTCATTGCACATTGCAAGGTGTTACTGGTCTTCATTAGCTTATTAGGTGAAGAAGAGTGGGATGTAAAACTCCATTAAATTTTAGTATTATTTGGCTTTTGAGGCTAAGAAACATAGTAGTACCAGTGCGTAACAGTGCCAGAAGCTCACTTTGCCATTTTCATTTTACTTCAAAGAACACCTTCGATTCTCACTTTAATTGTTCATTTACATAACTTTTCATTATTTATTTTTATCAATTTATTTATGTAAACTTTTGTCATTTATTTGTGACAAGGGAAGGGTGATCAGTAATGTAAATGCCAGTACTATTCATTTGATTATAGATAGGTTATGACCTGAATGAGAAAAGAGCCAGGAAAAAGAGTTCGGGCAGTTATTAACCAAGCTTTTGCAGCCCATGGATCTGTCTTTGCATATCCTCTTGCTCGCATAACAAGCCATTCCGCATCAGAGAGAACCGAATTTTCTCCAGAAGACGCCATACTTGTGTTTCGTACAATTACACAATTTTGCACGAATAAAATTTTAAAACAATTCAGTACAAATTGGAACAAATGTACCCTTTGAACATTTATAAGTAATTCATTAAAATGGAAATAGAGTATTATTTAATTTAACACAATAAATACAAAGTTACTGAAAAGTAGAAAAAGAAATTAAGCACCTTTCGTTCTATGCTATCCCATTTATTGAGTTTTGTACGGAGGTGGACTTAACTGGACTTAACAAATAGAGAGCTTATTCTTGATCAAAAGGACGGTATTATCCATAGACATGCAATGTAATAATTAAAAGAAGTTACGTAGGCTGGACAATTCTGTCTAAAGAAGACATAGCAGGTGCTTGTTTTCCCTTGACGCCGGCTCAATTATCGACTGATTTGCTGATTTAGATAACAATAGAACTATTGTTAAATTGATGCGACTATTAAGTAGGTCGCTCTTTGTTTTGGCTTCAAACCATTCCAGAAACTGTATTCGTAGTGTCAAGAAAATGGTAAGAAATACGGGAGAAATGACCATTTGGATTTCGAATTATAAATTGTAGTAGTAGGCATTACCTGGAAGTGGATATTTACCACATCAGTGCCAAAATTAACTAGCTGAATAGTATTATCTTGGAGTTGATATTTCAGTTTACATAAGGATTCTGTGACATAGGTACAAATTCTTCATAGCATTGCCTAGCAATGATTTCTTTCTTTTAATAATTATTAAAGAGGCCCAGGCTTTATTTGTTTCGGACAATCATCCGACAGCCTCAAACACATGAAATCTTTTGGTTAGCTAATCAGAAATAGTCTACAGAGCTTACCTTTGAAATTTGAGCCTTCAAATCCATGTGTATCCATAATTATCCGTGTTTGAAAAATCATAATGTATTAAGAAATTACGAACGTCCCGCCATATTGGAAAACGGTTCGTCTTGATAATCAAAGAGTTATCCTTCCCGTCGTGCAATAGCGGTCATCTATATGAATAGACTACAACGCATTTTTCAATTGTAGACTTTGTCAACAGGATACACAATTTTCAGACTGACTGGAGACCAGCCGCGTACACTACGGAAAAAAAATGAAAAGTGAAATTTTTTGTTTGAGGTATATTTCAAGGTATTTTGCGATTTTCTTAGAGCTTGAGTATTTCTGAGGACTGTTTAAATGTAACAAAGGCCCAAAACGACTCCTAAAAATCAAGCCTGGGCCGCTTTAATATAATTATAAATGTTATTTCAGGCCTCAGATGCTAAACGTTCCAAATTAACAACTGAACAAAGAGAGACAACTCTTGCACCCTTGACAGCTGCTGGTTGGTCTCTTGTGGAAGGAAGAGATGCTATTTACAAAGAATATCTCTTCAAAAACTTTAATGAGGTATATTTTAATATATATATTTATATTTATATCTATAACAACTGCAAGGATCCTGGTTGTTAACGCACCTTCATACATTAAATTATTTTTATACGCCCACATGAAATGGGGGGCGTATATTGTCGTCACCCACATCCATTTGTCCGTCAGTCCGTCCACAATTGCTCGTAAACACTCTACACAGTGTAATTCTTGACGAATTTAGATGAAACTTAATATGAGTGTTTATGATCACGCAAGGATGAAAATCAGCGAAATCGGAAAAAAATTAGTATGAGTTCGTGCCCTTGTTCTTGAATGGCTCGTAAACACTCTACAACGTGCAATTCTTGACCGATTTTGATGAAACTTGGTGTGAGAGTATGTTATAACTCCAGGATAAACCCTATCGAAAATCAGCGAAATCGAAAAACATTTAGTATGAGTTATTGCCCTTGTTCTTGAAAACGCGTTCAATTTTAGCTTGTAAACACTCTTGAGAGAACAATTTTTAATGGATATTAATGAAACTTGGCCTGAGTATTTGTTATCACCCAAGGATGAAGCCTATTGAAAACCAGTCAAATCGAAAAAAAATTAATATCAGTTATTGCCCTTGTTTTTGAAAAAAGCGTTCAATTTTTAGCTTGTAAACACTCTACAAAGCACAGTTATTGACCGATTTTGACGAAACTTGCTGAAATTGTTTAATATCACCCAAGAATGAACCCTTTTGAAAATAGCACATATCGAAATATATTTAATAGGAATTATTGCCCTTGTTCTATAAAATGTGTTGGATTTTTGCCTTGTAAACACTCTACAAGTCACAATTCTTGAGCGATTTTGACATAACTTGGCATGAGTATTTGTAATCACCTAAGGATGAACCCTATTGAAATTCAGTTAAATCGAAAAATATTTAGTATCAGTTATTGCCCTAGTGTTTGAAAACGCGTTCAATTTTAGCTTGTAAGCACTCTAGAAAGAACAATTCTTAATGGATTTTGATAAAACTTGGCTTGAGTATTTGTTTTTACCCAAGGATGAACCTTATTGAAAATCAAATAAATCGAAATATATTTAGTGTCAGTTATTGCCCTTGTGTTTGAAAACGGGTTTAACTTTTTGGCTAATAAACACTCTAGAAGGTACAATTCATGACCAATGTTGACAAAACTCACTGAAATTGTTGGATATCGCAAGGGATGAGCCTAATTGAAAATTAAAAATATCAAAATATATCTAATATGAATTATTGCCCTTGTTCTTTTAAACGCGTTCGATTTTTGTCTCGTAAACACTCTACATGGCACAATTCTTGATGGATTTCGATGAAACTTGGTGTGAGAGTGTGTTATAACTCAAGGATGAACCCTATTGAAAATCAGCGAAATCGAAAAAAAATTTTGTATGAGTTACTGCCCTTGTTCTTGAAAACGCATTCAATTTTAGCTTGTTAACATTCTAGAAAGAACTATTCTTAATGGATTTTGATTAACTTTGGCTTGAGTATTTGTTTTTACCCAAGGATGAACCCTATTATAAATCAAATAAATAGAAATATATTTAGTGTCAGTTATAGCCCTTGTTCTTGAAAACGCGTTCAATTTTAGCTTGTAAACACTCTAGAAAGAACAATTTTTAATGGATTTTGATGTAACTTGGCTGGAGTATTTGTTGTCTCCCAAGGATGAACACTATTGAAAATCGAAAAATATTTAGTACAAGTTATTGACCTTGTTTTTGAAAACGCGTTCAATTTAACTCGTAAACACTCTAGAAAGAACAATTTTGAATGGATTTTGATGAAACTTGGCTTTAGTATTTGTTTTCTCACAAGGATAAACCCTATTGAAAATCAGATAAATCGAAAAATATTTAGTGTCAGTTATTGCGCCTGTTTTCAAAAACGCTTTAAACTTTTGGCTTGTAAACACGCGTTCATTTTTTACAAACTCGCTGAAATTGTTTGATATCACCCAAGGAAGATCCTATTAAAAATATCAAAATATTATTAAGGGTGAACCCTATTGCAAAGCATAAAAATACCGAAAAATATTTAATAAGTTGTTATTAGGTACAATTCTTGACAGTTTTTAATGAAACTAGAGACCCTAGAAAAAAATAGGTTGGAAGGTTGAATATTTCATTCCACTTATTGTAACCTTACTGAAAAGTTTTTATTTGAAATAAATGCTGCCAGTGGGCGTATATTACCTTGCCTGGCAAGCTATCTTTTACTATCAAAGACCAACTACAATTCTGCAAGGTTCCCACCATCTAGGACATTTAAGGTGTTATCAGTTTTTTATAGGACAGTATAGATTGAAGTTAAGATATGGTATTTTTTCACTTACGTTCATTGGTTATTTCAAACGATCCTTATGGTACCTCATGGAAGTTATATTTTCATATTCCTTTCATTATGGTGGTTCCTCCATGTATACATTTACATTTAATAGTCGTCCTTATTTTTCAGGCATTTGGTTTTATGACACAAACAGCCTTACAAGCTGAAAAGATGAACCATCACCCTGAATGGTTCAATGTCTATAATAAAGTAAGTTGAAAATTAAGAAGGGCCACTGTAAAGTGCCAGCACATTGCATTTGGCTACTTATATTAAAGAACAGAACGCAATTTTATGGTTTACTTATCCTGGGTTTTATTGTACACGATTTACACTGTCATCACCAGGTTGTGTACAATTAAACCCAGGAGTACCATAAAATTGTGTTCTATTCTTTAATATGATCTGTACCTTAAATGTCCTATAAGGATTACTCTTTCATTCCCAACTGTTGAGATATATGTGCTTAGTCTGTAGTATAAGAAACCTCTGTTTATTGTCCAGTTATATTTCCAATTTTCCTTTCAGGTTCAAGTGACTCTGACCACACATGATGTATCTGGTCTCTCAGAGAAAGATGTCAGGTTAGCTAACTTCATGGAAACTGCTGCACAGAAATATAAATAAAGTGCGAGATTGGCTTAAACAACTGATCTATGTATTTGAGGAATCATATAGAGATATAGCCGCTATATTTGGGTAGAATGGAACAGTTTTAAGGCAGTAGTTGTTTATAGATCTCAGGAAAGGGTTGTAAAGAAGTTATTATTTTATATTTGATGACAAAACTATCACAAAAGCTGTTCCCAAATGCTTGGAAAATTGCAGGAACCCGACTTCTGACTTCTTGTAATAGGTGTGAATTATTGTTATCAGTTATCCTGATACACGTCACGAGTTTAGGAAACCTCTTTACAACCCTTCAATAAGTTTACACTAATTGGAGATGCTTCCAAAGGTTTTAATCTTGAATTATAGTTTTCTATTCAGTACGATAGAAGCTATCATGGATTTATACCAAAAACCAATAATGTGTAGCCTATGGTATGAATTCTGAGCATTTTCATGGATTTGTCATTGTTCATCATTGAGTTTGTTTCATCAGTTAAATCTAAATTTTAATAAAGTACCTTAAGAAACTTGAATTGACTTGAGTTAAGTTGAGTTACAAGTAAAGTCATAAGTAATGCAGTAGACAGCAGGTTTTGAAACAACTGTTCTAAATTTGTTCGAACACTTATAATATAATTGTTGGTATTTGGGTTATTATTACGTTGGTGGAAGTGTATTTTTATTTTTGTGTGCAATATTTATCAATTGTTAAGGGGGGCTCAGGGAACAATTGGATTATGAATGACTGCTTACAACCAGCCAATCTAAAACAATTTAACTGACATCGGAGTGTGCTGGCAATAGAAAATTGACAGTATTTTCAGTCTGAGTTGAAATAATTTTCTCTTCTTTCTAGAAAAATTTAGATACGGTATTGTTATACACCCAAGAAGATAAAAATTTATAACCAACAATTTGATTAAAGTTGCTTGTAAGAAATTCATTCATATTGACTGAAAGGGATTTGAATATCCAGTTGCCTGAGCCTTACTTTAGTTAACTTAATGTTAGTTAGTTTTAACCAGGGATTAGAATGTGTGAAATAATAACCATCAAGGGGTGTTTTGTGTAAAACCATTTTAGTATACACATTGTAAGTGGTAGTATAGGCCAATTAATTTGGTAACATTTGAAATATCTATGTAATTGTCTAAAAGCAGAGTTTATCAGTTGCGGATAACTCATAGTCTTTGAAGAAGAAAATTAAAAATCGATGAGTGTGCTTTTTTGTATTGATTTGCATTACATTTTTCCAAAAATTTTGTATATTATATGAATGTCACATTGAGTGTTGTTTTTTTTTGTCTGTGTATTTTTATAACATTCCGTAATAAAATAAACATCAAAATAAAAATGTGATCTTTGATGTATTCTTTATAAGACACATACGTAACCTGTATGTGTTTCGTTACCTGTATGTGTTTTGAAACATAGAATATGATAAACCTAGAAGTAGTATATCCATATATCTTATGTATTTTAGTGATCATTGATGACTAAGAGTATTATGAATACCACTCATCCACGAATTTAGTAGAGTTGTTCCTTTTAAGCTAAAAAATGAATTTTATCCCATTCAAAGCTCAGGCGCACTCTGATTCAAACTCACATTTCGTTTTTTTTAAAAGAAACTCACATGATGTACTTTGAGATTTTAATGAATCTTGGTATAAATGTTTTTGTGAGTACAATTTTATCTGATTCATTCTAATTTGATGTGTCATTTATCTTGAGAGGATCTTAGTCAAGTCAGAATTTTATAATTATTAAATAAACAGCTTTTTAGTTATTGCCCTTGACTTAGGACATACTCTTAAAAATTTGTTTTTGAACACAATGGAGACTACAGTTTTATTTGATTCTAATAATACACTTTATTACATTAAATTTATTTTTTTATACAATCTGACAAATTTATCAATGAAGTGGGCGTACTTTAGTGTGTTGTAATTTAACCTCAAAATAAATGATATACCAGAAGAAGACAACTAGATGCCCAAAGTTATCGCATCTCTCTAGGAGTTATATCCCCGTGACTTGGCATAATAGTCGTATTAAACTTAAATGTGGTCTAGCCATAAAAAGTTATGCCCCTTTGAACGGCCTTTTACCGAACTTTCTTCATCAATGAATTAATATCCCTGTCTTAAATCTGACAGTCTAGTAATGACGTATAAAATGTCGGTTTAATATTGAACCGTATTGATGAACAGCACTGGGAAATAAAATAAGATTATTGAATTTCGCGAACACCTGTTACTGACCACGTGACACATAATATATTACTATCATATAGGCCTACAGCAGTATTTCTATGTAGTATATATATGTTATTTTTATTTGTATTGTGTTGGATTATATTATGTTGTTGAAAAATGTTTGACCAAGTGACCGATGATAATATAGGATAGAGGTCAGTTTTACATTAGCCTACACCATTTCATAATTAGCTTAGAACTGTCTAGTCGCATTAGGTAGTTATGGATTCGGGTCTCGAGTCGCCCCGTCGTTAAAGTGGGGCCCATAGGGGCTGCACCCGTCTAGAAAGAATTAAGCTCCATCAATTTATTTATCTCAAATCAGAGATTAATTTACAGTGTCTTCATTGGTTTGCGTTTCCTGAGTAGATCATATTCTTATAGATACTTGGGAACCCGATTAGCATAAAAAAAAGCATGCCTGTTACAACCCAATTTAACGTTATTTTTAGTGCCGTAGTCATATTGTAGTACCAAAGAAATTAACATTTGTATGGGGATTTTCGAATTATCAATAATGCCTTCTCCGAGGCTACTGAATAAAAATTAGGGACTTGGGGGGCCAATTTAGTCATGAACCACAGGATTGTCTGGGGAAACTCAATGTTCCTGGCACGTAAGAACAATTATTGAGAAACATCATTTGAACTGTCTGTAAGCGTATGATACATTATTTTATCAAGAAAGTCGATAAAAACTGACAATCAATGCATCAAAAAACTCACCTTCAATAGTTCAGGCTTTCTGTAAACCATTAGTCTATAGAAAATATCATAAGATTTTCTGATATATTCGCGTTAATAGATTTTGAATAAGGTTTTAAATGTGATCCTATTAGTTAGATATAATATATTGATGGCAATCATTTTAATTTACTTCATATAGTAAGTCTACGAAACAGTGAAAAACAAGGGATTATTTTGAGGTTGAAATGTCCTAGGTTGGATAAATAAAAGTATTTTCACAACAAAACTAGACAAAAGTAAGCCATCAAATTGGTTTATTATTTAAATTTAATTTTTTGTTCTTTCACAGAACAATGTTTCATGATCAATTCTGCTATAAACTGAATTGTATATCAATACTTTGAAAGCTGTGTTATTTTTTTACTTATGGCAAAGAGTTCCCATTGTACACCGCAGAGCTTTATCATACAGTAGAGTGTTACAATTTCACATTGCTTACAAAGTAAACAAAGGGACGTTACATTATTAAAGCCATTTATTTTTCGTTATTAAGTTATAAATTCTAGCCAAGAATATTGTGATAATATGATATTTATTGATTTTAAATGTGATTCACTGCACAGTATTTTTAAATACGTTCAAATTCAGTACAGCTGGTGTCAAATGCAATATAATCTAATTTCGTTTCCTTAGAATTATTTAAATTATTCCAAGAATCAAGATTAATTTTTACGTGGACTGCATTTTGTGAAATGAACAGTATACCAGTTTAACTATGGTAGTCGGAGCCAAATGGTGGGCTCAGATATCTGACGTTCTAGAGCAACTCATCGGATCTTCACCGGTTGATCAACTGTTTGGTCACAGATGTCGATCGCTTTTTTATAGAAAAAATAACATGACTTGTCGACCAAATGATCAGATTCTCAAAACCTTGTTGCTTACAGTCGTTAAATACCCAATTTGCTCTAGAATATTGCAACTCATGATTTATCTATAGCCACCCCCCCCCCCCCAACAAAAAAAACCCGACACGTTCACACCGTCACATAGTTATCGTTGTAAAATTACTATTTGCGGTTGGTGAAAAGAGTGCCTTAATATTTTTAATGTATTCAAGGGTGTGTTCCAACTAACTACAATTTAATTTGCTAAGTCTTTGTTCTTCACAGGTCAGCTGTTGTCTTCAATCGACTTGAATTGATTGTACTATAAGAAAGATAAACCCAAAGTATACCCAGAACAACAGACTATTAACATGGCCATAGTTAATTGGTGGAAGTACTGCAATATTTTTATACTTTGTCTTAATTTAGTCAAAGGTAGGCCAAATCCAAACACATAAACAAACAAATAACTGTGATATCTCTGGTCAACATATGTGTATATTTTTGCGGAATTATCATGTGGGTTTTCAAAGCCAAGTTGCTCACTTTTAACGGATATTTATAAATAGCATAATTAAATTGTTAAAATTTACATAAAATTTCAACATGAAATATTAGGGCACACGAATATTTCTGTTTAATATTATATTGATATAAGAATCCAATTTTTAGGTTTGGAATTTCTGGTAGAACCAAATAATGCAGTGTCTTTACAATCAGAGCCATTCTGGTGGCACTGTCAAGTAGCACCGACTACTAATTCCGTGATTTATAGGTAAACCTTTTCCAATTTCTTTACTATCAAAGAGATATATTGAGGTGGAATGATTACTCGGTTAACTGTTACATTTTAGCCCATTAGTACATGCGTTGATAATGAAAAACATTGACATATAACTGCAACATAAATCAGGGTTGGAGAGTCTCTTATACATCTAAATTTTATAAATATCTTTGTCGTATGTGCCTACAACTGTTTTCTTAAAAGATTACTTGGTAATTTATTCAAGGTGGCGATTTGAAGATGCTGATGCGCCTACAAGTGATAATCAGGTAGTTTATCCAAATGGAACTCTACAGATTAAAGAGGCTCGAACAACCAGTGTTGGACAATATCAATGTATTGTTACGTCTGGTGCCGAATCTATTTATAGTAATCAAGTGACTTTCAATTTAGCAAGTAAGTCCTGAATGAGTACTGATTTTCCGAAAGCCTGTGTTCCCTATAGATTTCGAAATCTCTATATGGACTACAGGTCAGAAACACTCCGACTCGGATGAATTCTACATAAATCAACTTGAAAATAGACTTAGTTGAACTGGTGACATCTCCTCTGTCCAGTATTCACAGATTGCACTTCCGGTTATTTGCCATAGAGTATGAATCAGCTGACTTCTGGAACAGATGAGGAAAATCAGAGGAATTTAAGATGTCAACAATTTTTTTTTTGCAATCAACATTATGCATAAGTAATTACATATCTTACTTCAAAATTACTTTAGCTGGTAAAATTAAGCAAGTCCTTGAAATTCTGAACATTGAAAAATTTAGTTTCTGTGTTTCCTATTTTTACAGGAATAGGCTTCAGTTTTTCAGCGAATCCACAAAGTGTGACTGTGAATGTTAAACAGTCTGTGACTTTAGAATGTGAAATAGACAGCTACCCTGCTGCACAAATCACGTGGTATCTGGGTGATAATCCAGTTACGAAAGGAACCGTTACCATGGTTTCCAGAACTCTTTCTACCTATAAAATAAATAGCGTTAGTTATAGCGATGAAGGTAATTACAAATGCTCAGCAATGAACACGATGTTAAATCAAAATGTGCAAAGTTCAACAGCAACACTGACTGTTCAAGGTCAGCCAGAGATACTGACATCTCCAGTATCAGCAACTGCGCCTTTGCAAACGTCAGTGTTATTTGATTGTCAAGCTGCTGGAAGACCTGCCCCTACAGTCACCTGGTATTTTACCAATGTTGGTAGTAATATTGAGGTCCAAATTCAGGTAAGTTGAACGAATTTCCACTACAGTGTTGATGATGTATATTCATTTATAAAAAAATCGCTAAAGTTAAATGTTAAATAACGAACAAAATTTTATGATATACTTCTCTGAGGTTTTATTACACACAACGTTCCAACATTCTACATCGTCAATACAAGAAGGTGTATATACAGAAAATAAACAATAGCAACAATTTATATAGGATTAATGGGAGTGACAATAAGCAGTGAAGGGTTTATAATATAAACAACTCAAATTATTATGATAATTTAAATGTAAAGTTTCATGTATATGTATTTCTTTATAAAAAAAAATAATATCCTTGAAATTATAGGGATCCTTAACCGTTATAAATCGACCCATTTGAGCTCGTTTTAACCCCGGCGAGGACTGCATTAGTCTTTTGGTTACGTTTTATTGGACCTCAAATTAGAATCTGAAACTGTTTTGGTATATGGAACGAAACTTTAATGCTCGTGCGTTTTATTTAGACCCAGACCGTGTACACCATCAACACCAACAACAGTCTATCTATTAATTCTGTCACTGATGAACTTGGTGGTACATATAAATGTCTTGCTAAAAACAGTGAGGGAGAGGACAGCAAAACAGCAACTCTAACTGTAACAGGTAGTTATTACTTTATTTCGTACGTTATCGTCTGCAAAATCTGTCGAGATGTATTCAATACTCTCCTTATCAAGGAAATGTGTCTGATAACTAGTTACTAGTTACTGAGCAGTCGTTTAGAGAAAAAAAGAATAATAGGAATATCTCTACAGACCTAAAAACCTCATTGAATACGGGATTCTTTATGTGAAATTTTTGTAGGCTAACATATCATACATCTAAACAATCTGATCACGGTCTGGGCTGTTCCGGGCGGAACCTCTCTTATCAAAATTGTTGGAATTTGTCAAACATTTGCCTTGAACCCTTATTTCCAGGTCCTGTAGCAGCTCCAGTATTTACATCCACCAGTGGAGATCAACAAGTTGTGGAAAGAGATAACGTTGTATTCCAGTGCATTGCTAGTGGTAACCCACCACCTGTCATTACTTGGTCAAAAGTAAGATGTTATATGGGATCATGTACATACCGGGCCCGCCATTATCATGTCTTCATTTAAAATCAAGCCGTCATAAGAACAGAAATACAAAATGCACACACACATATCATGGTTTTCGGAAAGTTCATCCCGATCCGCAAAAATACGCCTCTATCAATGCATGTCGACCTGCAATATAGCTAGGGTGATTGAAAGTAACAAGTAACTGTTCAATAAAAGGCACTGGTACCGGCTTAAAGTGATTATATTTTATTACCGGTATATTAAAGTTATTTATATTTGGTGTAAAGAGTTATGCAATAAATATAGTTATTTATACATAAATATTGAAGTTTTTAACTGTTATAAACACCCGTGAGTACGTATTTCTATTTCTAATTACAACGATTTAAAGCGTTACACTATTAAGTTGATAATTACAGATTCTCATTCCATTGTCACATTTTAGGAATCCGGAAATTTGCCAACAGACAGAATTAGCTATCCAGATGCCAATAAAATGATTCTTAGTAATGTCGGCGGCAGCGATAGGGGAACCTATACCTGTAAAGCTGAAAATACTCAAGGCAGCTTAACCAAATCCTCAAAACTAACCGTCCAAGGTATGATTTGCCTGCTGAATTTACTCTTTGGCCATGAAGATTTTTCGAAAACCTATATGTCTGCAATCACGATAGTCAAAAGCTTGTGTATTTATAATGTATCCAATTTACAAACACAGTAGTTTATCGAGCACTGAAAAAGCGTCTAGACAAATGGAAGAAAAAACTACATGTATATGTAACAGGATGTTCACCCCGTACAGTCCGATTCGTCGTTGCTGGTGTGGCAAAATTTATCTTGTCACACAACTATGCCTTCGTTCACTCTTTATTAAGTTAAACTAAAAGTAAAACTATTCACTACATTTTACAAATCGTAATCATGATGTAAAGTCATTAATTGTCAAGTAAATACACTAAGTACATTATGATGCGGTTCACAACATTTAATGTAATAATTGTGTATTTCAGTCCGTCCAAGTTTCACTGTTACACCAACATCTGTAACTGTAGTGGAAGGAGAGACGGTTTCCCTAGAATGCCAAGCAGTAGGTAATCCACAACCAACCTTATCTTGGAAGACACCAGTGAAAGGTAATTTTAGCCCATCATTGATCCCAAATTATTATTCATTCGTTCCCTTTAGCCCCAGTTACCCAGTGACACAGCAAGATGCTCAATCACCTGAGAGTCCAAACCTGCAATTCACAGTCCGCCATGTTATTCATTGTTAAAGGCAATCACCCTATCTGATTTAATCACAAAAAATTACTCTTACATCTCTGAAGAGTATAAATGGTATATCAACAACCAGACTTATATTCCGACAAGTCTCCCGTTAACGGATTTTGTAGAAGTGGACATTAACTGATATTTTTGTCCCTTTTCAGAAGCAATGCTACCAGGAGAAGAGGATTTCGGAGTAAAAGTAGCTGCTGATGGAAAATTAACAATAGCACTACCGGAAGTGAAACATCATGGTCTGTATGTATGTACAGCTAGTAATACAGTTGGATCTCGATCAGCATCTGCACAACTTAATGTTCGGGGTAATATGGAAATTATCTTATATTAAAGCTCATGATTGGAGTGTGCAATGAGGAAAATTTTGCCAGACGAATATCGGTGGACATTTTCTTCTGGCTTCTCTAAGATCAAGGGATTCTGATGATTGTACACGGAGCCCCGATTTATTGTCCTCCAGTTATTAATCTTTGCTGAAATTAAAATCTAAGTAAGAGAGCAGGTGTCCCGCGGCGTCTATAGCGTTAGCTGTAAAAGCATCGTAAAATTACAGATACCATAGATTATAAAACTTGTTTCCCAAAGAGGTTATTATTCTCAATAGTTCCCAAACCAGGTCTTATGAGGACTGCATGTATTAATGCGCATGATTGTGGCCTGTCGTCATCCAGTTCTCTTGAATGCTTGTGGGGCTCTCACTGAGGAGGGCGACCGCCAACGATGTAACAAAGAGAGAAAAGCAAAGATTGCGGTTGAGAAATTTTTTGAATAAGTGATCTGACTGTGAAGTGTTTACTTTAAATACTTTATCAAACCAATTACTTTGACAGATACATTGATTATTTTCAATAATTCTCAACAGGTCCTCCTGTATTCATTAAACTACCAGTTAGTCAAATGGCCAAAGCAGGCGATGCCAATGTCACTATACCATGTAGAACAATCGGTTATCCTGAACCTTCTATTAAATGGTACAGATTTAGAGTAGATGATGAACTCGCCACTGGTAGCAAATATGAGATCACTGCCATAGGAGACTTGGTCATCAAGAATATAGTGGTTGAAGATAAAGGGTCGTATATTTGTGTAGCTCAAAATGACTACGAAAGAATTAAGGATGCTACTGTCAATGTAATTGGTAAGTATAGTTATTAAAACATTGCCAATCGTTATTTCCCGTTGCCAATCGATATACAACATCAAAAATTCAATGGACCACTCATGACAGTTTTTAAAGATTACTGGCTTTGTGACTAATAACATCGTGGGCAACATAAAGGGTCTCCAAAAAAGGACGGTTAGGTTACAAAACAGTATCACCAGTCCAACCTATTGCTTTACTTTACTTGTACTAGTATCCGTTTTAACAACTGGTGTCATCTAAGTACAGTTAGAAATTTGTCGTTACCGTCGATCAATGCTTTATGTTAGTGATAGCTGTAGCCTTAGCCTTGTCCTTTTAGCGCCTGTGCGTCACTTTTCAATCATTTATCTTATCACCTTTTATTGTAGTAACACCAAGTTTTACTGTTAAACCAGAAGATCAAAAGACCAAAGTTGGAGGTACTGTAGTATTACACTGTAATACTACTGGAGATCCGATACCAGTTCAATACTGGCGAAAAGATCAAAGAAGATTAGTCTTAGGTATCTGCTAGATATTATCCTAACCGTATATGGCAAATTATATTCTCCAAAAGAATTGCTGCTATGGTCATTTTAATATATTATTTGCATCCTGTGACATCCAATAAGATTTTAATATGTTTTTTTTTTGCATCCTGTGACATCCAATAAGATTTTAATGTGTATTTTTGCATCCTGTGACATCGAATAAGCATATTTCCTAGATATTCTAGTTTTCCTGAGTCTAAAAGAGTATTGATAATCGAGGAAATATACTTAGAGCCTCGGCCAGTCCTTTTCGAGATAATTTCCTGAACCCTCACATTGGTGAGCAAAGTAGTGAGCAAGAAGCGCAACTTATCGATTCATTTTGTAGTATGTTAGAGTAGGGATTAGGCAGTGGCGTTACTATTACGTTACAAGTAGAGGCCACAGAATTGCCTATGAGGGTTATTCTTTAATATTGGTCGTAGTTTGTCCGTAGATGATTACTGTAGGCCTACACTAACAATAGAAATTTGTCCATTCATATTGGTTTCTGATTGTCAGTAACAGAAGGAAAAGTTATTTTCTCCGGTGGTTTCTTATCACAGTATAAAGTCGGTCACTTGTTCCTTGTCTCTATCTTTGATTAATTACGTACTGGTTAATTATGACTAATAATAGTTGGATTTATTTATTCCAGAGAGCAATATGGAATTGATTCCTACAAACCAGACGTTAATTATCTCTAATATCAAAGAATCACAACTCGGAAATTATGTCTGCGTGGCCTCCAACCAAGGCGGTGAAATTTCTGCCACGGCTGGTGTTTATATCGTCGGTAAGTCTTGGATATTAAAAGGATCAAATTGAGAATCTAACGAACCATACTATCTTCTTTAAATTTTTTGAAAAATGTATTTATTATTGATTTATAATTAATCATTTTCACTTTTAGCTGCTCCAGTATTTTCTCAAGCCCCGACCAATACCTCTATAACGTTAGGTAAAGACGCCACCATAGCATGCAGAGCTATATCTGAAACAGCACCTACAATGACCTGGTATAGATCGGACGATTCTGGAAGTAGGGCGTTGTTTATAGCTAAGACTGATACTGAACGAGTATATTCAACTATTGATGGAGACCTGAACATAAAGGTAAAATAATATTTATATCGACGGGCAAATTGTTAAGGGTACTTGTGTACTGCATCTTAAAATGAACATAAATTTTTAAATTTTAAACTTGGCCAATAAATGCTCATTCATCAGAAAATATACCTGATGCCATAAATAATAAATATATACCAAAAAATAAAAGTATCCATAAAATTGCATTTGATTATTGAAGAACGCTTAACAAATTGATTACTAGTAAGCGTTTTTCAAAAATGGCTTAGTATTGTGAGATTTCCAGATTTTAAGGGATTTTTTACTTTATGACACGGGTAAATTCACGGATGAATATATATCCATATATCCATATTAACTATCGTTTAGAGCTAAAATTTCATGTTCATGCTTTAATTGCCGGTAGCCAATTCTCAGATCCAACAAAGTAAAATGAATACTACGTATTAATAGAATATAATTCATTGATAGAGCGACTTCAATCCAATAAAATATGCTGTTAAATATAATATATATATATAAATAAAACATCTAAAACGAAAAATAAAAAATTGGTTCCAGTTAAAGCCAACTGACTTAATAAAAATATTTTGCCCTAACTTACCTGTATATATGTTGTTCATTTCATTGTGAACTATTAATCTATTTCTAGACAAGTGAAAAGGCTGATGAGGGTTGGTATATATGTGTGGCGGGAAATACTCTAGGTGAAACAGTTTCATCACCAATATTTATTGATGTTTTAGGTAAATATGGTATTATTTCAAGCACCACTAGTACATAAATATTGATATTTGCCGATAGCGTTTTACCTTATGTAATCTTGTGGAATGGTAACCAGACAAAAATACTGTATACACACTGAAATAGTGTTCCTTGCATTTATTGCATATCAAAACGTGCGGACTATTCGACAGTACTTGTTAATAAATGGTTCAGGTAAAATTATGTATTCGTAATGCCCACAAAGCCATTACATGTAATGCCATTTTATTTATATATTCCAGTCGGTCCAAAAATAACCAGCACAAATAACCCACAAGTGTCAAGTGAAATGGCACAAGTAATTCTTTCTTGTGAGGCAGATGGTGATCCCCAACCAGTACTAACATGGCACTCGCCACGGGGTTTGGTTATAACCAATACATCACTGGGATACACCCAGTCCGGCAGTACCCTAATAATAGCTTCTATTGCTGCCAAAACAGATGGCGGAGACTGGAAATGTAGAGCCTGTAACAGTATTTCATGTGATGATGGGATAGTTCAGCTTTTAATTGAAGGTTGGTAAAATTTGTTCACTTGTCAAAATCGTACTTTAATAGGCTCCAAATAGTATCTTATTCAATGATGTCTTATCACACGCCGATCGTCATCACGAACAGGCATCGCAGCTGTATTGTTCCATATAGATATCTGATACATATTCATCTGTGTATGGTTCCTAGAAATTTGGAATTGTGTGTGTATTCAGTTCCATTTTTATACTTCAGGGCCACCTGTCATAACGAATATAATTACATCAAGAGACAGTGTTGCTATGAGGATAGAGTGTAAGGCTTTTGGATTACCAAAGCCCCAAATGTGACTTATTATCACGCTCAAGCTATGATAGAAGACACTCCTGGGCATCTTATTGATGGCAATCAGCTAATAGTAAATCCGCGTGACGCCAAGAGTTCCTATACGTGTAAGGCGAGTAATGAATATGGGTTCGATTCGAAATATTTGACAAGTAAGTTATACTTTACAAGTAAGATTTACCCTACCCTGAAAAAAATTCTCTTTTGGATAGAACCATCACTATTTGAAGTGTATGTGCATTTGATTATGAAAAATGACAAAATCGAAAATTAACCAATACTATTTAAGCTTTATCTCGTTTGATCCTATGCCTTCATCATAGCATGTGAGAAGCACAAGATTCATCGTATTTGAAAGTTTTAATCAAATATAATTTGCAATCCGTATCTGTTTCGCATACGGACAATCAATACAGCAAACTGTTATTTCAGAACCTGGTCGGCCAACTGCACCTCAAATAATAAAGATCGAAGCAAGGGAGATAACTCTAACATGGACTGATGGACTGTTGTCTGATTTACCTGTACTAAAGTATAACCTGGAAGAACGGGTTGGTAAAGCTGTTGAATGGAAACCTTCGAATATGACAACCACAAAACAAGACCTTGACTACAAAGCCCTCGATTTATTTCCGTACACGTCCTACATATTTCGAGTCAGTATCACAAACGTTTTGGGTACTGGAGAAATCAGTGAAGAGTCGGTAAGAGTAGAGACACTAGCTGATGGTAAGAATTATGGATTGTACATAATGCTTAAAATGTCCTGGCAACTCGGCTAAATATACATAAAATGGATAGATAGGGTTTTACAATAAACTATAACAGTGAGTCTCTAAAACCAAAATCCGAAATGCTTATGCGAAGAATGTCCTGCAAAGCTTTTTCAAACACATGACATGAAGTTTCTTAATAAGACACAGAATAAAAAGTAAGATTCTTCAACTTAATTAATCGAAATAGAATCCAGTCCCATCTTTTCCTAATCAATTTCAGCTCCATCTGAACCAACAAACATAATAGTTAAAGATTTAGTAGGAAGGATAACGGTTCGTTTTGGTCAGGCTGAAAACTACAATGGGAATAAGAGTAAGTGTTATTTTAATGTACTGGTCCTTGGAACTGGCATATATCAATGAGTAAAATTTGCCTTCAATTGCGTTTTAAATGGTTACCATTTAAAAACTGTAAATATTTTTGTGAGTTAAAACATAGAGAGTTTAGTGCGTTAAAAAATTTGTCATATTAGATAACCCTTTTCAATTTTTTTTACTATACATGTACTTGAAATTTGTGGAGCATTTATTGCTTATAGACTAACGGTACAGACGTTGGTGGTTAAGTTTTTATGATTTGTCTTCAACCGCTTGTAATTTCAGATGACGTACGTTATGAAGTTGAATTAAAATACAGAACACCTGGTACATTGGAGTATGTTGCTAAGGAAACGATATTTAGATCACCTGATCAGGTCCTGTTTGTAGAATTTGAAAATGTAATTAACGGAGATTACATTGTGGGAGTTAAGAGTAAGAATATCGAGATTAATGCTGAAAGTCAAACTATGGAATTCCCCCTTACGGTTGACGATAAAGGTAAGCCTGTTAGTATTCTTTTGAATGCTCCGTAAGATTCCTGTTGGATTCGATGATGGTTGTACAAGTCATCGGAGTTTTATCAAGGACAGATGCAGTTTTTTTTTTATTTAAGCTACATTTTCTTGGCTGAGAACATAGCGTACAATACATGGCTATAAATACAATTGTCAACGAGGACAAGAGTACCAAAGTAGTTTGGGTTTCTAAAATAGCCTCCGGATTCTTTAATACATTCCATATTTTGATGTCTGTTTCACAGTTCCTGATTTTATACCAAAAATAACCAGTGTCGTTGCCACCACACATGATACTATAGAGGTCATCTGGAATGTAAGTAAGATTCTCTTCCTATTGAATAGTGATGCATTAGGAAATTTGTATAAACAGGGAATGACTGGGCGGCATCTGGACGCGGTCCAAGGAACTTAGGTTTCGACCAAGTATTGGTAGATGGTTACTGGACTCCCAATCATTGATGAATCATATCTGACAATTGCAGGGACCAGCTTGTAACACATCATGTGTACCACCAGTTATAGGGTTCACTATAATAGTTGAAGATGAAGCTGGAAACAACAGAACCAACAACACTATGTATCAGGAAGATGCTGATTCCCAGATATTCTATGTGACCAACCTGGAGCAATACACAAAGTATACTGTATACGTTGTAGCCTACAATGATGTGGGTCTTGGAAGCAAATCTGAACCTAAAACTGTTACTACACTATATGGTATGATATATTTCTTTAGATCGCGATATTGTGTATTATAAGATCATGGATCATTTCTTGGATTTCATTTCTATTCATTTGACGAGATCTGTTGGTCAGTCAGCTGGTCTTAAGAGTGTGAGTAAAAAACTGAAGATTATTTAATGCTGACTAAGTTATCGAGCAAACTGTTCAGTTTAAATTCATGGAGATATTTTAAGGATTCGAACCAAGCTCAAGGAAATGAAACAACATTTATTCGGCTTCCTGACTTGTCAGATTTATATAACATTTGACTGTTATGATATGAATATGTTATTTTTAACGAGGAAGCCATTCAACTAAAAGCAATTTTCATAAAGGCAAAATACACGTAGATAAAAGAAAACGAGGTTCGAAAAAATATAGCACTAAAAGATCCATTGGAAAGTCTCAAGATTCAAAGATTGCCTTTGTTTTGTTTCAAGACTTGAACTTTAATATCAGCTATAGATAAAAGAAGACATTTACTTGCCATCCACTAACGAAAATATGTATGGTGGTAACTTCCATGCGTAGTTTCGTAATGCTACCAGCTACAACCATTGCAAGATCAAGTTGCATGACAAGCAAAATATTTCCAATGTCATTTCAGCTCCATTCAGTGCCCTGGCTTATACAGACCCATTGGAGGTTGAGGGATGGGTGATAGCGCTAGTAGCTGGTATAATAGGGTTGTTACTCTTGATTTTAATATTGGTAATAATCTTCATTCACCATCGGCGATACAAGAAGCAAACAGCTAGTAGTTCTGGCTCCAGATTTTATTTAGGACAAACCAAGTAAGTTTTCCAACTGTTCCTCGAATGACCAAAGATGTTCCATGACAAACCTATGTTACATTTACTCAAGACTCAATAAACAAAATAACAAATTTACTTCTATGATCAGATCATTCTGTAAAACAATTTATATGAAATTCTTATTTTGATCGCAACCTCATTTAAAATACTACGATTTAAACACTTTCCACTGATTTTAAACCTTTATAATTTTTTTAATGATATTTTATATTTTAATTCTAACATGAATCAAAATAGCTACGGATCTGTTTTTGACAATATTTATGAAGAAGAAAGGGTTGAACGTTTTGGACTGAAATTGGACTCATTGATTGATAAGATATTAAGTTTGTATATTATTTCAGTGCTGAAAGAAATGTTGCTGTATAAATTAAGGTTAATTTCCAAAAACGCACACACATCAGCCCTTTTACCAATATTGTCCCTTTTTGACATCTTGAACTTTCCAACCTCAATCAAAATACTGACGATTTAAACACTTTCCTCTGATTTTATACGTTTATAAATCTTAATATTTTTATATTTTTACCCCAACCTCAATCAAAATTCTTCGAATTTGACGATTTTAACACTTTCCTTTGATTTTATACGTTTATTAATTTCAAGATATTTTATATTTTGATCCCAACCTCAATCAAAATTCTTCGAATGTGACGATGATAACACTTTCAGCTGATTTAATATTTTTCTAAATATTTATATATTAAAACTTTCTTCATCCCAATCAAAACTTTGATATTGTCATATTTATACCATTTTCATCATAATCACAATAGGCTACTTTCCAAATTTTACACTTTCCCTTGATTTCACACGTTTTATATATTTTAGATATTTTATATTTTGATCTAAGCTTCAATCAAAATTCTTCGAATTTAAACAATTTCCCCCGATTTAATATTTTGATCCCAAACTCAATCAAAATACTACGAATATGACGATTTAAAGAATTTTCCCTGATTTTATACATTTATGAATTTTATTTTTTAAATTTTCATTCAAACCTCAATCAAACATATTCGAATTTGACGATTTAAACAATATCACCTTAATTTTATACCTTTACCAATTTTAAAATATTTGATATTTTGGTCCCAAACTCAATCTGTATTGTATATACTACGAATATAAGATTTAAAGAATTTTCCCTGATTTAACACGTTTACGAATTTTATATTTTATATTTCATTCCAAACTTAAACTTCGTAATTGGTAAACAAAAGATAACTCTTCTGACACTATATAGCTAGTGGAATTGAAAAAAGAATAAAAGTAATTGCTATTTTTAACCTTTTTCAGTTACCTACCACAAGACTCTGCTTCCGACAAGTAGGTCATTTTCTTATATTTCCTCACCAAATAACAGTTTTTTGTAGTTGTAATACAAATTTCTCTAAGATATTCAATACTTCTCTTAGATATTTCAGGATTTCTCTTAGACATTAAATAATTTCTCATATACAGATGACATCGTAGATATTGACAAAATTTCTCTTAGATATTTAAAGTTTCCGATATACAGATATCTCTATATGGAGACAAAATTTCTCTTAGAAAAAGATTTCTCTAAGATATTTAAAATTTTTCATAAGTATTTAGAATTTACTATTATGAATTGAATCTATTTATATAGTGGTAGCACCATGCTATGGAGACGTATTTTTTGTTTACCAATAACCGGCGAATATGACTTGGAACCAATGCATTTTAATGGCTACGCATCACCGACCATTTCTAAGAAACATCAAATAAGTCCAAATTCTACACATAGCCATTCACGGTCTCGTTTGGTGTAAGTAACAGTTGTAGAATAGAAGCCCCTGGCCGAATGTTTAGCAATCATCTACGCGACCATCTTTTAAATCATGTTCTAACAAAATTAATGTAAAGAATATAATTGAATCCAGCAGGAGAAAACAAGAACACATGTGGCAATTGTTCACAGATCTTCTGATAGAAACTTCTTAAATACTGTGAATTCTCTTTTGTATGCGAGTACATGTATATATATTTTAGCTGTATTTAACTTTCTTTGTTCATATTTGTTTTCAGAAACAATGATTACATTCAACATAAAGACAACCCTCTATTTCAAGATGACACATTTACGGTAAGTTTTTAGCCCTAAAGTGTCGATATCCAATAATTCGACCATCGTACTTGATTATCCAAACATGAGTTTTAATCGTAAGAATTCATTCTCACTATGCATACTCTATCGACTGAGGTATCTGTATCTCATACAGAATGTTCAGTTTTCATACCAAACTGCTGATAACTATATTGGGCCACTGTGAAAACATTGCATTCCAGCCCATTGGTCCTCTCATGAGTGATCTGTAAATTATGGAAGCCATCCTCTTTTTTCAATGTCTCAAAGTCGCCGGATTTCCAATTCGCCAACTTGTCGACAAGGGGGAAATTTCCGGGGGCCCCGACTTGTCGCCCTTTGAAATCCGGCGAGTTGGCGACTTGGCGAGTTGGATTTCAAAGTCGCCAACTCGCCCCAAAAGTAACCCCCGGGGTTAACAAATGGCCGCTATCGGCTTCCATAGTCAATATTGTGGGCAGCATGGTTTTGGACCTTGTAAATCAGGCATGTGTTACTCAAAGTATATCAACCTATCTGTATATATTGGACATACTTTCTAAAGGTTATCTTCATGATCTGTATCTGTTTGTTGGTAGCACGATCCCGAGTCAAGTTAGATATTTCTTATTGAGATAATCTCTCTGCATCTTTTATAATCAGTTATAGTTTATAGTTAAAATATTTTAGATACGTGATGTGTTTTAATAATTGTACCCATATCTTTACAGCCATATACAGAGCAGCTTCCGGTATCCAATATCCCTCCACCAAAACCAAAACGTAATCGTCAGCCAAAATCAGAGGAACCGATCCTGTCTCCTTTGAATCAACGCAACATCTCACTGTCTGATGACAGGCGTAGTTCAAGTTCTTTACGACAGCTAATTCCAGATTCTCCGGTGGACACACACCCTGTGTACATACATGATCTGGACTATTTAGTGGACAATACGTCTGATTACCCAGACTCGTTTTCTCATCAAAATGGCAGTTTTAATTGGCCATCATCATTTCCCAGTGAATTTAATCGTAAATCATCCCGTGACTCAAAATCACATAATGACGTTACGTTGACAGAACTTGAGGTGCTTTCACAGTTATTTTCGGACATTGAAGCTGAAGAAGACAATTTCACGAACAATAGTAGGTTTAATGACAGACAAGATGTATTTTATTACTAAATCTTCTCTTATAGTATATCTACTTTCTCTTATCATGATCATGGTCATTTTAAATGATTTTTACTACATAACAATTCATACTTACTTGTCTGAAACGAAATGACCACGGGATGACGTCGTTTCCGTGCCTTTTCATCCTTTTTCAAATAAAATTCACATTTCATCTGCCTGTTTTTAATTTATTTTTTATTGCCCTAACAAACAAAAACCCAAATTAATGAGGAGCTATATTTTTTATGCTTAGATTTGACAATAGTTTCTCCATTACGTGCCATGCTTTGCTTTCTGTTGAAATTTTTGTTTGGTGAATAAGTCATCTTAAATATGACATTATGAATGTCCTTTTTTGGGGGTCTCAAATTTATACAAAAAGAAAACACATTTACCTAAAAAACATCCAGCAGTCAAATTTTGAACTCATAAACCATTCAGAAGTTCGTAGTGGCCTTTTATAAAATAATTTGGAGCCAATGTAGGGCTAAAGCCAAAATCAAGATAAAACAGTATTTTTGGAATTCTTTATAATCTATATCATATTATATGAAAATATGTACTAGTATTCAACTTTAATTATCAAGACTAGGGAATGTGATCTTATGACGGTTTAAGGTCCAATATGTTCGCGAAACATGAACAAGGGGAGCAATTTAGAGTTTTTATCTTTATTGCTATATTCTAATATCAATTTCTATTGAAGGCAATTCTAATCATTCCTCAATTCATTATCTTTCATTGAACTAGAAAACTCACTCAATCACGTGATACTTACAGGAAACAGAATTATTGATTTCCCGCCATTTACTAACGATAGTAGACAAGTTCGAAAAGTCACACTGAGCACTTGATGTAAATAACAAGAAAAATACGTCTGGATGATCGATATGGCAAGGTTGACAATTCCAAATCGATAGGATGAGTAGTCGAGATTATTAAGAACATATAAGATGTTGATTGGTTTCAATCTTGTTGGGTCCTGTAAAACGAGTCTAGTTTACGACCAAATTGTGCCAGGAATTTTGCTGATGTTATTAAGTCCTTGATAAACAGAGTACTAAATGTTTGATAGGGTTTGTTGATTAGTCTGTTTACATTTGGATTTAACTTGAATTAAGGTAACTTATTTATTATCAATTGCGCTCTTTCGTTTTAACTGTTAATTTATATTAGATTAGTTATGGGTTACCATGCACAGCAAAGTATGTTTTTGTTTAAATTTGCGCTCACTTCAGTCTTGAAGCTGGAGGATCTCTTTTGCAAATTTTGGTAATAGAGTTATCATACCAGAAGTGCAATATGTCTAGTGTCGCTGAGAGCATACTAAAGAAATCTAAATGAATAATGACGAAAGAAAAACATTGGGTAAAAAAACAAGAACTTACAGAGGAAAGCGACAGAAAATGTCAACAGAAAGTCAGATGGTATATAATGAATATTGACATATAACGATCTTTCCTTGATAATGTTATAGGAGTAATGTGTGTCATAAACCATCTGTTTGTTTAGGTCTAGACCCACCATTCCTTATACAGAACTTGAATGCGGAAGTGGAATTCAATTGATGAGTCATAATTTATTGTGTTGAAATGCAGAAAAACATTAGGCTGAATCCTACGGTTCTTCGTAAATGAAAGGTTTATCCTCTTGAACCGCCCCTTTCCACCCCCATCCCCTTTAAGAAGTTTGTATTTACTCCTTTTTCTATGGCTTCAGTGTAATTCATGATGCACTTTTAAGTTCAGTTCTAAATAACGTAACATGACGTTGATATTCAGAACTAATGTAGTTACCAGTAAATTTAATTATATGGTATACATTGTGACAAGAACAGAAGTTAATAATATGAATTGAAATGTCATTTTCTATTTCTTCTCTTCTTTATCACGTCTCTCTAGCCTCTCCTAGGTTTCTTCTATCGTTAATATAATCTTCATATCTTTTTAGTGAATATGAATGTATTTTAGTGTAGTAATTGGCAAGAGTATACCTCTTTCCAATTGGTTTTAGAAAAGGACTAACGGCGTATTGACAAAGCAAGCAAACTCAATTACAGGACCGTTCTTTTGGACTCATTTCTGTCAATCTTATGAATTTTATTGACCTTGTTGTGAACTTTGCATTCCAATTTGGATTGGTACCAGACTCGAACTGCGTTGCTACACTTCCTTCAACTTCCCCTGCAGATAATTAAGTATGCCGGTAACCCAAACGGAATTATTGATAGCTTAAACATCATTCAATAACCCCAACAGAATTCTGGTAACCATAACGTAACAGTATATTGATAACATAACCAAAAAGAGTATGTTGACAGCCAAAATAGAAGAGGCTATGAATAAGATAAACAAAACAAAAAAGTATTTTGATGACGTGAACAGAAAAATATTTTGATAGCCCAAACAGAAGAGTATTTTGATAACCCAAACAGAATAGTATTTTGATAGCCCAGACAGAAGAGTACTTTGATAACCCAATTAGAAGAGTATTTGGATAACCCAACTAACCCAACAGTATCTGGTTATTCAGATATACAGAATAGGCTGAGATACTATTAACAAAATGCAATGTTGTTATAACCCAAACAGAAAATAGTCTGGTATGAAGCTTGTTAATAAGTCGAGTCTCTGGACAATAATATTCTCTGATGCTGAAAGTAGATAGCTGTCATCTTAATAACTATCTTCAATGATTGTCTAACTAGGTTCTTGAGACGGTTCCAACATACTGCTGGCGATAGTTTCTTAAAACCTTTATATATAAGGTTAACAGGCATTTACTGAAACTTGATTAATAAAACGCTGTAGCGTAATGTAAGTGATGTAGTTTCTCTCTGCCTTTTGCTGACTGTTTCCAAAATTACTCGACTTCCTAGACCATTTCATTTGATTTAGGCTCATAGATTTTCAATTTTCAATTTGATTTAGCCTCAGGTTGAGGGTCTAATTATGTTTACAAGTGTTACAGATGTCCACCAATCTACTATGTAATTTAGGCCGAATTGTTACGTACCGTGTTATAAAAAGATATGTTTTTATAACAGTAAAAGGAAATGCTCAAGGGGTTGTATCGGAGACACTGGTAGCATCGATTACCAGTCAGACATATTTCTATCTTGCAATGACATGCAAACTAAACGTTTTATGATTATACTACCGCCAAAACTGCTGATACTCCTAAGAGGAGTGGCGATATCTACGTCATTAAAAAGTTGTTTCTTGTGGATTTGCACGAACAATGGTAGATAAATAATATATTTTCTACATAGATAGGAACTAAATTCCATGAAACCAAATGATTTCCAGAAGGTTATCTGGAAAGTTCCTGATAGACAGGAAATCATGCTGTCTATTAGCCCACTTTATGGTCATTAGGAACATACCAAAGGCTATTGATCCTAATTAGTTTATATTATATAATATGATAATTATATAGAATTTCTGATGAATAATCATTAGTTAGTTCATTATCACCTTATATTTAACAGGATAATCAATCTCATTAGTATTATGCTTACAAAGTATAAGCTTATGATGAGTTCAATGTTTTGTTATACATGGCAATAGGTTCTTTTGATTCTTTTGATCATTTTAAATATAATCAAGTCTTACGTGAACTTTACCACGACTCAGTTCTGCATCCAGGGAGTGTGGAATTCTGATAATATTGTCTGGGGAAAGTTTCTAATTCAAATTTATTTTATTGAGGTTGGGAAGTTCAAGCTGTCAAATAAGGGGAAATATTGATAAAAGTGTATTGACCTTTGCCGGGATTGAGCCCGGGACCCTAGGGTTAGCGGGCAAGCGTCTTACCCACTGAGCCACCACGGCTCCCAAATGACTGTAAAAACAGCGGTTTGAATTTGTATTGAACAGATAGGTCTCTAAAAGTGAATGACAAGAAAATTACCCTAAAAGTATGTTAAATTACTGCCTGCCTTCTGAGATTCTTAGACCAGTTAAGAGCCGTTGAAGATATAAAATTTCAAAGCATGTCATTAACCCAAAGAAAAGCAGTCTCTTGTGTAAAATGAAACCTATATTTGCATCTTTCTTGAATATATGTATATATCGCTAGCTAAGGACATAAAGCATTAATTGGACCACTAGACTCCAGGGGGTTAAACGTGATCGATCACCTAGCCAATTATTCCAATACATAAAACCAATAATTTCTCCACTTGAGGAGATGAGTCGGACGATTGGGTTGGTAATAATTTGTCTTTTTGTTCTGTCATTTATCTTGGTTAGTAACGGTGTGTTCGAATTTTGCCAGAAATTACCTACTTGTTAATGGGATTGAAAATAGGTTTTCTAAACTTTTATGGCTTATATTTGCATCATTCAAGTTTTTTTACAATAAATGCCTTACCTTATATGACGTCTAGCTATCACAATATCTGTTATACCAAACGTTTTCGTTAAAAAACGCTGAGTTTGGGTAGAATTGCAAGATCCAAGGACCTCTGACTGAACATTAAATGGTGCAATTCGGAACTATACACGTTTCCTCCGGGGAATTTGAGTTTTTAACAAATTATTATAAAAGAATGAAAATTCTGGTAAAGCATATGCAATTTTCCAATTACTGTTACTTGTATGTGTTTTCCATTGGTACATAAAAGACAAACTAAGTCTTTTATTCATGACCTAACGGAACTTAAAAAAAGTGTAGATTTAAATAAATGTTTCTTTGCTCTCACAATTATCTTACATAATCGTTTTATACAATTCTTATATTCATGAGATATTTTTATTCTTATATGAATATAATTCTACATATGAGTGTTTTATTCAATAAAAAATGAGTTTTATGTGCATAATACACAAGCTACTGAGCATATTAACATTATATTTACTTCTGACGCGCTCATCTGCCGTAATTCGCTAGCATGGGCCTTCGTTATGCCAGTTGATGGTGTAAGCTGGCGATTGCCGAAAGATAGAAAAAAAGTAGTATATTGTATTCACAATCCTTATTTTATATGATTCTCATTTACATTTATATATTGTTGCCATGTCAGGTTAACTCGACCAGAAGACATCTATTATATTTCTATCTCAATATATTCAGTCATTTCGACCAGGTATCTAATTGTCTTCGATCTGCATCAAAGATATGTTCTGGAAGTTACATCTATCTATTTCTATCTACATCTATTTCTATTCTTGAGGGTATATATTAACCATGGTTTTTACACCATTGAAATCCAACTGTTTCAAACGAAATGAAATATTGAACTTACTACAAAATGTACTTTAGTTAAAGCAGTAAATCGACGTAGGGGTTATAATAACCTATAACTTATCATAAAACAATACATTTCAAACAGAAGCGTCCTTTATAGGGAGCTCTGAGCTGAATACAGATACCCATGGTAAGCATTTTGTATACTCCAGGGTTTCTAGCAAATTGACATGGATAATATACATGAAATATTCATGTGTTACCGTCTTTGTATATTCGGAATATCAGAGAATCCAAATAATTTGCCAATACCTATAATAACAAAATAATATGATAACACGGCATCTTTGAAAGGGTAACAATTTGTAATGTCAATCGATCAATCAATAAGCTAAGCTGGATATATTGATCAGGATACTGATGAAGATCGAACAGCTATTTTGTTATTCCTGTAACTGTATCTCTGATGTAATATTATTGTTTTAAAATAGTCCATAGCCAAGCTGATGATTGATGGCAATACATAAGGTGCAGAAGAGTAGGACGTAAAACTCCATTCATTTCATATCATTGATGTCAAATACCAATTCATTATTGAAACAAATTTTGATCGTGATCCATGCACATCCATTATGCGTTTATATGCTTAAAAATAGCTTCAAATGTGCTTCTGAAATGATAGCGTTTTAAGGTATGGTATTGAAATGAAATAAATTACGGAGCCCCTTCGGCGCAATTTTCAACACTTTTTATAATTAAGTCGTATGATCGTATTATTACCGTTTATCGTTTAAACGAAATAATATTATATAATATATATATATTTCGATAAAAAGAAATAATTATATAAATTGTTGACATTTACGTCGAAAGGCTTCGTAATTAATAGAGTTTTACGCCAAACTCTTCTGCACCTGGTTAATAAGGATGGGCAATTACATGCAGTGTGTCTTGAATGTCTTTCAGACGTACTGAATTTGAAATAAATCTTTTGTAAAAGTGATAGAATACACACTTAAATGTTCTAATAGGTTGACTTGACCATAATGTTATATTCGAACTTTGATGTGATTTAAGAGATGAAAATGGCCTATATCAATAAATTGAACAAAGTCAATAAAGCAGAAAGAAAATAATATTGATTTTGAAAATTCTAACAAGGTCTGTAGATTATGTTTTCTTGCTCGTCGTTTTTCTGTAGATTCAATCGATACATAATTATATTTTTTTTTTGTCTTTCACATTATATCGCTTTGAAATGTCACTCTGTGTTTATGGGAAATTGGAAAATTGCACAGCAATGAGATGACACGGAAACTTTACGGAATTACAACTGAATGATGTTTTGTTCTGAAGAAAATCATGTTGATCATGGTGTAGAAGTCTGGAATGAGAACCTATTCCGAACTCAGCAGGCTCTTTTCAACAGTGTCGGCTACTGTCAATTGTCGTGTTTTGACAGTTATATTCGGCAAAGCAAACTATTAGGAGAAATACATTTTGTTCGCAAAATTGAACAAAATCGTTATTTATTTATTGATGGCATGTTAAAACGTAGGCGAAGGTAACACAAAGAAAGTTTGGAACCCTATATGATGGAAAAGAAGGTAATGGGTTACATTTCTATTTTCAACAAATCTCCAATAACTATTTGCCTTACATTTTTCAGAGAATGTGTGCCATGCTGGTAACATCATAATATAACAAGATGGATGAAAATCTGACTCGAGGCTACTGTCAGTTGTCGTCTCCGTCGACAAGGCCAAGAAGAACAGCCAATCAGGACAGACTTAATCCACCACGTGATCCATGTAGCTGCATTTACCTCTCTCTAGTTTTGGCGGGAGCGGGATTTCTGCTTCCGTACAATAGTTTTATTACTGCTGTGGACTATTATGACAACAGATTTCCTAATAGTACTATTATATTTGACATGAGTATGACGTATATCATAGTAGCATTTGTGAGTGTCTGTATAAATAATTTGCTTGTGGAAGTACTCAGTATGCCTGTTAGAATAACGTTTGGATATCTCGTGTCTTTTGTGGTGTTGTTGATTATCGCCCTTTGTGATGTGTGGTATCAAGTGTTTACACCTGAAGTTGGATATAAAGTCACGTTGATTGCCGTTGCTGTAGTTGCCATTGGAGCTACGGGTAAGGACAACAATCTTTCATTAAATCAAAATCTCGACAATAAGAGGTGCTTTTTCGTGTTAGCAAGTCAGATGAGCGTATCCTCAATGGCAAATAAGGCATCACGAAAATTCGCCGTTCAGAATCCCTTTTGAGGAGCCACATTTGTCAATACTTTATAGGCTCTTGGGGAAAGATACCCGATACTATTGAGTGACAGTTTTTGTCAACTTGAAGAGAGACCAATTTTAGTGGCGTTATTGGCTTTTTCAATATACGTGATTTGATATAAATGTTACTTAATATATTATTTCAGTTCAACAGTCTAGTTTCTATGGATTCACAAGTATGTTACCATCAAGATATACTCAAGCTGTGATGACTGGAGAAAGTATGTAGAATAAATGTTAATGGGAACTCAAATAACTGACGTCAAATAACTGTTCATTCCGCTGTTCATGATGAAACGAAACGGATCAGAGGAATAAAACAATAGGTCATCTGAGCAAGGTCTGCACATTTATAGTGGGTTCCATCATATGTTAAAAACTAAGCTCCTTCGTTATAAATCTATTAATCACACAGAGTAATGTATCTATTCCTTTTCTTTCAGGTGCTGCTGGTTTGATCATCTCAATGAATCGAATATTAACCAAATCTCTATTGGACGATCAAAGGATCAACACCATCATCTTCTTCATCATCTCGATCTCCATCTTGTGGATTTGCTTCATCGTCTTTCATATCATCAGAAGAACTGAATTCGTCCGGTTTTATGTGAGTCTTTGTGAAAGTGCTGGAGTCCCAGAAGATCAGAGAGGGATCACGAAAGGAGGTTGTACAGAAGAAGTAAGCTTAGTAAGATTGTAGCAGATCCTCCGCATGAACGCTTCTTCATTTTCGGGTTTCCTACGCCGTAGTCTATGTTTTACACACTACTAAAGAAACATTGGTTATGAAGGAACATCATCCCAACATTACTTTTGAATGCTCTCGAGTTTTTGGAGAGTCTGCTTTTTCGAGTTTACTAAGATGTTAACACATTTATCTAAAATGTTCTGTTAATGAGTCTGTAGAAAAAATTCCTAAATAAGAAATAGTATTTTGTGCGCATTTTGATTTCTTTTTCCAGTTTCATTACACTTACTATAGGGTCGACGCACGGACCTCGAAATGGTTGAATTTTTTTTACCAGGGTTCATTCATATAATATGCCATCGTCAGCGAATATAAACCCGACCATGTGACTACGGTTTGGAGAATAAGGGTTTTGAATTTGACTTCAATTCTTCCATTTGATTATTGCATAAGGTGGTTAAAATCAAACCTTTTGTCATTCTAGGTCGATTTCCAAGAACAATCTACTGGACAGAGATATGGTGTACTGATAATACAGAGTCCAACATCACCGACATCACGTTCAGCTGATAGCAGCACTTCCGGTACCAGCGACAATACAGTACGAGAAATCACGAGAAGTAATGAAGAACGTGTTATGTTCCAGGGGCAAAGTTATAAAGTGCATGTGCCAAAAGTTTCTAGTATCAAAAGTAAGTCGACCTGCAAAGTCATAAAACACAAGTGTTCCAATATTGCGGATAGTAAATCTATGTATTAAGAAAATATTATGTTATTGGATGTGGTTACTATCTTCTTTTTGGTAATTATCATGGTTTAAAATCCATTTGTGAATTACAGAAAAGCGTTTAAATGAAGCAATCATATCTTTGGAATTTATACTTAATCTTATGTCTGTTTCGACATCCTTTCGTCTTGAAGAAAAAGAACCCAGATCCAGAGCTGAACAGAAATACAGAAACAGTTGTACTAAATGATCATTTGACGTTCCTTTTTTTCTTTTTTTATTTCAGAGGGTATAAGAATGCGGTATGAGGTGTCTAAAACAGTGTGGCCCTATATGATATCTATTGGTTTAGCTTATTTCGTCACCTTATGTCTGTTTCCTGGCATAGAATCAGAAGTCATCAGTTGTAAACTAGGAAGCTGGATGCCAATTGTTATAATGGCAATTTTCAACGGCTGTGATTTTCTGGGAAAGGTAAGAGCACCAAATAAACTGTACTCATCCAAGAACTAGCTGGTATATTGATCAGATTTGTATCCGACACGACGTCATCACATCATAAGCTGAGCTACTATAAATCAGGTCCGTCTTCTGCAATGAACGATTCATCGATCCCGTATAGTGTTGATATTTGCTTATAAACATTATTGCATATTCGATATCAGATAGTTGCAATATTGTTATTCCTGAGTAAGCAAAACTGGTTGGTCAACATGACTGTTGTATTTGCATCAGCTACTATAAGGCAATTGTCATTGGCATTTGGCTAATTTTGGGTAACGGTTGTAACTAACGTATTAGTTTTATCCTTCTTTTAAGATTGTTGCATCAATACCATATGACTGGCCTAGAGGTCGTTTGGTAGCAGCCACATTTTGTCGAGTGTTGATAATACCACTATTGATGTTATGTGTAACTCCAAGGGAGCACCCAACGTTACCTGGTGATGTCTGGCCATTACTACTGTCTCTGGTACTAGGTCTTACTAATGGTTATTTTGGTAGTGTTCCTATGATCTTAGCACCATCTCGAGTCCCTGATGAACAACGAGAACTGTGTGGTAGGTTAATTTTTAAAGAATTATAAGGAGATGTTTTAGCCTTTGTCTTGCAACGGGTAAAGATTATTGATGAATCTATAGTGTCGAATAGCCAAGCAGAGGACTATCCAACATAAAACCGCTATAGAGTTGTTCGTAAAACAAGTCATAGATTTGCTGAAAATATTGGACATAGGATAAATGATAGATTAGCCATTTTCAGGTTTTCGATCATTTTTAATCTTCATACGAAACTACTGTGGTTCTGACATGAAATAACTCTATTTGGAAGAACCATTGTTGTTTCGTATGATTTAATCTTCTGTCCAAGATCACTTCAAACCTTTTACATTACCATTTAAGATATACTTAACCAGCAATAAGATAGCAATTACCTACCATGACGACAGCGTAAGATTTCTTACTTAAATTAATAGAGATTTAACCTATTTTTGTTATCATTTCTCATAACGTGCCAATCGTGACTTTCTTTTCTTTGAACTTTGTTTTTTCGTCTTTTGCAGGTAATATCATGACGTTGTCGTACAGTTTAGGACTGACAACCGGATCTGGAGTAGCTTATTTATTAGACTACTTGATGGGTCCACATCGCGTTACAAGTCCGTGTGTTATAGATTTGACGCCTGCTCAACATCTGAATTTGACCTTTGGTCAATCATTGCAATAAAGTATCTTTGCATTCTCGGTTACATTCATTTTGGAATTTCATTGTATCATCAATTGGATTGGTATTAATACTGGTGGAAGAATGTCTTCAGTGAGAATCAATCTAACACAATGATTATTTCTTGAGAACCCCAGCGAATCATTAGAACCAAGGATTTTTCGATGAAAATGACGTTTATACTGTTACCCTGTAGGAAGTAAGGGGAAGTAATTCCCTACGTATAGATCTAAGGAACTCGGAATGGACGTCCGTGCGTTCTGTAAATTGATATACTTTCTGTGCCGCAATTATTACATCGCATGTGTCTATTATATAATTCATCATTGTTGTGTTACTTCTGTAACTTGAGTTTCTCAAGATATAACCGAGTTTGTCACTGGAAAATAAGACTTTTTAATTAGTAAGAAGTTCTTTTTTAGTTATTACGGCTTTCAATTGGTACTTTCCATTGAGATACATGCAATGTGATGTATTATTATTATTATTATTATTCTTAACGAATAAAGGTTCGATGTATCGTCAGATCAATTGGTTAATAAAGACTGCCTTCTCGGAAAGCTTTTAGGAAATATTTGTCATCAGTAAATTAGTAGTCAATATGGTTGAAAAACGACCTAATGAATGTATATCATTTTTCAGTGCCCAATAAAAGCAATATCCCTCTTTTCAATTCCGAACTGTGTCAGTAAGGAATGGAATACATTCGTGTATACATGCAATATATATTGTTATTTTGTAAATATTTTACTATATATTATTAAACTGCGTATATAATCAATAATATTCATGTACTTTCACATGTAAAATAAACCAATAAACACAAAACACTTCAATCATATGATTTATTTATTACGGATGGTGATGTATCTCGCTCTGAGACAAACCACGTGCTTCGGTATAGTTTGGCGTTATATTCTAAGCGTAATGATTTTAAAATATACATTAATTTAGCCATTTTAACAACAAGTTTCATCAAAATCCGTCAAGAATGACACTTTGTAGAGTGGTTACACGCATTTCAAGAACAAGGGCAATACTAAACATTTTTGGAATTCACCGATTTTCAATAGGGTTCACCCTTAAGTCAAAACCGGTCAAGAATTGCGCCTTCTTGAGTTACAAGCACTTGTGGACGGACATTGATGATGACAATATACGTTTTACATTTCAGGATTATATACAGTCGTACAGGGAAGAGTCACCTTAAATTAGGTTACATTCTGACTTGTCAGATAACTAATGTTAGAAAGTTAAAAATATTCATTAGTAATATTACATATGTAAAACAAACCGGTTTTACTGGCTTGAAATACGAATATCCGCCGTTAATTAGACGTAAACAAATGATAATATGCATCTTATTTAGGTTTAGTCAAAAATAACCAAGCCATCGCAATTTGTCCAAAAATATAAGCCTGAATCAAAGCTGTCGACTTCATTTTATCAAGTTAAACTTGATTTCAGTATTGACGTCCTCGGCTATCTCAAACCGACACAACCCACTACAAAATTTTTTTTTCGCGCAATTGTTTTTTTTTTTCGATTATAGACAGCACTATTCCAGGGACAACTTTGCAATCATCGGTAATTAATAGCACTATTCAACATAAAAAAATTTGCAACTATCGATTAAAGATCGCACTATTCCAGGGAAAACTTTGCAATTATCGATAATAAATAGCACTTTTCAACATGAAACACTTTGCAACTATCGATTATAGATCGCACTATTCCAGGGAAAACTTTGCAATTATCGATTAAAGATAGAACTATTCAAGTTGAAAAACTTTGCAACTATCGATTATAGATAGCACTATTCGAGATGAAACACTTTGCAACTATCGATTATACATAGCACTATTCAATGGGAAAAACTTTGCTATTACTTAGATATTGATAAAAATCGAATCACGAAGGCCTACATACACCATCTAAAAGGCGGACTCAAATTCGTGATTCAAGTTCATTTCACATTGCTATACGATATTTCCGACATGATGAAATAAAAGTGCTTATAAAAAATTTAACTCTCCCACGATCTCTTACACTGTGCTTGTGAATGAAATAGCGATGTGGTTTGTAAGAAATTATTATTCTATTCATGTTTATATTTAGAAGACAACATACTTATGTCCTCTAATTATCTTGTCAGTTTTATTGTTTTACAAGTCGCCAAATATCAGAATGGCTAAAACATTAAGTATATTAAACAAAAATAATTTTCATTTACATAAAATATAGGTAACTTGGGCAAAGTTTACAGTTTCACAACAGTTTTGACATTGTATTTGCATTAAAAGATTGTCGAAATTAAACTGTACAGGAGCGTTAACCTTTTGGCAGTTCAATTATTCGAAAATCCATTCAATAATGAAATGGAGTCTACAGTGTCATTAGATATAATGTGATACAATTCTGGTCGCAATAAATCGAAATTCCAACGATTCCAAAGATCCGGCAAGTCAAAATCGTAATTGTCAAAGCAAGAGCTTACAAGATTCTATAACAATTTCCTAGAAAAGAAAACATATGAAAGCTGGCCAGGCCAAAATCTTAACCAGATTCTCACGGATCCTTTCTGTTGACTGATATTCTACTACAGTAAAAAAAATGTCTACTTTTTAACCAATCCTTACAACCTTAGAGGCGACACTTCAACTATCCTTGATAGATAATAACCGCGTAAAACAGTATTTTACTAATGCATCACGATTGTTGAGGCAGAAGTTGGAAGCTTTCTTACCATAAATAACGAAGTGTAGAACTTTGCATTGTGTATTTTCAAACCTGAATTACTGCCTCCTCCATGTCGAATGGTATCTCAAAACAGTCACAAACACCTTTAAACCCATTCTTCTTTTAGTGTACATCTTTTTACTGTTGTAGATTATGTGAATTATTTTTGTTTGTGCTTATTCAAAAGAATCGGACAAAGGAGCCCCTTAAGCTACAAAAAATGTCTTAGGAACTTACACCTCTGTGTTCAAGTACAGCATTCAAACTACCCAATGTAAACCTTTCTGTAGCATTTTACCATTGGTGTTTCTAATGGCTAACTAAATACGTATTTTCGTCTTGGGTAGAGAAATTTGCAACACTATGATTCGAATGAAATAATAAAAAAAAGCTCAGTCCTATGGACAGAACAAATCTGACCTATTGTCTAGAGTTCATGTAAAAAAACTAACAAACATCAACAACCTAATGGATTTTATTGGTAACTGCTCGATGTAAACATCTATGATGTGTAACAACACAAATTTAAAGAACTAGAAACTCACTAATTAAACATAAAAATGGTATTTTAGCTGGTAAATGCGATGTATAATAATAAATCAAAGTAGTGAAACGAGTTCTCAGGGTGTAAGGTGGTAAAATGATGGATTAGATCCAGTTGAAGGAACCAGTCTATAAGAATACAGATGAGCAGGGTGGACACACCAAGTGAAATCTAGTGAGACAAGATTCAAGACTCTCAGTAACACCACAGATACAGTCGAGGAAGCACGTACAGCTCGTTTCGCAACGAAAATGAATATTTTCAACAGCTTTCCTCAATATGGGGTCTACATTTTTGGTAAGTCAGTTTTTTGTTAATTATCTTTGTACAATTAATTCAAACTTTTAAAATGCCTTAATATAGTAATCAAGAATCTCAAAATAGTTTTTTTTTTTACCGAACGGACTAACGCAGGAGTATTTCATAAGACGTGTGCTATGGACATTGCGCTTTATGTTTGATTAACGGATAGCATTTTTCGGGAATTATGACAAAGTTTAAAATTCATTTTGGGTTTGAGATGTAATCAAAAGAACCCTATGTATTTTGGAAGTTGCATAGCGATTCTCTTTACGACCTCGGTGGAATGAACAATTACCATTATTTCTGCCTTGTTTTAGGTTTAAATCTACTATTTTGTGGAGTTAGTGAAGGATTTATTGGATTTGGAATGGACGGTTTTGAAGAAATGTTCCCTCTTCTCATGTTAGGAGGTAAGTTTTTAAAAACTTCATTTAAGTTTTGTTTTAAATTCTATGCAGCACACTAACTGCAAACAATTGATTCATGTTTCAAATCTTACTTTTCTTCCTTCTAACTTTTAAGAGATGTATATCGTTGTTTTACGTAAGGAGTCACACTTTCCTAGCCCCGCTCTTTTGAAAAAAAAAAGTCCAGAGCATAGATATTCTCACAAATGAAAATCTGAAAGGAATAGGTATGCTACATTGCAGAACAGCATTGCAATCAAACCCAATTGTTTCAAAATATGATAATAACAACAGATAACTCGATCACCCAAATTTTATATCTGTCTAGAAGTGATTTATTAGGCGCGGTGCTATTTTTTTTAATTCTACGTGAATCGAAAGTAGAATTTTACTCTGAAATGTGATATAATGAGCAATTAATATTGTGTTAATGTTTGTAGGTATGAATAGTGGACAATCTAACTATGTCCAACCAAGACCGATAGCACCAACTTTACCACCAACTCCCCCACCCCCAATGGTCAAACCACCCTCTATCACCTGGAGATGGGTACCTAACACCAGATACACCTGGCCACTTTTCAACAACATGCAATGGCCCGGATATAACCCGTATATCGTTCCACTCGCCAATAACGGCATGACTAACCCTGGTTCAGCCTTCAACACCAACACCAACACCATCGGCGCAAACAAGGCTTTATTGGGCAAAAGCATGCCAGGATTCCCAGCTCCCAGTCCAGAGATGCTCGGAGGAGCTGTCCCACCTGCAGCAGGCCCGATGAACGGAGTCGCAGGAAGCAATATGGCTGCTTCCAACCAGGTAACATGGAATTCACAGACGACATCCAAAGGATCAACACCAATGTAATTTGTTTTTCGTAAACTAGTTTGTGTTAATCATGTGTTGTAACTTATTATTTTACGTGTTGGCATACCTGTGACAGCGCTTAGATTCAAACTAGAAAACTGATTCATCCTTTCGCTTTCAAAATTTAAGAGAGAAAAGGACAATTGAAGCTTGAAATAGTTATCTACAAGGTTTGTTCTTTGGCAGCCGTAGAAAGAATTTTCAAAAGAAGTCCTATCCTACAATTTGGAGACATATGGGTGGGGTGGCTAGTTACCCGGGCTTTTACAGTCTTGGATAATACGGCATGCAGATACCACAGTTGCACTAAAGAAATCATGTAATAGACTAACAGTCCTTCAAATCATATCATTCTCATCCAAACACAAGTATAGTAATCTTACCTTTTCCCGTTACAAGAAGTACTGCTTGCTATCACAGATGTGCCTATTTTGTCGTTGTGTATTATGTCCATTATCAATTGTTTGTAGTTTTGTTAGATAAAAAGAGAATCACACCGTACGTTGAGTTTTTTTTTATACATTAAGAATGGCATCAATGTATTCGGTGTCCATTCAAACACAACTTGTATCGGATAGACATTGAAGACTATGGGGTTCGGTTGTCCCTTTTCTGTCTTATCTGACCCTCGGAAAAGTCCTAACAGCAAGAATGCAGATGATAACTAATGCTTAACCTTGAATTGCGAAATTTTGTTAATTTCTTTCATAGAAATAACACAAGCATCGACTTTCAAAATGGTTATAATTTATCAACAAAGCCTACAAATCACATTTGATGGTTTATTTGTTTTCTGTATATGGAAACATCCTTATTTTTACCAGGTTGCCAAGTCAGACTTTAGTTTTTAGAGGGGCAAGGAAAAACATCAGGAGGGGCAAGAAAAACATTAGGAGAGGCAAGTTGTATATCTTGAGGGGTAATGGGATATGGTCTTGAAGATGTAGATACGGGCCCGAGGTCAACTACTCAAGCCTTGAAAAGCCACAGAAATGAAGTATGAAGATATATTTTAGATAGATGTGTTCCCGCTCCTTTTAAATTTTAAAGAACCACATTAATGTATCTATAGATCTTTTTGGAAGTGAAATACAGAGAAATAAACTGGAATGGGTTTTATTGTATATTGATATTCTACAAATAAATAACAAGAAATTTTGTGTATAATATAATAATGCTAAATATCACAATTATTGGATGTGCCTGAATTCTTATTATTATTATCCAGTACGCTACGTTGGTGGAGAACATCACATTGAAGGCAATATCCAAAGCCCTATTTTATACTTTTTCACACATCAGTTTTTAGTTATTAATGGTGAACGCCGAAAGGTCATTTCCAATATGTTGCCTTTGTGGGTTTTTTTGTAGAGCCAGAGCTACCTCCGAAAAAACATGGAACAATTCATACAGATTTGTATTTGAATCGAATTAAATGTTTTTTCTGATAAAACATTCAGTCTTACAGGCAACGAACAATTAACCTACAGTCTAATTGTTGCAATTTGGTGGATAGTTTGGGTTAAAACCTTCGTGAGGTACTATCATTGAGAAGGTTTTGTTAAGTTAAAACCTTCAGTATGGTACTACATGTATTACTTGCAAGCTTCTGTTCAGTTAAAATCTTCGTGTGGTACGATAACTAGCAAGCTCCTGTTAATGAAAACCCATTTCAGAGAGAATGAAAAGGAGTGTTCACAGAAAAAGTATAAAATATGATTTGGTATAACCATTTCAATACATAGTGCTGCTCAATTTCGGATGGGAATTGATGAATTTACACTTTACAACAAGGTTGCCTAAATTAACACAGTAAGTGATGGAATGTTTCACAAGGTTTTACAAAATAATAACAGTACCAACAATAAGATGTTTTGGTGCCAGATTAAAAGACTGGGTGGCACTATATTCATGATTATACCTATATCTCTTAACCATTGATGCTTCTTACCAAGCGTTTATTTTTTGGCTAATATAAATATTAATGGCTTGAATGACATGATTCTTGGCTAACATTGTTAAAGTTTAATTGTTCCCCTTTTAATTTTTTTTAAATATTTCTTATCACAGTGCAATATCTAATATTCCATGTGACCAAAAAATTGTCTAAAAAATTTTGAAAATTCTAAAATGGAATGTTTTGCTCAAAAATACTATATCACAATGATCTTTAAACTCTTGAAAGCTGACAAAGTTAATCTCAATCTTAAATGGACTACCTGAGCCATTTCTTTACTACCAAGATGTCAGCTATCAAGAATTTAAACTCAATTTTTGTGTCAAAAGATTAAAACAGCATCATTTAAAATGCTGGCATAAAAAACAAACTAGAAGCCCTTTATTAATAATTCATTGTTGAGAAATCAAAAGTTAATAGATTTTAAAAAGCTCCCATTCCACCTCATAAACATCATATAAAGCTTGCTTTCGACCTCCCCTACTCTTCTCAGAATAAAATACGAATTCAATGGGGAAGCAAAATTAAAGTCTATCCTCCACCTTCAAAAAATCATTCATTGAGAATATTTAACAAAACCTTTAGATCACTTTCTCACCAAAAAGGGCCATTATTTTCTGACCCATTAAGATTTTCAATATGAAAGAAAAGAAGAATAATTCATAAAGGGCTTAGGATTATAATACACTGTACATAATGCATAGATACCAAGCGTCTCACCTTCCATAGATGGTGTTTTTAACTAGAGTTATCTACCTTGAACCAAAATAGTTGAAAATTGGAAAATATACATTATGTTCACAAAATTATGGCTGACATGATCTCCTTGTCAAGCCAAATCAAGCCATAATTTCATTTAAAAAACATTCTAAAATCTAGTAAAAAAAAGTCAAAAATGTGAAAATTTGTCAAAAATTAAAGAATAAATAATAATTTAAATATTTTGAATCAAGTTGTAGCACAAGGCAAGAGATTCAAAAAGAGGGAAAAGAGACCAGTGCCTAAAGAAGTCTTACATTGCACAACAGTTTTTAAAATAACTGCAGTCTAAGGAAAGGTTCTTGCAGCTTCTAAGTATATCTATGTGCACTGTTGTTAAATATGCCTTAAGTTATGATCATATTGAAGAAGAGAAGTTCAAAGTTTAAAGTGGAGATGTGCTATGTGCAAAGGGAACATTTTGATAGACCTACCACAAAATACACAAATGAGTGATTTCACAAGAACTGTTTCATTTTGAATCAATTTGACAATTTTTGAATCAGTTCAATAAAAGAAATTTCTAAAAACTAAATAATAGAATCGAAAAATATGATTTACAAAATTGTCAAAATGGTTCCAAAATGAAATATGAATATTTGGCACTTTTATTTTATTGCTCTTCTTTGGGTTCTTCACCATCCTTTTTCTGTTCCTTTACACCTTTTCTGGTCTTGAATCCTTTAAAACCAGCTTGAATTTTGAGAGCAGCTTTTTCAACTTCAGGATCATCCAAATCTATGTCAATTTCTTCTTCTTCTTGTGTGGCTCCATCCTTAGGGGTGTCCTCTTCAGCCTTGATCTCAACTTGAGAAACGTCGGGTTCATCCTGAACAGCTGCAGCATCAGTTGGCTGATCTTTCATTTCTTTTCGAGCTTTGAATCCTTTGAAGCTTGCTTGAATTTTGACAGCTGCCTTCTCTACCTCTGGATCATCCAAATCAATATCAACCTCTTCTTCTTCTTCAGCTTTGGGTTCCTCAGCTGCTGGTTGAGTTTGCTGTGGAGGAGTAGCAGGTTTCTCTTCAGCTGCTTTCGAAGATTTCAGATCTTTTCTAGCCTTGAATCCTCTGAAGTTAGCTTGAATAGCCAAAGCTGCCTTCTCGGTTTCAGGAGCATCCAGATCTATATCGATCTCTTCCTCTTCTTCAGCTGGCTTTTGTGGAGCTGCTACTTCTTCAGGTGTTTTTTCTTCTTCAGTAACCTAATAACAAGAAAGGCACATTTTAATTAAACCAATAAATGATGAACACCAAAACTGTATTTGTGGAGTTAGTTTTAGTGTGAAAACACACAGGAATGTCATAAATAATCTATTTATATCTTAATCTTCAAGATACATATTGTAAGACATTTAAATATATATCTTGAAAAGTGAAGATTTAACTAACAAAATAGGATAATATAATGCAATGGATATCATTAAAAAAATTCACTACTTTATTTTGATACTTCGACACAATGCATCTGAATGCAGCAAACGTTTTCAAATCAAGTGCACTACCTTAGTTTTTGTGTCTTTGACTTCTTTCCTGGCCTTGAACCCCTTGAATCCAGCTTGGATTTTTACAGCTGCTTTTTCTACTTCTGGATCATTCAAGTCAATATCTACCTCATCCTCCACTTCTTCTGTTGGTGCTGGTTCTTCAGCCTTTGTCTCTGTCTGTAAGCAGAATTCAAAGGTATTACTCAAATTAGGTTGCAGTTGTAAATTTCAAAGATCAATTGTAAATTTAAACGAATCTAAAGAATTTGTTTACTTTTATTTTGAACATTCACTTTTGATTTAATATAAGAGATAAAATAAATTTTTAATTTTCATTTTATTAACAAAATGTTAAATGTTTGTTAGTTTTAATTAAATTAAAATATATTTAAGAAAATAATCAAAGACGAAATAACAAAACTGAAAAAAAAATTATATGAGTAACTGAAAAATAAAATAATGGTAAAGGAATTACTATTATTTACACAGTGGATAAGATAGAATGTTTGTCTACTGTGGAAATTATATGCAAGATGTGGTGAGTTTTGCTTTGGGGAAACAGTTTAAAAGGATCAAATTAAAAAAAAAACAAAGTTGAATTTATAACTTTAAGCTAAAAACTGTAGAAAATGAAAGAAATTATTTCTATAAGTCCCACCCTGAGTTTACTTAAGAACAAACAGTTCTTTTCTTTCCTTCCTTTATTTGAGTTGTCTCCCATTTAATAAATACTAAATAAAGACTTTACATCATTAGCAAAGTTTTTTTGGGGGGTGAAGAGACTTATTTTTTGCTAGCTAGAAAGACAACTCACAGCAGAATGAAAATTATACTAGTTATAGCATTAGACTAAAGCTTTAAACAGAATCGCATCATCTTTTAAATAAACAGTCATAATTTTTTTGATAAAAACAACAGATTAAATTGAAATTATCTTATATTATCAAATCAACAAGATCAACAACATCAATAAATATTATTAATTATAACAACAGGAGTATAAAATTCTCAAAAATGTTTAAAATATTTACAAAGAATTAAATTATTAATATGCAAATTAGCTAAACCAGATAGTAGTATACCATTCAACTTCTATAAAGGTAGACTGTACACAGTCATCACAACTACACACTAAGAAATCACACAACAGCTGATTGAAGATGAAATATGTAAAGAAACATATCTAACTATAGCAAAATTACCTCAATTTCTTAAATCACAATAAAGACTCATTCAGACAAATGTAAGAAGAAAAAAAATTACACTGGATCTGAGTTTCCATACATCTAATAAAGAGACAACAAAATCTGTCTATCTCCTTTTTTTTTATCAAAAACTTTAATGGATACAGTTACACTTCTTTTGTGCCTCTATGTCCCAATATGTTAAAATATAACCCCTCAAAAAAAAAAAAAAAAAATCTTCAAAATAACAGAAACATTTGAATCTTGTAAAAAATCTAGTAAATGAATACATTGATGCATACACTTAATACAATCTCAAAATGTAACAGTTGCACTACCAGCTTGCAAATTCCAAAAATAGATCAACACTATAAGTGCAAGATGAATGAATGTCTTCAGTTACCCTCAAATAGAGTTAGAGTTAGAGTTTAAATTTCTGCTAGTCCTAGATATTATATATGATATTTTTATTGTCAATTATTATTTGCCCCAAGATAATTGATACATTGCCCCTCTAACTATTATCCTTAGTAATTATTTTCATAATTTCCCAAGGGCAAGAAAAACAATATTTATTTGAGGTCATCCAGGTCATAATCAATAGCTTTTAATAGCAGTCTAGTTCTGTAGGCATTTTGAATTAACCTAGCTCCACCTTCAATTCTTTCTAATCGCCGCCTGAAAGCAGTTTGTATCAATATGGCTGCCCTAACTAATCGAACAGCTGAGAAATTTTCAGGTTCCTTTTCAGATGGTTGAGAAAATATATTCGCTACCCTTTTCATCAAAGTTTGTCGAATGGCTGCTTGAATAAACAATGTGTTTTCACGCTTTCGATGCAGTTTAATTCTGATAATGGATTGGACAAACAGAACAGAACGAATTAATTGAGAAACAGGTATATCTGGTTGAATTGTGTTGGCTACCTTAACCAACAATCGCCTTCGAAAGGCTGATTGGACTAAAATGATGCTTGCTTCTTTTCTCTTGAGCTTCACTCTGAATACAGTTTGTATTTGTATAATGGCTTTAGTTAAAAGAACAACATTGACTGGACTGGGTTGAGAACCCTCTCCTTGGCGTGCAATCTTCAGCAACAGTCTTGTCCTAAATGCAGTTTGTATGAGTATGACTCGGCGCTCATATCTTTCCAGATGTCTTCTGATGATAGATTGTACCAGAATCACAGATTTGATTGTTTTCAATATTTGCATTTCTTTTTCTGGAATACTATCAGTGTCTTTGACTTCCAAACTTTCTTCTTTGAACTCCAGGTCAACATTAGCTCTCTCAACAACTTTCAAGAGAAGTTTGCGTCTAAATGCAGCTTGAAGTAAGAGGGCAGCCTTTAATTTCTGTTCTTGGTGATACCTTATAGAAGATTGAAATAGGATAATGCCACGAATGAGTCGTTCAATTCGTAAACAATCCCTAAATTTATTTTGTCTGGTCATCATGGTGACATTTTGAAGAAGTTTCATTCTAAATGCAGTTTGCACCATGACTGCTGCTTTGCGTTTCCTCTCTTGTTGGTAGCGAATTACTGACTGAAACAAAACAATACCTCTGATCAAGTTATCGGAAGAACTTTGTCTTGAAACTTTGGACACAGCTTTAAGGAGAAGTCTTCTTCTAAAAGCAGCTTGTAGCATCAATACTGATTGTTCTCTTTGCTGAATGTGGTATCTAATTGCTGACTGGAATAAAATAATGCCCCTGATGAGATTCTCAGGTCTGAGAGATACCTGATTTTTCTTAGGAAGTTCTTTGAACACTTTCATTAACAGATGCCTTCTGAAAGCAACCTGTAGAATGAGCACCCCCTTTGCCTTTTGTCGCATGTGATGTCTGACAGCAGATTGAAACAACATGACACCCCGAAGTAGATTCTCAGGCCTGGAGGACAGTTGAGTAGTGTATGGAAGTTTATCAAAGACTTTGAATAACAAACGTTTTCTGAAAGCAGCTTGCAATAGGAGAACCCCTTGCGTTTTTTTCATCTGATGATCTCTGACTGCTGATTGGAACAATAAGATACCTCGAAGAAGCCTTTCAGGTCTGTAGAAGACTTGTCTTTCATAAGGTATTCCATTGAATACTTTTAACAGCAATCTTCTCCTAAATGCTGCCTGAAGCATTTTTATACCTTTCTCTTTGTGTCTTTGGTGATACCTTATAGCTGATTGGAACAATATGATGCCTTTAACAAGCTGTTCTGGTTGAGTTACCATCTGCTTTTCAAGGGGCAGATGCCAAAAGACTTTCATCAGCAAATGCCTTCTGAAGGCTGCTTGAAGCATAATGACATATTGACTCTTCTTTTGAAGATGGTGCTTAATTGCACTTTGGAACAATAAGATACCCCTGATCAAATCCTCTGGTCTCAAACTTTGTTTTCCAGGAAGTTGTCTGAAGACTTTCATTAGCAAATGTCTTCTAAATGCTATTTGTAGCATGATTATGCCCTTTTCCTTTCTTCTCAAATGGTTCCTGATAGAAGATTGAACCAAGGTGATCCCTCGTACTAAGTTCTCTGCAGGTAAAGAACAGGTGTTGGCAAGCCTACTGCACAACTTAAACATAAGATGCCTCCTAAATGCAGCTTGGAGAATCAAAATATGTTGCTTACACTGAACCTGATTCGAACAAGTTTTGATATGAAGTTTTTGTCGAAAAGCTGATTGCACCAACAACACGGCTCTTATTATTTCAGGTTTAGATGAAACATCAGCTGTTTTAGCTGAAGAACTGACCTTAAGGAGCTTTTGCTTTCTATATGCAGTTTGCATCAGTAAGATTCCTCTTTCATCAGCATTCAATTGTCTCCTAATTGCTGATTGAAGAAGAATGATCCCTCTAATGAGGTTGGTAGCCTGAATCACAGATGGTATATTATCTTGCTTATAATTCATTGACAATTTCATGAGCAGCTTCTTTCTGAAAGCTGTTTGAATCATTAGACATGCCCCTTTTTTTCTCCTGGTATGTCTTCTGACAACTGTCTGAACTAATATGATTCTTTTGGTGAGGACATAACCATGGCCTATACTAGGAGCGTTGAAATGATTTTCAGCTACATTATACAATAGTCTTCTTCTAAATGCTGCCTGCAACATTAAGGCAGCATGCTCATTCTGGCGCAACCTTTGTCTGAAAACTGTCTGCACAAGTCTGATGCCATTTAAAAGGTGACCAAGCCTATTAGGGGCTATTGCTGAATCAGTTTGATCTAGTCTCTGAGCTATGTTGAGAAGCATTCTTCTACGAAATGCAAATTGAAGAAGCTCTGCAGCTTTTTGTTTTTGATTTAAATGGGTTTTAAATGCTGTTTGAACAAGAACTATCCCTCGCAGTAAGTTATCTAGTTCCTGTGGGGTAAGAGGTTCATTTGGCCCATAAACTTCCTTACCAACTTTCAGCAGAAGTCTTTGTCTAAAAGCCCTCTGGAGCAGAAGAACATGATCTATAGGGACATTGTCTTGAGCTGAATAAGACACAATAGTGGTCTGACTTTGATTAGATATGAGGGTGTGACTTGCCACCTTCATAAGTAGTTTCATTCTGAAGGCATTTTGAATTAGTCGTACATGTTTTTTTTTCTTTTCTGTATGGAAGCGGATGGCTTGCTGGACCAGGATGATTCCACGAATCAGCATCTCCATCCTTTCCACAGACATATTTTGTCTACTCTTACTAGCAGCTTTAGCAACACTAACAAACAGTCTTTTTCTAAAAGCAGTTTGAAGGAGGATAACATGTCTTTCCTTCCTTTTAAGATGTCTTCTGAATGCTGATTGGACCAATGTTATTGTGTCAATCCAGGTCTCAAATTCCCTGATTGACCGGGCTCTATGAGTCAACCTCATCAGAAGCTTACCTCGAAATGCACTCTGGACCATTAAAACAGCTTTCTCTCTCTTTCTCACATTGTTTCTGAATACTGCCTGAATGAGAAGTGTTGCTTTAAGGATTTTGAATACTTTTTCGGACTGAGTATTAGCAGTAGAACTGTATTGAGAATCAACTTTCTGTTCTATTTCAGACACAATATTCAAAAGAATTCTTTTTCTAAATGCAGTCTGAATCAAAGCTGCTGCATTCTCCTTTCTTAGCACCTCTCTTCGAAAAGCTGCTTGTAGTAGAAGGGCTGATCTTAAAATAGTACCAGGGGATTTTTTAGGATAAAGGTGAGGAATGGATACTTGGTTTGTCAATTTCAGAAGAATTTTTCTTCTGAAGGCGGCTTGAAGCAGCTTGATGGAATGTTCTTTTTGCCTCAGTCTAAGCCTAAAAGCAGTCTGAATCAAAGTGACACCTTTCGACAATTGAATGGCAGGGATTATTGCAAACTCAACTGAATAGATTCCATAAACATTTTGAACCAGCCTATGAAGAAGAATTTTTCTGAAAGCAGCCTGTATTAAAAGAACACCCCTCTCTTTCTTTATTAAATGGTTCCTTACAGCATTTTGAATAAAAAGAACTGCTGTGATATAGGCAGATGGAGAAATGCCTCGACTGATTCCATATTTTAAGGAATTAGCTGGTTCTATCTGCTTGAGTAGCAGTCTTGTTCTAAAAGCAGATTGAAGGAGAAGAACATGTTTGGCCATTGTCATACTTTCGAAATTTTCTTTTACTTTCAAATGATGTCTAAATGCAGACTGAATGAGAAGGCAAGCTTTGTTAATCTCAGAGGTTTGAATCCCCAAAATGGCTTTAATTTGGTTTTCGTGGACTTTATTTCTAGCTTTGATGATCAAACGTCTTCTGAAAGCACTTTGAAGAAGCAAGACACCCTTCTCTTTCTGTTTCAAGTGGATTCTGAAGGCAGCCTGCATCAAAACAGTTGCTTTAATCAGCCTAGCAGTAAGAAGATCATTCCTCACCGAGTGGTACTTATCCTTCTGCTGACTGACTAGATTCATCAAAAGCTTCCTGCGAACAACAGCTTGCACTAATTTAATTTTTTCTTCCTTCTGGTGTATATGTTGTCTGAAGGCAGCTTGCAACAAAGTGACTGCTTTAACTTCAGCTTCTTCAAAAATATGGGTATCATCTTGATGCTGAGTGAAGACATCCATAAAGAGATCATTTGCTATGTCTTTGCCAAGGTACTCCACAGTATTTACTGAGGAAGCAGATGAATCTTCATATGTGTCTTCATTAGAAGAAATTTGCTTTCTGTATAACCTTAGTCTAAAAGCTGACTGAATCATAAGAGCTGCTCTTTCAAGCTCGATTTCTGAAACTCGCCAGGCATCTTCCACTGGTGACAGTTCTGGCAGAAGATTTCTACGAAACCCAGATTGAATCATGATAATTGCTCTTTCATAATCAGCATCTTTCTTTTTCAATTTCCTACGGACAGCAGATTGAATTCTACAAACATGTTTTTCAAAAATATCAACATTTTCTTCTGGTTCAAAGAAAAGAGTCAACTGTTGTCTTTTCTTCTCCAAAAGTTTTTTACGACATGCTGCTTGGATCCTTACTATCATCCGTTGCTTTTCTATCTCTTTCTGAACCTCTACATGTGTATGAATGACAGGATGGATCAAAATGACTGAAGAAGACTTTTCTGCTAGCTTACTTCTAAAAGCCGACTGAACAGTGACTACTTGACTGAGGTACTCTTTCATCATGAGTCTATGTCTAAAAGCTGCTTGGAGAAGTAAAGCAGCCTGTTCCTGTCGGTGTCTCTTTATAACAAATTTCATTCTGATGGCAGACTGAATTAAGATGATATAGTCTTCCTTGGAGTTTTGTTTTGGGCTAGAAATTAGATTTCGCAAGCCTGATTCTAGAAAATTGAAAGCTTTTTTGACCCCTTGTGGTTCTGGAGACGAACTGAACATGGAAAAGAACGAGCTTTTGCCTGATTTCTCTGTCTTCTTAGTTGGACTAGACAGCTCAGCCATGTTCATTTCAAAGAAAGAATCAATAAGAGACTTTTGTGTACTGGTGTCTTTTAATTTAGGCTTGAACTCTTGAAGCTGAGCTCCTAGTACATTTTTCATCAGAAGTTTTTTCCTAAAAGCAGACTGCAGGATCAAGGCAGCTTTGACAGTAGAATCATCAAAGAGAGATGAATCATTCTGATCAAAGCTTGATTCAAATGATTTATGCGGCTCTTCTCCAATGGATTTCATAAGCAATCTTTTCCTATATTCTCCCTGAATCAATTTAGCAGCAGAGGCCATCTTGGCTTGTTCATCACAAGCAAGTTTAGATCTCATTAGAGATTGTAAGAAAACAGCAGATCTGTACAAAGTAGGATCAGATGATTTAGGTACTGTTTTGAGAACAACATGTCTGCGAAAAGCATTTTGAAGCAAGAGAACAGAATTCAGAAACTTTTGTTGTTGTGCAGCTTTGAGAACAAGTCTCTGGCGAAAGGCATTTTGCAATAATCTTACTGATTCGAGGTACACTTCTGAAGTGTCATCAGATGATGAAGGCAGTATAAAGAATGAAGTAGTATCAGGAATGATTTCAGAAGGAGTCATTGCCGAATTCAGTTTATCAGAGTTGCACCGCAGTACATTAAGTACATTTGCAACTATTTGTTCAGCTTTAACTACAATTTTTCGGTCTAATTTGTGACGAATTGCTCTTTGTATCATTATGATATGTTTTTCTTGGATTTTCCTATCTATAATTTTCTGTAAAAGTTTTTTCCTACAAGCAGTTTGAACTAATATAATGTTTTTAATGTAGCTCTGCTTTCTTTGTAAATAAATTCGGAAGAAAGACTGAATGTAATATACTGCATGAAAGACAGATTTAGGTGTTTGACTGTTGGATTTGTGTAATATATTTACGAGAAGCCTACGTCTAAATGCAGCTTGGACTAATAACACCGATTTGGTGAATCTTTCTTTTCTAGATAAATAAGTTCTGACCAATGTCTGTAGGCAAATAATATGGCGTACAGATTGTTCTGCAGAATTTTTCTCAGAACTATGTTGGAGTTCATTAACTATATCAATCAAAAGTTTTCTACGAATGCATGACTGGACTTTGAGAACAGATTCTTCAAATTTTTTCTTCCTAGAAAAGTAGATACGGCATATAGACTGCAAGATAATGATATGTTTGATAATACTGCTGGATGATAAAGAGGGACCTGCTCTGGCTCTTGCATCTTCAACAACCTTCATGAACAACTTACGCCTGAACACAGTCTGAAGAAGTATTACGTGGTCTTTATACCTTCTAGGTTTTTGTGGAGTAAACTCCGACTGATCTCTTCTGAACAGTTTTCTTAAATACACTTTGTAACAGAAGTGCAGCCTTTTCCTTCTGGATTAGCTTGTATCTGAACACAGCTTGCATCATCAGAATGGCTCTCAGAGTTCCTGAGTCTTGGTCTGATATTTGGTGTGGTAGGGATGAGGAACTGTGTCTTCTGACTATTGCTCGGATCAAAGCAGTGTTAGTAGATGTTGATTGCTTTGCTTTAATCCTCTGCTCAATTGTTTGAGTCAGAAGTTTTTTAGTCAGATGCTTCATGAATGCTGACTGTATGACTTTGGCAGCTGTGTTCTGAGTACAATAGGATTGGAAACTGGAGGAAAAGTCTGTGTTATGTAAATTTTCCATTTTAGTCATCCATCCCTTGTCTAATTTAGTTCTGAAAGCAGATTGGATTAATAGGACAGCTCTTCTAAATCTTACATTATTGCGACTATCATCTGCTCTTTTGTGGTGAGTACTATATTTTTGAGAAAACCACTGCTCTTTCATTTTCTTGCGAGCTGTATGGCTTCTAAAAGCATTTTGTAACAATTGGGTGGCTTTTCTTAATTTTGGGTCAAAATAATACTGCTCTTCAGAAATAGAGCCTGAAATACTCGAAGACCTAAGCTTTTGCAAACTGATTGTACTTCTTGGCAATTTGGGCTCAAAGTATTCAAAAGCTTTTGGTTTACGATTCAAAGGATCAAAATAGGACTGATGTTGAGCATCTAAGTAACTGTCCACAGAGTATTGCTTTCTTAAGTCTTTAAAATCATGAGATTGGTAATTTCTGTAAAGAGCTTCTCCTGCATCAGTATGCTGTCTCTGTAACAGAGGTCGAGGTGGTATGTCAGTATTAGACCACTCGAGATCAATTTCATTAGCAGCACAAGGAGAATCTGAAGAATCACAGGATAGAGTATCTTCTTCATCATCATCATCTTCAGCATCAATATTACGCTTAGTGGGATTTATTTGCAACATGGCTAAAGATTTTTTCAATGTTTTGTCATCAAAATTTTGAGTCTTACCAAGATTGGTGGGTGTGGGAGGATCACTTCCCTTGCAGAACAAGTAGGACCTAAAGGCAGACTGAACCAATAACACAGCACGCACAATTTGAGGATCATTCAAAAGAGTTCTAGTATGGATGTCTTTTTGACCTAACTTCTCTCTAAATGCTGACTGCAAGAATGAGGTTGCTTTTTGGACATGAGGTGCAGGGGTTGCAGTGTAAATTGCTTGAGTCTTTCTGTTAAGGACTTGCCGAATGTTCTGTTGTATAGTTTCGACAGCCCTTTGTGTCTTTTGGTTGGTGAGATAGTGCTTAAGGTTATTGTAAAATGACTCTTTATGACACAAAGGGGAATCAATTTGCACAAGCTTTGACCTAAACATGCTTTGAATGAGTAAGCATGCATGAAGAAGTTTAGGATCTTGTTCAATGGCAGATCTACTCTCTCTTTGTTTCTTACGTATGAAATACTGTTTGGTCAAAGAGATTTTCTCAACACCTGAATCATTAGGAATAAGAGGATCCCAACTGATATGTTTTGATTTGGATTTCAAACCTGCAAGCTGGTTAGTGCTAACTTCAGAATTAGAACTTCTTTCAATCCAATCTAAATAAGAAGAAAGTTGTTTAATTGCTAGTTTACTCCTGAATGCTGACTGAATCAAAATGGCAGCATCTCTAATACTATATTTAGAATCTGTATCACTATTTTCATATGAACTAGATTTGCTAAGACACATTTTCAGGGCAAGATTTGTTCGGAACTGGGCCTGGATCAATAAGACAGGCTTTGATTAAATTATAATTGAGATCATTTTTGTCTAATTCCACACGGGGCTTGCTCATTACATAAAGTCCTAAAGATTTCCGTCGGAGCCTATACCTAAACACTGATTGCACTATAATACAAGCATGTCTTAAATTAGGATTTTTCAAATTTATATGTTCATTATGAAATTTCTTAAACTTTTCATATTTACGTCTTGCCATTCGGCTCCTAAACACAGACTGGATAAGTAAACATGCTTTCACTAACGAATAACTATTTTCTGGTTTAAGGCGCCAATATTTTTTGGCTAACCGACTGCGAAACACACTTTGTAACAATAAGACATATTTCACAAACACAGGATCTGTATAATCCAAAGAACTTTCACTTTCACTCTGGTAATTTTCAGATTCACTCAACCAATTCACTACGTTAGCATTGACACTAGTATCAATATATCCTAAACGATTTAACATGTACCATGGGGTCACTTCAACACGAGGTGGTGCATGAACATCAGCCGTACAATGATGGACACCGGTTCGATAACAAATACGTTGATCGCGAAAACCAGATATCACCTTCTTAGCAGCCATTTTAAAACGACCTCCAGGAGTAAGCTTCTTTTTAGGTCTCACTGGGAATGGAGGATGTGCTTTTGCATGTTGCATGTTATTCCACAATGCAGAAAGAACATTTTGCTTTATTTCTCTTTCACTGCTTAAAGTCCTCTGCAGTGGTTGCTTGAGATCTTTACGAAGAGCATCATTAGTGGTAGAAATGTGTTCATAGAACTCATCCATACTTTGTGTTGGTCTATCTATATAATGTTTAGCACTAGGAAGAGTTGAGGGTGTGTATGTGGGAACAGTAAACTGTCGTTTGAATCCAGATATAGAAGAAGAGCTGTCTGTATAGCTACTACTAGTATTATGGGATAGAGTTTCTGCTTGTTCATTAATCACATTTTCACAATATTCCTCAACATGCTGTTCTTCAGCAACCTCTTCAGAATCACTTTCAGAATCTGTTGTCCGACGTAAGTTCTCTAGCATGTCACGAAAGAATCCTACAGCCCTTTGAATTTTGGGTTTTACAACAGTGTCTGCATCACTTCCATATTCACTTGATGAAGAATACCATGAGCTGTCTGTGGAATGATGCGTTGTTGTGGAGTAACTTAAAACCGAAAGAATATTTGAAGGTTTACGAATTAAGCTCCACCATCTCCTCCTTTCAGTAGCATGTGGTTGACCTTCACTAGGCATATCATCATTAGTTGAGCTATTGTAATTGGAGGATGATTTTGAAGCAGAATTGAACTGCTTTTTTTGGAATATGGATTTTATTAACTTTGTGTCTTTTTGCAATGCTCCTCCTTCATTTTTCCTGTCTTCTTCTCCCATTTCCAGCCCCTAATACAGAAATGCAAAAGGAGAAATGAGCACTTATGTTTTGAAATTATTTCCATGAATGACAGAGAAAAGGATGAAGAAAATTGGACTGACATGCACTGAAAATAGCTGGAGGAAGAAAAAAGCAGGCTGCTGAAGGAGGAACATCGTGCAATGTACACCACTGAGTATGATAAACACTAAAGCTATATAAACAAAAAATAATAAATAGAAGGGAAAATAAATAAAAACAACAAATAAAAGAGAAAATATAATTTATTTGACAAAATGAATACAATTTTAACTAATTTATAGGTTTGAAAAAAAAAAACCCCAGAGAAACTCATATCCCAAAAGCACTAGACAAGGTATCATAAGTCAGCGCTATTTCATCCAAGCAAATGAACAAATGTCTTTTCCTAAAGAAGATTTGACTGTTTCTTGATTTTCTAACCTTCAAGGATCATCTCAGGTTTGAAAAGTAGACTCATTGTATGATCTGAGGTTTGACAAAGAGACTCATTGTACAATCTGAGGTTTGACAAAGAGACTCATTGTACAATCTGAGGTTTGACAAGGAGACTCATTGTACAATCTGAGGTTTGACAAGTTAAACTGTTAATATTGTTTGATAACCTACATGTATATATCTTACACAAATGAATAACGTCTATAGTGATAGATACAAGAAAACAACATTACAAAGAAGATGTGCAAAAAAAAAACAGGAGTGCAAAAATTTGAAATAAACTTGTTTAAACTACTATCTCCTCTTCTTGAAAATGACCCAATCCCAAAAAGCATGATCAAGTGAATCATACATGGAAACTCCAGTTTGACCCAATCCCAAAAAGAATGATCAAGTGAATCATACATGGAAACTGAATATGAAAATTGTGCATGATGTAGAAGAGGTCATGAAACTGATTTACATCCAAAGTTAAGAAAGTTTTGACGATGAACTAAATAATTCCAATGTTTTATGGCCATAAACAAAGATAAAGTTAGTGGAAGTGTTTCATTCACAGCAGAACTGTAATTGAATTAAAACAAAAAATAGAAAAGTTCATCAGCAAATGATAAACAAAGTGACAAGATTCTGGCAATGTAAATTGTAAAAGTGGTGTTTTTATAAAGAATATTTTTTCATCTCACGCTGTGCTCTCATCAGTTTCAGAGAAAAATAAACATCAGTTCAATAAAACAGCAAATTGCTTTCAGTTTACGTTAACACATGATCACATGACCAGTTTTCTTTTTTTTTTCTTTTTCATTAGAGAGTATTTGAGAAATTAGATTTCTAAAGTGAAGATTAAACCCAGCAATGTAGTCTTATTTTCTAAATAAATATTGAAAACTGCAAATTCAATGGCAGTTTTGTTTCTCTTGTAAGAATCTTTATTGATTATAAGCCTGTAAAAGACGTGTTCTAACCTGAAATATTTCATGAAATTTTAATACTTTCCACTTTCTTAAGGAAATTCATATTTTGGATATTAGATTTATCAATTAAATTAAGTTATTTAAAGAAATGTTTGTTTTTTTACCATACAATATAAAACCTTATTTAAAATCATCTCCATTTAATAAGACATTTGAAATTTTGAATTTTTGTCAATTGCTTTAAATTGAAGATATATTGGTAAAAATATCAATATTCATTGATATTAATTACATCAGAACTATGTGGGATGACTACTTTAAGATGATTATAACCAAGCAATCTGATTTGGTCATGAATTCTTATCTAAAATATTTAAAGTGCCTTTACAAATGCAGTATAATAGAATCTAGCTGTATCATTATCAAAAGTATTTTGCCTTTGAAATTTAAAAGTTTCCGTTTTTGTAATTTGTAGCATCAACATCAAAGCCAATTTGAAACTTATTTGGCTATCAACACAGAGAGGTAGTAATCTAATTATTGAGCAAAAAAAATGATGAATCATTCTTTCACTTTAATAAAGATCAAACCACAAATGCCATTTTACTTTCAGTTGAGTTGAAGCTCTTAATACCAGTACTTGATCTGAAAGAGTCTCCAAGCATGGTGCTATGTCTATCTGAACATTATTCAGAACTATGCATTCTCATTCTAACAGCTTCTGTACACAAATGACTTCCATCAATGCCAAGAGTTCCTGTGAACCATGCTTCAGCTTAAACTAATTTCAAAGAAATTTCTTACACAATTTAACTACAAACATTTTCTTAATGATTTTCTAAGAGTATTTCTAAGAAGTCTTTGGTTCATTATTGAAAGGGAATGACTTCAAAACAAGTACATAAAATAAATTAAGTTAGATGGCCTATATTTATGGTAGTTTAAGGAGAGCACCAACTTACCAAGATAGATAAGAGTTCTGTGTCTGCCAAAACTTTGCTTGAGCAAAAAATCATAGCTAATGCTGATCATTGTTTATTGTCCTTAACTTTAGAAATGTTCATTGTCATTGTAGGATTATTAATTCATGTTTTTAGTGAATTTTCAATCCATTATGGCTTTTTTTTTATGCAGTATATTTATTACTGATGTGCTGATCTGTCAGCAACGCAAATTTCCATGTAAACAAATTGATACTCCATAGCAACAATCTTCAAAATTTTTGCTCATCTTTTTTCTTTTTAATAACTTGGAGGAATCGCTGATATTCAAGATTTTTAACATTGACAACATAATCTTAAAAAACTATGCAACAAAATGAAATTACGAAAAAAACTTCAATACCAAACAAAAGTGTCTCTATGACGACCAGGAATTTATTTGTCACTTAAGCTCTTTAATATTCTCATTTCAGTAAAAAAATAAAGATTTAAGTCAAAGAGCAAGCTATTGTTATTCTGAGGAAAAATTTGTTTATGGGAATTCCGAACAGCTAATAAAAATAAAATGAAGCATTAAATCCAGATGACTATGTTTAATATCTTGACTCTGTACTGGGTATTATGTAACATATGTGACTCTTATTAGTCATATTATATGAGTAATGAAAATACTATTCAATTAACACCATAATGCATAGTGCTATGGAGGGGTGGGGGCAGTAAAAGCATTTTAAAATTCATAACCATTTTAAGTATCTTAAATGATTAAACAATCCTTATTCATAATAAGCTTGTAAAGCCAGATACCGAGAAAGCTGAAGCCTAAGAACAGTTAGCCTTTTACAGTCTATAAATTCCTAAGGGATGATATTTGGGAAAAGGGCAGTCACTACGATAAAGGACAGGTTTTTGTAAGCAAAACTAAATCTAGGAATTGCACTAGAAAAACACGAAATTTGTACCCGTTTTCGGCGAGTCATATGACCCCTAAAACTTGCTTGTATTTTCAGAGCAGCTTTATCAAGGTCAGGGTCATTAAGGTCAATATCGGCAAGTTCATCTTCTGTATGCTTAGCCTTCTAAATTGATAACAGAATATCACATTCAATACTTTTAAATGAAATAAATGGTGCAGATATAGAAATTGCAACGTTGACATGCAAATGAAAAAATGTGCTGTATATGTGTAATAAAAATTAAAGATGTAAATATGAATTCATGAATCCATGCTAAGCAGCATTACATGCAGTAGTATTTGTGATCAGGACATGGATGTGCTGGTTTCTATATATATACATAAGTACGTTCTTGTTGAAGCCTTGCTGAAAATACCATCACTGAATTTACTTTTTCCAAAATATGTTGTGTGAACAACCCCTTTGTATTCTCCTCAGTGCTATATTTGAAACAGATGTCACAAGTTTGCAGAATAAATCAAAAATAGTTTCACTCCTTAATCAAGATTTAATGTAGAGAGTCTAGCCTTTGCCCTTTGTGTATGCATCAGGGACACTTTTAACTTTCATCTACATGACAAATTATTCACTTTCATCTGTGAGGCCAGTAACTCAAGTGAATATTTTATCAGAAATCAAATTTGTTTTGTGAAAACTAACACTATACAAGCCACAGATATTTAGGAGAAATTTACAATGGTGCAACTGAAAGCTTGTAGTGTCCCTGATGCATATAAAAAGGACACAGAGATGTTAAATATATTTTTTTAAATTCTACTTCTTTTGGATATGGTACTAACCTTTAGACTGTTATATTCCAGTCTAGACTTATGACCTCTGAACCCAGCCTGGATTTTGAGGGCAGCTTTATTTACTTCCGGGTCAGCCAGGTCAATATCAATCTCTTCCTCCTCTTCCACTTTCTAACAAATCAAATAACAGAACACAAAATTGTTAGTAGAAACAAACATGTTATTATCAAAACAAAACATTCAAGTTTTCAAGAACACTTTTTGTATTAATTGATAGCTACCAGAAATTTTGGTTCTAGAATTCAGCAAAAAACAATATGTAACCACGATTGTTTACGTTACAAAGCTTTTGTTCTCTTGGCATTATCAGCCAATTAAATGCCAAAACTTTACAAACATTTTAAGTCAATGTTTTGCACGCATTCTATACTGGCACTAGATTTCTTTAATGGCACTGAAATATTTTTTAAGAATTGAATGCAAAAATTTAATATTGAAAGATTATTATATAGTGAAAGATAGATAACATATATTTATGTAGCTGTGAAACCTGATAAATATTTCAGAAATAACTTTTTTCATTCTCTTACAGACAAAAGGTCAGTATTTCCAGAAATGGTAAAATGTCAGGTTCTTGAAAACTACAATGTTTGATATTTTAAGTTGTAACACAGTTAATATTAAAGGTTACGAAATAAATAATAAATGAATACATGGGTCAACTTTCAATCAACTGACACTCTAATATAAAAAATAACCTTCAACATTAATCAGCATAAATAAAACATAACCTAACCAGCAATATAAAACCATCAACATTGAATAACCATTAACAACTTAAAATAACTTAACCATTAACACATAACCAACATTAAAACATAACCTAATCATTAAAATATAACTATCAAAAACTTAACATAAGTTAACAATTAACAATTAATTATAACTTTCAACAACTAAACAATTACCTCAGGAATCATTCTAGACCTTAATATCCTTCTTTGTCCTTTCCTCTTCAAACTTTCTTTTTTACCCAACCTTTATCTTAGGTTTGAAAAATCTTCCTTTATCCTAGATAGTCTTTCAAATTTGAAATTCTTTCTTTCCCCTTTTGAACTATTTTAATCTCAATCAAGCTGTCTCTTTTTTAGTGTCTGTTAATTTGTCACAGATGTCAAAAGGCCACAAAAATACAAGCCATGTTTTGTAGGCATGTCATTTTGATTTGTGGAAAATATTGCAAATGAGTTCAGCAGCAGTTTTGCAAATGATGGGCGAAAAATATTTGTTTGGTCCCAATGAGTCATAATTGAAATGTAGTTTTAACAATTTTATTTGATTATCAATTATTTTCCAAAATTTTTTGATGGTCATTGTTCGACATTGTAGGTACAGCCACTGAGCATTTAGACATGTCAGCTAATGGCACTTACAAAGGGGACAACTAGACTAAATCCAATCCATGACTTCAAGGGTAGTGTATAATAACTTTAAAGGAATGATTTTTTACAAAAAAATAAAAACTTTGAAAAGAATAACACAAGAATAATAAATTACTACTATTATTGAAACACAATCATAAAAAATAGAACTCAGACCACAAAAAATAAATACCCCAATAGAATTTTATCATGAATTAAAAAATTAACAATAGAATTTCAACACTTGAATACTTCGACAAATCTATTTTTTCTTTTTCAGTTTGAATTTAGCCTGGATTTTTAAGGTTGCCGCTTGTACGTCTGGATCTTCTAGATCAATGTCTACCTCTTCCTCTTTTACAGGTTCAGGTTTGAATTCCAAATTTTGGAAACTTTTTAAGTCCATTAACTCCTAAGAAATGAAAACTTGAGATAGTAAGGAAGATAGTCAAAGATACATTATCAATTATTCAAGCTCTAAAGTTGATTAACCAGAGGCATCAGGTGTACATGCTCTGCCAGTAATTATTAAGGTGAGCAAAAGTATCAAGTACATTTTTTACTATGTAGCAAAGTTAAGACCATGACCTAAAAGGTTATATATGATAAATAAATACCAAACTAGCATGATCAAATGAAATGAAATGAATGGAGTTTTACGTCCTACTCTTCTGCACCTTATGAGCTAATGAAGACGGGCAACACCATGCAGTGTGCAATGAGGGAAATTTTGCCAGGACAGCGGCATTAGCCTACTCTTTTTGCGATTTCCAACTGTCGAGGGATCTTTAACGTGCACAGCCTGTAGCACACGGGGCCTCGGTTTATTGTCCCATCCGAACGACTAGACGCTTTTTTCATGTCAGTCCCTCCCGACCTGCATCACTGACAAGGGGAAACCGGGCTGAAAAATCCGAAAATTCATCTCGACCTTTTCCGGGATTGAACCCTGGACCTTCAGGTTAGCGAGCAAGCGTCTAACCCACTGAGTCACCGCGGCTCCCCTAGCATGATCAAATTTGGAAAAAAGTGCAGAGTTACACCAAGTCCTTGAAAGGTATATCATGCCCTTGATTTACCGGGCATTGAACATGCTCTGGAACCTTTCAGGTAAGCGAGCAAGAACATAACTAAACAAGGCTTTAAAGCACTCAAAGGTGATCCCAAACTAGCATGATCAAATTTGGAAAAAAGTGCAGAGTTACACCAAGTCCTTGAAAGGTATAATACATGCCCTTGATTTTACTCCTATTTGGAAGCAATAGATGCTGGCACACCTTTTGCAGGTAACTTGACATTAAAATAACCAAGACAAGGCTTTTTCAAAAGCACATCAAAGGCTGACCAACAATATACACAAATGCATCAAAGAAATAAAGATAGCTACCAAGTTCAATCGGTAAATATGCCCATTATTCACAAGTACATTCCAGTTTTTTCATTTAATCAAGGGCCATAACTCATAAACCGACATCTGGAATCGTGCCATTTTCGAACTTGTCCAAGATATTATCAAGATGAATACACATACCAAGTTTCATTCAAATCGGATGAAAACTATAGCTTCTATTGCATACACAAGTACATTTTAACGTTTTTTCATTTAATCAAGGGCTATAACTCATAAACCGACATCTGGAATCGTGCCATTTTCGAACTTGTCCGAGATATTATCAAGATGAATACACATACCAAGTTTCATTCAAATCGGATAAAAACTCTGGCCTGTATCGCATACACAAGTAATTGTTGACGGACGGACGGACGGACGGACGTACGTACCGACGGACAGACCGACGGACGGACAGGGGTGATGGCAATATACGTCCACATTTTCATGTGGGCGTATAAAAAGGAATCTCTCATAAAGAGTTGTGGGTCCATGAACTAACTTGTAGTCCCTTGTAATCTCTGTTCACATTTCTAAAGTAGTCCCAGAAATGTGATCATGAAACCAACAAATTAATTGTTGACATTTTATTGGATAAATATGTCAAATAACTCGGAATAGAAAAACATTCACAAAATTACCCTAAATACTGTCATAATAAATTATATATCACACCAAAACTAAGGATAAATGCAAAGAAGATCCAGTGTGGATGACAAGAATCTTGTAAAATCGATCGAGCATTAACAGAGATTGATGAAAAGGGGCAGCAAGGATCAACAACTTTAGCCTGTTGGATTGAATGACTGATAAAAATAGAAACTCATTCACACTCTAACATTCCAAAGGACTTCTGACATTGATTAGAGATGACAATTAGTAAGTAGGTCTTCTGATCACTCATTATTTCAGAAATTTGATGTTTAGGCTGAATTAATCAATGTAATTAGACGCCATTTTCTTATCAATAGGCTAAATTAGATCTATTAACATGAAGGAGTGACAGAAAACCAACGTCAACCTTCGACATGAACATCTCTCTAATTCACGACATTAGAGGAAGTTAAGTTGTCTGGTAACCTAATGAACGACACAAAAAGATGCTTTCAGTTGTTTTGGATTTCTGGTTTCATTCCTGTTTTGAATCTTTAGTACTTAATTATTATTCAAAAAGAACCAATTTTTGTCAAATTTTTTGATAAAATCAAATCCAATATTATATTGAGATACCGTAACTAAAAAATAATGCATTTTAGAAATAAAAATTTGAAATGTGCAGGATTGAACTCCTAAACATCAAAATTCCAAAATATTGGAACCAGTATGTTAAAGGTGCTAAGGAGTGATTTATAAAACTTCCATACCTTTGACTGTGTGTCCTTGACTTCTTTCCTGGCTTTGAAACCCTTAAAGCTGGCCTGAATTTTAACAGCTGCCTTCTCTACTTCAGGATCATCTAAATCAATATCTATTTCTTCATCACCAGCAGCTTCACTAGCAGCTAATCTGGCTTGGATTTCTTTCTGTCTTCTCTCATACTCCTTTGGATCTCTGTTAAAAGATAATGTTTTATTTTCAAATATTTCTGAGTACAAGTTATTAAGTTGAGTGTCTTTGTTCTAGTACATTCTTGTTGACTTATTCATATTCAGAGAGTTTTATACTTTTAAGGGATTGTAAAGAGGTTTTTGTGTATCAGGGAAACTGATAGCATCAATTCACACCATTCAAATTCTAATCAGATGTCTGTGGTTCCTACAATTCCATTAAAACAAAGTGTTTGTTCAGGGGGAAAAAAATACTCACTTTTTTTCAAGAACAATCTGCCTATCTTTATAACCACGAACACCAGCTTGAATCTTGACAGCTGCCTCCTCCTCTTTCATATTATTCACCTCATCAGAAGCTTTGTGTTGACGATACTGGGTCTGAATGGACAGAGCAGCATCCTGTTGTTGAGGATTGCTGGCATCAACGGAGGGATTCTTAAAAGCATCGTTGTTATAGTATCTGTCTTCTTGTTTGGCACCATGGACGGCGGGATCATGTCCAGTCTCTGAAAGCAGAAATCGACAGAATGAAACTTTTTGAACTGTTGATGCTCATAGGACACAATAAATATCAGCATTGCTAGTTCCTTACAAGATAGTATACAGTTTTGGAAAGCTGAAGAATTATGTAAGGGTGACTGTTATTTAGTTAAAGTAGGATTCATTTGAACAATGTGTTTTTGTGTAATTTTGTTGGTATATTGTTTCTGGTAGGTAATATTTGTCCAGGGTGAGTGTGAGCATCTTGGAGTAAAAAATGCATAGAAAAGGATTTGCGATGAAGGACATGTATCTTACATTATGAGTTGAAGAAGTGGAATATCACTATACCAGTAACAATTACCTATTTTTTTAAGCAACTGCAACCAAACCATGGTAATTATTGTAACAATTCTTCTATTAATTTTATTTTAAAATAGCAAACTTGAGGATCAATACTCCTACGAACTTCAAAAATTGGTCAGGAATTCAATTATCAAAGCAGATTTTATTTTAAATGCCCTTAGAGCAAAAATCATATAATCTGATTAAAAAAAACATTCAAACTGAATAAAAAGATAAATAGAGATTGAGAGACTTAAGTCTTCAGGCTATTTAAATATCAATCAATGACTTCTGTTAATCAATGAAATCTGCTAATTCATCCTTTGGAGTGTTAAATGGAATTATTTGGTACACTTTATGTCAATACGCTGGTATACTGAATTGATGTTACATCTTACGTCAAGCAACAATTTTACATTATTGACATTTGGAATCTAAAAGGCCCAAAGGCAAAGAGAAGGGGTCTACATATTTATCAAACATTGATAAATTTCTTTTCACTCAAATGTGTGAAAAATAATGTTACAATTATTGAAAATTACTTGAAACAAAAAGTTTGAAGTTCGTTCGAAAATGACATAGAATTGAAGGGTGTAGGCCATGGTACATACAGAAGAACATGAACTGTTAACATAACTCAATAACCATGTTTCAACTTGGTCAAAAAGCTGGCTTTAAGCTAGCTTTTGTGTGCTTCCACTTGTTAAACTGCCGAACCATTACGGTTTGGGAACCGAAAACCTCCCTTTTTGCGTTCGGCAATTTATCGGGGGGCCAAATGAAAGCTAGTTTTAAAGCCAGCTTTTGTAACAAGTGGAAACACAAAATGCCGGCTTTTTCTCGTTCGGCAATCGAGAAGTACTAGTTTTACGGCCCCACACGCGACATTGGTAGTCTTGTAAATCGCGACCTGTCAAAAATGTGCCACTTTTTGGATCGAGACTAAAGTGGTTTGGAAACCAGATAAACTCAATGGAAACACAGCGTGTTCGGCAATAAAGCTAGCTTTGCTTCACAATTCCAATTGGAAACACAGTTTATAATTTCAGGGACTTAAGTTAAGGCTAATGTCAATTTTTTCAAGTGAACTTCTTATCAAACTTAAGGATTGCTATATCAATGTTCATGAATAGAAACCCGCAAAATATTACACATTATACAAAAATGGTGGAATTTTTTAAATCATTAGTCCTCATCATGGGTCCCATCATCAAACACAGCTTTAAAACAGTTAAGACCATATCAAAGAATAATTCTAATAGTTATTATACACACCAATGGAACAAAAACCACACACACCTTTCACACAATTATCCATCTTCACAATGTTAGACAATTACTGGATACACCGTTTAATACCTTAAAATCTTAAGTAAGGTACTTTTCTTGTATCATAAACATTGGTAAATGCAGTGATTTGATTGGATTGTTGGGTGAGTGTGTGACGACTAGGTCTTGTCAACCATTGAACAAGTTTTCCGTAATTACGCTTTCTGACAAGGACTCTAATAGGCTATACATGTGGCTATCACATAAGATAATTTGTGTAGGTTGTGTATCGCATGACATATTTAACAAGGAAAGCGCCTAATGATGTCAAGGTATAAATGGAGTTTGATACTGAATGAAATAAAAGTGTAAAGAATGGAATCTTACATCCTACACTTCTGCACCTAAAGGGTTATTGAAGAGGGGAAACTCCATGCAGTGTTCAATTTTAGCAATGACAGCAGTATAGGCCTACTCTATTTGAAATCGTGAATGTTGAAAGATCTTTAACATGCACAGCTCTTAGAAAACAGGATCTTGGGTTATTGTCCCATCCGAACATCTAGATGCTTTTTCCATGAAAGATCTTCCAACCTGCAATACACAGGGCTGACAGATTCATCTCGACCTTTACTGGGATTGAACCCTTGATACTCAGGTTAGTGATCTGACATACCATGAGAACAATAACAAGACATAGCTTTCACACAATTATCAAACTATGGTACACATAGAATACAACCTCCATCAAGCAGTCATGCAATCAAGTATTTTCTTTTTGAACAACCTTCGTAAAACAGACATCAGTACACAGGGACCGGATTCTATTTCTTAAATCAGAATCAGGTGTCTGTGCACCAGTACTTAGTATTTATCCCAAGTGATTAACTTTCTGAGAACATCAGAACTAAATTTAATTCTGTTGATCAAGTGTGAAAGTATTTTGCACTCAGACGTACAGTGTAATTCTTTGTGACAAATGATGATCAAATGGATTCCATCAGATCAATTTCTGTAACCTTTTATTCTAGATTAAGTGTCACTTTATCTTGGAATGTGTCTGTATTGTAATTGGACTGCTACTTATAGGTTGATTTTGCTACTGTTTAAAACTGAATTCATTGTTTCTGTTATGACACATTTTCTTTGAACTTCATCTGATAGTCTCCTTGGAGTCCAGAAATAAGATCCGTGTACAAATTAACAAGCTTGCTAACATCTGCCAATTGCCATTTTTTTCTGTTTAATCTTATATTTTGTGTAGAGATTTTGATTCATTACATTCTGTTCTTCTTTTACCTGTTCTTGGCTTTCTCTCAATTATTTGACAGTAAGTTGAAATATGCTGTTCTTGATTCCAAATCAAAGCTTGACATCAATATTTGTCAGATTTAATAATCTGTAATGAATATAATGTTCTTGAACAATCTGGCCTTTGTCAGTTGTTTTATATAACTTTGATAATGAAAAAGATTTCTGGATATATAATATAGGTTTATTGGTAATGATATTGGATCCTATTCTTTACCTTAGTCCTTGATTTTTTAAATAACATTCAGTTGAAGTTGTTCTCGATTTTAAACCTCCAGTTTGGCAATTAAAGTTTAATTCTTGATTTTGAAACTTCATTTTGGCATGTATACATTTATGTCTTTAACCTTAAACCTCTACTTTAAATTTAAAGCCAGCATTTTGGCTCTGACACTTTATGTTGTTTGGTAATGATATTTTGTAAATGTTCTGGACTTCAAATCTGTATTTTGGCAGTTAAATTTAAGATTTGAATTTCTTGATGTAAAACATGTATTTTGGCAAGTAGGTTCATGTTCTTGATATAACTGCAGTAAATTGACAATGTTAAGAATGTCAATTTATATTAATATGAGTTTATTGAGGAAAAGGTGATGATATATATTCAACATTAATATTTTGGCAATTATATTTGATGTTTCTATTTTTATTTCATGTCTGCCTTTAAGCCAGGAAATTAAATTCTTAATCTTACATTTTTGACATAATGTTTGACATTCTGGAGATAGAATGATTAAAAATATCATATAGATTGGAATAAACAACCTTCAAGCATCCAGCCAAGAATGAACCCAAATTACATTACAGGAATTGATACAGTCCTGTATTGATTATTCCAGATAAAAAGGAAGTTGAATAGTTATCAAACCATTGAATCAGATCAAGAAATATGTAAATATTTGCCTTTAAATTAACTCCTAACAGACTCCAAACATTATTATACATCACTGTATGAAAAAAAAAGAAATGTAATTGAGACTAGTCTGATGTTTGTCCGATCAATTTATCAACCAATGTTTGACATTCAAGTTGCCATTTATCAGAAAGCAACTTGCAGAAGGTTCTTGCAGTCAACCGAATGATTTAAAATAAAGCTTCCTCTTGGACAAACAGCTAGCTTTTATCCTTTATTACACCAGATAGTAGGGATACCAAACAAACTTTACCCAGATTTCGCTTCATGCTGTTTCACTATATTCATGCCAAACAATAGATTTTTAAAACACAGCTGTCATGACATTATTAAGTAACTTCTATTTCAAGAATTACATCAGCTCTGATGGCACTTGGATTAAGAAAGAATCAGACCTGCCCTTTGACAAAAAAACTAATCTTTGACAGATTTAGTAATAAACATGTCCTTGAAGATAGCTTATTATAAAAAGAACTTTCTATATCTTCAAAAAAAGGAAATGGAAAAAAGTGCACAGCCTGTAGCACACTGGTCTCTGTTTATTTTCCCATCTGATTGACTAGACGCTTTTTCCACGTCAATCCCACAGACCGTACCTGCATCACTGAAACAGGCTGAAAAATCCAAAAGTTAATCTCAACCTCTATTTCTTTCAGCTATGTGTAAACAACAAAGTGAAAGCTATGAATAATTCACTGTGTAATTGGTAAAAAAAAAAATATTCTAGGAGAAAGTGTCTGATACTATTTCTGTTTTGTTTTCTCTCAATACACAATTATTAATAAATATATATGAGAAATCTGGTTTAGACTTGAAAATGACAATGTAATGAAAACAATCTTGTCGATTTGTAGTTAGCTGAAGTTCTTTATTTGTACCAAACATGTGGAGCAAATCCCAAGGAATTATCCTGATTAAGACGGGAATTTTTTAAAATCCAAATTAATCATTGCTGAACCAAATGTCTTATCTATATCATACAATAACTGCCACAAGGTTGGCCAAGGATGCAAGGTGGATGTAACTCATTAGGTCATCTTATTTATAAAAATATACTCTAAATATACCCTGTAGTAGCACTATTTTTTTCTATAATAATAATAAACTCTTATTTTGCATGGGTCAGAAATTAGGCTCAACACAAGGAGATGGTTCTGTCTCACATTCAGCCCATGGGGCATTACATTGGGTGAAAAAAAAAAAAACGAAAATACACAATACTTCCATATACAATTTGTCTAAAAATACACAAGTACATGTGCATCAAATGGACAGATCTATTTTCTGGTGATCAAGTACATGATCAAATAATGTTTTCATGTAATAAACTCATGCATCAAATATAATCAAATTAGGTCAATGTTTCTAATTGTAAGAACAATATCCAGATCTGCATCTATAGTAAAATAATATAAAATTATGCCTGATAGTTTATATTTATAGCTTTTGTACTCATTTTTTTTACATACATCAGAGGTTGGGTTACCCAACAAAAAAACTACCCACGCAAAAACTGGAAGTGGTAGAATATTTTTTATGATGTCTTTTTATTTCTATAGGCTACTTATCTACATTCTGTAATTTTCAAAGCGATCGGATAATTAGCAACAAAGTTATGCAATTATTCAATTATTATTATGCAATTTCTCACTTCCGATGCATAAAAATTTTAGTTATAAATATTCATTTTCTATTCCAGTACGTATCTTATCGCATTTTTCAAACCAAATTTCAATACCATTTTCGAGTTGAGCTAGGGGGCTTCCGGAAAAAAAAAAAAAAAAAGAAAAAAAAAAAGTCTAATGAAAACAAAGTGTGACAAATTACTAATTTGTCACTCAAAAATAGGAACAGAATCTAGAGATGCAAGGAATATTCAGCCAACAAGGTCATTGGTTCTTTTTGCATATAAATAGAATCCAGACATATCCTGCAACTATAGAGGTACAGTTATTTATTCTGTAATAAAATAGAGTGTATCAATGACTGTTATAAATGCCAGTTATTGACTAGATAAATATTGATATTACTAATGGTCTGTATTATATGATGGTAGACAAAATATTGATAATTTAATATCAATTCATTCTATGTTGACCAATTGACGAATGTGGCAGGTTAATTTTTTCAACAACACACAACACAAGCATCTATTTAAATAGAACAAATTAATCTCCAATTTTCACTCATTAGATCAGTGGAGGTGTGCAACTGTATACAGGATGTATTTGAGAATCACGATTATTATTAATTCCAGTCAGCAGAACCTGAATAAATGATTCAGGGTTTTAAATTGATTTTCAAAATGTTCATTTTCATTTGTGAAGGTCCTTTTTGGGTAATGGTCTTATCATCAAAATCCACCAAATTCCAATATTCAGTTCTGAACAATCTGTTTGGGCCAATATGGACTTAAGTCGAAAGGAATAAAAAAAAAATCAAATTGTCTATCACGTCTGAAAAAGTCATTCACCTCTGGAAAAGCCTTGGAGCTGCTGTGTCGAAATGAGCATGCATTTCATTTTCTGAAAAAGTCTGACACCATATCAAGAAAAAATATGAGGATACCTGATAACTGTTATGAAGAAAGTTGATCTATGTTCAAGTTTAGGTTAAGATTCTTATTGTTTAAAGGTTAAGTTGAGTTAAAGTTATAACTCTTGTCATAAAGAGGTTAAATTACACTATATTTTTCTTGGAGACTTTTTTTCATAGTATGTCAAGATGAAATCAGATTAATTATTTCAGATATGAATTAATATACAGCCCCTTTTCTATTTGGGATCTTCTAACATGAGGTTGACCTCACCCAATGTGATGTAAAAAAACAGTCCTCATTGCCTACTCATGTGACCTTCACCTGACACTATCATGTACATTTCATAGCGCATATGGACATTTCTGTACTTATAATGACTCCCATGTCAACCTGTACCAACTCTCAGACAGCAATTAAGAGACAGGCTGGAAGGAAATGGCAGTTTATTGTTAACAACTGGAGGGTATAGAGAGACAGGAAACCGTCCTTTGTCACTTGAATGATTGTACAATGGTCATTTCTTATTTTTAATTTAGTCTTGGCAACCTTAATTAATAAAGCATTAACCCTGTCACATCATCCTATTAACCATTTATGCTTCATTTAACAAATATGATGATCAATGAAGCTGGTTTATTTCAGAAGAACCAAGTCATCTGTAAAAAAAAAATTTCATGGGCTAATTTTTTGTAAGCTTTTTCAGTTTTTTGTCCAAAAGTTTGAAGCAATACAATACAATATATACTGGTACTGGTGTTCGAGGTAAGGCATGGTGTGCTTACTTTTAAAATACCTGATGCCACTAGGCAATTGGATTTTGTTAAGGTGGAGGCATTTCATAGAAGACGATTTTTTACACTTATTATTTTCAATATAAAAAAAAATTGATATTGTTATTGCAAATTTTATTCCATTTTTCTGCTTTTGTAGTTTAATTTCAGCTAAATAACTAATGGCCGCCAACAGAATTCTGTGTATAATATATACCATAAAGCTGATCCTGGTTACCATGTTTCGGCCTCATTAACCCCGTAGACCAATAACTAATTCATCAATTCAATGATTAACACTTTATTGTCCAGTTACCATTATACACCTAGATCATCATTGGACATCCGCATGCCATTGATCAATAGAACATTGACATTTCAACATGAAACTAAATCAGCATACAGAAGTCTCTGCAGACTAATGAAAAAAATGGAGAATCTACAAGAAATTTGGCTTCAAGAAGACTTAGCAACCTCACATATTGAAAAGATGGCCAGCCTATAATGAGTTCTCATGGATCACTTTTTGTAAATTTTACAACCCAACTTGTGCTAATGAAGATGGGCAACACCAACGCCATTTTGCCAGGACAGTAACATACTCTATTTGTGATTTCCAACTGTTGAGGGATCTTTAACGTGCCTGTAGCACACAGGGCCTCAGTTTATAGTCCCATCTGAACGACTAGATGTCTTTTCTCCATGTCAGTCCCTCCGACCTGCATCACTGACATGTATAAACTGGGCTGAAAAATCCGGAAGTTCATCGATAAAGAACATGTAATCTTGAGTTTTTAAACTGGATTGAAAATTTTAAGTTATGTAAGGTTACAATGCCTGAATCAGATATTGAACATTTTATTCTTCTTTTTTTAAATATGGGATTAATGGCCTTTGGGATTTTTTTTTCTCTTTTGAACATACCTTAATTTTGTTCTTCTAGCGTTGAATAACTGTTAGCAACATATTCTTTCATAATGAAGTTCAGACATTAAAGACTACAGAACTCAAATCAAAGAAACTTGACATAAAATCTTTACATTTTTCTTTTTAAAAATCAATAAACATCAGACTAATGTAATTCGTGATGAAATGTTCCAATACAATCAAACTTTTGTGTTTTTTTAATCTCAGGTTCAGTTGCCAGACGACATTAGGGATTAGTTTGGACGCATTCACACCTCATAATTGAGAGAGAGAAGAGAGGTAAATTAAAATAAAGATTTGAAATTCTTTGATCTGAAATGACTTAGTTTGTTTAAGAAACAATAGGGCAGAACAGATGGCTCAATTTTCCCACTTATTCAATAGGTAAATGGATTTTCAACATGCCAAATCAGCAGACAGTGTAGCCTTTTGTTGATATACCATCACATAAAGTTCCTTGCAGCTCTTTGTATCAAGTGGGATAAGATTATCAAAAATCCCATACACAAATGTACATAGATTTGTACCTTGGCCTTAAAACAGACTCTTCAAAAGGGATGGCGAGATTAAGGACATCAGCAAAAGTAATTCTTATAGTGGAGCTAAAACTCAATAGTAGAGTATTGATACAGCTCTAATAATAAGAATATAATTTGATGTAGCTTGACAAAAAAGAGAAAGAAAGAAGCTTATATATTGATTATTGTGACTGGGAAAATTTCAACTCCCTAGACAGGCAGGAAATAAAAGGAACAAATTACAATCAATAAACCAAGTATATTTACCCACTTAAAAAACTAAACTTTCTATGGCCAATCTGAATTAAAATAGCTTGTCCATCCACTTCAGATTATAAGTGGTAAAATTGTATTTCAAGTTTTAATAACTATACATAGCTCAAACTATCAGCAGCTTAAGTTTGTTTTTAGTTATTTCTAGGTTTTGTTTTACCCTAGGTTTTGTTCTACCTATCTATTTCTAGGCTTTGCTTTACCTACGTATTTCTAGTTTTTGTAAAACTATCAGCAACTTAAGATTGTTTTTACTTTTTTCTAGGTTTTGTTTTACCCTAGGTTTTGTTCTACCTATCTATTTCTAGGTTTTGCTTTACCTACGTATTTCTAGTTTTTGTAAAACTATCAGCAGCTTAAGTTTGTTTTTACCTATTTCTAGGTTTTATTTTACCTATTTCTAGGTTTTATTTGACCTATTTACCTATCTATTTCTAGGTTTTGTTTTACATCTATTTTGGTTTTGTTTATAATCATTTACAGTTGGGATTTTATACGACTTTAATATAAAAAATTAAATAGAAATTAAGGAGAAAGAATGAACAAAGTTAAATGTTTTGCATCACATGTCAAATAAACCAGCTGAAAGAATTAAATTTTAGCTTCAAAATATCACTTTTATGACAGAAAATTCAACATCTGGTTTATTTTCAATTAAATTCAAATATATATATCAGTCTGAAGAGAAAATAACTTTGTTTCAATGTTTTTCATTTGTCAAAAGTTATGGAAAGAGCAACGACAGTTAAAAGATCTACAAATTCAATATCAAAAGTAAATCGGTATTCGCTTCAATGCCAAACACAAGTACAGTAATATTGGAAATACCGTTTATAACCACTAATAAATATAATTGAGGATTAACAACATGACATGTCAAGGCACAGATTCAGGATATTGGAAATTTCTCATTTTATATATTAGTATCAATAATCAATATTAGATGGTTGAATTTTCTGTTTATTGATTATGAATCTTAATTTAAATCAGGTCTTTATTCGTGTAGAAACATGTTTGGGCATCTTCTACCAGAATAATCATTAATATGCTGTGATGGATAAGTATTAGTAATCAGATTTTAAGAACAGATGCTACATCAGGTTGTCCACTTTATAGAGTGTTTGAGATGATTTACTAAGCTGTGGATAAACAATCTTCACATTTAACATTGTGAAATCAGCTACAAGTAAGCAACAAACATGTTTAAAATATTACAAGTATTGTCCAAAACAACAAGCATCCAGCACAAAATATGATATAGTAGACATATTGTTATGGACAGAAGCTTATGCTGAAGCTGCTAAGGTGGTGCTGACAAGATGTTATTTACCAGCCAGATAGAGAATGGGAGTTAATTAGCTTGTATGCATTTTTTTTTAGAAAGCTATGCTCTCTTTAAGTAACCAAATATTTTCAAAGTACACATTTATAGATTTTAAAGTTAATAGTTTTCAGATTCTAACCTTTCAAGACCCCCAAATGAATAAAAATATAACTTCCAAAAAATGATATTTTTCTTACAAGTTGCATACAAGAGCAGATTAGTTTTGATGTGTACAAACATCAAATAATTAAAAAAAAAAAAAAATCAAGTTAATATTAACTTCTTTCTTCCAAAGTATTTAGGTTAGATATTTTAGAAAATTGAAATTCAGGATGAAACATGTTGGTACTTGCATTTTTTTTTTTATTTCTCAGTGTCAATGAATAATGAGACAGAAAACAATAAAACCATACTGCTGGGAAGAATTTGTACTATGTTATATATCATTCATGAAGAAGACGTTCTTTAGACAAACAGAATAATTCAACTGTGCTATTTTTCAGACCTTGACTAACCAAGTGTAAATTTTTCTCTTATTTTCCACAAGACAAGATTAAGAAATTATGTACCATAGACTGTTGTCAAAAGGGCAGGAATAATTATTACTTTAAGAACATCTGTTTCGTCAACTGTACAAATGACAAAAACAAGAAACATTATAAAGTTATTTTTGAACATTGATGGCAGTGGAATTTTCATTTCAAATTTAGCACGTTAGAGACAAAGGTATAAATAAATAAAAACAATTATTATGGATGGATACTTATTCATTATTTTTTACGTTCGTTGTTCTCACACCATCATCAGGAATATAATGAGATGATTTATAAGAACACTTTCGGAGATAATGGGCATGCAATTTAATATTTCTTGGCACTCAAAGTTCAAAAAACGGTTGAGGACCAATCTTTACTCGGAATCAAAAACTGCGGATTGCGTGACTTCTGACAACCAACTAAATTGATCAGGTTTTACGAGCCCTGAAGGTTTGGATTGCGTCCAAAAATTCTCTTTAATTTAATTCTTTATCAAATTTGATGTCTAGAACTCAAGTTTATTTATACCTAGTCTTCCACAAATATATTGCGATCTCCATTGTTTTGTCCAATCCACTAGAAAATGTGGTCTAAAAGCTTAACCTGTAGGAATTAAGTACATTGAAATCAGACATGTTTGAATATTGATTTGTCAGTTGTGAGTTAATCTCGTAGCTCGACTGGAAACACGTAGAAAGAAAATCCACTGCATCTTTCAACTGATCGTTTAATTTTTTACTTTAATCCTAGGAGATCTTGGTTAAAGTCAAACATTTACATAAATCTTTCAAATTATACTTGGATTAGTCTTAAAATAAAAATTATGGATTGTTCACAAATTTAATGGAGGTTTATGATAGTATTCACTACCTAATATGGTTTTAATTTTTTGCTCCTGATTGGCTTTAAGAAGAGAGCTCGATATGAAGACCATCCTCGAATTGTCTATGTAGAATAAACCACTTGGCGATAGTGGGTGCAAAACTAAATTATACAGAAACTATTTCTTTCACAGACAAGACCAGCACCTAATGACCCCAAAGTTCAAATGAAAAAAGTGCAATTATCAGCTTATTGAGAGAAATAACTAAATATATTTAATTTGGTGCTAATATGGCTATATATGGTTTGATAAGTTACTTTTTCATCAAAGTCATAGCTGATTGATAATACAGATGGTTTTTATCACTATTACAATATAACATCATTGTTTTCTGTTAATATAATTCCTTATGCAATGCTAACTAATTAGCATTGGTCATTGACATAACACTATTTAATGTTATTGAAAACTTTCATAAGTCTATATAAATGAATTAATTTTATGTCCTACTTATCTACTATCAATAGATCTAATGTACACTAGCCATGCAATAATGAAGGAAATTTTTTCCATGATATAAGCAGGAGTTTAGCCTTTAACCCTATCAACCCAGTGACGTCACAAAACCTTAACATCATACACTTTCAGTATACATATGACATTCAAAGGGAATGGCTTGCATAACCAGCATAACTGGTAGAAAAATAATCTTTATAGACAAGGATTCTTATAAACATATCACTCAAGTTCAGCTGGACATGGCTGGCAAAAAATACTAAATCAACATCCCTGTCAAATTGCCTTGAAAAAGAAATAAATCTACCTAATGACTTCCGTGTTCATAACGATAATGACAGGAAAGAATAACAAGATATACATTATTGATGATTTTAATGGATGAAGCTCAAGAGGGATAAATATTATGTTAGATACAACAATCTATATCTGGACTTGGAAAGGTTAATCTTACTGATTTTTTAAAATCTTTCTATCAAATAAGTTCATTTCATTCTACGGAACTATAGGAAAATTCTTCAAAACATTTAAAGACCCTACACTTACAATTCGGTAAAAGAGGACCGATTCAGTTTGCCAAATTTTCCTACATATTCTGAATGCGTTCCCCTACATTAAGCTGAGTTTTTTGTAACAACAAATATTAGCTTAAGGAAATTGATACAGTAATTGCACACATTCAAAGCAAAGGATTCAGTTTCTAACAATTTCTCAGCAAATAACACGACCAGGAAAGAACTTCACATTCAGATTTCCAAGTTTATTGTCTCTCAACACCTTTCCGTCACGTAGGTAAAAAAACCCAGTGAGATTGATAACAATGTGGTTGGTAGAAACGTCAATAAACTATCATGTTCAAACTGTATCTAATCTCTAGGGTATTAGTATTTTTATTAGGTCGATACCAAAACTCCTGCTAATGATGATGTTGGTTTTATTACCCTTGTTTTTTGAGAATTAACGTCATGTGACAATATAACCTTCACATTGCATGATGAATAAGTCTCCAAGCAAAAAATTCCGAATAAAGCCTTCTTTCTGTCACAGTTTTTCAAGAGGCTTTACCAGTTGGTACTATAACAAATTGATTTGGTCTATTTTCTGTAATACTTGGAAAAATGTTTTGTAGTTACGTTCATTAAGATCGGAACCCAAAACAGTCATTGGTTCAACATAACCAAGCAAATGACTTCATGTAAATCAAAATTTCTAGTTTCTGCCCATTTTTCTTATCTTTCCTTGCAACTTTGTCCCTTTCCCACTTCACCCTTTCAATCGATCATTCAAGATGGACAAGTCTGGCCAAATCATCAGCCCTGGTCATAACATCTATTGAACCAAGTGATGCCAGCAAAGAATGACCAGACACAGTCATTACATCAACAGAACCCAAGAGAAATTGAAAACTAATCTTGTTAAGATTCTTTAAGTATAGCTGTGTTGTTGTCATTAGTTAAGTTATCAGTAAGTCAGGTCCTGCAGGCAAGTTTTATCAGAAAGATACAAGTTTTTACAAAAGAGTGTTCAAGGAGACTTATAATGAACATACAGACATAGATGGATACAAGGATTAAGCGAAGTCTGGTTATGATGACAAAGGTTGACTGAAATAAACCTCACATTAAATGAAATACTTGATAGATGGGCGCTATCATTCCTACACATATAATACAAACAAATTCTACCTGCTATTAAGGAGTAGTCATACTTTAGTCCTGCTTTGGAAACTGTGATGTCAACTGATGATGTCTTGAAAGTTGAGACAATCTTATCTGATGGTATAACAAAGCATGTCCTCTACTGGCAGAGAGAGAGCCAAAACAGCTATTTTTGAACATAGGATTAGGATAATTAGAGCCCTTTAAGTTGTTAAAGCAAATATTAAGACAACAAAGATGAATTTATGAGGAAAGATACTTTGAAAACACATCAATTCATGTCAGATATGAATGGTATATGTACATATACTTCCCTATCATTAGCACAAATTAGGCAAGATGAAAGGAAGTTAGGAGATGTATCTCATATTATCTGTAAACTATTGTTAAATATTATTCTGGATTTTATCGAAATGTAAACTCCCAGGGAAGCCATTTGTTTTATTACAACTAAGTTGATGTTCTGCAGGATGTGCTTGTTGACAATCCCTTGACAATCATTCAATGGCATATTACAAGCACAAGTATAGATAAATAAAACAATGATGGATGGATACTGGTAGAAATTCTATTATTTTCAAGGTTTCAATGTGGTTCTCACACTGTCAGCAGGAATATAATGAGCCCAAACAACAAGGACTCTAATTTCTGATGATGGCCTGAGAACCACATTGAAACATTGTAAATAATAAATATTCTAGAATCTAAGTCATCCCTGATTAAGAATTTACAAGAAAATTATAGTATTCTTTGTTCGAAAAAAAGATTGTGAAGAGGTTGAAGAGGTCATCAAACACCAAGTTTTTGTGGAAAAAGAGGAACCAAAGAAAACAAGCTTTTTAGATATTTATGCTGTTAATGGATAATTTTTAAAGAATTTCTGCAAGATCTCCTTTAGGCTATTTTTATCAGATTTAGTTTATAGTAGCTTGGGATGTAATTTAATTACTATTGGCATGGTAAAACAGTTTAATAATAATTGGTACTGGTACCATAGAATCCTTAAGACAGATAATTTCAAATATCAAGTTCCTTTTCAAATAACTACCAAGAGACAAGGTTATTGATATACTAGGAAAGTCGAGGAAGAAAGAAAATTAATCAAGTGCAAGGCTGAGATTGGGTTAAGATTTACAATGATTTATTGGTCAATCAATGGTCAGTATTGGTCAGTGAGTTATATCAACTCATCCTCAATCCAATCACCCTATTGAACTTTTTACCATCAACTCCTTTCAATATATTTATCAATGACAGCAAAGGTTTCAAGTTCATGTGAATAATTATAGGACAGATCCAGCCAATCCCTTCTCATAATCAGATATTAAGCAAAGATAATATGTTCTGAATTTACTAATTCAATAAGGAATTATTGTCAGTGATAACATAACACTTCCTAACTGGGCCCTTATCAATAATGAATATAAGGGTTATATACCTGACACTTCAAATACTTCATGATCAATACATGACCATGAAGATATGATGTTTAATAATGAATACACACTCATTGCTTAATGTGTTCTTTTCATGAGCAAAGCATTTAAAATGAAATGACCCTAGAGGTAAGATCTCTTCAGATCACTGATAGCCAAAAGAGTCACCTGCAAAATAAAAAAATAGATTTGCAATTTGATCAGAATGAAACACCAGTCGACTGAAATAATATTATCATTATCTTCCAAAGTTTCAGAACAAATAATTAACTCAGGTCTTTTCTAGGAGAAAATAACAGAAACACTAATTATAAAGATGAAGGAATTTGCTGCAAGGCATTTCCAATACAAATCTTTTTCATATAAATGCACTGAAAAGGATGATGTAATTTGGAATTATTTTTCCATTATCATTTATGCTTTTCAGAAAACATTTAATATGTTCTTGCTTTGGTGCCAATATAATTTCTAAAATATTCATCATATTATGGCAATCCATTATCGGTTTTTCACTAAAATGATCTTGCATAAATGCTCAATTCACATTGATTTAAGAGGAAAGATAGATACACTTTGCAATAGAAACATTGAGTATTAAATAAAGTAGGGAAAAAATTCAACACCACATTCAGTCCGTTCAATTTTTGCCATTTGATTAAAACTTGAATACCAAATTCAGTCCATTCAATTTTAGCCATTTGATAAAAACTTGAATACCAAATTCAGTCTATTCAGTTTTTGCCATTTGATAAAAACTTGAATACCAAATTCAGTCTATTCAGTTTTTGCCATTTGATAAAAACTTGAATACCAAATTCAGTCTATTCAGTTTTTGCCATTTGATAAAAACTTGAATACCAAATTCAGTCCATTCAATTTTTGCCATTTGATAAAAACTTAAATACCAAATTCAGTCCATTCAATTTAGTCATTTGAAAGTCTTCAGTTCATTGCATTTCAGGCAGTGGGACTGGAAGTTTAAGCACAAATTTTATCCATTACAGTTCTACCAGTTTTCATGATTGCAGTGGGACTGGAAGTTTAAGCACAAATTTTGTCCATTATAGTTCTACCAGTGTTCATGATTGCAGTGGGACTGGAAGTTTAAGCACAAATTTTGTCCATTACAGTTCTACCAGTATTCATGATTGCAGTGTGACTGGAACTTTAATAAACAATTAAATCTATCTACTAATTATATGTAATTTGCTAAAAGGGTTTCTGAGGGAATACTTGGTATATTTCAATATTTACCAGTAAATCGATTGGCAATGGAATGAATATTACATTCGAGTTGATATAGACATTTTAAATACCGGTACAAGAAATGTATTTAGTTTTATCTGTATTTTTTAACTCAGTCCTGTGGCACTGTTTTTACTAAAGAAATTATTTAAGCTTTTTATAGAGAAATAGTGAACTTTATTTGAAATGATCTGGTGCTATTGAGATTGGCTATTTCACTGAAATTCCCTGGATACATCTGTTAAAATAATAATCCTCTTGAGCAAGTCTAGAGCTGAGCATTTCTTAGTCTTCAGACTAATATTCTTTATGAAATATAACTTCAGATATAAAACTACTGTAGTTGTCAAACCCTTCAGTCAAAATAGTGTAAACTATATTTTTGCTTTTCTACAAGCCTATAAATTGGATGAAATCTATATTTTGGAAAAAAACCTCATTTGATGACATACTTTGGTTGAAACTCTCATCATTTGGAAAGGCCTTTTGGTAGAAATCTATTAAGATTGCAATGAAAATTTAAAACGAAAAAGATACTAAATTGTAATATGATTTTTATTAGATTGTTGTGGATCAAGCTATGCTTACAAATATATAATCAGATTTTTATTAGATTGTTGTGGATCAAGCTATGCTTACAAAACTGTAATCTGATTTTTATTAGACTGTTGTGGATCAATCTATGCTTACAAAACTGTAATTTGATTTTTATTAAATTGTTCTGGATCAAGCTATGCGTACAAAACAGAAATCTGATTTTTATTAGATTGTTGTGAATCAAGCTATGCTTACAAAACTATATTAAGCTATGCTTACAAAATTGTAATCTGATTTTTATCAAGCTATAGTATTTAATTGAGTTTGATGGTGATGGAAGATGACTAATGAAAAATTAGTGCTCATTTACTCCTTTACCTTCAAACCACCGTCTCCTCCAGAGAAACTTTTATCAAGGCCGAGTCCAATTACACTGTACATTCTATTGCAGGCATTACTGAGCAAACTCCTTTAAACCAAATTTGTCTATTTGGCAACAATTTAGCATATTCAACATGAAACTTTCCACTTTCCTTACAAAATACCGAATACAAATTATTTAAATTTCTAATTTTCCCTATACTTAGTATATAATAGCTGTTTTGATGTATTGAAATTCGTTGGAAATAATACCAAATTTATACCAATCTGTAAAGTACAGTGATCATCTGTAAACGAAACCTGTGAAATAACGTCAACTAAACATGTTTTACAGTAAACTGAGTATCTAAGTTCCTGAATTTACAATGAAATTATAGAAAATTAGATTTAAAGAGAAAATTCTTGTAGACTAATGTCTCAAATGTAAATATCACTAAAGTTATGTGATGGTTCGATATCTAAAACGTGGGCCAGATTGAGGGAAATTATGCAAATTAAATATTATTATATATCCTCAATTGTTCTTAAGTTATGCTATTCTCCATGGAATAATAAGAAACTCTTTACATAAATTTGATGTAGTGTGCAATGAGGAAAAACTTTCACCAAGTTGTCTTCAGAATGCAATGGATTGGAATTTGAAACTGGGGTCACCTCAACCGACCGAAATTAGAACCTTCTTTTCCCTTGATGCTTTTAAATTTATTAAGTTAAACAGTTAACTCAATTATAATAGAAACAAAATTCTTTACTGTCTTTTAAATGAAGAATAATTTGCATGCAAAATACTAAATAAAATAAATGAAATTGAGTTATAAACCCTTCTTCTCCATTCATTACGTACTGTCATGCCTTTACATAGTGCAAAGACGGATATTTTAACTAAGAGATATAAAATTATATTCATCTCAATTCATTTCAAACTGTTTACCACATTGAAAAATTACACTAAAGTCTAATAAATCCCTCTCTTCATCCTGTATATCCTGAATCAGTAATGCCTTGCCATGTGCAATGAAGGAAAATGACACCAAACGATCCTAGTTTATTCATCTAAATAACATGTCATGTATTCAATTCGGGATGTGCAGCATTTGAGGAACAATTCACTAAGTTGTTTATAGTCTAATGATATTTTGCTTTTCTTCCTGTATATTAACAATTGAGCAATACTATCCTGTAGGGTATGTGGTTTAATACTACTGGCATTTTATGTGACATTTTCCAAAGGGGAAACTAAATGTTGTGTTATCAGCGAACTAGGATCATGTTTTTTTTTTATTGTGTGATGTTTATGATCAAAATGCCAAATAAAACATCATCTCGACCTTTGCCTGGATTGAACCCTAGACCCTTAGGTTAGCGAACAAGCGTCTCACTCACTGAGCCGCTGCAGCTCCAAAATAAAACTTGGAAACTGTATAGCAACTCATTGTCATAGCCTGATGGAGTAAAATTTTGCAAGGGCAGCAGTATTTACTACTTGAAACTTTTTGACCTGTTTTAAATATATGCCCTAACCTTCATCACTTATATGGGGACACAGGGATGCTATTCCAAAAGATATCCAAGTCTAATTGCTGTCCATATCGATTCCAGTTCAAGACTTTTAAGTCATCTTCAGTCCAATTAGATTTACTAAAAGTTATTTTAGTCCTTGCCTAGAGGGTGGTAGTAATAATAAGTGTCAATAGTAGGACCATTATCTTCTAAATGATTTATAATGGTACCAAAACTAAGTGCTCTATCAACTTGACCAAGCTTAATTTACCTCACAGAAGCTTCTGATAGTGACAAGATGGCCGACCATAAAATCTAATGGAGGTTAATAATTGAAGATGTCAAGATTCTACTGTTCTTAGACCACTTTATTTTCTTTGATTTATCTCCTTATCTCTGCCCTCATATTGATTGTGGTTAATGCAAGATTTGTCTCCAGTACTTCAAGATACACTTTACTCTTGAACACTGAACTAATTTTTAGCTTTTTAAAGATATTGTGTCTGATCTTTGAGATAAAAAAAAAGTGTACAACATACAACATAAATCCAATTTAAAATCCCTCAACATTTGGAATCGCAAAAATTTAGGTGAAAGTGGTTGTAAAAACAATATATAATTGAAATTACAAAAGCAGAGGCCGTGGAGAGGATTCAGTACCACCAATAACAGTTATGTGCAAAAAAAAAAGTGAGTAAGAGGGAAAAAGAAAAATGATTTAAGAAAAAAAAAAATTGTTTTCTGAAACTAATTGATAATTAATGGAAAACTGTAACCAGCAGAAATCTAAAATAATAGGAAAATAATGATTATACTGTTATAGGTTTTAGTCTGCCCTGGACTAAAATATCACTCAAATTTCTATTACGCTTAAAAGCAATAATTAATTTTTTGTGGAAAATATCAGGGAAAATGTGTTGGAGGTGTCTATACTAATGCCATTGTCCTGGCATGAAGTTACCTTCACTGCACCCTGCATGACGTTGCCCACCTTCATCAGCCCATTAGGTGCAGAAGATTGTAAAACTCCATTCATTTCATTTTTCATTTCCCTTTCTTTTTGTTATAGGTGTGGTTTTTATAATGATCGCCAGTTTAATTATCAGTTAAGTTCCTATGACTTGCTTTAAGAACTAGTTTTATCTTGAACAAGCCAAGTAAGAAAATTGATTTTCTTGTCTCGAATTAACTTTAATTCTATTCTACATTGTCCTAAACCTAATTTAAACACCATTTATATCAATAGCAGCTGAAACTTCTAAAATTAGGAGCAACACAAGACCAGTCTTAGACAAACATTACCATTAGCTGGTACAGCTTGGGCAAATAAATTGAGTAATACTCTAGGCACTGTTTGGTTCTATAGACGTAAGGTATTTTTAGATCATAAAACTACAGGGTGAAAAATTATTTTTAGTGCTGGTTAGGTAAATTCAACTTTACAAAATTGTTGTTCGAAAGAAAAATATCCCTAACATTAACACGTCCAAATTTGATTTAATGGATATCTGCAGCCATTTTGAAGATCTTTATGAATGATCGAGGTGTCCTCAGATGAAGTAAGTGCTCCTTGTTCAATGTACTATATCATGCCTATGTGTATAACATTAAGGGATTGTAAAGAAGTTTTATAGCTATTTTATGTGAATCAAGGGGGACATCATTACAATTTCCATACAAAATCAGATTGTTGCAAATCAATGCAGCCAGTGTTCCCAATGCACATATAAAGTTTTTTTACTATCCCTTTAAGAGATACTATACTTGCATAAGAGAAGAAAAAGACCTCACTCCTTTTTGCACTTCAGAACTGAAATGGAGTTTTGCTTCCTTCTCTAACTGCACTTCAATTCAGAAGAAGGAAATTCCTTCATTAACTTATAGCGTTGTCTTGACACGTAATTACCCTCCACATTGATGATTTAAATTAGATTTAGCTAATGCACACAGCATAATCTCTGAGTATGTCATTATTAATCTAATTTGAAACAGATGTGTAGTGGGTAAAATGCTTATTTTCTGATCTGTAATAAAATGTTTAACTTACCAGACATACTTGACAAAACAAAATGTCCTGCACAATGCTTATAATCCTAGAATGTATCAAAACATTAGTTTGCAGACGTCGACTTTGTTTTGTTTTCAACCTAACAAAAAATGACAGAATTTCGGTTGACTTTCGGAAAAAAAGTAATCACTTCGCTGTAATACCAACTCACAGACTTCCAGATTAGTTCCAGATCTTAAATCACTGAAGCAGACACACAGGACATTGAAAATAACCAGAACTTATGGAATCCTATTAGATACAATACTTCTTGATACAAATTACTAGAACAGTACAAATTCCAAAAAATAGAAGCTTCCAGAAATAGTAAATTAGTTTTTGACAATCGATAAGTTAACTCATTTTGAAGCTAAAAAAACCAATTTCTTCATTAGAAAAGGGTATGGAATAAAATAATTGAGTACAAATTTAGCTGACTCCACACAGTTCTAGGAATGGTAATTTTGGATAATTCCTAATGTAATTACTACTTCTGTAGTCTGTGGAATGTCACATAAATTAGAAATGACATTAACTTTAAAAAGCATCTCTCTTAAAACAATACAAAAAAACCTGTAATTAAAGGGATATGTTTCTCTTATTATTTCTTTTCTCAGGATATGAAGCTAGGTGTAGAATTTTTCAGAAGAAAATTCCAAAGAGCTTCCATAGTAATAATGCAACAATCTAATTAAGCAACCTAAATTCATTTCTATATTTAAGATATCTCAAATTCAACATTCAAAAACACAAATGATTTCAGTCCCAATGGAAAAAATCCTAATGATTATGTATCATCTAGTATTCAAATTAAGAATAACAACAGCTTTTCTCACGAAAAACACATTGGGAACATCCAGATCAATCCTTGCACTTGTAAGGTGTTCTTTTCTTCTCCCCTTCACACAATTACGATCTTGTTTCTACTCTCCCGCCTTCAGATTAACACATGAAAATAAATTGGTCAGGCCTTAGAGTAAACAAATATTAACCAATACACTTAAGTCCTAGCCATTGATCAAACGACACATCAAAACTTCAGTTAATGGTGCCAAAAGTTCCCTTTTGGCTAACATTAAAAGACAAAAACTTCCATCATGAGAAAATTGTCAGGCTCATGTAGCAGAAAGCAGAATGAGATGATTGATGTTGAGCTAAGTGCTATCATTATCAGGTAGTAATTTACATTTCTCATTATCTTCAACAACAATACCACAATGATAAGACATAAACCCTGTCACTTTTCAAACGAATGACATGAAAATTTACAGATCCTACTTTTACATACCTGACTGCATCGAAAGGCAATACCATGCATTTTTTTGTTTTTGCATTCAACAGAAAAATGAGTTTTACTTTTAGAGGAACAGTGAGGGAAATTTTGTTGCATATATGTTCTGGTGCTCCCTCAAATGATCATTTGTTTGCTTCTTGGCACAGCTGTAAGAGCGTTGGTTCTTTACGTCGTGACGTCATTTGCTTAGATACGTCGAGAATGTCCGATGTGAATTCATGTGTTGACCAGAGTGTGAAAGTCCGATGACCTTGAATAAGAAATCTTCACTCATAATTCCAGTCAACCGAGCTGTAAATGGGTACAGATAATTTGAGAAGGATCAAAACCAAAAGGTTTGGCCAAGGACCAGCTAGTTGTTAAACTTACAATTGAATGAAGATAGGCATACAGTGTGTAGACAGAAAAACAAAATTTGTTTTAATTTTTCTTTGTTTTGTTCTTCCAAATTGTCAAGTTACCTTTAACATGCTCGTCTAAATCCAATACATTACTGGCTGATGTATGGTTCACTTATGTATTACTTGTAAAACACATTTTTGAACAATACATCTTATATTCAACCATAGACTTTTGTGATGGAAAGGCATTCATCTAGATTTTTAATGTACTTTACTTAGTAAAAAAAAACAGCATTTGAAACTTATAACTTCAGATTGGTCTTATCCTGAATTGACAATTATTCTCAACTTGTAAAAGGCCTTGTAGACAATATGAGTATCTGTGAAAAACATGAAGATGACAGAATTAAGCTTAAAATATGAAGTATAAGAAATATGAAAAGTTCATGATATTTATGGTGCAAAAAAGCTTTCCTAAATATCATCACCACAGACTTTTCCTTGTCAGATGGAAATACATTTGTTTCTGAAGAAAATATGAGATTCCAATTGTTATTGTCAGTCTGAGACGCAGCCATATTTTAATGTTATATCTATTTTGCTGTTTTCTTGTTGTTCAATACATATGGAAATAAAATATGGAAACCTGGAGTCTTTTAATGGAAAAGATCAGGCATTGAAATTCTTAAAGAAAACCTTAAAGAAACTAGATTAATTTAGTGTAGTGACAATGTTAAACAAATTTTTGAAACTTAATCCTGAATTGCAAAAGTAGTTGTACTAGGTTCTGATAAAGCTTCAGATGAGAATTGCTGAACATTTTAGTGCCCGCACAGTATTAGTGACTCGGTGTATCGTGTTACAAAATGCCTCAATACGCATAATGTAACATGAGATTGTCTATCGATACCTTTCTTTCGATAAAGATTTTTTAGGATTTACAGAAATTGGTACATTGATCACAAGTTCTTCTCATTCAATGACCAAAATCATTAATTTTTACACCTTACTCCATATTGTGATAAGAATCGTATCGCAAGCCTCGTATCACGTAATGTATTGTATCGTGGCATGATTAGCATTTGGCAATACCAAGCACTAGTACATTTGTAGGCCATCTACTCTACTAAATGACCTGAAAATTAAGCCTAAGATGAAGAATGAAGAATTTTGATCTGTTATAACAACAGAATTTCAATTTATCTAAAAACCTTTCATGCAATAAGATTAAGCTAAATAGAAACTAAAGTATAAAACAAATTTTATGCTAAATTGTTTTAGAATTTATCTGTTCTATTTTTAGAAATCCTCTTTCTCCCTTCCTTTGGGGTTTTTGCATGCCCATTTTTGACTAATTTTTGGTCTAGATTTGAAATTTGATGTCTGAAATTGCATTTTCTTTCAGAATTTCTGAGATAATGAGAAATTTAATTGGCGGAAGGTTATTTCTAAAAATAGTGGTTTTGTGTGCAGTGACAGTCAAGCGGATGTTGATAAAATGTAGTGGTTTACTTTCATTTTGTTTAGTTCAAAATTTTCATGGTCATGCTATATTGGATTTTTGTACAGAAACCAAGTATTGGCCTGGCTTTCATGTGACATATAAGAAAGTTTTCAACAAGATTTCTGGAAAAAATTGAATTCTGTGATTTAACATTTAAATAGATGGCAAATGAATTAGTGGACTAAGTCCAAATAGAAAAAAGAAACTGGAAAGTATAGAATGTGACAGATATATTATATGTAATTGTCTATAAAATGTATATTATATACAATTGTCTATAAAATGTATAAGATAAAAAGTAGACAGAACATCCATCCAGCTACTTAAATTTCATAAAAAAAATCATGAACTAAGGTAGATTTTATCTTAATAACTAGACATAAGAAGTAAATTTACTTATTTCAGAAATATGTTTTTCTGGTTTATTCAAGCCATTAGCATCAGAGTTAGAAATAAAACGGATATAATTCAAATTACAAGCCAAGCTCAATCGTCACTAAGTCCAGACCTATTCTATTTAATATATTTAGTTTTGACAATTGTTTGGATGGTATCCAAGGTTTCAGTGCCCATGAGAATAAAATCGTAAAACGGTGGTAAACTTCGTACCAAACAGTCATCCATTACCCAATTACTAGAATAAAAGTCAATAAATAAACTCTCTAGGGAGGGAGGTAGAATATTTTTACCAGGTTTGATATAGTACAAGTTATATATCTCATAGGTCATTCATCACTTGAATTTCATTGTAAAACTTCCCATGATGCTACTTTCCATTCTCTATGAGCAAATATTTCATTCTTTCTGTTGCTTATGTATTTCTCATTCTTTTTTTCATCCACTCTTTGTCAAAGTTATCTATTCACTTCTATATTCATTCATTCATTGTGCCAGAATCAATTAACATCATATTGTATCCTTAATTAACTTAATTAACTAGATTCCTATCATAAAAAGATATTCATCAATTTCATTAATTCACTAATATTTTTCGATCACTCACTCATTTACTTGCTCAAGATTATTTTGGGATGAAATATATTCATCCCCTTCATTCATTCAGATTTTCATTCACTCCATGCGGGCATGCCAGACTAAAATTACCTTCATTCTTTTTAATCTTCTTCTCAATAAACTCTCCAACCTGGGTTCCGACCTGGGTCAACTTGGTGCCCATCGTATCACTCATTTTATTACCCATGATCTCTTGACTAAGTTACGTAGCTCCCAGCTACTTGTTTCCAGATAAAATAAAGTTCCTTTCTCACATATCAAGATTTACCAAATAAATTTGAATATTTTCATGTTTATGGATCAATATATATCCACAGACAAGTTTTTATTTCATTTTAAAAATGTAATAACACGTCACATCAACCACTTCTGAAATAAAATGTGACAATATTGCATGATGTGTTTATTCAGCACTCTTGTTGACATATCCTGTAGGAAATATGGAAATTGGAAAAATGAATCCTTAGGTGCACCAAGAGAATTATATGTATTTTTTTTAACTTTATAAACATAATTTCTGAATAATTTTCAGAAATCTTTGAAATTGGAATATCTATAAATAGATATGATTTTGAAATCGATAACAAAATCTCATTAGTATTATTCTACTGTTATTGTTAAAACCCAGCTTAGACATTTTTTCTACATTTCCGGTGACAAAATGATATTGCCATAATCCCTGCACCCATATCTTTCAAAGACTTTGGAACTTCTGTAATTGAACCTATCTAAAAAAAAACCTATTTAAAACAAATAGTGTTCTTATGTCATTAAAATTTCTTGCTGCTGTCAATTAGCTCAGATTTTAATAATTCACATACTGACACCATCGAACAAACAAATATTAAAAATGCATCTGTAAATTTATCCAAGCTATATTTCTTTGTGTTTTTTTAATCAGAAAAGATAAAATGTCTGTTTGTGTTGTAAAGGAATGTAGATCAATAAAGTAAACAGCAGAAGAACAATAAGAATCATGCAGACAAGAACCTAGGCACAGTTTTCACAATTAAAAATGTATTTTTATTGATCTGACATTAAAGCTACCATGTACTGTAAATATTCAATTACATTATATTTTATTCTAGCCATTATTTTGTTTTATTTTTAGAAAAAACATCAGTTTTATGAAAGTTACCAAGAATAGGAAAGAGTTATTCTTTAATGAAAAAAAAAAAAAGAATCATACTAAACTTTTTTAGAATTTCATATGTATCAAAAAAACTTCAAAGACAAAAAGTCGTACCATTCGGTTTTTCCTTCCAATATATATATCAAGCTTAATGCTAACACCGATTATACAGAACAATTTGTAAGCAATTAAAACTAGTAAATGAGTAATTTGTTCTTGCTTAGTTCACACTAACTAAATAAATTTATTTTTACATTTTCACTGAATTATTCAATGAAGTGTAATCAGTATCAAAGCTCAATTCAACAAACATGTAATATCAAATAACGGAACAAATATTATGGTATACTACTTTTGAGTTTATCTAGGAGTAGCATACCGGTACCATAAAATTGTGTCCTGTGTTTAATTTGATGTTATCGGTACACATCAAGGATCATAAACATTTATTATCATTTATTATCTCATCAGTTTACTTTATCATCATTTCTCAGTTTATCCCTAGATCAAAATGATGTTTTATCACAAATATACATCAACACTGGTTCTTGTAACATGCAATATTGTCATTTATCTTTACTTAACATTATTATTCTTACAGATATACCAAATGTTTATCAACACATTAAAACTTGTTCTTTATGGATAGATTTTTCAAATTATTTTTAGCTTTTTCACCTTGTCAATGTTTTCATTTTTTTTAAAAAAATGAAAGTACTCAAGCATGCATTATTTAGCAATATTGGACTTTTTTTTTATTGATAAATACAAATATATTTATATATTTATGAATAATACCCTTTTAAGACAAACCAGAACTATGTATAAAAAGATATAAATTATGATACCCAATTAGCAATTCTATTGTATATTTTAGGATTGTAGGAGGCAATGAGCTAGTTTGAATAGTGCCAAAATCTTATTTTTAGACAATGCTTTGAAAATATTTTAAGTAAATGCGTATTTAAAAACCAAAACGGGATATCAACTTGAAATGAACTATGATGTCCAATAAATTTTATCAGATTTTTTTTCTATATGCCAGTTTGAATAGCAATAAAGGCTTTTATTTTTAGAAAGTGCTTTGAAATTATTTCAAGTAAACGTGTTTTGAAACAGATTGCTTACTTCTTGAAAAGCTTTTGCTTAGTTCTAAAATGCATGATTTATAAGGTTGACACCCCTTAATTAAAGATTAAAGAGAAAAAAATAGAATATCAAAAACATCATTTAAGTATTTTCCAATTTCCATATTTCTATCACTTTATAATTCACAATAATCTATAAACACTAAATCAAAATGAAGTGACAATGAATGCTAAGGCAAGCCATAATAAAATTATCTCCTTATAAAGCGGTTCTCGATAAATTTCCAATTAATGCCAGGAACAAAATACCAATTGTTGGCACTAGGAGATAAATCTATATTGTTCATAATACCAGTAATAGTGGTCCAAGTTTACAATCATTATTATTATCAACTACGGAATACACTGATTTCTATTATTCGTTATTATTTTGCCACACAAAAAACATTTTTCATCTGGTAGATTGCGGTCACAAACTTATACAACTTATCTGAAAGTGCCAAAATCTTAGTTAAGAAATTTTTGCAATTCATCAAAACTGTCACATTTTCCAAGTTTAATTCAACACACAGATCAGCAGAAAGTAACGGAAATGGTTTGAAACTTGCTTTAACATATTATAAAATTCACTCAGAATGAGACGGAAATTTTCTCTCATGATTCCACATGATCAGTAGCTTTCAAAAACAGATAACAAGAAAAGTTATAAAGAAAACTAATAATGAGCCAATTTCTTTCTTGTTTGTGAAAGCGATTGGTCCGAATCATTAACTACTGATCAGATTGACTATAATGGTAGTTGGTAGTCCTTCACTATCACATGATCATTAACTCCACAGTATTCTCCGGTACTGTTAGCCAATATCTACCATCTTAACCAAACACATTTATCACAATCTTCAGTGTAGCCAATTACCAATAATTGGAGGAACCATTTCTGAAACTTTCCGATAAGTTCATAAAACAAAGAAAATTTGTTCTAGACCAATCTAGTGTAGTCATATTTTTATTTAAAATAGATTCGCTCAATCAAATCACTTAATTTTTTAAACTTTGTTTATATAATTGCAGAAATTTACTCAGCTATTGTCAAAATTACTTTTTCACCAGATTTTGACACTTTCAAACAGGTCCAACTTACCACTCTAATATTACTTTAAACAAAAATAAAGACACGTTCATGACCAAAACTTTTATCACATTCAGTGAATTTCTGCAGACGACAAAACAAGAATTTAATTAATCATACCATTTTAATGGAGAAGTGTGATAAATTGGCAGGAAGAACACTTGGCTTCTGCTTACACTTCATCATGACCATCTAAAATAAATAAATCGGCCATAAAAATCCACATTTCTGTTTTCTCTTCGCACCGAGTGAACATCATTTGTAACTCAGAAACATCGAAAATCAATATGAAAGTTTTTTTTGTCCATTTAGATACGGTAGAAATCTTGGCAACCACTCCTGATTTGGAATAATAGACATCTAGAAAGCCGTATTATCATCAATGTTATTGTAATACAGACTTATTCTAGCTTCAGAAGTCAATAATGGGCTATTATTTCAAGCTCCTTTGATGTACAATAAATCTCACTCCATAATCGGTGAAAATGTTACCATTTCTGGTCATATTTGGTAAATCACACAATTACCCAATTCCTACATCCATGTTTCTACCAAGTTCTCTCTTTGAGAACTTTGCAAGCAGAAAACAAGAATCTACTCTTTATTTTCCAAATCACTTCACATTGTTTGAGTTATTGAAAACCCATGAGTGGAAACTTCCTGCAAATTGTTCATCCAGAAACACATTTCAATACACACTTTCAGGAATATTCCAACAATTCCAATCACATTAAAAACACCTTGCGATAGGAATAGAATTAAATGGAACTGTCAGGCAAAGCGTGTAACCGTCTCTGCTGGCATCCTATTGACTGAAGTTATATTGTAAGCTGTTAAGAGTAGTGGCAGAACTGAGTGAAAAGACTGCGATATGATAACTCAAGGCAATCAATATATATATATTTATTTGAAATATAGTGTATTGGAACTGTGTATAAGTGCTTCACAATCTAGTTGTAATTGTTACCAAGGTTTCAATACTAACAATATTACATTAAGTTTTCTTGTGTCAGGTTTACCAGGAATAGAGTTCTCAATAGTAACACCACTTAAGAAAACATATTTTAAATACAATTCAAATATTTGAACACAGTCATTGTTCAAATGATATGTCCTACCTATCTGCACCGAACTGTACAAACTAAGAACATTGGCTACACCATGTTGTGGAAATTCAGAAAGTTCAGAGTACTGTTTAATCAACTACACTAATTCCTGGATCAAAACTATGTTATAAATGAAGCAACATCCAACTTGCTTGGCCATCGCAACCTCTAAAATACCCGTCAAGGGTCAAAACAACAATATTTAAGGATTCTTCCGTCTTGTTCCATAATGAAAAAGACAGAACTACTGAAGGAACAAAAAAAAAAGACTGGAAAAAAAACTAGTTCTTATTCAAGGAGAATAACTCTGGATTCAAGAGGATCCTTTCACTTCTTGCATTCAAGGTCACAAGACTTTCATTGACCAGGCGAAGAACCCACGACCACAATTGGTTCCATATAATATGGGTGGCAGAATGTCTAGAAATTCCACCGTCAGATTCAACTAGTCTAAAAGTTATTCTACTTATGTTAAAGACAATTCTTCAGAGCCGAATAAAAGACAATTGTTGAATAATATGTGGACTTGTATAAGACAATGTTCACCAGACAGACATGCATTTTCAGAGACGGTTTCATTTTTGTGTTATGAGTCTGCCGATAATATAAGCAAGTAAATAAAGATATATAAAATTTCCAAAGAATGCAAACCTAGTAATTTTCAGTTATAGCGTCTGCTAGATGGCACACAAACAAGTCAGTCACATGACTACAAGAGCACGGCATGTTGGGTAACATCGTGGAGAAAGGAGCATCACTTGGGTCCTAGATAGTGATAGTGTGTGAAGGTGGTGGGTTTTATGTTAAGCGTTCTATGTCAATACTGTATGAAGATGCCTCTGTTTATGGTGAATTAACAGTAATGATGCAATAGGCTATAGGTTATTATTATCATTGTTAGAATTATACAATATAATTACAATGACTGATTTACTGTCAATACATTTTCATAACTATTCCATCTCTAGAATTATGTGAGTCAGTTAAGAAAAAGGTTGATATGAAATATTGTTTTCCAAGTCCAGGCATGTATAATGCGCACCCCTTCCTTGCCTCCACGAAATCGGGGAAAATTCATTTACCCATGTATAGTGCGCAACCCTTTTCGCGGCAAAAACACGACTTTAAGTTGGCATTTCATAGACACCAATATCGGGAAATAGTTGTCAATACGGAAGTCACCATTCATAGATTTTTTTTATAATAAACAATGTTCCACTGCAACTTACGTTTCTACTATTTATTTTTATAATAAAATCCATTTTAATCCCGTATTTATTGCTTCTAATCTCTCGTAATCGTATTATTGAGTGTTATTTAGAAATCATGTATCATGCTATTAAATTACGGTACCGAGGATGATATTCTTCTTGAAGAAAAATGTGCAATTACCTGGTAAACTTAGACGTATTGAAGAAGATATCATTGACAGTAATTCGTAGGGCTAACGGTAACTGACTTGGTGTAAGACTAATAGGCCCCATTATACTTGTAATCATAATGCGAATAATAATCATGATATTGCGTCAGTTCCTTTTGTGTGAATACTTAATTGTGATTGTTTCGTTTGTTTAACGACCCCCACACTGCTCAGTGTTCACTGCAGAACTACTAGCTATCAGGGACGCCATAGCATGGCTATCCCTCAACTATCAAAAACCTGCCGTAATCCTGTCTGACTCACTAAGTAGCCTTCAGTCTATTTCTAACAATTTTTCTAATTGTAGGTCAGAAGTTTTAACGAACATCCGAAGTATGATTCACGACTACCAAACCAACAACAACCACCAGATCGAACTATCATGGATCCCGTCGCACGTCTTCATCCCTGGAAACGAACAAGCTGACCGTGTTGCCAAGGACAGTTTGGGTCTGGAGAACATCGAGCCTGTAAAATTCTCGTATGAAGAATTTTGCAGTCTCGTGTCCTCTAAGATCAACCAGAAATGGGACGACATGCTAAGGAACCTCAACACCGATAGATACCAGATCGATCCGAAGATACCAAACCAAACCAAAATTAACCATCCTTCTGTAGCCATCTGCAAACTGGTAACCAGACTACGCACCAACCATGTCATGCGAGACCATCAGTTCAATGCCATTAAATGCCGATGCGGACACGTTGCCACCAGGACGCATCTTCTCATTCAATGCACCGAATTGAAACCATCTCGTAAGACATTGACGGACTACCTGGAAACCAACGGCATACCAATCACCATACAGAATATTTTGGCTCCACCCACGGACCACTGGTACAAAATAATGGAACTCATCTACCAATTTATTACCACATCTGTTTTAAACAGATAACCTAAGTTTCTTTTAAAATTTATATAATCAATTTTCAAAACAAGTTTCATAGCAGAAACAAAAGAGAACATCTTATTATTTTTTTTTTTTTTTTTTTTTTTTTTTGTGAAAGCTTTTTTCTCTTCTTCTCTCCTTTCTCACGTCTCCTTTTCTTCTTTCTTTTAGGTCTTCAACTCTTCCAAGCACAGACAGATAATCAAACCAAACCAAACCAAACCAAACCAAACCAACAACCACCAACAACAACCACCATGATCATAACGAGTTTTGGAAGAATGTAGAAGACTGAATCACTCACGCCACACTATCCAGGGCCGAGTTTCACCGCCATGACATTCGTTCCGACCAGATCGTACGATTTCTCAAACCACCACCAAACCAACAGTTTTCTAAATCATCCAATTGATTCTAAATCCACTACCAACGACCACCAGAGTGCAACTACCTAGTTTGCGATATCAGCAATTGCTGGAAGCGAACGTTAACTCGCCATTTACCTACCTACCGTTTGTTTAACGTAAATAAATATCATTGTCTTTCTTAATTGAGTCTTTAATCCTCGCTTGAGTGACATGATTCTCTCAATAGTTTATTTTTATCAGCTGCTCTTACCCTCCGCATAGATTTATCGACTAGTATTGCCTCTCAACGGAAATGAAAAAAAAAAAAATGACGTGAACCTTGTGTATCATATATGATGAATAAATAGGAAAACAATGGATTATATTAAAACCCAATTATTCTGGTAACCGTATTTATATTCAGGCAAGAATCGATTACGTATTGAAGCATGTCATTAAGCATGACAATCAATTGTTCCTACTATAAAAGCCACCCAAAATACTTGCACCGTGATCATTATTTTTGGTACCTCTCGTCTTCACGATATATTTTCCATGCAAATAACACAAAAATTAAATTTAATCCTTTAAGTTTTGTTCAAATATATAACAATAAATATTTAATTTATAAGATAATAATCATATTGTGCCGTTATTAAAATCATAATTCAATCTTTTACACAAATCAATTTTACCGCGAATGTCGATGAAGGAAGACAAAATGGCGGATCCTTAACATTGACTTGCGGCATTTATAAAATACCCCAAATTTATTTAACCGTATATATTATGGCAAATACCTGCGCATTATACACGGAAATATACGGTACAATAATTCTAATTCGTATAAATCTATGTATAAAACTCTAAACCACTTGTCTCCTTTCAAGCCTCTTTAACTATAAACAGACGCCTTATTCTAGCATAAATTACAAACTTGTGGTGCAAAAACCAAGAATCAATTTGATTAAACAAAGAATCAAATACAAAGTATCAATTTTATGGACTGGTCTAGACGAAAATTTCAAATCAGCATCAGATTTTAAAACTTTTCGAACGATGATTCTTGGTAGTCTTTCCTTAACATAAGCATACTTCCTGTCACACAGGTATTCTTTTCACCAACTATAGGCTTACAGTCGAAACCCGGATATAACGATTCGGCTTGTAACGAAAATCAGCCTATGACGGCAACTTCCGAAATCCCCAACCTTCACTAGCGTTCAATTCCTTGACAAAAACACGGTTATAAAGAAATGGCTATAGCGAAAATTCGCTTATAACAACAGACTTTCGTTTCCCCAAGAGCTATTTTCAATTGAATTTTTCCCTGATATAACGATGACTGAAAAATCGTGCCAGTATTTCCAGCGAGAAGGCCAGTGGTGCTATGTACATGTACACACATACTACATGGCTGGCATTCAGACACGTTCTTCTACAATGACGTCATCCCGTCTATTCAATATTCTCGGATCACTGGATTGCATCAACGTTAAACCACTATGACTAGGTGCCGTTCCTACTTTTAGTTCAACCTATGGCTTTGTATTTGCACAATGTTCCTTGCGTGGTCCTGATTGTGAAGATTTTGTCTTTACTCTAGGATTCTAGAAAGGCCTTACAAAGTGTTTAGGAGCCTACAGTTTATTTGATCACTACAGAAATGAAGCTTGGTTCATGTGTTATCCCGCACCGGCGGGAATTTCACGGCGACATTCAGTGCCGGAACTGTCATAGGCCAGCAACAAATTTGCGTTCAGTTTCTTTTCACATTGTTTATTTATTTAATTATGGGTTTTTTTAAGAACATATTTATTACACCTGAATTTACATGTAATTGGATATAACGAAATTCGGATATAACGAACAGATCCGTCGGTCCTACAAAAATAGTTATATCTGGGTTCGACTGTACTTACTAATAACTATCTTAACAATCGAGTTTCTCCATGATTCAATGATTCAAGTAAATTATTAATTTTATTTTCCCTTTCCCACAGGTAAGCTTATATCACATATTGTTTCACCAACGATTCTATTATTGCCTAAACATGAACCATTTTGAAAATCTAAATTATTACTGTTGGGGGATGAGTAAACATCCTTAAAGCTGGTCTTGAGCATGGACAAGTCCTACCTCCCCCTCCATATCAAAATAAGAAAATAAAAAATGGAGAAGGGTTGGGTAGCCCCCTAGCAGCACATGTACTGACTCTTTGGCAATTTTTTTTTTTTTTGAGTGTATATATTATATATGTATATTCCTTGGTTTTTGCGGTCATGTACATGATCGCCGAGAGATGAATCTGTCCATTTTATACACATGTACTTGTGTATTTTAAAGCGAATTGTACCCTAAAATAATACATAGTTTTTGCGGTCATGTGCTTGATCGCCGGAGGATAGATCTGTCCATTTTGTTGAAAATCTGCCCATTTAAAGCACATGTAGTTGCGTATTTTTAAACAAATTGTTTGTGAATTATTGTATATTTATTTTGTGGTCATGTACTTCATCGCTGGAACATAGATTTGTCCATTTGATGCACATGTACTTTTAGACGAATTGTATATTGAAGTATTGTGTATTTTCGCTTTTTTTTGTGTGCTTTTTTTTCCAATATATTTCCCCATGGGCTGAATGTGAGACAGTACCATGTCCTTGTGTATTGGGCCTAATTCTGACCCATGTTAAATAAAGAGTTTATTATTATTATTGAATTAACTCTTTAATATATCTCATTAACTGATTCCTTATAGTAATAAACTTATATATTAACTTTTATTGAAAAAGTTTTTATTACAGCAGTATTTAGGCTGACAAGACTGTGGTTTTCAACCTGCTTTTCTATACATGTGTCCTAAAAATCTTATCAGCAAATAAATGATATTCCAGATATCAAAAAAGTAACATAGGGATACCAGACATGATTTCAGGGAGATATGGAGCACATAATTGCTAAAACAATTTTCCAGGTACACAAAGACGCTAAGTTTAGTCCTCTTTGAATGACATTTAGAAGTAGATCGAGCATTAAAATACAGAACTATTATGGATATACTACTCCTTCCTTTAATATTTGCAACGTTTCAATTTACATACAGGAATCTTTATCAAGCACAAAATAATGATAATAGAAACAGAATAACAAGTATATATAGTTTACAAGCTGATGGTAGACTGGGAAAAACTGATGCTGATCCAAAAGGAGTAGTATATAAACTAGAATGTAGCTGCAAACAAAATTATATTGGAGAGACATCCCGACCCATCTCTGTTAGGATAAAAGAACATAAAACAGCCTGTAGGAAAATGGAAATTGACAAATCAGCTATTGCAGAACACATTCAAAGCCACCCTAATCATAACATCAAATGGGAACCAGAAATATTAGCTATGAATATACCAAATTGGAAAGACCGGGTCATACGCGAGGCTATCAAAATTAGACAATTTAAACCAAAATTAAACCGTGACAAAGGACACTTCCTACCAAACTTGTGGAATGACCTAATTCTGTAGACATAAACCAAATATGATTATCCTTATCACTTTAATACTTTATTATGACTAATTGTTTTGTAGTGCTTCACAATCCATAGAGCCTTAATTATTATCGCTTATCACTAATCCTTGTAGTGCTAAATAATCAAATAGTACTTCACTGTAAGCTTTATCTATTGTTATTAATTTGTCTATCACTAATCTTGGAGAGTTATAGATGTCAGCATTTACTATATATACTTGTTATTCTGTTTCTGTTATCATTATTTTGTGCTTGATAAAGATTCCTGTATGTGAATTGAAACGTTGCAAATATTAAAGGAAGGAGTAGTATATCCATAATAGTTCTGTATTTTAAAGTTTAGTCCTGTTTCTACAAACTCTAGACCTGACCAGCTATAACTAGGTATTACCAGCTTTATCTAGACCCTACTAGCTTAATCTAGATCGGACTTATTCCATGTATGAACCCCCCCTTTCCTTTTCCCCCCTTTAATCTACCAAAAAGATTCTAACATTTCTACAAAATATAACTCTTAAAGTTCCTCCTCTAATTTACATTTAGAAAAACTGCACTTAATGCCCTAATAAGAAATATTCCAGCTATCGAATGTGAGGCAAAATAACAAACTGTTACAGCTCTTAAAGCATGAATTATTTATTGAATCTAAAACTTTTTCCTATTAATTTTTCTACAGTAACTAATGAGGCTGTAATGGTATTTTCTTCATGTTTTTTTTTCTCAGGAGAAGTGATCTTCAAAATGTCTAGCATTGGCAAGCTTTGTGACTCCAATAACCACTTTTCTTGTATCATGGAATGCAGCCAATAATTGATTGCTTTGTATGTAAAGGAAAACAGCCAATGGTCTCAACAGTCTTTGTCGAGGTCTAACGTACAACCAAATCAAATTGCTGCATTCAATGAAAGTGGCTATTGCAGTCAAGGCATAAGATGGATGCATAATAATGAAGATAAGAAATATTTTGCCCGCTTTCTTTTATCAAAAGTGATATTGTTTTCTATGGAGTTTTTAGTCTACAGAAATTCCTGTTACTTTGATATTGAGACTTGTAGTGGGAAAAAGGGCACTTAAAATATATTTGATTTGAGTTCAATAACAATGTGCACTGATTACATGCGTAAGTTAAAACGTAGCACATACCAACTTGACATATCTATCAAGTTTAAATCCTACAGAGAAATTAGCTGGAAGAGAAAAGTTTGACAAGATTTGGATGAAAATAACTTTTATATTGATCCAAATGTCAGACTGTTGTTTAAGTCCTACATATATCAGATACTCTTATAAAACCTGTAAGCCAACCTCATTTATTTCCTGAAAACCTAATCTACAGAACTAGAACAGTTTTATCTGGTTTGATCTAATGCCTGGAAGGTAATACCAGGATTCCATTATAACAGACTTTCTGGCCGAGTTGGGAAATACAATGGTGAAAATTAATAATTCATAGTTCTCCTAGAATCAAAATAAATAGAATATTTAATATGTAATATCATTGCCAGGAGATTACAAACAACCTGTATTATATCTGATAATATTTGTACTTAAAGGGATAATAGACCTTAGAATGAACATAAAATTTTAAACTTGGCCAGTAAGAGCTCTATTCATCAGTAAATATACCTGATGCCATAAATAACTTAAAAAAATAAATAAATATCGAAAAAACTAAGTAATTATGCATAAAGATGCATTTTATTATTGAAAAACGCTAAATAAATTGATAAAGTATTTTCAAAAAATTATCTAGTTGTGTGAATGTTTCCAGATTTTAAGGAATTCTGTTACTTTATGACACCAGGTAAGTTCACTGATGAATATATACTCATATTGACCATTCTTGAGAACTAAAATTTGGTGTTCTTGCCAAAATGCAGTATCCCTTTCAAATGCTTTTTTTTGTACAATAAATTTATTTTGGCTCAAACTTGTGAAAACTAACAGACCTAACTAGAGAAATATGTCACTCTGTTGATCTATACACATTGTGTGGACACATATCGTCAAATAAATGTATTTTGATATAACGAAAGAAAGCAGTAGAATGTTAAATGAGGTTATTGACCAGAGAAAATTTAACTGTGGTGGCTGTTTATGGAAATTTTCAGAAGTGAATTTCCATTTTCCTTTCAGTATATGTAATGACAACATAATTTTTTTTAACTTGTAAATGTTCCAACAAAGAGAAAAATTTTGTATGTACCCGTACACTAAGAAAAGTGAGATAAGATTCAAAAATCTATTGTATCAATAAAGACCATTTTTTCAAGACAGCTATATATATTGATCTCAGCAGAGTGTTCCAAACAGCAAGAGTTGATGAATTATTGACAATTTTAGAATGAAGATCATGATAAAACTAGACAACCCATCTTCAATAATAGCCTATCCTTTATTTCACAAGATAATTTCAGTTGTTTAAATTATTAATTTAACCTCCTGGACAGCAATCTTTGATCTTCATTGATTTTAAAAGGGATTAAGTCACTTAAATATTTGATAGTGCTCATTTCCAAATTTTAAATTCTGAAATAAGTCTGAGGTAAAGATTTAGTCCATTTAAGAAACATTTTGAAAGAATCGATATCTGAATCTATGCATTTTACTGTTTCAAAAATCTTGCAGTATAATTATAGATGTGATATGCTTTGATCAGTTTATATTGATGAAGTTCCATTGTGGTCTGGATTAAAAGATAACAGAGTTACTTCCCATAAATTCAAAAGTAAGCACCAAAAATATAAATGTTATAACATGATGAAAATATAATATACTTCATTCTTTATCATAGCAACACATTTGTTGTGGTCTGAAAATGAAGTTACCTCCCATGAATAAGGTAATGGGCCTTTATTTGGATCAATGCATAGTTAGCCATTGAGTTGAAGAATGAATGATAGGTTTTTCTTGAAAACTCTTCCTTGAAAACTGATATTTTCCATGTCCGAATTAGTCAAGTTCTTAACAAGAATATAACTTTACCAGTAAGGTGTAATAGTGAAAATTTTGTTGTGTTTAAAACCATCAATCCAGTTGCGTGTGGGTTTTCTATATTTCTTATGGTCATTGTTGCCAAGGCCCTTAAGGACATTATTCCAGTGGTAATGGGTGGAATTTACTTTTTTCTTCCATCTATTCCTGTTTCCAAAGTCATTTCTTAAATATTCCATCAAATCATTACAAAGATATAAAAGAAATGATTTTATTCAGAAAAACACATTGATTGTAGTAAATTGCGTACATTCAGGAGATAAATCTTGCATACACATAAAAAAAAACCTAGTGTTCTGTTGAATAATCGGTAATTTTAGGTGAGCGAATCCTAACTAACCTGTGATAGGTTTCATGTAGCAGAACAAATGAAGCTTACAATTCTAAAGCACAATACAAATACAATTAATTTCAGTTTTATTATTTCAAACAGTTGCCATCCTGATTTTTCAGCCATTTTGTATTTCTGCTTCATTCTTCTTTTTCAGCATCACATAATCCTTACTTTGCTGCAGGACATGTGCGACAATAAGCACTACAGTCTCTAAGAAACAAATCATTTGCGTCCTAATTTCAAAATATAGGATGAACATAAACAAATGTGCAAATCTTTGTATAAAACGGGCAAAAAAATGGCAAGATTTATGTTTCTTACAAAAAGGATGCACACTGAATTCAGAACTGTCCATACCAAATAGTTGGATAAACTTATTACAAGGAGGTGTGTTTTACAACCTTGATGTAAGAATGGATAGACTCTGATTCTAACATTTGATGTTATACTTCAAGAATGATGTTATGACTTCTGGCTTATAAAGTGTTTTCAAATCTCAAAGACATGCAATTTAGTTCTAAAAGCCATTTTCATCTAAAATGATAAATTCGCAAAGGAGTTTGAAAAAGCAGCTATTCACAATATTTTTTTTTAGTCTGAAACTATGTCTTTTCCTTTTTCTCAAAAATGTCATGTCTAAGTCTGCAACGGGTAAACGTTCAAACGAAAACTTTAGACTAGTACCAATAAACATTTACAAAAAGATTAAGCGTTAGATCGAAAATACTGAGCTTTGTTACAATGAAATTGTACTAACTCTGGTTTTTATCTTATGTTTTTATTTATATTTAATTCATTTAAAATTCATTAAATTTACATTAGTAATCTAGTAAAGCTAATAATTAATTGAAGACAGTTATAGGTGACTTGATCTTATTGTTTCTTTACCCCTTTCTACACCATATGAAATTGGCTATATTGAAATGCCACCCTGAATAACATGTATCTTTAAAATAAAAGTAGGAGATTCCTTATTGTGGTTGATCTTATTATACACCTTTCTTGCTGTACTCATCGGGCACCAAATCCCAGGACAATGTCTAAATAATTTTAGGGCTTCTCTTAAATACTCTCGAGTCAACAAACGTTATACAGGCAACAATGCAGATTTAAAGTTTTCTACTTGATTTGCAAATACATGATCTCAAAACATTCTCTTAGCTTTGAATTTCAAACTTAAGTCCCAGATACTGGAAAAACTAAGTTCGATCCAGCTGCTTTCAATAACTGATATTTCAATCATTTCCACACTTTGAGAAAAAGAAATAGATGAGAGTTTCAGACCAATTTTCTCATTAATTTTAAAACCTAACAGGCATTATATGCTTATAAACATAATAGTAATAATAAAAACCATTGAATATGTACAATATTTACAGTGAATAACTTAGTTTTTTCAAAAAATCACTAAATTTCAAAAAAGTATTATTTTTGTATCAAAGGTTGCAGCTGCCAGAATTACACCCGTCTTTGAATTGCACCAGTGAGTACAAATTGTACTTTTCAAAGAGAAGTACCACAGCATAAGACAAATTCTTCCCACAAATGTCTTAAAAACAGCAGACATGGGTGTATCCATGGCAACCAATCAATCTGAACACAATTGTGAATTTGTAAAGTATGTATCCATTTGTGACTAACTTTAATCTTGCATGTTATATTCAAATTTCAACTAATAATTCTTTTTCAGACATAATGGTTCTTTCTTTTAATCAGGTCTATTTTCAACCAGTTAAGAGTTGCTTCCCTTTGGTCATTTAACTACCAGGATTTTGTGCATCTCTATAGACAAGGCAGTGAATGTAATATACATAATGAAAAATTTTGAGGGAATTTTGAATTTTCTAAGTGAAGGTTTGACTGAGAGGAAATAAGATCACAATTTCTGATTCTTTGAAAATTTTGCCTGGTTATTACATGATTTGGATTAACTAATGTAAACATGAGAAAAACTAAAATTGTATTAAATAATATATTAGAGCTAAAACAAAATCTACAAATATACGAAAAATAAAGAAATGATCTGGAACTAAAATGAACAATGACTTGATTGATCTGAATTTATCCGAACAGCAACCAGACGGAATCAATGTGAACACAGTTAGCAAAAAAGTAAATCCACAGGATATTTCTCCTTAGAATCGAAACACAAACAATGACAAACTGAATATCCACAAATTTAATACTAAGTCACACTTCAAATTCCATATCCTTTTTTTCTACCTTCCAATTCTCTTTCACAGTGACTTGCTGTTGGATAAAGGTCTAAATGTAAAATATGTGTATGGCTGTTTTAAGACAACGAAATATAGTTTTTCTAACGCAACATTTATTTCTTTTCACCTTCACCATCAGTTTTCACCACTTTTAAGGCCTCCTTAACCGCATCATCTGTTACAATGGCTGCCACTTTTTCATAACCTTCTTCGCCATTAGCCACTAAGTTTTTTTTTGTTTCTTCAGCTTTGTTTGATGTCTTGTTAGCGTAATCATTAAGTGCATCAGCTAAATCATCAAAATTGTCGTCAGCATCATTCTTAATTTCAGAGGCTTTGTTTCCCGCTTTTGATGACAAATCCTTGGCTCCAGAACTAACCCCATCAACAGAAGAGCCAATTTTGCTTTTGGCAGAATCAGCAGCTGAACTTGCAGTTTTTTTGGCATCATCAACAGCTGATCCTGCAGACTTTTTGGCATCATCGACAGCCGAGCCTGCAGACTTTTTGGCATCATCAACAGCAGAGCCTGCAGACTTCTTGGCATCATCAACAGCAGAACTACCTGAACCAAATCCACTTGTAAATGATCCCATACTGCCTTCAAATTTCTTAGATGCTGCAGTTGTAACTTCATTGACAATCTTTCCACTGGTATCAATGGCAACATCCTTCAGCCCAATTGGCTTGCTTTGACCAGGAGTGGATTCAAGTTGACCATCTTGCTGTTTCTGAGCCCCTCCACCACTCACGACAGACATACCCTGTTGTACACCATCAGATGCAATTTTCTGAATGGATCCAAGAAGTGTATCAGATGGCTCTTCTGTCATGCTTTTACCAGATGCTGCAGACGCTTTAGCTGAGGCAACACTTTCATTGACTGAGGATTTAGCACCTTCAATCTTTTCTTCAGCAACTCCCTTGAATTCATTAGCTTTAGAACTGACAGTGGAAGCAGCTTCACTGGCTGTATTATGTGCTGATTTCTTAGCCTCTTCAAACTGTTTCTTGCCCTCATTGCTTTTCTGGTTAAAAAGAGCTTTGCCTTCTTCAACTTTTTCATTGACCACAGTTTTACCTTCTTCATATTTCTTGGCAGCAAATTCTTTACCTTCCTCCAATTTCTTGGAAGCCACTTCTTTGCCTTCTTCCAATTTCTTGGATGCCATATCCTTTCCTTCTTCAAACTTTTTTGTCATTGAATCTTGACCTTCTGAAGCAGCTTTAGAAGCTGCATCTTTACCTTCCTCAAGCTTTCCTTTAGCAGCATCTGCTTGATTACTGGCAGCTTCTTTGGCATCTGCAGCAGCAGAGTCTGCTGCTTTGGCAGCCTCACCTACAGCATTTTCAGCACCAGAGGAAATCTGTGAAAATAATCCAGGTTCATTGCTGGGTTTTTCATAAGGTCCTTCTAACTTTCCTTCTTTCTGCAATTGACGAGATTCTTCTGTGGAGCAAATGTTTCCCATATTTTCTGATTAATAATCTTTCTCTTTGTTAATATCTTTCTGTCTTAAACTTTCAACTCCTGGAATGATAAAATATAAAAGTCATCAAACATAGTTCTTAATGAAAAATGTAAATTCAGTAATAGACTATTTAAGCTCTGGCTTGTAATTAAATGTCAAGAACTGTACATCATAACCCAAAAAACTTTAAGGATCAAAATTTATCATGTATTAAATAATATCAATGAGAAATATCAATCATTGATTATTTGAGAAAAAAATGACCTAGAATTGCTAAAATGACCAAAGAGATCAATATGGTGTTTATTTTTGTTCAATAATAGCAATACAATCAATAAATACATAGCATCAAGATAAATCTACAAGAGAGAAGGCAATAAACAAAGTCAAATTGTGACAGGATAAAGAAAAACTAATATTAAAAGCATTTAAACCAAAAACTAAAAAACCAAATACAGACAAAACTATTTTGCGAAACTTTTACTTCGATTAAAGAAATTAGGAAAGTGTCTACACTCTGATAGCAGAAAAACTTGAAAAATCTGAAGAAAAAAAACAATCCAATGACAAACCAAAAAAAAAATTGTCAAAAAAATGACAATTCCTAGTTACCACAAGACATGTTTCTATGTACAACTACAAATAGTGAGTGAAAATTCATGTTTTCTGTGATAACACCTGATTCTCCTGCTTGTAAATTTTCATTATAAAAGAAAAATAAATTACAACCTTTCAATATACAACACTTACAACTTATTAACTGACAATAACTTTATGTACAATAGCCATTCTGAACAATAGAGGTTCTATTGATTTTTATTAAATTATAACCAGATTCTTTCTATATTGAAGCCTTTGTATGGAAAATATTGTTGTTATGGTTTGGATTTAATATGATTAGAATCAAGAAAAGATTTTCATTCTCTAACAGGGTTGGATGGTGGTTGCATTCTGAACACCTTTGGCTTTATTTTCAGTGACTTTCATTAATGCACATGGCTCATGCAGTTTGGATAAACAGAATTCCTTAAACCATCATAGCAATTCATGAAAATTCCTGTCTTTCAAAATATATAAAATTACAGGAGTTCAGATGTAGAGGAGAAATAACTCCAAATCAAGAAAGCAGACAATTACACAATATCCAAGTAATTGTTCACATAAAATTTATTATGACAATCTCCACCAAATATAAGCTGAAAATTACATTTAAGAAAACAACAAAATAAAGCTCAAGAAAAATTTTAATCTGTACAGTCTGAATACCTCAAATCTGATTACAAGAAATAATGATTAAGCTTATCCAGTTAACAATTATAAATAATTATAGGCCATGATCCTAAATGCTATAATTGAGTGAGGCCTCAGGCAAGGTTCACTCATCAATTGACCTATTATTATTCATAGTGATAATAACTACTTAAAACTCAATAAGAGGTTTATATTAGTCTCTGAATGGCATCAATTATATCATAGCTTCTTGTATTGACCCATCAGCTCTAGCAGCTCAAGGTCTTAAGTGGTGAAAACATTGAATAATAGTATAGATATGAACTAACTATTATTTGGTAATGCAAGAAAGAGATTAAAGCAAACTTGCTGTTATCCTGTATTTTCAATCAAAGAGAAAACAAAGACACCTTACATCTAAATTGTCATCCTCAAAACTCCTTAATAATTCAAGGCGAAAGAAAAAAAAATAAAGAAACAACTATATTTTACAAGGATAACTTAGGTTCACAATCCACTGACAGGAATTCTTTCTACCAGCTGGTCCTTGGCCAAAGTAACAACATTGCACTTCAATTTTAATTGTACTTGCCATATATATATGGGCAGTTTGTACTTGATGTGAAGACAATTCATATCACAGCATTATTTTGAAGGCTCAATGAAGATCAATTTAAAAATCTAAAACGTATAACCTGATATCTTAAAATTGCCAATTCAAACTTCAGTTTTCTTCAATGAAGAGCGATAAATGTATCATGCCTAAAGAACTTGAAAGCCAGTTACAAAAAAGAGAACCACCAAGTCAGCCAAAATATCATATGATATAAAACATAACAGTGGAAGAAATTTGAGAATTGTGTGCTCTATCTTGAACTGTATTTTCAATAATAATTTAAAACAAGTGGCTATATAACAAAAACAAGTATTGTATTAATTCTTGTTTCAATGCCAACAGTTCTAAGTTCCTGATAATGTCAGTACTGTTAAATATTCCACTGAATATCACATTAATTGTCCTAATGGCAATAGCTCATCTTATAATGTTAAATTGTGTATCAGATATAAAAACCCAATTAGGACAGCTATTTGGTAATGGAGGTTGGTAATGATCTTGTAATATAAGGCAGTCTTTCTTCAACACATAAGCTTTAAACTGTAAGCAATGAGTCATGAAAACTAAATAGAATTTGAATAAGATTCTGTAACAGTTGTTGCTTGTGAAAAGGACACACCCAACCTTCCATAACACCTGATACCACTATCCAACTGGGTATGTCAACTCAGCAAAACTTTTCGAGAGTTCACAAAGGTAACACTGTTTGTTTGGGAAATCTATTAACATAGAAACATTGTTTCTCTAAAGAGTGTTTATAAAGAAAATTACGGTAATGATAGATGTTTTAGTATTCAGAGAGAAATTGTACAACTTCTGTAAATATCTTGGCACTTTGACAAATATAAGAGGCAAATGTAACATCTTTCACATAGTCTTTTCCTAATAATATATCCAGTCTGTATTTAAAGGGATATAATTCTCTAAATATTTCTCACAACCAGTTCTTGAAGAAGTAGCATCTTAGTAAGATCGTCCAGCCTTGTTTTATTATGAAAAAAAGACAATTAGATACTGGTACTAATTGATTTAACTCCACTCAGACGGTTCAGTACCTTGAAAAATTTGGGGGCAATATCTCTTAATAACTTTTTTATTAAATATAAGACAAGTAACCTAATTAGAATGTTAAAATATACCACTAGGTAATGTTGATATATCCTTGTCATTATTTATGATAAATATGTATTGCTAGTGATAGTCTATTAGTACACACCCTGCAGTCAACTCAACATTTTTGTACACCACAGTATCAAACAGCATGGTAACTCATACACATCGAGATACAATATTGTATGAGTCAAACACACCTGATTTATAAGGCATGATAATTAAGATAAGAATTGTTTTGGCCATAGAGACTGAAATGAAGTTACCCAAACAGGTTCACTGTTACAAGTCTAAATTTTAAATCATAATCGCAAATATTAGTCATGACAATCAACTTTTATAGAATATATGTTATGAAATAGTTCTAACATTGATGAATATTCTGCCAAGGACTAAAGAAGATGCAAAATTCATTTGATACAAAACTAATCTTGGTGATAAAGGGCTCCTGAACAACTTCCAACCAGACAGATGAGACAACTTATCAGCAACTCTTCACTCCAGTATGCCGTAAACACCAGTCAAGAAATGCCTCTATAATCTGTAACCTTCAAATAATGTAGTGAGGTTCTGATGGTAATGTAAACAATCTTACTATCAACTAGTACTCACTAATAAACATACCAAACATCTTGGATTAAATACTTAACTGTTCTTCTATAATATAAACATTACCAAGTATTATATACACATACTTCAGATAGATAGGCATAATATACCACTCTTACTTTGTGGGGTTCTATAGCACAGCAGATAGAGCCTTGGTTCTTAACGTCATGACGTCATTTGCTTGGATACGTTGAAAATGTCTGTCATGAGTTCTAATCGCGATTGGCATGTGAAAGTCCGATGACGTTGAATAAGTCATCTTCACTCATAATTCCAGTCTACCCAGATGTAAATGGGTACGGATAATCTGGGAAAGAGGTTTGGCCAAGGACTAGACGGTAGAAAGGATCCCTGTCACGTCAGACTTGTGAACCTAAGTTGTTATCCTAGTAATATGTAGTTGTTTCTTTCTTTTAAAATGAGCACCCACTCATCATTGAAACATTCATTGAATATTTGTTATTCAGTTTTTACAAGGATAAATAAGGTTGATGAGGCTCAACAGTTCAAATAAAGTTTTAAAAAGACAAACAAATAATCCTCTTGCAACTAATGATCAAAACAATCTTAATAGATGTATATCATGCTACATTCAACCATTACATTAAGCATGAGAGGGGATGGCAAGAGAATTCTTTCTGAATTATATTCACTTGATTCACACATGCAGAAGAAATGATGAACATACTTTTGGGGTAAAGGTTTAATATTTCAAACTTCAGTCTTAATTTAAATAATGTAAATTCCTCAGCTAGAAAATGTACACTGTAATTTAATTCATACAAAGGTGATTCAGTGAACTGAATAATGCAAAGTGTAACTCTTCATTTAGAAGGTGAAATCAGTCATATCACTAAAAGCAAAGAAGAGAATACCTAATTACTGGAAAAACATGTATGAACCACAACATATTTGAATTTCAAAATGCATACTTTTTAATAGGCCTACATTAACAGCAGGTGAAAATCATTTAATTTGTGACAAGGGCCGCTGATTCACACTTCTGTCTCGACACAAATAAACTTATTTGAAATTTTATAAACTAATTTCCTTACTGCTTAAGCACATTTTTTTTTTTTTTAGATTTAGAATATCATCCTAAAATAGTGCCTTTTTAGTCTTAAAACGCCTTTGCATAGATAAACATTTCAATTCACAAAAAGATTTTCAACCCAATTACTGTTGCAATTTTATGGGAGTGAAGAATGTTTTTCTATCCAATGTACGTTTGAAGTAGTCAACATTCAAGATATTATCAACTTCAGAAAGCATGCTATATTTTAATGAGTAGGGTCTCTTTAAACTGGTGAGTTGCCTACGAACGCCCACAACTAATTCATTTTACAGTCCTTTTAACAGATCAGTGACCATAAAAACACCATAAAATCAGAAACTTAGACGCCATGTGGAGACCTGAGTATTGTCAAAGAAACTGTAAAGCCTATAAAATGTGAATAATAGGTGTTAGCTACAGGGTGACATGGGTCATTTGATGGCCAAATGCTCTTGATACTGTTCAACTTGAAAACATTCTAATTATATGGAAATCAGTTGACTCCAGATTTGATGAATTGCAAATGAGCAATCTCTTGTTATGATACTTCTAAACAATCAAGGCAGAAAACTTAAGTATAGAATGAACAGAAGAGCAATAATTACAGGGCTATGTCAGTTAATAAGTGAAATGTCAAGGACATTCGATATAATTCCCTGGAACCAGATAAAACAGTAATTGTATTTCAGTATTTACTTTGAAAATTTTACTCATGATTGGAAGGACTGTTACTAGTTCATCAATCTGTCCATCCAAAATTTTGAAAAAATTAACAACCACGAAAGTACCATTTTGATTTTGATCGTACATGAAAGTAGGGCATAAACTTCTGTTTTCTTTCCCAACTGATAATCCATAGATCTTCTATAATCCTATTCAAATGTTTTCAAAACAGACTTAACCAAAAAAACATCCAATTTAACTTGAAAGTGAATGAGAGAAAATCAATATGGTTTAAAACTGGTCAATAAAGTCTCTAGAAATTCAGAAGAAAGAAACTCTCAATCTAATCTCAATGTTATTTCTCAATTAAAATAGCTTCATCTGCATTTTATTGGCTCGGATAAAGTCAACATTGGAAATTCAAGATTCTGCTGGATTTTAACAAATTCAATAAATAAAAAAAAACAACTTCAACAGAAAGATGATTCTTGACACAGTTACAAAGATATGTTTTAAACTTTGAAATTCAGCGTCACTGTAAAATACAGGAAGCTTGTCAGTTGAAAGTTATAATCAGACATGAATTCCTCCAGGAATTGCAGACAAACATGAGCAGATTAATAGATTCCTGATCCAAACCAGATACAGTAAAGTAAATCCAGGTCTGCTTCAAAACTTAAACATAATATAGATCAAACTTACATTACATTGATTATTATACAGGCTACCTAAAAAGTAGGTAGATATGTTCATGATTTGAATTAAGACTTATAATTGCATTTAATTGTCCTCAACCATATATTCATAATGTACTCTTTAACTTATTGAACAGAGGTGACGAATCCACAAGAAAAAGAAATAACCCTATGATAATCCAATCTGGATTGACAATAAATATCAGTTAATATATAAATTAACTTGAACATAACCCACATCTACCCAGCTAAACAACGTGTTCTTTATTCTTGTCAATATAAAACAGGTCAGCCTTACCAGATTTTATGATCCCACGGCTCCATACACTTGACATAAAAACCCTTAGGGGCTTTGTCCTCAAATACATAGTAGATCTCGGAATAAAAATTTCAAGTATGTCATTTTTTACTCTAGAAATATAGTGATATCACCGTATTTCATTATTACACCCACCAAGTTTTTAAAAGTCATACATAAATTGATTTAAAAAGTGTTAATTTGTAACAAAATTGTTGGAAAAGTCCCTAATTTCCAACAAACAATACAGTACCCTTACATACATTGCTGCACCATAAAGTTTAAAGTATGAGGACTGCAATATCTAAAAGTGGGCAATGAGGGAACTTTATCAGTCCAATCCTTTTTTTGACTACTAAAATCAGGCAATGGCGTTAATCATGCAATCATGCGAACACCATTTAACATTATAGTCTTTTAGGAATGTTAAGTATGCCAATATAATTCTAACCAAGGTGTTCAAGTACACTTTACAAATGTTACTTTATTGATCCTAAATAAACTATGTACAAGTCAATGTCCTCAGACAAGTCTACCAGTCTGGGACTATATTCATTATCAATTACATATACAAAACCTGGTTTAACTTAACTTCAAAAGTACTTTCAATATCTTCCTTTATTAAGAGAGATGTTTAGTTCATAGACTTTGTATTTTTATGTCTGAGGCTTTTTGAATTTTGGAAAAAATCTTCTGAATCCGCTAAGAAGCTGAAAAGGTTCAGTGAGTTAGAAGCTTGCAAGACTAACCAAAGGTCCTGGTGTACTCAATGTACACTACATTGTGTTACCTATTTCCAAAAGTTAAATCAGGTGCAGAAGAGGAAGTAAAAGAACAGAGTAAAAGTACAGCCAATGTCAATGTCCTGAGAATGAACAATAAGGCAGAATGCCAATACAGGTCACTACAGGTGAGAGAGCATCTAGGATACCAACAAAATATTGATTATGTCGGCTGACTTTAATCATCCATTATTAAATTTACACATAGCCTGACATATCATTTCATCAATGTCAACTAATAGTTGATAATGTCAGTGATCTGGTGAGTCAACATGGGGAAGATTCTCAAAAGCACAGGGCCTGAAGTTGTGTCACACCTATGCTTTCAGGGATTTAGTATCAAACTTGCAAGAAACAAACTTTGGAAATAATCAGATGAAAAGAAGCTGATCCTCAAAAAGATTTATTTTGGAATAAAAAATACTTTGTTGATTAGACCATATTAATGAAAGTCTATGCAAACAAAATCAATTTTTTATCAATTCACAAATTCACTACAACATGAGCCACTGCCAAAGAGATCATGCCTCTCACTAATCTCTTGGTATGTAATCAAACTCTCCATGGTTTGGAGGTTTATTGCATATAGAACCATTAAAGAATGTGATGATACACCTGTACTCTATTATCAACTAACAAACATGTATTGATCTATTTCTCATCAAATAATTTCAATTGGCATAGTTTCAATGATGTAAACTGTGCTATATTGTGTAGATTGCATGTGTACAGTACATGTTTACTTTATCTACATATTAGATAACTTCTATATATATATATATATATATATACAGCTATTGCTAGATAATGCAGAATTCCACATTAAATTATGTGCACTGAAATATCTTTCACTAATATCACTTTTATTCCACAGTAATATTTATTCAAATATTCCATTAAGTTCAAACTATAAGAGTGATTTCTAAAAGTGTCAGACACCTTGCAAAACAATAGATAATGCACTTTATAAACTATGAATAATTCACTTTTCAGACACTGAATAATTCATTTTCAAAACTACATAACATTCCTAAACTATCCAGGTAATATTTAAAAATCATGAAAAAATTTAGAAACTATGAAACTTCTATTTGAAATTAACCTATAATCTTCTAGTACTATGTAATTTTTTATGCCAATATTCATACCGTTAAAAATATAAATCCAATTCAGCATACCTGTTAGAATTTAAATCCTTGACATCTCTATAACACCTTGTAAACTATAAACTAGGAGTTCAGGTGTCAAAAAAACAGTATATATTAATCAGGTGTCATGAAAATGTGTCAGATCAGGGAGAGGGGTGGGTGGGTTAAGCAATAATATCATAGTCTATTGAATCCTTTATTATAAACTGTCCTCAGGCCAAACAACAAAATAAACCAACCTTGACTTTGTTACTGTGGATTGTGTAGGCAACACATTTAATAATATTTTTTCAAACAACTTATGTTGACCCATTTTCTTTGGATTTCATTACATTATTTAAGTTTATCTGAATACACCATTTTCACATCATGGCCTCACATAAAACAACAATAATATTATCAAATACAAAAGGACTGCTTTAAAATATAAGAAAAAACTGAACAATTTACAATTTCATGTAAGCTTATGTGATAATATTTACAAAACAAAATGTACAATTGACAATCATTTATTACCTCTGCACTTAATAAATATATAAAACATAGTTCTAACTCCGTCCGTATAACTCGTCATAGAAACACAAGATTACTGCAAGACCTATTTCTTTGAGGAGATCACCTAGTGCAAGCTCCAAAAGACATATACTAGCAATAACTTTGTGTTGGCCTTGGAGTACTATTTAGCCACTCCTCTCATCTTTTCTACATAGCTACTTACTTCATTCATACACATTTCTTAAAACCTAGTACAGGATGGTATAGGTGATCTTTATAGATAAACTATCAATCCACATAGTCTGTACTCTCTGGTAATTTATCTCAATTATTTTGTCTGGATTTTAATGGCATTCCGAAGAAATTAGATACAGCTATAATGAAACTTGAGCTTCAAGGTCTCAGTCAATTCATCTTAAACTTTTTCTCAAATTGCTAACCTAAATTATGGGGGTGTTTAGGATAGTTTGTATCATGTCTGAGCAGTTTAAGTTTTTGTTACTAGATAAACCCAATCAATTTCAGGAGCAAACACTAATGCAGGAAGCAGACCACAAGAAGCCAAAAGTAAAAAAAGACTGCAAGTCGTGAGAAATAAATATTTACTAGAAACCAAGGTACATGCTGTGATTAAAATGCTTGAGCATGAAGCTAATGTCAATCAAAACGAAAAAAGCCTTTACAGAAAAAACAACACTTCGCCAGAAGTAAAAAGCCTATGAAGGAAACTAATGGTAATAAGCCAGCAGCAAAAAGCTTATAAAGGAACCAATGATAACAAGTCAGAGGCAAAGAGCCTATAAAGGAACTAATGATAACAAGTCAGCACCAAAAAAGCTTATAAAGGAACCAATGATAACAAGTCAGCACCAAAAAGCTTATAAAGGAACCAATGATAACAAGTCAGCACCAAAAAAGCTTATAAAGGAACCAATGATAACAAGCCAGGACCAAAGAGCCTAGAAAGGAACCAATGATAACAAGTCAGCAGCAAAGAACCTAGGAAGGAACCAATGATAACAAGTCAGCACCAAAGAGCCTAGGAAGGAACCAATGATAACAAGTCAGCACCAAAAAGCATAGGAAGGAACCAATGATAACAATTCAGCACCAAAGAGCCTAGGAAGTAACCAATGATAACAGGTCAGCACCAAAGAGCCTAGGAAGTAACCAATGATAACAAGCAAGCAGCAAAAACTTATGAAGGAACCAATGATAACAAGCAAGCAGCAAAAATCTTATAAAGGAACCAATGATAACAAGCCGGCAGCAAAGAGCCTTTGAAGGAAACTAACAATAAGTTAAGAGCAAAAAGCTTGTGTGGGAAACTAGCTGAGTACAAATAGACTGGAAGGGAACCTAACCAATATCTAATTGTTGATATAAGAGTGGGTATATTATATTAATCATGTAAAGTCAATAGAGATAACAATGCTAAAATAAATATCAATCTCCTCTTTATAATAACAATTCATTTATTGTTATTCTTTATTGCTCAATCTAAGTCATAGTGATCATAACATAACACCTCTGTTCCCTCAACCTGCAACTTATTTTTCAATATTTGCCTTGGCTGGTAATATAGCATGTCAATTTTGGTAAATGTATTTACCTCTATTAGTTAATGTTTGCCAATATCAATAAATTTCAATTATCAGCATGTACTGTTTTGTCATTCAAAACATTAGCACTCTATATATACTTCTTCAAAACTTTCCCAATATTATAATCACATCGAAAATCAACATGTTCCTATCCAAATTATGGTCCACATTACAGAGACCACAAGCTTACAATATTACTTGACAGAAATGAATTGAATAATCATCCTGGTTCATTCAAGAGGGAAATAAATCATTGGAACGGTCTGGATAATTTAGGACCTTTTATATCCAGTGCACTATACTACTAGTACTAACATAGCAAGACAGTATTTACTTACAAACTTGAATTAAAATCAAATGATCATTGCTTTTATAAATGCATAAACATTCCCACCCATACTGATAAGTTTACTTCTATATCACTATATTGGCACAGTAATATTCAATGAGGCTTTATAATGAAATATATTTGAGTTATTATCCACTATTAATAAAATAGGGTGAAGGGTCAATTTCCTGTCACACTTACAACTTCCACTCCCAGTATAATAATCATTATTATTTTGCTCCAAAATATTCCTTATACAATACAACTATTAGGTCCTGCTTTATCAGGTCTCAATGAATTTTTCTTTGCTTACAAAGTGTATACAACAAAAGCATTCTTCATCATTCATTCATAGATGCATATAAATGTAAATGATTTTCTCTAGTTTCTCTAGATAAAAAAATTAATGTCTGAACATCCATCTAAATTTTGTCCAGAAATTATAATAAACAGTTTTCAATCATATGTGTGTGGTTATTTTAGATCATCAGTAATTTTGAAGGAAGATTTAGATATTTCACGGCATTTGAGCAACATGCCATCGGCTGTTTGGTAATCAAACAAGTGCATAACTTCAACAGTCAAAAACCTTCAACTCTTTTCCATTAAACGTCTATGTTTACATAACACTTTCAAATTAACTCAAGTTATTGCTCATCCAACATAAATATACTTCAAACTTTATATTAATGTATGAAAATTTACCCACCAAATATTGACTAACAATCCTTACCTAATCTTTCAATTTAATCAAAACTTCACATTACATATATAGACCTACTAGTAATGTATAGACATTGTACAGGTTTGTCTTTTGATGTTTGAAATTTAAACAGTTCACATGTAATATAAAGTTGTGACCTGCCCTAGACTAACTCGCCCACACATATACATTTACCAAATTTAACATAATTATAAATGGTGATATATTTGTTCTGGTAGTTATTAATGTTTAATGTACTGTACAAAAAAGTAGTTTGCAGTTTTCATAAATAAATATTTTTGCCTTGCTGGTACTTTTTTTTTTGCAGTTATGAAATTCATAAATATTTTTGCAGTTTGAAATTTTAATAAATATTTTTGCAGTGCTGGTATTTTTTTTTTACAGTTATGAAATTCAATCAATATTTTTGCAGTTTTGAAATTCAATCAATATTTTTGCAGTTATGAAATTCATAAATATTTTTGCAGTTTTGAAATTTTAATAAATGTTTTTGCAGTGCTGGTATTTTTTTTTTACAGTTATGAAATTCAATCAATATTTTTGCAGTTTTGAAATTCAAATTATATTTTTGCAGTTTTAAATATATATTATTGCAGTTTTCAACTCAAGATATTTTTTGCAGTTTTGATATTCAAATATAAATCATGTTGGAAGTAAGGGTGATTGAAAGGCAATACATTCGTATATAACAGAAGTTAGTGACACCAGGTTAAAGCTGTTTTCACAAATGTTACCCTTAATAAAGTTGAAATGAAACTTGAAACACTTCTACAACGAACCTTAAATAAAAAAATCACCATAATATATTACCTTCAATACCATGAACACATTTTAATATGCAATTGAAGAAATAACTCCATACATAATAACTAATAGACAAAAACTAATGTCAAGGTCAAATTGTTATTTTCAAGGGAAGACTGATGCTATAGAATACAGTACAGACAAGTTCAAACAGATTTTCTATGCACTGAAATTCTACTATTCAAATATATATAATACTAAGGTAATTCTTAAATAACACATCTTAACATGCAACAGAAATAAACATACAATTTTTATACGAAAATTAATAATGTCAAGGTCATATTGTTATTTTGTCAGATTGATGTTATAGAATTAAATATAGACAAGCTTCAACATATTTAATGCACAAAAGACTTCATATTTTAAACTTCCTCCATCTTCACATGGTAAATAAGGCATAAGACACAATCACAGCGTGAATTTTCCGAGATGTATCAAATTCAAGGAAGATGAAATATGTGAAGTCCAAATATCTAAGCCTATAAATTAACAAAAATTCTATCAAGTAAGATCACCTAATTGTGATTTTCCGAATAGGGCTGAGACTATGTGCACTCTCTGGAAATGCTCGATGCTCGACCAAATCCAGTTGCAGAATGACATCTGGTGTTCCTCGGACACTTAATTAATGCTGGAAGTAACACTTACGCAACTGAGTAGAGCTTAACTAAGCCAGTAACAGAAAGGCATATGCAGTCATCGTACAGGGCATGTTGACCTGTCAAAATCCATTCCTGGAATAACATCAGGTGAAAAGTACAAAACTGATTGCTTCAGTAATGAGCAGAAGTTATTACTGTACAGCCATGTTGAAAAGAATTGTCAGATCTAATAATGACTGGTCTTAATGTAAATTTCAATTTCAATCAATTTGTATGAAGATTTTTTCTACACTTCACCATGGTAACCATTTTTTTGTTTCAATTGATAATCTTAGTTTTATCATGTAATGGACAATTTCATCAAATTCACTGGCAGTCCTTCAAAATATTCTACATAAAATAAAATGGCATTTTCAACTAAAATTTCCAATAAGGTATGCCAAAAAAAATTTCAGACCGGAAAAAAAAATAATCATCTGAAATCATAGAAAATTTGGAGCTCCAATCAGAAATAACTGTTATTCAATCCTCAGTTATTCATTTTTCCATTGTAACCTCACATATCCAACAGGTCACATCTAGTAACCTGCACAGCAACTTTTGGGGTTCTTGTCAAACATGACTGGCAATTACAGCTCAATCCATAAATTTGTTTTTTTTACGAACATAAAGATAGAAATCAAGTTTAAATAAATTGAGTAATCTGATAAAATAATGAAATTAAGTCTGAAATTAATTTCATTGATTGACCAATCAGATGACTGGAGTATTAAAATTATCCTAAATCTAACCCTAACCCTTAAGTTTTCTTGAATTAAACCCTGCCTACCTAGATCATTATTAGCATTAACTCAAAAGAAAGATTACTTATTTCTAAATTTGAATTTTCTTCAAAAACCGTATGTGTTTATGATAAACCTACACTTCATGCAAATTTTGACCCAAATAGAAATCCTAACTGCAGAAATTAGGTGCATATTAATAGTGGTGTCAATGAGTAAGTAAGTAAACAATAAATCAACACTAAACTTAACACCTTCAGCTGATATTTATTAACACCTTCACAGTTTAACTGAATAACACTTAACACTGGGTATACGATTAGCACCCATTAACACTTTGGACACTTAGAATGACAGAGTATTGTGGAAACAAATTTCAAGATCTTTTAATAAAGCTATCATCAGCACTTTGAGAGACATTGTAAAAAATATTCACAAGTCAGTCAACTTGAATTTTATAAGAAAAGACAACTTATTCAAGGTCACAATTAGACTCCAATGTGCCAAAAAAGATAGGAATTTGTGACCTCTACAGACCAACATTTCCATCGAATCAGTTCAATGATGTCATAGCAGCCCTAAGCTACTGAGCTACAACCCTTTCAATTGTCACTGATTATGGACAAAAGGGAGAATTAATTGCAAAAGATGTGCCAATTCAACACGCAATAGAATACATCAGATTATTAGTAGTCTAGCTAGAAGGCTATATGTTAGATCACCTGGTGCAAGTATAAATAGAATGTATTTGTTCTGTATACAGGAACATCAAAGCTCTTTTCAACCTGTAAAAGGTCACCACAACCTTATTTCAATCATAAAATGATAAGACATGTTTTCTTACTCTATTTTATCTAACTTTCCTCTATTCTGTTCAAGAAGCTGTGGTTGCTCAGTGTGTTTGTAAACGCTTGCTCGCTAACCTGAAAGTCCAGAGTTCAATCCCAGCCTAAGTATACAAGCTTCCGATTTTACAACCCTGTTCCCAATTATTAAGTGTTAAGTCATTTGGATGGCACAATAAATAGAGGCCCTGTGTCCTATGTCCTGTGTATATTATTTCTCTCATTGCAAACTGCATGTTGTGGTCCATTTTCATTAGCCAAATCAAGTGCAGAAAAGTATGACGTGGAAAAACTGCATTTATTCTATTTCTTTTGTATTTTCTCTGTTCAAGAACTCTTTAGCCTAATGAAGTCAAGAAACTCAAGAAATGTGTCATGCATTTATAGAATAACAATATTATTTGCCAAAAGCATGAATGGATTTATAAATAAAATGAATGACTAATATCTTTCAAGGACAACACCTTTCATTTATTCATTCTTATCTGCAATGGGTTCATATAATAATATAAAGTTAATAGAAATATTTACCTATTTATTACTTTTTTCATGAATTTTTAACAATTGTCTGTCAAGTACCAGTCCTAGTCAGATATCTTGACTTAATTTTTCTTATTGGGGTTCTATAGCACAGCGGCTAGAGCGTTGGTTCTTAACATCATGACATCATTAGCTTGGATACATTGGAAATATCTGACGTGAGTTCGAATCTCAATCGGCATGTGAAAGTCCACCCAGCTGAAAATAGGTACAGATAATCTGGGAAAGATCAATGCCAAGAGGTTTGGCCAAGGACTAGATGGTAGAAAGTATCCCTGTCACAGCAGACTTGTGAACCTAAGTTGTTATCCTTGTAAAAAATAGTTGTTTCTTTTTTTTCTTTTTTTTTTGAAAATTTGTACTATCAAAAGCATGTCCCATTTTCAGGTCTTAGTAAATTTGTTGACATTGCGATTTATACCTAACACAATACTGTTTTTAAATGAATACATTTCTTTTGTATTTTCTTTGTGTTCCTCTACAATACAATTTGAATAGTGAACATTTACTTTGCATGTCATTCAATTTTGTTAAGGGTCACCTCTTTAGACAGAGGAATATAGTAAGAATACATTTCAAAGGTATAGTTATCAAATAGTTTATATGGCCATTACAATTGAATAAAATATGAACATTTTTTTACTTTTGCTCATCCTTTTTTCGTTCAACATGAAAGGACCCATATTTCAACTTGTTGAGGATATACATATAAAAGATGTAAAGTGATCCAAGAAATTAGTAAACTGATCAGGGAGTGTTTGAAATTCTAAGAATCCATGACCATTTCTTTTAATTGTCATAATGATTTTGAAATTCGTCAACAATTTCCATGTATATGCATGGATCTTGTAAAAATTATAAAGAATCTTTGAAGGAATGTTACATACACAGTTTGTGGTACACTGTTTCATACAATGACTAGACTTTCTTCTCATTGAGAATGGTAACCTGGCAGCATATTCTCGCAATCATCAAAAAGATGTCCTTGTTTCAAGATAACAGTCTGAAATAGATCTGCTTATAACTGCTGGCAAAATAACTTAAAACTCTGTGAGCCTCTCTATTTTGGGTCAAGGTAGCGTTAGCAGAACACAATATAGGTAAAAAGAATAAAATTGACTGTTACATACGTCATGGTTCAATAGATCTCAGGTAGCAAATAACATACCTAAAATAGATCCACAAATACAAGATACATGTATAGACTTACCTAATGCATCATACATTTGATGATTCACACAAAAAGACAGTAATATATATATATTATTATATCATTATCTCACTACCTTTGTGTAAATCATTTGACATGGTTGACAGTGACCTAGGTAGTATTTAACATATTGTCACTCTTGATAATTATGTACATAAATTATGCTAATTAGCTTGTCAATCACTTAACTGTTATAATCCATATATAATTGGTTACCATCGTTACATAATTATCTTTTTCATAATCTGAGTAATTTTTGGTTTTTAGTTTCATGCAATTTCTACTGATTTTAATCATTCAGTCTTTTATGGTTCCTGCAATTCCATGCTGGATTTTAGTTGAATTGCAAGAACACAGACATCTGACTGAAAATGGAAATTTTGCCATGCAAATCAGTGTCCAAGATAAACATATAATCTCTTTAAAGGTGGCCACTTGAACAAATAATCATCTGATTAATTGGTTAATCTAAAAACATGGTTTATAGTATTATAGTAAACCATTTGTAAATAACAGTAGTAAATAACACACTCTTTAGTGACCAACATTTAACTAGTAGCCAAACACATTACCATTAATCTGGTTTAGTGCCAAAATTAGTAACTACAGTTAACCATAAGTAGGGTACTACTCTTCACAAGACCAGGTTACTAGGTATGTGCTTCTGGTTGTGATATTAGTAATTGAGTACCAATGACCTACTTGTTGAATAACCTGACAAGTTGGAACTGGAATCAGGTCAATGTGGAATTTTCTTTTAGTAATTGGGCCAAGGAACTTACAAGAAAAAAACAATATAACCCAAACTAATGTGTGGATGTTTTTCTGTAACTTAGGCAAATGAAGTTGGAGTTTATAGAAAAGGCATAGAAATATTTACTTAATTCAGTATCACTGCATTTTCTGAATAAATTTAATATACTAAGTGATAACCTGAAATCAAATTCATACCTCCACATGTTCCTTTATTTCATAAAAAAAAACCTTCTGCAATAAGACAATTCTTGCATATTGTTTCCTCTTTTAGCCAACTACTACCAGTTTCAACTACATCATATCTAGACCATAAGTGATTGTATATTATGATAAGAAATTTAGTAAATATGTCAAGAGCTGTGGAATTAATCTAAATTCAATATGGCTAACAGAAGGTAATACTAACATTTAGCTACCATATATTTACCATTGGATGCCTAAGGTCATTACTAAATATACTATTATAATATAAAATATCTGGATGGGTTTCATACAAGTGGAACCATATGATTTTCCTGGACAACATTCCAGAATCTGAACAGCAAATGGTCAAAATGAGAACCCATTTCTATTATTTGAATGTGGTCAATTATTGTTATTTCAGAGGTGAAGCAGAACTTTATGTATTTATGTATCATATTCCTCACTATAGTTCTTTTTAGACTATTGGAAACTGAGCATTAAGAACATAAAGATCATTGGGAACATTAAGAACATTGAGAATTACAATAGACTAGATTATCTAGCCTTCCATGTTACTCAATGCCACCTTTTGATAAGAATTTGCTTCCCGTCAAGATCCTCTACAAATTCGAACATTTCTAAAGATGGCTACTTAATTTGAAACATCATCAAAAACAGACATTTAGTCATAAAAAATTGGTTTCTTTTGATCTTCTCTTAAATTTAGGTTTGTTCCTGGCATTAGGTCTTAATATTACTGTCAGAAACCTCTGTTAATTTCAACAACTGCCATAAAAATTGCTAATTCTGGTGAAGAATTTAAATACCTTCCTATCACTCCTAAACTACCTGAACCATGTATACAATCACCATACATCAAAGAGTTGCTTCATATCTGGTGTTAAAGAGATGGCTTGCTGTTGAATTATTTGATATCTTGTTCCTTCACATTTTACAAGACATTTAACTCTTCAGAAAATATTCCAAGCTTAACATTGGAAGGTGCTAAAAAAAGAGCTGAATTTATATAGATTGTGTATGTACATAAATTTAACCCACTATTACACTGATACCTATGACATCATAACCGATTGGTCTATGAAGTTGAAGAACCCCGTCACAGATTGTCATCAAGTGTTCTGGAAGTGTTAATATGTCTTGCTTTACTTTACAACACCTGCCACAAACTAACTGTTATTTGAGCCCAAATTGAAAATAATCTTTGTATCACCTTATCAACCCTAGAATCAACAGAAAGAGTGTAAATGGTAAGAAAGTTAACCTGGTTCTTAAAATACTAGAAACGGTATCAAATATCGACTGAAGATGGGTTTTAAGATAGACAAGAATTGATTTAATGGTTTTAACTGGAATATTTTGAGAAGTGGGCTAATTGTTATGACAAGATATCCAAATTTAAAATCTAAAAGGATACACCATGTCAATTCAGTGCTAGTGTAGCAAGATAGGTGATAATGTCATACACTCAAACTTAAAAACATTTTCTGGGTTTCCCGATAAGCCATAAAGCTAGATGCAAATAATCCTTTCAAATGGATCTTCATTTGGATTCAAGTCCATAGAAACCAGGGTTGTTGATTTAACTGTATTTGCCAGTCATGTCTGATTAGAGTTCCAAAATGACTGACTGCAATTTTGATATTTAGGACATTTTCTATCCTAATCTGCTATATTTTTGTGCATTTTGCATAATATTCTTGGTAAAAATATGTAAAAGATCATTATTTACTGTCAAAATGTCCGGTTAGAAATTCATTAAATCAACAGCCCTGATAGAATTTATTCTGAAGACTTGAAAGTAAGGGATTTTTCCTAAAAATCTGTAGTGTATTTAAGCACATCTTAATGGAGATTTACTAAGAAATCTGTGTACCTTTAGTACTTATTCTACCTCTTTAGAATACTTTAGATTCAAATATTTCTGAAATTAACTAAAAACATATTACCAACTTAAGATTTATTCTAGAAATCTGTTCTTCACAACATATCAAAACAAGTAATTTTTGGCATTGCAAGCAGACAGGTTTGACTAATGCAGACAATACAACAGTCCAAGCATATGATACTGATATGTTGCTATTTTCACAAAGACATACCAGTACTAGAATACAAGATTCAAATTAATTTTTTTTCCACCTTCAATTGTTGTTGAATGAAGAGTTTATATTGAAGATGGTAGAAATAGCAATATGACGTCAATCTATGTATTTCTAGTCGGTAGTTAGGTTGTTATTAAGTAATCCAAATACCATCACAGTTATTTTTGTATTGTGTTATAAATAGATCCAGTTGCATAACATTTTCAGTATTGATTCTGAAACGTGATATCATATAATGTAGAAAACTTGTCAGAATCTTCACTTCTTTCAATAAAATTGACACAAACTTTTCAGCACGTATAAAATCAATCAACAACATAATTTCAATTCTTTTTAAAGTCTAAAATCAATAAAACATGATATACTTACAATTGATATCAATTATCTAACAATAATCCTAACATCCAGTTTATAACACAACTATGAAACTTAATGAATGGAAAGATAAAAATTTACGGTAAATAGATACACTTCTACTGCTATGACACATAATATACTTACAATATCAATAAATACCAATATTCAACCAATAATCCAATATCTAATCTAATCCAGTTTTAAAAGACTATGAAACTAAGGATGGAACATAAATTAACTGCTGCCGATACAACAACCAAATGATTAATATAGTTAATAAGGACAGAATGTTAGTCAGTGCATGATTCATACCAATACAGTACACGATATATCTTTTATCTACCTGATTATATCAGTACCATTATTGATTGTTGGTATTGTTTATCAATATACACATCTTAGTCATCAAGCAGGAAGATTTCCACTTATTAAGTCCTACAGTATGACTAACCTCCATGTTTTTTAGTGTAGGTTTCAGTTATACACAGGCAACTTATTACATATACTGAGTAGATCTGAAGCTTAAATCATATTATTAACAATAATGATCTCATAAAATACAGATCATACAGGAAATTGGAAAGGTGAAAAAAAGAAGGTGAAATATCTTCTAGACATGAGTTACGAAATATTTTCCCCAATATATTTCCTTCCTTTTTAAACATTTGGGATTTATTTCCACTTTAAAGAGATGCTGTACCAAAGAAACCAGAAAGGAATAAGTTTCCCTTTACACATAAATCTATTACAATTATGGATGTCATACTCGTGTTTGGAAATCTTTGACAGTTTTGAGCCTGATTGGTTGGAAAGTGACCATAAACAATATTTTAAAATCTATGTAGTTCTAATAGCTATGCTACTGTGACAACCCAAATTCAATGCATGGTGATGATTATATTAATACAGACTTCTGCAACATGTTTAAAGTAGGAACCTGAGCATGTTCCTTAAGCAATGTTTGCATATATATACATCATTATTCTCTAATGACTGAGAATCAGGGATTGTGAAAGCAACGGTTGGTTCATGTATATATATATCCAAATATTTCTTTAGGAACATGGAGCACATGGGACAATTCTGTGTGGATTTTTATGGAGGAGATGCTAAATTGCAATGAAAATTTTGGATCCCTATTCTATTATTGTATTAGGAATTTAGACTTGTAAGATAACCTCATACATTACATTATAAGGTTGAAATATTTCCTATGTTTTTTTTCTAACAATATTATGAATGATAAAATCCAGAGATAAACCATTCGGTCCCACTAGAGACTCCAGCTAACCTATATTTAAACAATATCTACCAACTTCCAATATATTACAAAAACCAGACATAATGTCAAATATCAATTTCATACTTACACTCTTATTTCATAATTCAGACCAACATTATTGGCAGAGACTCAACCTCAAGCTCTTTGTCTGGGGCAAACCTCATAACTTTTCTAATAATTTGTACAGGAGAAAATGTAACTGGTAGCAATTTGGAGAACGAGTGGCTATTTACATATAATATATGTTGATATCAATTGCATAGGCTGATTGTGGTTGACATCTAAGGATAACAACTGATTCATGACACTCAGCTGGTCCTTAGCTGAACAACTTGACACTTATCTTTACAGCTCAGTCGACTGAAAAAATGACGAAGGATGACCAGACACAGAAATAAAACTCACTTCCCAGAACCACGATTTATTTAGACTTGACGAAGCAAAAGACGTCATTTAAAAACCTTCTCAATGATCCAACACACAGCGCTTCATAATAAATAAGACTGAATTTAAGGAAAAAGATAACATTGAAAACTGCAACATAACACCTTTACTTGTCTTCTGCTGCAAGAAAACACAGCAGAAGACTCAAACATTATCATTAAACCACCCACTACTATTAAAACAAGAACAATGTTATTTTTACAATGAATATACTGATAATTTGTATCATTTCAAACAACTGATAATTAAAAAGCAAGTGTGGAGGAATTTAACCTTTACATGGTGGTCAAATTCTTTAACTTTGTTATATCATCTTTCATAGATAAATTTTTAAATGTCACCATTGTTCATTTTTTCTTCAAAAGTACATTTGAGGATGAAGTTCCATTCAACAAAATGTAACTGACGCATCTATTGTTGAGAAGTGTCATGCACACCCAAATGAAATTAATGAAGTTTTAAATCTAACTTCTATTTAATTGGATTCATGAAGAGTAGACAGGGAAGTTGTTCATAATTCATAATCCTTTGTCGAGTCATTCCAAGACCAGAATCTCAAAGAAATATCAGATGAAGAATATTCCATACTTACAAAATGAAGTCAATTCCTGGATAAAGGAGCAGAAAGTCATTATTAAGTGACCTGATTTACTTCTATGACCTGATTCCAGTAGAAAGCTTTTCTGGACTACTATTGATTTACCGATGACATACTGACAACAATAGTACTAGTACTATACTAACAACTTAGTCAAATGACACTATTTTCTACTACACTCAGCTTACAGATTATTTACGGATAATTATCTAAGTACATTTAGACATTACACTTTGTTTTAAAGAAGATGTCTGTCTGGCTTGCAGACTTTTTGATCAAACCAATTCTTTTAACAATTTTGTATATCTCTTTCTTATTTATGGCCACATCTTCTTAAAATTGTTTTTTTATTAACTTTATATTGCAAAACATATTGTATTACTTTTGTAAATCTAAGAATTTGAGTGCAGAAAGGCCTCAACAGCTAAATAGAAAATAATACATTAAAGCTTATCAAATAAAATTTGTACCTTTGGAATAAGCTTGTCTACTGCCCTGAAATCCTGACAACAAATTAAAACCATTTAGAACAAGACACTTGATTTTAAAGGTTTAAAGGTAAAAAACAATATTGGCCCAATGTTTTGTTACTAATAAGGTCCAAACTATTCATAGATCCATTAACAGATCAGATTCCCTCACTCTAGAATCGGTCAATCAATTAACTAGTAATGGACTAGTGAGATATAGTAAATCAGTTGTAATCACTCATCAGGTAATTATGTTGATCCTAATTAGATAGTCAATGTGTTACAATCAAACCATACTGTTGGTTTGTACTTTTAATAGTAGAACAAAACAACCAACCCATAACAGAGAATCAAATCAGTAATCCTAAATAAAGAATCAAATCAGTAATCCTTAACATAAAATCAAATCAGTAATCCTTAACATAATACCAAATCAGTAATCCTGAACATAATATCAAATCAGTAAACCTTAACAGAGAATCAAATCAGTAATCCTTAACATAAAATTAAATCAGTAAACCTTAACAGAGAATCAAATCAGTTATCCTTAACATCCTGAAGAGAGAATCAAATCAGTGATCCTTAACATAAAATCAAATCAGTAATCCTTAACAGAGAATCAAATCAGTAATCCTTAAAGAGAATCATATCAGTGATCCTTAACATAAAATTAAATCAGTAATCCTTAACATAAAATCAAATCAGTAATCCTTAACATAAAATCAAGTCAGTAATTCTTAACATAATATAAAATCAGTAATCCTTAACAGAGAATCAAATCAGTGATCCTTAACATAAAATCAAATCAGTAATCCTTAACATAAAATCAAATCAGTAAACCTTAACAGAGAATCAAATCAGTAAACCTAAACAGTCAATCATACCAGTAAACATCAACTAATAAAAAGTTTTGTAAGTTTACTAACACAAAAACACTTTTCCTTACAAATTCTAAGTGTATATCTTTACTATAACCATGCGTAGAGTAGACTACCATTAAATTTTAATTGGGTTACATGTGTACAATTTTTAGAATCTGATAAATGTCACAGGGTTGTACCTTAGCATGTACCATTAATACAATACTCAAATATTGGCCAGATAATAACTTCCAAATATAAAATATAGAGTTATTATAGAGTTATTATTTTATAACAGAGTTATTATAGAGTTATTATTTTATAACATAGCAAGTGTGATATATCTTAACTTTGTGTAAATATGAACTACTTCAAATAAGTCAAGTACAGGATATTTCAGATTACAAAATACATATTAATGATAAGGGTACAAAATTGACTCATTTGGTTATTTTTAATAATTCGAGCAATTTCACAGAACTACAAAATACCATTGAAACAATGAATATTAAATTTATATTACAGGGACTATAAACGATAATATACACCAGTCCAACGGTCAGTTACAATTCCGCTAAAACTAACCTTTAACTTGCACCTTGTTTTATCATAAATCTTTACTTTGTGACCTAGGCCAGTGCTTTTATGAGACTATGTTCTCATCACCATCTAACAATAAGCGTTTATGAAGAGGTTTTGAGCGAGAACCCTAATGTAGAAGACCCACTGTAATGAAACTCTCAGAACATAGTATCTCACGAGAAACTCAAGGTGAGCGCAAACTTTACCATGGTACTTTGTGGCAAGCACAACCACAAGCATCTTTCTTGGTGAATAAGCATCTAATTTATTCATGTAGACTCACAAATTAAAGCCACCGATGGAATATAATGGAATACAATCAAATTGTTTCCTGAACACGACCACCTAATGTAAAATCAAAATTACCGCATGACATTTATATTGATTCACTTATTTAACTATTAAATTAACCAAGGAATTTTCTTGTAAGCCATTTCTATTGATTGAGTAGGACTCGTTTAATGCTATTCAATAAAGAAAAAAACAGATTTTCCTCATTTTCATTTTTTTTCATGAATGTCACATGTAGATGAATTTGTTCATTAAGTAATATGCATTCACCAAATCCTCTTGAAATAAATAAAAAGTTGATCATGAATGTTGGTACTTTTGTTTCAGAAATTAAACCTAGAAACTGTATCTGATAAAGCTCATGAAGTCTGCATTGAAGAAAGCAATATTGTCCAGAAAGTGCCAATTGCCTTGCTTTTAAGGAATCTTCACATATAAAATAGAAACACAAAAGCAGTATTACAGATAAACTCATTTCTTTCAAACACCAACACATAATGTTTCAACACAATTTACATGTGTCATCATCAGATGAATCAATATGTACAATCTGTAGAAAACAGGAACTCAGTCTGATGAGCATTATGATTTTTTGGTTGAAATTTCTGTTGTGCTCAAATATATGACAACTGCACAACAGAATCTAGAGAAATCTAAGTCCTAAAGCAATCCAGCTTTTAATTTTTAAATGACAAAACCTCTTTCAACATTTGAATTCTTTTTAATAGGTGTTTCAAGAAGAATAAAAGCTAATTTTAGGGAAAAGTCTTCTACATATTTTTAAAAGATTTCAACTACCAAAAACAGATCAAACCACTGAGCTGAGACAAAAAATGCAGACTCTCTGAAGAAATCAATAGAACAGAGAATTAATATTGATTAAAAAGAACTATGTAGACTTTCAGTCTCTACCTAGAGACACTGTAATTTACTACTTGTTTGTCTTAGGACTGTCAATAAATTATTTTATTTTTTTCAGACAGCCAATTACGCCAAAATATAATATCAATACCTTTATTAAGTAAGGTTGTAACATTGATTTTGTCATATTTTTGAATATCTCATTGAAAGTGTTTTTGAAATTTACGCATCTTCTCAAGATAATGTAGATTAAAGTTGGGACTTTAGTACTACCGAATTCTGATGATATCTTTGACTTTGTCATCTGGACCTGAAAGTTTGTTTCATCATTCCAGTCACCTCAAACAGTTTTAGTTGGAAATCAGACACCCTGGCCATTTTAACATTATTTTCTAACCTAAAGGAAGTGGTAAGAACCCATGTCAACTAATTGCCACTTTCAACTGAGCTATTCCATTAGGGTACATGATCACAGATAATTATGTTTCACAGTTAAGGAGGTCCTTGAATCTCATGAAGTAGGCCTATCCAAATGTATTTCTTTAGTCAAATTTTTTTTTACTATTTACCTAATTTATCAACTAATCAAATAGATTTTATAAACTGAATAACATAATAAAGTATTCAATTAATGTATAAAAGTTTTCAGCACAATTATATATTTCTAGAATAAAAGCCAATAGTCTAAAAGTAATCTCTTGTGGCCGTTGAAGAAGTGCAGGTAACTTATAAGTAATATACTCTTCTTGCCAGTATTCTATCAATTATTCAACACTTTTCCTTTCAGTTTTCAGACAAAATTACACAATATATTCGGTTGATGTCTTCAGACATCATACAGAAATTACTTCATTAAAAATGAATAAAGCACGTAAATAGTAAAGACCACGCTATGGGTTAACAAACTGATAGTTCTGCACTTACTACTGGTACCAAATAAATAACATCACGATAACAAGACATGAACAAAAAGTACTTATCTGCTAACAATTAAGAACTATAACTTTCAATGAAATTAACAGAAATATCAAAAGTATCATAAAAAGAGCATGGCAAACTTTCAGCACACGATTCCCGAAATGACAAGATATTCAGAAAGTCACAAAATCTGATTGGCTGTTACGCAAATATATGTTCTTATTAATATTCATTTTAGTTCAATATATCATCTTAATGTTCCAAATTCAATGAAAATTTTATAATAAACTAACAGTTTCTCTTCAGTGCAAATTTCAGAAAAAGGTAAAATTACACAATGACATCAGGTGCACTTGATGGGGACAACTTCAGCAATGTGGTACGGTTCTGGTAACATTTCAACCAACGGTTTTGGAGCTTACCACCAAAGATAGAGGCATTAGCTCCATATATTGAAGAACTCTTTTGTATCACTGAAGAACACTTGATGTCACTCTGAGATTATGGCACTTTCAAGTTCAAAACACAGGAGGTCCCAAAGCTCAGTGCCTCAAAGTTAACTAAAGATCGCTTAATTTAAGCGAATGACCATGTTCGTTATGTCTGGACGCTTTTTACATGGACACAGTTTACATCTAAATCTACTTCAAACGAGAGAAAGGAAAGAAAATTGAGGATTCAGGCTAAATAGAAGTCTATTCATTGAGAATATCAGTCAAGCTTCACTAATAGAATTAATATAGCTAGCCAATGGCAACCTCAGCAGTAAATTCAAAAGATCTAAAGGAAGCCAAAATGACATTGGATGGACGGCAACATCTTAATGGTTCTTTTGTCTAATTGGTGTGACCTTAAGCCATGATTTGATTAAATGCCACACATGAGACAGGAACGATGTCAAACTGTTTTAAAATACCTTGTTTTCATATCATAAACTTGGTTGAATCACCCTAAATCTACTCAGCAAAAATACCCTTTTTTAAAACACTGAGAAGAAAAAGTGGATGCATAGAGTTCATAAAATTCATCTTACACATCCTGGTATATTTTGTTGAGAATGTTTCTACATCTTGAAGCTTCAATCATGGATGGCTGGCAAATACAAGGGGAACCAAGAGCACTGGTGTGCATCTTATAGTAGCAGTAGTAGGGTACTATTTCTACATGACCTAGTTCCCTTCAGCTAAGATTAGGACAACCTCAGTTGGAAGCCACTTGAACAAGACTTGTAAGTCAAGACTATGAGAAAGTTACCAGATGAACCCAGCATGAGAGCTGTGCTCCAATGTAAAGTGTCATGAAGTGTTTACGATAATATCTATTACCATCAGGTCAAGAAGGAAAGGTTAGGTAATAGATCAGTTTGATTTGATAATTTATGCAAATACAGAAACCAATGAAATTGATAGCATTCATGAACATATTTGCTAATTTATTTTAAGGAATTTCATTGGGGGACAAAATCTTGTTTGACCAATCAGATTTATCTTTTTATATTGTTATGCTTGAAGTCAAGCATTATTTCCAATTGTTGAATATAAGGATAATGACCCTTACCATACTGAGAATGGCTGGGTCACCAGCTAGACAGTAAACTATAATGGTACCATTATCAAATTATTGTTGGTATGACTTTTGACATTTACTGGTTCCTACTTGGAATAGATCATCATTGTTACTTCTAGACCCAGACTGGACTGTTGAGGAGTTCGTGTCAATGTTAAATTGACAGTTCAGAGAATCAATTGACACCACTAAAACACCTTGTGATACTTAACTATTGAGAAGATCAAGTCCATCTGATGTTAGTTCAACAGTTCAGAAAATCAATGGACACTTCAGGAGCAGCTTCTGGCATTCACAGAATGAGCAGCTCAAGTCAATCTGTTGTTGGTTCAACAGTTCAGAGAATCAATGGACACTTCAGGAGCAACTTCTGGCATTCACAGAATGAGCAGCGCAAGTCTACCTGTTGTTGGTTCAACGGTTCATAGAATCAATTGACATTTACAAGCTGTATTGAAATTACCAATCATCATGTAGCATCAGGTATTGAAGAAAATATCTTTTATAAGCTTGATTAAAACATGCATATGAACCTTGACCCTTGTTTTTGTATAGGTTTTTACACAAGTATGCTTTTAGGAATTATAAAGCAGTTATCTTTGTGATCAGATAAACTGTAATTCCATAGACAACATTCTTTCTTTACTGTTTTAGGTAACAAGTATCAATAGTTGATATATTTCAATTTGCCCAAGGCTTCCCCCTTTCTAAATCTATTTTATTCAACATGCATTCTTTCGTATATTTGAAAACTCAAGTTTAACGAAATTGCTCAAGGCCATTGACTATCACATTTAATTTGTCTACCAATCCTATCATTATTCAAGTCTATAAAATAAACCATCCTATACAGGTATAACTAGGTTTTATTCATTTTGCATTATTTCTGCACCTTAAAGATTATTATAGCCAAACCCATATCTTTTCTCTTATCATTTTATCAAATATCCTTTTTATAACTTTTTTTATAGTTTTAAAACATACCTTTTAAAATGCACATAGAATTTAACATTTCGAACTTAGTCACTATGAGTAATTTTTCATTAATGTACTTCACAGGTTTCAGAACAAAACCATGGTGATAAACCAATTAAACTGAGTAATTATAGAAGTGCTTTTAATAGATCATCTAGTAATAGATCATACTTCTAAAACACCTTCTAACACTCAACTATAGAGGAGTTCATGCTAATAGGTTGTTGATTTGACAGCTAAGAGTGTCAATAGACTTTAACGGAAAACCTTTTGACATTCATAGATTGAGGAACTCAAGTCAATCTGTCAAACGATTTTCAAAAATTACCGGTAGATTGACAGATAATTCCTTAGTTTTATATGGAATTATCTGATTATATAGATAATCTGTTGTATAGATACAGCTCTGGGTAAGTCCACAGTGATGCTTATTAAGACAGTTTTGCATTTTGCACTTACAAAATGAAAAAAACGGCAAATTTGCATCAAAATAAACATCAAGTGATGAATTAAGCCCATGTACAGTGACTTGCACTTTTGTGCTCACTAACCCAAAAATGACAAACATTTTCAGAAAAAAAAAAACTTGTGAATGAAACCTTCCTTCCATTGTTAGAAAATAATACTGTGACATGATTTGATCAAATCTGTTGAAATGAAATGATGTTTTACATCCTCATTCTTAAGTAGCAATAGACAATGTGCTTCATCTATAGGAAGACCTGAGCCTATAGAAGCTGTAGCATAAAGGCAGTTACCTGAGTTAAAAAATGCATCCACACAATTTTAAGATTTTATCATACTTGAACTTAAACCAGGAAATTCAAATTTAAATATAAGGAAAGTCTTATTCAAATTGAGACTTATTTGAGAGCATGTATAACATGACAAGTGAAACTGACTATTGTTTATCATTGAAATAAAAATTTCAAATATCAATTTTACGGTAAGAAAATTTGAGAAATAGTCCTAAGAGAAAGAGAATAAACATGTGGCATTTCTCATTAATTTCTACCCAATAAAAACCGTACTCTTAAAAACTATTCAGTATCAGCTTGCAATATTAATGATCTTCTGCCATCTTCAATTGAAGGTAGAAAAGGTGTAAACAGCAAGATGGTGCCATGATGAATAATTAATCAGATATAAAAGACAAAATTTAAACCAGCAGATTAGAGTCTTAATAGAAAGTATTGGCATATTTATTGAGTGTATTTTATGAGGGTTTACAATATAATGATGAAACCATCTGTTGGCCCAAGTTGATTTGACCACACAATGCAACACCCAAGATGTAAGTTTTATGAGGTAATGACAAGAGAATATCCAAAACAAAGCAAAAATATCAGTTTCAAATTAAAATAGTATAAAATGTTCAAGAATAAGAAGAAGTTTAGATGAATTATTGTCTGGTCAAATTTTGGGCTGCTTAAACAACTCCTTATTTGACATCCGAATCAAGAATAGGCCCTATGTCCAGATCATGCCTACAGATCAAATGAAATGTGAATTGATGGACCAAAAACTTTTTTTCCCCATCAGACTCCATTATTACAGATCAATTGAAGAAAATAAAATTGAATTCCACAATAAGATGATTATAATTAAAGCTCCTTTAAAAAAAGGTGTCACATCTTAACCCTCTTCACACCACCACTCAGATAAGAAATGAAAACAGATGTTTAATTGTGATAACAGCATATCTTATATCAATATCATTATCAATCATATTTTACAGAAGAACTTCATTATTTCAAATTTAAATCTATAACACGTACACCATATGTGCTCATTGGATTAACCTTAATTTCTAAGTTCAATTCAATGAGCAAATCAATCAAGCTTTTATATTGATCTGAAACCAGTTTCTTATTGTATACTTTATTTAATTCTTAACAAAACTACTTTAGAATTCCAAGATTAAATTTGTTATCCATGGCAACCAAAGGTCTGTAGACTTTAATTTCCAGTGAAAGGAGAAACTGATACCATTCAAAATTGCAGCCACCTTTCTAGACTTGGCCTTTTGATTTCCAAATAGATTTGATACAAACAAATGAGAAAACATTACTTACATAGAAACAATCTTAAAATGTATTGACTGTAACCGAGCACTTTGACAAATTGGCAACAATTACGAATATTAATGCATCATGACAAGGATATCAACTTTATTTCGATATTTTGTCCCATAAACATTCCATTGACACCTAGACTGATTAAACTACAACCCTCACCCATTATAACTCACAACAATAAATCATTAATACATGACAAACTTCCATTGATTTCATTTTTTTACTTCCTAGTAAATTACATTGTTACTTTACATTACATTATTACATCAATAAATCATAAGTTATAAGTTTAATTCATACTGTTAAACATGCATCAAATAAACTGGGGGAACGTTCTGTTTTAAATGCACAACAGGCTAGGGCAAGAGAATCTTTTTAATTCTTTACCACCATTAATTATTGTGCTCTGCCCTGCCCTGCCCATTCTCCACCATGGACACTCATTTTGACCCTTGAACCTTGCAACTGGCCCTTCCCCTAAACTGTATACAAGGTTCATAAAAACCTCAAGGAAGCTTAATATCCTGTCTGTACTCGACCCAGTCTTGTATTTTTCAGTTTTATTCTTGAACCTTACCCATCCCCTTTAATCAAATTCACCCATAATCACTTCACAACTAAACTGTTAGGGTCTTATTATACAGCATTAAATAAATAGGGCATGCCTGTGTGAATATTAGGTATACTCAAACGCCCTCAACCACCATTTCAAATTCATTTCCTATTTGTCTCAAATTCAAACCCTGAAGGTGTTCGTATTAATTTCTATAATAACTGCAAACATGTATGTTTCTACAATGTTTTATATCATAACTGCAATTATTGAAGTTATAACTGTATGTCTCTATTTACTTTTTATATGATACACTGCATTTAATATATTGCCACTATCAAATAAATTGCCAAATTTATTCTTCAGTAACAAAATTTCAAAATATATTGGCAAAAGCTGATTAAACTTGTCTTTAATATATATTTCCACAAATAAAATAAATTGCCAAATTTATTCTTCAGTATCAAAATTTTAAAATATATTGGCAAAAGCTTATCAAACTTGTTTTTATTATATATTTCCACAAATAAAATAAATTGCCAAATTTATTCTCCAGTATCAAAATTTCAAAATATATTGGCAAAAGCTTATCAAACTTGTTTTTATTATATATTTCCACAAATAAAATAAATTGCCAAATTTATTCTTCAGTATCAAAATTTTAAAATATATTGGCAAAAGCTTATCAAACTTGTTTTTATTATATATTTCCACAAATAAAATAAATTGCCAAATTTATTTTTCAGTATCAAAATTTCAAAATATATTGGAAAAAAGCTTATCTAACTTGTTTTTATTATATATTTCCACAAATAAAATAAATTGCCAAATTTATTCTCCAGTATCAAAATTTCAAAATATATTGGCAAAAACTTATCTAACTTGTATTATATATTTCCATACATAAAATAAATTGCCACTAGCTTATTCAACAATTACATATAATGCATCGCCTACATATTTGCCAATAAAATAAATTGCCACTAAAGATAAATTGCCATATTATTTAATGAAAGCTTCAATTTGATACTACTATTCCATACTGCATAAATTACCTTTCATTAAGCTAAAGAAAACAAGATATAGTAATTCACATCCTTAAACCCCAAGGTAAAACAAAGAGGCCATTTTCTATGCCTTTTTTATGATGTAATGGATAGAAGACAATATAGCCAGTGAGAGAGAGCTGCCAAATACAAAATGGCCTGAAAATCAATACAGCACACAGAGAGAAAATGTCTAACAAAAGCTTATCTAAGATCAATCTCTTTGTCTTCCAAAATCATTTCTAAACATAAACAAGTAGAAAACAAAGACAATGTAGACCTAAGAGTGAGAATTGGTGTAGAGAGGGATTTATAGCTTACCGTTATAATAGCATATATCCTTCCAGTTAACAGCTAGTATCAAACAAAAACATGGGAGCTCAGAGATCTATAAACCGGTCTGATACACACAAAGTGATTACGTGGTCGTTCTCAACTAACAAAGAGAATACCTCACTTCAATCTAATATGAAGCAAGATTTCAACTATTCCTTATCTAATTCACTTTAAGTCCGAAAGTACACAACAACTGAGCTGCAGCACACGATAACTATCCTCCTCGGCCAAAAAAAACTGATCTCTGTTGAAAAGTGAACAAGCTAGAAAGACTAACTGGGAGCTAGTGTGGTAGAAGACTTGGCACAAATCCAAAACGTCTGCCTGTGAGCGAGTATAAGCCACAACTGAGAATCGTGTACAGTGTGTTATATGTGTGTGCGAGAAAATAGATTGAGAAATGCTAATGTACTTTACAGATATCTTCCTAGTAGCTTGTCTATATCACTATTAACTGTTAGAGCATGTACCTATAGCAGTAAAAATAGCTTGCAGGCCTCACTGACCTTATCATAGCATTTATTAGCAACTATAGCTTTGTATTTCAATCAAGCGGGAGGGAGACCTGGTTACGCTTCAATAACAATGTTTATATAGACTCAGTGTGTTATTGTTAGGGGCTGTAGTATTTGTTATTATGGGTATAGTAGAAGGCCTTTCTATCTTTTGTTAACAAGTTACGCCACATTTATTCTGATTGTTAAATTTTATCTTCAAGATCATTTGAATATTCGGTTCACAGAAAAACCATTATTTTTATATTTCACTTTGTATATTTACAAAAATATTTTTCATACATTTCAAAATTTTTTTTGCAAAATTTATTTTCGGATTAGGTATATTTTAAGATAATTTTATGTTTCATTGAAGATACTTTTTAAGGTATTTCTTGGTATAGTAAATTAGAGATATTTCCTTTTTAAGCTTATGCATAATTCAAGATAATTTTTAATTTTTAAGTTATTTGTAATCATAGTCCATTAAAAATTATGCATTATTCAAGATATCTTAAAATTTTTAAGTTATTTGCAATGTATCATTTTTAAGTTATTCGCAATGTATCATTTTTAAGTTATTCGCAATGCATAATGATTACAAATAAATCATGAAGAACATTATAAATAGAAAATTTGAATATTTTTTTGATAAAAACCCTTCTTCATATTTAATCCTGTATAATTCATGGTAAAATGAAACCACTCAAAACTGGCCAAAAATTGTCAAAAATCAATTGAATATTCATATCAATATAAAGGCTTTAATCTTATTTTAGGAAGACTGAACTCTGGATAATTTTAGCAAAGATTAAACTTGAACTTGAATATTCATGTGAAGAGAAAGAAATTTCAGTTATATATTAATATACATGATTTATATCAATAAAAACAAAACAAAAGTTAGTCTTTTCACCTATTGACTTCATCTAAATAATTCCAGTAATTTGATATCGAGCTTTTTTAGTCTTAATGTTCAAAGATGTACATCTATTCAGAATAAATTAAGATAAGGTTCACCAAATTTAAAATTTTTTAGCATATCAAAATGACTTTTATCATAAACTCAGAGATATTCAGAAGATGATAGTCCCATGGAGAATTGAAGAAATTATTGATTCAAGGAGAAAAAAAAATTCTGAAAGTATACCATTTGTTTGGTAGTAATAAGTCAAATAATCAAGAAGTAAAACCAAGAGATCTGCAGTAAGCAAACTTGGTTAAACAGTGAGAATAGATGAACACAATCAAATTTTTCAAATTAATAAATAATATAATTTCGGTTATTGTTTATAGTTTTCATTGATAACAATAGAATAAACTGAATCAAGCAGTGAGAATAGATGAACACAATCAAATCTTTCAAATTGATAAATATAATTTATGTTATTGTTTATAGTTTTCATTGTTAACAATAGAATAAACTGAATCAAGCAGTGAGAATAGATGAACGCAATCAAATCTTTCAAATCAATAAATAATATAATTTCTGTTAGTGTTTATAGTTTTCATTGATAACAATAGAATAAACTGAATCAAGCAGTGAGAATAGATGAACGCCAATCAAATCTTTCAAATTAATAAATAATATAATTTCTGATAGTGTTTATAGTTTTCATTGATAACAATAGAATAAACTGAATCAAGCAGTGAGAATAGATGAACGCCATAAAATTTTTCAAATTAATAAACAATATAATTTCTGGTAGTGGTTATAGTTTACATTGATAACAATAGAATAAACTGAATCAAGCAGTGAGAATAGATGAACGCCATCAAATCTTTCAAATTAATAAATAATATAATTTCTGTTAGTGTTTATAGTTTTCATTGATAACAATAGAATAAACTGAATCAAGCAGTGAGAATAGATGAACGCCATCAAATCTTTCAAATTAATAAATAATATAATTTCTGTTAGTGTTTATAGTTTTCATTGATAACAATAGAATAAACTGAATCAAGCAGTGAGAATAGATGAACGCCATCAAATCTTTCAAATTAATAAATAATATAATTTCTGTTAGTGTTTATAGTTTTCATTGATAACAATAGAATAAACTGAATCAAGCAGTGAGAATAGATGAACGCCATCAAATCTTTCAAATTAATAAATAATATAATTTCTGTTAGTGTTTATAGTTTTCATTGATAACAATAGAATAAACTGAATCAAGCAGTGAGAATAGATGAACGCCATCAAATCTTTCAAATTAATAAATAAATAATTTCGGTTAGTGTTTATAGTTTTCATTGATAACAATAGAATAAACTGAATCAAGCAGTGAGAATAGATGAACGCCATCAAATCTTTCAAATTAATAAATAATATATAATTTCTGGTAGTGTTTATAGTTTTCATTGATAACAATAGAATAAACTGAATCAAGCAGTGAGAATAGATGAACGCCATCAAATCTTTCAAATTAATAAATAACATAATTTCTGTTAGTGTTTATAGTTTTCATTGATAACAATAGAATAAACTGAATCAAGCAGTGAGAATAGATGAACGCCATCAAATCAAACAGGTCTGAAGTATGTCAATATTAGGTTTAAATGATAAACAATGTGTCATGAGTTAAGACAAAGACAATCAGAGTCTGTCAACCAGGTTACTACAATGAATTAACCTTTTTACACTCGCACAATAACCCAATAACTCCCAATAACTTCCTTTCCACTGAGAGCAGGGTTCAATTTAGATTAGCAACAAGTCTACACAAATTTCAGAGTTCATTCAATTTAAATTTTCATTTATAATTCACTAAAATTTGTTAGCAATAAAATATGTTCGGAATGTAGACTACATATCTTTCCAACATTGTCCAAAATACGAAAATTAATAGCAAGATGTTAACGAATCTAAAAGATTCCAATGTTGCAGGTGTTTTTAGAACTGAAAAGTACATAGTGCTACATCTTTCTAGGTTTTAAGATATGGCATACAAAATTTCAATTTGATTTCATTCACAAAATTTCAATTTGATTTCATTCACAAAATTTCAATTTGATTTCATTCACATTGTCCTGATAAATTTCATTTTAAGCTTTTGATACACTGGTATTGGATCTTGAGACATTCTTTGACTGGCAAATTTTGTGTAGAAATCCTTTGTATGTATTTTGACGTCTGTTCACCTCATACATATGTGCATTGTGTATATGTATTTCTTTTGCAGTCATGTACCTGACTTGATGCGACAACAAAAATCTGTCAAACTAATACATAATATGTATATATTATACTTGTGCATATTTATACAAATCATACACCAAAATATTTGTATTTTTTTCCGTACTATTCATTATATTGTCCCCATGGGCTGAATGTTAGACAGGACCATGACCTTGTGTATTGGACCTTATGTATAATAAAGAGATTATTATTATTATTAATACAGGGCAGCAGATGGAGCAAGCTGGAGCCTGCTATAATGCATTGCTTACAGCCTCTGTAGCTCTCTGACTTAACCTAAAACCATAAAGATGAATGTCCTCCTATTTGTGAAACACCAAACACAAAATCTAAATGATGAGGGAATTGAACAGTTATTCAGCACAATACGGTAATGGTACCATGTAACAACTAGTGAATGCTGGCACAGTTTAATTTCTCAAGAAATACCTGTCATTCTTAACTAGTGATTCATTCTAGATCTCACATTTCTTAGTATTATAATATACCAACATTCACTTGGCACTTGTTTTGATTTTATACCTTTAGACAACATACAATATTCTACACTTTAGCCCTGCAGCTCACTCCATTCAAACAGTTGCAATCGTTATCAACAAGACAATTCACTTTAAAATCTCAAATTAATTTTCATAAGCTAAACATGAAGGATAAGCTGACCAGGAGGGTACAACATGTGCCATTTTCTGTAATAGTCTTAAAGGACAAACAGGAATCACTTCTTATACTATTTGTCTACAAAACTTTCTGTAAGAAGGAGCCAAGATGGTGGAATAGGTGTTGACAGAAGAGTAAGGAATCTATACCTTGATAGATTATCAGTAATAACAATTAGGAACATCACAACAAGACAGTGTTGAAATATGGCTTACTTTTATGTTGGCAGTAGATAGTCTACTTCTTTTCACAATGTGAGCTTCAGTACAGTAACAGGTAAAAAGTAGAACAAGATGGGAAAACTTTCACGTATTGAAATGACAATTCTGCCTGTTAATTGGAACTATGCAAGGACTGAACCCTGTGACTCGAAGAAACCGATCAAGAATCTAACTTAACTGAACCAGCCAGCTCCCTTTAAAATATTATTAAGATTGTAAAAGTTAAGGTTAGTAAACTCATTAAGAGACCAAAAGAACTTGGTAATATCAAATCAGATTCAACTCATTTGAAACTGATTAATAATAGATTATACTGAATAGTTTAATTAATGGAAACTTCAAAGTGAGGACTACCACTTCTGTATTCAAGTTCCTGGAATAATAAGAAAGTGAACATAACATTCTGCTTTTCTCTTCCTGTTAGGCTAATGCCATGCAAAATTGAAGGAATTATAGAACTTATTTATTTCCAACAGCTCCGTTTGAAGCCCACTCGTATCAGGGGTTGCCACTTTTAGACAGGGTGTTTCTAACCACTGGTAGGGAAAGCTGAGACATTTTGCATTTTTAGTCTATCGCCTTATCCTGGTCAAATCATGTAAATTCTCTGATGATGTTGTCAATATTCATGCAGCTGATCAGGAGTCAAAAACATGAAATGAATGGAGCTTTGCATCTTACTCTTCTGCACTTTAAGGGCTAATGAAGACAGGCAACATCATGCAGTGTGCAATGAGGGAAATTTTGCCAAGACAGCAGCATTAGTCTACTCTTTTGAGATTTCCAAATGTCAACTGTGCACAGCCTGTAGCGCTCGGGCCTTCAGTTTATTGTCCCATCTGAACGACTAAACATGCATCACAGACAAGGGTTCATCAAGAGAAGAAAATAGTACATAAGACAACTTCTTTCCTTCCGCAGCTCTTAGTTGTCAAAAAATTTCCCTTATATAATATCAAAACTAGTCGTTGTTTATGCCCGATTACTTATGGTATCGTACAGTACCATGTGATGATGACATAATAAAGCATGAAGAATTGGGTATAAAATCAATAGAACTGTCAGAGATAGAGAAGTTAGATCAGACACAACAGTTATAAAACAATTAGTCTTGATAACATTTTAACACCTTTCAAATGATAATGTGAACTCTACTGGATATACACCCACACATATATAGTGAGTTTTATCTTATCATTCAGTATTTAGTTAAGTATTAAAAAAAAAAGGTCTTTGTCATCTGTAATAACTATGACATGACAAAATGACAGTTAGCCCCATTGCAAACAGTATTATGTTGCAAAGATATAGTCTTCGTCATCTGTAATAACTATGACATGACAAAATGACAGTTAGCCCCATTGCAAACAGTATTATGTTGCAAAGATATAGTCTTCATCATCTGTAATAACTATGACATGACAAAATGACAGTTAGCCCCATTGCAAACAGTATTATGTTGCAAAGATATAGTCTTCATCATCTGTTATAACTATGACATGACAAAATGACAGTTAGCCCCATTGCAAACAGTATTATGTTGCAAAGATATAGTCTTCGTCATCTGTTATAACTATGACATGACAAAATGACAGTTAGCCCCATTGCAAACAGTATTATGATGCAAAGATATAGTCTTCGTCATCTGTTATAACTATGACATGACAAAATGACAGTTAGCCCCATTGCAAACAGTATTATGTTGCAAAGATATAGTCTTCATCATCTGTAATAACTATGACATGACAAAATGACAGTTAGCCCCATTACAAACAGTATTATGTTGCAAAGATATAGTCTTCATCATCTGTTATAACTATGACATGACAAAATGACAGTTAGCCCCATTGCAAACAGTATTATGTTGCAAAGATATAGTCTTCGTCATCTGTTATAACTATGACATGACAAAATGACAGTTAGCCCCATTGCAAACAGTATTATGATGCAGAGATATAGTCGTCATCTAATTTTATTCAAGGCAGTCTGGATGTATCGTTCACCAGTTTGGTTTACTGCTTTCAGATATTCCGTGCTTTATCAGTGATTCCTGTAATCTCAGATAATTCCATCAGATCATCACATAACTAGAGAAAAATACCATCTATCATAAAGGAATTTAGATCATAAACTAATTCATACAAGGACAAAAACAATACATTTCACAAAATTATGATATCAACATTTGACCTGTAACCCTTATCAAATTAATATAAGTATATATTTCACTCAGTGTATAATATTCATTAGATTACAGTTTCACTCTGACCTTATGTTATAATTCTCTCTTATATTATTACACATGTATTTTGTATTTGTATGTAGCTATCAGAAATGACTTTATCTTTGATATGCTGAAAGGGAGGAATTGTTTTTTTTTAAAATGAAAGATAGCAATGCAATGCATTGAAATACGCCCAAATGGCAGCCATACTACAGATACATATGTTAAAGATTTTTCTACGTTTAACGATATATCTCGGTAAAAAGTATCCTACAACACAAAAATCAGATCAGATCAACTTTAAGTCCCCAATAACCCACATGCCAAATATTTTAATGACACCATATCTAACAAACGTTACAGAAATAACATGATGGCGATTAGCAGTAAGTCATGCTAGTTTACCAGGAAATTTATCGCAGGAATTATTAATTGATGCACGACTTTCACAAAAGGTTTGCTTCTATTATAAAAGATACATTCACAATTTCAAGCCGGTCGTCGGCAGATGTCAAGTGTTCTGAAGTTAAAACTAAATAAAACTTTGGTCTAATAAAGCCAACGTTTACAAGCGATATCTAATTTAGGCTATTGATATCGGGACGAATCAAATAAATTCTAGTAAGATAAAACCTTTATTAGGGCTACCGGTATTTAAATATTTTGTCGATATGAGGATATGGCCCTCCAACATAATGTAGGGTAGGACATCCATTTCAGAATTTGACCTACTTAATCGGAGATTTTCTTTGGAAAGTCAGTCGATAAGACTGTCGTCAAGATATTGATTCTCACTATTTTACATGTCATAATAACATTGTTTGACGAATGCACTGCATACTTTGATAATATAATAACACAAACACAAACCTTCGTGAAATATAAAAAGAAAGAATTCAAGCTGTAGAAGTGACAAGATCGACATAATTTATTAAATTTTAGACTCGACAATCCAGTCCTTCTGATATCTATGTAATAGTAATTAGTCTGGGTGACAGAGACTACAATTCGCGGGTTTATTGAATTCACGCGTTCGGATTGGTTGTGACGTCAAAAAGGGGAGGTCTGTCGAATTGTCAATATGTCGGCTGGAAAATAAGTACAAGACTGTTACCCTGAAGTTTTATACTATATCTCGACCAAAATTTGTCCGATCAGCACCAAAATCAATAGGGATCCTCTTTGTAATGTTATTAACCCATATAACAAAAATCAAAAAAATCCATTGTGAATTGTAGACTGTAGAGTGAGTACAAGAAAAATGTGAACAGACACACAGACACACACACACACACACACACAGACAGACAGACAGGGGTGATCACAATATACGACCAAAATACATTTTGGGCGTATAAAAAGGAAAGTTGTAAGGAAATGAAAAACTGGAATAAAACAAAAGTTGATAAGAAATGAAATAATGGATAGTACTGAAAATTTGAAATATTAATGGAAATAAAATGAAACAGGAATATTTGAAATGAAACAGGAATATTTGGAATGAAATGAATCAGGAATGAAATGAAACAGGAATGAAATGAAACAGGAATATTTGAAATGAAATGAAACAGGAATATTTGAAATGCAACGAAACAGGAATGAAATGAAACAGGAATATTTGAAATGCAATGAAACAGGAATATTTGAAATGAAATGAAAGACAGTTGAAATATAACGAAAGTCAAAATAAAGATAGTTTGGCAACCAGAGAAGAACAATTAAATGCAACATGTTTAATTTTTTTTACATAGGTCACAATTCGGTCTACCACAGTTACATGGTGGTGTCTAATATTCAGCCAAAGGGGACAAACATAGAAACATTGTATCAAGAGATACAAAAAAAAAAAGGTTGCAACTTGGTTTCTAGTGTGGTAAACCTAGTCATAATCTACTATATCTAAATCAGAATATATTTTAGATTTATAGAATAACCTGGCACTAGGCTTATAGAAATATAATCTCATTGATAAATGTAGAAAATATTATACATTGATCAGCAACCAGCTGGTTTTCTAATCAGATATCTCACAATATATACAATCCCTTATGAATATTTTTACCATCTAATTACTGCCAAATTCCTACTGCCATTCATGGTTGCCTGGAAACTCCGGCGCCGTCACTCTGTCTATTGACCATTACAATGATTACATGTAAATATATTCTTCTTTTACTGGAACTATTTAATGACTGTACATTACCAAGGCAACCAGAGAATTATCTAAAACATAGGCACGCAAAGCGTGCAGATACGCCCTCCTCAGGCTTATCAGATAATGGGCAAAACTTCATGTTCCGTTTTATCAGATAATGGGAAAAAATTCATAGTTGTACCATGAAATCAGACTTAATATGAATCAAAATTGTCACTTTAGTAGAGAAATTATGCGATCATTACCAAAATCAATACAGTTCCTCTTTGTGATGCCATGAACTCACATACCAAAAATTATTAAAATCCAATCAAAACTGTAGTCTGTAGAGTGAGCACAAGCAAATGTGAACGACAGACAGACAGACAGACAGACAGACAGACAGACAGACAGACAGACAGACAGACAGACAGACAGACAGACAGACAGACAGACAGACACCTGTTTCACAAAATTTTAACAAAGATACTAAAACTTAATTTTAGTGATTGACAAATCTGACCATTGGAACATCCGAATTTAAGTTTTCGTGAAAAAGGCTCCAGTTTACATAATTGTATTCAATGGAATAGAGTATTTCTAAAGATATCTAGTCTGATCAAAAAAAAAACTTCTGTAGTCTGCATTAAATTATATAACCAGACTCTTAGATCAGGCAAATAATCTGTCTAGCTGAAGGATGCTTAATCAAATTGTACGACATATTCCATATTTACATAAGAGAAAATCATTTACTACAATTAAATTAGAGTATAAGTCAAACAGAGAATAGTCATTGATATTATAGATATATAGAGTCCAGACATCTGCATAGTCGAATTTCTTGGTCTCAATTGTCAATATTCATCAGAATGGACAAGGTTTTACTAAAAACCACTAAATATCAACCATGCTCAGGACTAAATACGCCCTTACACATTTATGTATACTTACACAAAACTGGGTTTTTCTGTTCAATAAAACTTCTTGTTCTTGACAATGCAAACTAATCTTATACATAAGGAACAACTTGCTTTTATTTTTATCAAATATAATCTTTCTAAGCAATTCAATTAAGTATACCTGCAGAATTTAATAATTCTTTAAGAGAGACAAACCAAAGGAAAAAAAAGCTACACAAATAGACCTTGAGACACACAATCTGATTTTAGAATCCGTTGATCCCCAAAGCGATCAATGTCATAAGTCAAATACTAGCCTACATTGTAACAAATACATCATAATGTAAGATTATGTATATAGGATTAGACAGTTAGAAAAGGAAAGAGAATTCTTACTTTAATCTTAGTCAGCTAATGGCTCTCTCTTATCAATGATTATTCTATGAGCAGTCTGGACCAATGTCAAGAGATCTCTTATCACTCATTAACAACTGGTCACTTTATCACAGGATGGACACTGGTCAAATTACGACTGGACATTAAACAGATACCAGTCTCTAGTAGTAATTATTACTCATTATGTATTCATCCGTGTCATGGTTTTGCTAACTTGGCAATTTCTAAGTTAATTTCTCAGAAGGCATAAAGATGGACAACAAAATATTATAATGCATATCATTGTGCCGTTTGGTCTGAAGTTTTGCAATGCTCCTAAGGATTATATCAAGGGATTCATAGTTATAAAGTCTGTACCAAGGCACAGTATCAAGCCATTACGTAATATTTTGAATTGACACCTTTCTTGTTTTATGAAAGTCATTTGATTGCATTAGAGGATAGCAAAATACAACCAATTTTGAACCCTCGACAGATAAACTGTCAAAATTTTAAGAGCGTTTCCACTGGCAAATAAGCTGGTTTATGCTTACGCATGTGCGTTTCCACTGATTAAATTGGTAAAACGTTATGGTTCGGAAGCGAAAAAAATCTTTTTGCTTATCAGCTTTCTTAACTCAGTGGAACGCAAAAAAGTAAGGTCTCAATCCGAAACATTACTTTAAGTAGTAAGCTCTGGATTTGGTTTCAACATCCTCTTGACAAAATTTCAAATTTTCAGAAGAAAAATACCTAAATCCAGACTGGATTCCAATTAGAAAAAATAACGGTATTGTCTCTACATAAGCGCTAACATCACATCATAAACCTGGAATGACATTATTGTCATTCCTTATTTATAACTTGTGTCCCTTAACGACTAGAAATAACACAATTACTGTTTCACCCACTATACTGTGAGAGGCTGGCCATCGCCACGACAACCGAGTTCCAAGCAGAAAATATTGATTGTCATCTGATTGAAGAATGGTTGAAAACAGGGTAATAATGTTTCTGTCTGGAATCATCCAATAAAGCCTTTTATGCTGCTTTAAATGAGACTGGGTCATGCTGAACCACAGAAAAGAGCAGAAATAAATAAATAAGCACTGAAAATCCATTTGATTGCAGTTAAATTAAAATTGGACCAAATTTTGTTCCATTTTATTTTTTGGCTTTTGAAAATGTAGCCACCCCAGTTAGGGTCTAATAATGGCCATTTGAATATTCATTCCTATAACCAGACCTAACCTGATGACCTCTCCTCTAACCAATCAAAATTAACTTGGTCAATTCGGAACATCAAATCCAATAAAGAGGTGTGTTCTTATTTCAGTCTTATGTTTCTGAGAATTCACCTTTTGTTCCCAGAGCTGAAGAGGGAAGAAATTTGATTGGTTAATGCAGAGGTCATTAACATAGGTAAAAGGTTTCTGTATCGAATGTTCAACAGGGTTGTTGTCAGACCCTGTTAACTCTAGTGGCTTCATATAAAATAAAGCTTATAAAACACAGATTGTAAGTTTGGTCAAATTTTAATTAGACTGTAGTCAAATATATTTCAAGATGACATAATTAGTTAACACACTAACTGACCCTAACTGTAGTGGGTAAATTAAAATAGCTAGTACCGGTAAATAAAAGAATAATAATTAGTCAGGTTTAACTTAACTAAAGGTTGATTTAAATTCCTAAGTTGCATAAATCAAACGTGCGAAATAAAACCTAGAGTTTCAGAAAAAGGAATACATTGGCGACCAGACTTTCCAAAACCCAGACAAATATATCAGTAAGCACTCAGCTATGTAAAAATAAAACAATGAGCACTATCCGACTGTAAAAAGCACTTGCTAAGAAAAAATTTGACAGAATCCAACTTGCTAGAGAATGAACCATTCTACTTTTACAAAGCATATTTAAATTCATACATATATTTTTTTCTTATAACTCGTCAATAATGAGAAAACAGATCAATAATTCAGCCAGGAGTCGAAAAACCAATACAGGAGTTAAAACTAGTATCAGAATATAAAATTCAGACATAACCGGCTATTATTAAACACTAAAAGGTTTTATAGGCAACAATGAATCTTACCCAAACACTTTATATTGTGATGAAGGGGATCATTGTAAGCACCACTGTCTCCTTGAGGGACCATCAAACGGTCCGATCATCAAATATTAGCAATGATCTACAATGCATTATCAGACGAATTTGCATATTGGTAACAGTCTTAATGAACTTATTCAAAGTAACTAGTGTTCAACACCAACCAATGCTGATATTTAAACAATTAAATTTTCAATTAAAAGTTACCGGTACTGTACTTCATGTAATAAGTATTTGAGCACTCAATGCCTCACTGACTTCCAAACCAATATCCTCATTTAGCAAACCCAGCATTATTTTCCCCTTCAAAATGGACATGTTGACCTACCTGACAAATTCTGGAGGTTGACAAAATAAAATATCACATAAACCACAGGTTGTGGCAAAATCAATGATATGTATTGGATGACTAATATTGGAAAATATTTGAAAACTGTGATACTATAATGCATTGAGCAGCTGTTACTCTATATACTATATCAGAGTTTAATGTCTATTCAATACTATTATAGGTTTATGATATATGGTGTTATTCAAATATATAAAGCCTAACTTGTACAGAATAATCAACCATTTTAAACACTTATCAACTGGTAATGTCAATATGATGTTTCATTAAATGAAATGAAATGGAGTTTTACATCCTAATTTTCTACATCTAAGTGGCTAATGAAGACGGCAATGTCCTTTTAGATAGTCCACATAAATGAAATGGAGTTTTACATCCTTATCTTCTACATCTTAGTAGCTAATGAAGACGGCAATGTCCTTTTAGATAGTCCACATAAATGAAATGAAATTGAGTTTTACATCCTTATCTTCTACATCTTAGGGGCCAATGAAGAGAGCAATGTCCCTTTAGATAGTCCACATAACTAACATTGCCAGTGTTGGAAAGTTTTAATTGGAATTAACCAGAAAAGTTGACTGTCCAACTGTTTAAGCTTAAACCTCAACACTTCATTTTCAACATAGATTAAAAACAAATTTATGAACTTCAAATGAAAAATCATTAAAATCATAGCATTCTTGGTAAAAATGACTTCTTAACTTACAATATTTGTAAAATGTAAAGAAAAGAGTTTTTAGAATCAATAATTCACCTGACTATAAGTTTTTAAATAAATATAGAACAATAATAACAATAGATATAGATATAGAATGATTATTTTGAACACTTCTATTTATAAATAAAAATATAAACACAAGTGAATTTTTATCAATTTTATTTAATTGCAAATTTCCCCAATGATACACCTACATTCCCTAACATTAACACACATTTGTTTTCAAACTTTAGAACGTAAGGGTTGTAGGTCCTGTACCTAAGCTGTTGAAATTTTGTAATTAGTACAAAGTTACAACCTTTACTGCCAAAGAAAAAAGGAAGTAGAGAAATCCAGAAATGACAACATTGTTCATAGCAAACCAATATCAAACAGTATAATATAACCAAATAAACTGATTTAATCCCCCTGATTTAGGCACTAACATAATATGATTGAATTAAAAAATTCAAATCAAAACTATAAGTTTGTCACTAAAAAACCTTCAGTGTAATAGACATCATTTATAGGTTTATCAACAATTACCTTATTAAAATTATTCCTGTAGAATATTTTCATCACAGGTTTATTCTAATCTGAAAAAAAAATATAAATTATGAAGATATTACATAAAAAATATAAAACAATATTAATAATTTCTCTTGAAATGAAATTTTAGGTTCATAAATAGAGATTTTGCTAAATAAGCATTAAAGTGTTATATTTAAAAATTCGTTTTAGCTTACTGTTACAGTTGAAAAATATGAAAAATAAAAATATTCTAGTACTTACTTCAATTCTGTACAACTTCATTGTCACATACAGCAAAATAGACTTCATTGTAGTTTGAAAATCAACAGGACCTGTTGAATTACCTCCCTTAATTTGACTGTTGAGAAAATTAATTTCGCCAAGCATTATAAATGCTCATGTCTAGAAGTTGGCATAGGAATAAGTCCTGTTAAATGTCAGTCAAAAAATTCTTCAAATAAATCTAAGCTAATATAATAACCAGTGTCCATGTGGAAGAAATTTTCTTTGGGTGAAAATTGGCATTATTTTTATATTTAGAGATTTTTGTATGTTTTATTTTATGTACAAAACAGAAAGTTAGTGGGTCAATGCATCATTATATTAAAGGTTTATACTAGTGCTGACTGCAGAAGTGCTAAATATAGTTCTATGTGGCTATGTTTTTGTTGAATTTATCAGTCATGACTATTTCATCAACAAGCAATCATTTGTCAATATTATTTTCATAGTTTTATTTCTTAATCAGATATTGTGATTTGTTCTAGGAACTGTTTGCCCTAAATGTCGTGTGTTTTTCACTTTGTTGTTGTCTTATCAGATTGATGACAGTCTTGTATAGATCTGTGTATCTCTGCATGCATGAGTGTTATTTTAATTTCCATGGTAAGATATTGTTTGTTTTTTTTTCATTTTGACATGTTTGTTTTATTGAAAAGTGATCATGTGTACTGTAATGTCTTAAAGTATGAGTATGTGCAATTATTTTCAAATGTCTAAGAAATATCTGTAATAACAATGATGAAAAGTTGGTACTTACCCTCTCGTGTCTTCAACAATGTCTCTAAATATTTGTAACCAAACGCATAAATATCTTTAGGTTGAGATCTCAACACTTCTCTTGCTAGACCTTCCAAGATATTTTGGAATCCTTTTGGCACTCTGATTTTGGTGTTTGAGTATGGAACAGCCATGTTTCTGATCTAAATTATAATATTTTTGAAACTATATCAAATAAAGTTTGGCAGATTTTCAGTGTTTGTAGTTATAACACAAGTTTATTTCTCACAAAAATGTCCACACCCAAGATGTCCACTAGTTAGTAATTCAGTTGTGTTCAGTGAGTAGATATTATTTATCACGTTGTAATGTTTACGTTTGTAAGCCCGGAAGTACCTGCAATAAGTTTACACGTTACCAAGCAACGTAAAAGTCAAGGTCGTTACTGACCAACATTGTTCATGTCTAAACAAATGAAAATGAAGATTAATCAACATGATTAAGACTAATACCCAGCTAAAATCATTCATGTCACACTTCAATTGAGACAAAAATGACCAGAAGTGAGAGATAGTATTGAAAATAGGTCTGGAAATTATGATAGACAATAATATTCCATTTTTGACCCAGATTTCGCGGGAGATTCCATCGATCAAAAATAATGGAACAAAACCTCGTCTTTAAAAATCTCAATCCATAATCATATTTCTGACACTAAATGAAAACAACCTTAGTTCTAATTTTGTCAAAACTTACTTCAAATACCTTCTAAAAGCCTCTTAAAAGCAGACGAAGATGATTATATTATCTCGCTTCGTTCGAAATGTAGTGGAAACAATAAAATAATACATAAAGGCTTTTTCTGAAGCGAAATTATTGTTATATGTTTTTTTGTTTTGCCATTATTGACCTTATTGCAGAATAAGAAGAACGATTCAGACTTTTTTTTTAAATTTCAACCATTATCGACATTTCTTGAAATGAAAATTAAAATCTCTTGACTTCAAAATTTATTTCGTTTTAGAAGATATTTTGCCAGTTTCGTACAATTCTATGAAAGAACGACTGCAAAACAAAAAGGATGAATGAAATAAAACTTTTGCCGGATAAAGAGACGGACATTAGTGAAGCAAAGCCTTTAGATTCAGGAAAATTTGTGTGTTCTATGTAAGACAATTTTTATGAGATGGTAGAACTATAGAAGAGGAAAAAAGAGTAACATTCTAACAAGTTACCCATCCCCACCCAACCCTCCTCCTACTTATTCTGCCAACACCGTTCTATTATATAAATAAAGTGGATATCCATAAAAATTTCTCTCATTCTTTTCTAAATAATCTTAAGTCTGAACTGGTTCAAAGTTATGTTAGGCTCTAGTCCCATATAAAAATAGGCATGTCGGCATATATGCGTGGCACATAACATCAATTGCATTAGAAATGCCCCATTATCAATATATATCATTTCACCATTTGTTTTTTTCTTTTTTAATCCTGATTTCATTAAAACAAAACTATTTTTAGCTGTTTGAAAGAGAAGTCACAATATACATGTCCAAGATGCAACGTAAAGTATTGTAGTTTGATCTGTTATAAAGATGAGAAGCATGCAGGTTGTTCCGAATTATTTTATAAAGACTGGGTCATTCAGGAACTGCAGGAAACTAAAACTAGGTAGGTACATGCAGGATATGAAATGAATATTATAGAAAGACAATTTAAAAGCTGTACAATTTTGATGTAGAGGATTTTTTGGGGGGGTTTATAGCACAGCAGTTAGAGTGTTGGTTCTTTACATCATGACGTCATTTGCTTGGATATAGCAATATCTTCAGATTGAATTCAAAACATCTAACATACCTACTGTAGTTGACAAACTAACTGTTAAAGAGGATGCATCATTGATGAAGAGTTATACCGGTACTTAAATAATTGCATACACAAGATGTTACAAATCATTAGCATTGGAATAGCATCTCTTTTGGAGAAGGCATGTAAAAAATCAGTTTGTATTTCCAATTGTATTACAGACCAGGGGATAAAGAGAAGATGTATGAAATGTTATCAAGAATAGAAAATGGTAATCCAGGAAATTTAGATTCTGATGATGATGATGATATTGGTGATGAAGATGATCTAGAAACAAGACTAAAAGGACTAGATCTAGGTAATCATTGTGGTCAGAAAGTTGTCATTGTTTGAAATTTTAACCTATATTTACTATCAGTGCTTTGAGAATTGTTTAAGCAAGATGAAGTTCATAACGCAATTATTACTCTTTACATTGAAAAGTCAAAAATAATTTTACAGTGTTTACAGAGTCTGAGAGATTGATATATGTGTACCAAAGAATGACATTATTAAAAATTCTTGCATTAATAATCCACTTCCACTTAAAAGGGCCCAGGCTTGATTTGTTTCAGACAATCATCCGACAGCCTCAAACACATGAAATCTTTTGGCTAGCTAATCAGAAATAGTCTACAGAGCTTACCTTTGAAATTTGAGCCTTCAAATCCATGTGTATCCATAATTATCCATGTTTGAAAAATCATAATGTCTTAAGATATTACGAACTTCCCGCCATATTGGAAAAGGATCCGTCTTGATAATCAAAGAGTTATCCTATCCGTCGTGCAATAGCGTCATCTATATAAATAGACTACAACGCATTTTCAATTGTAGACTTAGTCAACAGGACACACAATTTTCAGACTGACTGGAGGCCAGCCGCGTACAATACGGAAAAAAAAAAGAAAAGTGACATTTTTTGTTTGAGGTATATTTCAATGTATTTTGCGATTTTCTTAGAGCTTGAGTATTTCTGAGGACTGTTTAAATGTAACAAAGGCCCAAAACGACCCCTAAAAATCAAGCCTGGGCCCCTTTAAACCAAATAATGTGTTTCCAACAAGTAGATAATATCTAATGTTTTTATCATTTAGATGACAGTGAAGCAGTGCTTAGAAAACTAACATCTAAAGAGAAAGAAGAGTTTGAGAAGTTATTAAAGGATGGCCATGTTGGTAACTTGGTAGAAGTTTGGACTCCATGGTGGAAGGAACCAAAGGTATATATAGAATATAGCATCCTAAGTTATGCATTAGAATTATCGTTTACTTAAGCATCATGTTGGTAAATTGAATATCTGCAGCAATCCAACTTATTCTTGTTCTGGAAACATTATGACTTGAATTTAACTGCAATATGAATGTGCCATAATTTACAAGGCTGGATATCAAAAAACACTCTTTCAGGAACTGATAGAAGAAGTGGATGAAAAAGAAATGAAATCAAAGAAACAAGCCAAGAGCAATAAACCAAAACTACTGAAAAATATACCTGATATCAACACACTAATTAAGGTATTTTCGTCTTTTTGAGTAAAATAATGTGACTTGCCTTTTTACAAAAACAGTGTTTTCAAAAATAATTGTACAAGAAACAGTTGAAGAATTTGAGATAAAGCGAATAGTCAAGGGTGTTAAAAGAGATGCTCTCCTATAGAAGCACTGGCCTAGGTCACAAGTAGAGACTATGCTACGAATTTCAGTATACATCATTTTGTTAAGAAATTGTCTGTTCCTGGAGAAATTTACAAAATAAAGCCATTAAATAAAAATACAAAGCAATTACTTCAAGGAGATAATGAAAGGGGATATAATCTACCATGTACAAGAACATAAGTCAAATTAAAATAAGTACCTTCTCTTCTGACATTCATTGAGAAACCATAAATATCTGAACATAAAACTCAACTCCTGTTTAGAATACTGCGTTTAATAAAGTTGTTAACAAACGAAATTGATGTAATATCTATTCAACAAGGATACACAATCTACCAAAGTAAATTGCAAAACCTGAGATGATATCATAAGTAATACCAACATAATTTTTTTGTCTTCAGACTAAGCCTTCACCTGATATAAGAAATAATATGATCAATGTTCTTTATTCTTACGTGTTTGTTTGTCGTCTGCACAATGGTGGCCATTTTGATTGTCCTGTCAATAGTGCTGAGGTAGGTATTATTTAAGAAATCCATATCTTCATATAAGATAGCTTGCCAGGCAAGGTAACATACGCCCACTTCAGCAAACAGAATATTCCATTTTTTTTCATTTAATCAAAGGCAATAACTCATAAACGGACATCTGGAATCGCACCATTTTTTAACTTGTCCGAGATATTATCAAGATGAATACAAATACCAAGTTTCATTCATATCGGATGAAAACTATAGCTTCTATTGCATACACAAGTACATTTTAAAGTTTTTCCATTTAATCGAGGGCCATAATTCATAAACCGACATCTGGAATCGTGCCATTTTCGAACTTGTCCGAGATATTATCAAGATGAATACACATACCAAGTTTCATTCAAATCGGATGAAAACTACAGCTTCTATTGCGTACACAAGTAAATTTTAACGTTTTTTCATTTAATCAAGGGTCATAACTCATAAACCGACATCTGGAATCAGGCCATTTTTGAACTTGTCCGAGATATTATCAAGATGAATACACATACCAAGTTTCATTCAAATTGGATAAAAACTACAGCTTCTATTGCGTACACAAGTAAATTTGAACGTTTTTTCATTCAATCAAGTGCAATTACTCATAAACCGATATATGGAATCATGCCATTTTCGAACTTGTCCGAGATATTATCAAGATGAATGCACATACCAAGTTTCATTCAAATCGGATAAGAACTCTGGCCTGTATCACGTACACAAGTAATTGTTGACGGACGGACCGACGGACGGACAGGGGTGATGGCAATATACGTCCACATCTTCATGTGGGCGTATAAAAAGTAGAATTATGAATTTGAGGACAGGCTGTAACAGAGTAAGTAAGAGTGTTGGAATCTTTACATGATGTCATTTGAATGATAGTTATCTAGATCTGCTTCTTGTTTTCATAAAGAGTCTACTATCTTCTAGGACTTGCTCAATATATGTTGTGTTCTGTCAGAAGGGAAGAATTTTATCAGTTTAGAAGAAGCTGTGGAATATACTATACAAAAACTTAATAAGGTATGATAGTCATTGTTTTTATTTTTAGAGGGGGGGGGGAGGGTGGCATGATGAGTTTTGACAATTTGATGAGAAGATTTTTGAAGATACTACAAACAAAATATTGTTTGGTTCCATGGCAGTCTTTTGGACAGTTGCAGCTAAATCACATGCCATAATTATATCAAATATAGACATAAAGTCCAATGCCCAATATTCCTGCAGATTTTTAGTTGGAAGTGAATGATCAAGCAATATGTCTTTGCAGAGAAGTATATATTGCTCTCCTCAAGTTACCATGTAAGACTTATGTAAGTCATTTATCCATGGCTGTTGGTTTGTGTTTTCAGGAGAGCAAGCGATTAGAGATATCAGGTGATTTTATAGTGAATATATTAGAGGATGTAGAGTATATTATAAAAGGACCTGATAAAACGCCATCATTAGAATATATATTATTATGTTTATCAGAAATTATAACTTTATTTAAATCAGCTCGTAATCTTCTTAAAAAAGGTAAGTATAAGAAATAGTTATAGTTTACATAACAACTTGGGTTCACAAGTCTGCCGTGACAGGGATCCTTTCTACCAGCTGGTCCTTGGCCAAACTTCTCGGCATTGATCTTTCCCGGATAATCCATACGCATTTACAGCTGGGTGGACTCGAATTGTGAGTGAAAATGACTAATTCAAGGTCATCAGACTTTCTCACACCGATCGAGATTAGAACTCACGTCTGACATTTTCAACGTATCCAAGCAAATGACATCATGATGTATAGAACCAGCGCTCTAAAGTCTATGCTATAGAACCTCACAAACCCCACATTAAGTTATATATTATGAGAAGAAAAAAAAAACTTCCTAGTATCAGAATCCAATTACATGCAACAATATATTTCCTCATATGAATAGTTCATTTACTGCTACTAATATACTGCCAAATTGTTATTTTATATGTCTGGTTTTGTTTTGTACTTTTTAGTACACATATATGTGATTAGTTTTTGGAAAATTGAACCCGTTTTCCAACTGAATTCTTTCTTTTCATCCCTTTATTACAGAAATTAATAAAGAAGAAAGGAGGAGTGAGGAATCTAGTGATAGTGAGTTAAAGACAATTATATTCCAATGTGAAAAGAAATGTCTATTTTTATTGAGCTGGTGTCAGAGATATGGTATGGCTCTGGTCATACTTCTTCCAGAGTTACAGCTTGAAATCAGTAAGTTTACTATTCTTAATGTCTCCAAGGGCAATAACTCAACAACTTTCATCAAAATATTTTTAACTTTGAACTTGCGTCAGATCTATTTAAGCATACCATGTTTAGACTTAAAAAAACAGAAGAAAAATATTGACAACAATATGAAAAGGCTGAAATAGATCAATAAGAAATGCTAAGTAACAATATGTTTCAGGTTCTGTTTTAATAATTCTAGGTAGAAGGCAGATCAATCTGAAACAGGTTGAAGATGGTAAGACCAAGTTAGAAGAAAAATGGGGAGGAAAAAGACCACCCCCTAAAAAAGAATTAATTTCTGAACTTCTGTGATGCAAAATAAATTTTTGAAATCTATATTTATTCCCTTGTTTCTCTTGATAGCCCTGCTCTCAAATGCTGCCTCTTTATAATGGCTGCTTAAACGACATTTCTGCAGCTTATTGAGCTGGATTATGCCATGGAGTGTGCAGTGAGATACTTTGCAAATCCCTGGCTTTTTTTTCGTTAGGCAAAAAGAGTCCCATTCAAACAAACATGAACAGTTCACTTTATTTCTTGAGTAGAATAAATATTAGACTGTGATTTGATTATGTTTTTAAATGGACCCAATATTATACAAGACTCCTTTTGGCCAAGTATAAAAATTCTACAATCCAACTACTACAAATACCATCACCTTGTTAGCAATACTAGCATCTGCTAGTAGCAAGCGTTAACTTGTCATTTACCAACCAACTGTCATTCACCTAACTAGTAATTAATATACCATATAAACAATTTTGTATTCTTTGATATCAACAAGATTTATTAAACAATTCCTTGATTTTTTCTAAATTATCTGGTAGATTATCAATAGATTGATGTTTTTCAATTTGTGAAATGATTATTTTGATGAAATCCGTCATTTCATTTGATTGTACAGTTTTCAAAAACTTCTTTGAATTCTCTTGATCACAAATCTTGATCAAAACTAAGCATTTCTGTGCCTCGGAAATCAACTCAGCTTTCACACTAGTTGGAGTTGTGGTTTTGTCAGTTGAAACATCACAAATAAATTTATATAAAATTTTCCACAAAAATACAGAGTATTGTGGGACTCTTGGCCACGCCACGGACACAAATTGCTGTAATGCTTTCAAAATATTTAGTCTTGATGTTTCTTCAGGGCCATCAAACACTTCCAAATACATTTCAAATACACTCAATAACTTTTTAGAATGTTTGATTACAGAAATTCCTAAAATGTCCACAAACTTCGAAAGATTTGAAGTTAATGCTCTTCTTATTAAAATTTTATTTTCAAATTCTACATCTCTAAGAATCATTTGAAACACTTGATGATGCTTTACAATGTCTTCAGGAATTTTTCCAAAAACTGGAAGCAAGTTCAAGATTGTCGGGTGAAGCATGACAATAAGTTGTGAATCGTGGTTGTACATTTGTTTTTCAAGGACATCAAAAATGACGTCAGCTCTTCCACACCATCTCAGTTCCTCACGTGAGACATTGTCAATAATATGATAAAGACATTTCACTCCTGCACACTTATTGGATACCTCAAAATCATCAACAAAGTTTAAAGATGGTGGCAGAACTGCATCAATAAACTCGCTCAAATAAGGGAATTTCACTTTTTGTAACATCCATTGGAATGATTTCTGTATATTTGGGTTTTTCATCCAATTGTGCTTTAAAAGTCTTGGTTTTATTCTTTGGAAATATTTATGGAAGTTTGAAGATGAGGCAATAGAATTTTGGCCTTCAGGAAACAGGATTTTGTCCCAATCTCCTTTAAAAATTTTCTGTAAAGTGTGAGAAATTGACAATGACTGCTCAACTATATTCAAAGTAGTCCACAAATGTAACTCAGAGTTCGAGGATACCAGAATAAGCAAATCAGGGAGAACATTGCAGACCACACTCACGAATCCATGATTGGGTAAAGTTTCAAAATTTTCAAAGATTATTTTTAGTAATACAAATGAAAGTTCGGTTTTCTGAGAGTTTCCACAAAAGTCTGATGACTCAAACGTATAATATTCCCGTTTTGTAAATTCGGGAATTATAGCAATTTGAATAATTCTTGACAATTTATTGGAAACAGTCTGAAAGCTTTCTTCATTTTGATACCAGTTTCCTTGCAAGGCAACCGATTTCAATTTTGACAGTGCTTGTAAACACTTTTCTTTTTCGATTTTTTCAATGTGACATGTACACTCGTCAAGTAGGTCAACGAAATCTTTGAAAATTTCAGTCATATTTGAAATGCACAATTTTAGTCAATGTTTACATGCAAGGGGGCTGACATCTTGAAAAAACGAATGCTGGGATAGATGGAAGGGTTTTGAACTTGTGGTCTAAGAGAGATAACTCTATTTAGTTAGAGATTTTATTTCCCTTTGACCATTAATCTAATTCATCTATAAATTTCAAACACAGGCCTTTACCTTCAAATTAGACGAAAGACATAAACTTTAATTTAGGACTCAAATCAGCTGGACCTTTAAAAAAAAAAAGAGGCGTCTTGAACTTATAGAAGCCTATGTGAATGGTGCCAATAGTTCTTTTTTACATTTATGCATAGCTAGGCCTATAATTATAAATAGTATGTCACCGGTAGCCTACTCTTATTTGAATTCATTTTCGTGCAGAGTTACAGAGTCACAAGATACAAAGACAAAAGTTATTCTCAAGTTTTATTGTAGGTTTTATTAGGGTAGAGTCTCTATAATGATTATAATATATCATACAAACTTGATTCTACAAGGTTCATAAATAGAATTGATAATAAAATTAATAAGGTTTAAAATCATCAACATTTGTTTTTGTTTTTTTACAGTGTACACATTAGGGCATATATGTAAGCTTATACTTTCCTTCAAAAAAAATTCTTATATCATATTCTCAAATTTAATTGCGCTTATAATAATTAATCATGTCATAATGCTGAATTCAATTCACTTCAAATTCTTTATTAAGTTACATTATTTACAGAAGGTAACTAGAGCTGCATTCCTAAAATTAATTGACATTTCTAAAGGATGTTTCTTTGTTTGCACAAATGGCTGAAATTAGCAAAAGTTAAAAGAAATCCTTTCAAAATGTGTAATGACATTTTAGAAGTTTGTATTCACAGATCACATGGTATGCTTTTCATCATTTCACTTGCATAGAAGACTGACATGGCAAAGTTGTATTACAAAACTAAAAATGGTTCTTACATGGAAATAATATACAAAAACAATTTTGAATCTCTACCTCAACTTAACACATATTTGAAAATGGCAAAAATATCTAAACTAAGCATTCAAATCAAATATAAAATTTTAAAAATGCTATAAACGTGATTTGAAGACTTACTAATTTACTTACTTATTAAGTCAAGATGGAGATTCAAAATGGGTGGGAACTACGTTTGTTTGTGTTATGTCCATGTAAAAACCCAACTAGTTTCATGCTATTAAATCCATATAAGTACCATACATAGTTTTACATGAGCAATGCTTAGAATACACCTTTGACAATTTTTAATAATTTTTTATATCAGATAATTTTCAAAAAATTAAACTTCCAAGTAAAGTTTTAAGTTCATTAGAACACTTGTCTCAGTCATCTTCTTTATTTGAAAATTTAAACTGGTGTGCCTTACATAAGCATGTGCATAATAATTATAATTTAGTATTTATGGCACAAGAATTTCATATAGTAAGCTAACATAAGACTAAATTCAGACTATATGAAAAGCAATATGACTAAAAACTACCACCTATTATACTTAAAATATATACACAGGATAAAATATATGATAATCAACAAAAACAATTATCTTATTAACAATAACAACTTCAATGATTGCAGTTAAATATTTCTTTTTTTTTTATATCGGAATTCAATTTTATCAATTTTCCCACCTTTATTATCGTACATTTAAAGTTATCTTAAAATAATTCATATAACCTTTTGACATGGTGATTTTGTCCTAAATTTAAAATGTATTAAACATATAGTTCATATAAGTCTGATAAGAATGCAGATATATCTAAGCATTTTCTGTTATAATTTACTTAAAAGGTATACTATCTCTTAGGAAGACCAAAAAGTTGAAATTTTTAAATCGACCAAAATGAGTCTTTGTTGATAAGTGGACTCACCTAATGTGAAAACTATAAATAAAACAAAGAAATGAACATCAAGATCTACACTGTAATCAGAATGCTTAAATCTAGAATTTTTCATGGACTCTGAAAAAGTGCTTAGTAGGTAGAGAGAGAAGATTTAAAATAAAACTTAACAATATATATGGGGTTGAAATATTTGCAAAATGTGGGTGCATAGTCATAACAAATAAAAATCAAAGAATTCAAACAATTATAAAAACTGTCATGACTTAAAGGTAACTGTCCGCATTCATATTGCCAACATTATACGAAATATGACCCAAAATAATTTTCTTACAATACTATTAGCATTTGGTTACTGCTTGGCAACAGCAGTATATTTCCGTTACTTCAGTTAAGCAATTGACAAAATACAACAAGGTGGGCCATGTGTACCATTAGATAATGCAAAACATTATTGTGTTTCATTTTTTTTAAATGCCATTTAGTAAAGGTGGTGGATAAAATAAACAAATTCTTATGGATTACAATTACTAACTTTATTTGAGTGATGTTTCAACCAGCGTTCTCTGGACTTTATCAAGCATATTTATTTGATAAAGACCAGAGATTGCTGGTTGAAACGTCGCTCAAATAAAGTTAGTAATTGTATTCCATATGAATTTGTTTATTTTATGTTTCATTTTGTCATAAGTAAGTTGATTGTCAAAAGCAATTTACAATGTTGATTTTACAATATATTGGTAAAGATAAATATACCTTTTGTAAGACTCTCTCCATTATAATATATTTTAGTAAAAAGTTATTAATGTTCATTTCAATAAAATGGTTGACTTAGCAAGGACATGTACATAGGAAGTAATTCAGCATTCAAAATAGTGTCTTTTAATAAATAAAATTCATTTTAGGTAAAAAATATTAAGGAGGGGTTGGGAAAAATTATGCCTCAGAAATGGAACTAGAATTATAAAGAGATTTTCATTTTAGAGGAGGGCAGATACTTAGGCCTATATATATGTATGTCATGCAAAACCATTCCATTTCCTCATGGAAGCTTTATGAGTTCAGCACCTTCAAAAAGAGAACCCAACAATGCATACAACCCAAAAATATAGAAAATCTCTTTATAACCTCAGCATGAAACAATGTTTAAGAGTGTACTGCTGTAACAGAAGGTGAACCTTGACATTGCATGCTGGGCTCTTCAGACTTCAATTCTGTGGCTAAAATTTCCATACGTAAAGCTGCTGGTGCACTAATGGTGGATTCCACACTTGTTTCCGTCACAGGTAGTAACTCAGATTTGTCTTGATCACTCCAGTCCATTTTTTCACTACAATCTTTATTTTCTATTTCACTATCAACTTGTTTGGAAATTCCATCTGATTTGTTACTATTTTTTTTACTTTCTAAATCTTGATTAGATATACTAGACTCACATTTTTGATTATTGTCTAAAAATGACAGGAAATAGGTTCCCTTTTCTCTGTATCAATTCCAAAGGTCTCATTGCAATGTCTTGCTTGTAAAGGACTGGATGACTTAATACATTTGTCTTTATTATCAAGCTCTTTTTTCAAGTCACAAGAAACTTCTGTTCCAGTCTTTTCAACTGAAGACTCACTTTGGACACTGTTTTGGTCTATCTTTTTATTTTCAAATATATTAGTAGGCAGATCTGATTTTGACTTTTGTTTTTCCAGGAGTGGCTCAGAATTGTCAGAATTAATTTCCATATTGGACACCTCTTTATTTTCACTTTCATCTGTTGAAGACTCGCTTGTATTTGATGAATTTTTGAAAACATCTAAAGTTAGACCACTTGATAGATTGTCCATTTTATTGCTTTTATCACATTTGACCTCTGTTGAACTGGAGATCCTAAATGGCTCAAAGGAATGACCTTTCACCTCTAAACTTTGACTCCTGGCTCTAATTTCTGGAATAAGTATCTTAGCATCAGATGATATATCAGCTGGTTTGGGTATATTGGTACCAATAACTGAAATAGTCAGATGTACGTTGAAAGAACATTCCAATACATTTGCTCTCGCAATAACCCTAGCCAGATTTTTCATAATCACACAAAATAACCAGTTCCTACTAGCTAGCAGTTTGGAACATTAACAATTTTCTGATTCTACAGATTCAACAGTCCAAACCTAATATTGATTTGATATTGAAAATATACGAAAATAAAACTATTAGCTTTGTCGAATCAAATGCTCAAGAAGTGTCATTATTGTATTGTAATTATTGAAGCAAAAAAATACGAAAATAAAACGCTTAGCTTTGTCAGATCCATCCCTACAGCAGTGTCATTATTGTAGCATTAACAGAGCAACACACATTTATTATAACATGGACTTACTTGGTGTGAAAACTATACAACAGAATCTTGGTACAATCATATTTTTGTGAGGGATTCTGTTGTATAGTTACCAGTTAAGTCCACTGATGAATATAAACTCTTGTTGCTTAAGTTTAATACTTCAAGGATCATCAACTTGCACATATTCCAAAACTAACAAACCTGAATTGGCTGGTATCAGATGTGTTATTGAGTGTTTCCGGAATTTTCTTCGACGACTACCTATTATATTTTCTGGTGGTTGTTGTTCTGAAGTTCTGAGTTTTACATGCGGTGGTAAACAGGTTGTTGATTCCTCTTTTGTAACTGTAATAGAAATGTATTCTGTTTTTTAATCAAATTAGATCCTATGGATATTTCATACATACTGAATATAAAAGAAATTCCAAAATATGAGTATATTTTGATGTAAATTTTTCGAGATTGGGAAACTTTTATGATAGGACTGGCTTGTATTTTCGACAAACTGTTTATTTCTTTGGTTCTAATGCCTATCAATATGGCCAATGACTGTCCAATATAGCTATCAAAGTCTAGGAAAAGCCAGCATGTGTGACATCAATATCTTACCTAGTAGTGGTGTGGATTGCTTTTTAATACTACTCTCACTAAGATGTCTGGTTCTCGCAGCATTTTTCTTGCCTTTTGATAACTGTTCTAAAGAACAGGCTGGTAAGTCTGCTATATGAGCTTCCAAATCAAAATCCCTGAAAATGAGGAAGAAATTCATAATAAACAATGGTATTAGGTGTCTTGAAGAATAAAAAGATAGCTTGCCAGGCAAGGTAACATACGCCCACTGGCAGCATTGAATTTGAAAAATAAATAGAGCAATGACTCAAAAACATTCACTAAATGGATATTGAAGTCAAGGGCAAAAACTCAAAAACACCAAGTTTCATCAAAATCCATTGAAAATTGTAGCTTCTATTGAACCCACAATAAAAGGCCAATAACTAAAAAACTGTTCATCGCAAAATCTTCAAATTCGAACTTGACTGTGTGTCTTATCAATTCCAATGCTCACACCAAGTTTCATTTAAATCCATTGAAAATTGCAGCTTCTATTTTGTCTACAACAAATATAGAGGCAGGGGCAATAACTCCAAAACTGTTTATCGCAAAATCGTCCAAATCGAACTTGACCGCCATCTTATCAATTCCAATGCTCATACCAAGTTTCATTAAAATCCATAGATAATTGTAGCTTCTATAGTGTCTACAGAAAATGAATTTTTATGCAATTTTACTTAGTCAAGGGCAATTACTCATAAACTATTCATCAAAAAAACTTCAAATTTGAATTTCTGATAAAAACTGTAGCCTATATCGTGGATATAACCCAAATTTGACGCGTTTTTACGAAGTCAAGGGCAATAACTCAAAATCTGTTCATTCGATAATTTCCATTTTGGAACTTGACCGAGATATCATACATACATATATACATGTATACCAAGTTTCATTAAGATCGGATAAAAATTGTAGCCTCTATCATGGATACAACCCTAATTTGACGCAAGGCAATAACTCAAAATCCGTTCATGCAATGATTTCCATTTTTGAACTTGACAGAGATATCATCAATATATACATGTATACCAAGTTTCATTAAGATCGGATAAAAACTGTAGCCTCTATTGTGGATTCAACCCAAATTTGACGCGTTTTTACTAAGTCAAGTGCAATAACTCAAAAACCGTTCATGCAATAATTTCCATTTTCGAACTTGACCGAGATATCATCAATATATACATGTATACCAAGTTTCATTAAGATCGGATAAAAACTGTAGCTTCTATCGTGAATACAACCCAAATTTGACACGTTTTTACTAAGTCAAGGGCAATAACTCAAAATCCGTTCATTCAATAATTTCAATTTTCGAACTTGACCGAGATATCATCAATATATACATATATACCAAGTTTCATTAAGATCGGATAAAAACTATAGCCTCCATTGTGGATACAACCCAAATTTGACGCGTTTTTACTAAGTCAAGGGCAACAACTCAAAAACCTTTCATGCGAAAATTTCCATTTTCGAACTTGACCGAGATATCATCAATATATACATGTATACCAAGTTTCATTAAGATCGGATAAAAACTGTAGCCTCTATTGTGGATACAACCCAAATTTGACGTGTTTTTACTAAGTCAAGGGCAATAACTCAAAATCCATTCATTCGATAATTTCAATTTTCGAACTTGACCGTGATATCATCAATATATACATGTATACCAAGTTTCATTAAGATCGGATAAAAACTGTAGCCTCTATTGTGGATACAACCCAAATTTGACGCCTTTTTACTAAGTCAAGGGCAATAACTCAAAAACCGTTCATGCGAAAATTTCCATTTTCGAACTTGACCGAGATATCATCAATATATACATGTATACCAAGTTTCATTAAGATTGGATAAAAACTGTAGCCTCTATTGTGGATACAACCCAAATTTGACGCGTTTTTACTAAGTCAAGTGCAATAACTCAAAAACCGTTCATGCGATAATTTCCATTTTCGAACTTGACCGAGATATCATCAATATATACATGTATACCAAGTTTCATTAAGATCGGATAAAAACTGTAGCCTCTATCGTGGATACAACAAATGTGGACGGACCGACAGACCGACAGACCGACGGACCGACGGACCGACGGACAGGGACGACGGCAATATACGTCCACATTTCCATGTGGGCGTATAAAAAATATTAGTTAGAAACAGTCCTACATAGGTAACATCTAATGAACATATAAAGTATTATCAATTATAAATGTAGAAGTATTTCATAGTCTCGAAGAGAAGAGCCCCGTTTACATCAGGCTGCTATAAAGCGATCCCTTCTCGGTCCTGACTAGACCGCAATAAAATACAAATTTACCCAGTTTTTATCAACAATATAACAAATATAAAAATGTACGCTGTTGACTGCATTCTAATGGAACTCTTCATGAAAGGTAATTATAGACCCGGGATGAAAACTAAAATGGTTTGGTTGATGATCAAATTTCGCAGGAAAAGGTGAAGGTCAAGAAATACGTACATTGCGTTTTCACTACAACAATTTACTGAGTCTGGTCTGAGAACCCTTCCGAGACCACCTATTTGAGGTCAGAATTGAAATGCTTGACCGTTTACATTACACAAAATTCACCTGTTCTGTTCTGAAATTTTTGTCTGGAACTGCACACACAACTGCTCCTCCATTCCACTCATAAAGAAGGTAAAGATAGCTTGCCAGGCAAGGTAACATACGCTGGCAGCATTGAATTTGAATAATAAATTGAGCAATAACTAAAAAAATATTCACTGAATATTGAAGTCGAGGGCAAAGACTCAAAAACTATTCATGGAAAATTGTCAAATTCAAACTTGGCAACCATCTTATCTATTTCAATACTTATACAGAGTTTCATTTAATATATTAAAAAATTGTAGCTTCTTTTTACCCACAAAAATTTCTGACCTAATTTTACTAAGTCAGGGCAATAACTAAAAAATCATTGGTTAAAAAACTTCATCAAATTCAAACTTGACTGCCATCTTATCAATTCCTATGTTCACACCAAGTTTCATTAAAATCTATTGAAAATTCTTCTATTGTGTCCACAACAAATAAAGAGGCAGGGAAGGGAAGGGAAGGGAATGGAAGGGAAGGGAAGGGAAGGGAAGGGAAAGGAAGGGAAGGGAGGGTAGGGGAGGGGAGAGAAGGGAGGGAAGGGATGGGACAGACGGGACGGGACAGAAGGGAGGGCCGGACGGACAGAAGGACGTACCTAATATACATTCATATTGTTTTTACTATGTCAAGGACAGACGGTAAAGGGCAGACCGACAGATGGACAGGGGCAACAGTAGTATACATCACATCCATATTGCTTTTACTAAGTCAAGGGCAATAACTCAAAATCCGTTCATTCGATAATTTCCATACATGCATACCAAGTTTCATTAAGATTGGATAAAAACTTTAGCCTCTTTCGTGGATACAACCCAAATTTGACGCGTTTTTACTAAGTCAAGGGCAATAATTCAAAAACCGTTCATGCGATAACTTCCATTCTCGAACTTGACCGAGATATCATCAATATATACGTGTATACCAAGTTTCATTAAGATCGGATAAAACTGTAGCATCTATTGTGGATACAACCTAAATTTTACACGTTTTTACTAAGTCAAGGGCAATTACTTTAAAACCGTTCATGCTATAATTTCCATTGTCGAACTTGACCGAGATACCATCAATATATACATGTATACCAAGTTTCATTAAGATAGGATAAAAACTGTAGCCTGTATTGTGGATACAACAAATGTGGACGGACCGACGGACGGACGGACAGGGGCGATGACAATATACGTCCACATTTCCATGTGGGCGTATAAAAAAGCTAACCATTGAATTGACTTACCCTGTTTTATATTTTTTAAGATCTTCTCCATCTTCACCTTCTGAAATCATTCTTTTACGTGATGGTTTCTTTTCTGTCACTTCTTCTACTACAGTATAGTCATCATATTCTTCACTGTAAAGAAAAACCCAGATATTTTTATTTGACTAGAGCAGTGATTTTCAGGCAACAAATTCCACAGTTTTTTACAACCAAACTTTACTGTTAATGGACATCTATTGCTGAATTTGAAGTCATTTGTCATAGTATAATATGTAATATTAAAATCACATCAATCCGCATCAAAAAATGGATGGAAAAATAAAGTTAACTAGTAACTTGAATATTTGGCTTGTTTTCATTGTTTGTTATTTCCTTTGACTAACTGTTTCTATGTTGAGTCTTCATTAGTGGTATTTATTTCTGGGCAGTTTCAGGTCTATTTTATATTGAACACTTTTTCAATAGGTTAACAACAAAATCATTAAATTTGTTACTTTTAACCTAATTTCCCTAAACCCTTCTATTCTTATGTTTTATTTTCGATTAACTATATTTTACTGAAGGTTATGATTTACTATTTTTGAAGTTTTTACCCTTATTTTTGTTCAGTTGTGTTGAATTTTTATTTTCTTGTCTCTTCTTTTGGAAGTTTTAAGTTTATATATTTTGGGTTCCTGTGCCTCACAATTTCAGCAAGGGGTTTGGTATGCTTTTCCCTGTTTTTTTCATATCTCTTAGAATAATTTAAATAAGAAGATGACTAAAAAGTTTTCTGCCTTACTAGTAAATCCACCACAGAAAAAATGAAATGTCATATAAATTTAACTTACAGCTCTTCTTCAGGTAGAGTTTTAGCAGCTTTCCTGGCAGCAAGTCTCTCTTTAGATGGTTGAATAATACCTTCATTTATCAATGCTTGATATCTTTGTCCACGGTTCCTTCTACGCGATTTCCTCACTGGTACTGATTCATCATTTTCTTGAGATTCAGAGTCTGGATGGTGCCTATATCCTCCATCATTCTCAATGTCCTGGCAATCATCTACTTGTCCATCAGACATCCTTCTTTGATTTTGGATCTGTTGAGTCCTTTCATCAGCAGATGAATTTGGAGCCACCTGGTTCCCTGGAATAGTGGCATCTTGTCTCTGACCTTCACTCTGTGCTGTAAATAATTTATCTAATATATGATCCACAACCATTTTTCCACAATTGACAATGTCGTTATCATTTTGATCAGCATTGGAAGATTCTTTTCTGCTCTCTTCTGTTGTCTGCTTTTCTTCCTTAACAACAGGTTTGATGTCTTCTGCATATTTTCTTTCAACAGGAATTATGTCCCTTGGTGTTTTCATGAGCTCCACTAGTGTGTGTTTTACTTCTGTTGGTAATTTTTCCTGAATTGCAGGCTTCTCATCTCTGTCCGACTGTTTTGGGTCACTTTTAGGTGAATCCTGTTTCGAGCTTTTGATAGAGAGATCTATTGGTTCACTGTCAGAATATGGCTGTTGGAAGGAATAGTCTGGTACTGATGTTGGAGAAATAACTTGTTTGGGGTCTGGTGGTTTTTGATTTATCTTCTGGATCATTTTGTTCTGGTATTCAAATTCATCTGAGTCATGCTCCAACTCTGATGTACACATCTGAAAATGATAAATGTACTGGTATTAAGTGTTGCATATTATATTTCTCTGCCTCAATCTTACAACTTTCTGATATCGTAAGAATTAACTTTCAAAGGTTGCTTGACACAGAATTTCTCAATAAAATTGAGATTTAGTTTTTCATAAAAAAAAGTAAAACAGGATATATATATGTTAGATTTTATGAAAACTGTCCATGAAATTGTATAAATATATCAGAAATTAGTGAATCTAATGATTTGAAATAGTGCTTTGATTTGAAAATGGTGCCAATTTTTCGAACTACTAAAAGATCAGTTAATTAATATTTAAGAGTGTCAAACTGTACCTCTGCTAGTTCCAATAATGCTGATTTGCTAGTTCCAGGATGATCTTCTGTAGGTGAGGACAGAGTTTCAGAATTGTGTCTCTCACGTATCAAACCTTCTGATTTACCAGTCTGCTGTCCAGCCATCAATAACAAACTCAGTCCACCCATTTTTGATGGATCTAAAAATTGTATACAAATACTTTCAAATTTACATTTCTGTTACTACCCCCAAAGCACCATCACTGTTCATTCAAAATATCACCAAGGCAACACCAATATTGGTCAAAAATGGCAACCAAGCATAAAATTTGATACAAAAAGGTAAAATTAGAAATCTAACACCAACAAATTTATGACTTACCAGCTAATTTTCCTGGTACAATACTTCCATCTAAATTAATATCAACTTCATTTTTAATTACTCTGGCATTAGTTGGTCGAGTAGCCATCTTGGCTGGTGGCTGATGAATCTTATCTGGATTATGCCATTTATAATCTGGATTAGCTTTCATAAAGGCATCTTTATACTGTAAAGAGTCATAAATAATCATTGATAAAGATTAAAAAAATGTTTGTAACCTTTGTATGTATATCTTTTCGGCTTTGTGTTTCAAGCACTATTGCTCATAATATGGTCAGGGTTCTTTAAAATCGTTGAGATTCAACAAAACTAGAGACGTCGGATCAAAACAGAAACTGTAAAAAAGCTTATTAAAGTAGACCTTACTACAAATGATTGTGATAATTCTTAAGGAAGTTTTTTATAAATTGTCATTCACTAGGCCATTATGTGATCTTGGAAATTTATAACGGCATGCAATTTCAATAATTATTGGAAGTCAGCAAAATTTATCTGTCCCTACAATCAATGTTTCCTTATCAAAGTAAACATGCTGCTCACATTGATAAATAAATGAAATAAATGGAGTTTTATGTGCTACTTTTCTCCACCTAATAGGCTAATGAAGACAGGCAACGCCATGCAGTGTGTTATGAGGGAAATTTTGCCGAAATCTTTTCCGATTTCCAACTATTGAGGGATCTTTAACATGCACAGTCTGTAGCACATGTGGCTGCTCACATGGACAAGGCTTCAGTTTATTTGAGACATCAAAAAAGAAAGGACTAGTTTGGTTGAGCTATCACCCGTCTCGAAAAAATCATGTTGAAAATATCTTACCTGTTTAGCTAAAGTTGTATAAACAGATTTTTTCTCTTCAGCTAAATTAGCCCACAAATCACCTAATATTCTTGTCACGCTTCGATTATCTAAATCAGGGTTCTTTTCTCTCACCATACTTCTATGGCGTTTACAGAATATCAGGAAAGCGTTCATTGGACGTCGAACATCCTTCTTATCCCCATCTTGGCACTCCATGGTGCTAGATAGCACACACCTGAAATTCAAATTTCACTTTCGGTCACACTTAAAAATAAGTTCAAGGTTCTGTCTGTTTTTATGTCTCTTTGAAAAAATTTAACTTAAAAATAACCATTGAATGAAAATGAAATGAATGGAGTATGCTTCCTACTCTTCTGCACCTTATGGATTATTGCGCAAGTACTATTGAATGGGATCAGTCAGAAAAATATTACATAAATAGGGTACGGTATTCAAAATTTTCTATGGCATTCATTTTGATTGAAATATAATGCTTTAAGTGTCCTTCATACACACAAATCTTTAAGAAACCCCTTTTAGAATTCCTTTAAACTGTGAAATGGGGCAGCCAAATTTTTGAATATTTAAAAAAAATTATTCTATATAATATTATGATAAAAATCAATTTGGGCTTTGTACCATATTAAATTGTATACAGTTGCTCCAGTTAATTTATGAATGAAATTTCTGAATTCCAATATTCATATGTAGAACATAAGGAATAATGGTAAATATTATATGTAATAATCTGGAATAACAGTGATATAAGTTAAGACAACTGAATGTAACGTCCCATAACTCCTTGTTATTAACCGTCCTTCAATAACGGCTCGTGTTGGACTAAAAATAACCTAGATTCTGATGAAAGACACTATTAATGCTGAAATAATTATTATCTCAATGTCTAACTAATCATATATATTATTAATTCACGTAGACATTTTGGTTTCGATCACATTTTCATTGAATAAATGCCGATTTTCAAATTCTAACATTGACCCCACCATATTGTTGAAGAAAAGTAGAACAACACGTATGGGGCTCGAGGAAATGAGAATGAGGTGCGATGCTGACGGTGAAAACAACAAGTCAAATGACATTTTCCAACCTCGCCAGAACTCATAAATAAAACACAAAAACTGTACAATAATAACAGAAATTTGTTGTCTTCTATCAAAATAAGTCACCCTAATATACAATAACAGACCGTCAAAGTACCGTTATGGCACAAAACGCGAAAACATTTCACCTCATTATCTATGCAAAGTTGGTGAAATTTCATGGCTACCCAAGCCACCTAACCGATCGGCAAAGCTGAACACATGCTGAGGTGAATTGTTCAATGAAAACAAGTTTGATTTTTACTCACTTTATCATGATTGATAAATAAAAGACACTAACTTACCTTTGAGAACAGAATTAACCGTTAACTTCTCCGTTAAACATTGAATGAATAAATGAGTTTGTCAGCGAACGAACGGGCCATTCACGATACGGGCCTGGCTTCTTCTGAACTTGAGCAAATGTGGGTCAAGGCAATTTGGTTTGTCCACAAATCTACAAGAGTCTTACGTTATTTGATCTAACAGTTTATGGAAGTGAAGGATTTCATAATAAAAAGGTGGTCATTTTCTCTTAAATATAGGCCTATTTATATCAAATAACACAAGTATTGATGACCTGGTATTTTTTACTGAGTTCGAGGAATAATGGCATAATGTTATTATTTCCCTTTAATAGAGTAGTATGACGAATAGTAAACAATGTCATACAAAATGTTACACTGTACTTACTATGTAATCACTGCCGCTTTCTACGGGCATATTTTAGTTTGTCACAAAAAATGCAATATGCTAACCCGTAACCAGGTCTGCGGGAGGGTGGGTTCTACAGGAGATTCTCCCCCCCCCTCCTTCTGGAAAATTTTTGATTTATGTCGATTCAGGGGATTCGTTTGTTCTGCCCCCCCTCACATTAGTCGATGCCCCCTCTAAGTCTGCGGACAGGCTACGGGCCTGACCATATTTGCTGAATTAATAACTATTAGAGGCTGTAACAGATATGCTATGCATTATAGGTATCCACATTTATTTGCTAAACTAGATGTATCCGATGTATCCCCCTCTCTGTCTCTCTCCCTCGCTGGGTGTCGGTTACCCACTTTTTGGTTTCTCCACTGGATCATCTCTTATACGTTTCCAACATTTCTACCACATATTCGTAATATCAAATACACCAACTAAACAGGGGTATATCTAGATTTCTTTCTTTATGTCAGATCTTACTGTCATATTTCCATGGTCAAATACATCTAACCGTCATATTTCCTGGGTCTCCTCATTTCTTTCAGGAATACTTCTTTCCTCTTTTCAGTGCCGGATACATCGAAAAGTAATATTTGTCAGGTTTCACTCTTCTGAAATCAAATACATCTCCTTTCATATAGTCTTAGATTTTTTTGCGGCATATTTCACAGATTTTTTATTACTCTTTCAGATACATCTAATTGGCGTATTTGCCAGGTTTTCCATCTCTGTTTTAGCTAATTCGAAGTTTCAATTAAACGGTTTTGGCATGGCAGCACATATATGAAGATCCTGCAATTATATTCCGGCAACACATTCCCATGCGTTCGAAATTTTGTTCCACTCAATTTCCCAGTGAATTTTGCGATTAAATATTTACTCAAGTAGCAGTTAAATCTTTTAGCATATCAAGCCCTCTTAACCTGTATAGACATCTTTGGGAATTTATAAGCAAGAGTTTTGTTCCTTATAACAATTGACACGTACGTACGTCTGTTCGAGTTGTGCTAATAAAAACTCGAGTAAAAATCCCTAAAAATTTCCAATAGGCCCTACTGCTTAAGGTCTATGCTTCATAAAATATAGTTTGTAGGCAATATAATATATTTAATGTTGAGACTGAAAAAAAATGGAATGAAATGAAGAAAGTCTGCTAGAAATACGCGGAATCCCACGCAAATTCTTATGACTAATGCTACAAAACTTTTAAGCCAATGAAAATTGTTTTTGTTCATAGAATCTGGGGGATTCCTCGCTGTGCGATCAATTGACTTACTCCCTTATATTTTTAACATATAAAGTAATTGTAAAGGAATATATACATTAAAACACTAACATTTGAATTAAAAATTAAAAACTAATGTATTTTTAACAAATTTTCATTGTTCGGAAATTCATTATGTTGTGTTAAATGCACCGAATTGAATTATATATCAATATCTTCGACATGGGTCAAAATTATCAATGAAATCCAAGGAATGGCGACGGCCATCTTCCGTTGTGAACTCGTGAAATGACCGTCGAGCAATCGACCCTTCCTCGCCGGGTTGCGCAGGTAATATATTTATTTTCAACGTTTTAAAATATGCTTGAAAGCATTTTCAACCTAGAAATGGGCGCAAACTGGCTTCACCCCATTCTCATTGAGCAGGTGCGCGAAATATTCTGCGATGTAAACAAATGGAAAGTTGCCAGTTTGTACTTCGTTATTTATTTCGCCCTTTTTGCACCTATTATCAGTTTTATGACAACTAACTTTTTTTTGCTTATGTCAAGCAAATCCACACACATGATTTCCAATGCTTGCATCTGACATCACATATTTTTTTTGTGATTGAGTCTGGAATGGAGACTGTCCTTAATAAGAAAAAAGAAGACTCATAAGCTTTTAAAAAGGGAGGACCCCAATATCTTATATTCTTATATTTGGAACACTCTGTGGTTGCATTTGTCAACCCACTTTGAATTTCAGAGAGCTTGTCATAGATTATCTATTCATCTTGAACAAGAATTGTAATTGTCTTTAAATTTTTATTAAGTCTAAGTGCGGATGAGCTTTAAAGAATTATTTTGTTTTAGTCGCGTAATGATCAGAGTAATACTGGAACTACAGTAAATGAAAGTCCAGCAGATGTGAAACTTATTAAAGAAAGGACTGGTGTTAGTGACATTACTATAATTAATGAAGCTATAAGTGCCTGTTGTAATGAAGATGGTAGCTTTAAGTTAGAAGATGTAATTACAACTTTACAATCTGATGATACTGTTAGAAAAATCAGGGTAAATTATTTTAAACCTTCTCTCTTATTTACGTAATGATTTTTAATTTCATGCTATTAATCTTAATACAGCAATTTTGTAAACATTGTTGTCAGATAGTGTGTTCGTACATTCCTTTGAAGCCTGTGTTTTTCTACCTCAAGAGAGACACCTCATTCATTTGTCTAGCAGAAAGGGCATGCTTGGTCGACTCAGAGACATATGAACTTTGAGACAATTTTTTGCTGTTTCACTCAGAGACAAAATACAACTCAAGAGACAAAATTTTTCTGGTTGACTTGGTTAATAAAATACTGTTTCATTTCTTGCATAAGGATCTCTTAATCTTCCTGTGTATGTTAAATGATCTTTAGATTTATCCCATTATAATAATACTAAAGGTAATAGTATTTTCAAACACAATGGCCTATCTATTATTTTATAGAAGTTGATTAGTGAAATAATCATTAGATAAGGTGAATAAAAACAATAACATACTGTTAATTTGTCACACTTTTGATTGATTAAATTAATTAAGGCTTAAAATGCGTATAGAAAAAGCTTGTATACTGCAGGCTTAAGCAGATGATTCATTAAAAAATGAGACTGTCACTTACACATATTCATTGCGAGCTAATTTTTAAGAGAATTACAATTGCAATAATGGCTTTGAAAGGTAACTATATGATCAATCCTCACAATATTGTCATTCTCATTCATTGATTGTAGACATCTAAGTTTGTAAAAGATGTAGTTGATGCTGTACCTAGATATAGTGAATCTGATAATAGAATCGTAATTAAAACAACAGCTAGTAATACTACAACAACAGCTACTGTTAGTGTAGCATCTCAATCTCAATCTACAACATCTACTGGCTCCGGTAGGTCTTTATATTTTCATTATAAACTAATTCCTTCTTAGAAGTCCTGAAAAGTCCAAGATAATTATCTTTTATTGAATGGAATTAACTTACAAACTTATTTGACCAAAAACAACATTTAAGGTGATAATTATTTTTGTGCTTTTGTTGTATGTTACTTTCTGCTTTCTGATAGACAATAAGTTAAAAACTTTGTGATGTAAGTAAGCTATAAGATGTATACTGTATTTTACAGGTACCAGTAGTGGTGTAATAGATTTAACCAAAGATAATACTGGTGATAATGAAGATCTACAGAAAGCTATCGCTGCTAGTTTACACGAGACACCAGGTATATTGGGTGGTCAGGTTACTAGAGAGGAACAAGATATCAGCAGGTAGAGTCTTTTCTCTCTCAATTAGGCTCTCTAATGGGGCATGATCTTCATCTGTGAGGATCATAACACAATCAGTGAGCATTAGTATTATTATTAACTTAGTTGGTCACATCAAGCAAATGGCAGCTGCGGGTTCCAAACCTGATCGGCTTGTGAAAGTCTGACCTACACTAAGTCATCTTCACTCATAATTCAAGAAGGCCCAGCTGTACATGGGTACGGATAACCCAGGAAAAATCAATGCCAAGAGGTTTGGCTAAGGACCAGCTGGTAGAAAGGATCCTAAACTATGAACCTAAGTTATCCTTGTTCAATGTACCTGTAGTTGTTTCTTTCTTTCTGTTCACTACAATCTCCTATAATAGATCTTTTGTTTTCATATTAAAAAACAAAATCTAATTAATAATCTGTTGATTGGCTGATTTTATTTTATAAATAAATAATTGTATTTTAGGATATTGGAAGCCAGTTTAGCAGAAAGTAAAGCTGGAACTAAAAGAAAACGAGGAGATATTTGGTTTGTGGATCCATTAAATCCTCATGAACGTAAACGTGTTGAACATTGGCCAGTTGGGTTAAAAAATGTTGGTAATACATGTTGGTTTAGTGCTGTCATTCAATCCTTATTTCATATTCGACAATTCCGACAACTGGTGTTGAATTTTGATTTTAGTTTGGCTAACTCTGATGGTGATGGACCTTCAACAGTAAGTTTTCATTTCTCATAGGCAATTTGTATGTTACGTAACATATTGCATGGTATGATGGCAAATTTGTGTTTGGAATTATTTTTAGAAGAATTCTGGCGATATTTTCCCTTTTTTAATGCAAACAAAATATTTCTATGAAATAGTTTTATATAAACTTCACCCAAGTTTCAAAAGTCATACCGTTAAATTGATAACTGATGTCATACATAGGAACTGCTTTTTCATATTGACCTTGCTTAAGAGCGTGCACATGGCGAATGATGGTTATTTGATATATTTATCACAGGATAGTAGAAATATATCGTTTATGGAAGAACTACAATGTTTATTTGCATTGTTAGTTGGAACTAGTAAGAAATATGTTGATCCGTCCAAGCCTGTTGAAATATTAAAAGAAGCCTTTACTTCTCCTACTGGGGCCAACAATAGTCAACAGGTTGGTACCTCTCTTTTAACAATTAAATTTGACATTTCCTAATTTGATGACTTGATCACTACCTTGTTAAATAATTTTCTTATTTTTTTAAAATTTTTACATTTTTATCATGCCTGTTATTTATATTATGAAATTTTAAACCAGTAGGAGTCTCAAAGTTTCAAGGAGATTTGAAATAATTGTAATAAATTTTCATGATTTATAATATCTGGGTCTGGCAATTCAAAATTAAGTTCTGAGATTTTTGTCCGAATTGGAGGATTTGAATATTCGACCTGCCCTTTGAATACTTGACTGCTATAAAAAAGGACTTTTCCTATCATGCTTTCTTTAATTGAATTATTCTGTTTCTCAATAGGATGTGAGTGAATTTCAACATAAATTACTAGAATGGTTAGAAGATGCTTTTAAAGTTTACGAAAATAAACCTAAAGCAAGTACGTCTCAGGCAGAGTAAGTCAACTTTATCTAATCAACATTTTTTCATTTCTTTGGTATCTCATAAGTTTCAATTTTAGGTCCAAAAAATAAGGCTCCATTGTTACACTTTCTAAGGCAAGGAGGAAACATAAATTCAAATAAATACCTGAAATTTTACAGAACTTAGGTCAGAAAAACCTTAGGAATTGAAAGGCTGCTTGCTGTCTTACTGTAATTTGGTCAACATGCAGGTATTTTTTTAAAAAGAAAAGGAATCCCATTTCTAATTTTACATACCTAACAACAAAATCATTGTTATTGTATTTTAGGAAAGCGAACTGTGATAAAAATGTAAAAAGTCCTGTGGTTGACCTATTTTATGGTCAATTTAAGGCAGAAGGCATTCATGAAGGTAAGATTTCATTGGTTAAGAATCCTTTAAAAAGGAAAATGATAATCCAAGTTTTACTAATGAAACTACTGGTAAAACAGCTTTGTGGAATAAAAACCAAAAACAGTCCATCATTAAAATCATTGAAGGATGTTTGTTATCCTATTGAAACTACCCTGTTCTTGGTAATATACAAAGGCAAAAGAGATAGCCAAGCACATTTTTTAAGTAGGCAAATTCAAAGGGGAACCAAATACTTTTGGTTATTTTTGTAGACTTTTTTTTCAAAGTTTCATTGTTAGTAAATATAGTAAAGGGAGATAACTCAGTTATTTTTGTTTTTCAGGTAAAGGGTTCTCTAATCTGGAAACATTCGGACAGTTCCCTTTACAAGTATCTGGGTTTCGAGATATACATGAGAGTTTAGAAGCTGCAACATCTCCAGCTGAGATAGAAGCTGTTAGTAGTGATGTGACCCAGAAGTCAGGACAAGAGGTATGTTGAAGTTTTTCAAGTCTTTTTTGAAATAAATACTAGAATATAGTAAACAAACTGGTTGATCAAGAGGTGTGAGATGATTGTACAAACATTGCTTTCCATTGATTTGATCAAAAAATTAAACTTCAGATAAGATCCAATCAATAGTCTTATTGGTTGATATGTAATCATTTGTCCAATTATGAGGAAATATTTACTTGATTTACCAAAGCAGCATTTATCTGTTAAAAGATCAAAAGATGAATATCATAGATAATATCAGGATAATATTATATGTATTTTTTATAGTTATGGTTTACTCGTCTGCCTCCTGTTCTGACCTTTGAACTTTCACGATTTCAATTTAATCAACAAATTGGTCGACCAGAGAAAATCCACAATAAAATTCAATTTCCGGAAGTGATTTATATGGATAGGTATATGGAGCGAAATCAAAGTATAACTCGACAAAGAAGGGAAGATGGTAAAAAATTAAAAGAACAGTTACGATTTCTGAAAGCCAAATTGGACAAGTAAGTCAAGGGACGTGTTTGGAATATAGTATCTTAAGAATTTGGGAATTTACTTAATTTCTAAAAAGTGAATATAAGATATGTGAGATATTGTGCTGATTTTGAGAACAAGCAACTAATCTAAAGATTTTTAAAGAAATCAGTGCAATTTGATGTCTGTCTGTTCAAAATAAAACTGAAATGAAAAGTAAATTCAACCGTGGAGTTATATACAAATTTGCATAATCCTCATGTAAACACATATATTGAGCAATATTTTAACAACGCACATGTCTTGTCTTATTATTGTAAATTTACAATTTATCTATTGAATTGATTTGTAGGTTTTTACGTTATGGGTCAGGAAATAAAAGAGTTCCACTACAAGATGTTCTACAATACGCTCTGGAATTTGCTCAGAGTAAAAAACATGACCGAACTTCCTCTGCCTCTAATCAAGATATTGAAATGGAATCTCCCAAAATTAACACAAACAAGTAAGATTAGATGAATTCTGTACAAATAGCATAGTAAATATTTTGCTTGGACAATATTCTCAGGGATATTTAGGAGCGTTCAATGAAATTTATTGAATCAACAAGAAATTCAATAATTTAACAAGTTAGCACAGGGTCCATTGGGAAGGATGCAAATCTGTCACTGTAGTTATCTTGACACGAAAATAATTGCCAAACTATTGTTATTTTAGTAATGAAAGATTATCAGCAGATGTACCAGATTTACCTGACATTGCTATGACAACATACAGTCAATCTCCTGGACCGTCTGCTCGTGGTGTGGATGGAGTTACTCCTCCTTACCCGCGCCATGTAGCAGATTCCGAACTAGAAGTTTTAGAAGGTTGTTTGAGAAGATGGAGAACAGAAGTAGAATCTGATGTTAGAGGTTTGTTTCTCTTTAGATCTATAGACAAAACATTGCCACAGTTGCCAGATTTTTTTTCCATGACAAAAAATACAGTGTTGCCAAAGTTATGTTAAAATTTTGACATCATTACTACAGAATTGTGATGAGTTTGTATTGAATTGAAAATATGATCTTTCTTGCTTTTTTAGTCGACAAATTGTAAATAGGCATGAACAATTTGGAAAGATGGTAAAGGGCTTGTGCCAGAGTTAAGTCTCCTTTCAGGATTCTCACAAAATTTTCTTAAAATAATTTTCTTCCTTTAAATGGGTGGATTATTTCACAAAAGATATTGTGTTTATCTGTTGTAGAATTACAAGAAAATATTTCTAGTTTAGAAGAGAAAGTTAGTGGAATGTACAGTGATGAATCAATGAAAAAGGTATGGATTTCTTTAGCTAGCTAACTTGGCTTGTGCTTGTTTCTGTAAATAAACTTTTGCTAAAATCGATGAATGTTAAGAGATAATTGTATTCAACCATAGGATGATGAATTACTTTTTACTTATCAATGTAGTCATAATATAGTATTTACATTTCTACTATCATTACCTTCAATGAACCGTGTTTATTTTTCGATAAAGTGTAATTGGTCACATGATGATACGATGTAGTCAAAGCAGATCAGTGACGCCATGTAATTTAGTCGATTTCATATAAAACAGCAAATTTGTGTTTGCCGTTTGTATCAAAAATATATCAGAATTAAACATTGGTTTCATTAGCATTATTGGTGTGTAAACGCAATAGATCATGTGACAAACATACATAAATGACTTATTCAGTTTTTCACGTGATCTATTGCGTTTACACACCAATAATGTTATTAAGACCAACGTTTATATTTTAAGTGATACACAAACTGACAAACCCCTTTGTGCTGTCATATTTTGTGGTAAAGTGCCCTATAGCTTTTTTTCATTTTCAGTTTCCCTATCATTTACATGCTGTGTTAGTACACGAAGGTCAAGCAGCATCAGGTCATTACTGGGCGTATATTTATGATATTATACGTGAGAAATGGTTGAAGTTCAATGATATTACTGTCACTGAGTCATCATGGGAGGAGCTAGAGAAAGAAGGGGTGGGAGGATATCATAATGCCAGTGCTTATTGTTTGATGTATGTTGATCGATCGAAGTTACAGTTTAACACAGGTAAAATTTGGTTTTCTATCAAGTTTTTCCATGCCTATGGAAGCTGCATAGGCTCCTGAATGAAGTGAATGGTTTAGAAATCTGGGATTTAATCATCATCCATGCCATATTAATGTTATCTGGTCAACTATTCTTTAATATATTTTGTATATAATACGTATTGAAATTTAGTGTTAGTTCAATCTACATGTATGTCAATTATTATGATATGCTGCTCAGTTATATATAAAGTATCCTTCTTGCCACATACAGAGGCAAATGCATTGCTTTAAAAACAGTTTGTTCTGTAATAAGAAACAACATGGCCATCACTGTTTTTCTACTTATTGGTGAAGGATTCGCTGTTTTAATGATCCGATTGATAACCCAGTGATCAGATGGTTTTGTTTTAATTTTAGAAGAAACAGCCAAATTTTTAGACAGCATGGAATGTTTGCCTCAAGAATTATATAAAATGGTAGCAGAAGATAATAAATTATTTGTGAAAGAAATTCAAACTTGGAATGAGGAGCTAGCTAGAAAAACAGCAGAAGCTGAGGCTAAGACTGCTTCTGAGAAGAAAATAGCAAAAAGTGTGTTCATTTTATATTTAGAATCGTAAAGAATTAGATCCCAGCATAGGTTTTGAGAGTAAATCAGATTTTGCAATTAGCCTTTTCTCCTTTTACATGATTCAGATCATTAAGACAGAAACAGTGTCAGGTCAGGGCAATAACTAAGGTCATATTTTACAGAAAATGTTGTGTGAATCTGCTTGTAAATGATTTCCTGTCATTGAACGAAGGGCACTGAGGTGATTTTGAGACAAAGTATGAAAACAACATATTTTTGAAAAATAACAATTAGTCTTTCTCAAAGTAACCTCCACCACTCTCCACACAGCAATGCATTTTTGGGAAGTACTTAGTGAAGACTTCACGCCATGTGTCTGAAGGAATGTTTGAGATTTTCTTTTGGAGTGCCCCTTGTATGTTTTAAAGGAGTTTATCAAAAATAACACTTTTCTTCGTCCAGAAGTCATAAAGAAATGGTGGTTATTCTAAAACTGTTTTGCAAACCACAACTTATTTGTTGATGATTTTGTCTATTATATTTTAGGAATATTCAAGCTATTAATATTTGTGTTTCAGATCAAAGTACAGCATCCACCCAGACCAGTCAGACAACTTCTAGATTTTCTTTACCTATAGTACACGCTAATATCTCTGTAACAGATACTTTAAAAGCTGTTAAACAATATATTGATCAGTCAGATTCCTTGATACAGGTAAATCAGCTTTGTATTTTCTTTCCTCTTTTGTAGCCAGGGGGTTTTGTAAGACACTTGCTCGCTAATCTGAAGATCATGGTTATATCCCTGGACATATTTAATGCTAATACATGTGATATTGTAATGTCATTGATGTAGGTCAAAAGCTTCTAACCATTAGTATGGAGCAATACTTCAAGCCCCTTATTTCTACAGGCTGTGTATATAAGATTGAAAAAGAGTACTGTAAATCATGAAATTTTTGCGATCAATTTATTAATGCATTAAACGCGACCTAGCTGTGTGTCACATTAATTAAAATAACACAAAAATAACTTGATTTTTTGAAGGAGAGATGCGTCCCTTTGGGCGGCCATTTTGTAAGTATGGTATCGCGTAAATTGAATGAAACAGACCAATTAAGAATAACAATTGTTTTATTATCTCAGTTAACAATACAAGCAATAAAGCTAATAATTAGTTTATCATTTACAAGACAATGATAAAAAATAGCACAAGTTTTAGCACTACTCACGTCAACACGAGTTTAAAAAGTTCAATATTCAATATCATTACTGATTGTCTAATCAATAGCAATTACGGAATTTAATATACCTGCCTTTCTCCACCCATTCAGTATGCTTTCCTTGTTATGTTTTATATTATCAAATGCACTTAGAATCCATTTGGCGTGTAATGGTTTCATAACTGAAAGTTTCATGTTAACATATTCATCAGGTTTTCTCGCTATTTCATTTGCGTACCATGAAGAATTCATTCTTCAATGCTAATTTAAAGTCATAGTTGACTGACAAGTCCATCACAAGCAGACTACCGGAAGTAACTCAAATGACGCCATTTTGTTTTTAACGAGGCTTGCTTGCATTAATTTCTTTACGCAATATTAAAATTTAGTGAAATTCGCAATAATAAGTTGACGCAAATATTTCATGATTTACAGTAATCTAATGATGCTATCCATGCAATATTTCCCTCATTGCACAAGGCATTGCATTATGTCTTGTTACAGCCAAGTAACATAAAACACCATATTATCATTTGTTTCCAATATTCCCAAATGTACCTTGACATGCTGAAATCTCTTTTCTTGAATATGATAAGTTAATATGGAGATTTATAAATTTTTAAACCTATTTCAGGCAGTAAATCAAGAATTGAAAAGATTAGCAGAATTAAGTAAGAGAGTTCGTACTGTCCTACCTCAAGATGATTTAAGATTGCAACATATCTTAATATACATGGGACATAATTCAGCTGATGTTAAATTACAACAAATAGTAGAACTAGATCAGTTCTATTTTGTTAAAGAATTAGAAAGATCTGAGAGGTAAGATCTTTATATACACAATTATTATTTAATATTTAGATAGATCTGAGAGGTAAGATCTTTATATACACAATTATTATTTAATATTTAGATAGATCTGAGAGGTAAGATCTTTATATACAAAATTATTATTTAATATTTAGATAGATCTGAGAGGTAAGATCTTTATATACACAATTATTATTTAATATTTAGATAGATCTGAGAGGTAAGATCTTTATATACACAATTATTATTTAATATTTAGAAAGATCTGAGAGGTAAAATCTTTATATACACAATTATTATTTAATATTTAGATAGATCTGAGAGGTAAAATCTTTATATACACAATTATTATTTAATATTAAGATCGATCTGAGAGGTAAGATCTTTATATACACAATTATTATTTAATATTTAGAAAGATCTGAGAGGTAAAATCTTTATATACACAATTATTATTTAATATTAAGATCGATCTGAGAGGTAAAATCTTTATAAACACAATTATTATTTAATATTTAGATAGATCTGAGAGGTAAGATCTTTATATACATAATTATTATTTAATATTTAGAAAGATCTGAGAGGTAAGATCTTTATATACACAATTATTATTTTATCTTTAGAAAAATTTGAGAAGTAAGATCTTTATATATATATAAGATTTTTTTTATTGTAGGGGTAAAGAAATGAAGAAATTTGCTTGTGAATATGCACAAAAATTAAAGAATGAGTATGGCCCAGATGTTTTTAAACGTTTAGAGGTATGACTTCTTACTTCTTTTCTGTATTGTTTTACACTCACATGTATAAAGTGCAATGGAATAGAAGACACACAAGCCATTTTACATAGATTCTACTCATTCAAATTCACTTTATCCAAATAATGTAGGTTAAACAATAAAAAAAACTCAAAAAACTAAACAAAATAGAACTTCCTCAGAGTGATGAAATTTAGTAGTTGTTTAGCAACATGCAATCATAGGACTAAAGAGTATGGAACGCTGACTGATGACGTCATTGAAATATGTTATGGCACTACCTCGTTATCAAATTTGTGCATCGATTACTTCCGTTCTGCTACAATCGGTGGCAATAACTGTGCCTTGTTGAATGCAATGAAATAGAAAAAGAAATAAAGAATTGTTGTTTTGTCGATTACCTAAAAAAGATCCAAGATAGAGAAATCAACTCTTAAAGCTTATTGGAGCGACAAGAGCTGATGTCCCAGGCACATCTAATGCCAATTGAGCGGGTTTGTTGAACTATTCGTTTCTATTTTATGTGTATTTTTTAAATTTGACCCTTGACTCTTCCTTTATATATTGCAAAGAATGAAATATTGGCATTGCGATGCATTTTCATTTTAAATGAAGTAAAATGATTAATAATAAATGTTTTTTATTTTTTTGGTAAAATTAATTCTGTGAAGACTTTCTTTTGCCCGGTAGTTTATATAAAAGAAATTGTCCCATAAATTAGACACAAACTATTTTACAAATTTAGACCGTTTATAAAACTCATTTACAATATTTCTGTATGTTTACAGTTTATAAAACTCATTTACAATATTTCTGTATGTTTACAGTTAATAAAACTCATTTACAATATTTCTGTATGTTTACAGTTTATAAAACACATTTACAATATTTCTGTATGTTTACAGTTTATAAACACATTTACAATATTTCTGTATGTTTACAGTTTATAAACACATTTACAATATTTCTGTATGTTTACAGTTTATAAAACTCATTTACAATATTTCTGTATGTTTACAGTTTATAAAACTCATTTACAATATTTCTGTATGATTACAGTTAATAAAACTCATTTACAATATTTCTGTATGTTTACAGTTTATAAAACACATTTACAATATTTCTGTATGTTTACAGTTTATAAAACTCGTTTACAATATTTCTGTATGTTTACAGGACTGGCACAGTAAATATCAGTTATATAGAGAAGTTGTATATTTATTTATTAAAGGCTTAGAGGCATACAATAAAGAAAGGTTGGTATTAACTGTTCAGAGAAGCCATCTTGGATAGATTTAAAAGGTTTATGGTTTAAACCCAGCATACACCTAATGTGTTACAGACTGTGCATATGTATATGATAGTTTAAAATAAAAAATATACAACTAGGCTTATGCTGTTGTCCTGGGAAAGTTTTTCTCATGGCCTAGTTTCTCTAAGATAGATTAAAAGTTATGGAGTGTTTTTATGCATTATAGCATATATTTAATGAGATATGTACTTGTTTTACAACATGGGATATCTTCAATATTTTATATCTTATATATCAGGTATGCAGAATCATTGCCATATCTAGATAAAGCCTGGCATTGTAATATAGATTGTACAGTTAATGGTAAACATGAAGGTTTAGGTGTAAATAAAAATATATTGGCATATTTTAGACGCACTTGTTTACAGGTATTTTCCTTCTCTTTTCTCTGTTTTGTCTTTTTTTTTTTTGGTCAGCAGTTATAGGAAAATTTAGTTAAATAAGACTCTTTCAAACGAAGTGGTTAGAATGGGACAAAAAAAATAAGAGGCTGCTCAAAATCCATCCGCAGTTTAAATTCAAGGTTGCATAATTTCACTCCAGTGTATTGCCCCTCCCTTTTCGCCCAAATAAGAACATCAAACATTATTTTATTTGTTTCATTTTTCAAAATACCTAAGTAGAGCTCTTCTTGTGTTACTGACACATGTTTTGGACACTGCTAGTTTTTTTATTTACTAATAAAATGTGTTTTCAATACAGTGAAACCTCTCTAAACCGGCAGGCTGTCGGACCTGTGGTAAAGACCAGTTTGGAGGGGTTGCAGGTTTACCTATAGAAGTGGTAATACATAAAAGCATAATTAATTGGATTAGTGATTAATTAGCATGTGTCGTATTGATCTGTCCTGCCGTCAACGGATTAACTTCAATAAATACCAATTCAGATGCCGGTTTTTAAAGACCAATTAACTATAGATTAACTACTTAGGGACTTGATTTTGATGCCGGATTGTGGTTTAGAGGGACACTGGTTTATCTCCTATGTATTATAAAGTGATTCTGCCGGGACTTTTTAAATATGCCAGTTTATAGAGAATGCGTTTTAAAGAGGTTTCACTGTACTAGACATTGTGGGATAAAATGTTCAAATCACAATTTCATTAAGATGCCCAAAAAAGTGGTCATGAAAACAATATTTTATTCATTATTCTATACATCTAATTTTCACATTATATAAATAATTTTTACAGTGTTTAAATACAAGTGCTGCTGAATTATTTGAAAGTGAAGAAGATGCATCAGAAGCATTGACTTTAATGAATAGTTTAATATTACCTACGTTACCATTACTACCTACATCAGGGTTAGAACTTGATGTTATAGCTGGTGAAGAGATGAGAGAAAAATGGTGTGCTTTCTTAGGTGAACAACTTTCAGGTAGGCTCTAATTTAACATTTTTTATTGTGATTTTTGAATATTAATTTGCATAGTCGCAAGGTGGAAGATGTAGATTAACTAGTGATTTTTTTGAAACAGAAAGATGGTTGTCTTAGCTATAAAACACCTACAGAAAGTGAAATTTGGTTTTTATATCTCCATTTTTATTTGGCATTCTGATCTTAAATCTCTGAGTGTACAAAGTTTATTCCATTCCTCCATGAACTAAAATTTTCCATATCTAAAAGCCTTACTTGTGCTGTCCACTGGAAGAAACTGTTTAAGATATGTAATGGCATATTTATTTTTTTTTTTTTAGAATCAAAAATTGATAAATTACAAGATTTTTTATCGAAATTATTTGAGCCTCCATCAGAAAGTAAACGACTGAACTCACAGCAACATATACGTACAAACGATATGAGTGATTTGTATTTATGTTACAAAGAAATAATGGACACTATGTGCAAATCAGGCCAAATTCAAAAAGCTTTAGCATGCTTATGAATTGGCTTTTAAGTTGTTTTAAATCGCTTTTGGTGTAAATGGTTAAAATTCTGAATCCAGTCTAAAAATTAACCAAAACTAAAACTAAATTTTGTTTCAAATATACATCTTGATATTTGGCATGTTTTTCTACTAGAGACTCCACTTATAAACTATGATCTGACTAAAATCCTTATGTTTCTGGGTCATTAAATATTCAACCAACCAATCTTAGGATTATATTTTCTATATTGGAGAGATTGTTTGATAATAATTGTTAAGCATTGCATTACCTGCTCATTCAATTGTGGTTTTGCTTGGTTTGCATAAAATCTTCTGATGTTAAAAATTCAGATAAAAATTCCACAGAACATAATTTAAAGAAAGATCTGGTTAGATCAAAGGTAGTAACCTATTAAAACATGAAACAAAACATCCAGAACTGTAGTTTAGTTTAAGCAGATTGTTGTGTATCCTATGGAGAGAATAATCTATCAAGTAGACATTTTTAACAAAAAGAGTGTTGTGTGGTGATTGAATGCAATTATTGTGGCTTGGATCTGCTTATGTTGCTGGTATATATCTTGTTTTTTAAAACTTGCCTTTTAATGCCGAAATTTGTGAAGTGCTTCTTTGATTGTCCTGGAGTACCAACTGTACATTTATAGTCTTGTACTGATAATTCATGAACTTAATTTCACATCAGCAAAGTGCTTTTTAGAATACAAATCTGGGAGCATGTTCTTCTACAAAATCAACACTAAATGTAACTTAGCAGTGCCTGATATGGAATTTTAAAAGGTTTTCATCTTCTTTGCTTAGTGCTTTGTCTTCCGTTTTCACTAACAGCATTTTGTTTTAACCCTGGTTTTTTATATAGATGTTGCTTGTGGAAAATCAGATATTGTGAAGTTTTTGTAAGCATCTGTAGATTTTAACATTCAAGTAGTAAGAATCTCTTTACATACTCTTATACTATATTGTCAGCTGGTTAGGCTATTGCTGATTTTGGTTTTTATAAATATTTTATGATAATTGAAATGCTCCATTTTGGAATTAAAAAATAGCAGTTCTATAGTCACACCAGCCTGCTTATCATTGGAGGTTTTGTAACCAACACCTTTACAAAATGCCTTAAAAGATTGGTAACATACTTCCGTAAAACTAACCTGACAAGATTAATATTAGATTTATAGTAAATAGCTTTTACAATTACATGCAACCCATGTGTTACTATTACAAACTATGTATTTTTTTTTTATTAAGTTGGCATATCCCTATTTATTGTTAATGATGTTTTGTTAGTGTATAATATGTACATTTTAAATTATTGTTATGTATAATAGATTCAAATAAAGTATACTCCATCTTTGTAAGAAACAATTATGGAAATTCTTTGTATTATATTATTAAAGATAATCATTAAAGATTCTTTATATCTTTAGTATTTTCTTTCTACATGACATTTTGAATGTCATCTCAGTTAGATGGAGAAATTGACATTATTATAGGAAATGTCGATAAATTGGTTTAAATTTTTTTGTTACATAATCAAAGGTCACCTCTGCATTTTTTTTTTATCTTTTTTAATGACATACCATCTTGGATGTAAATTGCAAATATTGCATATATATGAATTTTTAAATGACTTTGAATAGAAATGGGGGTCAAACTACTTTCTGGGTACACAATTGCCACGCCCATGACATTATATATCCTGATCAGTCCAACAGAAGCAAAGTAAAGAATATCATATAATTAAAATCCTTTAATATTTACTATGAAATAATTAAAACACATAACACAATTTGTGTTAATTTCAATAAATTAAAGTAAATTACACTTTAATATAGCTGTTTCGACTTTGTGATGTCTAGAGATGTGTGGGTAAATGAAAAGCATATTAGGTCATCTTTTCTTTTAGGGACCATTGGAACGTAAGTGGTGAAGGATGTTACTTTGGCTTAGACATGGCCAATGCACTACAGCATGAACATTCAAGACTCCTCAAAAGTTGAGAATTTGCATACACATTTTCATATCATTTAAACCTAATTAAAATTCATGTAAAATAATGAAAAAATATAAATTATCAATGTTGATAAGCAAAACAATTATTCGACAGCTGATTCAGATTTTGTTGATCAGATCAACTTAATACCTTTTTATAAATTCAAAACAAAGGCATTTGCTCAATTGCTGTGACAACTAGTCTCATATATATATTATATAAACTATTCTACACAGCAACAGAAACAAATGCCTGTTTTTCAACAATTTATGTTTTGTTTTGCAACAGATGGAATGTACAAGAATACTTTACATTTGATAATATATTATATACAAAAATTTACAAAATATAATATATTCTCTTAAAGCACCAATCTGAAACCCCTTAAAAGCAATGATTTATCAATGTGCTCAATATTAAACAAGAGACATAGCTGATGAGCAAGTATTTATTTATTGAGAGAATATGATTTGTTTGAATCTGTAAAAACTATTTTAAGGAAAATAATGGTAGATTTATGATACTTGAAAAGAATCCCAGCAAAGGGAATTTTTAATTTGAAGGACTATATTTTATATATATATATATTACTCTTGCATTTTCAAACATGAGCATCAACTTAAGATAACACATTACATTCTCAAAATATAATGTATGCTACATCTTCGGACAACACATTCTTCATCAAAAGATAACACATGTTCAACTTATTATCAGATAAACTTTAGATAAAATTGGAAGTCGTTACATCTCACCTCGAAAAAAAAATATCTTGGATTGTATGTAAAGGGGAGTACCCTGTGAAACTTCTCACTGTCAAATATTAATCTGTGTATCTATAATAATCTATGTTTAATAGTTATGTAAAGGCCTTATGAGGCATATTTTTGGGTGCCTCCATGTTAATAATAATAATAATAATAAACTTTTATTTTACATGGGTCAAAATTAAGCCCAATACACAAGGACATGGTCCTGTCTCACATTCTCAACAACTGAATAAATCAAAATTTATAGTACATTGGTAATTTCTCTTAAAGACTTTATCAACAAGTATTATTGGATACCGGTACCCAAATTTTCAGTATAGGGATAATCTTGAAGAAAATATAATAGTGTAAATTTCTAATATTAGGTATTTGTAAAGAGATTATGCCTTTTTGTGCAGTTCTAGTACTTAGTACATACAGGTTAATAAATAATAGCGAATCATACCATTCAAGCACATATAAATTCTGAATAAGCAATAACACAAAAAGACACATATGGTAACACCTGGTGGCAGTTAAAATATTTATCCATTTCTACCAACAAGTCAAGAGACTATTGATCTTCTTTCTTTCTAGGTTAAATTGGTACATTTATGTATAAGAAACTTTGTTTTAAAGTTTATCTATTAAATGTATTACTTATTTGGTTCCATGATGAGGGTAGTTCAAAATCTACAAAAGACAATGTGATGAAAGACATGACTTAACTTAAAATACAACAGAATCCTATTTACGACCCTAATAATATATAATTGCATCAACATTCGATTTATCTGAAAATCACATTTTAATGTCTACCATGACCTCCATTATCCAAGATTTCTATTCATGATAGATGAATTGATTAGTTGAAATATTTGGAGATTTAAGATATAAATAAAGAGATATATACTGGCTCTGGTTTAGAAAATTATATCAAAAGTAATATTTAACTGAACAAACAACATTAAAACAAAGTTACTTGATTAGTTTTTATAGTTCTCTTGCCAGACTATTTGAAAAAACTGTTTAGAAAATGGACCTAATATTGAGCTAATGTTGGAGTTCATACATAATTAACATTATAAAGTTTTGACTTTATTCACTCTAAAATATCTGAATTTCATCCTAAACATATCCAAATGGTCAGTGGCTCAACAACCCCCAGAAAGGAAATGTACAAAACATACAATACTAATGAAGCAACAATTTATGAATGCATGAAAAAGCATGAACTATTATAGACCGAAAATCTTTATGCCAGAAATACATGAAAGGAACCATGGAAATAAAAGAAACATTTAGAGTTGAATTTGATTTTTTTGTGAATAATTTTCATCAAAAGATAACAAATGCCTCTTCAAAAGATAACAAATGCCTCTTCAAAAGATAACAAATGCTTCTTCAAAAGATAACAAATGCTATATATGCTGCATCTTGAGACAACAAATTCTTCATAGATTCTCAATAGAATTGACTACAGATTGAAAGTCCAGAAAACAAACAATATATTGACTTCTCATTAAAGTCTCAGAATGAAAATGAAATGAATTGAGCTGTTTTTGCCTATACCTTATAAATGAAATGAATGGCGTTCTATGTCCTGCACCTTATGGGCTAACGAAGATGGGTAACACCATGCAGTGTGCACTGAGGGAATTTTGCCAGAACAGCCGCATTAGCCTTTTTGCAATTTTAGATGTCGAGGGATCTTTAACGCACACAGCCTGTAGCACACAGGCCTCTGTTTATTGTCCCATCCAAAAAACTTGACGCTTTTTCATGTCAGTCCCTCCAACCTGCGTCGCCGACAAGGGGAAACTGGGCTGAAAAATCCCAATGTGTATCTCGACCTTTGCTGTGATTGAACCAGGGACCTTTAGGTTAGTGAGCAAGAGTCTAACTCACTGGCTCCCAAAGTCAAAGAATGAAGGAAAAATTCTAATAAAATAGCCTGGGGGAAGGGCCCAAATGGTGAGATTATTCAATTTTATTTACAATTATGTAGTACCCGAATGGAGAACCTGAGTAGCCTCAGTGAAATATTATATCAGACCATATAAATAAAGTTTATATAGTATATCCTTATACCTTGTGCTTGTTTACTTTGTTACTACCATCAAAACGATAACACCTAATAACTGTAACTGTAACTAATTTTTTGTGGTGTATATTGTAAAATTAGCTTTCAAAAGTAGTAGGTACATTTAAGATTAGGTTTTGAAAGTGGAAGCTACATTTCTATAAAAATTTGCTCTTTATAGTGGAAACCACATTTCATTATAACATTTGGTTTTGCTAATGGGAACTACATTTTTTATTTACATTAGGTTTTGATAGTGGGAGTTACATTTCATTATATTTGGTTTTGCAAATGGGAACCACATTTTTTATTTACATTAGGTTTTGATTGTGGGAGCCACATTTCATTTATATTAGGTTATGATTGTGGGAACCATATTTCATTTACATTAGGTTTTTACAGTGGGAACCCCATTTCATTTATATTAGGTTTTGACAGTGGGAACCCCATTTCTTTTATATTAGGTTTTGATAGTGGAAGCCACATTTCATATAAGGTATTAGGTTTTGATATTGGAAACCACATTTCATTTATATTTCGACTTTGGCGAAAACGTATTGTAATCGTTCGGATTATTTTATTTTATTTTTTTTTTTTTTGTAATTCTTGGATGAGTTTGCAGACAAACTGGTAAAAGGTGCAGAAATTCTAAATCTACAGTTGATCTTAGAATGATTTCTATTATCAAATAAAACAAAACCGGAAGTTCTATCTCTGACAGGAAGTGAGAACCGGAAGTTCAGGTTTTTTTGCTTTAGCAAGTTTATTTTCAGATTTGAAAACTTCAATGTATTTGTCAACTAACAATTATAGGTTTTATGCAATTAGGCTAAATATTTTACCCACGATTTGCAATTCAATATTCAAGGGTCATCGGCAAAAATTTCAGACCGTGATTTCTCCTATAATATAAATGGTAAAATTTTGAAACTTTACCAGTTGATAGGCGATATGTTTATAATTTTTGAAAAAATGTGAAAATAAAAATTCCACTTCCGGTTTAGCCTCAAATGACGTAATTACGTAACTTCCGGTCTATAACTGCTAGGTGAAAAGTGAAAACTGTTTTATAAATAACTTGTCAATAGTAATTGATTTGACCTAAATAATTAGGTCAAGCTGCCATATCGGCCGCCATTTTGAATTTTCGTTACAATTCTTAAATCCGAAATTCAGACACTACTGATAAACCGATTTTGATGAAATTTAGCACATAGATACAATGGATCATTATCTACCTTTTCTTGGAGACCGATTTTCAAATTTCGTATTTTCTTTCGAATTATTTAAATTTCGATTTTTTCAAAATTAGGTCACTTTAACGGGTACGGAAGGTGTGACCCACTTAATCTATGACCTTGAAAATTAGGTCAAATAATATTCAATATATTGTCTACGAGTAGATATTTTTTAATTTGGCTTACTTAAAAAATTCATAGAGTTAAGTGTACTTAAAGACAGCAAAAATTGATAATTTTCATATTTTCGCCATCATTAACCGTTACGGAAGGTGTGACCTAATTATTTTATGACTTTGAAAACTAGGTCAAATGATATTCAATATATTGTCTAGATGTAGGTAATTGCAAATTTAGCCTACATAATATTTTAAGGCTCTCGAAATACGTTCATAATTGTAAGCAATTCTAGTTTATATTTGGTTTTGATAGTTGAAGCCACATTTCATATAAGATTTTAGGTTTTGATACTGGAACCACATTTCAATTTTTTTTTAACCTTAAGTTTTGATAGTGGAAGCTTAATAATATCTAGTGCCAATTGCTTTAATATAAAGAAATTTTAAGAAACCTCTAAAAGAGGTTTGTCTTATCATTTCTTTAGTGAACTCATTCAGACAAATAGTCCTTTGGAAATCTTTTACAAACACTAACAATATATTCAGGCAACAATTGAAGTACAACAATACAAGTGTGGAAAATAATCTAAACTTTAAAAGCAACTTAATCAACAATCAAACAGTGCTCAATATGGGAGATTCTTGAATGTCTTTTTTAACAATGTGAAAGCCACCCTGCCGTGAGCAAACAGCCCACATGACTGCTATGGTCTCTATAATGGTAAAAACAGGAATCATTATGACTACAACTATGACTAAAACTATCAGTAGTAGGGAATGTCTTTTGGATGAGAATGATTTGACAGCTCCAAATGCGAAGAGGAATGACATGAAGCCAGCAATAAAAAGTAAAATATAATTGATGATGGGTGACACGGTAAAGTTAAACACTGGAACAAGGATTAAATTGAGAGTAGATAAAGGCATCACGTACCAGGACACAATGATATTAAATATCCCAATTTTATATTTTAAAGACATTTCACTATGTAAAAGAGCCATGATGATTCCTTGAACCCATCGTTTACGTTGTTTAATAAAATCAGAAACGGTAAAAGTACTTTTTTCCCACATTTCTCCTTCGATCCATCCAAATTTATATCCTTTGTTCCAAGCTTGAAGGGCGAAGAAGCAATCTTCTGCAATGCTGCCGTCTTCTCCAAAATCGTAAGTTATCTCCCTTTCTGCTTTCACATTTGATATGACAAAGGATCCTTTCCAACTAAATATAGGACGATGTAAGGCACCTAGGGTGAAACGAATAATCCCATAGTCCATACCAACTCGTATAGAATCAGCTAGTGTTGTGAACCAATTAACAATTTCTTCGTTGGCATAGGTGATTACCCCTTGACCGAAGCTATAGCTTCCGTCATTGATAAAATTTATAATGCCTATTAAACTGTTTTCAGTTATCAAAGTTTCTTCATCTAGATGAATTATCCAATCATTTTCACTCAAAATATTTACCTCCTCCTCCAAACAATACTGAAGAGCTCGTGCTTTATATAATGTGCCATTCTTAGTCTTATATTTTTCTGGTATGACAATTTCTCGCACCTGTCCAGAACTTTGAATTCCGATGGGTGAATCAGTGGCTATTTCAAACACAAAATTAGTTAATCCTAATTTCGTACATTTTTCAATATTTCGCTCCACGTTCCGTTTCACAAGTGAAGGAAACATTCCTCGAGTGACGACACGAAAACACAAAAATGGACCGAATAATACAGATGCTTTAAGATTGGGTTTGGGCGGATGGGTGTTAAAAAAGACAATACCTAAGAAATTAAATAATGCGAGAGGCAATGTTATCACAGGCAGCAGACGTATAAAAATTAAAACATAAGCCATGAAAATTCCATACTCCTTCCATGGATCAATTATCTTTCGCGGCTTATTGTCTAATCTTATACTTCCACTTAAAATTCCAAAGAGCACGAAAAAAAAGCACAGTACCAGCAAGGTAAGGATGTGTCGAATATAATGATACATTTTGAATATTTCAAACTGGATTCAAAAATTTCACAATGAAAGTTTCAGATCTATGTTGAATGGTGTGAATGAATGCTAACAACAAATTCTGAAAGTCTGGTGTTTTTTTATGCCATGACAAATAGTAAGGAAGCACCATCAATATTTATGGTTCATCTTGTTAACTTCTGCTCACCTGAAAAGACAGATAAAGATTGTAATAATTAACAGGATTCCAGGATATACTTTCTCTTTCAATGTTATATAATAAACGTACAACTATCTTATATTTATTCAGCTATGTGATCAATAAAGTCTAAATTCCTGAATGGGTGATAGAATTGTTAATTCAATCACTGGCCATTTTTAAACTATGTGCAATGATAAGTTTGAAAGTCTGAATATCAAAGGCATTTTATCCTCAGCCACTCTGTAGACACACTACTGTCTCTAAATCCAAAATATTCATAAATGGTGTTTCCACCTTTAAGCTAGCTTTTCTGTGTTTCCACTTGTTAAATTGCCGAAACCGTAACAGTTCGGGAACCGAAACCCTCCTTTTTGTGTTCCGCAATTTATCAGGACCAAATGAAAGCCAGCTTTGAAGCCAGCTTTTTAAACAAGTGGAAATGCAAAAAGCCAGCTTTTTCTCATTCGGCATTACGGTCTCACGCGCAACAACTTTAGTCTTGTACATCGCCAACTGTCAAAAATGTGCCACTTTTTTTTTATCGAGACGAAAGTGGTTCGGGAACCAGATAAACTAAGTGGAAACACAGTGTGTTCTGCAATAAAGCTAGCTTTAATGCTTCACAATTTTAAGTGGAAACGCGGTTATAATCTTCATTCATTACCCAACTTGTCTATATGCTATCCTCCACTTAAGGAAGTGGGAATAACACAATTCATGAAATGGCAGACCACAGATTGAATTGATTCTATAATCAATTTGAAACTGAGCCTACCATAAGAATAGTATTTTTAGCACAACATATTCATATTGATAAATATAATAATTCTTATTATGATTATTGATATCTATATACCTGGTATATGCACAAGTAAATTTCACCAGCCACACACAATTGAAGTAAATTTATAGATTTTCTTCTTGTCTTTTAAGTGCATGTCCATTATTTTGTCGGTCGAAATTTATTTTTTGCTTGAATATATAAAAATTTCGAACCAAAATCTAGTGAAATTCGTTAATGAATATTCCTGAAAGTTCTAACCAATAAAAATCAAACCGTAAATCTTTAAATTCGATAACATTTCGATACATAACATTCTGTAAGTTTTCTACTTTCATTTCAATAAAATTGATTGAGCTATTATAAAGCCTAACACAAAACCAGTTTTGATCCAGTGGACCAGAACAATTCATTATGTGTATCAGGAACAAAAATAAAATAAATTTGCACCACTTAGTCAGTCAGCCATTTGTGTTTTATGCAGAAATTCCACTTAAGTTAAGATTTTTGCAACTCCACTATCCCAAAAACTGCTAAGGGTCTTTCAAGAAAGGACATAATCATATAGTTTTAGTAAAATTGAAAGAACAGCCCACATCTGAATAATTTAAATCAATGATATTAAGTGTTCCTGCTTCTTATTAAGTACCCAGTTGTAAATATTAACCTCTACAAGAAGGCCGAGGGTTAAGTTTATTATCTAACTGAGGGCAAGAGGGTAATATTTTACATATACATTGACATCACATTTCAACTATTAATAATTTAATCATCCCTATATTTCACATGAACTCTCCCATATCATCCATTGTTTGTTTGGTTGGTTAAGAGATGCTCGCCTATAGAAGCACTGGACTAGGTCACAAGATGTAATGAATTATGAAAAAGCTATGATAAAAAAAATGCAAAGCATACTTCGATCTAATCTACCATGTACAAGAATATTACTCAGATTTTTATTCCTTTTGAAAGCAGTCACCAAACGTTTGGTATAGATATAAGGGAATTCATCCTGGAGTTCTTTATAAAAGCGTTTCACAATCACAGATGTATTTTTGGCTGTAGAATTGTAGATGGTATAATCTGATTGTCATGCTGGATATTTAGATCGTGAGGTATAACTGTTTGTAATTGGTATATCCAGAAACTCTCCCTATGTAGTTGTTTCCTTTTAGGGTTTTACTCACTGAATACTATTTTGTGCCTGTTGATTAATACCAGGTGATTAAGTTCAAACAACGAACATGCTCTCAAAAACAAATGACTCGGATAAAAATTAATTGTTATAAGCCAAACAATAGAAAAAACTATTCTTCCATATCCCAATAACTAAAATATTGTTGCAACACCACTTTCCAATTGACATTAAATCATCTAACTATACTTCCATATAGACAAAGAATTGTGTCCAGCCAAAAAGCGGAATTGTTGCATTCTATACTTGAAACCGATATTGAAAAAAACATGGACATTTATTCTGATATATTGGATGCAGAAGAAAATGTGAATATTAACGATGAACTTTTTACAGTGTCAAGGATGGAAGTTGCCCAAACATCAGTTCCTAAAAATACACTGAGGTGAAATAAATGGTGGGGTAAAATATTGTAAAATAACTAACAAAAAGGAGATTGCAAAATACATAATGATTTGGATTACTTAGGAGAACACAGTTAAACTGAGTAGGTTTGTTGTGGATGTTGTTCTAGTGAACCATTCTTTAAGTGCTATAAACTGCGTTATTTAAAAAAGTAATATTTTCACCAAGTATTTCTTTTATTTCGTCAAAGGGTGATATCAGATATCACCCATAGATGAGGTCAACATTGGAGTAATATGGCAAATATCATTGGACAACATCAAAGAGAATACTTCAACAAGGTGTGAATATCAATTTAATTATGAAACCATTAGAATCAAGTCATGTGAAAAGAAACTGGAATCACAATCTCACATAGTTTTTAAAAATGGGGCCCTGGTTCAGTAGCTATTAACAATATCTACTATCTTAACAAGTGTCAGTGAGGGAGTGATAACCATGTCTTTATCATATATCAAACAATGGGTGAGGTCAAATTTCCATTTAGTGTTCTGTCTCTTCTACATGTTCATACAGTGTACTCTCAGTAACCAGACACACTCGCTAATCTGACATTATTTTTCGGTCCTGATATATATCGGATAACTCAGAGTACACTGTATTATAACACCAAATTAACACGGAACAATAACACGAGATTTGACCTCACCCAATCTTAACACAGACTAGAGCCATTATGTAACACAGATCCAAAGTATAAAATGAAACTAGAACTAGAACCTAATGTTGTAGTGACCTCTTGGTTACTGATACATATCGCAATATGAAATGATAAAGAACAAGTGGTTGCTTAGCAAAACACAGCCACTTCCGTGACATATTTTCAACGCATCAAGGATTGTCATAAATATTATATAAAACGATACAAAAATTCTTACTTATCCAAATTCATAAAAATTCTGACATAAACTGTCACCTCTATTGTGTTCACAGTTTAACATAACTTAAGTGTATCATTAAAATCTATGATAACTACAGTCTCTATTATGTTCACAAACAAATTTGGAGACCTGTTAACAAAGTCAAGTTCATCGTGAACTAGTCAAATTCAGGCTTAAAGAAGATTTCATTGTTTTTTGATCATCAGACTATCAATTTTTTCTAAATAAGATAAAGACTTTGGTACCTCTGTGGACCTGTAAAAGTCAACGCCATATCTTACAAGTTTCAATGAAATTTTACTGTGGTATATGTAAGTCTTCAAAATTGTAAAATTGAATCATAAATAATTCAAGCTAGAAATTTTACTTTCATTTCTATGTCTTTTCCTTTTATCATGGAGTATCACAAAAGGACAGTCAACTTTTGTTAATGTATGCTAGCATATCAGACGGTAACAGAAAACAGAGCTGTAACTGTTGACGTACAGTCCAGTAGAAACCTTACTTTACCTGGTTCCATTCAAAACAAAATTAAATTTGTAAAAAATTACCTTGTAAGATAATTGTCCAAGCTAAGAGAATGTATCTTTAACCTTTCTCAAACTAAACCTTCTTTACCAATAAAAAATGTAAATACAATCAGACAACACCCAAGGCTATCTGAGAAATCCGATCTATATCAGAAGTTTTATTACATTGATAACAACCTATTGTTCTATATAAACAAAAGGTATGTAATATCAAACAGTTATAAGCCAATATTCTCATATTGTTTCTAATCAATTACCTGCAATTATCATGGGTTTGTATTAATTTAATGAAAGGAGACTTGGGAAATCACATTTCATTTATTTCATCTAGATGAAATAATCTATATTTGTTTGAAGACCAAGGTTTATGATTTATAGAAGTGGATTTAAGAAAGAAAGAAAGAACTATATTTTACAAGGATAACAACTTAGGTTCACAAGTCCGTCGTCGGGTTCCTTTCTACCAGCTGGTCCTTGGCCGAACCTCTAAGCATTAATTTTTCCCGGATTATCAGTACCCACATCAGCTTGGTGGACTGAAATTGTGAGTGAAGATGTCACACTCTGATCAAGGTTAAAACTCACGTCCGACATTTTCAACTATCCAAGCAAATGATGTCATGACGTAAAGAACTAACGCTCTAACCGCTGTGCTATAGAGCCCCACAAAGTTGGGCCTTGATATAAAGTATTTTTCAGTTTTAGTCAGTTAAAAATTTATTTAAACTATTCTTCTACGATAATGGAAATTTTAAACATCTGCCTTTATTGATGAGTATATATGATACTTCACCTACATAGCCATACAAGCATGACCTGTTTGAAGTTGAATTGAACTAACGGTTGACTTAAAAATGTTTGTGAAACATTAGTTATTTATAACCGTTAACAATGGAGCAATTCTAGTGCTCACACAAATCATCGATTAGTAGTATTCAAAACCGTTTTTGTGAATATTCGAATCGGATTTTACTATTCGATTATTCGCACTAATACATTGATTAAAAGTTTTGAAAACTCCCCTTTGAATAACATTGTCAAACTAAAATAGCAACTTATGCAAGAGTCAGTGTTGTTTACAAATATTTCACTCTACATAAACCAAAAGTCAAAGGCTATTTGCAATCTTGCCAAACTGCTACTGATATTTCAAACTTGAACTTAAATTACACAAAATAGTTTATGAATACTACAATCGCTTATCCTAGTTCTAAGATTACAAATTACTAGTTGTGCGTTGAAAGCATATATTTAGACGAACCAACCAGTATATAGGATGAATCAACCGGTTTTAATCTGGTCATATCAAGTTTTCAAGAATTAAACCTTCAGATTCCTTCCCAAATGTAGACAAACAACACTCCATAGATCTATTTTAACTTCATGCCTAGAGCTACAAACCGATTTGGTTACCACAACATTATGATTTTTCTAACCAATTTCCACGCAATTTATTAAGAATTATTTTGGGAACAGCCCTGTACAAATTTATAACTAGTGCTAGATTTAACGTTCTATTAGCTGGTATAAATAAAAACATGTTGTTCAATCAAAAGAAGGAAGAGGTTCACTTACGATTCGTTCTTTTAATTTTTTACCTATTAGACCTAAATAAATTTTATTCTATCATTTCACAGCTTCCTCAAGACGCAACCAGAATGCAAATTAACATATGCTTTTATAGCGAATCATTAACAGTACTGTTGTAAATCTGTATTGCAGGAGAGAAAACTGACTAATTCACCGGTGAAAATATGATTTTTCGATGAATATTTTTTAAGTGACAATATCGACAAATATTTGAATAAAATTTAATTATGCTGTTGAATAGTTAATAAGATAATCCCTTTAGTTGTGACAAAATATGTCCTTATGGTTTTCCTAGTGGTCACTACATCTATGATTTATAAAATCCTTTATATATAAAATAAGTAGGAAATATTTACATTTTCAAATACATCATAAATTATATATAGTAGGTTATATACTTGCCGTTTATATACATTTGATCAAACTGAATTTGTTTAAACGGGACTTTTCAGAGACAAAATTTCGATCGACAACAAAAACAGAATTCCCCTTTAAATAGTTGAACCTTAATACCACTGAAGGTCATACATTGCAAGTGAAGTAAAGTGAAGTCAACCATGACCACGTGTAAATGAGAACTTAAAATTCAAATCTTACCTATGAAATAGAGTTCAATATATTAGATCCAAACAGTACAAAATCAGAAGATTAATATAGTTAGTTTTAAGTACAAGTATATAACTACTACTTTAAATATTAAATCAGGCTTAAACCTAGTAACCACTAATTAATCAAGTCAGCTTAATTGTGAGTAGTATAACATTACTATCTATATACAGTACAGGGTTGTTAGGGCCAACAATTATCTACAACAATGGACTTAATTTCATCTTTATATGATATTGTTAGTAACTAGCTTTACTCTTCTGTTGATTAAACAACCCTAACATTCAAAATCTTCCTCAAGGAAAGAAAGAATTATGGCCCCTCTGCCATTGCTTCCGAGAGTGGGCTTTCACATTTTAATGACAGTCTTAGCTTGAGTCATAGTTGCATCTATGCTGCTTATAACTACTATGGTAGTTACAACTGCCTTAATTGATGCAGTATATTTTGTTAATTTGTCTAAAAAGGACATCCGATTTTTAATTTGATGGTTGCGGTTTAACACCTTATTGTAGGGTTGGGCGATACTACGGTATTACCGTGAATACCGGTTCCAAAAAAATACCGGTAGTAATACCGTGGTGAAATTGAATACTCGGTATACGGTCTATACCGTGAAAAATAGCGGTATTTATTTTCATGGGAAATTTAACTGATAAAATGTCCGTTCTTTGCTTAATATAGAAATTAATTTGTATTTGTCGTCCTATATCCATCATGCGACAATACGTGTATTCGATTATCCCGACCTCATTTTCTATTAAGTATATAGTCAGTGTACTACTATCAGTCTTGATCATCGCGACTATCTTTCAGGAATGTTCACATAGTTACTTCGTGCGATTAAGCGCACTCTTTGAGGCTCACCACAATGGTTTTGTTTATTTAGGGCTGAATTGGAATTAAAATACTAACGAAGTAATATCTCGTATTTATCGTCATTTGTAAATCAGTTAAGTCCTAATTATTAAAAGAATACGACTATTGTTTCGGTATGAAGTACATTTTTCTTTCCTGTAATAAAATCCTGGAGTATAATATTTTCCTCTGCTAATAATGTCGATTGCAAATAGTATTATGAGGACAGAGCATAAAAAAAAATTTCTATCACGTTCCCTGACCGACCTAAAAATACTGTTAGATTTTTTAGATGAATTGTTGACCTTTCATTCTCCTCAGACTCATGAGAGAAATCTTCCCCTATTTCAGCTATCTGTATAGTGCATTCCCTATTCAAACTAACTCTTTTTCAAAGTCATATAGGAGGTTAAAAGCGCAAAAATGTCCCTTTACAGCCAATATTGTGGCCACAAAAAAATACCGTGAATACCGCCACGATACCCATTTTCACCTGAAATACCGTGGTATCAAAAAATGCTAATATCGCCCATCCCTACCTTATTGTGTTTTGTAACCTTTGATTATTACTTGATGGTCAGCTGTGAACACTACTACTACCGATTAGCTAAGCTAAATATATTTCTGAGACTAAGGTATGATTAGATAAAAGGATGGCAATGCTGTCTCTTTAATAAAAAATTTGAACAGAACATATATTGATTACAAGATAACATCTGTTAAATAAAATATTTAGACAAGACTATATCTCTTTAACATTTGTTCATAAACAATACATATAGGTAACATATGTTCAAACCACTATGTATTTGGTATAAATATTGTTCGTCATTATTATTCCTCTAATTAACAAGCTATGATTAATTACAGAATGTCATTAATTTATCATCAATAATATTAATCATATTTTACTGTGTAGTTAAGGCTGTTGTTAAATAATATTATAAACAATAATAATAAACTCTTTATTTTACATGGGTCAGAATTAGGCCCAATACACAAGGACATGGTCCTGTCTCACATTCAGCCCATGGGGCAAAACATTGGAAAAAAAAAAAAAAAAAGAAAAGAAAAAAGGAAAAAAATCGAAAATACATAATATCTCAATATACAATTCGTCTGAAATACTAAAAATACACAAGTACATGTGTATCAAATGGACAGATCTATGTTCCGGCGATCAAGTACATGACCACAAAATAAATATTCGATACTCCACGTACAATTTGTTTAAAAATACACATGTACATGTGTATGAATGGACAGATTTTCAACCTACAATTTGTTTATAAAATGGATGTAATACATAGCTCCCGCGGCCATGCACACGACCGCAAAAACTAGCTCACACAGCTCAATATTAACTATCCTATTTATTGAAAAACAAAAACATGGTATGCACTTAAAATTTATAAAAAAAATTATAATTTCATATAATGTTTATTTTCTGTATATATACCTTTGCGGTTGCTCAGTGAGTTAAACACTTTCCCTAACCTGAAGGTCCAGGGTTCAATCCTGGCAAAGGTCGAGATGAACTTTCAGATTTTTCAGCCTAGTTTCCCCTTGATAGTGATTCAGGTCGGAGGGACTCACATGGAAAAAGCAGCTAGTCGTTCGGATGGGACAATAAACCGAGGCCCCGTGTGCTACAGGCTGTGCAAGTTAAAGATCCCTCGACAGTTGGAAATCAAAAAAGAGTAGGCTAGTGTCGCTGTTTTGACAAAATTTCCTTAATTGCACACTGCATGGTGTTGCCAGTCTTCGTTAGCCCATAAGGTGCAGAAAAGTAGGATGTAAAACTCCATTCATTTCATATATACCTTCGTGTATTATAATTTTCTCATTTCACCTGATGATGACAATGTAGATTATTGTAGATTGATCTCTACCCCTAAATGTCGCTGAAGTATTATAAAAATAAGGAGATAGCTTGCCAGGCAAGGTAACATACGCCCACTGGCAGCATTGAATTTGAAAAATAAATAGAGCAATGACTCAAAAACATTCACTAAATGGATATTGAAGTCAAGGGCAAAAACTCAAAAACACCAAGTTTCATCAAAATCCATTGAAAATTGTAGCTTCTATTGAACCCACAATAAAAGGCCAATAACTAAAAAACTGTTCATCGCAAAATCTTCAAATTCGAACTTGACCGTTGTCTTATCAATTCCAATGCTCACACCAAGTTTCATTTAATCCATTGAAAATTGTAGCTTCTATTTTGTCTACAACAAATATAGAGGCAGGGGCAATAACTCCAAAACTGTTTATCGCAAAATCGTCCAAATCGAACTTGACCGCCCTCTTATCAATTCCAATGCTCATACCAATGCTCATTAAAATCCATAGATAATTGTAGCTTCTATAGTGTCTACAGAAAATGAATTTTTACGCAATTTTACTTAGTCAAGGGCAATTACTCATAAACTATTCATCAAAAAATTTGAATTTCTGATAAAAACTGTAGCCTATATCGTGGATATAACCCAAATTTGACGCGTTTTTACTAAGTCAAAATCTGTTCATTCGATAATTTCCATTTTGGAACTTGACCGAGATATCATCAATATATACATGTATACCAAGTTTCATTAAGATCGGATAAAAACTGTAGCCTCTATCGTGGATTCAACCCTAATTTGATGCGTTTTTACTAAGTCAAGGCAATAACTCAAAATCTGTTCATGCAATGATTTCCATTTTTGACCTTGACCGAGATATCATCAATATATACATGTATACCAAGTTTCATTAAGATCAGATAAAACTGTAGCCTCTATTGTGGATACAACCCAAATTTGACGCGTTTTTATACTAAGTCAAGTGCAATAACTCAAAAAACGTGCATGCGATAATTTCCATTTTCGAACTTGACCGAGATATCATCAAAATATACATGTATTCCAAGTTTCATTAAGATCGGATAAAAACTGTAGCCTCTATTGTGGATACAACCCAAATTTGACGCGTTTTTACTAAGTCAAGTGCAATAACTCAAAAACCATTCATGTGATAATTACCATTTTCGAACTTGACCGAGATATCATCAATATATACATGTATACCAAGTTTCATTAAGATCGGATAAAAACTGTAGCTTCTATCGTGAATTCAACCCAAATTTGACGCGTTTTTACTAAGTCAAGGGCAATAACTCAAAATCCGTTCATTCGATAATTTCAATTTTCGAACTTGACCGAGATATCATCAATATATACATGTATACCAAGTTTCATTAAGATCGGATAAAAACTGTAGCCTCTATTGTGGATACAACCCAAATTTGACGCGTTTTTACTAAGTCAAGGGCAATAACTCAAAAACCCTTCATGCGAAAATTTCCATTTTCGAACTTGACCGAGATATCATCAATATATACATGTATACCAAGTTTCATTAAGATCGGATAAAAACTGAAGCCTCTATTGTGGATACAACCCAAATTTGACACGTTTTTGCTAAGTCAAGGGCAATAACTCAAAAACCGTTCATGCGAAAATTTCCATTTTCGAACTTGACCGAGATATCATCAATATATACATGTTTACCAAGTTTCATTAAGATCGGATAAAAACTGTAGCCTCTATTGTGGATACAACCCAAATTTGACGCGTTTTTACTAAGTCAAGTGCAATAACTCAAAAACCGTTCATGCGATAATTTCCATTTTCGAACTTGACCGAGATATCATCAATATATACATGTATACCAACTTTCATTAAGATCGGATAAAAACTGTAGCCTCTATCGTGGATACAACAAATGTGGACGGACGGACGGACGGACAGGGGCGACGGCAATATACGTCCACATTTCCATGTGGGCGTATAATAAGGAGCTACAAGCCCAGGAAACATTACTTGTAATCTACCAACTGATCAACATAACTTTAAAATCAAAAGAATCGTGTTAAAATTTTTTATTAAAGGGACAGGGTTGCCATCCTTTTATCTAATCCTACCCTAGTCTCAGAAATATATTTAGCTTAGCTAATCACTAGAAGTGTTCACAGCTCACTATCAAATATAGCCTTCAAATCCATGGGTGTCCAGAATTACAGAATTAGCCGCATTTGAAAGTTTGAATGATATATACAAAAAGCATAGGAATCGAAAGTAACATTACTAGATTGAAGTATTTTGTAAGGAATTGTACACTTTCATACATAACTAGTACAGTATCGGTACTTCTAAAGAATATTTTAAATATATTCAAGACAAATATAATCAACCTCACCAACATGCTCTCTTTCTTGTACATAGATTTCTGTAGTTAATTTTGGTTTTTAAAATTTTTGAGTAATGTTAATTCTGGTTCAGATGTACATGTATATATAAATTAAAAAGATCTAAATATTTCTACCTATGCAATATTTGTGTAAGCTTACACATCAAATTATAATCTTCTTTATATAAATATCTTCCTTATCTATTGATGTTAGTCAGACATGTCATGTATAGGGACTTGATATTCAACTATCAAATATCAAATACCAAACATTTATATCTGTTATCTTATACTAAACTTATATTCTCCAATTACTGAATGCCACTCAAGGAAGTTAACAAATATTGCAATACTATTTTTACACAAGACTGTAATACACATCACTAATTGGCCATTTGACATTCTGATTCTACTTTGGAATAACAGTCTCAGTGTGACGTCACTGGGATTAATCTGTTTTTTAATTAATCAAAAAACTAATTAACGTCTTCATTAACTCTATCAGGAACATCAATTTCTGATCCTAATCACTTTCTATATGTCCATGAAATATGTAATCCACACTTCAAATAAAAGCGTAATATAAAACAGTTCTACCAGCCTCATTTTTTACAAATAAAATAAGAAAGGTTATGCCATATTTTAAATTTCACAAATAAATAATAAAATAAAGCTTATATTATCAACACTTTCTCTCACTTTTATATGGTTTCAAACCAGGAAATAAAATAAATCTACTTCCTACTACAGTATGATATTAAACCTCTTATATTTGACTTAGTTAAATAAAAAAAATTTAATGTCAAATAAAGTTTAAATTTCTTGCTGCATAAGGCTACATCATAGAAGTATCAGGTACTTCTTTATAAGCAATTAAAAAAATCATAAGCTTCATTGTACGGCATTAAACCAGTCAGTGTTCAGCCACTGTAGGCTTTCACTCCAGACTTACCACTAATTAAAACAAAACAGATTAAGTAGGCTAATAATCCACCTATACAGTACTTATAATAGTTATAGATATAAATGTAGACAGTAAGCTTATCAACTTATATCCACTATCAAAGTCAACATAAACTAAAATAATGTATTGGCTCATGTTTTTATGTATATTACATAGCTTCAATACAAAGTAAACTTATGAGATATTACCAAATCTTTCAATAGATCTTTTATGTTATTTATCTTAAGGCCAAACAAAATAATATATGCGGTTCCAGTTACTTGACCGACCCTAATTTTTACGGCGACACTAAACTTTGTTTCCGATCGGCGATGAAAAAAAACCAAACACTCCCTGATTGGCCTAAATAAATAATGTAAATGAAAACAATGTTAGATTCATGATAATCAACATACGCAATTAAAATATTTTTTTACGGTAAGAAACTGGATAGTCAACGTCTATAATTGTTAAAATACTACTGACAGGTACTAATCACGCGACAACATTAATACTCGCAGAACAAACTGCTCCCGACTAGTTATCTCCCTTTTTCTTTAAAATGGCTGCGAGCTTTTTCTAGCTTTTAAGAAATGTGACCATCAAGAAAGAAAAGTGTCGTAATGCCTGTATTAAATTCCAGAACCTTGAAGTATCATAAAGTTGGAACTGATATAGGCCTAGATGATGTTTACTGTCAATCTTATTCTATTATACCGTCAATGACAGTTGGGGAAGTCATTGCCTTATTTAACTTTCGACAGTTCGAATTTGAGTGCACATTGCTAATTGCATATGGCCAATTAATACACTGACAACACCTATCAATTTCTATATTTATTTGACAAAGTATGGCATTATGCAAAGGTAACACAGGTTAGTTCTTTCACACATATTATTTTGTTTGGCCTAAGTCATTACTAACAATATAAAATCGTCTCCATAACAAGCTAGTTTTATTATAAATGTATGATGACTTGTCAAATTGTTATTAACCAATACATATACAGTCAAACTTGTACTAAAGGTCACATAGTCAGCACTATCCTTGGACAAACAGCTTTAAAGATCATTGAGTCTTTTGGTGTGTCTATAACAACTCCTAACACGACATGTTATTTTTTTCATATAGTCCTTAGTATAGACCTTTTACGTGCTTTTCTTATTTTACATAAGGAGTCTAGTTACGAAATTTTCTAAGCAAAGGGTTCTTTTCAGTTTAAACTTTATTACAATTCACACAATAACTCAAATATTTATGTTTTATCAAACATCAAGCCTTTCGAATATTTCTATAGAGTTTAAACTTAAAGTTATTGATCAAACCAACCTAAATTTAAGCATTAAATTTTCAATTAAAAAAAAAGAAAATTTGAATGTGATATTCACATTGTAACTCGAAAGACCAAACATATGAGTTGTACTGCTATGTTACAATCATATTGTCCTGTCAAACTAGCATACTACATACATGACTCAGATACCGTTATATGCTCATTGTTGTTCTCATAGATATTATGGTAAATGATGTCCCAATAACAATCGCTTATTGGTCGTTGAAAGTCAAACGACACAACATCGTTGAATTTTCTTTACAAACTCAAATATTCAGTGAAAAGAAACACTATTGACTATCAAATCATACCAGTGGCTGTGGTAGGGCTACATTTCAGACCGGTAGACTCAAAGACTCAATGATCTTTAAAGCTGTTTGTCCAAGGATAGTGCTGACTATGTGACCTTTAGTACAAGTTTGACTGTATATGTATTGGTTAATAACAATTTGACAAGTCATCATACATTTTATATGAAAAATAAACAATTAACTTTTAAGATGCCGACAGATTCGTTTAATCCTCATTTGTGACAAAATATGTAGATGAAGAAACCCATAATTCATGTAAATTTTACTTTGATCCACAATAACATGTTTTTCTGATTATTAATCTATTTTATAATTGTTTATACCTCTACCATTATTCGAAATAATTGATTATACTTTTATTCCGATTGCCCAACACTAAGACCCCCTACCTCCGCCCCAATGTCTTATATTTTAATGATTTTTATAGTCAGTCTTTGGTAGACATGTAATTGTATGGTCCAGGAAACATCTTTCATTATTGATGGAAAATTTCGCAATATTTTAGTTTAGTATGAAGATTTAAGGTGGCCCATCTGGCAGCATTTTCCAAGATGATGTGGTACCCTGCCTTTAGTTAAATAAGTTACATTATGACATTAAAAAAATTAAACAACACTTACTATGACATCTGTTTAACTCTTCTGCTACCGTTATCTCAATATTTACAACCACATTGCTCAAATAGATCCGCTTCAGTGGTTTTGTAGGTTTCACAAGATTGCAATGTTTACTCGAGAGAAATGAGTTTCTACTAAATGCTGTGTAAGAAACTTCAATAAATATTAAATAGGTTTAAAGTCAGTTTGAGATGATTTATCCAGATGGAAAGATGGACAGAAAAATCATTGTTAATTATCAAAATCAATCAACTAGAATCACACAGAAATGACATTTCAATAGAAAAGAATCCATCACAAAAGTTGAAAAAGTCATCTTTTGGCAAGCGGAAAAAGAGAAGTGATCATACGCGACGTACCGCTTCCGGTTTTAAGTCCTACAGTGTTGCCAGAATCCGAATCAGATAATGTTGAGCCGAATATTACAGACTCATTAAAAGAAGGAAAGTGGTTAGAATCACTGGTGTTTCTTGAAAGAATTATGTGGGGTGGCCGAGTAGGGATCACAGAATTCTCTAAAGGGGTCACAGGTAATTCTTTCACTATGTAAATAAACATGGAGTATTACGTCCTACTCTTCCGGGGGTAGCACGTAAGCTAAGTTAGCTAACTTGTACTCCTGTATACAAGAGTGAAAATCAGTAGCTTCGACAATCTTAGCGAGCGACTTCGCTAAATAACCAACACTCTTATATGGTGGAAGATGAAATTTAGCGAGCGACTTCGCTAAACATTAGCTTCCCTTACATAATGAAAGACCAAATTTAGCGAGCGACTTCGCTAAATAACCAACACCCCTATAAGGTGGAAGATGAAATTTGGGAGCGACTTCGCTAAACACTAGCTTCTCTTACATAATGAAAGACCAAATTTAGCGAGCGACTTCGCTAAATAACCAACACCCCTATATGGTGCAAGATGAAATTTAGCGAGTGACTTCGCTAGACACTAGCTTCCCTTACATAATGAAAGACCAAATTTAGCGGGCGACTTCGCTAAATAACCAACACTCCTCTTTGGTGGAAGATGAAATTTAGCGAGCGACTTCGCTAAACATTAGCTTCTCTTACATAATGAAAGACCAAATTTAGCGAGCGACTTCGCTAAACAACCAACACTCCTATATAGTGGAACATGAAATTTAGCGAGCGACTTCGCTAAACATTAGCTTCTCTTACATAATGAAAGATTAAATTTAGCGAGCGACTTCGCTAAACATTAGCTTCTCTTACATAATGAAAGATCAAATTTAGCGAGCGACTTCGCTAAACATTAGCTTCCCTTACATAATGAAAGACCAAATTTAGCGAGCGACTTCGCTAAATAACCAAACTCCTATATGGTGGAAGATGAAATTTAGCGAGCGACTTCGCTAAACATTGGCTTCTTTTACATTTATCAAAGGCCAAATTTAGCGAGCGACTTCGCTAAACATAAGCTTCTCTTACATAATGAAAGACCAAATTTAGCGAGCGACTTCGCTAAATAACCAACACTCCTATATGGTGGAAGATTGAATTTAGCGAGCGACTTCGCTAAACATTAGCTTCTCTTACATAATGAAAGACCAAATTTAGCGAGCGATTTCGCTAAACAACCAACACTCCTATATGGTGGTACATGAAATTTAGCGAGCGCCTTCGCTAAACATTAGCTTCCCTTACATAATGAAAGACCAAATTTAGTGAGCGACTTCGCTAAATAACCAACACCCCTATATGGTGGAAGATGAAATTTAGTACTTAAAGCACACAAAGTGTGTTGGGGGGGGGGGGGCAGCCAAGCATGAGATAAATTGTACTTTAATTTGATTCATAGGAAGTTTATCCAAGAAGTAACCATGTCGTATCCAGGTAAGGTTTTATAGGTATATTCCATCTTAGAATTATTAATGATAACTTACTGAATTTTATTCCGGAATAATTCAAATTGTGACTCAGTCATCTGCAATAGTTTTATTTTTGCTTTTTCAAAGTTGAAAAAGTGTCGGGTGCATACTTAATTAACTATTGGTCACTATAAAACACAAATATAAGCCATAGGGCAAGTGTATTCTAAGATGGTATATACCTTTAAGTAACCAATGTCCATAAAATAATCTGAAAAGGAAACAATTTCAAACATTCTACGCAAAATACGAAATAAGAAATGCAAAGTAAGCCTTGGACAATTCCCTCTAAGACAGTTGAAAAGCTTTTGTTGTCTGAATTCAATCCGATAAATGCCATTGAGAGTTATCTCGCTTATTTAAATAAAAGAAAATAATAATAGGCTCATTAAATCAAAGAAATCAATTGTGAACATTCCTACTAGCCCCGCGTTCTCTTTTAAGAAAAAAGACAAACTGAAAACATATACAACAGACAATTTTGAAGTAAAAAACTGATTGGAGAGGGATCGTCAGCTCGGGTGTATAAAGGGCTGTTAAGAAAAAGACAGTGTGTATTAAAGAGTACAAATGTGACCCTAAAAGTGAATATTCTCTACGTCTGATTGGAGAAGAGGCTCATACATTATCACAAATTAAGCACGACAGAATTGTTAAATTCATGGGAATTTCATTCAATAGAATGTCAATATGGAATGGAATATGCTTAATTTGGACACGAGGTCGACGGTGGGTGCATTGTACACAATAAGGCAGTTTATTGAATTGGTTGATCTTGATGTCCCTACGCAACAGAACTTTGCTTTACAAATTGCGTCAGCCATGAAGTTTCTTCATTCGCAGGATATAGTACACTGTGATCTAAAAGCCAAAAACATTTTACTGACGAATAAAGCAGGCAAGTCTTTTCTAAAACTTGGAGACTTTGGACTATCAAAACTCTCAATATCGACCATCAGCACGGCAACATCTTCGAACAGAAACAAAAATGACTGGGGGAAGGGCGCGTTACCTTTCTTGGCCCCGGAGGTTCTTACAGACAATGTGAGACCAAATAAACAACGAGATGTATACTTTTGCATGTTGTGGATCCGAGATGGTCTTTTCCATGGGAAGAGGATGTCCAATACACTAATGTCAACAGAATTGAGCAGTTTGTAATCAGTGGTCGGCGACCTAAATTACCAGTGTTGGTCTCAAGATCCTTCTGAAAGACCAACATTTGATGTGTCATTATTAGTTTACAGAAACACTTAATACCGGTTCCCAAAAGAAAAATTCCCAGCTTGAATAATGGATTTGAAGAACCGCCTGCTAGAATGCCTGCCTTGAATGAACCAGAATCAATTCTCACAAAAGAAGATGAATTAATGCGATGTGCTGGTTATGCCAAAAAGTATATGGAAATTGAAGACCTTCGACCATTTCAGGTCCAAGCTTTATTAGCTTGGTCAGAAGGTAAAGATACTCTAATAGTTCACTCCACATCTTCAGGAAAAAGTGTAAGCTTTCAACTTGCCGCACTGCTTAACCCCTGCAAAACTGTTCCAATAATCGTCCCAACGACAGCTTTAGCTACAGACCAAGCAGCGAAGATGAAATCTTATGGAATACATGCTGAAGTGTTTTCTTCAGATTCAAGTCAACCCAAATTTGAGGGAATTTTTAAGCAGCATACCATGCCCTTGCCAACTGCCATAATCATGACTCCTGGAAAGTTATTTGGTACTGGTTCATCCGTTGGTTTGATTGAACATATAAAAAATGTACATGACAGAACCAATGCAATTCAACTTATAGCGGTTGATGAGGTACATATGATGTATCAGTGGGGTGGATCGTTTCGATCGGCTTTCGAAAAAATATCCAAACTGAAGGATGTTTTTACTACAACCCCATTAATGACTCTAACAGCAACACTAACGACGTCATTTGAAAACAGGCTTATAACCGAAGTGCTACGGGATCCATTTGTCACAAAGGGTACAATAAACAGACATAATATTGATATACAGCTAAAATTTTACACCCCCCCCCCCGTTAAGAGGACCGAAGGGCGAAGACTCAAGGAGATAATAGGCAACAAAACCGCAATTGTTTATAGTTCTTTCGCCAACAGTTGCGACCCCTTATGTTCTGCTGTTACAACCCCCGTTAAAAGGACCGAAGGGCGAAGACTGGGAACAACTTGCTTTACAACTCAAGGAGATAATAGGCAACGAAACCGCAATTGTTTATAGTTCTTTCGCCAACAGTTGCGACCCCTTATGTTCTGCTTTGTTGGAAACAGCAGCCTCTTACACTGGCAAAAGTAACCCCCGAAGAGAAAAAAGCCATTCACGATAATATGATGAAGGGAGATATTCAGATACTTGTCGCTACGGAAGCTTACGGCCTTGGTATAAATATAGGTATCATTAGATGGGTATTCAACATTGGAGTTCCTCAGAACATGGCGCTATGGTTGCAAGAAATGGGCCGTCCCGGAAGAGACAGTAAACCAGCAACCATTATTCTGTTATTTAATGAATATAACGACATACAACGATTGAAATTTTGGATCAAAAACACAGGTGCAGAAAAAGAACAGGAAATAAAATACGAATTCGGCGACATGCTGAAGTATATATATTTCTCTTATCTAGGCAAATGTGTCAGAAAATTTCAAATGGAAAAATTTGATGACGAAACAGACGCCAAATATATAGGTGAAACCAAACGTCCATTAGAAAAACGCATAAAAGAACATTTATCAAAATCAACAACAATGAAATCAGAAGTGGCCGATCATCTTAAAACAAACAACCCATCACAAACAGAACTAGTGAGCAAGTACTTCCGAAAATTAAGAAGCTTCTTTCAAACCCTGACAGTTGGACTGATTTGACAAGAAAGGAAGAATACATGTTTTTAGGCTTCTTCCATGACACCGACACATTACTGTATATAGCAAACATTAACTCGGCCCCCGGAAAACCTATCGCCAGAAACCAAAACCATTTCTTGTGGTCTGACATAAACCTTTATAAGGGCCAAAGTCACCCACAAAAGACAATATCTGTAGATATGTCAAGCAAAGTAACAGAATTGATTATTCGAAGGGCACCATGTAATGGTATGGAACGCCGTAACTGCCTTCTGTTAGTATTTTTGCAGTATCAGCATCTTTTTGTATTATCAGCATCATCTTTTCGTATTATCATCTTTTTGTATTATCATCTTTTTGTATTATATGCATCATCTTTTTGCAGTATAAGCATCTTTTTGTATTATCAGCATCATCTTTTCGTATTATCATCTTTTCGTATTATCATCTTTTTGCATTATAAGCATCATTTTTTTGGGTATTTTTTTTTAAAATCTTTTTGCATTTTTTTTAAAGCTTTTCATCTTTTTTGTATTATCATCTTTTTGTATTATCAGCATTATCTTTTTGTATTATCATCTTTTTGTATGATCATCTTTTCCGTAACTGGCCGTAGGTTTACGGAAATCAACGTTAATCTTCGTAAAAAGTCGACGTAAAGAAGATGTCGTAGACTAGGTTAATGAGACGCAACTTTTAATTTGTCAAAATTGATACCATTTTAGAAAATTTACACCTTTCATTGCATACGCCTGCCTTTCAAAGAGAAAAAATAACTCCTGATTTAGTTTGCCATTTGTCCAGATATGATATGGAATGCCTTGGGATATCAAATTCTTCAGATATGATGAAAATCGGAACAGAATGTATTAAATATGCCCAGTCAGAATGCAAACACAACAGAATTGTTTTGAATCAAAACAATTGTTAGAGAGTTTATTAGACTCTGGTTTCAAAATATCTGAAATTTCAAAGTCGCTGTCTGTATCGGAAAGAACTGTATATCGGCGAATGGCATTTTTTGACTTATCCGTTCGCAGTTTTACTCAAATTAACGATACTGAGTTAAAATCTGAAGTCAATGATGCATTTTCAATTTCCAAGAAGTTTGGAAAATATGTTGAGACAAATCCAATATCAAAAGGGAATTAACATTAACATTACATGAAGATTTAACCAGACTTTGTCAGAACACATTTAAAAACCATAGCATTTTCATTTTTCTAAACCCCCGTGAAAATAGAACTTCTGACCTCCAACAACCTACATCAGACTGTCACTTTCAACTTCATACGTGATTCCCAACGTCCTAAATCTGATTACCATGCACCCACTTCCTATTGCTAGACTTCCAACAAGCTTTTGACTTCCTTTCCTCTGAATCTATATTCCTTCAGGCTTAAATATTTGACTGTTTACTGCCCCACCCCCACCCCCTTTAAACAGCTTTCTACATCAGACCATCATTTTTTACTTTCTACATTTCTACTTCTGCGAGTTCTTACTTCCAACTTCTTTAGCGTGACATGCTACCTTTTAATCAGTATTAGAGAAACATCTGTAAATGCCATGACTAAATTCATCGGAGACTGCAGACTCATTAACCTAGTCTACGGCATCTTATTTAAGTGGACTTCTTACGAAGATTACCGTTGATTTCCGCAAACCTACGGCCAGTTACGGAAAAGATGATCATTCAAAAAGATGATAATACAAAAAGATGATGCTGATAATACAAAAAGATGATAATACAAAAAGATGATACTGATAATGCAAAAAGATGATAATACAAAAAGATGATAATACGAAAAGTTGATGCTGATAATACAAAAAGATGCTGATACTGCAAAAAGATGATGCTTATAATGCAAAAAGATGATAATACGAAAAGATGATAATACAAAAAGATGCTGATACTGCAAAAAGATGATGCATATAATACAAAAAGATGATAATAGAAAAAGATGATAATACGAAAAGATGATGCTGATAATACAAAAAGATGCTGATACTGCAAAAATACTAACAGAAGGCAGTTACGGCGTTCCATAGAATGGTGTAAAAATATGTGCTGAACCAGGATGTCAATTTGCTGTCTCGAAGAAATACCATGTCAACAAATGCCCCGAACACGAGGATGCTCCCCTTGTAGATTCTGGGAAATGTAGTGGAACATTCGTTTATATATATCCACTCCAGGAGGAAGATAACCGTCGTTGGGTTGCATTTTTACGTACAGGAATGATGGCAACTCACGATCACAAATGTCCTCGTCAGTCAAAAGCCGGAAGTCGACTAGAAGAAATGTTACAAACTTGCTTGCATAATGATCCAACTAAAACTCCTTCAGAACTTCATAAGGGATATGGCTTGCCATGTATGCCAGCTGCTGTCAATCTAGTTTGTGCAAGTAGGCAAACTATTAGCAACATCAGGAAAAAGTATCTAGTGGATTATAAAGAAGTAGCATCCAAAAACTATATTAAAAAGTTTGACTGTCTTGTTAAGTAACCCATTGACGAAAGGGATAACAAGACGAAGCAAGATCTTTGCAATCTAGTCACACTCTATAAACGGTCTTCTGTGACACTAACAAATGATGTTGCAGAAATAACCCTGTTCATGAGTCCACAAATGCCGTCCGTTCTCTTAGCGTCTTGTACTATCTGGTGATTTGCATGTATCAAGTGTATCAAACTGGATACCACTTAGTGACGAAGAGAAAGAAGGGATTTTATATCAAGAAATGGAGCCAGTCAAAAAATTGGATATCATGGTGAAGAAATTCGAAGCAAACCAGAATGTTTATAAAAGTTGCCACAGAAATATTAGATTCGACATGGTGAGTTCTATTAACAAAAATATGATTGAGTAAGCGTAGTATGTTGGTTTTTTAAATCACGAAACGCAAAAACCATTTGCTTGGTAAACAAGTAGTTTACACCTTGTCTAGCACGCTATCTTCCCCCTAAATTGAAAGTGTTATTATCAGGATTTATTCTGTGTACATATTATTCACATTCTTTCATATTTTCCAGGATCAACTTTACTGAGACTGTGTTGGGAAAAAAGAGAAAGGCGTCGTCGAAAAGAGTTTGGAGAAAACAGAAAGGTTACAAAATAACCGATGATACGAATTTAGATAATCAAAGCCAGCCAATTTTAGATGTTATGTTGAATAAGGATGTGCTTGTGGAAACCATTGGAAAAAAGGGGAAAAAATATGGATTTTGTAAGGCAAAAATTATCCAGAAATTAGAAGGGAATTAACACTGCAAATATTATTTATCGATGGGATAGCACGTATGTTATTATTCTCGAAGTAGATTTGAAAAACAATAACAACGATGATATTGTTTTGTTGAGTTAAATGTATCCGTACCTGAGATTTGCTTTACATTCCTTGAATATACTTGCTTTGCTTTATCTGCTTTGAATGTTATAAATTTGCTTTACCTATCTTGTATGTACTTGAATTGCTTAATGTACCTTGAATGCACTTGATTTGCTTATCTACCTTGAATGTACTTTGATTTGCTTTAGCACGTTCGTTCGCTAAATTTGGTCTTTCACTATGTAAGGGAAGCTAATGTTTAGCGAAGTCGCTCGCTAAATTTCATTTTCCACCATATAGGGGTGTTGGTTATTTAGCGAAGTCGCTCGCTAAATTTGGTCTTTCATTATGTAAGGGAAGCTAATGTTTAGCGAAGTCGCTCGCTAAATTTCATTTTCCACCATATAGGGGTGTTGGTTATTTAGCGAAGTCGCTCGCTAAATTTGATCTTTCATTATGTAAGAGAAGCTAGTGTTTAGCGAAGTCGCTCGCTAAATTCCATCTTCCACCTTATAGGGGTGTTGGTTATTTAACTAAGTCGATCGCTAAATTCGGTCTTTCATTATGTAAGGGAAGCTAATGTTTAGCGAAGTCGCTCGCTAAATTTCATCTTCCACCATATAGGTGTGTTGGTTATTTAGCGAAGTCGCTCGCTAAATTTGGCCTTTCATTATGTAAGGGAAGCTAATGTTTAGCAAAGTCGCTCGCTAAATTTGGTCTTTCATTATGTAAGAGAAGCTAATGTTTAGCGAAGTCGCTCGCTAAATTTGGTCTTTCACTATGTAAGGGAAGCTAATGTTTAGCGAGTCGCTCGCTAAATTTCATTTTCCACCATATAGGGGTGTTGGTTATTTAGCGAAGTCGCTCGCTAAATTTGGTCTTTCATTATGTAAGGGAAGCTAATGTTTAGCGAAGTCGCTCGCTAAATTTGGTCTTTCATTATGTAAGAGAAGCTAATGTTTAGCGAAGTCGCTCGCTAAATTTCATTTTCCACCATATAGGGGTGTTGGTTATTTAGCGAAGTCGCTCGCTAAATTTGGTCTTTCATTATGTAAGAGAAGCTAATGTTTAGCGAAGTCACTTGCTAAAGTTGGTCTTTCATTATGTAAGGGAAGCTAATGTTTAGCGAAGTCGCTCGCTAAATTTTATTTTCCACCATATAGGAGTGTTGGTTATTTAGCGAAGTCGCTCGCTAAATTTGGTCTTTCATTATGTAAGGGAAGCTAATCTTTAGCGAAGTCGCTCGCTAAATTTCATTTTCCACCATATAGGGGTGTTGGTTATTTAGCGAAGTCTCTCGCTAAATTTAGTCTTTCATTATGTAAGGGCAGCTAATGTTTAGCGAAGTCGCTCGCTATAATTTCATCTTCCACCATATAGGGGTGTTGGTTATCTAGCGAAGTCGCTCGCTAAGATTGTCGAAGCTACAGTATATACAGTAAATGAAATTCGCTACTGATTTCCACTCTTGTATACAGGAGTGAAAGTTAGCTAACTTAGCTTACATATTAACACCCCTACTCTTCTTCTCTCGGTTTATTGTTCCAACCGCACAACTAGATGTTTTAAATGATATAGCCTACGTAATATTAATACAATTTGGGGGCCAAAGCCGAACCTTGCCCTCCATCCATTTAGAAGCGCACTTGGTTTAAATGTTTATAAGATACAAGAATTGTCGACACTGCACGCTTAAACAACACATATTTTGTTGAATTTGTAGTAGATCACGGTGCATATTATTTTCCAAAATTCGGATGGATGAAATAATTCAGCACTTGAGATTAGACTAGCCATTTTAAAGACATAGGTTGGATTCCGTAAAATTTTGGGGGTGGTCAAAATACAAGTAACTGAGACATCCGAATTTTGCAAACGATTTTGTGGAAATGGTCGATTGTTTTCGTTGTTATAAACTAACGTACGATGGGAAACAACTCTGTTTTTACTCATGGGGTTCTGTTGATATTTTGTGTCTTTTAAAATGAAATAGCCGTAAAAAATACCTACTGAGAGTTTAAAATGTTATTTTATAGATAGAGCTTACAAAATGAACTTCTTTGATATTCTCATTTTCTATACGCGTGTTACCTAATGGGGCTTAATTTCAGCTCGCCGTACCACATTTGCGACCTACTTAAATTGAGCTATAGCATATGGGGTTAGAAATTAAATATTGAGACGCTTTCATATTAACATCAGTTTCATCGTATTTTCTTTTCAGACTTATTTTGAAGGAGAGCCTTCGTGATCTGAGTTTACCAAATAATACAACTACGCATAGCACTTGATAGTAGGTTGGCCAATTTCATAGTCGAGAAATATCAAATATACATTATAGCTATGTGGATCATCTAATAGGGAGGCTGACAAACCAAGTCGTAGAGTGGCACATAGAAAACACAGCACTGGATACCTTTAGATTTTTAAAATAAGAAATGAAATATTGAGGAAGTAGCTAATCGGAATTGATCTATAACTGGAATGAAATTACACCCATTCATTCACTGAACTTAAAGACAATACCGTTATTGTTTTGATCTAAACACGAGGTGTCTGTAACTGTTATCAGAAGTATAGGCAGTATGGTTTAAAGGGTCTTATGTTTTCAAGATAAACTATTGACATTCAGACCTTCATTTGTCATAAAATTTGATTGGTTTAGGATTAAGATCTCAGCCTTGATCGCAAGACCACCTTGAGAAATTAGAGGCGAACAGGCGAGTTTTTCCCCTGAACAGACCTATAGGCGGTAAACAAGTTTATACGACGAACGAACATCCAAACAGTCTAAATCAGAAAGTGAACAGTTAAAAACATTTTTTTTTTCAATATAATGGATTTTCCATTGAATGTGACAAAGCTATATGAGGACAAGCTTTTACGAACTCAACTACAGCAGTAATTTGGTTGGCTTGTTTGTTATCGAATTCAGCCAATCATAGCTTCCGATTAAACGCCCAATCAAATTGTTTATAACGGCGTCGACTGGATAAGCTGATGAAAAAACAATTAAATAGCTGCATATAAAACCTTTCGTATAAAGAAATGTGGCTAATGCAGTCAATGTATAAGACACAGTGCGTTACAGCTTGTTGACTTAATGAAACAACTATATTTTTCAATGATAAAAAATTAGGTTCACAAGTCCGCTGTGACAGGGATCCTTTCTACTGGTGGTCCTAGGCCAAACCTCTTGACATTGATCTCCCAGATTATCCGTACCCATTTACAGCTGAAGATGCTTTTGTGGCTTTGTGTAGGAGTTAACAGTGTATGCAATATGCATATTCAAATAGCTTGTATCTTACTTTTGTAACTGGAGTTCTTAATGGATTCTTTAGTCTAATAAGACGAATGAAGACACTTCAAAAAAGGAATCGATTGACCTCTGTCAGTTAAAACTTCATGTATACATTTTAATTATACCCATTTAAATAAAGAATTAGTTTTTCTGTTAAATATCGGTTTTGAATCTGTAATAAAGAAATAGAAGGTCTACTGAGACTCATATCTTAAATATTTTCAAAGACAAGCGGCTTTTAGTGTGTTCACTGTAGATGAATGGCTTATTATGAAATGCCAGACGAACGCGTGTATAATGATTTTGTTAATGCGTTGGTGTTGACTATTTTCAATATTTTTTTCTATACAGAACTTGAGAAAATGCCGCTTCAATTTGTAGTCGGCTTGATAAAGGTATTTTGTCGCTTAGAAATTTTAAGCGTTTTTGAATAATTACTCCGTTAATGGATTTACACAAGTAAGGCTTATGTCGTATAATAAGACAACAGGTAAGTACACTGATAAACGTATACTTATTGAAACTTCCGAATTTATTGTCATTCTTTGTCATTTATCGCTATTCGTTTGACCAATCATACCTTAGTCTTTGAAACCCTTGAGACAAAATTTGAGCCTTTTAATCCACGTGTATTTATCCTCCGCGTTTTAACGTTACAATGGCGACTCCCTAATTTATAAAGAAAAGACATACATACATGCATGTATATAGAAATATAAATTAAATTCATAATTTGAGGTATTATTGGAGGAATTGTGCGATTGTCGTGTGTTTCTAGTCACAAATCAACAACCACGAAATATGGAACATTTCCTTTTAAGGAAACCATCATAAACAATACACTTTCAGAAACCATTAGAGACGATTGAATGTTTAAGCACTTGTTACTTATGTCTGTGCAATGGATATATTTTGGAATTGGGCGAAGAATTGAACATAGATATACGGCTTTAATTTCAAGGACACTTAAATTGATTGGCACGTTCTAAATGACGCACTCGCAGCAGGCATAGTAGTCGGAAGTCAAGAAGAATTTGTTAATATAATAATGCTATATATTGGAGTTGGGTTGGAAGTTAAAATTGGTTAAAGTTGTGCTTCAAGTTTACGATGACTCGCTGCAGGCACGTTTTTTTGATTTTTTATATTTTTTTCAAAGTTTTGTATGAATAAGCTGTATTCATTCTCAGGTATATCTGTTAACCTTTATAGCATAATGATGAAAATGTATTTTAGCTGAATGAAATTAAACTTGAAATCACGTTGTTTTGTTAATGAAAGTAAGCAATATTGGATTTAAACCTAGTGTTATTATTCGTCTCTGCTAATTTTCTTAATTTTCTATTTTCTCTTCTATTATTTTCATAATAATTTAAACCATTACTGTGGTTCCTGAAATATCTGAAAGTATGATTAGATTATGATGTCACTATTTAGTATACCATTAAAGCCAAAAGATATATAGACGTTTCCGATGAAGTAGACCTATTTAAGTTTTGATGTATTAATTGTGAACCTATATCAAATGTGTTTTAGATTTTACTTTAATAAAAGTATTCTGTGAAGGCTAAACACTGTATAAGGAAATGAGATCACGAAAACTACAAATTTACTGCAAAAACTGTATATTATGATAGATTGAAACTGTTACTATGTGAAAAGTGAAATAGAATTTTTCTCACGTGACAAAACCTGCACAATTGCTGTACAAATCATTTCGAAAACGACAAAAAAATGTAAGGTAAGGTTTTCAACGTTCAATGTTTTTGGATTTATTGCTTTCTTTGTGTTTACTGGCTACGAGTGGAATTTGACTCCTGCACAGTACAAGTGGGCCTATTAAGGGTTTCAGTAATAATATCAAAATTCGGATATCGGTGTTCATTAACGGGACTCAGTATGTTAAGCCTATAGATTGTGCATATGCATGTTAAACAGATAGAAACTGGGAAACGATTTGCCTAATTTCATACTACATGACGTTGCCCACCTTCATATTAGCTCAATTAAAGAGCACAAAAACACTACTTTTTCACCAAGAAGTGTCATGGTATATAATACGATCGACACATATGTGAGCTTTTTTAAAAGACATTTTGAATTTTAATAAGTTTTTGAGAAACTTTGAAAACGTGTTTGAAATATCAAGTCTTTTTAAAAATTCGAATTATTAAGATGTTGAAAATATGGTTTTGAACAACGTGTGTGTTATTTATTAAACAAAAACTACAATATAGACTTTTAATGTAGGGCTAGAAATTTTGGGAGAAATCTATGAATCTATCTGAATTGAAATGAGACGAAGGACCACGAATAATTCAGAATTAATTTTAAGGTTTCTCAAATAGAGGAATGACTAATTATATTAGACCTGAAAATGTAATTTTGAAAATAGAAAATAGAAGCTAGTGTTGGTGGTATTTAGGTAATAAATTTCTAAATTTGATATTAAAACTATTAAACACATGGTATTTATCGTAATACTATATAAAAGCCTTTCTGTTTTCAATCAAATCTCGAACATCTAGGTCCCCATAAATTTGGTTTATTTATCAATTTCATGCACTTTGCCTTTACTTTTAAACCAAAATAGTTGCTGAGATTTTTTTAAAAGCCAAGATTTTGATTCATTGATTACGTGAGTCTACATACACGGTCTAAAGAAATGATTTATTCATTTTAATACTATCTTAATTTTCAAAACTACGGCGAGTAACCTATAGCTTCAAGATCTGCAGCCTTTGATCCTTCTTTTTACTACATTGACTCGATTAATTGGAAAACGGAGAATTCGTATAAGAGCTTAATTAAAATTCATTTCATTGTATTTTTTCACTTCGATTGTAATCTTCAGAATTTCTACCGCAGTGCCGTTCAAATGACGATATTTTTAACCATTCAAAGCATGTATTGTTGGTCAAAATTACATCATAGAACTAAACAGGACAACGGCATAGAAAAGAAGAAACTCCTTTCGCCCATATAAATACATGATATTACAATAAGCACGTAAAAAATCATTTCATTTCATTTCTTTATAGCATCCTTACAACAAATTTCTAGTTATAAAACAGGTAAAGTTTTCTGTATCTAATTAAGGTTAAACAAATTGCTGATATAAACCTTTTAACCTAAATCGTAATCGAGATTGGCCTGCAATATGGTAACATTTTGATGATTGACAACTTCATGGCCTTCTGTTTTATTTTTCTAACATTGCATTCATTTAAATTCCATCATATAGTGTTATTTGTTTCATGCCAATATTTTTTAACATGCAATGTTCCAATATCTCAGAAATTCCATTTAAAAAATACGAATTAAATCTCAAATTGAGAATTTGATTAAGTATTTTGCGATATACTCATTCTGAAGTGAAGATAAAATAATAAGTATATTATATTGTTATCAATTTTAGAATAGATTAACATAATTTCAAATTGTAGAGTTTTGAAAGCGTCTATTATAACCAAGGCTACATTGGTAAAGTTATCTCAAGAAGAGTAAATGACAATTTATAAGCCTTGAATACTGATTTACTGGAATTAGTTCGACCTCTGACTTGGCTTTCTGATTATATTGAAAGGGATTTTCAATATAATTAGAAAGCCAAAAATCACATTGCTTTTTACCTGAGACGTGCTAAATATACCTTCACTTTTCGATGCTTTCAAGCTTAGCTGTTCAGTGTTTAAGTGTCCTATCTGGTATCACAGTCAGTTTGTTCTCTTTCCTGGTTTACTCGTATATTTTATTTTAACAATTGAATATTGATTGTACAATAGAACCTGTCTTTAGAGACCACTCAAGAGAATATTCAAAAACGGTCGCTATGAGAGGATCTGCAGAACCATTTTGTTTTGACATTTTAGAAATGATAGGATCTTACTTTTTACTCATTCACGTGTAGTTAGGTCTTTAACGCTTTTACATGCTGTCTCCGATCTACTGAACCGACGCGTTACCCAATTCTGTCGTATTTTTTGTATATTGATATATTTATTTTATCTGTGTCTTTTGCTACAATACAATTTTTTGAAATGTAAATGGGGTTTTACGTCCTATTTTTATTCTTCTAATACGAATGACAACGAAATGGAATTATTCCGTTGGCTAAATACACAATTGTCAGATTTTAGACCTCTGATCTGAATCTAGGATTACAAAAGGGAATTCTACAATTTTACGGAATTCGAATATTTTTGTTTCATCTAGGAATTAAGGACAACCTGTGAAATTTTACGTGTAAGAGTTACTGCGAGTAGCTCTCGTGTACATTGTACATGTACCACGGGGGTGTTAGTTTTAAAACCTCTCCCACGGGAAGTTTATTCACTCCAGGGCGTTTACTTAACTGGATAATCAAATCTTTGTTTTCTTTCAATCTCTATTGTCACGTAAAGAAATCGATTAATGCTGGACAAAGCAATAAGATTGTAGATTGAGTTTTGATTGAAGGAAATGACGAGAGGGAAAGCGAGCGAGTTCTTTCTATTAGAATTTGTATAGCAGTAACGACTTCCAACTGATTCTCCCCACTTGTGAGTATTTCAATGGTTTTATAAATATAGTCTACTTTGTGAGTGAAATGAAATTAGTAATAGTTTGACGAATTGAAAGGTAGGTGGTTTATGAATACTCTTTTTTGCTTTGAATATCAATTTTAAGGTTTGACAAAAACCCACTATTTACGTTTTTCGTGGACGATTAATTTCAAGTAGTTACTAATAAGAAAAAACGTTCCATTTGACTTGCGTTTTATGTAAATTTATATGCAATTGATAATAGGTTATTCAAAGCTGTCGATAGGCGTATCGAAAACATTTTTTATCACTGTAAGGATACATGCAATTAGAAATAAATCTACAGATTAGGGATGATTACAAAATAACGAAAATAAAGTGAGCTCCCAGAAATCATAGAGAGAACGCGTCCTGTCTAACTTTAATGATCAACGACGGATACCCATTTAGCTGCGAGATCATATTTGTAACAATGTCAAAAAGGGACGAGGACTGCGGACAATATTATCTTATGATAAAGTGAAAATAAGAGGATAAAGTCACATAAATTATAATGGTCATGACTAGTGACACAGTACAATAGGATGAATATTTTTGTGACCTAGTCACATTATAATGGTCATGTCTAGTGAAACTGTACAATAGGTTAATTAATATATGACTAGTGACAAGGTCACATTATAATGGCCATGTCTAGTGACACTGTACAATAGGTTAATTAATATGACTAGTGACAGGATCACATAAAATGGTCATGTCTAGTGAAACTGTACAATAGGTTAATTAATATGACTAGTGACAGGATCACATAAAATGGCCATGTTAAGTGACACAGCAAGATAAGATGAATATGACTAGTTACAGGGTCACATATAATGATCATGTCTTGTGACACTGTACTATAGGTTAATTAATATGACTAGTGACAGGGTCACATATAACGATCATGACTAGTGACACAGTACGATAAGATGAATATGACTAGTGACACAAATAATGATCATGTCTAGTGACACAGTAAGATAGGATGAATATTACTACTGACAGCGTCACATATAATGTGCATGTCCAGTGACACAGTACGAAAGGATGAATATTACTAGTGACAGGGTCACATTATAATGGTCATGTCTAGTGATACAGTACGATAAGATGAATATGACTAGTGACAGGGTCACATATAATGATCATGTCTAGTGACACAGTACGATAAGATGAATATGACTAGTGACTTAGAGTCAGATAAAACGATGCTGTTTAGTAACAGAGTAAGATGAATAGTCATATTTAGTGACAGAATAAGTAAGATGAATTTATGTCGTGTGATATAGTAAGATATGATGGTCATATTAGATTAAGATTATTATGTTATTTAAGAGATATCACATCTAGTGCCAGAGTACATTAAAAACATCATAACTAATGACAGAGTGAGATAAAATGACCATGTCTTGTGAGAGAGTTAACTAAGATAGTCAAGTTTAGTGACAGAGTGAGATAAAATGACCATGTCTAGTGACAGAGTACTTTCAGACATGATATCTAGTGACAGAGTGAGATACAATGACCATGTCTAGTGACAGGGTACTTCAAGACATCATATATTATAGTGACAGAGTTAACTAAGATTAAGTTAAATCTCTAGTGGCAGAGTAATATAAGATGATCATGTTTAGTGATTGAGTAAGATAAGATGATAATGTTTGGTGACAGAGTAAGATCAGATGATCATGTCTAAAGACAGAGTATGTAAAGAAGATCATGTCTAGTGAAAAGTGATGTGGATTTAGTTCTGTTTGATGCCAGTACATATATTATATAGACTACAAAAGGACCAATTCAGTGAATTCTAGATTAACAAGACTAATCTAGTTTTCAACGTAACATAAGAAATTTACCACTCTATTGCGAGAAATCAAACAACACAATCTTTGATACTTTATACAATCATTAAACAAAGCTAACAATTGTTACGTATTGTAGTATTTTCGAGTGTTGATTTTAGCAAGTTACGATCTTCAGTACATTTTACTCAGTAAATACTTGAAAGATATTGTAATCATCCATGAAACAAACGAGTCCATTAATCATTACGAAACAGGTCCGGTTGTTCTGACATGTTTTATTGAGGTCGATAAAGTGCATTGTTTGATCTGTTCATAGGTTCGGTTAGTTGGGAATGGGCCTCTTTCTGTACTTTATTGTTTTGAGATGTACCATGGTTAGCTGTATTGTGTAGGTGCTTTATTGGGCCGGTGTTCTATTGTATCTGAGCTAAATTGTGCTGGTGTTTTATTGTACCTGAGCTATAGCGTGATAGTGTTCTATCATACCTGATCTATAGCGTGTTAGTGTTCTATCATACCTGAGCTATATTGTGCTGGTGTTGTATTGTACCTTATCTATATTGTGCAGGTGTTGTCTTGTACCTTAGCTCTATATTGCCCTATTGTATCGTACGTAGGAACTTTTGTACCGGTGCTCCATTGTACTATGCTCTGTGTACAGGATGTACTGAACCTATATGTGCTACTATTTGCTCTGCTTTACTGTATTGTTCTGTATATTACTATTATGTACATAATTGTACATTATAAATTCCTGTTCCTGAAGGGGTCATTTACTGTCTTATTATTTTTATTACGTATTTATAAGTCTATATTGTTTTCGCTTGAAACAAGAAGCAAACTTTATAAACGATAAAGATTCAAGGAATCAAATTGACAAGCACTTTAAAGGGGCACAATCTTGATTTTTAGGGGTTGTGTTGGGACTTTGTTACATTTAAACAGTCCTCAGAAATACTCAAGAAAATCGCAAAATACTTTGAAATAAACCTAAACAAAAAAATTTCACTTTTTTTTCCGTGCTGTACGCGGCTGGTCTCCAGTCAGTCTGAAAATTGTGTGTCCTGTTGACAAAGTCTACAATTGTAATTACTTTCTTTTTGTTTTGTCAGTGTGGGCCTGCGCAGTAGTCTATTCATAATTCTTTGATTATCAAGACGAACCGTTTTCCAATATGGCAGGACGTTCGTAATATCTTAAGACATTATGATTTTCAAACACGGATAATTATGGATACACATGGATTTGAAGGCTCAAATTTCAAAGGTAAGCTCTGTAGACTATTTCTGATTAGCTAAGCAAAAGATTTCATGTGTTTGAGGCTGTCGGATGATTGTCCCAAATAAATCAAGACTGTGCCCCTTTAACTGCGGGTCTGTAAAATGATTCATTGACAACTTCCTGTTAATGATTAGGGAAACAAAGTTTATCATGTGTCAATAGATGAAGTGTAGATTTAATAAATCCTAACGCCATTTTAAATTGCATTTTCATATTTTATATGTAAACAAATGAAAGAAATTGTAAACTTTAAGCGAGTGTATGCCCTTAAGCCATAAAAATCAAACAATTTATTTGAGCAGCTTGGAAGTTTGTTCTGTTTTTTTATCGTGCTGATGAAGACGGATAATATCATGAGAATCAAAAACAGATTATGTTACTTAGGTTAACGATAATAATTCTACTTCCATATACATGTATATCTAAATGAGGTACAATAAACGAATGCACATATACTAAGATATAATAAGGAGGCAGTCGTGCGATGGGCATAGAAGACTCTTTCGGACTGCGGCTGTATTTGATCCGATATCACGGCTACTTTCAAAAGTTCTAAGCCAAAAACGAATATGGGCTTCATCACAATTTTTACTAATGCGGATGTCTCCGCGGCTCATGTTAAGCATAAATCATGTGATAAATATACTGTTTTTTGTGCTTATGGCATCAGATGATGCGAAACAGTGTATATGCTAAATACCTGTTAAACTATTAACATGTATTATGTAAGAAATTAGCAAATATTTTTTAGCTAAGGTTGGAATGGCACTCTGCTTTTTAGTATTTGAAGGCGATGCTTTCTCAACAAATGACATGAAGAAGCACTTTTTGTGATGTTGGCGCTCCTACCGAGGCCGACGTATACATACCAATGACTGTTAGATTGTGCCATTGATCAATTGATTTGGAAAAGACTTCAGAGACAAAATGAAGTAAATTATTGAGATTAGAGATCAGCACTAAAGAACCTAGCTTCATTCTCGGTCACGAACGTTCTTTTATTTGATTAAATATTTACTTCATTACAACAATGATAGGGCGATAGATATTCAGATCACAATCTGTTAAACCGACTATATAATGTTGTAAGGTGCACGAAAAGAACACGGAAATAGACTTATTAAAGGCATCCATTTAGGAATCGTAAATAAAATCCAAAAACATTTCCAATGGCAATGTCATGCTTTGTGCAATAAAAGGGATAAATTTTGTCTTTTTTTTTATTTCCTAGTTCTTCTCCGTGCGCATTCCGTCACATTCAAATCTTTATAGTTTCAATCTTTTTATACTTCGCCCCTTACCTTGACTTCAATAGCCATTTCTTTTATCACAAAGGTTGTAAATGAAGCACTTTGATTACATGCAATCGAGTCGAAGACCGTCTATACATCAAGCCGTTATGTTTACAGCATTCCTGTCGAGTGCCTTGAAATTGGCTGTATTTGGTGGTATTCTGTTATACATTAACACAAGCTTTTGCAGTCAAGGTATAAGACGAAATAGTAGATGAATTCATTGCAAATAAATAATACTATATAAAAACCCTCATTAAAACTACTTTAAAAATAGATGCCTGCACATAAAGATGCAGAACTAGCCAAACGACAAGTTTATGAATACGAATTGAATATAATATATAATATATGATAAGGAATAATTTCAATTTAGATTAACTCGAGTCACTCTCACTAGTTAGGTATAAAGAGAAACGCGAAGAGCCTAATGGCCACAAACGGCTTCCATAAAGGCTAGCGCGCACGAGAGCTCCCAGCTGTGCTAACTTTCATTCATTTCTCCCAGCTCCGTTCTCAGCTTTCAGCTTTCATCGGTTTCCCTGCTCACGCCAAGCTAAGAGCTTTCGTGGAATGGGTGTCGAGTCATAGACATCTAAATAAAAATAATACTAGATCACGTATTCTCACGTGACTGAAACAAAATGTCGGACGTCGACAACCCTTCGAATGACTTACAATATGATAATATTTTAATTCTTCTTTTGTTGTTGTTTTAAATTGGGGACTCCGTATGTCGCACATGCACGAATATTCCGACCATACGTCTACCGACTTGTCTCCGATAATTACTTCAGATACTTTAGTATAAAGTAGCATTCACTGATGGGCGCATTTTTTTTTTGATCAAGTGCAAACGCATGCGCTCCAGTTCAAAGTTGAAAACGAGAAGATTTCGGATCCGCAGACGGTAATATTTTTTTCATCCCAGATAGAAAATATTGTTATCGTGTCCGCTAGCCTTAAAGAGACAAAAATATTATACCGAAATATATTGAGACATATTAGTACAATGATATTGATCGAAGATAGATATAATTGTAAAATAAATCATACTTGTCTCTGAGAGTAAGTTTAATCTTCTAAATATCACCCAGGTTGATCAGTTCAACCTATTTACTTGTCTTAAGGAGGATATTCTCATTCCGGATTCCAGTTTCCCCTCATAAAATAAATTGTTTTTATGGAGTAACTTATTATTAATTGCTGATGGTTTGTAAGAGTCTGGATTGTTTTGTTGGCGAACCTCTTCAAGGTCTGTTCTGAATTTAAGTAATCTCGTTTAAGAGCAAAATTTATAGAGTTTTACGTCATACAGTTTATAGTTTATATAATTATTTAAGCGCTTAAACTGAGAATTTCAGCATCTGTCTGCTTGCATCTTGCGGCATAGAAAACAAAATGGCAGTCATTGAATACACCTACGAGCATAGATAACAGTAACTAATGATTTACATGTTCGTTCTGGTAATTTTTGAACCGGTTACGTTTAACAATGAGGCATTGTTTGAGTGCAGTCGGTTCAGTTTGTAGGTTCAGATGAACTCGGATTTTTGGGCCCTGTTTCCCCTGTCAGTAATGCAGGTCGGTGGAGCTGATATGGAAAAGCGTCTAGTCGTTCGGATGGGGCAAAAAACGAAACCCCGTATGCTACAGGCTGTGCATGTTAAAGATTTTCTCGATAGTAGGTTAATGCTGTTGTGTTGGCAAAATTACCATCATTGCACACTGTATGGCGTTGCCTGTCTTTTTTTAGCTCATAAGTTGCTGAAGAGTAGGACGTAAAACTCATTTTTCTCAGTTTGTATGAAACACGCTCTAGGTTTTCGTTTCGGCTCATCCGAGCATCTACGCTAAGATATGAGAATAGTATTGGAATAGAGTAAAATGTCAACAAAATAACTGAATTAAAATAAAATAAAACTGATAACATCTGTTGATTATTGCCTCGTTTCATGTTGAAAAATTATTTATTACAATCTTGCGCTTATCAATCAATCTCAATTGCTATGAATAATTTTATCAGATGTTCTTTTACATCTTCTACGCAGTTTTTTAATTGTTTTTAATCAGTATTTTTTTTAAATATTGAAAGAGATTAGATTTGGTTAAAAATTGCAGGAAGATCCTTGCCAAGATTTGTGGAAATATTAAAGAAATTGTCAAGAGGTTTTCAAAATGTTTTTCTGGGTCACTGATATCATCAATTTGTACTATTCCAATTTTCATTCAGAAGTCTGCGAGTCTTGCGATTCCACTAAAATTTAGCGTTTTATTATCGCAAAGGCTTTACTTATTATTCACATAGATTGTAGGGACTATAGACATCTTACTAAATTTAACCAAGGAACTAAAATACGACATGAATTCAGCTCAAATAGTGTTAAGGATCTTAATTAACAGAATATTTGATTGGTTTATTTGGTGAACACATATTTCTTATAACTGTAGTTAGATTTAAATGATTGAGGGGAAATTAGAAATTAAAAAAAAAATGTTTCGTTTCATTTTACAGTTAGGCTAAAATGCCACTGTAACAAGTTGTCAACTGAGATCTCATTTTTTAGTTTATAACACCGGATAATCTTGAACACATAACACATTGATATGATATTTTGAAAACGTGAGTGTTAAAGATTTTGCTTGTGCAACTGTTGCAGTTTTTGGTTTATATTTCAGATTCCCATAATGATGTTTCATGAACTCAGCAGATCTACAGGTGTTTTATGGTGTTATGTGTGGTCCTTGTTAAATATATAATTACAACAACGTGACAGTCTAATCTAATAATTCCACCTCATAAACACTCACAAAAACATTAACGTGAGTACTTTAATAATTCAATACCATGAAAACTTTCATAGCTTCATGTATTTTTAATTTGAGCTCATTACAGATCTCGTTAAATGAAATGAAATGAAATTGAGTTTTACATCCTAGTTTTCTGCACCATTTCGGCTAAATGAGGACGGGAGATGTCATTAAATTTTTACCGCTTTTGTCACTCTAGCAGTACAAAACTTTCATGTTATCCGATTGTCCAAGGTATTTTCCCATTGTACCTCTACTGCTAGTTTCAAAATCTGACATTCGCTATGTACAGGAACGCTTCAGTAACTCGATCGGTCAAAATGGAACTAAATGAATGTAATTACCCAATATTTTCTGTTAAGATTATTTTATGTTTCATCCACCCCCAGGGGATATATAACATCAAGGGCTGGATCAATACAACTGAATATATAGCATGGTGGGCGTTTCCTTCCTAGAAGGTCGTAGGCATTATCACAAATACACATTAGTACTATCGTTCTAACCAAGTTATTAATCTGGCAAACGCTGTTATGCAACCACTGTGATTATTCTAACTTCACCTGTTTCTGAGTACAGACGAATTTCAATACGTTTTAATCAGATTAGAAAAAAACACTGGTCCGTCTGTTTTATGTTTAAATAGTCCAAATGCATCAGCTGGTTTATATTTGATTTCTTACCCGATCATCTTTAAACGTTTTATCATTCTGTGGTTTGAATGGAAGCATAAATTTCAGTTAACCAATCATATTACGAAAACAATATTCTGTAAGGAAGGTAGTCTTGGGCAATCCAGATCCTTTGTTATTTATCTTGTTCCTGTTAAAAAAAATCAGATCAAAACGCTCTCCTGACATAATATTTTATGAGTAACAGTTCTCGTTTGTTCTCGTGTCACATGACGTGATGTTATCACGTGTTTTAGTTGTCTCTTATCTCATTGGCTAATTTCTTTGTTTCCTGGTAGGCACGGAGTGGGTGGGACTATTTTTTACGTCTCATTTTGAAATGAAGATAGGCGTTGTTTGTTTGTTTTAAAAAAAGATGTTGCTTTGATATAAAACAATGAGAATGATGGCTGTCAAACATTTATGTTGAAATTACAAACCAAATCAACGATTCCAGTGATAGCGAAACTGTCTAGAACCACACGTTAAACAATAGCTCAGCCTATATATCAGTTTCAAATGAAATAGTCAAGTCCGACGCCCGGAGAGTGAAATCATGATATAAAATATCAAAAGACTAAGCGCAGAGGTCCGATTTCTGAAGCCACTTCACTACGTCGCATCTTTGGAACATTAACAGTTACTAAGCCACAGCGAATCGTTCAGCTGATCTACAGTGTAGTTATACGCCATGTTGTTCTGCTCTTAAGAATTTTTTTCTCTCAACTATTATCTCTCTATTCAAAGAAAATCTTACAATAAGACATAGGCTAGTAAATTATACAAATAATAACGTTCTAACATACAGTTATAACATGATAAGTTGATCATATAAAATACAAACTCAGTTTGTTTTTAATTACTATACAATTTTTGGAAATTATACTTTGGAAAAGTCTATATATTTCTTAAAATAAAACAGATTTAGATGCAATGGATAAATCTAATATATGACTGCTGATGTTTTGATGAATTATGTTTTTTTTTGTCAAATATCTTGACTATAATACTGAATTACATAGTCTCTAGTTGTTTAATATGAATATTAGATAAATATACAATTTATGAGTGGAAGAGTGATTATATTAAATGAATAATAAATCTAGAATGAACATAAACTTTGGAAATTTTAAAATTGGCCAATAAGAACTTTATTCATCAGTTAATATACCTGCTGCCATATATATCATAAAAAATATATATCTATCCAAAAAAAGCTAACTAGGTATCCATAAAGATGCATTTGATTATTGAAAAACGCTTAATAAATTGATTTAGCGTTTTTTTTTTAAAATGACTAAGTTTTGTGAGTTTTCCAGATTAAAATGGATTCTGTTTTTTCTTGACACCAGGTAAGTTCACTGATGAATATATATTTATATTGACCATTATTGAGAACTAAAATTTTATTTTCATGCTAAGACGCAGTATCTCTTTAATATGGTTTTGAATACTCTTTCTTCTAATGAAAAAAATTATATTGATCTTAAGGTGGGCTTATGTCGGCTTGCGACGCTCCTCGATTGTCGGCATCTAGCTGGAACTGATAAAATCGGAGCGCTCAGGTCGGCTGCGACGCTGCTCGACGGATCTGGACGGATACAGCGGCAACTGTTTTTCGCTAATCGTAAGAGCGCTCATGTCAGTTGCAACTGTCTACGACTCGTCCAGTTTTCGACCGCCATGTGATACATTTCAACATGGCGGCGCCCATGAAACTTCAAGTTGTAAGTTTTGTGTGTTCATTTTTTACTTTTGTTTTTAAGTTTTGAAACGCTTCCTTGGTACTGCGACTACCTGTAGTCACATTTTAACCCCATATTTCAGTGTTGATATGATTATTTCACTCAATTCTCAGGAAAAACTCGTACAAATTAAAGACAACAACTTCATGAAATACTACACATGTAATCTATGAAAGATTAATTTAAAAGTAATTTAATTTCGAGCTCGTCAGACCATTCATCAGCCATCTTGACTTCTGCTTGACTTGAGATACTAACGCCACCAAGCAGGGACTATAATAAGCGCGCGTTGTTTGGCTAATATCTACAACTCAGTTGCGTCGCGGTTTGACCCCGGTAGCTACGATCGCTTACGATCGTCGGCAACTACCTGGAACTCATAGGCCAGAGTAGAACATGCGCGACTCACTGAATCTGGCTGAAACTCAGTTGCCGACAGTCGCAAGGAGGCTAGTTGCGTCGTCAGCCATCTCAGGTCGGCAGGAACTGTCAGCCTACCGTAGTCCGACAGTTGCGGCAACTGACTGGATCTGCCAGTTGCCGACAATCGAGGAGCGTCGCAAGCCGACATAAGCCCACCTTTAGGTATTGCTTCATACGGTTTGATCCTCAAACTTTACGAAAGGTATATTTTTATGGTTTGCTCTTAAGTAATGTAAACTATTTCGTCACTTCAATACATCTTCCAGGCTAGCGAAGTGTAAACAGGATATTATATGCAAGTGTGTACAACAGTTGACAACTGGCAATTTGACCGATTTTTTCGGTTTTTTTTAGATATAATATACCAATGTGTACAACAGTTGTCAACTGGCACTTTGACCGATTTTTTAGATGTTTTGTGCAAGTGATATAACAACCTTGTATATCTTCTATGAAGCACGTAATCTGAATAAAAGATCTGAATTCTGTTTGTTTTACTCATATGGTTTGCATATCACAAGTACTTGACCTTACTGAAAGGTCAGCATGAAGTGACCTAGGGTCAACATATTGGAAATGTCGAAATTTCAGAAAATCATAAACACAGATGAGTTCTACTGTTTAAATGATAATAAAGATTAATCATATCTTAAAACTGACATGTTTATGCGTGGTTAACTTGGTGCATGCACACTTTTAATTTGAAAATCAGACATTTTCTGGCATTGATCAACCAGTTCTGTCGTCATGTCGTCTGCAACCCAACAAATTCCTACGCTTAACGAAAATATGATTTTGAATTCACTTAAAGGGAGAAATGCGCTAAATGAAAGGCAAAATCAAAGAAGCTCATCCAACGATGAAATGTTTGACATTTATAATCTTTATTCTGAACGAAACTAACACCATGTTCATATACAATTAAATACATTTAATATTGGTCTCAGTTATTCCTTTTTGCTTTTGTGCTTGATTCTACATATTTGAGAAAACTAAGAAAAAATCTTATATCCCCATTGCACAAGGCGCTTTTGGAATGAGTGCCAAAGATATCAGGATGGAAAAATACCAGACTCTATGTGCGTTCACTGTAATCTCTGTGACCTAAGATCCTTTACGTCTCAATTAGCGCTCTATAGGCGATCCTATAAAGGCCCCGCTTGACAGCAGATCATTTTAGGCCAAGAAGCGCAATCAGATCGTGACTAAACACAAATGATCGAGCAACCAATTTTCTAAAGAACGGTGGCACTTTGAGGCGATCAAATGGAACTTTGGTTATATGGCTACAGCTCACTAACGGCTATTTAGGCAAAGTAGTGATATGATGGTGTTCTGGACGGAGCACCAATGAGTAGACCGAATGCGACGAGAAATTGTTTATTATATACGTAGGCCTATCCATTGAAGACAAACTTAGGATTTTCATTCTGAAAAATAAGTCAAATCGACTGCAGATGCAAATTAACAGAGGATTGCATCCATTTAACACGTTTATCCTTGGGCTTTATGTAGATAAACTAACAATAACAATAGACTGGTTATTTACCAGTTTGTTTTAGATATATATATATATATATATATGTTATGAAACGTTAATGCCATATTCAACACCGGATAGAACCTCCCTTGAGCATTGTGAGTTTTCTAAACTGACTTCGATAGTATGTCGAAATGACGATCGCCAGTGAATTGGGTGTGTGGTATTTTTTAATATAAAGAATAGTTTGACTTGTATTTTGGAGAATAATGTGTGACAGATTTCAATCAAATATGATCCGTATCTCTTTCCAAAAAAGAAGAATTCCACTTCCGGCTATTGGACAAGGTCCACTAATGTAATATATTTTCAAAAATATAGCATTGATGTAATATTTAAAACACACATTTTTAAAACTGCCGGACCGACCGAAGGACTTGTTGGCTCTAGGTCTTCGAATGATTTTTACATCTACGTTTTCATGTACATGTAGTTTCGATCAGCAAGATGGCTTGTTTGTCGAATACAAATGTATTTCATTCGGTGGGTGTAGCTTCTTGACAGACATAAAAACTAAATGCTGTTCATCAAATTCATCTCCGCAACTCTATTTGTTTTATTCTTTGTTTATTTCTTCTTGTCAAGAACAATCTTTATTTATTGCCATTAAAAATTCGTCTTGAAATTTACGATCCTCCCAGACGAACTCTTCATAATTCTGATTGGTCGCTTTTCAGTTTCATCACGTTTCATTCATAAACATCTGCACGTGCGCTTCAACTGTAGCAGACGACGGTATAATAAATATTCACGTGATAAAAACAATGATTTCCATTGGTTCAATGCTTGAAGGAATTGAACCACAATGTACAATGACATTTTCTTCACAATATTTTCAGCTAAAATACATTTGTGAAATTTAATGATCTATTTTCTTTACAGATGTCGGAAGTATATTTATGGATATGTGTGTTATTTGTCTACGCTGGAGAGGTAAGAGTTTATGGTGACATAATGCCTGAAAATTTGCGAAATCAGCAAATTCGCTATGATTGGCTAATCAATATCAATTTTTATTCGTTTTTTATAAAAATGTCGGTAGAATAGTTCTGGTTGTAAATTTCAGATCGATCTACGCAATGACATCGAAACTAGTTTTATAGTGATCATTGTTAATTGAGGAACAATGGATCTACTATTTCTAGATCATAAGGTCCATAATTCTTGTAGGTTGATAGAGACATAAAAGAGTTGACTAATATACTGATTTGGCAAAATTATTGTGAAAGTATATAGAGTTGTATAGGGACAGCACGGGCGAAGCGTGACCATTTAAAAACAGAGATGTAACGTCTAAGATTTACCAACGCATATGCAATCTTAAACACTCCTTCAGAAAAGGAGTAGCTTGACCTCTTTGACAAAAAAGCGGCCAAAATGAAAACATTTTTACCGACAATCCTTTTACAGATAAGGCCTGCCTCTAAAATTTGAGTAACTTGACGGTAAAACTTGGAATCAGTTGGTATAAGATGGAAATAAGCCGTCGTTAAAACTGATTAGTAAACATAGCTGTGAGAGTTACATCCAAAACTGTGATTTACCGATGGATTTTGACTGTTACCGACCGATTGCTCGATTTACCGACAAGTTCGTCAAAGTATGACGCCTCTCCGAGGAACAGAGGAATAAAGAGATCGACAAAGAAAAAAAGGTAGATGGAATGCAGAGAATCATTTTACTTGACTGTAGAATGAGACGTAGAAGGAATACGAGAGACGAGTGCACTGTAGATGAGAAACGATAAAGGACATGAAGGAAGAAGAAATTAAATCAGAGGGGTGGATATATTGGGCCAGTCGAGACGGTGGAATTGGGGAGAATAGAGCTAGTTAGGGCGATAACTATGGAGATAGTAGACGTCAGTGAGTAGAATAGAAGAATCGGGTTAAGTACTGAAAATCCTCCAACTGCGTAGCAATGCTTCGATTTACAATACTCCGAAGTCTCATTAATCCTTTGCTTACTAAAGTATAATATCTAAAATTTGATCATAAAATTTCATAAGTAGCCTCAGTGGTCAAATAATATTGCAGAGAATTCCCTCCCTTGAAACAAAACGTATATAAAACGTTACTATTTAAATTAAAATTTTGCTTTTTAATGATAAAAATTCGTTAGCAAGTCAAAATGTTCATCTTGAAGACGCCTAATCAATCTAGCAATTAATGACGTTTAAAATAATATAAAAAATACATACAAAGCATAACAATATGCTCTCCCGATTACCAGCATAATAACTTTATGGCAGAACTTGGGCAAGGGAAGGTAACTTATAGTATCCTCGGGGTTTGTAAAGGCTACGGAGTTGCCCTTTATTTTTTTTGGCAAAATTTTCCTGAATATTATACAATTTGATTAGATTTGCAGATCGGCGTCATAAAATATTAATTTTGGTTAATCATAAGATGGCATCAAGTGATGATTCGCTAATTGCTAATTACCTGAGGTAACAACTTCAAAAACCTACCCAGCCATCAAAATGATCAATGAATAGATGAAAGCTTCTGCCTTAAAAATCTGTCAGCCAAGATTTAAAGTAAAATATTACAACATCAATTGAAGTTCTCGATTTCAATCGCAGACGTATTCGTTCAATTTGATTTATTTTCTTTGCTAACATTTTATTTCCGATCAGAATTTTGATGTGTTTTTTTGGGAACGTGGTTGAAATACCAACTGTTATTTGTTGTCCTAACATGAACACGTGTTGCATTCGACATGATTTAAACCACACATTTCAGTCAGCCGGGAATAACATTGACCCTTGACCTTTCTATTTGATTTTGAAAGGGAAACTTGCAGCTTCAAATACACCCACGTGTTTAGCATGCTTTCCAATCTGGTATTGATCATGGTTTAATCTAAAAATTCCAGTCTAAATCGATTCTAGGTTATTTTTTTTAATTATTACGATACTTTAAAGGGATAATAGAATGAAGTTAAATTTGAAAATTTTAAATTTGGCCAGTACTGTTTTCATCAGTAAATATACCTGCTGTCATAAATAGGATAAAAAAAATAGACAAATATCCAAAAACTAAGTAATTATCCATAAAGGTGCATTGGATTATTTAAAAATGCTTCATAAATTGATTAAGCGAGTTTTCAGGAATTCTGTTACTTTATGACACTAGGTAAGTTCACTAATGACTATATACTCACATTGAGCATTCTTGAGAACCAAAATGTTATGTTCAGTATCCCTTTAAAGAAGATAAACAATTCTTATGCAATGTTTAGATTCTGTATTTTAAATTTTGAAAAGATCGTTATATCGACCTGACGATTGGAATTTATCTTGAGGCGACGGCATTTTCAGCATAATTTTTTATACATAATAGAAGTAATAGCATAATATTGTATATGATAAAGGTCTATAGTGGAGATACAATTATTTGTTATACACTATATGATAAAGGTCTATGGTGAAGATGCAATTATTTGATATACATTATATGATAAAGGTCTATAGCGATTATTTGCAATATAGGCCTACTGTAAAATAAAGGTCTAGGGTGAAAATATAATTATTTGCTATATACTTTATATGATAAATGTCTACAGTGAAGATACAATTATTTGCTATATAGAGTATATGATAAAGGTCTATGGTGAAGATGCAATTATTTGCTATATAGAGTATATGATAAAGGTCTATGGTGAAGATGCAATTATTTGCTATATACAGTATATGATAAAGGTCTACGGTAAAGATACAATTATTTGCTATATACTGTATATGATAAAGGTCTACGGTAAAGATACAATTATTCATTATATACTGTATATGATAAAGGTCTATGGTGAAGATACAATTATTTGTTATATACTGTATATGATAAAGGTCTATGGTGAAGATGCAATTATTTGTTATATACTGTATATGATAAAGGTCTAAAGTGAAGATACAATTATTTGCTATATACTGTATATGATAAAGGTCTATGGTAAAGATACAATTATTTGCTATATACTGTATATGATAAAGGTCTATGGTAAAGATAAAATTTGTGCAATATACTGTATATGATAAAGGTCTATGGTAAAGATAAAATTTGTGCAATATACTGTATATGATAAAGGTCTATGGTAAAGATAAAATATTTGCAATGTACTGTATATGATAAAGGTCTACGGTAAAGATATAATTATTTTCTATATACTGTATATGATAAAGGTCTACGGTAAAGATATAATTATTTGCTATATACTCTATATGATAATGGTCTTATGTGAAAATACTATTATTTGTATCATACTGTATTTGATAAGGGTCTATTACAGTGAACAGGCATTTGTTTTTTGCTATATATACTATATGATTAAGGTCAATGGTGAGGATACAATTATTTGCTATATACTGTATATGATAAATGTCTGAGTTGAAGATAAAAATTTTTGCTATATACTGTATAAAAAAGGTCTAGATACAATTATCTGCTATACGTGTATAATAATAAAGGTCTATGGTAAAGATACAATTATTTGCTGTATACGGTGTTGAGGGACTAGATACAATTGTCTGCTATATATAAAAGAGGTCTATGTAGTGAAGATACAAGACTAATTAGTAACACGTAATTCAATTTTATTTATCTACAAATCAAAACAAGTTGCCGCCAGTTTTAATTCATCTTTAAACTCGAACGAGAAGAAATAAAGATCTAATGTGTGATTATGCTCTTCTCAAAGAGATGTTTAGTCTTGAAAATCACCTGTCTTCATATTGATTGCGCAGAAGTTTTCGAATTTTGGTGTCGGTAATTGTATGACAAGCTCCTACAACTCCAAGCAATTTGATTTGAACTTTGACTGACGCCAAGAGACTTTAAGTTTGAAAATGTTCCCCCAAATAATGAGAACGCTAAGTCTATAAGAGCCAAGAGCATAACAAGTGGTTGCTACAAATTTTTAGAAATGGTTTAGTGTGAAATGCGCCTTCTTAAAATTTAAACTAAAAATAGGAGGGGGCTCCCCACTGTGAATTATATCGGAATAAACGCTAAAAAAGGTCAATGTGGGAAACTGCAGCGATAATATCATTTTGATTTATTTCAGGTTTCTAACAGTGGAGTATTTGAGGTCAAAATCAGATCATTGTTCAACAAACATGGCCGAACTGTCAGTGGCAGATGTTGCGTAGGACCGGAAGTAGATGATGACTGCATTGCCACCTGTCGGACGTTTTTCACGTTATGTCTATTGCACTATCAGAAACCTGTTCCTGTTTACCCGGCCTGTACATTTGGTGAAACTAGAACTCAAATAGTTGGTGCCAATAATATAGGAATTGGAATTGGAGCAGAACCTTCATTTTCTGTAGCGATACCGTTCAGTTTCTCGTGGCCGGTGAGTATCTTAGTCTTTAATATCATTGACGCCATTAAAATTATTCCCAAATGCAATGGTTTTACGTAATTTGACTTTAGAATGAAGCATCCCTTTTAAAAGCATTGTAAAGAGGTTTCCTTTTACTTCTTTTTGTATGTGGGACAATGACACCTTTTCTACTTCCGGATCAATCGGTAATGAAATATCAAATATATTTGTGGAAAATATCCCTCTGGTCGTAACTTTTAACTTCCGTAGTAGAATTTGATAACGATATCAAAACCATTATGCATGCATATATGTAACGATGGGAAAATTCGCCTATGGTGGTTATATGGTGGGAGAAATAAGAAATTCTGAATTCCCATATTAATTTCCAATCAATCAGAAAGGAACATAAAATAGTATAGTTATCATTTTCTATTATTGCACAAATCAATTTACTTCAGGTACTTAATTAACATAATTGAATAACTGCTTTACAAGCATATCGATATTTAATGGGAACAAACGTGGCTTCAAAGCCTTTGATTCTGGACAGTTATAGCTTATTTTGTTTAACGTAATTCTAAAAAAAAATCTTACTGGATGAAGACGTCACTACCGCGAAAGCAAAAGTTTTATTTGCGTGAGTGACGTCACGTCATGATGTGAAAATGTTTTTTCTAGAATTACAGTAACCAACACTGCTCTGGGACCTCAAACTTTGCATTGCGTTCTGCAAATTCCAAAAATACCTACTGATTGCTTCTGTTGTTGTTGTTGTAGGGTAATTTTGCCTTCATTCTTGACGCTTGGCATGATCAACATCGAAATAAAAGTACTTCCGGTATGGTTTTATATATTTTTGTTTTCAACGTTTATATATTTGGCATTTCTATTACGATTTCTATTATTTCTATTGTGTATTATGTGTGAAGTCAGGGTTTTTGGGAGACTTCTGTCTCCAGCGTATTACTGCATGGGTCAGAAAGCGGCAATTTTTCCGTAGACACTTGGGTTTGTCATTCACTTTTATTTTGAATGAAAACGGTCTCATTGTGTGAGCTCTAGGGCTTTGAGGTACGATGTTAGTTCGATAGGTGTGTGTAGGTTTTGTCGGTAACTGAAGAGCACTTGATTCCTTTGTCTTTTAATATCAAGTGATATGATCCAGAAATATGAAAATTCAGTTTCGTTTATCCCTTTTTTGAATCAATATCAGACACTCAGTAACAAAAGATACTCGATCCTTAAATTATGTTGAAGGTTATCTTAGAGATGATATTTAGGCTGTATATTTACAACCATTAAATTTTTTTTGCAGATACTAGACATATTATTCTGAGAGTAAGTCGAGCTAAGAGATTGAAACCATCACCACTGTGGGTGGAGGACGAACGCCTTACCCGTACGTCACAGTTGGAGTTCAGTTATCGCGTGACGTGTGACGAGAATTATCACGGTTTAGGATGTGACAAGTGGTGTAAGGAGCGTGACGATCAGTTTGGACATTATCGATGTACTCAAAGTGGTGTGAAAGTATGTTTACATGGCTGGCAAGGAGAACTTTGTGATAAAGGTAATTATATTTAGATAATATAAAAGATATCGAAAATTTTAACACATGATTGCTTAAAACTTGTGCAAATAGTTTGATTCGATATTTCAGGCTATATGTTTCTCTACGGGCATCAAATACTGACATTGATACTTCCGGTACTGGGGGGGGGGGGGGTCGGTTGTAAAACAGTGTCCTGTCCAGCTAAAGGTAATACTTCCGGTTTAATATATACATCTTTTCATCTTATTTTCAGTGCAGTGCCCACAGAGTTGTCTAAAGTCGAATGGGTTTTGTGATAAGCCATTAAATTGCATGTAAGTACCGATGGTTCGTGATCGTGATCGAAACACCCCCTTATAACACATTTTTCCAAGTTGTTCCTAAACTACACTAATCTTAATCTGGACACGATTATACAACAATTGTTATCCATATTCTCCAATTGCTAGCTTCCACTCAAGGAAGTCATTCACCAGTCGATTGGTACGGGTTTACATTATACTACATGACTGCGCATTTCATTTGCAAGTACATGTATACGGTATCTCAGCGTCAGTATGTTAAGCAACATCTCAAATCAAAATCCATTCATAGGCTAAGTTAACAAGAATTCAAAAGATTTAAACTTCGAGATCTTGTCATTTCGCTCACTACTCGTCAATGTTGGTTTTAAGGAAGATCACCCAATAACAGCAATCACAATATCGTAAACATGAAACCAATTCAGATATGTTGAATATACATACTTCATCAGGTCAAAATTACTCTGTATGATATCATACCCAAACTGGACGAACAATGGTGCTTAGCCTTACATAACCGAGCCACCGAACATCCGTGTAACTTTACCTTTTTCAGTTGTCAGAGTGGCTGGAGAGGACAAGACTGTCAGGAGTGTGTGACCGATGTCAAATGTTTACGTGGATATTGCAAGACAGCATGGCAATGTATCTGTAATGACGGATGGAGTGGGTCCTACTGCAATATATGTGAGTATCCAAATATTGAAGCAGACGGTGTGTGGTTGGACTTATCACCCATTCCCATTTAAGGTCAAGGCGTTGTCGGACATCCGTCGAATAATTTCTGACAAAACAGTGATAATGTTAGGATCCCTCGACAATGAAAATTAAGAAGTTAATCAGCTCCCATTATTGTGCGCTCTTACTGCATCATCACTTCAAACAAAACGTTAGAATATCTAAGCTTTGGATGGTTGAAAATAATCATCTTGGGAGCAGCCTTATCCGAAGTACGGTTTTCATATTTTCGGCAAGAGTAAGACTTTTTGTAACAGACCCTCAAACTAATCATGAAATAAATTTATGAATATCTTGTTTTCTTTACAGACAACGACTATTGTGAAAGTTATTCCCCTTGTTTTAATGGCGCCAAATGTGTTCCTGACGACGCAAAAAATTATACATGCAGTTGTAGAGCAGGATACATGGGAGATAACTGTGAAAAGGAATATTGTTATGCAGGGTTTTGTTTAAATGATGGAATGTGCGAGGTACGCTACTTAACGCCAGTAACCACTATGAAAGACTTGCCAATCATCTGTGTTTTTGAAATTTGCATCGGGACCAGTTGCATTTCAAATGGGTTTCTATGGAACTGTTACTGACATGGTATCTCCATCCCCTTTCTGCAATATATTGGTGGTTAGACCACTCCATGACAAGTCTATGGTAACATTAGGCCTAATAGGCGTAATATATATTTGATTGAGAACCACCAAGGGTTGTTTGATTAACTGCTTGCTTTTATCGGTTTTCAGGAGGTTGGTACTAGACGAGTCTGTACATGTACGAAAGGTTATTCAGGAGAAAGGTGTCAAAACGTCAATCCAACTTGCGGTGAAATGGCTTGCAGGAATAATGGAACATGTATGAGGTTAAAGAAAAAGTGGGCATGTTCTTGTTTACCTGGTTACCATGGTCATTTCTGTGAAATTGAGAAAAACGAATGTGCATCGAATCCTTGTAAAAATGGTGAGACAATCATTTTTTTCTAATATCGAGGTTTCATCATAGCCTAAATGGTAGGAAAGCCAAGAATCAAACACTTGTTTGGTTGAATTGCTTTCCATATTTGAACTCATCTTTCGTAGATATTTCTACAGATTAATGAACAGGCTAATTTTTGCTCCAAAATCTAAATCAGTTTTATAAGTTTTTATATTTTCAGGAGGTTCATGTCGAGACAGAGTGAATGGGTATCATTGTGTTTGTGCTGACGGGTTTGCTGGAATAAACTGTGATTTGATTTTTGACCCATGTTTAGGAATTCAGTGTTTTAATGGCGGCAAATGTCATAAAAGAGGATTTTTTAATGCAGGCTGTGCATGCCTGGCAAATTACACTGGATATCGGTGTGAGACTCCGCGAAATCCGTGTTATGGAGTACATTGTCAAAATGGCGGACGGTGTGTCGTGGAAAAAGCAAAAAAGGTGTCGTGTTCGTGCACAGATAATTGGACAGGTAAACTCTGCCAATTCGAAAAGAAAAATATGTGTGCAAGTCAGCCCTGTCCAAAAGGGAGTGTGTGCAAGTCTTATACTGACAATTATATTTGTATTTGTTCAAAAGAATCAAAGGGCAATAACTGTGATCAGACAAAACTTTCCTCTGATGATCCCGATCCAAAAGTGATTCATAATAATTCTAAGAACTCAGCAGTCATATTATTTCATAATTCATCCTTGTTTTTCATAATTTTATTGACAATAAAAATGGCGATAGTGTCGTGAATAAATAGAATAGTCTTGCTGTTTTATAATAAGTCTGGTTTAGAACAAGACGAACTGCGAAATGTGAGAATGTGTTCTTTAATAATCATCCCGATGGTCCTCTTGGACATATAAGATAAAGTCCAGTCCGAATATGACCTCGGTGGCCATTAAATTTTGAGTTTCTCAAATTCAAATGGCGACAATATTCAGTTAAATGATAATCTATCCCTCACATATAAGCCTAGGGGCAAGGCACGAAAGCATTCGAGGATTTGGAAGTCGTCCGTAATATTAAATATTTTAAATCGGATGGTATTCATTTTTTTTTCTTCGCTCCTTGTGTATTGGTCTATAAGTTTAAGGAATACTGCTTCTTAGAATGAGCTTGGCCAATGAGAGTATATATTCATCAGTAGATGTACCTGTTGCCTTAAATGACATAACAGAATCCTTATAAAATTCCGAAGAACTGAGTAATTATCTATGAAAATGTAATTGCATATCGAAAATCGCCTAGTAAATTGATTATTCGTTTTTTCTATAATAACTTGGTTTTGTGAGTTTTCCAGATACTACAAGAAATTTTAATACTTTATGAAATCAGATAAGTTCACTGATGAATATATACTCATATTTATTTCCATTCTTTAGACCTTAAATTGAATGTTAATTCTCGGACGCAGTATCAATTTTAACGAAATTAAATTTGATAAATGATAATATATTTACAATTTATTAGCACTATTCATGAAAAATAATTAATATTCTACAAATTTCATTTCGTGGCTACAGAAAGAGTAGGTTGATACCAGCGATTGTAGCCGAACCCTCTTGATGGTTGGTAAATTTTTGGTTGTCTCCCTTTAATTGAAATATTGTTTGCGTGCGATTGCTTGACACTTGGTTGTCGTTTGTCGTCTGTATTCTTAACTTGTACATTTTTGTTGTTCGTGTTCGTTTCTTTGTACCATCTATTGTATCCAAATCCAGCACTTCTATTTGTAGACTTGGAATTGTCGCTCCTGATTTGTGTGGATGAGTAGTTATCATCATTATTTTGGGAATTTATCGAGGATCTGTTTCCACTAGCGTTATCTAATGCGCTGTCAATCAAGTTCTCAGAGTGCACTGTTACACGCACAGGGCAATAATAATAGTCTTTTGTATCACGAACACGTCGTCTTCGAGTGGTTGGTGCATCCGAGTCACTAGAGTCATCACAATAACTCATTCTATCAATGTTGTACTTGGAGCTAGAATCAGAGCCTTCGCAATAACCACTTGTAACTGACGTTGGTGGCGATGAAGACATTGAAGACAATGATGACAAATGATGATGAAGATGATGATGATGATGATGATGATACAGAAAGCATTGAGTCATCAGACCAATCACTCGTATCGGAGTAATCATACCATGTTTCTTTAATTTCACTAAGAGACAGCTTCTTGATTCGATTCTCGCTGGTGGTTGGTGTTCTTGACATGCTAGATGTTCGACTACTGGATGTGCTCGTGTTTGATGTTCTCGAAACTCTCCTCGTGATGCTTGTCTTAGGTGTTCTTGCAGCATCCCTTGTTAGACTTTTGGTTGATCTGTCTGAAAGGTATCTTGATGCTATTCTGCTTTTAGATGTTCTGGAAAACGTTTCTTTGGAGGTAGATAGCCTTCTTTGTTGAGGTACTTCTTCATCAGATACGTAATCAGATTGGTCTGCATCAAAACAAGATTTCCAGTACCCCAAAAGTTCCATGATTAATCTGAAATGGTCAAATTATTATATTGTCTGTGGGGTAACAACTTCGTGCGACGAACCAATTATCAGTCATTTTAGGGGAGGATCGAGTAGTGCAATCGCAAGTTCCTTTCTGTTTTCGAACAAAGTCATATTAAAATTATTCCTTCTCTTCCAACGCCTTCACATTTCAACATTGGTGAGGCTTATTTATTTTTTTGTGCTTGACAGAAACATTGGGAGAATGGAGTTGCTCGCTTACGAAGAGTTAGACTCTGAAAGCTGCGATTGCAAAACTGTTTTCATGAGAGACGTGGGTCATGTATACATACCTTTCTTGAAATTATTCTTGTTCTATTGATTCTTATTTTTTGTTTTGAATATTTCTTAGCTCTGTAAAGCTTATTAGGTGCTTGCAAGATGAATTCAAATGTTGGTATGAATTGCCAAGGCTTCGTTCCCATTTATATGTAGTTGAATAATAGCATATGAAATGGTAGCTTTTGATAACTGATTGCCAACTTTTGTTAAATTTACGAGAAGATTATAATCGCTTTTCCCTGATTAAACTTTTAATTTTTGGGTTGAAAGAAGAAAACTGGAGTAAAATTTAGTTAATTTGATGAGCAGTGATCAGGATTAAGAAACTTAATCGGGATTATAAATTATAAAAACGTTTATTTATGTTTTTATAAGATATAAGCTTAAATTTATTGCCTTTTTGTGTCATGATTGGCTTATTAAGTATATTTTACCGCAACCTCTAAAAAAAGCTAAATTGCACGTAGATGTAAATATTTCTGTTGAAATTTGTTCATTTTTTCAAATTACGTTTATTTGTACGTCCCTAAAAGCTTATCAATCGATTTTATTGCATAAAAATTGTTCACAATTGACTATCTTAGTTATATAGTAGCTAAAAATAAATCTGCGCCAAATAAGTGAACTATTCCTTATTCATGGTTTATTTACCATAAATCTGCGATTAATTTGTATGTTGTTTTATGGGATTTCATAATGCACAGGCCAAATGTTGCGTTTTATGATTTTGTAAAGAACAATAGAATCGTGTTCTCCGATAGAAATTAAATAAACCTTTATGTAGGTTACATGAACTACCATGACCCTCATATCATTATCAGGTCAAATTGTACGTATTGCCAACAGAATATAAACGAATAACATAATACATAATTTAGAGAATATAACCCAAAAATACAGTAAATAAATAATATGGGCAGAGTTTTGCTCTCTATACATTGCTCTGAACGGGGATAACAGTTTTCACGTTCGTCACCTGTCTTCGATTACAATTGATAATCTCTTTTAATAGTACATCCCTTGAATTTATTTTTTTACTGTCGGGGCTGTCAGGTTCTATAGAAAATGCAGTATTGAATAGTTACTTGCATAAATTACTGATTAATATAGATTTATTAGATTATATACAGAGATTCTCTTGTACTACACAGTGAAGTAAAGGCCCCAACAAACGGAGAAAATCTGACGATCCCTTCTTGCTACTTAGTATCACGTCATTATACTACAATGACATTTCAAACGATGAAGATTTATTTATTACTATTCGGAAGATATAAAATCGTACAGACAGGGTAATTCTGTCATAAATCAACAAATATTTCATCTAGTATTGCTTTTTCAATACTTTACTGAATGCCGTCATCTTAAACTGCCAATAATGCACGCGCATTTTTCCGTCTACTGAGTACGTCACACAATGCGCTACTTGTCCGTGTGTCGGCGCTATAGGCCTTACGACACCAGGTTAACAGTACACCGATGAATAAATGCTTTTATTGACCAAGTATGTAAATATATTTATTTTCTAGAATTCCATTTGAAAGGTATGTTAGAATAAAAACGAATTCAGACTATAAACTATTTTATCATGACATAAATTCGATAACTGTACTAAGGAATATTTAAATTGACAAACAAACTAATTATTTGTACAAGAAAATAAACCCTTACAATCGATTCAAATTCATTAAAACATTTTAAGTAAAAAGAATATTCAATCTTCAAAACATGCTTAAATTTCATGCCAAGTAATCAATATCAACAAAGGCGGACTTATTCACATCTTGCTTCAACGTTGTCATTATTCACATCTTGCTTCAACGTTGTCATAATTCACATCTTGCTTCAACGTTGTCATTATTCACATCTTGCTTCAACGTTGTCATAATTCACATCTTGCTTCAACGTTGTCATAATTCACATCTTGCTTCAACGTTGTCATAATTCACATCTTGCTTCAACGTTGTCATTATAAAACTCTTCTCTACATACTAGTATTAATAATATTTAATATTGTAAATCAAATTATCTCAGGTGATTTACCTAATTATTCCCTCACCGTAATTAAAAACAGTCATTTTTACCATAAATAAGGTAATTAGCGCTCCAATTTGCACGAATGACATTCTTCCATTCCGTTAAAACTAAGCAAAAATATAAGACGTAGTTAAGATTTATATAAGGCAATATGAGGCAAAATATGAAAGAGTCAGCAATTTTTAGTTACACGTAGTTTGATCTCTCTGGAGCTGCAATGGCATGAAAGATTCTATAATCTTTTAAATTGCAGGATGGGGCGTGGAGATTGGGCACCAAAATTGACGGGATATTTAACAATTGGGGGTAAGGAATAAAAAAGAAGAAATTTAACATATCAGTTGGGAGACAAAAAAAGAGGCCCGTGTGGGGTACTAAAGTTTAAATATTTGAAATCCTATCAAAAAAATTCTCTTTATAGAGCGAACAATGAGATGTAACTCGTATGTGTTATTTTGCGTCACTTTCGAGCTGAAACGATCTACGTTAACGAAGATAATTTGACGGGTAGCAAACTCGATCAATCGGAATGCAAGTTGCATTTCATGGAAATAAAAATATTCCACTTTCAGAAATAGAGGATGTCTAAGATCCTGCATGTAGGCAAAAAAAAAACATGAACTTCAGGGTCCTGTTTTCAAAAATTAAGATTTCAAAAATGAACAGTTGGTCAATTTCAACTAAAACAACAATTAATTTGTACTACAAATAAGAAACAATTTTGAAACAAAGCAAAGATAACGGTATAATATACTTAATAAGCCAATCATGACACAAAAAGGCAATAAACTTAAACTTATATCTTATAAAAACCTAAGTAAACGTTTTCATAATTTATAATCCCGATTAATTTTCTTAATCCTGATCACTTCTCATCAAATTAACTAAATTTTACTCCAGTTTTCTTCTTTCAACCCAAAAATTAAAAATAAAAGTTTAATCAGGGAAAAGCGATTGTAATCTTCTCATAAATTTTTAAAGTTTTCAATCAGTTATTAAAAAGCTTCCAATTACCACAGTTCATTAACAATTTTCCATATACATTAGATAGAATTATATCGTTAATGAAAGATAAAGAACAGTAGTACTAGATGCAAATCAAATTACAGAGTATAATAGTATAATGAATAACCCAATTCATTTAAAAAAAAATGTTCCAACGGCTCTCCGATTTGAATAACGTCGTCTACTCTTTGCTACTGAGCAGTATTGAACTTTTTATTAGAGTAATGCCGTAATGAAAGATGATTTTGTTTAAAAGAGACGACCCCGCCCCTATTGGCCCATCGTCATTAATTATAATCTGAAAGAAATTCGCCAAATCTGGCGATAGTCCTTCCCAATTACAACCTTTAGTTTCATATTTCCAAATCCTTTAGCATTTTAGTTATTATCATTTCAATTCATTTATTGATCATCGATTATTAGTTTCAGTGCAAGTGCTTAAGAATTAGTTTACAGATAAAATATATATTACGATAATCTTATAAAAAATTATAATTAAACTTATGTTAGATGTAGGCTACTGTGATTTTATATTTTAACATAATAACCGTAACATTGTTTTATTCGCACTGCTTCAGCCCTGTGTCACTGACTTCTGTTCACTTCATTTGTCCTTTTGGCCAAATCAAACTTGCTGACCTGATGAAGATTGTAAATCCGGAACAGTATAAAGAGTTTGAAATTGGCTTTAGTAAATTATATATTGAATTAGACAAAATATATCATAGGATTGTCAAAATGTTATTGATATACGCCTAAAGTATATGGAATGTCCATAATCGTTGCAAAAAGTAAGGCATATATTCTCTGCTCTTCTAAGCATAATTTGGACGTAAGCTGAGCAATTATTAAAATCTATGCACACTTTCTACAAAGAATTTTACGAAAGGCCTCGCGGAAATCTGGACTACTAAAATTATATAAGAACGGATTGATTGTGGAATTCAGATACGTCATCCAGAATGTTATGGTATACACAACATGGGGAACGGCGTCGGGTTTTACTGCACTGATGTCGAACACAACATGAAAAGGTACCCAGCAAATAACATAACCCACTAGAATGTACGATAATGTTACAAAGACTTTCTTTTCACGTTTCATGGTCGACGCATCCTCATGACGACTCTCCGCTATTTTCGATGTTGGTTTATTCCTGTTCGATAAATAATTCGATTCTTGAGATGTTGTTTGGATAACTTGAATCCCTTCAGTTTCAGCAACCGAATCTTCGGCGACTTCAGATGCTTTATTAGAGTTCAGGACCGCCTTTTTTGCCTTTCTTGCACACATAGTAGCAGCCGTCGCTGATATATCGTCTGCCACCATCTTGGATTTCGGGGCTCCGATTGCACCGACTTTGGCCCTCCTTCTTATGAAATTAAACACTTGTACGTAACAGAACAGAAGAACAAGGCAAGATCCATGATGTCCAATGGTAGCTATGAAGATTACAAATTCTGCGTTGAGTGATGGTTCCCAGATACAAATTCCTGGTCTCTGATGTTTTACTCTGTCAGTTACACAAGCTGGCAGCCACAATATTATCATAGCACACCTGAAAACATACAGAGTACGGGATGAGAAGCTACTGTTTATTGCCCTATTATACGACAGAAACCTTGTATGTATATTAATCCATAAACGGAGTAATTATTAAAAAACGCTTAAAATTTCTCATGGACAGAATATCTTTATTAATTTGGTTAATGTTTATGATGCATAAATAAGGAGGGAAAACTGTCAAATTTCGGTTACTCCGAGAACGGGAAGTGTATTGGTGCATGGAACCTCTGAGAGATTTTCTAAAAGTAGAATTTGTGAGTTGCATTATGATAAATATGTTGGTGCTAACATAAATCACGTGTTTTGGTTCATCCGGGGGTACAGACCTTTTTGCTAGAACATCTATTACCATTATTACTATTCATCATTGGTGAATGCATGAAATAAAAAATTGGCGCAAGATGACATTTAAATCCATTTAAAAAGGAAAATTTATCACAGATTTTCTGAAACTATTCTCTCGTGGGATTTGTTTATCATTAATAATCGCAAATGACCTTCCTTACATAAACTCGTTTTTATCTATACCTGTTATATTATCGACTTTAAAATACCTTTAGATGTTGAAAATGCTACATTAATTCTAAAGTTCAAATAGCCCTCACTACTGTTTTTACCTATACCTGACAGATTTTCAATTAGCAAAACAATTCAAGCTTTTCACAGAAGTACCTACATACGATAGGTCTCAAGGATCTGTTATAATATACCGTACCACGAAACCTAAAAACATTCTGAACCATGGCAGAATGAATAGTATTGCATTTTCACTTCACTATACCCTCTGATTAAACTTAAGCGTTTTATGACGTCACTACCTGAAAGTTCCTTAATATACAATACAAAATAAATTTGTATTTCAATAGTACCTTTAACGACAGTGACAGTGACACTTACTTTAAGTGATTTTAAAAGAGCCACTAACGTCTGATATTTAATGTTTAAGGAAAATGACGCAATTGAATCTTTCTGCACGAACCTAGGACTCTCTTGTGCGACAGATTTGAGACGAATAAAAATGGTTTTGAAATGATTGAACTTCATTCTGTTGAAGCATTAATGGAAAACAGATGCAAAGATAATAGGAGTATATTTACTTCTACAAGGACATAATTGTCTTTGAGAGTTTTATTAAAAGGATATATCCTTCATCAATTAGTGTTTTTGGAATCCTGAAGTACATGTGTTAATTTAAATCGACAAGAGGAATCGAGGCGAAGTTATTCCGAAATTTTCATTGTCAATTTAATGATTAAGTATTCCATACTTAAACTCTAATTAAACTTCGATTACATTTCTAAAACTTATATTAAATTATAATCGACACCCTTAAAGGGTATTCAGACATAAACGGTACGTAATGGACATACTCGTACATTCTTTCATTCCTGGATTTGATAAAGTTTCAAAGATAAGTACATAAAATGATTACCTCCTACGTACATATTAGAATTTGAGGAAATAATAGTCTAGTGCTAACCATCAACACGGTGTCAACAACAAGGGTGCGTTCGACGTACTTACCATATTACAGCAATGGAAATATACGATTTCTTAGCTTTGTGGTGTGTTCGATAATGTACGCTCCAAGACACCGACCAAAATCTATCTATTGATATCACTATCAACGTAAAAACTGACGCGAAAGTCATTCCATAATCACAAAATATCCAGAAGCCACACAAAAACTCACCAAATGGCCAATATCCGAGGATATTGTCTATGATATAAAAACTCATAGCAGAGGCGGCCACACCAATATCAGTAATAGCCAAGTTAACGATATACAAATTGAAGACTGTTCGAAGTTTCTTTTCTTTATAGAATGCTATCAGTACCAAAACATTTCCAGCAATGGTGATAAAAACAACACAATATAAACCAATCCCCATTAGAATCCCTCGCCATCCTATAGCAGTGATCTTCTCAGAAAATATTGTTCCGTTCAATAATGTTTTGTTTTCATCCGTTACGTTATCCATGATCCTTACAGAATACTAGATACCACTCTGCAACTGGGTAAGGCAACTTGACTTCTTATTCTGTGACTTCACATAATTGATGATGGTAAGTTTGTATTGAAGGAAATGTTTTGTATATTACTTGTATAACTGTATGGTGCATTACATCTGAAATGATATGGATCTTAATCTATCGTTCCTATTGTGTTCAAGCAATCATTGATCACAATATGTAAAGTCAGCCATTAGCAATTGTGCAATCTGAACTGTCACTTACTTCGTGCTGTTAATAACTGTCCTCACAAAATTCCATCAATTTGGAATTCAAAATGTTAAATGAATCACCGGCATCAATGTCTTCCATGAATATTCTTAGCCACAGTTAGTCACCGAATCTCGATCCTGTCCAGATGTATGAAATATCATCAACGTGAACAAAACACCATTTCCGGAGAGTCGGAACAATTCAGACTTTCGCCCACCATGTCAGGATATCTTATTCCCCTGTGTGAGATTTATTCTCCAGTTATTGATCCAAAGTTTTGAAAGCTTTCATCCAATCAGCGCCATATAGAGGATACAAAACATGAAGGATATATCAGCAAGGCGACTGTTATTGTGCCAGGAATAAATCTCTCTACTATGAGCTTCCATGGTTGCTTTCTTATTAAGTTTTATAATGAAGTTGATTGTAAAGTATAATTCAATTCATTAAATATTCAATATTTTCTATTTCACTATTCTTCCTGCAGAATCAGAATTTAAATGTCAAATAGCCCCTGTGATCCGTCAAAGTCCACATTCAACTAGGCTAAGAAGGTTCAAAGATCTTAGTATCAGTTATTGTTAATGATATCTTGGTAAATAATCGGTAGGTTATTGCCCTTGCCCAAAAGGGTTTGCAGTCCAAGGCTTTTCACGAAATTACAGTATCTGACATGACCGGAAGTAGTTTTTGACTTTCAAGAGCACTCAGACAACCAAAACATTCTATGGTGTACTAGTATACGAATGTAGTCCTCACATTCTTTCAAACTTCTCTTTATCCCAGCCATTTTTAGGTTTTGATTCCCTTTTTTATATGGTATGAAATTTTCAAGTATTCAAATATTATTGAATAATATATATAACTTCCACCCTTGTGAAAATACAAGTTTTTCGTAAGAAAAAAATCGAGAATAATGACCAAGATGAAATTTAATTTTCATCCAGGTGGAAATACAAGATATTCCAATTTCTTAATCCAAATTGAAAAATGTCGTAACAACCACCGTACATATAACACATTTCAGCACAACTTGAATTTCACGATTTAACATTGAAATAGATGGTAAATGAATTGACGATTTATGAACATACGAGCGAATGAGGGTTAATGATTGGTGTCAAAACCATCGTAAATTCATTGATTTTTCATCGATTTCCATTCCAGTGCATAAAATTTATAAACCATAATATTAGTTTAACCTATTTCCGACCAATAGCTTCCGGTTGGTGCGGTTGTGTGCTCTAGAGCAAATAGGCTTAACAACCAATATTCTTGCCTGAACATACATGCTTGTAACAATCTAAAAACAATCTGTACATAACAGGTACTATACCTCTTGTCCATTGGGCGTTTTTTATTTTTACTTTATTTCTAATTTCAGATTAGAGCAGAAGAAAACAGATCCTTAGTCTAATTTCTCTATATAATATTTGTTCCACCCTAGGCCTGTACATCTGGAAGAAACAATCCCTCCCTTCCCCGAAACTAATAACATCGAACTTTCCTTGTTATTTCAGTTGACCTAGCTGTAAATTGATACGTAATCGAATGGAATTATTAATGTCGAGGGGATTGACCAAAGACTAGAAAGGATCTCCCCGGAAAAGAATGTAAGCCTACTCTTTGACATCCAGACTTCTCATATTTTCGACAAGGACATTGTTCTTGGCAGCTGTTAGATAAAGTGAGACAGAATGATTGATGCAATTTCAGGTTCATGTAATTATAACCTATATTTTACAAGATAAAAAAATTATAACCTATTTACACGGTTTATCAAATTAAACATTTAAAAAAGGACAGAACAAAATGAGAATTTTTCACAATTGGTACTTTGTTACAGTATTGAGTACATGGTTTTACAATTATTACTGTCAACACGAATGATGATCAAATTATCTTGTTTTCTGTGTAATATAAATTGTACTAGACAATAAAATTATGTTATACAAAGGAACTTATTAAAATCTATTGATAAATATCTCCCATGAGAAAAGAGCTTAAATTCGGGTTTTATTATTGAAATTAGATTTTTTAGACAATAGAATTTTTGCATGTATAATGGGTTTAAAAGGAATGTTCAAGTTCGTTGTACTAAGCAAACACTATAAAAACTATAGTACCTATTTAAGAAGAGCTGTTATATAGTGCAATAAAAAGCTTCAATTTAGTCTGAACAATTCGTCAAGTTTTCAATTTTTAGTTAATCAATTTAGATTTCAATTCATAAAAATTGAGTAGCAATTCAAAATGTGCTGTTTTCTAACTACATTCAGATCTATTTAGACAATGACGTATAAAATATTATCGTCATCATGTTGAAAGTAGGATATAGAGTTATATAGTTTTTATACACCTATAAAACCCTATGATCTAACGACTTCTTGACTTAACGGTCCTCAAGGTTAACAGATACTATCGAGCGATACTTAAATAATTAAATTTGGCATTATTCTTATAAAGTATGCAATTTATATTGATCCACAGATCGTTCAGATACATTTTAATGTCGTTGCCACTCTAATTAAAACCTGGAGTAGAGAGAACGCAAGCACCTTATGTAGCTATATACATGTATATACTTTAACCCTGTATATTTTATGCAAAAAATGTGAATGTCTTCTATATAATTATCTTTATATATGATTAAAAAATTTAAATGCTTATATATAATTTTTTCCAACGATTAAGTAAAATTTTGAATATTTTGTTTGTTTACCAAAACAAAGGGAAGATAACTAACTGCAATTTATTTTAGATTGGAACCTTGCTCGTCAGCAGTAGATTGACCAGATTTGAACTAACCTATTTCAATTAAAAAAATTTATTTTGATCATAGCATGAATTCTTTTCAATATCTACCTTTGTGTATGTAGTTAGAGACATAAATAGGTATTTGCATGTCATAACAAATTTCCTTCTGAAAATCGTAATGAATATCATTTTTTTCTAACTATATAAGAAATATTGGACCTCAAAAAAAGATATTTTGGACTAGCAATTATTGAAATAAATATAAAATAATTACAAAGACATAATAGAATATAAAGAGTAGGCCATACTACACATGAAGACGTGCAGAACATACAAAAACATTACTTTTCTACAAAAACTTTCTAAATTATAGACTTGAAAAAAAGGTAATAAGAGAAAAAGTCCATAAGGTCAAAAGGATACTTCGTCTTAGCATGAACATAAAATTTAAGTTCTCAAGAATGATCTATATGAGTTTATATTCATCATTGAACTTACAAAACAGAATCTCTTATATAAGGGAAAACTAAGCAATAATTAAAAATCTCTTAATTAATTTATTAAGCATTTTCAATGATCAAATACATCTTTATGGATAATAATTAAGATAATCTTTGAATGACATTTAGAAGTAGATCGAGCATTAAAATACAGAACTATTATGGATATACTACTCCTTCCTTTAATATTTGCAACGTTTCAATTCACATACAGGAATCTTTATCAAGCACAAAATAATGATAATAGAAAACAGAATAACAAGTATATATAGTAAATGCTGACATCTATAACTCTCCAAGATTAGTGATGGACAAATTAATAACAATAGATAAAGCTTACAGTAGTCCTGTTAGATTATTTAGCACTACAAGGATTAGTGATAAGCGATAATAATTAAAGCTTTATGGATTGTGAAGCACTACAAAGCAGTTAGTAATAATAAAGCATTAAAGTGATAAGGATAATCATATTTGGTTTATGTCTACAGAATTAGGTCATTCCACAAGTTTGGTAGGAAGTGTCCTTTGTCACGGTTTAATTTTTTTTTTTTTTTTTTTTTTTTTTAAATAATCTAACAGTACTACTGTAAGCTTTATCTATTGTTATTAATTTGTCAGTCACTAATCTTGGAGAGTTATAGATGTCAGCATTTACTATATATACTTGTTATTCTGTTTCTATTATCATTATTTTGTGCTTGATAAAGATTCCTGTATGTGAATTGAAACGTTGCAAATATTAAAGGAAGGAGTAGTATATCCATAATAGTTCTGTATTTTAATAATTAAGATTTTGGATATTTATTTATTTTTTTATGCTATATATACATATTTACTGATATTCATTCTAAGACGCAGTATCCATGTAAGAACAAATGAAGACGAAGACGTGCAATAATAAAAATATTGAGGCACAAAGGAAGATGTATAGTAGAGGTAGGGAAGGGCGTAAATATACCATGAAAACGGAAAAAGAAGAATTTGGAGGTAGTTCACGTAAATTTAAAACGTAATATGTTTCTAAGTGTGCTAAAGTTGATAATATATGTCAATTATGTAAAATCTAATAAAATAAAAAAAATGCGTTCAATATAGATATAATTTTGTAGTATCGTACTAAGGTTAAGTTCCCTGAGGGTATGCATTTGACCAAGATTTCCGAACAATATCCTTATATTTATTAGTAGAGGATGGTACAAACACTGCTTGATCCCGGATCTTACCTTATAGAGAAATAATTGTTGACGTTACGGATGACCGATTTTTGATCGCTTGCCGAACGCTTTATATTTTAAAAGTTGTTGGCTACTAAATCTAACATTATGATTGACGAGCGTTTATTGTGCACTTAGTTTTGTTGGAAATGGTATTGATATCCCAAGATTATCTTTGCATTTCATGGCATTTTACAAATTGTACCCCAAAAATTAACATTTATTAACAAAAACATTATGAAACACTTGTATTTTGAACCCCGATTTCTTCTTATAGGCGATTATGCTACAGAAAAGAGACACTTTCAACTTTCAGCTCAGGAAATGTGTAAGGATTCGTGTACGTCACGATCAGACAAGAAAAGCCTGTTCTTAAATATTTTTTTAAATAAATGACCGGGATGACGTCTTTCTGTTATTTGATTGACATATAATATTCTAAGCTACTTCCTTTTATTTTGTTCGTAGGATGGACTAAACGTTGGTTTCATAAATCGGTATTAAAGTTATGCCATAGGAAATCCGATATAAGGTTATCGTAACTTATAAGGGATTGGGTGGCTTAAGTTGTCCTTGATTAGCGATGTTTGGCACCTATTAACATATTGGGGAATCTAACTGTAATCGAATATATCCAAGCGCATCGACAACTAATAAAATGAAATTCGCCATCAGTTGCTTGTTTCCAGCAAAAATATGATTTTAGAGCCAACTTTGGCAGTTGACAAAAAATTTCAAGATTATATTCCATTTGTTTTATTTTAGATCCGCTGATGGGGACCTTTATTTTACTTTCTTCCAACGATTAAGTCAAATTTTGAATATTTCTTTTGTTTACCGAAACAAAGGGAAAGATAACTACAGCGCAATTTATTTTAGATTGGAAACTTGCTCGTCAGCAGTAGATAAACCAGATTTTAACTAACCTATTTCCATCATAATTTCCATTATAAAATTTTGTGAATTCTGTTCATTATCTGCCTTTGTGTATGTAGTTAGAGACATAAATAGGTATTTGCATGTCATAACAAATTTCCTTCTGAAAAGACTTTTAGGCTTACTTCCTTTATTAAAAGTGCCATTAAATGAACTACATTATTAAGTTCCGTATCGTTTATGAATTTTTTTTTTTTTTGTTCCTTTTTTTTTAGTTTGTTCTAAAATTGCGAATCGATAATTAAAAAGGTCCATAAATACAAACTCTTTCAATTTGATGCTATGCAATTAGTAACATTTGTAAACGTCACATTGTATGTAATGTGAGAAATATGGTGTTCCAACCGATCTAAAAACAATTTTTCATCTTAAGACTCCCAGACTTCTCAGGTTGAAATATATCATGTTATCATCTAGAACTGCAGACATTGAATCCAGTAACCTTTTGGACATCGAGCAAATTAAGCTCCATATGTTCTTAAATATGTTTGTATTCTGTCCTACAAGGGTGTAACGTACAATAAATCATCTTATCTTATCTTCTTGTACACAAATAGTTATACTGCATAGTTGTACATATTCGTCGTGTAAGTTGTTATTACTTAAGTTTTGCAACTATTCTTCTGAGCCGGATGTTGCTGACCTTTGGTCTAAAGTCCTGAATGCAACCACATGAAATAGGTTAACAACTCGAGTTTTTTTTTCAAGGGGTTCAAGGCAAACCCCTATCATATAAAACATATTGTCAATTTGAATACAGATGTTGTCAATAATGGTGTTTATTTACGTTTTATTAGTTTAATTTAACCAAAATTATGTTTTTGATAATTTCCCTAAATTTCATTGGATGTAGCAATACCCAATGGAAAATTAGATCCGTTTGACGCATGTATATAAAGGTGAAAATTTTGTTGATACATAAGTATACCTGACAAGGTGAAAAATCGTCTGCTTTTAACAGTTTTAACCTCAATGTCACCACCACAAGCAACTATGCAGAAACCAATTGTATTTGAACAGGTGAGTCTGTTTGTATACATAAGCTGTTTAAATATATTAGAAATGTATCTCCATAAGAAACACCGTTTTTTTTAAACGATGTGCTTTCATCAACCTTGACGTTTATTTTGAACAGGTCGAAGACCTATAACATCATGCGAACCACCTAATGATTTCAGATGTTTCCTATCCGCTTATACCACGCTTATAACGCTCTCTAAGACAATTGTCTCGATTAAGTTATTTGCGGTTCAATCGAAAAACCTTGACTATAGTTCAATTCAGTTAATTTCGATTTAAAAACAAAAAACAAAAAACACGGACTAATTAGTTGATTTGGGTAATTATGAAATTAAGGTCAACGAGAGCAAATTTTGCAACTGCGAATCAATATTAGATAACAAAAAATATGGTTTAAACGACATGAAACCTACTTTCTCTAACAGCCTTTACACTTTCCAGTTAACGTTCTATTGATCCCTGAAGATTTGAAGGTCGTGTCGAGTCACTTTTGGTTGATTATGTAAAAGAAGAAAACGATTTATCAAGGATCAATTGATTTTATAATAACCACAAATAAATTACACCCGAGCTCTTATTCGAAAATAGATCTTCAAGATAAGTTCATTAGCTCTTCAGGTGCTAATTAAGATGATACTACGTTATAGAATGGAAATACAATTTAAGTTCTCAAGAATGGTCAATATGAGCAGAAGGTATATCTTTTGATAAATATATACTCTTATTGCCCTAGATTAAATTCTTAAATTTTATGTTCATTATAAGACGCAGTATTCCTTTAAGGTCATACCTTATTGACTATAATTATGCCAAGAGGCTTGGCCAAGCACGTGATGGTAGAAAATATCCCTGTCATGGCAGAATTTTGAACCTAAGTTGTTATCCTTATAGAATATAACTTTGATACATTTTGAAGATATTATGTATAATATGAACAAGTTGCTTATTTATTCGAAACGTTTGGGTCTACTTTCAAATTTGATCTTGTGAGAACACAAGCCGGGCAACTGGCGGTATTTCAGTCCAGTGATTGATCAGATTCTATACTAGTCGTTCAAATCTAGTTGCTCCCAGATTCTACCACTTGACAGAACCGACCTGACTGAATTGCAGTTACGGAGTTGAATTCGCTTCAATGGAACACCTAAAAATATGCTTTAGGGTTGTATTTAAATGAAAATTGACTAGCAAACTATAGTCTACGACGTTTATAATCATTTCAGACATCATTTTTTACATTCCACACCCTGACAATGCGTTACCTTTTCTGTTTAAGGATGATGTTCCCAAGAGAGGATCAACTAAGAAGATCTGTATCATTAGCTCTACAGTTCTATTGGTAGTTGTCATTGCCGCAGCTACTACATTTGGTGCTATTGCTTACAACAATCACCTATTCTTCAAAGAGGTAAGGCCCTTTCATTCAGACTTTCGGTATTACACGTTACAAATATTTAATAAGAAAATAAGGTTTATTTCTGTCAAAGAACCTACTCAGTCGATATAGTCGAAAAATACAGGACAAGCCAATTCTTCTGCTTTAATAGCTGGTTAATATTTAATAGTAAATAATAGCAAACTGCCCTACCACAGGTTAAACATACGGGCGATATCTTCTTTTTGTTACATTTAACAAAGTTTATTTGTTCTAATGATTTGTATTATTTAATTATAAATATAACCTATGTTATATGCGGCCTTTAATAGACCTATTGATACGTCCACGCATATTGTATCAAAGAAAACTAAAAAGGATTTTATTTATGAATTATAGAAATACAACACAAAAGCCAGTGTCGATGGCATTGAGCTTCCAGAACATATTCGTGTAGATTATAAAAATGAAATTATCTACGTTACCAATGAAAAGAATGGACCAATCGATGCTTTAAATGCCCTCCACAATTATGAAAGAGTAAGTATTAATGTAGTGGGAAGCGATTTCCAAAATATTCCATTTCTTTCGAGATATCAGATTCCTAAAATTGCCGGAGGTCAGGATACAGAAAAGCACAATTCCCTCCCCTCATCCCCCCGAATGAAAGAACGGTCAATACAGAACATTCCGATTGACTGTTAACGGATTGCGTAAACGTCCGCTTCCAGCAGATCTCATACTAACAGAATACCCCACAAACTCCATATAGCCCCAGCTCTAATCTACTTTCAGACTATTGATCTTACTATTTCAATGTATTCAAAGCCAAGGAAAATGGGATCGGTGAAATCCTGGTCGGACTCCAATGTAAAGTTGAACTATCGTTTAAGCAACCATTTTTATTTTTCAGAAATTGTTAGCTTTTAACGATTTAACCGCCAATAAATGTTTCATCGATGTTTTGGACGATACTTTTGATGAGGGTCTGAAGAGATGGGCCGCCCATGCTGTAAGTATGATAAACATTTGGTTAAATCAATCGAATATATCAGAAAATGGCGTTTGTGAATGCTTGACTGCTCTTTTTAGTTACGCCGCGTATGGATAAAGAAAACATAAAAAGACATAGAGTTGCCCGGATCGTTCCCAAAAACGATTTTAGATGCGTTATAGAGGATCATGTAGCTCTTTTATATTATTTGACATAATCTAATTGTTAACAATTTCACATTTTGACAACTAGCTAACGCTCGGTTCTAAGTCAGTTAAATCATATTGAGAAAAATGTTTTGTTTTAGTGGACAGGGGAAGCAAAGCAGCATTACATATTATGACATACTTTAGAAATATGTTATATTATATATTACAGGGAAAAGTAAGGAACCCAAAGAAATTTACTTTCGAATACCCAAGTGAACCCATTCATCCTGATGTCTTGAGAAAATTTGGTGGAGATGTTATTGCTGATCATTGTAAAAATGTCACCTCTCATTGGGTAATCCGAGACGTTCCAGTTGTTGAAGATAGCCGAAACAAACGACGAGCATGTAAGTAATTTTTTTGTTTGTTTGTCAAATTTTGTTAGTAGCAAAGTATAAGGTGTTGACACAGTTAGAACCAGAGATGACCCCGAAAGGTTTTAATTCCTCAGGGTAGGGCCAGATTTTAAGGGCTACTCTGCACTTTCATTCGATATGATTTTACTTACTGTCATTTTTTTGTCTTTCAGTGGCCCTTGAAGCAGCCTTTTGTTGTGAACCATGCAAAAGCGCTCGTGCAATGGCTTAAACTACAAAACAGTTCCATAAACATGTACGGTATAAAGACAATGTCATTAAGGAATTCCAATGCAACCTGAAATGTATATCTATTTCTACTCCAACGAATCAATGAACAGGATTGAGCAATTGATAAACAGTCATATTTACATATGTTTATATATAAAAATATTTTTTGGGAAAGTAGGCCTATTCAAGGATAATGGCCTGAATGAGAGTAAACTAATTTGTACACGAATACTCGATTATCACATAATACTCTCATTTCAATATCACAACAGTATTCTCGATTGTCAAGTATGGTATAATACAATTTCGCGGCATTAATGAATCTCACATTATAAACCTTAGATCTTTCTATTTTTCAACCTTTAAATGTGTATGTATAAACCTTTTTACATATTAAGTTTTGTATGAATGTTTTTTTGTTAATAAAATTTCAAAATTTAATTTCTTCTTAAATAATTATTGAGATTTAGTTTTCAATAATCAAATTACTTTTTAAACGAGTTGTAATTGAAAGCATCAATGGCACAGCTCAAAAATAGAAGCAATAAATTTGATATTGATTTATTGTATATTTTAGTTCCATACATACGTTCAAAATAAATTAACTTCAGAATACAGTACTCTGAAGAGTTATTATCAATCGCAGCCCCCCGTCGCACTATCCGTTTCACTAAATTTGAAATATATAACTTCAAAAACTGATCGGTCTAGGAGGTCCAAAAAACAAACACGAAAAATGCAAAGAATTTTTGTCCCTATGCCCCGAATTGCATATAAGACTATTTTATTTTTGCAATGCAATACCGCTTAATGTACACCCCGTAGATTAAACTGACCTTAAGGACACCAAATAATCGCAGTTGGTGTCGATTGCTTAATATGTTACTTTGTATCAAAAATTGAATTTGAAAATTGACATGAGCGAAATCTGCCTCCACCAAATATAATGAACAATCAGTTCACGGCGGCGTTTACAGAAGCATCCACCCAAGCACACAAAATTGTTCGTATACTGAGATTGAACTGAAAGCATACATTCTAGTTTTTCAAATGTCCTAATAACGACGTATAAGGATATGTCATGTGTCAATTATAACTAGACTGATGTTAACATAAAATATATAAATGAGTAAAATGACATTTCTAGTGCAGAAAAGTAATATAGAAATATCATAAGAGAACTAGAGCGACTCAGAATATGACGGCCCACATGCTGTTTAATGTACCTTTTATCATCGACTATCCTGCGACCATCCCAGGATGATAGTTGTGTGCTATTAAGAGACAGTCTATGATAATGCATAAAAGTTCTCTTTTTCCATCCATCGAAGCTAGCTGTCCTACTGATCGCACTTGAGGACCCTGAAAGAAAATATAACCGTTATAGCTCTTAACCATCTATCTGTATTACGGTTGCTATTAAGACTCTTAGAAGAAATAGAAAATATTTGATGCCTTCGTATTCTGAGACTACGTAAAAAAATGAATAACCGAAAAGTCGCTGGCTTCGAGTTTTGTTAAGAATAGAAACCATATTTTAAAAAGTACAAGAAAGAGTGGAATATAACTACGTGTAGTAGATTCAGCATGGAATCTAGGGTACCCAAAAGGAGGATAGCCCGCAAATCTTCTCCACTTTGACATTTCTAATCATTGTAAACGAATGCTCAATCAACCAATAATTCATAGATACGCCGCTGTGTCTATACTACTACTACTACTACTATTCAGTATCATGTTGAATGTTATTTGAAACCCTTTCTATTCTTCTCTTAAGTAATAGTAATAAATTCTGTGTCCTTAGAGACAGTGAGAGTAATTGAATAAATGACACGTTCAATCAAATATTCATATTTATATAAAAAAAAAAACCGTAATCAATTAGATAACAGTAAACTGAAACCCCCCACACACGGATCAGTTCTCTGGTAAATAGGCACATTTGAATTGAACTTTACTACAATCGATGCTTTATACCAACGACAAAAATTACTATGCGTCAAAATTTTAATATTCACTTTCGCAACGTTTCTTTTTACATTTTAGGGTTTTGAGAAATATTTCTAAACTTTATTACTCAATATGGACAATCAAACTGAACAAATATAGTACCTATTAATACATGTTTCAATAATAGCCTAAACTTATTAATAAACAATTCACGCTGCCACTGAGAAGAACGATTTGAAGCCCATTTGTGAAAAATGGAGTTCTGGAATTGCTTTCACATAGGATTTGAACGACATGTAGAAGTTGAGGGTAATATATAAGGAACACAAGGGGATAAATTCTGGTATAACACACTTCTTTAATAACAAGCTACATAACGTTTGATCAAAATTTACGCATGTCGTCACATAGTAAATTAGCTAGATTCTGTTCATATAATACTGTCTATAAACAAAATTATTTATCATATTGAATTCGAGAATTCTGGTCTATGTTCCTTTAAGTGTGCTCTACATAAATGTTGACGATAAGACAAATAAAATATCTCGAACGTTAATTAAACATTAAGATATTCAACGCTTCATCGAACCGGATTCATTATAGTGCTCATCCGTCTTCATTAGCTTAATCTGACAAATGAAATGGAGTTTTACTTCCTACGTTTCTATGTAAGATTGGGAAAAAGACAGAAATGCCATGCAGTGTGTAATGAGCGAAATTTTACCAGGACTTGAGCATTAGCCTACTTCTTTTCGATTCCAATAGTGGAGGGTTCTTTGACGTACACAGAAAGGTTGTTGCACAGATAATATTGTATTATTTGAACTATAATCATGATGTTCAAGATGATTATCAAGATAATTATCCAGATTATTCGGATAATCATCTTACCGTTGCTGAAGGACAATGAACTTAATAGGTTTTCCCAATAAGGATTCTGAACTGCCAAAACTACGGCACATAATCATCCAATTGAACCAATCCAATGAAAAGTATAACTACCATGTTTGCGTTATGAGCGTCCGCTGAAAGTGAACATTAACTTGACATATACCAATCAAACCTTTAATAACAATGTCGAACTCTGGCATAGAGCAACCCAGCGTATAGCAAATTGTATTTCCACATCCTATAATTCGTCATTATTATCAACTACCGCGTAAGCCTACATAACGCGCTTTGACTGGTTAAAAATAACATCCCCAGAACGTGACTGCGGATAGAAAACTTGTAAGATTACAACGGAGAGGGAAAATAAAAAAAAAAAACTAGAAAGCGAGATTGAAATCAAATTTTAATTACATTGAAGATGTCTAGGCATAATTTACGACCAATTTTTTCCGTCGTTTCACAAATTTCAGATTTCCTGTTATTCGGATCATTTAAAATTGAAATAACTCCTTTAATGTGTTTTAAACGTTGGTCTCCGTTATAATTAATCTGTTTTATTATAGGATAGAAGAATATTAAAAATTGTTATCAACACCGAGGTCCTTAATAGAAATATACATCAATTAAACGTTTGCATACAATTCGGAACAATAGATAGATCCTTTATTTTACCTTACAAAAACTAAACATCAAATTGTAAAATTTCCAATCCTAATAATTCACGTATTATTATAAATACGCGCTTGAAGCCATACATAAGCGACTTTAAACTGGTATAAAGAGTAATCACCAGTAGTACGTCCTGCTGTAAAAATGAAGTATTAGAACGTGATGACAGAACCTTATATATCCGAAACCAAAAAACTATCTAAAATGCGAATTGAATTATTGTAATTAATTAAGATGTCTAGGCATAATTTACGACCAATTTTTTCCGTCGTTTCACAAATTTCAGATTTCCTGTTATTCGGATCATTTAAAATTGAAATAACTCCTTTAATGTGTTTTAAACGTTGGTCTCCGTTATAATTAATCTGTTTTATTATAGGATAGAAGAATATTAAAAATTGTTATCAACACCGAGGTCCTTAAAGGGATAATAGGCGTTAGAACGAACAAAATTTTTTAAGTTCACTCAAATTTGGACAATAACAGTATATACCCATCAGTGGACTTACCTATACATCAAAATCCCTCTAAAATTCGATAAATCCCCCAAATAAAGTAGTTAATCATAAAACGCTTGAGCCATCCCAATCAAAGCGCTTTGTAAATGGTTAAATATAAATCCCGAAGTGACTCTAAAAAATTGTGAGTTTTAAACGGGGGGTACTTGAACCGAGTTAAATTTCCCAAATTTAATTTTAAGATGTTGGATTTTCCCGACCTTTTTTCCTCAAACTGAAAATCGTCGCTGTCCTGTTATTTTTAAAATTGAAATAACTTTTAAATTGGGGTTTTTAAAAACGTTGGTAATGTGGATGCTTTAACTTTTTAACAAATAGTAAATAGAAACAAATATTAAGCAATTGTTTCAACAACGATTACCCCTTTAATAAAAAATACATTCAATTATTTTTATCGGTGTGTGCAGACATATTAAAACGGACGACAATATAATACGATCTCTTTGATTTTATTTTTTCCTTGACTATTTTAGAAATAAGCTTAAACAATCAGAATTTGATTAAAATTTCAATCTCTAGATCTATCTCCACGTTATTGTTAAAGGAATACTGCGTCTTAGAATGAACACAAAATTTAAACTTTAAACTTGGCCATAAAGAGCTTATATTCACCAGTAGATAGTCCTGCTGCCAAAAATGACAGTATGTAGTAGTGTGACAGAATCCTTATATTATCCGACTAATCCAAAAAACTTATTCATAAACATGCAATTGATTATTGAAAAACGCTCAATAAATTGATTGTATCTTTAAAAAATAACTTAGTTTTTTTAGTTTTAAGTTCACTGTTGAATGGATACTCACATTGACCATTCTTGAAATCTTAAATTTTTATGTCCATTTTAAGACCCAGTATCATTTTAATAATGTATATCCATCATCTGTTATTCTCAAGCGTGACAGAGTCGGTAAAACCTCGTTAACCCTGATCAGGTAATTTTGATTCTTGAAAAAGTTTTTTGAGAAGAAATTTTAGATAATTTTCAAACAAAAATAGTACGCAATATTAGTTTTCAACGGGTCTGTTATTCGTATAGTTAGTTGTTCCTTGAATTCAGTGTTATATAGCACCATAGTGATTATTTACATTAAAGGGCTTGTAAAGAGGTTTTCTAATCTTCATATGTGTATAGGGGACGTCTTGGACTTCTATCTGACATTCAGATTTTTCCTCATATTAGGATAACAAATAATTAATAACACACGAATTAAAAAAAATAATAGTAATTTATTCATGTATATGATGTGACAAACAATACTTTATGAAAAAAAGCTATGTTTTATCTACAAAGCATGGCACAAAGTTGGCAAAGAAGATTTGAGATCAAAACAAGCAATATCAGACAAGCAATAAGGAACAGGTTTGCCTGTTTAAGCTTTACTTTCGTACTAAACCATAGACCACCAGTGTAAAAAATTTATGTGGAGAAAAGCCAAAACAATATCATTCGGCATTTAGTAATTGGTAGTATAATAATAAACTAAGTTTAATGGAATTACAATTACTGAGTTTATTTATTCTGCGACTTTCAACAAGTGTTCTCTTGTCGGTATCAAGTTATCAAGCTGCAGAATATATTATATTATATTCCATATAACTTGGTTATTATTATAATAAAAAAAATATCAATTTGTTGCCGATGTAGAATTTTGATCACATCTGAAATAAAATGAAATGAATGGAGTTTTACGTCCTACTCTTATTCACCTAATGGGCTAAATGGCTACACCTGAGTTTGGATAAAGCTCTAGTAAAGTTCTTCTAGTATATACAACAATATAAAATCTCATTCCACAGCATTTAATATCATTCAACAATATTTACAAAAACTATAAAAAATATTGCAATATATTAAAGAGATAAAGTGATTTAATCACGGGTTATTCCTATAAAATTTTCCGCTATCATAACACTTCTCAAGAATCATATTATTCTTATATTCCAGAACTCGAACTATATAAAGGCACAGAAGTGGAGATGACAAATTAATTCCTCATAGAACATAGTTACAGCATTCAGTTTGTCTACAATAAAATAAGCAAACAAACAAGCTGTATGAAAGAAAACAGAGAAACAACTATATTTTACAAGGATAACAGCTTACGTTCACAAGTCCGCCGTGACAGGGATCCTTTCTACCAGCTGGTCCTTGGCCAATTCTCTTGGCATTGATTTTTGGATATCTGAAATAACCTATTAAATTTAACTTTATCCCTTTAAATGAGCAAGATTCAGAGGCAAGAAAAATAGCAACTATGTGAATATTATACAGATCACTGAAGGCCTAGTCCATCGGCAGGTGGGCTCAGCTGGAACCACGACCACCACAGTCCGATACAGTGCATCCTTGGATATTCTGAAATTGCATTCTTTAAGACTTCTGAAAAAAAAAATAGTGTCCGTCTGTGGTGGGTTGGTTGCCTGCAATGACGTCCATAGAATATTCTATGGACGTCATTGGTTGCCTGAGACTACTAAAAATAAAGAGTAATTCCTTATGTGAAACGTATGCAAGGTAGGTAACTCTATGGTTGACTGAAGTGTAGGCCTACAATAATACTGTATATGAAAGGCATGTGTATTCAGTTGTACAAAAACATACAAATTATCTATCAAAATATCACATAGGGGTAATAAAGTACCTATATAGTGATATATTGTCCTTGTATTTATCCAAATCTCAAGAAATACATTATCAGATACAAATGAATAAATTTATCTGGATAAACATAAATGGTTTTAGAGTGTTAAAGAGAATGGGTGAGGTCAAATCTCGTGTTAGTAATCCATCTTTATGTTAACACCATCACATAACACAACATTTGAACTCATTCTTCATGTTAATATACAGTGTACTCTGAGTAATCCGACACACTTATTTTGCGGTCCAGATATATGTCAGATTACTCAGTAGGCTACACACTGTATTATTACACCAAATTAACGGTGTAACACTAACACAGAACACGAGATTTTACCTCACCCAATGGAATGTTTACAAAAGGCATCTTGATTTATCAAAGGGTGTCTGAGTCAGCTTGATGAAATCTAGCCCTTGAATTCCTTGAGTTTGACATCATTGCACAAAAGAATAATCATGTTAATGTTAGTTAATATATGGAACTTCAAATTTTACAGAGTTGTTTTTAAGCATTCTAATAAAAAGTCAAATGGAGATATGGTTTGAAAAAATGACACCAGGCTAACTTGTCTTGGCATTAGAATCAATCATACTGTGTGGTCGAATCAAACGCAAGGCATCTAATCACATAGCATATGTCAATCCAACTATCTATTGACTGAACTATTCCACTATTTGATAATTTGGCTTTAATCACATAAACTTCAGACTCAAGTAGTTTGATAAATCAAGATATACAACAGATATCATCAATATCAACACGGAAGTTGTTTTTGATTCGATAACATAATGAACTAATAAAACATGAGTATTGTAAGGAATTCAAAGAAACAATTAACAAGATAACAGAAGAACTAGATAATAAGAATAAAGATAACACTTGAACTAGATAACAGAATAACTAAGGTAGATAACACTTTCATTACAACAGGGTGAAATTTAGGTCATTTCAATATGTTGAGCATACAGAGAAGCATCTAGATTAGATCCTGAGTACCTGAGTCTTCCATTCTGTCTCTAAAAATACACTTAAAGGGAAACTAAGTCTTAGCATGAACATACAATTTCAATTCTCAAGAATGATCAATATGAGTATATATTCATCAATGAACTTACCTGGTGGCATAAATTAACAGAATTCCTTAAAAACTAAAACTAAGTCATTTAGTAAATAAAATTATTAAGCCTTTTCAATATTCAAATGAATCTTTATGGATAATTATTTAGTTTTTTGGATATTTAACTATTTATTTTATGTTATTTATGGCAACAGGTATATTTACTGATGAATTTAGCTCTTATTGGCCAAGTTTAAAATTTTATGTTCATTCTAAGACCTATTATCCCTTTAAAACCACACATGTTGTTTAAAATATACAGAACCGTTCATCATGTGACCTACCACTACGTAGATCACATAGAATTTTCTTCCTGCATGTTTCATCACAGCTTTCATTTGCTCTGGATTTATAATGATATCTACAAATAGAAACATGTCCATTATGAACTGTGGTAAGAAAACAAAACAATATGAACAAAAAGAACAAGATTTCTAGTCTTTTAGCAAATGCTTTATAAACAATTTCTAGAAACAATCTGGGAATTCTTTTTTGGACTTGAGTTCCAATCTCGATCGGGGTGTGAAAGTCAGGTGACGTTGAATAAGTCATCTTCACATAATTCCAGTCCACCCAGCTGTAAATGGATAATCTGGGAAAGATCAATGCCAAGAGGTTTGGCCAAGGACCAGCTGGTAGAAAAAATCCCTGTCACAGCGGACTACAGGAACCACATATGTCTTGGAACTTGGAACCCTGCCACCCGCAGCTATTTGTATACCATTATACATGCAAATGCTAAAATATCTTTTGTTTCATTTGAAGGGGATACAATACTTCTTCAGTATTAATTTTCCTTTATAAATTTTCACAATAAATATTTGACTCTTAATTTGTCTACAATTTATGAAAACACGACCCACCTGTAAAAAGTGTTAAGTAATGTATTGTTTGTTGACATTCTATTAATAAGACCATCCCAGTCAGCTGGATTTAGAGCCTTCATTTCATAGGCTTTCTGAAATAAACGAGATATCAATATCAAAACCCTGACTGATGTACTGTAATTGTATTTTGAAATTCTCATATTTTTCATCTATTTCCACCCTTTCAGTGATGCAGGTTGGAGGGGCTGGTCTATGCCCCCCCCCCCCACTCTGGAACCTTTCTTGCCCCCTTGAAAAAAGTTTGATAGTATTAAATCAGAGAATGCCATTTGTTCTACACCCCTCTCAGTAATCGATGCCCCCCCCCCTCTAGGTATGCAGGCTAGCTACAGGTCTTGGTCTAAGAACCATACTCAACAAATGGGCTACTGTGACTTTTCTATCAGAATTTATCTAATTGCGCACTGTCTGGTATCTTAGTACTAATAGATTTAAATATTGACTTACTTTAGCACTATATTCTAAAGTCCATTTAGGAGTATTATACATATTGGTTGATGTTAAATTTAATATATAGGTTTCATGATCTAATACAGCCTAAAACAAAGATAAAAGAATCAAAGAATAATTGTTGCAAGCATTCTTAGTTTCATTGAAATCTGATCAAAACTGTAACCTATATTTTGCCTACAGATGCACTTAATCTAATTCAAGGGCAACAACTCAAAAACATTTAACCAATTGTTTCCCATTTCAGTCTTGACTTCAATAAGAACAGGCATTCCAAGTTTCATGGAGATTCATTTAATCTTATTCAAGGGCAACAACTCAATAAACATTTGTCCAATTGTTACCATTTTCAATCTTGATTGAGATTTCTTCAATAAAAACAGGCATTCCAAGTTTCATGAAGCTTTGATAAAAAAAACCATAGTCATGAAAATACAAGCCAATTTTGAAATGTTTTTACTAAACCAAGGGCAACAACTCAAAAAACATTCATCCAATTGTTATTTATTTTTAAGTTCAATCAAGATTGGATAAAATCTGAAAGAATTGTAAACAGACGAAAAGCAAATATTGTCCACACAAATATACAGTAAACAAAGCTTAAATCTTACCCATGATGATCCATTATAACTACCATCAACAGTATAAAGTCTAAAGCCAGGATTTAAAAATGAAAAGGGTGTTACACTGGGACTAATATAACCAATATTTAACGGTCGTTTCAAATCATTCTCATCATAAAATACTTCAAAATGATCTTTATGTGTGTGACCAAAAAACTGGGCAACTATTGTATTCTCATATCTGAAATGAAATCAAAGCTTGTGAAACAATTTCATTTGCTGCACCAAAATATCGTATAATTCTGAATATAGTGCGCAAGCATGTATAATACACACCCCTTCCTTGCCTCGGCGAAATTGTTGAAAAATTCATTAAAGTACCCACCTATTGACTATTTTATAGTAATTCCAGCTCCAAGCTCGTAAACAATCTTTTCTTCCTGGAGGTATATGACTAATTATATGTACCTAACAAATAAAATTTTCATATTTTTTATCAGCAATATATTAATATAAGTACTCTTTTATACATTCTGAGTCAATAATGGCAGACAATGCTTTACAGTGTACAAAATTGGAGAATTTTGCACCAGATAGCAGTACCAATAAGCCCACATAGACTAAAATCGCATCATTCATGCAACAGCCATTTGCAGGGCGATGTCTACACATCTCACCAGCTTTCATCTAAATTTATGCAGTGGCCATATGCCAAAGAGGAAATATACTTCTGGAAGTTGTTCTTAGAATTGTCTAGACGCCAAATTTAGTCCAGTCTCCAATTTTTCTCATGAAGAGAGCGGAAAAGCCATTGAAGAACAATTGAATCTGTATTAGGACGCCACCTAAGGAAATAATCAAAAATGGTCTCTCAACGAAGGTGGTTTCTTATGAGACCTCAAGCAGGAGCCAATGAGACATTTGACACTATGACATCATGATGACATGAGCAGAAACACTCTGTCACTTCCACTGATACCTGTATCCAAATGTATATTCTTGACCTATGGTAGTGCCATAAGGTGTTGCAACACAATTTAGAAAAGACTTTACCTTTTCCTGGTTATTTTCAGCCTGTTGTAAGATATTTATCAACCATTGTAGCTGGCCAGCAGGATCAGTTGCATTTAGTAGCAACCACCTGCAATACAAATCATTATACTTAAAGGGTAGCCTTACCAGGTTTTATATACAGCTATGCAATGACATAAACGTATATTAGGGGGACTACCAGAAGAAAATTACTACGTTCAATAAGCAACCATTTTTAAGCATTTACCCTGACCACATGCTTAAGGGAAAGTTTTGCCATTTGTTTGACCAATCATACCTAAGGTATTAAATGGGAACAATTAAGCTGTGCTAATAAGTAATAGTGTTCACAGCTCACCATCAAAGCTTGAGCCTTCACATCCCTATTTACATATATTCAACATCCAAATCAACAGCACAAATGGTGAAACTGTCCCTTCAATACCAAGTTTGACTATACTTACCAATTCAAATTGTTACAAAAATTACTATTAACAGACACTAATCTAAAACCAGGGAAAGGTGACACTTCATAGAAGGCTCCTCTGAAATAACACAAATTCTATTAATCTTTCATTATAGAGAAGAAACAGAAAGTCTTTGTGGTTTTCACTGAATTTGAATAACAGACATAATGTATCAGTGCCTGCCACAAGATTGGCCAGGTTTACATACAAAATACAATTTAATTCTACTATGGGTCTCTGACTTAATCAACAGTTAAGATGTTATTGTATTGTGATAGAATATGATACTGAGTTTTGATTTTGACAAGTAGACATTTATTTACCTTTTAATAGTAGAAATTGTAGTATTAGGTAGCCATGTCGACCAATCTTCAGCTAGAGCATCATACAACCAACTTATAGACTGGTTACCAGTAACAAAAGCTGGTGGAAAACTAAAAACAAAATATTTTAAACTAGATTTAGCTATAGTAAATCACAGATATTTGTGAAGTGGACATACAACCTTTTTACTGAAATACTCAGAGTTAAAATCTAAGGACTTTTGAATTAAATTTAAGGACTTACAAATTAAAATTGAAGGATTAAAATTTAAGGACTTTTGAGTTAAAAAGAAGGAATTTGTACTTAAAATTTAAGGACTTTTGAATTAAAATTTAAGGACTTTTGAATTAAAATTTAAGGACTTTTGAGTTAAAATTTAAGGACTTTTGAATTAAAATTTTAAGAACTTTTGAGTTAAAAAGAAGGAATTTGTTCTTAAAATTTAAGGACTTTTGAGTTAAAATTTAAGGACTTTTGAGTTAAAATTTAAGGACTTTTGAATTAAAATTTAAGGACTTTTGAGTTAAAAAGAAGGAAATTGTTCTTAAAATTTAAGGACTTTTGAGTTAAAATTTAAGGACTTTTGAATTAAAATTTAAGGACTTTTGAATTAAAATTTAAGGACTTTTGAATTAAAAAGAATGAATTTGTACTTAAAATTTAAGGAATTTTGGAATAAAATTTAAGGAATTTTGAAATAAAATTTAAGGACTTTTGAGTTAAAAAGAAGGAATTTGTACTTAAAATTTAAGGACTTTTGAGTTTAAATTTAAGGACTTTTGAATTAAAATTTAAGGACTTTTGAGTTAAAAAGAAGGAATTTGTTCTTAAAATTTAAGGACATTTGAATTAAAATTTACGGACCTTTGAGTTAAAAATAAGGAATTTGTACTTAAAATTTAAGGACTTTAGAATTTAAAGGACTTTTTAAAAAATTTACCATTAGATTTGTTATTCCAGCTGCAGTGCTATAAGCTATGAAATTCCTGATTATTTCTTCTCCATTTTCAACATACAAAAATAACTCACTAGTTGAAGGAATCTTAATATGCAATCAAACTTCCAGGTTTTCAAAGACTTTAAGAACCTTCAGAACAATCTGAAACTACTAACCTATTCACAGGAGAACTTTCATGATTTCCTAAAGCACTATAGATCTTCTTATCAGGAAAATATTTCACAAACAAATCATGTAGTATTTTCAATATATCAACTTGATCTTGACGTGTTTGGTTCCAGATATTATGAGCTGGTAAATCTCCTGTCCAATATATTATATCAAACTGAAATAAAAAGACAAAAGCTCAACTTGGAAAAAACAAACTATTTTTTAAAGTACTGTAAAATTAGGTCACTTTAACAGCTACAGAAGGTGTGACCCACTTAATCTATGACCTTGAAAATTAAGTCAAATAATATGCTATATATTGTCTAGGAGTAGGTATTTTTTAATTTGGCTTACTTAAAAAATTCATAGAGATAAGTGTACTTAAATACAGCAAAAATTGAGAATTTTCATATTTTCGCCATTTTTAACAGTTACGGAAGGTGTGACCTAATTATTTGATGAGTTTAAAAACTAGGTCAAATGATATTCAATATATTGTCTAGATGTAGGTCATTGCAAATTTAGCCTACATAATATTTTAAGGCTCTCGAAATACGTTCATAATTGTGAGCAATTCTAGTATTATCTTCATATTTGTTCAAGGACTTTTTTTTGTAGTTTTCTGATTTCATGTCTAACATCTGTGAATCTTGTTTACTTTAAAAAAAACTTTACCACATTATGACCATTTGAGTTAAATGGAATCACTTTTAATCTTTATTTAGTTGGAATTAGGCTGTTTACCTGGTCTGCTATCTGTTGAAGATGTTCAAACAGATTATTCAATGTCCATATAGGTGTATCACAGTTTCTATAATCACCCCACTTTCCAGCTCCAGGTACGCCTTTACCTAAAATATATAAAGTAAGTTATCAATCATCTTACTTAGAAGATTTAAATTGTTGTCTGCAATAAAAGAGACTGTTGGTATAGAGAATAACTATAGAGGTTCAAAATGCGGCAGCTCTTTGGATGAGCAAAGGCTCAAGAAATTTTTGAAAAATAGAATTGATTAAGAGTTTTCAGATACATCTTCTGAGGAAATTTGAAAGAAATGGGGTATTGGATGTACAAACCATACCCCCTTCATCCTGCTCTGCGCCATGGCAACGTCACTGTCCTTGAACCCTGAATGAAAACTAACCTGGTTGGCCATCATCTGGCCTACAACACATTGGTTCATTACATACAGCATTACTACCTGGTTTATATAGAACATCTAGATGAATATCAGATAGCTGTAATATTCTCAATACAGGTGATCCTGGCTGTAATAAAGAAGGAAAAATGAAATCCAAAGTGTGCATATTTTAAAGGGATAATAGGCGTTAGAACGAACATAAAATTTTAAGTTCACTCAAATTTGGACAATAACAGTATATACCCATCAGTAGACTTACCTATACCTCAAAATCCCTCTAAAATCCGATAAATCCCCAAAATAAAGTAGTTAATCATAAAACGCTTGAGCCATCCATCATCCGATTTTCAAATCGTGTAAATATAAAGGGAAGTAACTCTAACATGTGAGTTTTCACGCGTCCTTGACCCCTACTGTTGAATTCCACACTGATGTTTTAGCGTTGATTTACCAGACGCTTTTATTCTCAAACTGAATGGAATCGTCGCTGGCTCACTTTTTTTTTAAAATCCAGAATATATTTTTATTGTGGCTTTCTAAAATTTGGTAAAGTGTGGGATGCATACTTATTTAACTAATAGTCAATATGAAACACAAATATAAGCCGTATTACGAGTGTATTCTAACGCCTATTATCCCTTTAAATATTGCGTAATTAGGGATGCAAAGATTTATTTATTAGAAAGGGAAAGATAAAAATAGTAGATATTGTATTTTGCACAGTAAGAAATAAAGAATTGTTAGAAATGATATTTTGCATATTTTGATGTAAAAACTATATTTACAAAATCAAATAATAACACATCTTATCAAAGGGAGTTAATAAATACTTTGTCCAATCCAATGATAAGACGGAAAGAATCACAGTTCATGAATGAATCTTTGCAGCCCTATCTAAGCCTAGATCCAAAATGTTTTTTTTTTTTCAAAACTAAAAATTTTTTTCAAAAAGACTCATCTTTCCTTAGAAAAATCCACTATCAACTTTTTAATCATTCCTCAAATAGTTACTAATAATTATACAAACCTTTGGTGGTTTTATTGGCGTGACTGGTGGTTTGGGTGTTTCAGGAAAGGTAATGTTCCAGTTATCTAGAGGATTATAAGGATCACCACAGTTAGATAACAATATTGAGCAGACTTCTTTCGGCCCTAATACAAGTTCATCAAATACTGTCAATACTTCATCCTGCAAATACATGTATATAAAAAATCTAATTTACTAGAAATGAAATGCTGCACCCTTATGGTCTAATGAGGACTGGCAACTCCATGCGGACAATTTTGCCAGGAACGTAGCATAAGCCTATTCTTTTTGTGATTTCCAACTGAAGAGGAATCTTTAACATGCACAGCATTTTGCATATAGGACCTCAATTTTTATCTCATACAAACCACAAGGCACTTTTTCCTTGCTGATATATGTTTCAAATATAAAATCCTCATCAGGACGGCTAATTTTTTAAATGGGGTTCTATCTTTCCAAAATCAAAGACTGTAGACATATGACTCATGAGCAAAGTAAGTGAACAAGCTTGATAATAATAAAAATACACAAAAACTCCTCACATAATCTTGTAGAAAGGATATCATTAATGAACAGAGAATTTAACTGGTTGAAAATTATAACAGAGATATAAATTAACAATTTAGTCATCCTCAGAAAAAAACACGAAACAAATTACCAAGATTTACAGTTTGATTGTTACTAGATTAAAAATGAAATTTGAAAAAGTCTGACTCTAAATATATTTCTATCCTATACTCTTTACCAATGGCTTAAAAAAGGAATCAAAATTGGAATTGGAATCAAAACATACTTTCAACTGTGTCTACTTACCTTAAATTCATGACTCAATCCCTCACAGACTCTTTCATCTTCAATACCTAAATAGATACACAATCTTTCTATCTGAATTCTGATTGCTTCTTCAGATTTATAGGAGGCCACTACTTCTTGAATTAGTCCTACGCCTAGTTTACAGGCTGTACATCCCGCTGATCCTAAAATATGTTGTGTGATTGGGTTCTTCAGAAACTTGGTTAAGGTATCATTGTAGCTCCATTGAGAATTCTCCCTGGTCTTTTGCTGAATGATATCATTGACGTCTGCAGTTTTCAATGATTTGAACTTCAAGATGTGTGAACTAACAAAGTATATTGAAAGGAAGACTACAAGTATACCAAAGGCCTTCATTTCCTTCAAATTCTACATAAGGTTCTATTCTCTGGAATAGAAAAGATTTGAATGTTATTTTTTCAGGAAATCTACAGCCTCATCCTTATAAAAGTTTCCACTGTCTTATTAATGCAAGCCAAAGATCTTTAAATTCTCCAAAAACAAAGTTCAGAATCATATCAGATTTCACATGTATTTTCAAAAATGTTTCTGTGTCCATATAAATGTAAGCAACTGCCAGTGGCAAGAGAAAACAAATAATAGCACCCCAATAACTCTATTTTTAGAATTTTGGATTATTTTAGCTTATTCTTCTAATGTAAATTAATCATATAAGGGTGAGTGAGTTTCCAGAAAATTCACATGAAAATGACCCACTTTTTTGGATTGAAAATTTGCTTCTGTAAAACCCAAAGACAATCTGATTGGGATTAACATTGTAGGTAGGCCTATAATGTAATAAGTCTGAAAAAACAAAAAGTCTTAGAATGTCTTTGCGATTTTGTGTCGATAAAAATACAAACATATAACCACCACTTTTTATGCCAAAATTTCTGAAGAGAAATGCATTCCATTCAATGAGTACTTCATGAAATTATACTTTATCAATACAAAACATTCCCACAGTACTATTTAATATAATATAATATTCCAATTTTCTCATAATATATAGCCTATTTAGGTAGGCTATTTAAGAACAAATTCAAGGTTTTGCTTTGTTCAGACCACAGTCATGACAAACCCTAGGACCAATTCTTGATATTCTGTTAATATTCATAAAGAGAGGCAAAAAATTAGTGTCATTCTCAATTCTCAATATATATGTATATAAGCCTTCTTTTACACAATGTTCTTCACATTGCCATTACTTCAAAAAATATATTGAAAGATCGTCAAATCTTAACTATTTAAGATTCAAAGACTTCTGTGCTCAGAAGCAGAGATCCAATACATTTTTTAAACCCAGTTTTTTAAAAACATAGCATGCTTCTACCTTTTTACCATTCACCAATATAAAGACGAGGAAGTAATATGCAGATGAAGATGAAGATAGTTATTTCTCTGAATAATTTCTTCCTTGAGTTGTGCATTTGTTATGATGAATCACATGATACGTCACATGATCCATCACGTGATTGTATCATTTGAGGCAAATCCTTTTGCGCTTTAAATATACTCCCTTCTTTTGAGCAAATGTATTAGATAATAATCGATTATTTGCATTGTCGTACTTTTTCACCAAAACTCTTACCAATATGTGATTTCTGCATCTATTAATTTTCCTAATTTAGAAGCTAAAACTGATTACAATTACAAACTTCTGTAGCAAAATTATTACCAAGTTAGATATTCTAGTCACCTAATAGTATGAAGAGATAGGCCTACTTTTTATGGTCCGATTTCTTAAAATGACAGTGCAAAATTTTCAAACTTTTTTCGGTGTGTTTCTTGAGCCTGGACTCAATGATAAAGTTTTTTTCGTCTCGTGATTGTAGATAACACCAATCCATTAAAACCAAGGGTTTTTAAAATGTGTGTGTGTGAAACACTAGGATAGAATCAGTTAGGCCTATCATATCAATTTCGTCCAGACGTCTGTGGTTAATGAAATTTTACTAAAACTAAACTTTTTATTGAGTAACTAATTCAAAGGGTCTAATGTGTTTTATGCAGATTTAGCGTAAAATAGTTAGTTTTAGTTGAGTTGCAGGAACCCAATACACACAGCACAGTTTTTATTTGATTTATAAGGGTACTGCACTTTTAATTGAAAAATGTTGTCCTGTTGACGATTTTATACCCGATCTTTTTATTAACCTCTTATTAATAAATAGTTTCAAGTGTATGTGTATGCTCTTTCATTGTTAAATGTATGAACATTAGGAGAAACTGTCTGTATAAATCAACGGAATTATGACTTTTTACCTCACATATCATATTATGTGCGCATGTAAACGCCAATATTGTACATAGTTATTTATTAATGTTATGAAATATTTCTTATTTAAAGTGACTTATAGGCCCAAAGTGGCCGGGTGTTCGATTATTGTTGTTTAACATATCTTGTAATTGTATATATAACATATGTCACTGTAATAAAATTTACATACTTACTTACTTACTTGTACAAATGTACGAATTTTTTTAGGCAAAGGGGATATCGTTTTTGCCATCCGAATTGAAAAATTCTATTTAATATTCTAAAGCTTATAACTATCATCCTTTGAGATGAAACGAATGGAGTTTTGTGTCCTAATTTTCTACACATTATGGGATAATGGGGACGAACAACGCCACGCAGTGTTCAATGAGGTGCATTTTGCCACGACAGCGGCATGAGCCGTATCTTTCATTAGATTTTCAATATCCATCCTGTATCACACGGGGCTTAAAGATGAACAAATTCCTCAAGTTACAGCCAATGTTTTCTGAATCGGATCGGGTTTAAAGTTCCTATCTCTTATGACCTTGGTGTGTCAAACCTAATATTTTATCTCTCAACTTTCTGAAGTAGAAATTGTTTATTCAGCATAATAAAACGGGCATTGAATATACAGTTTGTGAGACATTTCTAAACTACTTGAATGAACTTTGTTCTACTGAAGTTAGCGTGGGTTAACGCGGCACAGATAATATTGGATTCAAACTGTGATTGACGTCGTTCAGTTCCAGGTATAGTAGCAGGATAATTCTATCAATGTCTTACTTTTTATATGCATGATGTATGCTTGCAGAAAGAAATATAAAGAATAGCCACCCGCTCCAGTTAGATTAGCCTTTATAAAGCGATATTTATTAGAGTTCTTACAAAGCCAATTTGTTAAAACAGCTACTACTAATAGCCTAATAACTCTAATAAATATATGTTTATAAAAGCTGAGCAGGTGAAATAGCAGCAAACCTTTTATTATCTGTTTTTGAGATCTGCTCTGAAAGCTTAAATTTTCAAATGTGAATAATATATATAAAAAAAGCATTGTTTCAGTAATAATTTTGTTTTGGTTATATTTTTGGATTATATTATAGCTGTTCTTTCTATATTATAGGCCTATAGACTCTAGTCCGTCCGTCCATTAATATGAGGGTCTCTTGGGACCATAGGACCTCAAACATTGATATGATAATCCCAGGAACATCCTGCCTGAAGGAATATATTGATAAGCCTACAATTTTTTTCTTTGATTCAGTCAGTTGTGGTTAGTGTTTGTTGCAAAGTTTATAAAAGCTTTTTTTACACAAATATATCATTTAATCTTAAAAGCGGATGATTTTCACGTTGGGTAAATATCTCCACGAGGGTAATAGTAATTGCTAGTCCGAAACTTACTGACTCTATTCCCAGCCTATGATAATCTACATTAAAATTTGGGATAATTATAATTTCAATCGTTCTGTTTAGTCAAACTATACGTTTTAGTAATGAATAATATACTGTATAGGTGGAACTAGAAGTGTAATTCGAAATCAAAACTGGGATCAAAAAATATTGAAAGGGGTAATAGTACGAAAAGTCTCTATTCGGGCTTGATGACTTTAATGTTGTCTGGATATGTAGTACAAGAAAAGAGTTACGTCCCATTTGTTGTCAAAGATGTTCAGCTAAAAGGTATGTCACAGAAAAAATCATATTTGTCTAAGTTTTAGCTTTTCAGGATTTTCTGAGAGGATATTATGCTGCATATTGGTGGTTTATAAGTTCATTGAATTAAGTTCATTATAGGCCTACCGTCTTTTGCATTAGAAAATGAAAATCAAGATTTCACAGTATCTCATCATAATCATGATACTAGGCCTATTATTATTATTATTAGGCATAGGCCCAATAATGATGCAAAAAACGTGACTTGTTTGGCAGCTTTACATAATTTATTACATTCAAGTTCAAGGTTTGCAATTTTAAATCTTGATAACTGAATATATGTAGCCTAAATAGTCTTCAGAAGGGTGTCTTCCCATTATGACACATTTGCCCTAGCCCCATGGCAAAGGCTAGGCTATTGGCACCTTTACAATTTGCCCTTTTTCCAATTTGTCCTTTACACTTACATTCTTACCCAATTCCTCCCGTTTCCATTTCTAAAATTAACCCACATAATAAATAATGCATGGTTTGATTTGAATTTTGATTCAAAGTACCGGTAGGCCTATTATAGGCAGTTTGATAAAAAGTTTCCGTATTCAACTAAACTGTTTGACAGCAGCTGTGTAGTCTACCTTCTTTTCAAATCAATTGCAGTTATTATGTATTACTCTATTTACTCTCAAATCCCTTTGTAAATGCAATGAAACAAGGTAAAGGGGGAATTTATTAGGGGCAAATTTCAAAAGAGGCAAATTGGGAATGAGGGACAAAGAGGGAAGGGGGTAATAAAAAAAAAAAAAAATTTATTATAAGTTGGTTATAACAAAATGTTTTCTATTTTTACTGCCACATGTATCTTTTTCATTAGACTTGTTTAGCTGAATATTGATTTCTATTTTTGTTTAAGGTAGTTAAACTGAAAATGAATGCAACATGTGGTCATGATGTGGAGAATAAAACCATTTTGGTGGCGACAACTTCAAATGGCTGTATCAAGAAGATCCAGTTTACGAGTAAAGAATCTTGTACTTATTATTTTGCTTTTCTTCTTCATTTGGTATTTACGTTCAAAGTTATATTACAGTTCTACAGAAATGGGAGATGAACAGACTATGTCCATGGGACTTCAGTTCAAAGAGCGTAAATTTATGTTGAATGGAAAGGAAATATGGATAATGAGTGGTGCCATGCATTATTTTCGCGTTATGCCAGAATATTGGAGAGATAGGATGTTAAAAATGAGAGCTGGTGGATTAAATACCATTGAAACGTAAGTATATATATATTTCATAGGGGCAGTGGCAACCACACCCTCCCCTGCCCAATCAACACCCCCCCCCCCCCAAATTTTCATTTGCCAAAAGAATCTCATTCCATTGCAATGAGCTCTTTTACTTGGTGAGGTTAAATTTAAGAAGAGCTTTGTCTGTTAAAAAGATTCTAATTTCTTGGGGAGTTGTGGTGGCATGCTCGCTAACCTAAGGGTCCAGTCCAGGGTTTCAATCCCAGCATAGATTGAGGTGAACTTTTTGGCTTTTTCAGCCCAGTTGCCCCTGTTAGTGATGCAGGTCTGAGGGTCTGGCATGGCAAAGGGTCTCATTATTCGGATGGAATGATAAACCGAGATGTACATATACCTTGACAGTTGGAAGTCGCAAGAAGACTAGACTAATGGGCGCTGTCCTGGCAAAATTTCCCTCATTACACACTGCATGATGCAGTAGCCCATAAGATGCAGAAGAGTAGAAAGTTAAACTTCATTCATTTGTTTTCATTTCAAATTTCTTTACAAGTCAGAGGTAGCAGTCAGAGTATTTGATAATATTTTTAGGTATGTGTCTTGGAATCTTCATGAACCAGTACCAGGCCATTTTGATTTTGACGGAATGCTTAATGTAAGGTAAGCTGTAGATTGTTTTATTTAGAAATATCCAGGCTACTTTTGGGAAATATTCTCGTAAATAAACAAGTGTCGAAAATAATCAATACCACCTGTAACGACAAAAGAAAAATTGAAAAATGCAGAAATTTAGGATTGATGTTATGCTATTAAAATATCCTTTTACAACATCTGTTCGATTAAATCTGTACAATCAATATGACAAGCCTTTAAATATTGGTGGATTCTGGCAGCCATTTCATAAGGTTTACATGCACTTTCACTTTCACTAGTCTTCCATATATTTTTGATCGTCTATGTGGTGTTTGGGATGTGCAATACATATTAACATAAAATACTAAAACATTCACTTAGAAAAAAAAAGAATTGAAAATATGTTGGTATCCTTTGTTTTGGACACTATTTATTCTAAAAATGATTTACCTTACTACTGCGCACTATAAATAAGTAAATGAATTTTCTTCAAATTAGCGGAGGCAAGGAAGGGGTGCGCGTTATACATGCTTGCGCACTATATTCAGAAAAATACGCTTCCTGACGTAAAGAAAAAAATAGTTTTACTAAGATTACTGAAAAATAAGAACATAAATTAATCATATATTTAGATTTGTTAAGAAGAAAGTGGGAGATTGCTGCTTAACTGCTATTAAATCCCATATAAAATCTGCATGGTTTGCAAATTCTCATTAGACCAAGATGGCAGAGAAAACTTCAGTACACTTTATTTTGAAATTATTTGTAGGAAATATATTGAATTAGCTCAAGAGCTTGGTTTATATGTTATACTCCGTCCTGGACCATATATCTGTTCAGAATGGGATTTTGGTGGATTACCAAGGTAGGGAGATTTATAATGTTTCCTGTCAGCAAAGTACTGATTCACCTGAGCTCAATGTGTTTGCTTTTGAAAAGCACATGGCTTAGTTTAATCGAGCTTAATATGTTTATTTTGATTAAGATATTGCTCTGTTGTAGTTATAGAAATAGGGAAACGTGAAAAGAGAAGGTTTTCAATTCTCAAACCATAATGGCTCGGCAATTTAACCAGTGGAAACACACAAAAGCTAACTTAAAGGCGGCTTTTTAGCCCAGTGGTAACGTGGACATAGATTAACATCTTTATGTTTATCCCTTAACAGTTGGTTGTTAAAAGATCCCAATATGAAAGTACGCTCAAATTATGAACCTTATCAAGCTGCTGTGAAAAGATTTTTCAGTCATCTTTTACCAATGATTGAAGACCTACAGGTTTGTCTGTTAGAATTTCTTCCTAAATAACCAACTTGTGTGATAAACTTAATATAAAGGATTGTACAAAATCTTTGTGTATCAGCTTGATTAGTATAAGAAAATATCTTTAAGGCCATGCATCATTGTGTCTAAAGGTCCCAGATTCAATCCCAGCAAAGGTAGAGATTAACCTTTGGATTTTTCAACCCGGTTTCCCCTTTGTCAGTGATGCAGGTTGGAAGGGCTGACATGGAAAAAGTGTCTAGTTTTTCGGATGGGATAATAAACCCAGGCTCCATGTGCTACAGACTGTGCAGGTTAAAGATCCCTCAACAGATGGAAATCGAAAAAGAGCAGGCTAATGCTGCTGTCCTGGCAAAATTTCCCTCATAGCACACTGCGTGGTGTAGCCCGTCTTCATTAGCCCATAAGGTGCAGAAATGTAGAACGTATAACTCCATTCATTTCATTTTCATTTCATTTGCATCATTGTGTATACATGCTAAAACTGATTTGTTACAAGCCCTAAAAACATACCAACCATCACTTCTTGCAAATTAAAATCACAAGTACTGTCACAAGCAAATGATTGCACCCGCAAAATATCTTAATTCTTTCTTGCAGGCAACAAGAGGTGGACCTATAATAATGGTACAAGTAGAAAATGAATATGGTTCTTACCATAGTGATGTTTCGCATTTACAATTTATAGCAGACGTATGTATCCATTTTTATATCATCCAAATTCTTATTATTTCAGTTTGTGCTCACAAACTCTTTTATTTGATAAACGTAATGTCATAAAGTTTGATTGACATTCTGTTAATTGATGGCTGTAATTGATATGAAATTGAATATAAAGGATTTAAAAATTGGAATTTAAAGATATGGAAATTTGAAGTCATATTTTTTCTTTGATAATTAGTATAACATACAATATCTCAAGTTATAAATCGAGTATTTCTTTGAATGTAAGTTATAAATCGAGTATTTCTTTAATTATAAATAGAGTATTTCTTTAATTATAAGTTATAAACGGAATATTTCTTTAATTTTAAGATATAAATAGATTATTTCTTTAATTATAAGTTATAAACAGAATATTTCTTTAATTTTAAGTTATAAATAGATTATTTCTTTAATTATAATTTATAAACAGAATATTTCTTTAATTTTAAGTTATAAAAAGAGTTTTTCTTTAATTATAAGTTATAAACAGAATATTTCTTTAATTATAAGATATGAATTGAATATTTCTTGGAATATAAGTGATAAACAGAATATTTCTCATATTATAAGTTATAAATTAAATGTTTTTTAATTATAAGTAGAATATTTCTTTAATTATAAGTTATAAACAGAATATTTCTTTAATTTTAAGTTATAAATAGATTATTTCTTTAATTATAAGTTATAAACAGAATATTTCTTTAATTTTAAGTTATAAAAAGAGTTTTTCTTTAATTATAAGTTATAAACAGAATATTTCTTTAATTATAAGATATGAATTGAATATTTCTTGGAATATAAGTGATAAACAGAATATTTCTCAAATTATAAGTTATAAATTGAATGTTTCTTTAATTATAAGTAGAATATTTCTTTAATTATAAGTTATAAACAGAATATTTCTTTAATTTTAAGTTATAAATAGATTATTTCTTTAATTATAAGTTATAAACAGAATATTTCTTTAATTTTAAGTTATAAAAAGAGTTTTTCTTTAATTATAAGTTATAAACAGAATATTTCTTTAATTATAAGATATGAATTGAATATTTCTTGGAATATAAGTGATAAACAGAATATTTCTCAAATTATAAGTTATACATTGAATGTTTCTTTAATTATAAGTAGCATATTTCTTTAATTATAAGTTATAAATAGATTATTTCTTTAATTATAAGTTATAAATTGAATGATTCTATAATTGGAAGTGATAAGTTGAATGTTTCTTTAATTATAAGTAGAATATTTCTTTAATTATCAGTTATAAGAGGAATGTTTCTTTAATTATAAGTTATATAAGGAATATGGAATTCAAGAACTATTGGTGACATCTGATGACTTAAAGGGTAATAAGCGAGCTATGATAGAGACAGGTAAATCAGTTAGATGTATAATGCATGATGCATGTTATTAATTATATTATAGTTATTAAGACACCATGGTGTTCAAGAATTACTAATAACATCTGATAATGAACATGGTATTACTCGAGCACCATTTTCTAAAGGTAAGGCTTCCATGAAAATCCCAATGTGCTTTTATTCAATCAATCAGCTGATAGTCAGTTGATTAATCAATCAGTTGATTAAACAATCGGTTGATTAAACAATCAGTTGATTAATCAATCAGTTGATTAAACAATCAGTTGATTAAATAATCAGTTGATTAAATAATCAGTTATGCAGGTAAACTATGTGACTTGCTCTGATCTTTTCTTTATCCCCTATCTAGACGACATGGAAATCTTATATACTAATTACTCTCTATTATAAATATAGGCTTTTACTCTCCTCAAACCTGCTTTGTGGAACATTATGTATATTTGTAAAATAATCTTGAATTATGTACCTGATGGTTCATTGACTCCAAGAAATAAAGAACTGAATATTTTAAATAGAACCCATCAGTCTATGTATCCATCCAGATAGCCAGCAATCTATCTTTGAAATTTTCAGGTCTTGACACCATCATAAATCTGAGTTCCTATTCTATTTTTAGTGGCCCTACCAACAGCAAATCTGAAAGAATTTGACATAAAGCTATACAATCTCATAACAGGGTTAGATGCTAATTTTCCTTTTATGGTGATGGAATATTGGAGTGGTTGGTTTGATCATTGGGCAGGCGGTCATAAAACAGAAACAGTTGAATGTAAGTCAATATTCTGGCTTTGCCCAAGTCAAGTACTTCCTCGGTGATGCTTATATTGAATTTATTTTATTCAATGTTTTAAAAGCATCGATTTGAGCATTCCACTTTTCAGTCGATGTCATGGGTTATCAATTATAGAAAAGCTTAGCCATATATGTTGACAAAAGCTGCTTGTTTTTTAATAGAGATGCCATTAGAACATTCATTTGGTATAATGCAAGGTGTAATTATTGCTATCAGTGTCCATGTTACGCTTAAAAATCCTTCATTACTATCCATTTACGATTTGAAAATAAGTGCCCATGTTTTTTTACAGTACGGTACAAACAATTTATTATTTTTTATTTCACATAAACTTTATTCTTGTACAAATATGTAATTGTTGTGTCTTTTCCACTTTAATTTCTCAAATCTTCTCAACACAAAAACAATGAAATGTTCAAACAATAGACAAATAGATTGACACAGTTCATTGAGATTCTTATTAGCTTCAAGATTATTTCAAATTCCATGACCTATGCCTTTGTGAATCAATATAATGTCAGTTTTAAATAAATTTGATATTTCTTTAATTTTATTTATAGACCATGAAAAAATGGTAAGAGAAATCCTTAAAAGGAAAGGATCCATTAATTTCTATATGTACCATGGTGGAACCAATTTTGGTTTTATGGCAGGAGCTAATTATTTTGATCAATACAAATCTGATGTTACTAGCTATGGTAAGAAAGATTTATTTAAAGGGAAACTAGGTCTTAACATGAACATAAAATTTTAGTTCTTAATAATGGTCAATATGAATATATATTCATCAGTAAACTGACCTGGTGTCATAAAGTAACAGAATTCCTTAAAAACTGGAAAACTCACAAAACTTAGTAAGTCATTTTTGAAAACACTTAATCAATTTATTAAGCTTTTTTCAATAATCAAATGCATCTTTATGGATAATCACTTAATTCTTTTGATATTAATTTATTTATTTATATTATTTATAGCAGCAGGTATATTTACTGATGAATAGAGCTCTTATTGGCCAAATTCAAAATTTTCAAATTTACATTCTAAGACCTATTATCCCTTTAAGCCTTATTGAGTTACCCAATCAGAATAAAATCAGATTACAGTTGTTTTGTTTTTTCTGATATAAATCATCTGCATTGTAATCTAACAAATTTTTCTACCACAGTCAGTTCTAATGATGTTGTTCAAACCATATGTTTTTAAAATAGGTAGTTTGTATATAATAAATATTGTAAAAATGAAAAAAAAAATGGTCTGACCAAAAATATTTTCAGTTAGGAGCCAAGCTTGTGTTATTGCCTAGTAGAGTGCTACTGATGCCTTGAACGGACTCTGAGTGTACAAAAGGAAAAAAAAAAAAAAAGAAAAAAAAAACAATCAAAGTGTGTCACAAGATCCTATTTTTGATAATTTCAAATTTCAAGACAGCATTGGCTCAAGTAGAGATACATTTCGGCTTCTTGTTGTTCGCTGTGCCACAGTTAGTTAATATTAACGAGAAATGAGTCCTTTGATTGGTTAAAACAATGTCATTAGAACAGAAATACTGCAAACAAATGTATTATGTGACAGTTAACGGGAAAAAATGAAAAATATTAGAATGTTATTTATGTAAGAATGTAAGCTTGTAAAATATATTTAAAAATTCCAGAGTTTGAAGTGTCATTTCTTTTCATTCCATTGTATATTATTGAACTTTAGATTACGATGCACCATTATCAGAAGCTGGAGATTTGACACCAAAATATGAAAAAACAAGAGAACTCATTTTAGAGTATGTCTTAAAACCACAAGGTATGTATTAACCATAATGTACTCAAAGAAATCAAAATACTTTAGACTTATTACGTATTTCGACGGCGAAAACGTATTGTAATCTTTCGGATTATTTTTTTTTTTTTTTTTTTTTTGCGATTCTTGGATGAGTTTGCAGACAAACTGGTAAAAGGTGCAGAAATTCTAAATCTACAGTTGATCTTAGAATGATTTCTATTATTAAATGAAACAAAACCGGAAGTTCTATCTCTGACAGGAAGTGGGAACCGGAAGTTGAGGTTTTTTTGCTTTAGCAAGTTTATTTTCACTTCGATTTTGACCGGATTTTCAGATTTGAAAACTTCAATGTATTTGTCAACTAACAATTATAGGTTTTATGCAATTAGGTTAAATATTTTACCCACGATTTGCAATTCAATATTCAAGGGTCATCGGCAAAAATTTTAGACCGTGATTTCTCGTTTAATATATATGGTAAAATTTTGAAACTTGACCGGTTGATAGGCGATATGATTATAATTTTTGAAAAAATGTGAGAAAAAAAAATTCCACTTCCGGTTTAGCCTCAAATGACGTAATTACGTAACTTCCCGTCTATAACTGCTAGGTGAAAAGTGAAAACTGTTTTATAAATAACTTGTCAATAATAATTGATTTGACCTAAATAATTAGGTCAAGCTGCCATATCGGCCGCCATTTTGAATTTTCTTAAATCCGAAATTCAGACACTACTGATAGACCGATTTTGATGAAATTTAGCTCATAGATACAATGGATCATTATCTACCTTTTCTTGGAGACCGATTTTCAAATTTCGAATTTTCTTTCAAATTATTTAAATTTCGATTTTTTCAAAATTAGGTCACTTTAACGGCTACGGAAGGTGTGACCCACTTAATTTATGACCTTGGAAATTAGTTCAAATAATATTCAATATATTGTCTACGAGTAGATATTTTTTAATTTGGCTAACTTAAAAAATTCATAGAGATAAGTGTACTTAAATACAGCAAAAATTGATAATTTTCATATTTTCGCCATCATTAACCGCTACCGAAGATGTGACCTGATTATTTTATGACTTTGAAAACTAGGTAAAATGATATTCAATATATTGTCTAGATGTAGGTCATTGCAAATTTAGCCTACATAATATTTTAAGGAAATACGTTCATAATTGTAAGCAATTCTAGTATATATTTTTCTATTATTTACATCTGACAGTAAGAAGAATTTTTGCTTTGAATTTTTGTACTTATTGTAACGTAACCAATATTGATTGAAGTGTTAACTGTCTTTCTTTATATTTTTTTGACAGGAATTACAAGTCTTCCAGACCCTCCATCTAACTCACCTAAACACAGCTATGGTAAGAAAAGATTTTAGTTTTTACTTTTAAATGCCCACATGAAATGTGTTTTCCAGTCTGTCTTCCATTCACATTTTTTCCCTTTTGCTGCAACATAATGTAGAAGAACATTGATTGACAGGTTTTATTTAAACTTTTTTAATTATCACCCTAGGTTGAACCCTAGTGAAGATGATTAGAAATTTACACGAGTTATTGCCCTTGTTTAGTCAGAAAAGTTTAGAAAATGTCTTTACAATCCCTTAATACACTACAGTGATTGACATATTTTAAATGTAATTTTAGGAACAGTAGAGGTGTCAAACTTTCTCTCATGGAATGATTTACTTCAGCTTGTGACAGTAAGTATCAGGGCTGTGGGATGATAAGAAATTTTTATTCTGATTTTCTTATCATGTTCTGTATATTCATAAACTATATACTGTATAATCATAAATCATGTACTATATATTCATAAATCATGTACTGTATATTCATAAATCATGTACTGTATATTCTTAAATCATGTTCTGTATATTTATAAATCATATACTGTATATTCATAAATCATGCACTGTATATTCATAAATCATGTATTATATAAGCCTAAATCATGTACTGTATATTCATAAATCATGCACTGTATATTCATAAATCATGTACTGTATATTCATAAATCATGCACTGTGTATTCATAAACTATATACTGTATAATCCTAAATCATGTACTATATATTCATAAATCTTGTACTGTATATTCATTAATCATGCACTGTATATTCAAAAATCATGTACTGTATATTGATAGATCATGTACTATATATTCATAAATCATGTACTGTATATTCATTAATCATGTAATCATGTACTTTATATTCATAAATCATGCACTGTATATTCATAAATCATGTACTATATGTGCATAAATCATGTACTATATATTCAAAAATCATGCACTCTATATTCATAAATCATGTACTATATATTCATAAATCATGCACTGTATATTCATAAATCGTGCACTTTATATTCATAAATCATGTACTATATATATGTGCATAAATCATGTACTATATATTCATAAATCGTGCACTCTATATTCATAAATCATGTACTATATATTCATAAATCATGTACTATATATTCATAAATCATGCACTGTATATTCATTAATGAAATAAGTTTGTACAAATTGGTCAGTCTAGAAGAAGGTACGAAAAATGTTTCATAATTTGATACTTGCCTGAAAAAATAAGCACAATTTTTTTGTATGTTTAATAGAAAACAGTGGAAAGTAAATCAGTGGTAACCATGGAGATGTTAGATTTAGGAAATGGTTATGGACAATCATATGGCTATATTGTTTATCGTAAAACTATGAATGCCGGGAAACATCTTAGCTTTACGTCGATGAACGACAGAGCCCAGGTAATAAACACAGATTTTGTAAAATGACTGAAGTTTAGACATGAGTTGTACTTGATTGTATGTTTTACTGCTCTCCTTATTCATCAGGCTAATTGTTTTGGGGGATTACAAAAATTTATGTTGTCCTGTTTGATTTGTATGTGACAGCTATCTCGTTTATGATAGATGCTAATTATTTAGTTGCAAATATACAAGATTGTGTACAACTCCCAACACTGTACATTTAAGAAGCAGATACACAAAAATTCTGTCACATCTATCTTTATTATATCAATAAGATCCCAAATTGTACACCAACTAACACTTTCATCATCTTATTGAGTTGTGAAATTGTTAGGGAGGAAGTTACTTTCAATTTCAATGGATTTTTTTTTCATGCGTAAGCTGAAGGCAGACATGTCGTTTTCTCTTTCCTTTCAAATGATTCGATGTACCAGTGTTGCATTCTTTTTCAGATTTTTGTCAATTCTAGAGAAACAGCAGTAATTGAGCCGAACACTAAATCATTGGAAGTTAATACAGATATTAGACAGGTAAGTCAGGTTTATTTTTACATGCACATGATATTGAGTTAAATATTGTCCCCCTTCTGTCTTCAAACAGTTTTATTATATTATCATCTTTGAAAAATACAGTGAAACCCTTCTAAACTGTATCAGTGTTAATACATAAAAGCGTAATTAATTGGACTAGTGGTTAATTGGCACGTGTCGTATTCATCTTTCATGCCGTCAACGGATTAGCTTCAATTAATACAAATTCCGAGAGACCAATTAACTATAGATTAACTACTTTGGGACTTTATTTCATGCAGGATTGCGGTTTAGAGGGGTCGATGGTTTATATCTATTATATAGTGGTTTATAGAGGATGCGGTTTGGAGGGGTTTCACTGTATATCATTTAAAATGTCTTTAGCAAGATCAATAAACCAACTTATTGTTATCGGTTTGTCAATTCTTTTTTTTTTTTTTTTTTTTTTTTTTTTTTCGAAATTTACACAGGGCACACAGCCTAGGCTGCAATAGTTGCAGCAATTTCACAACTTCCCTACACCTTCTGTCGTGGCGACGTTTCTATTAAATATAAATTGGAACATTTTTGCAAAACCGGAAGTGCTGCATTGCAACATACCTAAAAAGTCGGTCAGTGGCTCTAGAAGTCGCAATTTTCAATCGATTATCGTCGGGTTTGCATTTTTGGAAACTTGAAATAATTTTCAACAAGATAGCAATTTCAAAATTTCAAAATTCGAAAATTCGTAGCACACATTTTTTTGCCGTATTTTGCACATTTTTGCAACTTTGTTATTTAAAGACCGATTAATCTTTAAAAAATTGAGTATATGTAGCCCATGGAATGATTTCAAAAAAGTAGGTCAAAATTTTTGCGTCACTTCCGGTTTTTGCGAAAAATAGAGTTTTACGTCCGGTTGAATAACTTTTGGTTTTATTAATGTATGAGATTCAAACTTGTATCATCGGGTAGCCATTAGCCATACAAAAAAGCGAAGAAAATAAAATCAAGGCCGCATGCGCAACTTTCGCCGCCATTTTGATTTTTCTGAAATTGCGCGAATTTAATTCAGACATTATGGCTTATCCGATTGAGATGATTTTGGTGTCAAATGAAAGAACATAAAAATTGCAAAAAAACATTGGAAGTCGATTTTTGAATTTCGCTTTTGCATTTTTGCAACATCCGGTTGAATTTTTTCAAAGTTTGGGGGCTTATTTCTCGTGACCTTGACCTTCGGTGATCATGACCTTTAGTAGGTCAAAGGTCATTGACCCTGGCTATCAGTTGATACTTTGACCTTTGACCTCCGACGTCTACTTCCGGTTTTATAGCTGCCCAAAAACATCGAAATTCGCAACTTTGGACTGCTCTAGAGCGTGACCTAATTAATTTAGAGTGTTATTTTTTTCAGATTCTTAAAGTGCTCTTTCCAACGATGTATAACAAAGGTTTTTAAAATGAAAATTGAATTTTTTGATTTTGAAAATAAAATTACATTTTGCCGTATTTGCGTTTTTACATATTTCGACTTTGGCGAAAACGTATTGTAATCGTTCGGATTATTTTATTTTTTTTTTTTTTTTTTTGTAATTCTTGGATGAGTTTGCAGACAAACTGGTAAAAGGTGCAGAAATTCTAAATCTACAGTTGATCTTAGAATGATTTCTATTATCAAATAAAACAAAACCGGAAGTTCTATCTCTGACAGGAAGTGAGAACCGGAAGTTGAGGTTTTTTTGCTTTAGCAAGTTTATTTTCAGTTCGATTTTGACCGGATTTTCAGATTTGAAAACTTCAATGTATTTGTCAACTAACAATTATAGGTTTTATGCAATTAGGTTAAATATTTTACCCACGATTTGCAATTCAATATTCAAGGGTCATCGGCAAAAATTTCAGACCGTGATTTCTCCTTTAATATAAATGGTAAAATTTTGAAACTTTACCAGTTGATAGGCGATATGATTATAATTTTTGAAAAAATGTGAAAAAAAAAATTCTACTTCCGGTTTAGCCTCAAATGACGTAATTACGTAACTTCCGGTCTATAACTGCTAGGTGAAAAGTGAAAACTGTTTTATAAATAACTTGTCAATAGTAATTGATTTGACCTAAATAATTAGGTCAAGCTGCCATATCGGCCGCCATTTTGAATTTTTGTTACAATTCTTAAATCCGAAATTCAGACACTACTGATAGACCGATTTTGATGAAATTTAGTACATAGATACAATGGATCATTATCTACCTTTTCTTGGAGACCGATTTTCAAATTTCGTATTTTCTTTCGAATTATTTAAATTTCGATTTTTTCAAAATTAGGTCACTTTAACGGCTACGGAAGGTGTGACCCACTTAATCTATGACCTTGAAAATTAGGTCAAATAATATTCAATATATTGTCTACGAGTAGATATTTTTTAATTTGGCTTACTTAAAAAATTCATAGAGATAAGTGTACTTACATACAGCAAAAATTGATAATTTTGATATTTTCGCCATCATTAACCGTTACGGAAGGTGTGACCTAATTATTTTATGACTTTGAAAACTAGGTCAAATGATATTCAATATATTGTCTAGATGTAGGTAATTGCAAATTTAGCCTACATAATATTTTAAGGCTCTCGAAATACGTTCATAATTGTAAGCAATTCTAGTTTGGAAATGTATGTGTGTTTATCTCGTGATCTATTAGATGTACAAGCTTCAAATTTGTAACGTGAATATACATTTTGAAAGTGATTACATTCATATAAAAAAATGAGATGGGCGTGGCACATCCGGGTAAAATTCCATTTTACCATTTATATAGGTCAGCGAATTACGGCTGTAGGGAATAACGTTTTAAAAAAAAGTACCTTGCACACAGATACCTCATTGCTTTGGCCAGTGGATCCCGAAAAATCAGATGCTTCGGCCTGTTTGTTGCAATTTGCAACACTAGCAAAAAGAATCAGTTATTTTTCGAGTTGTGGGGCTTCTTTCTCGTGACCTTGACCTTTGGTGACCTTGACCTTTACAAGGTCATAGGTCACGGGTTTTGGCTTTCAGTTGACAAATTGATATTTTACCTTCGACGTCTACTTCCGGTTTTATATCTGCCCGAAAACAGCAAAATATACAACTTTGGACTGCTCTAGAGCGTGACCTAATTAATATAGAGGGTTATTTTTTTCAGATTCTTAAGGCACTTTTTGTCCACTTTCCAGCGATGTATAACAAAAATTTCTAAAATAAAAATTTAATTTTTGCACTTTTAAAATTTAAGTACATTTTGTTTTTTTGAAATGTATTTGTGTATATCTCGTGATCTATTAGCTGTACAAGCTTCAAATTTGTACCGCGAATATACATTTCAAATGTGATTAGATTTACGCCAAAATAAATGAGATGGGCGTGGCACATCCGGGTAAACTTCCAATTCCTCACTTATATCGGTCAGCGCTTTACATCTGTAGGAAAAAACGTTTTTCAAAAAAGTACTTTGCACACAGATACCTCGTTGCTTTGGCCAGATTCTCCCAGAAAATCAAATGTTTCGGGCTGTTTGTTGCAATTTTGCAACGTTAGCAAAGTCCCACTCTGTGCCACGTGTGGCTCTAGTTTTTTATTGCATACAAACTTTTAAAAGTTTGCCAAACGTGAAATTTGGCATGGCAAATTTCTTACAAAAATTTTTCAATCAGATTTAAACCCTGCAAGACAAGCATGATATTAATCATATACCATGATCAGAGACAATTTTTTGGTACCTTATGGCATTATGTTAATGTTTAACGTTATCAACTGCAGTTCAATACAGTTCATTTATATTTTTGTTACCTCAAACACCATAGGTAGCTTTGTTGTGCAGCTATGTGGGTGTAGGCTATTCAATGTTTCAACTTGAAGTGTCAATGAGTTTGCCTTTCCACATTGATGTTGTTTTAGTTCAAATTTTAAGTTACTTATTTGAAATAGACTATAGCACTAAAAGAACAGGACATAAATAGATTACATATCCAGTTGACATAAAAGAAATAGACTATAGCTATTGCACAACTCTATCTAGTAGCTATATATAGATTATATAGACAGTGTAAAGTGGGTAAGGCTATAGTTAAATGGGTTCTTCGTTTCTTTAGAAGCTCAAATGCAGCTCCAGAAGACCCAAGGAGAAGATTACAGATGAAGACCCCCCTATCTGGGTCTCTGTACCCAGGCTCCCATTAACGCAATCCTTACCTGATTTTTTTTGTAATGTATGTGCAATTTAGAATCTGGCCTGTGACTTTCAATTCTAATGAAAAATCTAACTATTTCTAGGTTCAAATCCCGATTATGACATCCTTTGGTTTAGAATTTTTTTTTTCGTTTTTATTTTTTTAAATAATCCAGCATGTATTGTTTTCTCTAAAAAGATGAATATTTTGAAGATATTGGCACTTATTCTCATGAAATAAATCAACTGAAAATGTCATTATGTTAAACATATCACTGAATAAGTCCAGTAGGGTAAAAAAAACTTTTTAAATGTGCTATCAGTTATATTGCTCACTCCAAATTATGGACATTTGACTTGAAATAATATTTATCAAGATCTCAATATCTCAATGCAATCTCATGATTGCAGTTCAGACACAGTTCAGGGACACAGTTCAAAGACACATTTCAAAGACACAGTTCAGGGGCATAGTTCAAAGACACATTTCAGGGACATAGTTCAGGGACACAGTTCAAAGACACATTTCAGGCACATAGTTCGGGGACATAGTTCAGGAACACAGTTCAGGGGCACAGTTCAGGGACAAAGTTCAAAGACACATTTCAGGGACATAGTTCAGGGACAATATAACAAGATTTCAGCAGCAGCAGAGTCAGACTCTTGACAATAGAGATTGTCTTAGCTTGAAAATCCTTGATGTCCAAGACTAGATTATCCACCCAATACTAGATTGTCCTGGAATATAAAACTTTTTTGCCACATCATTGACAGTCTAATGCTTAATTTAAGAATCTTTTGTTGAATATAATTGAAAATATCCAAGAACATCTTGATAAAATGAATAAAACTGTTTGGCAAATTGACCTGGTGAATCCAGTAAGGGTAAATTTGAGCATTCAAATAATGTCCAGAATTATCTGCGTTAAAGTGAAAATGATGACTCGTCATTTGTTTTTAATTCTGCAATCTATGCATATAAATGTATTGTGCCAGTTCTTAAAAAAAAACTATTTACATATTCAAGACACAAGTCAACTCTTAAAAAAAAGCCAAAAATGTCCTTTAAAAATAAAAATGAAAAGACATTTACTGTTATAATTATAGAATGATGTAGTAGATATAGTAGTAGAAAATCTTGGTCGGGTAAATTATGTTGATGCCTTCTCTGATAGGCTAAACCAACAACGAAAAGGTAAGTTGATTGATCTGTTTTAACAGTATTCTTTATCTGATATGGCCTATATCATCTAAATCGGGGAATTAATTAACCAGGCAATGATAATATTATTACGGGATGAGATTAACGTGTGTCACTGGCAATTAAAATACAAGTAAAGAATATTTTATTGATTTATGTTAAATAATTTTGACATTGAAAACGGTAGGCCCGTTTATTATGGTAACGAAAAGAAAAAAATTGGTAGATTTGGGTCTCCTGTCAGTTAATCTGGAGACAGCATGCAAAAGCAGTAGAAACCCGACGAAATCGGTAGATTACTCATGTATGGATATAGGAGCTATATTGTAAACCAGTAATTGGCTTTTGGTTCTTACAGGTCTGTCTCCTGTTCCCCCAAAAAATTTTAAGATCAATTTTATTGATTTTATTGATTTACATATTTATAAGTGCAAAATTCACATGCTTATGACAATAACTTCAGATTTGTTTTTTAAAGAAGCATAGGTTCATGCTTAGGTGTTGTCCAGGAGATCACAGGCAAATCTCTTTTTATTTGCAGAATATTCAGTATTTGAGGTGTAGGGGGACCAATTGAAAATACCCATGTTTATGTGTATTATTATTTAGAACTGGAGTTCTATAGCACAGTGGTTAGAGAGTTGGTTCTTTTTGTCTTGACGTCATTTGCTTGGAAACGAATAAAATGTCAGACGAAAGTTCTAATCTTGACTGGATTTTGAAACTGATGACCTTGAATAAGTCATCTTCACTCATCATTCCAGTCCACCCAGCTGTTAATGGGTACAGATAATCCATGATCAATGCCAAGAGGTCAGGCCAAGGACCAGCTGGTCGGAAGGATCTCTGTCACACAAACTTTTGTTATTCTTGTAAAATATAGATGTTACTAATTAGGTCTGTTTTCTCTTATAATTATAGGATTGAATGGGGAAGTCACCTTTGATAACACTGTGTTATCAGACTGGAAAATTTTCTCCCTGGACTTTGATAAAGAGTTCATAAAAAGGTAAAGAGTTTTAAAGTTCACTAAATAATTGAAAAAGAGAAAATCACATCTCACCACAATAAGATATCATATTTTCTTCATTGCTTTCAATTTACTTATGTCTAATTCTTATTCCAATGCGATGGCTTTTTTTTTTTAGAGCTTTATCTTCCCAGAAATGGAAGAAATATCGAGGGTCTCAGGATGAGTCTACAAGCGGGTTATACAGAACATATTTAACAGTGAATGGAAAACCACAAGATACTTTCCTCAAAATGAAGGTAAAATTCTTTGGTTACATCATATCAAAGTTCATTGCCATTGTTTCAATGTCAAGCTATACTTACTCTTTCTTATACCTGGACATAATTAGACACTTTTCCTGTTTGAAAGTTGTATGTCTTTAAGTTCTGATTGGCTGAATTTGCAAGGATACAATTCAATCAAATCACTGAATTTGAGAAACTACACTGGACTAAGTTTAAGGAAAAAATTTGCTTTTTGATGTCAAGGTATTAGACAGAGTTAACGAAGAAAAAAATAAATATTGTATAACTGACTGTGAATGATTTGTGTTTTATATTTGACAGGGTTGGAGTAAAGGAATAGCTATCATAAATGGATTTAATTTAGGAAGATACTGGAATGTAGGTCCACAACTTACATTATTTGTTCCAGCACCTGTTCTTAAAACAGGAGAGAATGAGGTAATATTGCCCTTTGTGTTTCTTGCTTTAATACATTGTGGTTTGGAAATAAGAGTTGTTTCCCTTGGAAGAGTAGTTGAGATAGCCTAGATAAATAAAAGAGACCTGTTGTGTTCACATATCTCTACACCAACAGCAAGTGTGTCCTAACCCTGGTCAGCTTTCGGTCAGTGTGATTTCATGATTGATTTGAGACTAATGCCTCATGACATTTATCCAAGCGATGCCAAGGTAACAATATATCCATCCAATCAAAATGATCTTGTAGCCTATCTGAATCAAGTCTGTTAAGACATTGTTCTTTCCATACCTTTTAATGCTGTGTTGAATGAAAAAATGCATTTTCAAGTCACCAACTGGAATCGGACAAATACTGTCAAATGTTAAATGTTTTGCTTTGTCAATGGATCTTCTGTTTGGCTAATAAGCACTGAGTGTCATCATATTGTTGTAGCGATCTTGAACAAAAGAAAAAGCCTTAGCCAATGATAGTCAAGTAAAGCGCTTCATGTTATTATTATTGCAGGTTTTGATATTTGAGCAACATCAATGTGGCAGTTCTATAACATTCCAAGATAAACCAGAATTAGAAAAAAAATAATCTGACAGAATTATGTTTATAGTTTATAATGCTTGCTGTAGGGTTATCTAATGTTGAAGTATTGGTCTTGCTTCTAATGTGAGGGTTTGTCTCTGTTATGTTACATCCTTAGTAGTTGTTTTTTTTTTATATATTTTTTCTACTGTTATATTCATTGGCTTCCTTATTGCTACTTAGATGCATTAGAGAGATTAACAGCATTTCCACTTAGAATTGTGAAGTAAAACTAGCTTTAAAGCTAGCTTTATTGCCAAACATGCTGTGTTTCCACTGAATTTATCTGGTTCCTGAACCAATTTAGTTTTTCATTATGTACAAAACTACCGATGTAGCATGTGACCGTAAAACTAGTACTTCTCTAATGCCGAACCAAAAAAAAGCAGACTTTAAAGCTAGCTTTCATTTGGCCCCCCAATAAATTACCGAACGCAAGAAAGGAGGTTTTAGGTTCCCGAACCGTAATGGTTTGACAATTTAACAAGTGGAAGCACACAAATGCTAGCTTGAAGCTGTTTTTTTGGCCAAGTGGAAACGTGCTTAATATTATTTATATGGTGGTCAGAATTCATCTTCTTCATGAAAATTATGAAGAAATTTTCATATCATCACTACTTTCATTGGTCAAAATATCTTTACAATCACAATCTCATTTAGAAATCATTCAAATACAACTTTCATATCTGTTTACTGCATCCTTGGCATTCACATGTTACATGGATTTTTGTAATATTGGTATATTTTATAAAAAATTTTTAAGAACTATATAAGCATTTGTATATATTTTAAAGGTAAAAAAAAAATGGAAAAAGGAGTTTCTGTGGTGTATTTTTTTTTATATTTTAAAACTCTCTTCATATATTTATTGAAATGTATGAAAGACTGAGGTTTTTTGGTTATTTTTTTTATATATTTTAAAGATAAATATTGATTTCTTATGATTTTAATAAAGTTTTTGTGTGACAGAAAGTGTTACAGTATATCTATTCAAGTTTCAAAAAACTATTTTTTATACTTGTATGTTACTGAAATGTTGTTTTTGATATTTTTTAAACTTTATTACAAGGTCTATAATTATCAATCAGAGAATGAAACTCAATTACAAAAGCAAATAAAAAAACGAATTATATCGAATGAAGTTATGAAGCTAAAACATGTCCATCTGTTACTCAGTATTCTTTATTATTTCCTGTAAGGCTTCTTCAGTTTTCTCTTAGTTTAAATTTAAGTTGCCTTTTGTCTTATGTTTTTAAGTTGGTTTAACTTAATGGTTCCATTTTTTTTAAGATGATTTTTTGGCAAAGAGAAACTAAAATTACTTTCTGAAGAAAATTTTACCTGCAGTACCGTTAACTAACTTACATTAAATGATTTTTAACTTTAAGTATTAAATACTTGGATGTATAAAATTTTTTATAATTTTGGGTTGATCAAATCACCGTTGCATCTAATGCATAATGATAACTTTACTAGTATTAATACATTTTTACAAGGACGGTTTTGTATGTATTAAGTTTGATTGTGAAATAAAGGGGGTTCTACAGCACAGCGGTTAGAGTGTTGGTTCTTAATGTCGTGACGTCATTTGCTTAGATGCGTTGAAAATGTCGGACGTGAGTTCTAATCTCGATCGGTGTGTGATAGTCTGATGACCTTGAATAAGTCATCTTCATCTTGTAAATGGGTACGGATAATCCGGGAAAGATCAATGCCAAGAGGTTTGGTGGAAAGGATCCCTGTCACAGCGGACTTGTGAACCTAAGTTGTTATCCTTGTAAATTATAGATGTTATCAAGTCTTATTAAGTTGTTCAACCTTAGGGCCTTACTAAAAATTTATAATGAAATTTGGTTTGGCCAAAGAGTACACTCTGTAATTGAACCTAGATTTAGGTTATGCCATGGGACCACACTCTGTAATATAACCTCAAATTAGGTTATGGTCTAATACAATAGGGGACGACTCTCTGGATTTACCAAAAATAAAATGAAGCTAAGCATCTCTCAATTCAGAATAGTACAACAATGGAGTACTCTCTGTAATAGAACATAGATTGAGGTTGTGTCTGATACAACAGGGGACCACTCTTAGGGATCACCAAGAGTTAAGTTATGCTCTTAATCTTCATATGTTCACAATAGTACAACAATGAACCACCCTCTGTAATATAATTGACCTAAATTTTGTATGGTGTTTCTCCAAGCTGACAATAGAAGAACAGCAAAATAGAACAGACAAGGAAAGATTTATTAGGATTATTATCACAGAATTATAATTAACATTAAAATATATACAATTCACAGGGGAGATAATATTCATTATCACAAAATGAATTCTGGTTGAGCTAATTAAAGGATTGCTGACAGATTTTGAGGAGAGGGGTAACTATCTGTAGATATATGCCCTTTAATATTTCAAAGGTAGAAAATTTTTTGGTTTGAAAAAATTAAATCCAACAATACCTACATATTACACACCAATAAACTAAGCCAAACATAGGTGATATTAGCTTATTCATATACATCAATATTATCTACCCAAATTCAGACAAGAATCAACAAGTTTTAGACTGGTATTGTTATCAATACCAATTAACAAGTTATCTTAATTATACATAATCTTAATCATTAAAATCATTTCTCTTAAGTGCCCATGTCCTATTGGCTTTCCTGCATTGCACACATGAAATTTCCATAATTTAATAATCCAATACATGTAGTGTTCCCTGCTTGATAAGGATAAAAGGATACTTATAAACATAGCTGTATAAATAAACAATAGTTGCAATCCATAAAGACTTCCTCTATGTTAATTCAATACAGAGAGAAAACTTTTGCACTTTCTCTTTGTCATTGATAAGTACTTTGTCATAAAATAGTCTATTTAAATACAATGATGCAAAAACAAAACAAAATGTGCAATATATATATTGTCATATTTCTGAAAAGTAAAGATAAAAATATAAACTTGATATTAACAATTGAGACATTAACAGCAATAGTAACATATATAAACATAATCTTCACTTCAAGAGATTCTTAATATTTTGGAATTAAAGGATTTCGTTGCTATTAAGGAAAATTCTCTTGGATTTGAGAAGATCTTATAAAAGATCAAACATTGTTTCTCTTGTGGTCAACTACATTGTGTTAACAGTTGATAAGAGTTCAATTTCAGATATCAATTTTTGCAATTCATCGAAAATGTATGATTGAAATTGAGACTTGCATCACTTCTGGAAGGTTATTTGCATACTCTGTTCAAATAACCCTGTCTTTAACAATGTAATTATGTTCTATGAAAGTCTAAACTAAAATAAAAATGAAACGAAATAACAGAGTTTTACGTTCTACTTTTCTGCACCTTATGGGCTAATGAAGATGGGCAACACCATGCAGTGTGCTATGAGGGAAATTTTGCCAGGACAGCTGCATTAGTCTTCTCTTTTTCGATTTCCAACTGTTGAGTGATCTTTAACATACACAGCCTGTAGCACACAGGGCCTCGGTTTATTACCCCTTCTGAACAACTAGACGCTTTTCCATGTCAGTCCCTCTGACCTGCATCACTGACAGGGGGCAACCGGGCTGAAAAATTCGAAGGTTAATCTTGAACTTTGTCGGGATTGAACCTGGAACCTTCAGGTTAGCAAGCAAGCGTCTAACCCACTGAGCCACCACGGGTCCAAAAAAAGTCTAAACTATGAAGTATTTCTGTTAAATAGTACGAGAACTAATCAGCATATTTGCCTTTTAAAAAGTTATGGTTGAAATGAGCCTCTTAACAACTTAATTTTTTACCTATAATAAATATAAAATTATCCTTAGCAATCATTATTGTATTACATAATATGAGCTTTTATTATTTTTAAACAAAATAAGAGAATAGGAGTAAACCATAATATTAATAAAATAAATTAAATAGATTGGACTGAGATTACAAACACAAATTGAGATTTCAAACAATCAAATATAATTATGAAGAGGGACATAAAAATAAAATTTTCATTGGATATAATGATATGGGCACAGACCATTTTTTATTTTTGTCTCATACTTGAAAAGGAATTGTATGACAATATGATTAAAGCTAGTTTATTGATTTTTTTTTATGTTTTTGGCTTGGGTGAACTCATCCCAGATCTAGTATAGAATAGTATGAAATGATTCTGATGACTAATATATAGAAGAATTCTAATGTTACATAGGCACTTTTGAAGTAAACAAAACCTTCATCAGATATAACCTGAAACCAAATCATGACATATTAGAGTGAATAAACTCACAGAATATTAACTGACAGGTTACAGGTTTTATTGCTTTGGACCACTGCAAAGCACTGCTTACTGTGTTCTCTACATGGATAGAAACCATAGAGACAAAAGAGCGCCTACTGTCAGACCTATTGTCAGAGATAATGCCATTATAACCCCTGCACCTTCTGCCTGCTCAATAGGAACATTCATAGGAGCAAACATAAAGGATAAGGTACTTAAATAGCCATTAGAAATTCCCAAGGTAAGAGTGAATATCATGGGATAGACATCATGATTAAAAAAGACAGGAATATTTTTAGAACCAGTATTGCAATACAACAGCAATGGAATGTAAACAACACGCACAAATGACAGAAACAAAAATATATGCTTATGACGAAGACTAGGTTTTGGGAACAAGCTTGTGAACACTCTACCCAAGAAATCCCCTATATTAAATAATAGAAAGCAAGCCACAGGTGTAAAATACAAATTGGTCCAATCATTATTGGCTTCAGGATGCATGGGCTCAATTGTTGAACATATAGATGGAAAACAGGACAGAGTTACTACAAATGTTATGAAACAACATAATGTATGCGACCAGATTTTTGTAAATATTGAGGTAATATATTCACGATATCCAATAATTTCTTTATAAGCAGGTATCTCATTATCCGTATTTTGAATGGCATGGATTTGGTTTGAGAGATAAAATTTAGAAAATCTCAATCTGTATAACAATCCATAGGCCCCTAACGATAACACTGAAATTATGGCAGCAGTTAAAAAGAATCCAAAGGCACTGTCAGTTTCACTTCCTTTACCCATAATAGAAAATATTCTAGCCAGAGCTGAGAAAGTTCCACCAACAGCTTGCCCAATCATACAGGCTTGGGTGTATCGTACAGGAAATAAACAAGAGAGTCCTATGGTAGAGCCAGTTGTCACGGATACAGCAGCCATTACTACTGCAGCAGATAATAATGTCACGACAAAAAACCAATGTTGCCATTCATCAGAATTCACACGCACCAATATAGTTGTTTCAACAAATACCACAGTTATTATGAAAATGGAAGTAATCATTCGAACATTGATGGGTATACTTCTAATAAACAATGTCGTCAAAAGCATAAATACTGTGTTGGTTGCCATAGAAGTAATGGAGAGATAACTCACAAATAAACGTTGGTTTAGAGTTTGATTGCTTTTAGTGTAATCCATATCCTCTGGAAGACTTGTGTTTCTCAGTTTATATCTAAAATAGTCCTCTGCCGTTATAAAGAAATTCCAGGGAAGTAAACAAGCCATTCCCAGAAATACAAAAATAACATACACCAAGTAGTATCTATCATTAGGTTTAGTGTAAGATTTAACTGTCAGAGATGAGCTCAACAAAAGTTCCGTTTCACTATTTATGCTTCTCTCCATCTTGATAACTTTCTCTTAAACCCTTTCCACTCTAATTTGTTGATTTAAAATCTTATCTTGATCTCCTATCCAATACCACATTCAACATGGTATCAACACCATTTATTGCAAACTAATTTTCACCATTCTAAAAGAGAAAATTGAAAGAACCCTCGTCAAATACTGTATTTACTGTAGGCCCTACTGTATCATAAAGTACCAGTACCCGGTACATAAAGTTCATATAATTTTATCCAGAGATCACGGTCTTTTATTGGATACCATAAATAGGCTTCTACATTTACATTGAAGCCAGTGGGTTTTGGTGTCTTTAGGGCTTATAATGAAGTTTTTTTTTTCTAAAAACGTGAAACTTTCTTCAGGCGTTTAGTCAACTTTGTTAACTAACTTGAAAAAGAAGTTTCACAACTCCAATTTTATTACCTAACTAAATTCAGGAAAGTAAAACTACTACTGTAGTTGTGTTATTACACATAGGGACGTAAGTTTCAGTATAAACCTGAAAATCTTGGGAATAAAGTCGATTTTTCACCCTTTCAACACAAAACAAAAAGTTTGTTGTGTATCCGGTTAGGGTCAAGGGAGCCTTATTAATTGCTCTCCTTTTTGCATTGACCAACGACAATTGCCATATCACAAAAGCCCACTAGTTCAGTTCTAGACTAAACATCCAGTCTACAAATAAATCATATAGAAATAATGAATACGATACCTTATAAACTGTTCAAACTCTAAGTCCTAGGATTAATCTGTTTCTGACATAGTGACAGGTCATGTGATAACCGGAAATACCCTTTGACCTCATTTTTGTTTTCTCAGAAGTTAGATTCAGACTACAAACAATTTCTGTATTTAACGAATCTAAAAATGCTTTTGCATTATAATTTTTGTTAATTTGTTATATGATTTCATTGTGTTAGGTGTTATTTTTGACTAAAATGACCTAATTTTCAGCATTTGATTATAGCCTACAAAGGGCGGTTGTCAATCAATTTCACACTGCAACGCAAGTGCAAATAATATAATCATATGATTAAAATCTAACTGCATAACTGGTCTTATTCAGAATTCAGCAACGCTTTGTGGACTTCAATGATACACAATTTCACAAATTCGGACGTAATATGTCAACTATATAGCGTTCACAACCCTCAAGCCATGACATGATTGCAGTGTATCCATGCCAGGTTGAATATCCGATGGATGTCATACCGTTCGTCCCACTGTGACACATTGAATTGTCGTCTGCTACAGAGAAGGAACACTTACTTAACTGGTCGTGATATCTATCAATTTTCCATCAATATGGACCAGGCTACGTTAAATTTGATTGTGTTTATTAGGACCGTTTAAATTAAAATATCTTTTTAAAACCGTTTAAACAATGTAGGCTTTGTTTCTGTTTGACCGAAATATCTGAGGCACTTTGTTACAAGTTTTAATCTGCATTGATTTCTTTTTAATGGCTAGTTTAAAAAGCTAATCTGACATTCTAATTCTATGTATTATAAATAATGATCCCAATTGCCAGAAAAATCTGTATAATCCTACACCTTGTCAACTGGACTACTACAACCAATAAGATCAATTGTTCAGTTTATTGATAATCCCAATGAAATCACAAAAAAACAAAATATAAAGGAACTCTGGCTCTAGTAAAAGATGAAAGTACCAGTACTACTTATTAATTGGTAAAAGATCAATTTAATAAATATAAATACAAGCAGTTCTATCCACTTAAAGGGGCCCAGGCTTTATTTGTTTCGGACAATCATCCGACAGCCTCAAACACATGAAATCTTTTGGTTAGCTAATCAGAAATAGTCTACAGAGCTTACCTTTGAAATTTGAGCCTTCAAATCCATGTGTATCCATAATTATCCGCGTTTGAAAAATCATAATAACTTAAGAAATTACGAATGTCCCGCCATATTGGAAAACAGTTCGTCTTGATAATCAAAGAGTTATCCTTCCCGTCGTGCAATAGTGGTCATCTATATAAACAGACTACAACGCATTTTGCAATTGTAGACTTTGTCAACAGGACACACAATTTTCAGACTGACTGAAGACCAGCCGCGTACAGCACGGAAAAAAAATGAAAAGTGAAATTTTTTGTTTGAGGCATATTTCAAGGTATTTTGCGATTTTCTCAGAGCTTGAATATTTCTGAGGACTGTTTAAATGTAACAAAGGCCCAAAACGACCCCTATAAATCAAGCCTGGGCCCCTTTAATATGATCATTTGGAAAAAAAATATACAAGATTATAATTATGATACAATAATTTCTAATTATGAAAATATGATTCTGATACATAGACTGCAGTCATGCCAAAAGGGATCATAAATCACTTTAGAATGATTGGTATTTTAAACAAGGCAAGAGAGAGAAAAGTTGAAAGTTAATAAATAATTGAGCTTTTCTATGCATGCAGAATTCTAATACATAGGAAACTTTCACAGTTGTATTTCAGATGAATTCATTTCCAAAAATAGGGTAGTTTTCCTTCCAGTCAAATTATATCTAACCTTACAGAAAAATATATCATATCAACAAAATTATCTATGTGGACTCTCAGACATGGATGATGAGTTGACAAACAAAATTGTACATTTATATGAGAGATTTTTTTTTCACATGTGTTTGTCATTTGTTGAGCTATGTTCCATGTCAACTTAATAACACTAAACTAACATAAATTAATAAGAGAGAACAATAAATAAAACTGGACGGAATGACATTAGTTATCACAGAAATAAATGAGTTCTTTCTAATTCTTTTCTTCTTTACTGTTGAATCATTTCTTGTTTTTTAGATAACCTCTCCTACAACAAACAATACAAAATACAAGCAAATATAAAGCTATGTCAGTAGAATAGGGAACAAAATAGAATTTTCATCAGTGGAGCATATTTTTTGTTGTTGTGAAACAGGGTCTGCATTATTTAAGGTGACAGCTTTTGGAGATTATTTTATAGTCGGATCTTAATTATAGCAATTAAAGGATCATTTGTTTACCTAATCATACTGCATCACTTTCATGAGGAAACAGGGTTGCAAAATCTTGCATCAACTCTAAACCTTCACCTAGTAAATATAGCCCTGCAGTGACATGGCAGTGATTTGTTTCAATTTAAAGGGGCATTCTGGGTTTTTAATACTGAGAATTTTGAATTCTGGCCTATTATTGTGGTTCCAGAGATCAGATTTTTATTTTCAATACTTACAACAATTCATTGGTCTCCTGCAACTCTGTAATTTTAGCTTCTGTCTGCTGCATCCATTCTTTATATTTATCATTGAATGATAACTTCAACTAAAAAAAAATAAAACAGAATATCTTATTTATTTGAATTCAACTCCGAACTTATTAGCTTTCAATTTTGTTCAACTAAAACTAAAACGATTTTGAAATAGAATTTTAATTAGATTTTATTCAATTCATTCCATTATAATAACCACCGCTCTACATATTTCATAACATTGTTCTTTTCATTTGAACTTTTCCAAGATATAAAAAATAAGACGAAAACTAAAGTCTCTATTATGTCCATCATAGAATCAATTTGGCATTATACTTAATTAGAGGGACTTCTCAAAATGTTGTTGACAAATGGACAAAGGTCAAGGAAACATACATGTGAATGCATAGATCTAGATGCAACTCAAATTAGGGGAAGCAGAAATCTACAAAAGGATATAAAACATTAAATGAGGTTTAATGAAATTGGCATCTAAAAAGAATTTGTTAGAAGTCCAAAGGTATCAAGAAAGGGATATTAGAATAAAGAAAAGATTTTGGTTAATAATGAAATTGGAAGCATAATCTAATAATTCTAATCTAATTTCTTATGCAATTTTTCTGCAGGTAACTTGATCTGCATTTCACTGATCATAAAATTTTTTTAAACCTTAGAGTTCAGTTCAGTTTACCAATCAGAAACACTGTTACAATAGGGCTGATACAAGTCACATTTATGAAAGAATTCCAAAATTTCCTAAACATGATCTTACATCTTTCAATGATGGAAACATTTGCTTGATTTCTTGATGACCTTGAACACATATTTTACCATAATTTTTGCTGATCATGGATGTCAAGAGTAGCCCATCACCAACTGAACACAAAATAAAAAATTTAGATCTACACTATAATTAAATGGCAACTACTAGTAAAAGAAGATCAGAATGTGCAAAAAGAATAGACACCAAAGCTGACAAAGAACACAGAATGGTGACCTGTTCTGTCAACTCATCTTCCTTAGCACACCACTGAGCTTCTTTTAGCAACAAATCCATCATTAGAGAGTCTACACGTTCAGCATACTCCTCGTTCTGTTTTCTGCGAGCCTTATTCTCATCTTCCAAATCCTCAAGTTTATAATGTAATTTTAACAATTCTGGTTGATGACTGCAATCCATCTACAATTTCATGCAAAATGAAAAGATTAATGACAAAGGGCAATAACTCTGTTACCTGCAATTTTAATTTCTCTTCATTCTCACACCAATTTGCTTCTTTTATACTGAGGTCAGCTTCTAATGATTTGATTTTGTCCTTGAGGTCATCACTATGGAGACGAAGTGCTGCATTGTCTGATTCTAATTCCTCAATACTGGTTTTGAGCATCAATAATTCGGCTTCATGGTTACAATTTTGGTTTAAGCCCTAGAATTATGAAATGAAAACAAATCTTGTCTTGAAATGAAATTCAAAGGTCAATTATGTGTCACTAAGAGAACAAGAGGCCTATTAAACTAACATCTTTTCCAAGGAAAACAATCAATCTATATTTAGGATTTCAAGGAAACAAAAAAAAATTTCTATCTGTTATTACACTTATGACAACCCACTTTTTTATTTGACTTTTTAGCAGCAGCTAATTCTGCTTCAAATTTTTTACGTAAATCTTCTATTTCTTTATCTTTTTCTTTGTCAGTTTTCTGTAGTTTCTTCTCCAGATTAGCTACTTTTATATCATTACTTGAATCTCTAAAATAAAGAACAATATCTGTCATACAAAACTTAAAATCTAATAAGCTGGAACTAAAACAAAGCAATTATGATGTCACAACCTTACTGATAATTTTAATGGTACAAAAGCTAAGAAAACTTCTTAATAAAAATCCTTAAGGTCATGCCACTGGGTAATGGTTATGGTTAACAGAGAGGACAGGGAAACCGTGCCAAAATAATACTAGTCCTTCAACCCATAATGATGAAAGATAATTTCATTGTACTGTTGTGTTAAAAAACATTTACCTTTTGGCAAAAGGTGTACCAACTTCAACTACCTCTCTTTCTCGTTTTGTAATTGTTGTGTTTTTAGCCTTTCGTAACTCATCCAATCTTTTCTTTAGATTAGATACTTCCTCTTCTAACTGAAAGTAATTAAACACTTGATAGCAATGGCCTTATTAATTTAGAACTAAAATGTTTTTACCCTTGTCACTATTCAGTTACTTATTCAGAAGTTTGCTTCATTCTGATTTTCAATAATTCTAAAAGATTATAATATCAAAGTATAATAAAAAAGGTTATGATATCATTGATAACAAAATAATTAATTATTGAAAGGTTTATCAATTCAATAAACACCTCTTGAACCTGCAATGGATAGTGTTACTTGTTTATTGTTTGAGGGTGCAAAAGGCCACCCTTTAACAAATACAATTCATTTGAGACAGTTAACTCAAAGAAAAAGTGAGAAGACTCAGAGACAAACACGAGTTATCTCAAAGACAAACACGAGTTATCTCAGAGACAAAGATAAGTTAGCTCAAAAGACAAACACAAGTTAACTCAGAGACAAACACAAGTTATCTCAAAGACAAACACGAGTTATCTCAAAGACAAACACAAGTTATCTCAAAGACAAACACAAGTTATCTCAAAGACAAACATGAGTTTACTCAGAGACAAATACAAACACAAGTTAACTCAAAGACAAACACGAGTTATCTCAAAGACAAACATGAGTTAACTCAGAGACAAATACAAACACAAGTTAACTCAAAGACAAACACGAGTTATCTCAAAGACAAACTCAAGTTAACTCAGACACAAACACCAGTTAACTCAGAGACAAACACAAGTTATCTCAAAAAAAAAAAAAAAAAAAAAAAAAAAAAAAAAAAAAAAAAAAAAAAAAAAAAAAAAAAAAAAAAAAAAAAAAAAAAAAAAAAAAAAAAAAAAAAAAAAGAAAACAATAAAAAACAATATTAAAAAACAATACAAAAAAAATATAAACAATATAAAAAAACAAATATAAAACAATATTAAAAACAAATATAAGAACATACAAAACAATTAAAAAACAGTTACTCAGACACAAAACAATCAGAACAAACAAGTTATCTCAAAGACAAACACAAGTTATCTCAGAGACAAAGAAAAGTTACTCAAAAGACAAACACAAGTTAACTCAGAGACAAACACGAGTTATCTCAAAGACAAACACGAGTTATCTCAAAGACAAACACAAGTTATCTCAAAGACAAACACAAGTTATCTCAAAGACAAACAGAAAGGGCAAATACAAACACAAGTTAACTCAAAGACAAACACGAGTTATCTCAAAGACAAACATGAGTTAACTCAGAGACAAATACAAACACAAGTTAACTCAAAGACAAACACGAGTTATCTCAAAGACAAACTCAAGTTAACTCAGACACAAACACCAGTTAACTCAGAGACAAACACAAGTTATCTCAAAGACAAACATGAGTTAACTCAGAGACAAATACAAACACAAGTTAACTCAAAGACAAACACGAGTTATCTCAAAGACAAACTCAAGTTAACTCAGAGACAAACACAAGTTAACTCAGAGACAAACATGAGTTATCTCAAAAACAAACTCAAGTTAACTCAGAGACAAACACAAGTTAACTCAGAGACAAACATGAGTTAACTCAGAGACAAATACAAACACAAGTTAACTCAAAGACAAACATGAGTTATCTCCCAAGACAAACAATGAGTTAACTCAGAGAAAATACAAACACAAGTTAACTCAAAGACAAACACGAGTTATCTCAAAGACAAACTAAGTTAACTCAGACACAAACACCAGTTAACTCAGAGACAAACACAAGTTACTCAAAGACAAACATGAGTTAACTCAGAGACAAATACAAACACAAGTTAACTCAAAGACAAACAGAGTTATCTCAAAGACAAACCAAGTTAACTCAGAGACAAACCAAGTTAACTCAGAGAAAAAAATACAAACAACAAGTTAACTCAAGACAAACACAAGTTAACTCAAGACAAACATGAGTTAACTCAGAGACAAATACAAACACAAGTTAACTCAAAGACAAACATGAGTTAACTCAAGACAAACCAAGTTACTCAGAGACAAACTGAGTTACTCAAAAAAAAAATACAAACAACAGTTAACTCAAGAAAAAACAAGTTAACTCAAGACAAACATGAGTTAACTCAGAGACAAATACAAACACAAGTTAACTCAAAGACAAACATGAGTTACTCAAAGACAAATACAAACAAAAGTTAACTCAAGACAAACATGAGTTATCCAAAACAAACACAAGTTACTCAAGACAAACAGAGTTACTCAAAGACAAACACAAGTTAACTCAGAGACAAACCAAGTTAACTCAGAGAAAAAAAATACAAACACAAGTTAACTCAAAGACAAACACGAGTTATCTCAAAGACAAACATGGGTTAACTCAGAGACAAATACAAACACAAGTTAACTCAAGACAAACAGAGTTACTCAAAGACAAACTAGTTAACTCAGAGACAAACATGAGTTATCTCAAAGACAAACACAAGTTACTCAGAGACAAAACGAGTTACTCAAAGAAAAACAAGTTAACTCAGAGACAAACAGAGTTACTCAAAGACAAACAAAGTTACTCAAAGACAAACATGAGTTACTCAGAATATTAGACAAACATGAGTTATCTCAGAGACAAAGAAAAGTTATCTCAAAGACAAACACAAGTTAACTCAGAGACAAACACAAGTTATCTCAAAGACAAACACGAGTTATCTCAAAGACAAACACAAGTTATCTCAAAGACAAACACAAGTTATCTCAAAGACAAACATGAGTTTACTCAGAGACAAATACAAACACAAGTTAACTCAAAGACAAACACGAGTTATCTCAAAGACAAACATGAGTTAACTCAGAGACAAATACAAACACAAGTTAACTCAAAGACAAACACGAGTTATCTCAAAGACAAACTCAAGTTAACTCAGACACAAACACAAGTTAACTCAGAGACAAACACAAGTTATCTCAAAGACAAACATGAGTTAACTCAGAGACAAATACAAACACAAGTTAACTCAAAGACAAACACGAGTTATCTCAAAGACAAACACAAGTTAACTCAGAGACAAACACAAGTTAACTCAGAGACAAACATGAGTTATCTCGAAGACAAACACAAGTTAACTCAGAGACAAACACAAGTTAACTCAGAGACAAACATGAGTTAACTCAGAGACAAATACAAACACAAGTTAACTCAAAGACAAACATGAGTTATCTCAAAGACAAACACAAGTTAACTCAGAGACAAACCTGAGTTAACTCAGAGAAAAATACAAACACAAGTTAACTCAAAGACAAACACGAGTTATCTCAAAGACAAACATGAGTTAACTCAGAGACAATACAAACACAAGTTAACTCAGAGACAAACATGAGTTAACTCAGAGACAAATACAAACACAAGTTAACTCAAAGACAAACATGAGTTAACTCAGAGACAAATACAAACACAAGTTAACTCAAAGACAAACATGAGTTATCTCAAAGACAAACACAAGTTAACTCAGAGACAAACCTGAGTTAACTCAGAGAAAAAAATACAAACACAAGTTAACTCAAAGACAAACACGAGTTATCTCAAAGACAAACATGAGTTAACTCAGAGACAAATACAAACACAAGTTAACTCAAAGACAAACATGAGTTAACTCAGAGACAAACTCAAGTTAGCTCAGAGACATACATGAGTTATCTCAAAGACAAACACAAGTTAACTCAGAGACAAACCTGAGTTAACTCAGAGAAAAATACAAGTTAACTCAGAGACAAACATGAGTTAACTCAGAGACAAATACAAACACAAGTTAACTCAAAGACAAACATGAGTTATCTCAAAGACAAACACAAGTTAACTCAGAGACAAACACAAGTTAACTCAGAGACAAACATGAGTTATCTCAAAGACAAACACAAGTTATCTCAGAGACAAACACGAGTTAGCTCAAAAGACAAACACAAGTTAACTCAGAGACAAACACAAGTTAACTCAGAGACAAACACAAGTTATCTCAAAGACAAACACAAGTTAACTCAAAGACAAACACAAGTTATCTCAAAGACAAACATGGGTTAACTCAGAGACAAATACAAACACAAGTTAACTCGAAGACAAACACGAGTTATCTCAAAGACAAACATGAGTTAACTCAGAGACAAACATGAGTTATCTCAAAGACAAACACAAGTTATCTCAAAGACAAACACAAGTTATCTCAGAGACAAACACGAGTTAGCTCAAAAGACAAACACAAGTTAACTCAGAGACAAACACGAGTTATCTCAAAGACAAACATGAGTTATCTCAAAGACAAACATGAGTTAACTCAGAATATCTAGTTCTTTGTAGCTTTTTTGTGTCATATTTTAATAAAATATCAGTGTATTAATAACCAACCTCTTTGATTCTTATTTTCATTGCACTATCGTTAGCTTTCAAAACCGAAATATCAGGGACACTTGTCTGTCTTTTGGTAGCCATATTTCTTCTTCATTCATTGAAACAATTTCTTCTTTTTCATCTTACTGAAAAAATGACAAATTTAGATAGGTAGGCTACCTGTACCTAAACCACCTTACAACTTCAATAAAGACTCATTCATAGCATACACAAGAAGTATTACATTTCATTGCTTCCCATGTCACACGACCTTACAAACTATTAGTAGTAGGCCAAGATCTGTATTTTTTTTTCTTTTTTATTGACTTGGTGAGACAGAGAAAACTTTCAGCATGTTGGAACATGCATAGATCTAGTATTAAAACAATATAAAAGAGAAATTTATCAAAAAAAAATGTTGTCAAAATATGTTAAAATGAAAATTAAAATATTAAGTTATGATGTAGGAGTTTTTGAAATCGTGCTTTGAAAGAAGTGTCATTTACGCTACTGCATTTAGGCGAGCTGATTTTAAAATCATAAGTTTAACAACCTTCACTTTTTCACCATCTTTATTCTTTGTTGTTGTTTACATGGCCTTCAACTTTGACCTTAGCGTAGAAACCATTTCCAGGTCAAGTATACATTTTCAAAATATAATGGTTTATTATCTCAGAGAATGACAAAAGTGTCTATGGCCATAAAACATTACCACAAGGAAAATACTGTGGACTTATACAAGGTACAAGGTTTTTAAGCCATTGTTGACCTTTTTTCATTTTCTATATTTTTTTAGCAGCGCCCCCTTTCGATTAGACGGCCATATTGATATTTGCCAGAGGTAGAATTTTGTTGTTTTATATCCGTTGCCATCGTATTGTTCACACAGTCATCCAGATGATTTAGAGGAATTATTTTCAAAATACGAACACTAGTCTAACATCTCTTACTTTTATTTAGTTGATATATTTCTTGGTCAGAGAGGTAATTGGAACCGAACAATCGTTGTTTTCAGTCGGCTAAATTTATGGGATATTTTCAATAATCATGTGCCTTTCAGATGCTAAGAATTAGGTTACTTCTTCAACAATTATTTGATGAAGACCATTACCAGATTCAGACTTAAATGCTTTGTTTGATTACTCTTGTTTGAATCTTTCAAATACATTTTGATCTTTGTCTAAAATAGAAGTATCTGTATCGCTTATTTTGGTTGTCTCCCTTTGACCTCCCTTGTTCAAGCAGAGCAGACAGAGCACCGCTGTAGTGTCACCACCATCACAGCTCAATGCTAACTTGATAATGTAGTAGGCCTACAGCTATTTACTTTAATATTATGTATGATTGTCAAGAAACTTGATTTTATTACTTTGTCAACTTTAGCTGTTAGAATTTATAGTCATAGAATGGACATAAAATTTAATCATTAGATCAGTATGAGTCAATATCAGTCGACTTGCCTGCTGTCGTAAATTAACAGAATTCCTGTAAAATCTGTTAAACTCGTACTTATTGAAAATGCTCCAAGCGTTGGTTGGGAAAACTTTTAGCAGGTGTCATTTCGCAGTGAATTAAGTATTATTGCGGAAAATATTATTCCTCTTTGAATTTGTCTTACTGCCAATATTAGTAAAATTCCTTGGATTATCCAGTTAGTAATAGAATATTTTAAGTTATTTATGCTGTGCATTATTTTAAATTTGCCTACAGTACTATAAGTAATATAAAAAACTTTTTTTTTGTCATTAAAAATATGTAAATACCGGTACCGGTTCTAAAAAATATAGTCTTTATATGCAATAAAATGTTCAGGGAATAATGGTAATGGCTTCATTTCTTATTGCCTAAACCTAAGGCCTGTAATATATTTGCTAGAATACTCCTTGTGTATCAGACATTCAGATTTAGTTGTCCAATCTTCTGTGTGCATTTCAAAGTCTAATATTGATGCTGCCAATTCCCCCATGCTGAGTTGGAACTATTTTAAACTTCAGTTTAGAAGAATTGGCTAAATGAATAGCAATGTCTACTTGTTTTGAATTTTTATATATTTGGAAAGTCAGATAGGCATTGCTTACAGTAAATGTAAGTCTATTTACTAAATTACACTTAAATTAAGCTGTTGTCTGAGTAAACTGAACATACTCTTGAAGAATAGAAATAAAAACTTTGTGCTTTGTTGGGACAAAAGGATAATAAACTTATTCGAGCCTGTAGAGGTAGGGTCAATTTCTCAAACTAATATCTGTCTATAAGGTCATTAAGGGACTGAAAACTTACTCGTGAACTGTAACCTAAATTAGGCTGACTGATATAAACTTTATTTATATTTCAGTATCTTGAGGCTGTTGTTTACTACTGTGTTTAGAAAAAGCGAATTTATATTGTGATATATTACCTACTACTCCTAGCGACAAGATGGCTACTCCAGCAGTGGAGAAGCAGAATTCTACAAACCATGCCAATCCAATGAAGGATAATAAGGCAGCAATCAATTCAAAGTATGTTTTTTCTTTACCTGCAACTTTGTAGATAGGAATGACTGTGCATGATTATTGCAATATGGTTGAGTTGCCTCTATTACTGGTACCCTTTTCCAGAGTTCCCAATGTAAAAAGCATCATCATTTAGAGTTGTTCAATGTATTTATGTTTAATTACAGTATTGTGAATTAAGCTTTCTAGATTATGTGCAGCCATGGCATCTTAAGTTTAAATTAATTATCTTTCAGTGACCAAGGATGGAAGGCTAAATTGAATATTCCTGAAAAAGATATGAGAATCCAAACCACTGTAAGTTCATATCTTTAATTTTAATTTCAACTGACAAGACATCTATTCTCAGACCACAGTGATCAAAGAATTAAACCATTGTTATCTACACAAATATTTAAATATTTTCAAATGCTTGTTATCTGTCTTATAATGTCTTCATAAAAGTAATAGAGATTTAAATAGGTTGTTATACTCTCCTTAGGATGTGACCAACACCAAAGGCAACGAATTTGAAGATTTTTGTTTAAAACGTGAATTATTGATGGGAATTTTCGAGAAAGGATGGGAAAAACCCTCCCCAATTCAAGAAGCCAGTATTCCTATAGCATTAACCGGAAGAGATGTCTTGGCAAGAGCCAAGAATGGAACAGGAAAAACTGGTGCCTATGCTATCCCAATCCTAGAAAGATGTGATCCTAACAGAGATGAAGTGCAAGGTTTGTTTATATTTTACTGCATGTTAACATGAAGATAAATTCTTTGGATGGTGCTATGATATGGATCTGGAGTCACACCTTAATGCCAATTCCCCCATGCTGAGTTGGAACTATTTTAAACTGCAGTTTAGAAGAATTGGCTAAATAAATAGCAATGTCTACTTTTTGTGATTTTTTTTTCGGAAGTTCATAGAGGCATTGCTTACAGCAAATAGTTTCGAACAATATTACAAACAGAATTCTATTCATCATAAATTAAGACCAATGAATATATATTAGTTATTCATGCATGATCATCTTTTACCAGATAAATTGGCTTTTACTAACATGCAGGCCCTTTTTTCTGTGTTTCAGCTATGATTATTGTTCCCACAAGAGAACTTGCTTTGCAAACTAGTCAGATATGTATAGAAATATGTAAACATATTGGATGTAAAGTGATGGTCACAACTGGTGGTACAAATTTAAAAGACGATATTATGCGACTCTATGATCCAGGTAAGATTTCAACCCAGCGAAGTGTTCAATAGGTAAGAAGTAACATAAGTACATTTAGCGTCAACAATTTTAGATATAGACTTCTATTTATTCTTTTTAATACATCTCATTACACATACAGGTAATGTTCTCCAGTGATGATCACTTTAGAACGTTACCTGTATGTGTAATGTGTTTAAAGAATAAATAGAAGTCTATATCCATAATAATTGTTGCCTCTTAATGTGCAGTGATACTTCTAAATGTCTTATAAGGATTAAATATCAGTACAGTTTGTGGGTTTGATCATTGGTGATATTTCAAATTTTAGCAGCTTTTGTAATAATGACATTATAAAACTCTTAGTTTCAGTGGATTTAGAAAATCCACAGGTATCTGACTGAAAATTGGAATGATGCAAATTGGTGCTATCAGTGTGCTTACTGGACTTAAAATGGTTAGAAAACCTGAATTAATATAAGAGTTTGTATTGATCATTTCAGTTCATTGTATAATAGCTACTCCTGGTCGAATTCTTGATCTCATGAATAAAAACTTGGTTAAAATCAGTAAATGTGGTATACTAGTATTAGATGAAGCTGATAAATTATTATCACAAGATTTTAAGGGAATGTTAGACAATATTATCAGCTTTTTACCAAATGATCGACAAATCTTACTGTATTCAGCCACATTTCCCTGTTCTGTTGAAGAATTTATGGTAAGTCGATCTTTTGATCCTAATTTTGCAACCTGAAATGGCAGAATTGTTCAGAAAATCAACATCTCAAGAAAATTTAATCTGATTTGTTTAGACTGATTTTGATACCAAATGATGCTTTCTTTGAAATAGTACTTTATCATCATTAATTTAACTTGTGGGGTTCTATAGCACAGCAGTTAGAGCGGTTGGATAAGTTGAAAATGTCGGATGTGAGTTCTAATCTCGAACCACGAAAGATTAATGCCAAGAGGTTTGGCCAAGGACCAGCTGGTAGAAAGGATCCCTGTCACAGCGGACTTGTGAACCGAAGTTTTTATCCTTGTAATATATAGTTGTTGGTTTCTGATTTCCTCTGCAAGTTTTATGAGTTTGCATAAGATTTTGAAGCAATCAAGTTAGATATTGTGGCCTTGGCAATCAAGAGCAATGCATTACAAAAGTCTTTCGACACACTGTTGATTAATAGATTTTATGATTTCAGAGACGTCATTTGAATAACCCATATGAGATTAATTTGATGGATGAACTAACATTAAAGGGAGTAACCCAGTATTATGCTTTTGTTCAGGAGAGACAAAAAGTCCACTGTCTCAACACTCTTTTCTCCAAGGTTAGAATACTTTCACTGTTAAAACATCCAGTCTAGACAATGCTTAAGCCATTGAGCAATTGCAACTAGATTCAATTATCAAAGAAGCTATTATTGTGCATTGAAGAGGAGAGGATAGATAGACATATTTATTTATTTATATGAGCACAGTCATTCTATCAGGACTTTATTAATCAACTAACATACAAGTCAAGGGATACCTGCAAGACAAGTCGGGGTACTATTAAGTTACAATATGGTATATTAATGTATTGGCTTGGTTGATATACCATAGTAATATTTACCTAGATATAACGTATAGACATAACAGCTATATCAACTTTAAGTGTCTATGCCCTCACACTATTTTAAGTGACATTGACCCTTATTATTTTTTCAGCTCCAGATTAACCAGTCTATCATATTTTGTAACTCAACACAGCGTGTGGAATTATTAGCCAAGAAAATAACTGAATTGGGCTATTCCTGTTACTATATTCACGCTAAGATGAATCAGCAACATAGAAATAGAGTGTTCCATGATTTTCGACAGGGTCTGTGCAGAAACCTCGTCTGTTCTGGTAAGTACACTTAGTTTATAGTCTAGACGCCTTTCTGAGGCCCTGTATGCTACAGGCTGTGCACTTAACACATGCTGCTGTCTTGCAAAATGTCCCTCATTGCACAATGCATGGCGTTGTCTGTCTTATCAAAAAGTCACTTCTAACATCAAACAGCACAACCTTTGGCTGTCTTTGTTCATTTCAATTGACTTATTGGAATCAGGACACGTATTTGAACCTGATTCTATAGAACCATAAGTTGTTATTCTTGTATTATGATGACTTCTGGTAATTGTAGATCTGTTTACGAGAGGTATTGATATTCAAGCTGTTAATGTTGTTATAAATTTTGATTTCCCTAAACATGCTGAGACCTATTTACATCGAATTGGTCGATCAGGGAGATATGGTCATTTAGGTGTGGCCATTAATCTAATTACATATGATGACAGGTACGTAAATTATTAGAATATTTAAACAAAGCAGTCTGTTAAGTTGTTTGATATAAATTTTGTGCTGAATTAATGAGCAACATATGTAGAATTTCAAATCTGGTCAGTTAAATTTCCAAAGATAGTTGTCTTGATTACCTATTGTAAATTAACCTGCCACGCAGATGCAAGTTTTATTTGATTTGTCTATAGTTGAAGATTGTGTTCGGACTATCCATGAACCAAAAAGTTCATTTGAAATCTTGATGAAAACATTGTGATCAATGTGATTTAAACAATATTTATTGAATAAAAATTTACATATCAGTTACAATTATTACACATTAATTGGATTTGGAAAAAAGGAAAGGCTTATGTTAATTCATCTCCATATAAAGCATGTACAAGTATTGATACAAGAATAAATTTTAGATCGATGTATCTCTTTTCAGATTTTCACTACACAAGATAGAACAAGAATTAGGAGCTGATATCAAGCCAATACCTAAACAGATTGACCCAGCTCTGTATGTCAGTCAGTGGCACATGGAGAAAGATGGGGATGAGGAAAATCAATCTGCTGGAAAATAAACATCTTCATTTAAACATCGTGTGGAGAGAAAGAAACATCAAATCATTACTATCATTTTTATGCAGCACCAAATTGTGTGTGTTTTTGTTTATTTGTAAATAGGTCCACTGTCTTGGTTAAAATAAGTTCAGATTTCTCTCTTTCTTCAATTGCAGGATAAATTTTCTCTTTGATTTTGACTAAGCCACTTACTATATAATGAAAATACTTTATAAGCTTGTAAAAATACTAAAATGGAAAATCAAATTGAAGTGGCAAGACATGACAACGTCAAGATTCAAATGTGAATTTATTTTGGAATTGAATAATTGGTGCAATTTGTACTGATTTTCGAAAGATATTTGGTGGAAAAACTGTAAGATAATTAAAACATTGAGACATTAAAACTAGGGCGCAAGTTGTCAGACCATCCATTCTAACAATAGAACATTCTTTGTCTAAAGTACCAGTGAAACACTTGTGTCCAGACTTCGTTATTTATTTTTTTGTTGATTTAAATGTTGTATTATTTGTTTAAAATGTAAGCTATTCATTACACCTTGTTCACATCAACACTTTAAATACGACATGTTATGTTAAAGATTTAATTTTAACTCGGAAATAGTGGATTATTGTCCCGTTTTGTATGCTATTGTCAAACGTTGACTTAGAAATAAGGTTTGTACTTTGTTTAAAATAACTGAACTTATATAGAACAAATCAGGCGTAATTGACTAAAATTTGATAGATTTAAGAACAGGAAGCCTGCACCTTGTATACATTTTTTAGACCCACGCGATGATAATATCCATCTTAAGATATACTAAGGTACAATTGAAGCTTTAGATGATTTACAACTATTTTCACAATTGGTATGTTTTTGGTGCTTTTTGAAATTTGGTGGATTCTCCTTGCAAATATCAACAGTTAAAAACAAATCAAAAAGCCGAAAAATATTCCATAATCATAACTAGTCACAAAATGCAGTCATGAGAATCTGAATCATTTCATTGTTTTTATTTTTTCTGATTTTGGGAAAACCTGCAGAAAACAAAGTTTGGAGTAAAGGGTAAAGTTGAAGGAATCAAAATCAAATGATTACTGAAGTGTAATAAAAGTTAAAAAAAAAAAAATTAAAAATCAAAAAAAAAATTGTTGCACAGCAAAATTTTGAATTTTGCAGGTTTTCTCTAAGTTGAAAATTTCTATTTTGTTACGGTTGAAAAAGATTTTCAAGTAATGTGGACAAATAGGTTTCATTTTTCACAAAATAAGTTCATAGTAATCAGATGTAGCTAGCCAGGTCAGAAATGGCTGAATATTTTGAAATCCGAAGATTTTGCTATATATTGGGCTTTAATGAAAACAAGAAATGTAATTGGATACTATTGTAAATCCTAGCTAGAAAGTTTAGGAATGACTGATAACCCACCAATTTAAAAATGAAATGTTTGACCATTTCTAGAACTGGCTAGTGACGTCTGTGTTTTTGGTCTCGAGTTGATCAAATATTGTCCCTTGGTGCTCAATAAGTTTACATTGGGTGAAGTAAATGTTGTACATAGAAAAATTACAAATTGTTTTCCGATTCATACACCATTACATACCTTCACATTAGACTTTTACTATCTATTTTCAAAATGTATCCTAAAAATATTGAAGATTTATCAAGTAGTCGGAATGGTTTGCTGATGTGATTTGTGATGTGTGTTTCTGACATTCTGAAATAGACCGGTAAAAGTCTTTCATATTTTGTCAACCATTGATTTCAGTGTTTGAATCGGAAATATAGTCGATCATGTAATATATTTTTGTACAGATCTAATGTTATTTGAATTGTGAAACTTCCACGCCTTAAATTTTCAGAGAATGACTGGGGTGTGAACAAGTGTTCATTGTTCAAAAGACTAGTGTTCACTAGACAGGTGTCAATATACCAAGCCAAATAGTTTTTCTCCTGTTCACCTGTGAAATGTGAATGATCCCAGTCATTGAACTCTGTGACCAGAAGAAAAGTGATTTAACTCTGAATTTAAGAAGATTTCAGGAGTTTTTCATTGCTACGAAGTATTACGAGAGATTGCCAGACGTTATATTTGCTGCAAAAATTTAGTGATGTTACATATCACCGAAATAATTTTTTTTTGTAAGTCAACCAAGATGAGTGTATAAACTTGAAATATTTTCATCAATCGATAAGAAGTTTGTGACCTGAGGAAGTGGAGGAATGTTGAACATTCAAATAAAAACTAGACGAAGAAAATCGCATTCGTGATAAAAACATAGTGCGAGGAAAAAGTTAAAACAGTTTGCGATTGATTTCCATTTCCTAGTTGTGTGATGCTGTGTGTTTCTGCAGTGCAGTCCTGGTCATCCAAGTCTCTCAATGCAATATCAAATAAAGGAAAAAGGACCTTTACATTACAAATTCTATGACAATGAAAACTGTGAAAATAGTATCGCAATAATACTGCGTGTGCTACTTTGTTGCCGATGTTGGATGATTGGTGTGTACTGGAATGAAAACGTCAACAGGCATCACTAACTTATCATTCCTCTTTATATATGTATCATTCAAATGTAGTTGTGCATAATTCAACTGGAAAGTGTTTAGTGCTTAGAAGTGATGCAAGGAATGTTGGAAAATGGTTGTTGATTTTAGCACATCTATTTTACTTTACTAAAGTAATTGGAATTCATGTCAATAAAATAGAATTTCAGATTTTTGCAATAAAATCAGACACCCTGTATTCCAATTACTTTAGTGAAATATATTGTTGAAATTTCCAGAAAACTGGAGAAATTTTCCTCAAGTTTTACATCTTCTTTGAATTTCAAGTCTTGAAATATGGAAAAGGAAGGTTAAGAAAATTTATCCAGGCATCTACACAGAACTGATATTCAAACAAGATGTAGAATTTCAGGGATTCTGTTATGTCTATCAACTCAGACTGCAAAATTTAGGAAATTCTTCTTTTTATTTAAAAAATTCCAGACTAAAAGTAAATGTTTGGCAAAATTCAGATCAAATTGTTCAGATATAAATTAAATTTCTTGTACCTTAAAAGGCAGCTTTTATTCTCCTGCCTTGTATTTGAAGACAGAACCTATGTTTTGGTATTCACCTTTCTTGTGACTGACCTGGTTTAATTTGGGAAATTTCAAATTAGCTTGGTTTGTCACAAGAGCAGGTGATTGACCATTACAAATCTTGTGAGTATCTTGATTACCAAGATAGTTTGTGGTATGTATTTCACGTTGTCCTAGTGAAAGGGCTCAATTCTAGTCAGTAAATAGGTCATTGTACATTATGGAAAATGTGAAATCCGTAACTTGAGCATGGATGAACACTTTCAAGTATACTTCATTTCTGTAAGTGTTCATTTGTGCTGGTAGGGTGAATTTGGCAACTTTATACAAATGTAGTATATGGCCAATCACAATTTAAGAAATACTAACCAGTTAAGGTTTCTTTTATTGTCATTGGGTGGTACTGCAGTACTTTAAAAAGTCAAATTTTCCCTAAATTTAACTTGTCATAATTCAGATTGTTTTGGATTATGTGTAGTTACTATCTGTTAATCTTTGTAGTTAAAACTAACTTATGGTGCATCAATTGATTAACAGATCAGTCCTTTGGGACTATACTGGGGTTTGGGATGGGGAGGGATCTTATGGGAAAATTTTGGCATTATCTTATCTAGAACTTTGAACCTGTTAATTTGACAGAGGTAAAAAAACTTATTGATATATGGGATGGTGGGAGGGGGTGGATTTTTAATTTTATGTGTGGCCTGGTTGAAGTTCGGAAAGAATTTTTCCGGTATGACTAGTTGAAAGCAACACAGAACCAACAAAGAGAATGGTATTTTGTTGTGGCCACCATATTTTTTGTTAAATTGTTGTTAATTTATTAAGAACTTAAGGATTTCAAAACCAAACACAGGATTTTACTCTAGAACTTTGCGGAGATAAAAATAATTTTTGGCTTCAGTATCTGAAGTACCATTAGTTCTAAGAGTCGAATATTGTAAGGAACCCTGTTTTTTTTAAGAAACCTTACAATTTTATGTTCTGTAGTTACATGTACTTGTATTATTACACTAAGCATTTGTCTGGTCAGAGAACATAATGGGAGGACTTCATGCAAAATCTTATCTGGGACCAAAACATGTCAGAAAAAATCTGGATTTTCCCCCCGAAATGTTATTCCTTTGAGTACTAAGAAAGATTATGGACCAACAAAGTTTCAGTCTAAAACCTGTGTTTGGTTCATTGTTTCTATCACATCTTTTACATAATATTATATCATGTCTTATTAACTTACTACTATTACCATTCTACTGTACTAATACTTCATCAAACACTCCAAGCTGAGATTCCATGAACTGATATATAATCACCTTGCTTTCAATATCTTGTAAATTCAATTTGAAGTTTAATGAAATGAATTTGGAAAAACTAGAATGTCTGAAAACATATTTGTACAGTAGTCTAAATCTAAAATGGCATTTTCTTTACAAGAGAAACATTGTTGAACAGGAAGATTAGTCAAAATACACGTTTTGTATCCCATCTTGGCTAGCAAAACTGACATTTGATTTGTCACAAATCCTGTTTGCAATGGGTTGGCTTTAACGTAAGACATGGCCGAAAAAATGATTTTAAAAAACAGGATTTGTCACAAATCTAATATGTAGTTTTTAATATGCCTTTTGATTTTAGCGTCCAATTCCTGCACATGTATATTTTCATTATATACCCTTCTACCTCCTTGCTACTTAATACAAGCATAATTTAGGTTATGTGATAAGAGATTCATTGAAAATAGATAGTAGCCATTTTTATATTGCTGGAGATTAGGATGGAAAGCTGCTGATTTTGCTCCTTTTAAATTTGAAAAAGTTTGTTTCACAGATTTAACTTACTTATGCATGAGTTGGATCAAGTTTGAAACTTACTCTGAATAATATTGTTAGATTTGAATAGAATACAAAGATTAATATATTAAGCAAATTTGGACCTTCTGTCCTTGTTTCTCCCTGTTTTAAGTCAAGTGATTACAATTTGTCTACAAATCCTTTAAGAAATGAAATATGCTTTAATTTTGTCACAAATATTGATGTATTGTCCTAACCAACTTGTTAATGTGCCTTGCTATCTTTGAGACATGATATAATGTATATGAATAAAGAAATTCTCTCTTTCACTTCTGTGTTTATCTCATTGCCAGAATGTTGTCAGTGCATCAATTTTACATGGTGTCAAAACCCAACAATAGACCAGCAGTTGAGCCATGAATTGGATTGTACTTCAGAAAATCAATTAAACTGAACATTCTTTTGCATTGACATTTTGAAAGCAAGGCAAGCAGATTGGAGTGCAGATCTTAAGTTTTATCCTGTTCGTGACGGTTTTTCAAAAATTTTTGTCAGTTTTAAAATGGAGTTAAAAAAATTTGGCAAGTTGACCCGAAAAATTTAATCTAATAATTTACTTGCGAAAAAAAACTATTCAAAGGTTTTTTCTATGAAAAGCACTTATGGGAGCATGAATTCAACCAAAAGGCAACATTATGTAACCATCCAGCCACCACTCTTTATCCAAAATATATTTAATATTTCTATTAGTCCACTTTTAAGTACTATTGAACTGAATGAATTTTACGTTCGAAATACAATTTCTGCACCTTTGCAAGGAAGACGGGCAATTATGACAAGGTCAATTTGGGCACACTTTTGCCAGGACAATCCAAAAAATTGAAATTATCTCAACTTGAGTGATTCGTTTACTGCATTGTAACAGGAAGAGACCTCAGTTAAAATTACAAGTAATCGAAGAATTACCTGTTTTTCATGCTAGTCTTCGACCTGCATACTTACAGAGTGGAACAATGGAAAAAAATCTGAAAGTTATCCAATCCTTTGTTTTAGGATTGACCCCAGACCTTCAGGTTAGAGCAAGTCTCTATCACAACCCATTTTTTGACCAATTCAATCCAGAAAATGTTCGTTGAGAACATTAACTAGATGTATTGTTTATAAGACATAGAAATAGGAAGAGATATACTACTTCTGCATTTATTACATAGCCTACTACTTTACTTGATAACGTTACCTGTATGTGCTTCAAAACGTAGTATATAATAAATGCAGAAGTAGTATATCCATATATCTTAGTGTTTTAATATTAACTAGACAGTAGACTTTAAAGCAAGCTCTATCACAACCAATTATTTGAAACTTTTAATGTATCAATCTAAATGCAAGAAAAACAGTGAACACAACAAACATTTTCTATAAAAAATACCTTAAACTATAAAAACTTAAAAATGATATGAAATATTTTTTCATTTTCAAAAACAAAAAATATTCCCTGAACACAAAGTGTGACTAGAAAAACCTACTATGGCTAGAAAAATAACTGAAAACATATTGTATATTATGACTAAATCAACATTCATGTATTTAATTGGCATAATCAAAACATGCCAAACATACATATACTTTGATAATAAAAACAAATACCAGATACATTGCACATGTGCAACTTAAGTATGTTGAACATGTACTTGACAATTTGGTATGATAGACACACACTTCAGTATCACAAACACATACCCAACACTGTGATGTGATAAACACATACAACACACATTGATATGATAAACACATACCACACACTTTGGCAAGATTAACACACTATACACATTGATATGATAAACACATACCACACACTTTGATATGATAAATGCAAACTATACACTTTGATATGATAAACACATACAACACACTTTGGCATGATAAACACACACTTTGATATGAAAAACACATACCACACACTTTGTTGTGATAAAACACATACCACACACTTTGTTCCATGATAATATCAACCTATGAAATTTGATAAAATATAATAAAGTAAGTTAACAGCCTTCACTGAATTTGACAGTAATGGACGTCTTGCTGTAATCAAATACAGTAATACAAATTACAGTGAACATGATTGTATCATTTCAGCATTAAAATTAATATTCATAATCACTTAACACCAAACTTTTACATACAAGAAACATAAGAGGACTCATTAACACTACACAAAACTTAACACAATAATCAACAACAAAATTAAAATAACAACATTAAAATGGAATGTAAATAAAAACTCATTAGAGCAAAGACGTACCAACGTCACATGCACGATAATGGAGGGAAACAAAATATCAAATATCAAATTAGAATTGTGATCTTCAGCTAAATGCCTTCAGAAACACTTTAGTAGTTTTTAATCACATTTATAATCCTTAACTAACCCTTGAATAAGTAATACAAGGACGGAAAAAAAAAGTTTTCACATTAGCTAAACTTTAAATAAGTAATACAGTGACGGAAAAAATGTTTTCTCATTTAGGAAAATTGTAATACAAGGACGGAAAAAATGTTTTCTCATTTAGGTAAACTTTGAATAAGTAATAGAAATATGGAAAAATTTGATCATAAACTACTGAAGTGTTTCTCAAGAATGCATTTAGCCCAAACGTTAGATGACAGGACAATAGTATATATTTTTAATTGTTTATGGAATTTTGAGATATATATAAATTGTGATGATTTAAGTATTACAGTCAACTGATTTGTCAATCATTATTTTATATAATCTTTAAATGACATTTAGAAGTAGATAGAACATTAAATAAACTATTATGGATATACTACTCCTTCCTTTAATTTTTGCAACGTTTCAATTCACATACAGGAATCTTTGTCAAGCACAAACAATAATAGCAAAACAGAGCCACTAATCCTAAGTAGTTATAGATGTCATATTTACCATATATATATATTAGTTGTTACTCTGTTTTGCTATTATTATTGTTTGTGCTTGACAAAGATTCCTGTATGTGAATTGAAACTTTGCAAAAATTAAAGGAAGGAGAAGTATATCCATAATAGTTATCTTATTTATTAACATTATTTTATAGTCTAACAAACTAAATTGTTTACAGGTCAAGTCTTATGAATATCAGGTTTACTACCAGTTTTCATTGGCACCATTCTGAGTTCTTGTTAAAGGGATAATAAGTCTTAGAATGAACGTAAAATTTGAAAATTTTAAACTTGAGCAATATTAGAGCTCTATTCGTCAGTAAATATACCTGATGCCAAAAATAAATATCCAAAAACTAAGAAATTATCCATGAAGATTCATTTGATTATTGAAAAACCCTTAATAAATTGATTAAGCGTTTTTCAAAACTAACCAAGTTCATTGAGCTTTCCAGATTTTAAGAGATTTTGTTACTTTATGACACCATGTAAGTTCACTGATGAATATATACTCATATTGACCATTCTTGAAAAATAAAATTTTATGATCAGTATCTCTTTAACAACTGTGAATCATGTAATCCTAAAAAACGTAAATCCACTATGACCTTAATCAAGTTGCATTTGTGATAATAGCCTCATATGGCATGAATTTTATATTGTGTAAGTGATACTCAATATCCAAACAACTTACAAAACCTCTTTACAATCCATTTGGACAGAAATTCTTCTTTAAGTTTAGACTTTTTTTATGCTTTCTCATTTCTTAAATAAGTTTTAATTCAAAGTAGTTATTTTTACCATAAAGGAATAAAATAGAGGTTTTTTTGTCTCTTTTTTTAACTCAACCTCCCCTTTCTTAGCCAATTAAGTTTTGATATTACATATGATGCCCTGAAAATTTGGAATGATGGTATCCTAATGCTTAATTCTTTAGATTGTTTTTAACAAATAAAACATTTTTTTAACAAACTTTAACAAAACAAGAAAAGTCACTCTAATTTTCAAGTTTTATTATGCAAAATGGCAGAATTTGTTATCAAACTTTCAATGAACCAATGGTTTTTCCCAATGTGTTTCTTCATCTCATAAGGTGTTACTGCAGAAAAGTTACAAAAGTCACAATAATAAATGTCATCTACGGGGTATTGCTTCATCTGGCCATGGTTTTCTGTGATGTGATCATTGACCTCTTCAACAGAATCTAACTTTTTTGAGCAGTAGATACACAAATAGCAGTTTTCTGACAAGATTTGAAGTTTATCTCTTTCTAGGATCTCTAACACAAAGCTATCTTTAACTTCATCAGTTTCAAATTGGTTTAAATAAGATATGTGTGAATCTTTGACATGTTGTTTAAATTCGATTAACGACAGTCTGAAGACTCCACAGTATCTACAGACAAAGATTTGTAGGTTTTCTTCAACATCTGGACTACTATGGTACTGCTTCAGTAACTTCTTATGGAATTCTTCATGTTTTGTTTTAAAATGATAAGGTAAGCCCCTATCCAAATAAGATGACTTAGCATTACATAGTGAGCACTTGTAACTCAAGAAATTATCCTGCAATATGTGCTCTCGGATATGCCTTTGCAGTCTATAGCTAGGTGGGAATTCCTTCTGACAATATGGACAGGGATGCCTTTCCCAATCCTCATTTGTGTGTTTTGTCAGGAGGTGGCAATGAAATCTGTACTTTCGTCCATATACTTTAGGACAGTATCCACAAATAACATTCTTCCACACCTCTTCAGTGTCATGTTGATGTAGGCTGTGAATTCTTAAGGCTTCTTCCTCCACAAACACTTCCTGACAATATCTACATTCCACTGTGTATAAAGGTTGTTTCTTAGCACTATCATCTGGTCCTAAAATAAAAGCAAACAATCAGTGAAAATGGCTGACTTGCATACAAAGCAGTAAGCTATACCAAATGTTTCAAAAGAAATGAACTTTTTCTGCCCCAAATTGGGCTCATAAAGTCATGCAATGTGAAATTGTGTAAGCTTTTAGATTGGAAGAACTTTTACCTCTGTAGACAGGGCCGAAGTTCATAGTTCATGCTTTCAAATGCAACCTGCATCAAACCGGGGTTAACCTTAGATTCAAGTAAGTAGCTTGGGACTTTCCCAATTAAATCTTGAATGGGTGTCTTACCATTATAAAGGTAGGTAGATGACTCACTTTTCATATCGTTAGTTCCATTACGTTTAGATCTTGTTGTATCTTCCACCTTAGTAAACCTTGAGGATCCCTTTCTTTTCCCAATGGTACTGCCTGAAGGTGTTGAGGAAGCTACTGTTGTTACCTTTGCTCCACAAGATTTGCTTCTTTTATGTTTTCTGAGTTTTGTAGCTGCTGCTTTATTCATTGGTGAATATAGTATTGGACTGCTTGATCTGGTCCTCTTACACTTTCTTGCTTCTGAAAAGTCTGATGATTTATCTTTTCTAATTTTGCATGAGGATTTTTGTTTTGATTTGGAGATCAAAGTTTTTGGTGTTTGTTGTACTTTTTTGGAGATTTCTCTTTTCATCTTTTCGGATTTGCATCTGATTCTATCAAATACTTGTCTTTGGTTCAGGTCTTTCATTGCTGCAATGGTTTGCATATTCTTGGCTATTTGCACAGAATTTGGAAGACTTTTAGTAGCTCTTTTTCTACTGCATAAGTCTACATTCTTTTTGACTTTGGCTTTCTTTGATTTTGGACAAGACTCTGTTGCCCCCAAAATTTGACTATTTGCAAGATTTAGAGTAAATTTGTGTTGATTGCATTTCCTTTTAGCTTTTGATATTCTAACATTCTCAACAATTGATGAAATACTTGGATCTTCAAAGGTCTCACAAGTTTTGAGCGTCACATTTCTGTAGAGAGAAAGGCACCACTTCATATTTGATTGGACCTTGATATAAAGGGATATCCATTGATGCTACTTGGTCAGTATCTGGGGTGCATTGCACTGGAATTGTTTCTTGTTTAACAGGGTAAGCCATTTGATATTCCCGAACAAAAGATTTGACACCAAATGGATCTGAGGTTGTAGTTTCTTCTCTGACTAAAGTTCCTTTACTATTCATATCAGAACACTGTCTACTGGGCAAGGTTTGTTGGTCATGAAGAATCATCTGAGTAATCTGGTCATCAATACAAACATCAGCATTACCTGAATATGCACTGCAATCATCAAAATCATTCATTCTTTCACCATATTTGTCAATTCCCCTTGGATTGTCCAATTCTAAGAACAGTCCCACTTTTCTGAAGCTGTTTTGTACAGATAGGTCAGTTTGTCTGTGATCGTTCTCCTTCAAAGTCTCTGTTAGATTTCCAATAGCAGGTCTATCATTTTCAAATTTCCATACTAAATCCATTAAATCTTCATTTGATAAATTAGACTCTAAAGCTTCTCTTAATATATGCTGCTTAGGCTTTTCCAGTATCTCAGTGGGTGTATGAAGATGTTGATGTATCGGCATCACAATTTCTGGATTCTGCTGATTGTTACCAATAGATGATGGAATGCTTGATACACTAGAACATGGTGATAGAAGATAAGAAGCACCCTGAGAATGTTGTGCCTTGCTTGAGGATTCTTTGGAAAAATTAAATTTGTCTGATTCTGGGTTTTCTAATGGAGCAGCAAGTTGAGGAATGTTCTGGCCTTCATTGGTAATTGGCAAATTACTTGAATCTTGAATTGTGTCATACAGTTCAATCGAATCCATGATTAAATCCAGTTGACTGCTATTATCAGTTGAATTGTCGTCATCTTCATTAGCTAACATAGATTCAAAATTCAGACCATTCTCGTAATTCAGTTGAGTGCTGAACAGCATCTCACCAATGTCAATTTGTAGTCTCAAGTCGTCCATGGTTTCTTTTATTGATCCGTTATTGGGTTCTGGTAAATCCATGTCTGTACTACTACCAAACAGTACATCTGTCAGTAGTCCTGAAGTACTGGTGTCATTATACTCAGACAGGTCTTCAGAAAGAATACTCATGCTGTCCAGGCTTTCATTTACATACAGTTCTGTCAGAGGTTCATTGAATATTTCAGGTACCCTAGAGACCCAAACACCATTTTGTGGATCTGGTGCTGCTATGGTGTGCATCAAATTATTCTGATGCTTCTCGTGGATTATTCGATTAAACATGCAAGTCTTGTGTTTTGGCTGTAACATTTTGTTGAAATATCTGCAGGAATAATATGTTTGTTCCTGGAGTGGTGGTTTTTTGAGCTCCAGATTGTAATTGGCTTTGAACAATCTCTGAATCTGTGGCAGCATTTTGTGAAACAGTTTGATAGAAGGAATTCTTGAAAAAAAATGTTTAGGTGTTGCAATATCTTTTACTTTCTGCTTTTCTACTGCATAATTTTTGGTTTTCAAACTAAAGTTAGATGCATAGCCTCTTAAAAGCTTTTTTAGTTGAAACAATGCGTCACCATTTCCAAATGTACTCAATTTTTGTTGCTTCACAACAGATTTTGATGGTAAACTGGCTCTTTCTGTAGATGGACATTTACTGGTTTTGTTTACATCTGTTACTGCTTTCAAGGACTGAAAGACATCAGAAGAGGCCAATTCCATATCACCATTCACCTTCTTGTTTTCCATTTGCAAATTTGTTGCATGATCTTGAAGGGATAAGGTATCTTGATGACTATCTTGGACAATATTTTCTGACTGCCTGAGCGATTGATTTCCTGTATCATTTTCTTGTAGACTGCCAGTTGAAGTGTTGTCAGTAATATACTGGTGATTACCAAAATTTGAGGTTTGTTGCCCCTTATCAGGTCTTGTAGAATCACTTGATGTAGAGCCCTTTTCTTCAGTCCTATGACATGAAGGCTTTGTCTTCTTATTTAGGATATCTACTCTTCCCTTTTTAAGTGTTTTTGAAGGAGTCCTACCACTTTTCACAACTTTGCTCATGTTAGATGTACTTTCAGTCTGTGCAGTTTCATCATTTGATTCCAATATTGAGATGCCCTGAGTTTCTACATCACCCTCAGAATCACACATGGTTTCAGGATGGCTATGCTTCACTGGACATAATACTGTAACAGATTTTTCTTCATTTCTTTGTACTTGTAATTTGGATTTCTTGCTGGATGGTGGTGGTTCTAGACAGCTGCTTACAGATTCAGAAGATTTTTGTGTTTCACTATTTTCTATGGTGTAAGTACAATCTTCTGATATTTGTCCAGGAATATTTTCTGACTTTGAATCTACAGAATTCAAAATCTGATGTGTTTGAATCTTAGAACTGTCACCACAGGATACCTCAAGAATGTTCTTTGATTGTTCTGTAACTGTGTTTTCGGGATGTGTACTGTTAACTTGTTCCCCATCATTATGTGCCATTGAAGGTGAATACAAAGACTGTAATCTTCTCCTGGTTTTCATATTGGATGCTGACTGATCAGATGTCTTATTATTACTCTTTGAAATTCCACCAATGTTTTTAGCTGCAGATCTTGGTGTTTTCTTTGAGTCATGAAATTGTGTTTGCTTTGTTATTCTGGTTGAGTTTTGTTCACTTTTATTACTAGCACATCTTCTTTGGTGCTTCTGACGGCTTCTTTCTTCACATTTTTTACTGCAAGGGTGTTTCTTAGTAGTGTTAGTTGAACAGTTTTTAGACTGAACATGGTGAGGGTCAGGTTCAAGACTTTCGAGATTTGTTTGTGGACTGTTTTCAGTATTTATTTCAGAGGTGCTTGGACTTTTCCATGGTCTTGCTGCAAATCTTTGACTCATATTTGATGTTTTTGAAACTTTTTTCTGCTTCGGTACATTATCATCAATATTGCAGGAGCCTACAGTTTTCTGCCTTTTTGTCTTTGATTCAGGAAGTTTGAAGTGCTTGACATCAACACTACAAGGGATAACCATGTCTACTTTGCCTGATCCAAGGTTTTTCTTTGCATTCAAATTTACATGTGGCTTCAGCTTTCCAGGAGTGCTCCTCATATTTGTCCTTTGGTTCTTCTTAGGTTCTGTCTTATTAGAATTCCGTTTGGATGCAGTTTTAATTTCTGATGCTTTTATTGAAGAAGTTTGGCCTCTGGTGCCTTGTCGAGGATTTCCTCCTTCTGTTGAAGCCTTTTTGCCCCTTTTTCCTTTAATATTTTCTTCTTTGGGATGAAAAGAAGTAAAAAAAGCTACTGAATTGGGTTTCACAGCAAGCTTTGCCGTTGATCTTTGTTTATGTGTAACTCTTGAGCTGTCAATGGTTTTCAGGCTTGGTTTTACATTACATGTTGGTAAAACTATGGAATCTCTGTTTTTCAATTCATTGACAGTTGATGTTGCTACAGAATGACAAGGAACTGAAGTATTTGAACCAAATGCTATAGAGGTTCTTCTTTTAAGATTTTTAGCTGAAGTTGTTTCTTTCTTACTAGAATTACATCTGCCTTTGCCACATTTGACTTTAGTGGTTGGATCATTATGAACTTGCTCCACTGTCTTTCTCTGAACCGAAATGATCATGCCCTTAGCACTGCTACTAGATCCTGCCTTCTCACAGGATTGCTGCGATTCGTGGACATTTTGACCTGCAATTGAGGTAGATCTACTTCTACTTCTTAAATTTCTTGAGTATACACCAAGTTGCTCCTGGTCACAACTAATAGGAGCATCACACTTTGGGTCTGTATTAGGCTCTAGATCTTTCTTCCTGTCTGTGTTCAGATCTTTTGAAAAGTTAAGTGTCAATTTTGGACTTACTGCAATTGTGATTTCATTATTATCTGCCCCGTTGATACTTTCTTGAATGTCGTTCTCATGTGGACTCTCTGATATCTCAGCTGTCCAATTAAAGCCATTTTCAAGCTCTATAAGCACTGAATTCTCAAGCTTCCTTAAATTATATGAGGATTTTCCTCTTAGTAAGACTTTATGTCTGCCATCTTGCTTTTGATGTTCTTGATTTTTGTAACTACTATGATTCCTGTTGTTTTTTGAATCAGCAAGTTTTCTTGCTGAAGATGATTTTCGCAAGCCAGATCTTTTTCTTGTAGGTGTGCTCTTTTTTTTCTCTGACATTTCTTGTCTATTGATTCCACCTGGATGGCTATCATTAAGGGTTGAGGTATCTTCACCTGTGTCGATATCAATTGCATTCAAATCATCGGAAATGTCACATAAGTGTGTCTTCACAAACTCAGAATGTTCACATCCAGACACACTATCTGAAGCTTCCAGATGATTTTCTGACATAATTCTATTTCCAGATGTAGCTGAATGTTTAGATAAAGCTTCTTCATACTTCATTGGCTCACAAGCTGTAGATACATTACCATTTTCTTCACCTGTGTGTTCTCCTTTGTTCAATTTAAGTGTTTTATCTGTTGAAGTTTCCATAGCTGCCATATCAATCATATAAGCATTCTTGGTTGCTTGAACAAGTGATTCAGTCATTATCCCTGAACAGTGCAAAGTAGACAGTGTAGAAGCATCTGATCCAATGGTGGACAAATCCATTTCTTGGTTAGCTTTTAAAGTGGAATCTTGAGATTTAGAAAATGAAGATTCTCCTTGATGGTGTGAGTCATGTAACTTGAATTTGGTAGAAGAACTTACATCTTTGTAGGAAAGATCATCTTGGCAACATTCCTGCATGCAAGATGCACTAGAAAGTGTATTTTTTCTTTCAGGTGTGGTACTTCCACATCCTTCTTCAAGAATGCTGTAATCTGGATTATTTTCTTGTTGAGAAAATACAGGAACAGATTGAGGTGCACATGATTTAGATTCCATAGAAGCTTCTTTATGGGTTCTGTCATCTAACTGATTTTCTTGAAACAATGCATCACCAGATAGAGTTATTAATGAATCATCCGGCGGATTTTCCAGCTGAGATGATACAATGCTGGGTTCAGCAGCTTGAAGTTCCATAGCACTTGTTTTCAGACGGGAATTATTTAGATGAGCCACAGTTGCTTTTGATGGAGACCGTAAGGAAGAACAAACATCATCAAGAGTTGATAAATCTTGTTGCTTTTCCTGATACAAGGTATCACAGGACCGAGTTGATTGAGGTACTAACACAGCTATCTCTTTCCAAGGAGATGCTAATGCTTTCAAAATGAAGTCAGTGTCAGGTTGACCTCCATGAGATGAATCATCAGTTGCTGTATTTGAATTGGTTTCTCCTTGATAATAAATAAAATTCAGTTCTTCAAATATTGAAGTTCCAGCATCATCAATTTCTACTGAATTTTTTCTGTGTTCATGACTACAGAAATTTGAGTTGACAGTGGTTCCTTCATTCTGATCTGTATCTTTTCTTTCAGATAGTAGTTCTGTTGATTTTTCAGCTTGAGGAATAACATAATCTTCTGGCTGCTTTTCATTGTCTTCAACTGTTGATTCAGGATGTACACCAGGATCAGACTGAGAATCAGAAAGTGAATGATGCTGAGATATGTTTCCTGCTAGAATAGCTTCTCTGTTGCTTTCATCTCCTTCAGTCTTTTTTTCAATTTTTGTCTTTCCGTTTTGAGAAGACAAGTTATGGCATTGGATCTCTGGCTCATTCCCCTTTTCAATGCCATCAGTAGCTTCTTCCTCCATCTGATCATCAATATCTGTAAGCTCACTGTGGTGACGCATTCGCCCAGGGTTTCTTACTTGTTCTTCATTATCTTCAATGCCAATCTCCATCTTGTCATTAGTAACGGTAAAAGTTAGGGGCTCAGGTTGTTTGTGCTCCTTAGGTTCAGCACTGATGTAATTAGGAGTCACCTCTGGACTTTCAATAGTATCAAAATGCTCCATATCAATACCAGATGTGGTTGAAGATAGAGATGGCATGACATCCAAAGTGCTAATCCATTGGGCTACTTTGTCCAAACATCTGAGTTGATGATCAAGTACTCTATTTCCTGTGCAATGTTTCTGATTCAAGTCTGCCAGCTTCTGGTGTGTCTTTAACACTTTCTTATCTAGAGTGTGAGAGTTCTTCAATTCTGTATTCCCCATGCATTTACTTGTAATAGTTTGAGGGGCAGTTCCTTTTTTTGAGTCTCTAGTAGGATAATGGACATTTATCAGACAATGATTTCTGGATTTTTGTATTTCTGAGGTTATTTCTTTGTTATAAATAAGATGACAGCCATCCATGTCGTGATCAAATCCTGAATCAGGTCCCATCATAGTCATGGGAGAATCCCAAAAATGTTCATGTCCAGCATCAAGTTTAGGTATATTGTTTGGATGTTGCAATGGTTGGTTCTTTATAACTCCTAAATCATCACCTCTCAACATCTCCAATTCTGTGAAGTTATCATCTGTGAGAGAAGACAAAGCTTCCCCTTCTCTTATTTTATCTAATGTAGAAGAAAATAACTGTGAACTTTGAACCTTGATTGGAGGGTTGATCTTATCTGTTCCGATACTTGTATACTGCTTTTCTTTTGATCTTTGATGGCAAGGCCATCCTCTGAAACCTCTTGCATAATAGGGATGATCTCTGCTGGCACAGTAATCATGAATCTGATGTCTATCCTTTTCAGGACATGGATATGTTCTTCTTTGAATATCAAAATTTATGTTTGAATCTGGATTCTGATATTCATAACCATGTCCATGATGAATTTTTCTCTGTGGTTCATATTGTGGAGAGTAGTTGAAATTGTTCAAAGAAGGATTTGGTAATCCAGGATGTCTGTAAAACAATTGATCTTTTACTACAGATGAAGATTGAGGACTCTGTAGTGGGTACATTGTTCCTGATCCATAATGGTCTCTTTTCAACATTGCTAGAGAGTTTCTAGGATATGGTGTGGATGTCATAGGAAGTTCTGGATAGACTTGTAAGGTTGTTTCGTAGTCTGGGGGAAAAGGATATGATCTTCTATGTTGGCCATAGTAATGATCATAATATGCATCAGGAACAAATTGATTCTGGTCCTGAAGATGTGGCCCTGGTCCTCTGCCTAGAGAAACAGATAAACCTGATTCACTGTTGTACATCATTTGGTTTCTGGTCAAGCTGTCTTCTGGATGAGCATGGCCTGTATCAGGTAATGGCAATAGATGATTTCTTGCAGAATAGAATGCCTTCTGTTTTCTTGGCTGTGCCTTCTCATTGCTTTCTCCTAAAGAAAATAAATTCTATCCAATCAACATAGAATTATATTCATTAATCTATCTGAATAAAAAAAGAAATGCAAGCTGAACAGTGAGTAATAAGGCTACTGTAGTCTTAGGCCTTTGAAACGGAATAAGAAATTAGCTGCAATATCAAAAGAATTCTTCCTATTAAATCCATTCAAGCTTCACCATTCTCATTTTCCTTCTGACATATTTGGGACATTATGATGTGAAAGGTATTAAGTACCGGTATTGAGAACTTTAACATTGTATTGGGCATCACTATCATAGTCTAGAAAAACAAAAACAGAAATGCCTGGTGGTCAATTTGATGCAATGAGCACAAACTTTCTAAATTAAAACAAACAGTCTGTTCTATGAAACTAAATGCAAAAAACAATCAAACCTTTATGAGAACAATTCCGAGGGTGTTCTTTTATCATCCTTTCAAGATTTGTAGAAGATGAATATTGACCTTCTCTGTGAGCGAGTTTTCTTCGTCTTTTGATTTGTAAATGAGGAAAATAATGCAACTTGTATTTTTCATTATTATCTGAATCCATTGTAATTCAAAGTCTACCTGAAATATAAATATTTGACAGAATTGGAGATGATATAAAGAGTTATTAAAGGGATAATAGGCGTTAGAACGAACATAAAAATTTAAGTTCACTCAGATTTGGACAATATATATATATGTATATATCCATCAGTGGACTTACCTACACATCAAAATCCCTCTAAAATCCGATAAATCCCCAAAATAAAGTAGTTAATCATAAAACGCTTGAGCCATCCATGAAGCGATTTTCAAATGGTGTAAATATAAAGGGAAGTAACTCTAACATGTGGGTTTTCACGCGTCCTTGACCCCTACTGTTGAATTCCACAATAATGTTTTAGCGTTGATTTACCAGACGCTTTTATTCTCAAACTGAATAGAATCGTCGCTGGCTCACTTTTTTTTAAAATTCCGAATATATTTTTATTGTGGCTTTTTAAAATTTGGTAAAGTGTGGGATGCATACTTATTTAACTAATAGTCAATATGAAACACAAATATAAGCCGTAGGACGAGTGTATTCTAACGCCTATTATCCCTTTAAGACCCACTCCTTTCAACATCCAAACTAAAGAATTATGATAAAATGAAATCAGAAAAAAAAAGTGGACCCCATAAAAAGATAGCTGTTATTGTGGGATGTTAATCACATAAATAGAATAAATTACATCTGACAATAGCGCCGAAGGTCACTATCTTTTCCCTACACAATGATAGATTTAATCACAATATGGATGAGAGACACCTCAATTATGACAGAGAAATTGTCTGACTTTGAAAAGAATAAAATCAAAGAGTATTCAAGAAGTACATTAATTCTAATATAGAATAAAACAATGCATTATGCAAAGATTAACTGCCAACCAAAATATCGCATGTTTTGCTTAAATTTCTCTCCATAATACATTCTGCCATGTTTTTCTGAATTTTCCAAAATTTTCAAAATACACACTCATTCGTGCGTGACAATTTATGTCAGTTGCTCATCTGGGGGTATATTATCTTTTTCAACCGATTTGCAAATTTGCAATCCTCTTACCTATTCCAGTAACTACATTTCACAAGATTTTAAAGACTTCGGACTTTCGAAATACAGAAGTTCAGAAGTTTCCCTTAGATGACGTCAAGTTGTGTTTTATGGACAACCAATTTAAAACGAAAAGATTTGATGCGCGAAATTATTTATTCATAAATAATCGACAGAAACAAAATATGCTATAAATATTTGTTTGATTTATATATTTGTTTATTAATTCAATTTAAATATTTAATATTTTAGATTTATTATTTAGATTTATTTATCAAAGACCTATTATTAATTTAAGGCATTTATTTATTCATCAGGCCTAATTAAGATTGATTGATTGATATTGATTGATTGATTGATTGATTGATTGATTGATTGATTGATTGATTGATTGATTGATTGATATTTATTTATTTATTTATTTATTTATTTATTTATTTATTTATTTATTTATTTATTTATTTATTTATTTTTTTTTATTTATTTATTTATTTATTTATTTATTTATTTATTTATTCAATGATTTTATTTAATATTTTAGATTTATTATTTAGATGTACTTATTTAGATTTATTCATCAAAGACATGGCATTTACTTTTGTATGACATTTAGATCTAATTCTTTTAGGTATTTCTTTTTATATTTATTATAGAAGTTTATTAAAATTTATTTTAGAAATATTATTATTTTCTCTCTGAATAGTGTGAAAGGAAATATTAATAAATTTCGCATAGATTGAAAATGAATCGAGGTTGATGCTAATGTAAAGGGAGGTAATTATTTATTTGTGGTCTGTAAGCGTTATTGCATTTTAGAAAAAGTCCCGGAAGTTTAATTGCTCTTAGTCCATAGTGGAAATTTATTAGTTTATCAATAGGCCTAGGGGACTATAATCAACCCTTCTTTAACTAACAGAGACTTGCATAGCTGTCCTCCCATCAAAGATTAAATTCTTTCTAAGTGGTTAATAAAAGGAAAATTTTGATTTGAAAAGTGGTGTCTCTAATTTGCCAAGTTTTTGTTGTTGGTAAGTTTGTTGACATTTGCAAAAATAACTGTTCTTTGCCAACTAATTTCTAAATGACATTTTTTTTCTATGATATCACAAGTGTTTAAAAGAATATTTATATAGCCTATAGAAGAGTTTTTTCTAAGGTCTAGATATAAATAGAAATTATGTGTTCAATGCAAATAATCATGATGTGATCAATGCAAATAATCAGTTAATTAATGCAAATCAGTGATTGAAACTCTATGTATAAGGCTACTTGTTCGTTTTTCAACCAGTATTATTTGAATTCACTCTGTATATTTTCAGAATCATCTAGTCAAGAATTCATTCAACAATGTCAGGGATACCGGATGATTTGCCAGGTCTAGTTGAGTCTTCTGATGATGAGGGAACATTACATCAAGTTGGAAATGGTAAGTTGAAATATATTATGACCTATGTCAGTTTTTCCCAATTTTATTTATGATATGGATTTCAAGAAAATTATGTCTCATTAAGTAAATGGAAGAATATTTTAATAAATGGTGTCCTATCATCACTGTTCATTTTCAGCCTATTTCAGCAGATTTATCTACTGATGAATACATACATTTATTTATTGTCCAGGTTTAAAAAATTTATATTCTATGTTCATTCTAAGATGCAGTATTCCTTTAAGGAAGTAATTGATTGCTGAAACTGAAAGTAAAATTACAACATTTATTGTTACTTAATTATTGATATATGTTATTTAATTGTGCAATATATTTATACTGTCTTAAAAAATACTGTCTTAAATTTTCATGAAGCTTTCGTTCAGAAATATAAAAATTTTATTATATGACCAAATTAATCTTACTGCAACATGGACAGTGGACATGTAAATTTTCATAGAAATATATGATTTTAAAGGGGAAATGGACCTACCAATGTTTTTGAATGATTTCAGGTAAACAAACCCAGAATGAACATGTATTAGGGCAAAAGGACCCAATGCTCTTTGAATGTATGCTTCAATAACTCACTTACATTTAATTTCAAGGCATTAGGTTTCAATTTCATGTGACACAGTGAATTTTTACTAATTAAATCAACTTTTTTCACAATATTTAAACAACAGAAAAAATTTGGGTTTGAAAATAATATGACATCATGAATAGCTGTCATTTGGTTTAGCTTCTGAAAGAAAAGATGTTATTACAATAATGCAGGTAGGTCTAATATTAAAGGTATATGATGGTTATTTTCTAGGCGATTATGCTATTGAATGGTTAAAGAGAAGTGGAGAAGATCTTGAAGACTCTGATAGATTTATTAAACACATGATCTGTGGACCATTATTATTTGGTATTAGTAATGGTGTAGAGAAGATATGGATTGAAGCTCTTTACTCAGCTAAAATTATTCTTACCAAGAACAGGTAATTATTCAATTTTATTGCAGCAAGAAAGAGCCATACTGCATTTCGTTTTGATTTTTATTAGGGAGCTGTGGTGGCTTAGTGGGTTAGAAGCTTTCCCTCTAAACTGAAGGTCCCAGGTTCAATCCCGGTAATGGCCGTGATTTTTCAGCTCGGTTTCCCTAGTCTTTTTTTTTTCCCTTGTCAGTGTCTAGTCGTTCGGATGGGACAATAAACCGAGGCCCTGTTTGCTACAGGCTTTGCGCATTAAAGATCCCTAGACAAGCTAATGTCGCTGTCCTGGTAAAATTTCTCTTAGGACACTGCATGTCGTCTTCATTAGCCCATAAGGTGCAGAAAAGTAGGACTGAAAACTCCATTCATTTCATTTTTTTCATAACTTAATTTAATTAGTATTGATGTTATCTTCTATGTGGGTCTACCTCCATTTTGTTTTTATTTTATTGCATTCGATGTTACCTCAATTTATTCCATTTCAAATTTTATGTTGCATGGTTTTAAAATTTATGTCTATTTTTGTCGAAGTTGGACTGGAAATGTTTTTTTTTTGTTTCTTTAGAGAGAAGGGGGTGACAGTATTTAGTGAAGAAGAGGAAGAAATAATAGATTTATTAGAAAAATTGGTTAAAAATATTCAACCTCAGATGGTATGATATTTTTCTTAACATCATTGGGTTTTGCACTGCACACTTCAGGTTACCTATCTTCTGAATGTCTAAGCTCAGAAGCTTTTTGGAGAGTCAACGTAACAAATGGGGTTTAGGTGGTTTATTTAATTCATATGACAATTATTTAATTACAGAGACAGAAAAATCACCTGCGTTATGCCTTGGACATTGTGGACGCTGTAGAGAGAAGTACCTTGTTACAATCTAAACCTATTAATATAGACAAAGCTATTGAGGTGGCTTCTAGTTTCACCGTATTTCTTGATTTTATGTAAGTCATTTTCATTTCTATCTCGGGACCAAAGATTGAGGCCTCAGCTAATATGATATACAGAAGTTAGAAATAATTAATAGGGAAGTTACATGCCAGATTCATTATAGCAAGAATAGGGAAGTTAATTTCTAAAACTAGTTGTACTGATTGGGATTTTGTACTTGAGTTTCAAAGTTTCTTTTTTTTGAGTCATTTGACTCATCAGATGTATTTTACAAATGCGATTGATATTACAAAAAATGAGACATGTGAAGGGGTTAAGTACCAACCCTCGAAATTTTTCTGGAGAATATATTTTGAGGCTTCAGACAACGTTCTTACTAGCTATTGACTGATTTGTCCTATTGTCTGATTAGATGAGCTCTTATAAGAATAGAGTTACTTCACTGTTCAGTGAGTTCTCAAAATAAAACTTCCATTTCAAAACAACTTTTTGGTTATATGTCTTAAACAATATTCGCTGTCTAAGATGAAATCAATTCAGGTTAACATATAATCAAAGTCAATATTGTAATAATTTCAGACAAAAGGTTTCCGAGAGTGAACAGATTCAACTAAATAAAGATGGACAGTTTGCAGTGATATTTATATTAAAAAATTGTAAGTATTGACTTAACCTTGACTTAGGATGTGGTGATCACTATGGCAACTAACAGTTGCCAACTAAAAGATAATGCTTGTCCTCAAAATGGCCTTCATTGATCTAGATGGTATTGCTGGTTGAGTTTTATTAATGAATTTTTCACATATTATAGTATGAGGACTGGCTGTAGTAGGGTCACTTAGAGCTTGGAACCAGGGCTGTTGATAAATTTTTCCCAGCCAGACATTCTTTAAACAATGTTTTATTGATGTTTAAACTGCTACACTGAATACTATTCAACTAGTATCCAACTGTAAGATGGTTTTCAATGCCATGAATGTTTAATTATATTCATCATAATTGGGACTTAAACTTTTTGAACATACTGTTGACTTTTCTTCCTTGGTTATGTCAAACAAATAATGGGTTCTAATCCCTGTGTCTTGTGTCTTGGAATAAGTCATCTTTTCCTCCATTTGACCCAGTGTAAAAACTTTTACACATATCCTGGGGAAAAATCAATGGCGTGAGGTTTGGCCAAGGGCCAACTGGAACCCAAGTTGTTAAATTGATTCTTTCTTTCTGTTATTTCAGATCATCGTCATGTGGTAGGGTATTCTAGAGATACTAGGATGATTGAAGATGATATAAAAGAAGAGTTGAACAATAAGGTTTGTCATATTCTTGTTAAATGTATCTTCTTTTATCATCACAGAGTGAAACTAGATACGACATTAGTTATTGGGGATGCCCTTCCTTCCATGCTCTTCAAGATTTTGAAAAGAAGGATCACTTAGAGACTGTCCTTGGCCTTCTTTGACCGAAAGCACACCAGGCTGGTTATGTCGCAAAAAAACTTGGCACTTTCTGATACAGATTTCGCCAGTTTCCTTGAAATTTTCCTCATCTAGTGTTAGGCTTATCATTATGTGCCAGAGACTTAAAGGGGTAGATGCAGTAAAAACATCCTTGTTCTCTCCCCCACCAAAAGAGGGAAAGGTGGTTTCTCTGGTTGGTTTTACCTTCATGAATTGCTCAATCAGAATAAGTTGATCTGAACAGTTGCCGTTAGTATCAGATAATTTCGAATTTAATGGGTATCATGTTATATAGCTGTGTCAGCCAATGCACATTTCAGCCCCACCTTACCCACCCTCTGTGCTGCATTAGTCTTAGTTAAAAACAGAATAAGTTGATCTGGACAGAAATGATGCCGTTAGTATCAGATAATGTCGAATTTAATAGATATCATGTATTATTTCTATGGAATATCCCCTTCTGAGTCAGCCTATACAAATTACAGCCCCACCTCACCGGCCCTCTGTGGTGCTTTAGTCTTAGTTAAAAACAGAATAAGTTGATCTGGACAGAAACGATGCCGTTAGTATCAGATAATGTCGAATTTAATAGATATCATGTATTATTTCTATGGAATATCTCCTTCTGAGTCAGCCTATACAAATTACAGCCGCAATAAATTGGTGAGCAATGTTTCTTTTGTTTTGGAAACACTTCTAATAGATTTTCTCTAGTTTGTTCCTTTTGATTTGGACAGAAAGATGGCGGGATGTGTGCTGAGGGCTGTAAAGAAAAAGGAAATGAGGCCTTTAAAAAGGAAGATTTGCAAAAAGCTGTAAAATTCTATAGTTTGGCCATATCTAAAGAGTAAGTTGGTTTTGATTCAGCTATTTTATTCTACCATTACCAGATTTGGGAATTAATTTGATTGGATAGATGTAGATGACAAATTAACGTCTGCTTCCAGGTGATTTATAAAACAGACTAGGAAATTATTATAGACAATGCACTTAAAATTAAAATGAAATTATGATTGTCCTTTGTTGTGTAACAAATTACCACACATTGGACTGCTAAAAAATTATTGGATGGTCATCAATGTGTTTGTCAGACATTATTTATTAGTCTTGATGATTAAATGATTATTTATTAAATGATTATGTCTTGATGATTACAAACTGATGATTGTGTATTTATAATAAATTATTGATTATTACATATTGATGATTAAATATTTGTAACAACATATTGATGATTAAATATTTGTAATAACATATTGATTATTAAATATTGATGACTAAATATTTAAGATCAGTTTTTTATGTTAACATATTGCTAGTTACTTCACTCTCTGATGTTTTTAGTTGTAAAACCGGTTTGTTCCAAGGTGAAGTATTATCACCAATTCTATTTTCATTATATGTAAACGATTGTATACGTAGCTTTATGTCAGACGAATGTCCATCTTTATCAATAGATGAGGTGAATGTATTTCTTCTAATGTACGCAGATGATACTATTTTAATTTCGGAATCTCCAGAAAATCTCCAATTGCTCTTAGACTCACTTGAAAAATATACTACAAAATGGAGTTTAATAGTAAATGTTTCTAAGACCAAAATAGTCGTATTTCGAAATGGCGGAAAGTTAAAAGAAAATGAATCATGGTTTTATAACAATAAAAGCATCGAAATCGTTGACAATTTTAATTATCTTGGCGTATCTTTACACTTAACGGTAAATTCTCTCATACTCAAAAACAACTCGCGGATCAAGGTAATAAAGCTATGTTTGCAATCAACAAAGTATGTAAAGACAATTATTTAAACATTGAAACCCAAATCTCGGTATTTGACACTTATGTCCATAGTATTTTAAGTTACGGGTCAGAGGTTTGGGGTTTTCACTCGGCTCATGACATTGAAAAGGTCCAACTGAAATTTCTTAAAAGGGCTTTAGGAACCCGTACGTCAACAAATAACAGTTTTGTTTATATGGAGACTGGTAGATGTCCCCTATTTATTCATAGGAAAATCAAAATCTTTAAATATTGGATTAAAATCCGGAACAGTGATAATGTTCTTATTAAATCTTGTTATAATGATATGTTAAATAATGATGGAACGTGGTTGCAATCTGTTAAGAATGAATTGTATGTTTTGGGTTTAGGCCACCTATGGGAAGCCAGTAGTATAAGTAAACATGAGATTTTAACTATTAAAGAGAGAATTATATCTATATTTCAACAATCCCTTTTTGAATCCATTAATACTTCATCTAAAGCCCTAGTTTATAAACATATTGTTGACAGATTCCAGCTCCAATATTATCTCACTGTACCCCTTACTTCTGTTAGAGATTTGATAAAATTTAGATTATCGTCACACGACTTAGCTATTGAAAAGGGCCGTTACCACGATGTACATAGAAACGACAGAATTTGTAAATATTGTAAATAAGATGATATCGAAGATGAGTACCATTTTATATTAATATGCCCCCTATACAATAGTATCCGAACAAAATTTATTAAACAGTACTACTTCAATCATCCAAGTGTGTATAAATTGATCCAGCTTCTTAAAGTTGATAATTTAAAGGAATTGAATAATTTGAGCAAATTTTTGAATAAGGCACAAAAATTAAGAAAGAGTGCATCCTAATTATATACATGTTTTCATCGCAATCTGTCCTCTTTTTTCCTATTCATTTGTATTATATAAATGTATACATGTATATTGTATATTTGTAATATAACTGATAAGTCGAAAGACTTAAAGTAATAAAGAATCTAAGCTATGTGACTTATTGATTATTAAACATTTGTTATAACATATTGCTTATTACTTATTGAGAATTAAATAACACGATTATATAAATGACATATTGATTAATAAAAAATTTATGATGACATATTACTTATTGCATATTGATGATTAAATATTTTTAATAACAAATTACTTATAACATATTGATGATTAAATATTTTTAATAACATATTACTTATAACATATTGATGATTAAATATTTTTGATAACATATTGATTATTACATATTGATGATTAAATATTTTTAATAACATATTAATTAATACATATTGATGATTAAATATTTTTAATAACATATTGATTATTACATATTGATGGTTAAATATTTTTAATAAAATATTGACATTTACATAGATGATCAAATATTTATGATAAAATATTGATTTTTACATATTGATGATTAAATCATAAAATATAACTTATTACATATTGATGATTAAATAATAACATATTGATTATTACATATTGATGATTAAATATTTTTAATAACATATGATTATTATATATTGATGATTAAATATTTTTAAATAACATATTACTTATTACATAATGATGATTACATATTTTTAATAAAATATTGACTATAACATATAGATGATTAAATATTTATGATAAAATATTGATTATTACATATTGATGATTAAATATTTTAAATAACACATTGATTATAACGTATTGATGATTAAATATTTTTGATAACATATTGATTATTAAATATTTAATAATTGATTATTGTTTATTTTCAGTCCCTTAAATCATAAGTTCTATGGTAATAGGTCATTAGCACATTTTAAACTTAAAAAGTATAGGTAAGTGGCAATTTTATAAAATTCTTATAAATAAGAAACAAGACCAGGTTCAATTTTTCTTTTGAAAAAGATAGCGTTATTATTATTATCTTTTTGGCAGGGCTGTTGATTTTGCTCTATATGCCGGTAATGGCCGGACAAAGTTTGTGCTAATGATAAACTCTTTATTAAACTCATGGGTCCAATACACAAGGTCATGGTCCTGTCTGACATTCAACCCATGGGCACAATACAATAAATGATATGAAGACAAAAGAAATGAACACAATATTCCGACGTACAATTTGTTTTAAATTACACAAGTATATGTGTATTAAATGGACAGATTATGTTGCTGAGACACATGATCACAAATCAGCAGGGTATGCTAAATCTTCTAGACACCTGATACCACTTTTCATGAAATACTTCCTTATTTATATCCTCAATATTTGGCTTATATGTTGTTTTATTTGCTTTATTTTTATTATTGTTATTTTTTCAAGAGAATCATTTTGTGATGGAAAGAGATCAGTTACTATAGAACCAAAATGGGAAAAGGTATGAACTCTTTATTGAATATTTGTTTTATATTTCATCATTCATTGATAAAAATTATTCCGTCATTGAAAGTTAAAAGTTATGAATATATCTGTTGTTCTAATTATTTATTATTTATTCTCAAATTACAAAATGTTACTAAGGATATTTCTATATAACAATTTTTGTTCAATTGAAGAAAAAGTGTAAAAAAAAGGTGGGTTTTTTGAAAAAATTTGGTTTATATGAAATTTACTCATTTACATTTTGTAGTATAAACTTTTAACTTAATTTCCCTTTATTGAAAAAATATATAGTTTAAGGTGTAATAAAAACATTATTTAAAATTATGTAGTATGACACTGCCACAAAATTTTTAACAAAGATACAATCAAATTTTAAGAATACAGTAACCTGATTGTTATAAAAACTCAATTTTAGTGTTCCAATTGAACATTGGAACAAAGTAAAAACAAGGTTTAAGGGTTTTTTTTGAAACAGGCTTCATTTGGTTTAGAATTTTACTCAAACTGACTTATCTTCGTAGTTTTGTGACTTTACACTACTTTAATTTCTTCACTTTTAACAAAAAATTTTATAATTACTTAAATTTGTGTAAAAAAATAAACCAATTTTTTATTTTTTGGCAGGGTTTTTGAACCCGGGGGCAGCTTCACAAAATTTTTATTTCAGGAGATAACCCGGTAGAAGGAAATTTTAAAAATTAAAAAAGTCCTTTTTTTGGTTGATAAAAACTCAATTTTAGTGATTGACCAATCTGACCATTGGAACACTAAAATCATCCCAAGTTAAGTTTTCGTGAAACAGGCTTCAGGGCTGTTGGTTTAGATTTTCCCCAATCGGACATTTTTTAAACGTTGTTTTGTGACTATGCTACACTACTATTCAATTTGTATCAAACTGTACACTGAATGTGTGGTAATAATTATCATAATTGACACTTAAACTTTTTGCACCAATCAATATACAAACCTAGAATATCTTATGTTTGTGGTTACAGGGATATTATAGATGTACAGAAGCAGCTTTAGAACTGAAGTTATTTCATGTTGCTATGGAGTATAACCAGTTGGGTAGAAGGAATTGTCCTAAAACACTTGAAACAATGTCTTTATATGAACAGGAGAAAAAAATTAAAGATGGTAATTTTGTTTTGACCTATTTACAAAGTGACCCTTGAATGGCATGTAATATTTGGTACATATAACACAGAGGGAATCTTTATGTATTGCAACTATTGTTTACATGTAGTGTTCCCTTGTTGATAACGATAAGAGGATACTTATTGAAACGTAGATGTATAAATAAACAATAGTTGTAATCCATAAAGACGTCTTCTGTGCTATTATACAAACTTTTTGGATAAAGTCTCCTTTGTTTGACCTTAAATGGGTTAAAAATTACCTGAAGCTCACCTCAAACTGCCAATATATGTTTAAGATACACAGTCCTCATTTAGAACAGCTTGTTTTGAAATACCAAAAACACAGGCTGAGAGATAATTCAATAACATCCATTACTGCTATGTGCAGTACTTAAAGAAAAGAAACAAAGTAACATTTTCTAAAACAAATAGATGCATTTTAATGTTCAGGAAAATTGTTTCTTTGTAACTAACTTTGTGTATGAGCACAGTCAGGTCTCTTGTACGTATCAAATTAAACTTTTGACCTATCCTAACACTTTTTGTTTGCGTCACATGTTAATTTGACACACATTATAGAGCCCTGTCGTTAGATTGAAATAAAATGAATGTAAATTTACGTCCTACTCTTCTGCACCTATTGGGCTAATGAAGACGGGCAATGTCATGCAGTGTGCCATGAGGGAAATTTTGCCAGGACAGAGGCATTAGTCAACTCTTTTTTTATTTCCAACTGTTGAGGTTAATCTTGACCTATGCCGGGATTGAACCCGGTTAGCGGGCAAGCATCTAACCCACTGAGCCACCGCGGCTTCTGTCGTTAGATTGAAGTGGCAAAATTAATTTAAGAAAAAGAACTAACAGAAGTTTGGTCTAATTTTAATGCCAATGAATAGTGGCATTCACCATGATGTTTTGCTGTATTCCACAGTCTATAAACAATTTTATGTGTTCTGACATTCCTGCGAAATAAGTCTTCACGGAATTAATTTCCTAGAATGTCAACAAATATTTCATTTATTACAGCAATAAAATCATCACATGATGAAAAGAAGTTTGCAACTAAAAGGTAAGGAATTTTGATAACGTGTTCGAAACTTTTTTTATTTTGGCTTAGTTGTGCAGTTAGGTAAAGATGCATTGTGATTTATTATTAAATCAGAAAATATGTATTTTGATGACTTGTATGAAAATGAAAATGTTTGAATTGAATTGAATTGAATGGAGTTTTACGTCCTACTCTTCTGCACCTTATGGGCTAATGAAGACGGAAAAAATGTTTGAAAAACATATAGAAATAGGCATAGGTAAAGAAGCACAAGATATATGGATATACTATTTCTAACATTTCTGTCATGTGCTTCTTTATTGATGTATCTATTTACCAATACTGTTCTAATTGGCAAGGGGGATCTAATCCTGAGAGTAGATGAAAGTGTTTTGAACTTCTCCTATATTTTTATGAGAATAAGAATATCAGCCTCAAAATAGTGTTGATAAACCTATAATCATGAGCACTTAATATTTCAACAAATTTAATTTTTACAGACACCAATTTTCATCTTAAATTTTTGTTTAAAAAAAAAAAATGTTTTATGACTCTAAAACATTCTAAGACTAGCTGTACTTTTTCGAAGCTGATATTGCAATTATCTTAAAAAAAATCATAGCATAGTTTTCACGTTTATTAGCTCAATCTTTATGAAATGAAACTTGGATTTGTTGTTGTTGAAACCCCGCTTTTTCTTCTAATATTATATAGCAAAGGAGTTGAAAGTATACAGAAAGAGGTCAAAGGTGAAATGCCTAGTAAAAGTGATACTACTGTTATTCAACAAACTAAAAAGGCGAGTGGTAAAAAAGATAAGTTGAGTGGTAAAAGGTCAAGGTCAGAAACACCTATAGCTGATTCCTCGGCAAATAAAGAAAATGTAGATCATGCTGCGTTACTCAATGTAAGTGATTTTTTAGGTATCAAAGATGAATATTGACACTTTTCTAGATAATCCAGTTTATACAATTTAAATAAAAACACTTTTCTAGATAATCCAGTCTATACAATTTGAATAGAAACACTTTTCTAGATAATCCAGTTTATACAATTGGAATTAAAACACTTTTCTAGATTATCCGGTTTATACAATTGGAATTAAAACACTTTTCTAGATAATCCAGTTTATACAATTGGAATATAAACATTTTTCTAGATAATCCAGTCTATACAATTGAATATAAATACTTTTATTGACAATCCAGTTTATATAATTGGAATTAAAACACTTTTCTAGATTATCCAGTTTATACAATTTTAATAGAAACATTTTCTAGATAATCCAGTTTATACAATTGGAATTAAAACACTTTTCTAGATTATCCAGTTTATACAATTTTTAGAAACAATTTTCTAGATAATCCAGTTTATACAATTTTAATAGAAACAATTTTCTAGATAATCCAGTTTATACAATTGGAATTAAAACACTTTTCTAGATTATCCAGTTTATACAATTTTAAGAAACAATTTTCTAGATAATCCAGTTTATACAATTGGAATTAAAACACTTTTCTAGATTATCCAGTTTATACAATTTTAATAGAAACACTTTTCTTGATAATCCAGTTTATACAATTGGAAAAACATTTGATGTATTTATATTTGAAGTTTTCCAGATAAACTAGACTACATGTTCTTAAAGTTTTGTAATTTTACATTAAAGGATATCCCAGCACTGTTGAGTGATCATGATAGTGATGAAGGCAAACAAAAGGTATGCCCCACCTTTGTTATTCCACAATGTTTTCTCAGATAGTTGTGTCCTTTGATTTCTCAATGTGTTAAGAACTTGAGGTAACCTTTAACCTAAGGTCCAGGGTTAACCCAACCTCAGGAATTTGCATGGCCTTTTGAGATTCCCCTCAGCTGGTGTTTGAATAATGCATTTTGTAACCCTAACCCTAAAGAGAAATGCTACCAATTCTCTGAATTATTGATTGCTACATACACTTTAAATTGTAGACAATCTATCTCGGCGAAGGTCAAGGTCGGAGGGACTGACATGGAAAAAGCGTCCATCCATTCGGAATGGACACCGAGGCCCTGTGCTACAGGCTGTGTACATTAAAGATCCCTCGACAGTTAGAAATTGCAAAAAGAGTAGGCTAATACCGCTGTCCTGGCAAAATTTCCCTCATTGCAAACCTATAAGGTGAAGTAGAGTCGCACGTAAAAGTCCATCCATTTCATTGTAGACAAAGAAGAGTAAAAAGAAGAAGAAAAAGACCAGAACTGAGGAGATTGTCTCTGTGAATAAAGAACATTATACCAGTTTATCAAAACAGGGTTCAGAAGCTTATTTAGAATATAAATATACACTAGCTATCCAGTGTTATCAACAAGCTTTAGATTGTCTTCAACATGATAACAAATTGGTAAGTGTATTACTGTTAGTTACTATTAACAGACACTTTATATAATTCTACCGTTTTTCACTTTAAAAGGTCACCCTCTTATTTATTAATATATATATATGATGTCACATGATCATCACCGGATGATCAATTATTTATTTTGTTATGTTATTTATGGCAGCAGGTATATTTACTGATGAATTGAGCTGTTATTGACCAAGTTTAAAATTTTCATATTTTACGTTCATTCTAAGACCTGTTATCCCTTTAATATTTAATGACAGTGGTCGATATTGTTGACTCATGTTTCAGATATGACATCCATAATCAGTTTAGCTGTTTATCAATATAGTATAAAATTCCTTTTAGTAATATCAAAATATATAGAGGATTTAGGATAGAAGTGATGTAATGTTTTTTGTTTTAGGAAAAATCAATGGAAGATATAGATATAGTTGTTTTGAAGTATTCATATGGTATGGCTTCTATAGGTGTGGCTGTATACAAGGTTTGTATTGCGATTGAATTGGTCTACATTTGAATATAAATGCAAGAAACACTCAAACTTTTGAAGAAAGGACAACTTGGTATCTGATATTTTCAATATTCAAGGCTAAATTTTCAAGGAAAGTCTTTACCCATTTAGATTGTGAAAGCCAGAATATATTAGAGAAAGAAGGCTCATTTAATGTCTCCAAATTTGTATTGAATGTCATTGAAGAAACATTACTATAGAACTTATTTCAAAGAAGCACAAGATATATGGATATACTATTTCTGACATTCATTAACTCAACGTTTCACATTCTCATACAGGCAGCGTTATCAAGAGATGTATGAGCATGTGAAACATTGAGTTTATCAATTTCAGAAATAGTATGTCCATATATCTTGTGCTTCTTTACCTATGCCTATTTCTATATGTCTTATAAAAACTTATTTCAAGTTGGCACTATTGAGCCAAGAATACTGGTTTGTTAAGAATATATACTGTAATAATAGTGGTTTTTTTTTTCAGGGCAACTTTTCATAATTACCTTATATCAATTTAAAGAATATATAATGTAATAGTATCTATTTAGCAGGTCGATTTTACAAGATTACTATTATTTTACTTAGTTTTAACACCACAATAATTGTAAACAAAACTTTAACTCTGTGCCAGTGCCTCTTATTGAACAAGAGGTTACGCCTACATACCTGCGCCTGTGCTTTCGTAACATTTCTTAACCCTAATGTTACAACCCACAATTCCTTATCTTTAATATGTGATAATAAATGATATTGACTGTTGGTTTATTGCAGAGTGTTTGTGATGCCTTAAGTAAGTTTACATCAATACAAGAAGTACATTGTCATGTGAGATTTCCACCGGTGTATTATGGTATAGCTAAATCATTGGTAGAATTACATAGGTAAGATATATTCAGCTGTATGGTTCTTTAGCTGCCAAATTACAAATATAAACTGCTTTCCTAAATTTTGGAACACTAGAGACCTAGCAAATGGCTTTCAAATAATGTGAGTCACATCATGAAATCTAACTTTTAAGGGATTTTAATTTTCATTCTGACTACTGTGGTTCCTGCAATTCTGCTAAAACTAAGTGTTAGATAACGTCGAATGGCCTTTATTTGATACAAGCATATTTTGTGATAAGTGATGTCATCAAACACTCACACATATGACTGATTGAAAATTGGAATGGTGCAAATTGATAATGTTCCAGATATAAGCAACTTAAAAAATCTTATGCTATGAACTTTTCAAAAACAGAGCAAAGGATATGTATATCAAGTAGAGTTTACATACTCCCAAATTTATAATAACAGATATTCTGAAGCTATAGAGCCCTGTAAATCTGGATTGAAGGCAGTTAAAAATGGTGTGAAGTGTGGTCAACTGTCATGGCCTGGTTTATCAAAAGTTATACCACAAACAGATAATAAAATCTTAGAGGTATGTGTTGTGAAACCAAAGTTCAGAACTTGAATGTAATCCTGATAACAGAAAACATATTTATTTGTCTACAAATGACATGTGAAAAACAATCAAGAATAGAGTTTTCATCAGATTTTAATGAAATTTTTACTAATTTACACAATGAGATCTTGATCAAGTTTGAACGCAATTCTTCGATGAATGTTTTAATATGCTTTAACAGTTTGAAGTTTGGAGTATATGTATATGGTTTCATCCAACAAAGGCCGATATTAACTTTCAGATTTTCCTGACATGGACAAAGCATCTTGTTGTTCAGATGGGACCATGAAACGAAACCTAGTTTGTTATAGGCTGCACATTTTAGACCCCTCGACAGCTGGGAAAAAAGAGTAGGCTAACGCCAAGTCTAGCAAAATTTGCTTCATTGCACACTGCAATTAGGTGCAGAAGAGTAGGACATAAAACTCCATTCATTACCAAATTTTGAATCTTGGACATAGGCGCGGGAACAGGGGGGGCAAATATCTTTTGCCCCCCCAAAAAAATGAAATAAAATAATTACATGTACCGGGTAGCCTAAATATGTAATTGTCTCATAAGGCCATATTTGTAAATTTCCTTGGTTTTTTAACCTTCGAAGCTGGTAAATAATATAAGATTCTCTATCACAATCAAATTATTTGAATAAATAATAATTTTTGTCTTAATTCTTTTGAGTTATCTCCCAAAATTCGATTAATTTTGAAATAAAGGTATATGAATGATAACAGTTTTTTGACTTTGAAATAGTTTGCCCCCCCAACCTGAAATTTGTTCCCACGCCCCTGATCTTGGACATCATGTTTCCTATTTTGGATTTTTTTTATTGTAAACTTAATCTCTATATAAATTGTTTATTTGTCTGTTGTAGAAATGTTTAAAAGAGTTACTATTAGAAAGTTTTTATCCTCCGAGACCAGACGCTGTCTGTAGATTTCATCACATTGATGAAGAAAATCAAAGTTTTATTTATTATTCTGATTTGAATTTTAAGGTATGTTTCTCTTCTAAATCTTTTATTGGTATATAAATGTACGTGAAGTATTGTATATTTGTTTTGTGGTCATGGGCTTGATCGCCGAAACATAGATCTGTCCATTTGATGCACATGTACTTGTGTATTTTTAGTATTTTAGACGAAATGTATATCGAGATATTATGTATTTTCGATAATATTTCTTTTTTTTTCTTTTTCTTTTTTTTTTCCAATGTATTGCCCCATGGGCTGAATGTGAGACAGGACCATGTCCTTGTGTTTTGGGCCTAATTCTGACCCATGTAGAATAAAGAGTTTATTATTATTATTATTATTTGCCCAAAAGTAAGATGTTTGTTAAAGATCCCTGGACTGTTGGAAATTAAAGAAGTGTATGCTAGTGCCTACATTCTGACAAATTTTCCCTCATTGCACACTTACAACGTACAAGATTCTGTAGTGATGAAGCTGGTGCAAAACTACTTTTGATTTGATCTTATCAAGCTTACAACATGCATGCCTATACAGTGAAACCAGGGGATGCCGGTTTAATAGAGGATGCAATTTCGAAGAGTTTCACTGTATTTATTAAGAAGGTCTCGCATTTTTCTGCCATGGATGGCTAAAAAATGTCTCCAGAAATTGTCGTAAAGCAGACGGCTACCTACAGTGTGAGGTTGTTAAAATTCTTTAGTCCTATTAGGTTCCATTTGACTGACATGTTGTTTTTTGTCATTAATCATAAAATTGAGTCTTTTTATTTTATAACTAGTTATAATTGAATTATTAATTTCTCCGTTTACTGTCTATGTGATATAAAACCAGTATGTATTTTTTTGTATTTTGTTATTATGACTGTTATAATGTCTCTCAGAGACAAAGATATTAACAGTACAATGATGTATTTTTATCCTCTTTGTATTTTGTAGGGTTTTATTAAAGTAGAATGTATATCTAAATGTTGTATATGTTTTCATAATAATTGTTGGAAGTTTTATAAAAGCTCTTTAGAAATTTCCAGTGATAAGGTAAGTGAATGAATTATACTACCTCATCATTATAATAATTTGTCCTTTTCGGAGCACAACTCAATATCATGGATGAATGACTAATAACAAAGAATCAAGCCAGTATCTTCTGCACCTATACATGGTTGTACAAAATACAATGAATTTAAGAAAGCTAATTATTTTGTATGGAAGAAGCTCTCATTTATTGCTGCTTAAAGAGATACTGCATCTTAGCATGAACATAAAATTTTAGTTCTAAAAAAGGTCAATATGAATATATATTCATCATCGCACTAAAATGGTGTCATAAAATAACAGAATCCCTTAAAATCTGGGAAAATCACACAACTAAGTTATTTTTGAAAAACACTTAATCACTTTATAAAGCGTTTTCCAATATAATCAAATGCATCTACATGGATAATTACTCAGTTTTTTTTATATTCATTTATTTTTTTATGTTATTTATGGCAGAAGGTATATTTACTGATGAATATATGCTCTCATTGGCCAAGTTTTAAATTTTCAAATTTTATGTTCATTCATGCTAGCAAATCAAAGTTGCCCTGATAAACTATTTATACCAGAAAATTTGGTTAAATCTCATGAAGGCAATATAGAACAAAAAGCAAACAGATAGAATAGAAATCGAGTCACCTTATTTTCCTTTACAAAATAATTTACTAAACAACTTAATATCGGTTCTTTTTTTACAGGAAATGTTAAATAGAAAATGTCCCACTCCAGATTGTTATAGTATAATACATAGAATTGTTATCATTCAACAAGATTCAACTGAAAAAATTCATACACAATTAAAAGATTTACCACGTACTCAAAAACCTAATAAGCCTATTGTACTCATGAAACCTAGGTAAGTACTTAAAGCATACTTACATTTTTTTATGAAACCTACATGTAGGTATGTATTAAACAAACTATAGTTAATAAACCTATAGTACTCATGAAACATTATACAATATACCTATCGTATCCATGAAACCTAGGTTATACAATAAACCTATTGGTTGCATGAAACCTAGGTTATACAATAAACCTATAGTACTCATAAAACCTAGGTTATATAATAAACCTATTGGATGCATGAAACCTAGGGAAGACCTGTAGCACGTATTCTAACTACACATTGCCTACCTCAAACTCTTTACTTTGTCTTATATTGTTGGTTTTCAGGGATTTGAAAAGTTGGTGATTTTTTGGCTGTTTTTGAACACAGAGGAACATTTTGTAAATCAAGCCAGTGCAATAACTGGACAGTAACAGGGCTAACTTGATTTACAAATGTAAGCCTCAATGTATTCAAAAACTGCCATTTTATCAAATATGAATATATTTAGTGCTCCGCTCTATTCCTTGAAATTTGTAAAGATAAAATCTTGACAATCTTTCATAACTGTCCAAATTGGTATTGAATACCAAAAAACACAAAATCTAAGGAAATTTTCGACATTGAACCTGTAAACATGGTAATCACAAAGGGTATCGAATGAGGTATATAAATGTGTGTAGGCCTACATTATATTCTCTAGTCATATACTAGTTGGACATGCTAACCTAATTAAGGACATTCTTTATTTTTTATACGCCCACATGGAAATGTGGACGTATATTGCCGTCGCCCCTGTCTGTCCGTCGGTCCGTCCACATTTGTTGTATCCACGATAGAGGCTACAGTTTTTATCCGATCTTAATGAAACTTGGTATACATGTATATATAGATGATATCTGGGTCAAGTTCGAAAATGGAGATTATCGCATGAACGGTGTTTGAGTTATTGCACTTGACTTAGTAAAAACGCGTCAAATTTGGTTTGTATCCACAATAGAGGCTACAGTTTTTATCCGATATTAATGAAACTTTGTATACATGTATATGTTGATGATATCTCGGTCAAGTTCGAAAATGGAAATTATCACATGAGCGGTTTTTTTGAGTTAGTGCCCTTGACTTAGTAAAGACGTGTCAAATATAGGTTGTATCCACAATAGAGGCTACAGTTTTTATCTGATCTTAATGAAACTTGGTATACATGTATATATTGATGATATCTCGGTCAAGTTCGAAAATAGAAATAATCGCATGAGCGGTTTTTGAGTTATTGCCCTTGACATAGTAAAAACGTGTCAAATATGGGTTGTATCCACAATAGAGGCTACAGTTTTTATCTGATCTTAATGAAACTTGGTATACATGTATATATTGATGATATCTCGGTCAAGTTCGAAAATAGAAATAATCGCATGAGCGGTTTTTGAGTTATTGCCCTTGACTTAGTAAAAACGTGTCAAATTTGGGTTGTATCCACAAAGAGGCTACAGTTTTTATCCGATCTTAATGAAACTTGGTATACATGTATATATTGATGATATCTCGGTCAAGTTCGAAAATGGAAATTATCGCATGAACGATCTTTGAGTTATTGCCCTTGATTTAGAAAAATCTTGTCAAAATTTTAGTTTCGATGCAATAAATCCTCCAATTTTCAGAGGATGTTGATGAAACTTGGTGTGAGCATTGGAATTGATTAGGCCTCAGTCAAGTTTGAATTTGACAGTTTTTCAATGAATTGTTTAAAGTTATTGCCCTTGACTTAGTAAAATTGCGTCAAAATTCTATTGTGGTTGCAATAAGAAGCTTTAATTTTCAAAGGATTTTGATGGAACTTGGTGTAAGCATCAGAATTGATAAGACATTAGTCAAGTTTGAATTTCTGACTTTTTTTAACAAATGGTTTTTGGGTTATTGCCCTTGACTTAGTAAAATTGCGTCAAAAATATTTGTGGGTGCAAAATAAGCTACAATTTTTTAATAGATTTGATGAAACTTGGTATGAGGATTGAAATAGATAAGATGGTGGTCAAGGTCTAATTTGACAATTTTCCATGAACAGGTTTTGAGTTTTTGCCCTTAACTTCAATATTAATTCAGTGAATGTTTTTGAGTTATTGCTCTATTTATTTTTCAAATTCAATGCTGCCAGTTGGCGTATGTTACCTTGCCTGGCAAGCTATCTTTCACATATAATTTTAGTGAAAGAAAAATACAAAAAAGACAAGAAAGAAAGCAACTGAGAAAACAGCGTAAAGTGGAAGCTAAAGTTAATAAAATGGAAGATGAGTCAAGTAATGGTTTCAGTCTCAGTAGGCCTCAAAATGGCAGAAACTTCATTCATTCTCCTAAAAAAATTACCAACTTTGATATCTCCGAAAGCGATGTAACAGTTTTGAAGAAAGATGGGGAAGAGGAGACTGTTCGGGTAAGCATGATCTTTTACTTTCAGAAATATTACATTACATTACAGAAAACAGAATTTTTAATAGCACTCCGTTACTGCAAACACATGATGCTTGTGGATTCTTATCTTGGTCTGTAACCTTGAATACGTAATCTCGGGGCAGTTGAAATCTTTTCTTTAACCGTCTGTGACTATGGCACTATCTGGTGGAAGATATTTGAACACCTTCTTTCTAGCTACTGAATATTCCAAAGTCTTGATTTTCTGTTGGCTTCCATTTTTCAATAAAAAATATTCCTCAATTCTGTATCGTCCATATGGATCATAATTTGTTAAAGACACACAAAGAAAGCTTCTATATAGATTTATTTGATTGGCTTAGATTTCCTAAAAATATATATGTATACAGCTTTGAAGAGGAAAGATAAATGGGCGTTTGGTTTGGACAAATTCTCACTTAATTGTGATGCTTCTTGATAAGTTCAAACAATGATATAAAAGTCGGATATGTAAAGTATATTTCAAGAACAAAATTGATTTTGAATGTTGAATCATTGCAGGTGAGAAATAAGTCATCAAAATCTAAGAAGAAAAAAGATAAAAAGACAAGTCATACCGTCAACGTTGAAGTGAATTTTAACGATAGAAAAAATGAAACGCTATTCAGTAGTACGACAGATTTCGAATCTATCGAAGCTGAGAGGTATGTTGTTACTAAGGCTGGGTAAAATTATTGAAAAAATCATCCCTATGAATTTTATATTTTGATAATCAAATTTCATTTATTTAAATGTGAAAGTTTCATTTTCTTCCTCATACCCGTCGTTAAGGTCATCATTCCACTTCTAATAGTAATCTCTTCCACAAGCTTCAGCACATAACTTACCCTCAACTTCCTGAAATATAATCCAGGGTCCAAGGTCTAGGGTTCGAAGGTCGAGATAAACTTAAAAACCGAGGCCCCGGGCGCTACAGGCTATGCACGTTAAAGATCCCTCAACAGTTGGTAATCCAAAAAGAGTAGGCTTATGCCACAGTCCTGTGAAAATTTCCCTTATTGCACACTGCATGGCATTGCCCGTCTTCATTAGCCCATAAAAGTGCAAAAGAGTAGGATGTAAAACTCTATTCATTTCATTTATATATTCCAGTTTGTCCATTGAAGTGCCGTTAGCTATACCTACAACTCGACAATCTGCTATAGATCAATATAATAATGGTTTTAATAATGGTGCTGGAAATATAGATTTATCCGATATTTTGTATAATCCTTCATGTAATGATAATATTTCACTCAATCTATTCGAGTAGGTGACATTTTCTTGTATTAAATAGATCGTAAAGAGATTAATTTATTTATCCTTGAATAAGGCCTTCACCATTAGTGACATTATTAAGCTCTTAGTGGAATTACAGGAACTACAGTTTAATGCTGTACAAATTGATGCCATCAGTTTACCCGAAAAATATCTTGACAATTCCTTAAATAGACTAAAGCCTGTAAAAGTCACGTCTGTATGGAAGCATTATAAGTAGCCATATTTAGGGTTCTAAACATGTAAAGTCCAATTGCATTAAAAATGTCTGCTTGTCTTTTTATTTGGCTATTTTCTATGAGCTTTTATGTATTTGACAATAATTTATGTTACATATTTTTCTTGTAGATTTTTTGCTGATATTCTTGAGGCTCGTGGACCGTTACATATTTGTGATAAAATTTTACAATCGGAAATCACTGAGTTTCCACCAGAAGCCAAGGAAGTTATTCAAAAAGCTGGTGGACTTCGCAACTTCTTAAAACAATCTTTAAAATTTGCAATGATAGACGATTATGTTTGTATTCTCAAGGACGCAGTGAAAGCAAGAGAATTATCATTAAAAAAAAATCGTAGCAATAGTGCAAATCAAGTAACATCAACACAGAATTTTCTAACAAACAAATCAAGTTCACCCCATTCTGTTTCCTCCTTGGCTGATATTTCTCTTCCTCCATCTTTGTTGCCTAAACCAGAACCTAAAGTGCCAGCTCCCTTACCTTTACCTACAAAGTTACGTGAGCTTGTGTTTGATCCTGAAGACTTGGAAAGTTCCTCTACGTCTGCTAGTGTAAAACAAACAGATGTAAATGCGTGGGTCGAAAAAACTGAAAAAAGAAAGTCTGCAAAAATTAAGGAAGTGAAACCAGTAAGTGAAAAATTAGTGAGCGAGTTGATCAAGTCTCAAAAACCCGAGTTGCGTAAAAATACACCGAAAAATAAATACAATAATTTAGATAATTTTGACATTCCTGATTGTGTAAGTATTTCTGATGCAATAAGTGATGTTGGGAAAGAGAAAAGAATCAGTGATTTGGATGACTTTGAAACTATTGAAAACTACCCACCAAGTTACTCACCCAAAAATTCAGATATCAATGCTCCAAGTAGAAGTAGTTCCGTGTCAGATGTATCTGAACAAAGTGATATTTCTATAGATTTATTGTATCGTACTGCGTCTCCTAGTTCAGTTAGTTCACGTGCATCAACATTACCGCACCATCTTCAGCAAATTCGTAAAGAATCTCCTTTAGCTTTTTCTGAATCTCAACCCAATTCACCATCAAACATACAGACTAAACTTCGTCCACTCACAGCCAATTTATTTCCAATTTCAATAAACAATTCACCAGGTGAAAGCCCACCAACAATTGGAAAAGTAGAGAAAAAAGATCCTAGCGTGAGAAACTTAATAATAGATCGCAAAGCATGTTTAGAACCTACTTCTGATTACAATTTCTCATCTGCATGGTCAATCCAAAACCCAGTTCCGAGCTCTGTTTCTGCTCCTATAAGAAATCTTACAAAACCAAATGGATTAGCTCCACCCATTATTCCACCAAATCCATTGTTCTCTAATTATTCTGATAGTGACTCTGAAAGAGTGCAAACCAATCCTTGGGCAGTGTCAACCAATAATATTTTTGAATCTCCTGTTCATCCATATGCATCATCGGATTGGTCAAAACAGAAACCTGCTGATCAGAATTTCAACCAATCAACACTTTTTACACCTGTTCTTAGTAAAGAATCCAAAATGGCAGATATCATTCAATGGAATCAGAACAATCCAACACCAAACTCAAGAGTAATTTCAAATATATGGAACTCTGGTCAACAGACGTTTTCAAAGGACAGATCTGGTGTGACCAATGAGACGGCAGTATTTAGTACAAACATAGCCAATAAAAAGACTGATAAAACAATTCAAACTGATAGTATCATGAAAAGAGACTGTAGTGTGAACACAGATTTTGATATTCTTAGTTTGATAGAAAACAATAAGAAACTAATGGAAGATAATCATATTCTTTATTCTCGTCTCGCCCAAATGCAGGTTGGTGTATTTATACTCATTTCTTTTAAAATTGATGTTAAGTCATGTCTTAAGTAAAGCATTTTCATAATATAATATGATAATAATTGGATAAACAATATCTGAATTATTTAGAATTCATCAAGTAAAGTCAAGCATTGTCACTTTGATAATAATGCGATATACAATTTCTGAATTATTCCCCTTGATTAGAATTCATCAATCAAAATCTGCTTATTTATCCAACAGTCATGAAACTTAATTTTCTTTTGTTAAAAGTTCATTTCATGCTACTGACATGTGCACAATCCTCATCAGGACAGTTTGTTAGGGTTAGGTCCAAGGGGAATGTCCCCTGGGCCCTGGCTAATGAGGATTTACCCGCTTCATTTAAGCCCGAACTATTTTCCTCTCTTCAGTTAGCAGAGATTGATTAAATCACAAAAACTAGAGATATCATATCTCAGATATGAACATTTTGATTTGGATTGTGGTGCCTCAGAATTATCAGAAATACATTCTCCAGACTTCTGGTGTTTGAAATTTTTTGGAGAGGGGGAGAACCTGGACGAAATTTAAGGGCCCCAGTACCAATTAATACCTGAGGGTAGGGCTGTGTAGGACTAATGAGGATTATGAGAAAAGAAAAAATTTCCATATCACAATATGAAGTCTACTGAGATACTGCGATTGCTTTTTGATCATTATGTCCAGCTACTTCATTTATATTTTTAGGGTATCAATGAAAAGTCAGATTCTGAAACTGCAGAATTAAAATTGAAAGTAGATCAGTTCCACAGTCAAAATCAATCATTAAATCAAACCCTGGAGGAACGTAACAATCTAGTTACAGGGTAGGTATTAAAAACAAATTAACAAATTGATGTACATTTAACAAGAATGAAAACATGGTATCCTATCCGATCTAGGACTTTACATACTCTTGACATTGATCGTCTAGGAAAGATGACTCATTGACAGAAATAGAACACAAGATTTAACCAACTGGAATGACCAATGCTCTGTTAGACTAAACATCCTTTTTTTGGAAAAACTTGTTTGCCAAATGAACAATAGCACAGCAGTTAGAGCGTTGGTTCTTTAGGTCATGACGTCATTTGCTTGGATACGTTGAAAATGTCAGACATGAGTTCTAATCTTGATCGGCCTGTGAAAGTTTGATGACCTTGAATATGTCATCTTCCCTCACAATTTCAGTCCACCTACCTGTGAATGGGTAGGGATAATCGGGAAGATCAATGCCAAGAGGTTTGGCCAAGGACCAGTTGGTAGAAAGGATCCCTGTCACTGCGGACTCGTGAACCTAAGTTATTATCCTTGTAAAATATAGTTGTTTAATGCTCATACTGTGGTGCCTTTTAGCCTGACTTTCACTAGCTCCTCAGAAAATTCCACAAAAGCCAAAACACTGTGCCACACAAGTTCGTTTTGATACTACTAATAAAGTTGTGGCAATGAAGCAATGAAGCAATGTTGCAGATTTTCAGAAAATTTTGAAGAATTTACACGTTTGTTTTTGTTCTAGATTAATGGATGCTCTAAATAAGAGAGATAGTGACGTGAATGAAATACAGAAAAAACATACACAGTTAATTAATGATCAAGACAATTCACAGTATGTATAATTTTAGAGAAACCTGCTCACCTGAGCTTAGCTTTCATTTAAATAATAGTCCTTTAAGGGATAATAAGTCTTTGTATGAACATAAAAATTTTAATTTTATACTTGGCCAATTAAGAGCTCTATTCATCAGATAAATATACCTGCTGCCATAAATAACATAAAAAATTGAATAAATATTGAAAAATCTAAGTAATTTTCCATCCATAAAGAAAAATGTTTGATTTATTGATTAAGCGTTTTTCAAAATGACTTAGTTTTAAGATTTTAAAGAATTTTGTTACTTTATGACACCAGGTCAGTTTAGTGATGAATATATACTCATATTGACCATTCTAGAGAACTAAAATCTTATGTTATCCTAAGACACAGTATCCCTTTAAGCATGAGCCAAGAACTAGGGATTTTTGGGACCATCACATCCTTCACATTCTCCACACTTTTATATACTGATCATATTGGTCAATGTTTGAAATCAATATCAGTCTTACTAATCAGATAGTAGTGTTTCAAAAGTCTAAATTAAAGGGTCATTTAAAGTTATTGATTCTGTCGTTGTGAAATTGTAGAATTGAAATGGAGAAACTTACACAGGCTAATATGGCTATTTCTGAGAAATTAGACCTCCTTACTCAACAGTGTCATGAAAATGCAAACAGAGCTCGAACAGCAGAAGTAAGTATTCATATTTACATGGACGTTTATTTACTTCTTATATTGTCTTATCTCAAATTAATTTTAGAGATATCTTAACACATTCGCTTATTAAACTGCTAACAAAAATTCATTCCAGCTGTGGCTGGACTGGACTATGTGGTAACATTTTGTCACAGTTCATTTATTTTTCCAGATTACTGTATTAAAGACCCGATTAGAATCATCTCAGAAATCGTTCCATCAAATTAAAAAAGAGGCCATGTTTCATATTGATCATTTAAACAGGCTTATTCAAAAGTAAGACAGATTTTCATTTTTAGCTCACTTAAGCTCATTTCATGATACTAAGGCTTCTAAAATGCCTTTTATGATGAGGTTCATGATGTTTCGGATATACACTCCCTTCATCGTGATATTAAATCTTTACATATGTTTACTTTCAATGCGTTCACAAATTACTGTTGTCATAGGTGTAGATATAAAGAGCTGTCAGTGAAAATAGTGATACAAAGAAACATGAAGCATGTTGGCCATGCCATCACACTGAAAGCATCCTTGATAGAATTCAATAACAGTTATTTTCTATGCCTATAGCATGCAGTATCTTAGAAAAGTGATTGCCAATGCCAATTCCCAAGGAAAGGGAAGATATGAGAATAAACCTTGCCAATCAGTGAGTGTACAGTTCCAGTTTTGGATCAGAGCATCCATAGTCAGGATAGATGATTCACTATTAAATGCTGATGGCCACCAATTTTGTACACACTGATGGCCACCAATTTTTGTAATTGAACACTGATGGCCACTAATTTTTATAATTGAACACTGATGGCCATCAATTTGTAATTGAACACTGATGGCCACTAATTTTTATAATTGAACACTGATGGCCATCAATTTGTAATTGAACACTGATGGCCACTAATTTTAATAGTTGATCTTTATTGAACTTTATTGAACTTTATTACAGCTATAGCAAAAAATTGCTTTAGCCCAATAACAAATACATGTACAAAATATTGAACATATCTACATAATACATACAAATGGACAAATATCCAGGAAACACAAAATATTAAATAAAATTACTTACAATAACGAACGTCGGTGATTCCATGACATGTAAAGATATTGACAGACTTTGTATGTTAGATCTTTATCAGAACATTTCATTAATTCAATAAATTTCCTTTTATCGGGGTATTTATAGTAATATTGTGGAATAAAAGTATATCTAAACTGAGTAAAACAAGGACATACGAGCAAGAAATGGAATTCATCCTCAACACTAGATAAATCACAAAATTTACATATTCTACATTCTCTAGGTGTTCTACTAAATCGACCTGTTTCAATCTCTAGTTTCATACTTCCACCACGAAAAAGACTTAATATTTCAACATACTTTTTGTTTTCAACAAATGTTAAATAGGGCTCAAAATTAAAGCAGTTTTTAAATTCATTATAATAATAAAGTTTAGATGAAGAGGACAATTCTCTAAACCAACTTTGTACAAAATTATCAATAATGCGGTTTTTAATAACCATTAAACAGGAATTAGTAAGATAACATTGATTATTCCAATAATCAGAAAGACCTAGGTTTTCTAATTCAACTTTTACAAAGTATGCCCAGTTTTTCTTTCCATTATCACAGTCAGATTTTAGAGAAGTGTAAATATCATATAACAACAAGTTACGTCGAGATAATACACCGAGCCAATATTTAAATATTCGAAATTTTCGTATAATAATCAATGGATATCTACCTAATTCTCCTCGTAATACACTAATATTAGTATTCTTGCGAACACCCAGTATTCGTCTTAAAAATTCATTGTGTAATCTTTCGATATCTTTCCCCCCATTAAAACCCCAGACTTCACAACTATAATTTAGTACAGACGCTACTAATAAATCAAATAACCGTAATTTATAAAATACATTGAAATTATAATCGTTAAAAATCTTATATAAGCCATACAATGCCTTCCTACCCTGATCACAAATTCGCTTCTGTGTTTTAGTAAAACTACCATTACTAAATAAAAGAATACCTAAATATATATAAGAATCAACAATTTCAAGTTCCTTCCCGTTTATCGACCATTTAAGTCCTGTTGGTTGTTTCCCCTTTCTAAATATAACTACCTTGGATTTGTTTTCATTAATTTCCATATTCCAACGTTTACAGTATTCACAAAATTTGTTTAATAATAGCTGCAAAGTTTCAGGGTTTTTACTAAAAAGGACAGTATCATCTGCGAAAAGCAACATAAATGATAATCTACCGTTAATTGATCACTGATTTCTACCAATTTGTAATTGAACGCTAATGGCCACCAATTATTGTAATTGAATGCTGATGTACACCAATGTTGTAATTGATTGCTGATGACCACCGATTTCTTAACTGATCACTGATGGTACTAAAACACTATGTGGTATCTAAGTAAATGTATACAAAATGTAGAACAGTCGATTCTAAAATCTTTCTTTGAATTGTAGTAAAGTTATGTGTTTATCATTTCTGTGTTTGAATCAGGTGTGTTGAAGACAAAACAGCAGTTCCCCAACCAGCTAATATGGCTTTAAAACATTGGAAAGGTATTGTTGAAATATCAGATGAAAAGTTTCAGAAGATACAGGTATGGAACACTTGTTATATCTTGATCTATAAATTGTAGACAAGTGCAGACTTAAGTATAGTATAATTAATCTCGAAAACACCGACTAAGACATGGTTCTTAATATAATAGGTCGTCAGTCTTGTACTTAGTGACTCACTCACTTTTCATTTGATGCTTCATCTGAGATGAACAGCTCTGTAAAGCTACAAAAGAGGAACTCATACAGAATTTTAGAATTAACTTCAGGAAATATAACAAACTTTTTCTTCCTATTCCAGAGGGATTTAGAATTTCAAGTAAGACTGATTAAGGATGGACAAAAATTATCAGAGTTGCCTCCCATAGCATTTTCACCACCTCCATTACCTTCTCCCCAAACTTCTATGGTAAGATTGCCTATATTTTAAATATTTCCCAAAGTTTCCTTTGGTTAAGGGTTACATTACCTTACCATGCAAAGGATGCAAATTGCATTTTAAAACCAACAAGACACCATGTTGCCTGGGATTGCACTACAGCCAACAGTTTTTTACATAATCACAACTGACTGCATTTTCTCAAGACATAAGTTAGTAGACTATGATTCTCAATTTTGCAGATGCCAGGTAATTTCAGTCAAGGAAGAGGTTCCCAAAGTCTTTCACCAGACACTCCACCAGCAGATGGTTTTATAAGAGTTCCAGTTCCTTGTACAAAAGTAGTGCCTCCACCCAACAATATGGGAGCCAGACCACAAACATTTCTTGGACCTAGACCACAACTACCATCCATTCCGAAATCTGTATGGCCAGTTAGAAACCCAACACCAAAAGTAGGAGATGCTAAAACCAGCATGGAGAAATTGATTGCCAAGTTGCATGAAGTGTTTCCCAGATATGACGAGTAAGAATTATTTATGTATGGGGCATTATTATTTAGATCATATGCAGAATATTGTTCAAGGGTTCTCATATTTTCATAGACCAGAAATATCTGAAAAATTTAACATAAAGTATTACATCATAAATTTACATTTAGGTGTTAGTAAATATTTTATAAAGAAGCACAAGATAGATAATTTCAGAAATAGTATATCCATATATCTTGTGCTCCTTTACCTACGCCTATTTCTATATGTCTTATAAGCAGTATGATTATTGCTTGTTGTTTGAAAACTAATCATAGAGAAATAAGTCAACTTACTTGTATCAAACAAAAATATTGAGCCATCATAAGGCCGACATTAATAATGGGATTTACTTTTAAGTTAGCAATTATTTTTCGGTTTGCAACAATATAGGCTGATATAGTGTATACTTAAACAGTAAATAGCATATTTTAGAAATCTATGCATGTACAATTATCAACGGCCCCTATAAAATATGGTGAATAGTAGATGTGCACAATATAAACCATAAACACTTCAAGAAGTTCAATTGATTTTTTTTATTTATTCAGGATTGAATTTAAAAAGATTATATTAGAATTAAGGAGAGAGAGAGGGGGAAGTTTAACTGGGCTATCTCTCCCAGCTATAATACATCATGTTACAGAAAAACTCAAATACTATGGAAATCTGGTATGATATGATAAACAGAAACAGAATTTTCTGTATTTTGGTTCAGTCTAAATTGTTAAATTTATGAAGGGAAATTTCTTAAAATTACTACTGTTTAACAGGCTACTATCGATATCAAAATGTTAATATAGAAGCGGCAAATTCAGTATAGGCTCTGATTCAGTTTTAATATTTCGTGAGCTTGCTTCAGGAAAATAACTTTTCTTCCTTTCTGCGCAATTAATGATGGAGAGAAGACAGGAATTACAATTTTGGATTAAGTAACATTTATTTTAGATGGCTGGGAACAACCTTTTGAATGTTATAAAAATTCATGAATTTACACGCTTTGAAAACATCTACCGATTTTTATAGGCAAATCTCCCAGGTTTTTTTCATGACCTGTACCCATGTATGGCTTGCTATGGGAATAATGACATTTTGTATAAGCCAAAGGGCTCTGGTTTCTATTGCCTTTTGATATATGAATAAAGTTAATGTAATAGTTGGTGGGATGGTAGATGTCCCCTATCATCTTTGCTTAATGCTTTACTGGTACCGGTAGATGACAAGCTCTAGACTTGTAGGTAGTTTTTTTCTGATTGTGGACAGGACTGTAGCAGTGAAACTCACACCTTTGTATCGTGATGTTGGAATCTCAATCTTTTTCATTCCAGGCTAGGCTCTACATTTAATAATTTATATTACAGTCAAATAACAAGACACGTGTAGTGGCGCCCCCACCTGGTTTGACTATTGGATTATCTTCTTCTAGTAGTGAGTTATTTACTGAAGATGAAGACCCCTGCGCTATATGTCATGATGATCTGTCTCAACACCCCGTTAGAGTTCTAGATTGTAAACATAGCTTCCATGAATTGGTAATATATCTATCCATTGTTCTATCTTAATAACTTTGGGTTGTATTCGTAACTAAGTTCTTGACAACACGAGAACAGCCAACCCGAGTTCTCAGTTACAAACGGTCAAGAACATTCAAGAACAAAATGTACTCACGAATATGGTTCAGTGTTTATATTCGCCGTCCATTTTGTATCACCGTTCTCATCGTTCTCGTATACCACTCCCGGCGAAATGGGGAGTGACAAGAATGATTAACTCGTGTTTGTTCTTGCTGTTCGAAACTTCGTTCTTGCGTTCTATATAATCTGTGTTGTCAAGAACATAGTTGTGAGTACAACCTAAGAGTCAAGAGACTGAAATGTATGTTTTGATCATTTTTAGATTCAAAATAAGAATTTTCTAGCTTTGCTGTTAAGCATATCACATTGTAGTAATAAGTAGAGTAGAGATTAATATTTCAGTATTAAGATTCAAGAAAAAGGCTGCCTTTATAAGGATTCAAACGTGTGGTTGACAAAATTAGAGTCATTTTAATTACTTCATTGGTCGGTATAGCTTCAAATAGATCAAGGCTTTTTTCTATGAGACCGTCTGATTGGTGAGATCTGCACATTCAGGATTTAAAATTTCAGAGAAGAAAAAAGATAGGAAAGTTGTGAATGTGGCATATCTACTTCCATACTGTTCAATTTAGGGCAGAATGAAAACAAGACAGTTAAGAACTCGCCAATAAGGTGCCACCAGATAAGGATAAAATTGTGTTTAATGTAGATATGTCCACTATCATGCTAACTTATCAATTTTTACATTACAGTGTATAAAACAGTGGTTTAATGAACAGAAAACATGTCCAACATGTCGAGGCTATGCTCTACTACCAGATGAATATCCATCTTTAAAATAGCACTTATAAAGCACTTATATAGCACTTTTATGTTGTCCACTTCTATATAGATGTACCTGTCCAATTTATATTACTAACCAAACATTAATTGTATGTATTGTATAAAACTGTATTGGGTATTGGTTTAAATTGATAAAATTTCGAAAGATTATCAATCTGTAAAATATCTAGCATGTATTCCAAGAAATCTACATAATCTACACCCATTTGTCCTAAATTTTTATAGGTTAATCTGTCTTGAGAGAACTTGTGTTGACCAGATTATCCATCTCCAACTGACAAGGAAATAGTTCTAGGAATTATTTGTTTGTTCAGTTGACAAACATCTTTTTACTCTGTATTTTTATTTTCTGAATGTTGTAAAACATAAGCATGGTCAAATGGAAATAGATTTTACTCAAATAATTAATATAAAGTTTATATACTAGTTAGATAAAATTTTATATATCAAAATATATTGCAAACATCTCATTGTAATTTTTTGAAAAGTCTTTGAGTAAAGAGGCAGCTAAACTGACATGCCATTGTCAAATGTTCAAGTTTTTAGTGTCAGTGTTTTACTTTATGTATGTGTCAAACGCAATCGTCAAACATTTAAAAGTTTTCTTAAATGTCAATCACAGCAGTTTTCTTAAATGTCAATCACTGAAGTTTTCTTAAATGCCAATCACTGCAATTTTCTCAATCATCAATCACTTAATTTTGTTCAAATGTTCATCACTTCAGTTCTCTCAAATGTCATTCACTTAAGTTTTCACAAATGTCCATCACTGCAGTTCTCTCAAATGTCATTCACTTAAGTTTTCACAAATTATAATCACTGAGGTTTTCTCAAATGCCAATCACTGCAGTTTTCATAAATGTCCATCACTACAGTTGTCACAAATGTCAATCACAGAAGTAAATGTCAAATCACTGAAGTTTTCTCAAATGTCAATAACAGAGGTTTTTTCAAATGTCAATCACTGAGGTTTTCTCAAATTCCAATCACTGCAGTTTTCACAAATGTCAATCACAGAAGTTTTCACAAATGGCAATCACTGAGGTTTTCTCAAATGCCGATCCATCACGACAGTTTTCATAAATCTCAATCACTGAGTTTTTCCTCAAATGCCAATCACTGCAGTTTTCTCAAATGTCAATCATAGAGGTTTTCTCAAATGTCAATCACTGCAGTTTTCTCAAATGTCAATCACCGCAGTTTTCTCAAATGTCAATCACTGAAGTTTTTCAAATGTCAATCACTGCAGTTTTTCAAATGTCAATCAATGCAGTTTTCTCAAATGTCAATCACTGCAGTTTTCTCAAAAGTCAAGCACGAAAGTTTTCTTATCTGTCAAAGATGTAATTGTTTCCACTGTCCATCACTTAAATTGTTTATTATCACCCCAAAGAATTTCAAAAGAATGACTGAAGGTTGACTAATTCATATTGATGATTTTAATCGCTCTGCCAAATATTATTTATATTCAAAGCTACAGTTTGGTGTATATTACATAAATTCATCCGCTCGTCATTGAATACTATGTGCTTTTTTATGTTGATTTACCTTTTAGAACTACAGACCTAAATATTTATTCAGGCATGTTAACTTGTGACAAACACAAGATGAAAAACACAATCATATAAGATATATTAACTTTATAATATCTCAATTCGTCATAGACAAAATAATTTGAATAATCAGGAAACACTTAGAATAAATTGGTTAATCAATATTTTTGTGGTAAGATATACTAGAAGAATAGTATTGTTTGTTTTAGTTTGTTATTTGATTAAAAACATTATTTTTAATTATCGTCTATTATTATTGTCATATTGTGAACATATAAAAGTGAAGAACCATTGATCTGGAGTGTAGCAATATGAAACTCGAAAACTCGTATTGTTTTCTTTTTAACAAAGAACCTTTCAATTTGGCCTGAAATTTGCTGACTCTATTCCCACCTTCTGATAGATATTTGGACAGATATGGCTGGGGGAGGGTCGGAAAACTAATCAAAAACTTGAGACTTTTCGCACATTTCTATATATACACAACAACAAAAGTGTTGCCCCCCCCCCCTACTATTTGGTATAGTACTGTTCTGTTTAACTCGTGTATGTAAACCTATTATAAAATATTTGAGCCAGGAGTATGTGAATATCAATAAAATGGATCATTGACTGTAACATGAACGTAAGTTTTGAAAATCTGGACTTTATGGCATGTGGGAATGCTGTGTAGAAATTATGGTGTAAATTAAGGAAAACGAAGATGCAAAAAAGTATGGTGAGATCTCAAATTTTATTGTTGACAGAGCTCTAACGGGATGTCAAAAAGCACAAATGGTGATCAGGGAATCAATACCAGTCAATATCGGGTACTTCCACCTCGCACTTGGATCACTGCTTCCAGTCTCCTCCTCATACCCCTCACAAGAAATTGGAATGTTTGCATGGGCATCTGACGCCACTCCTCGTGCAAGGCTGCTTCCAGTTGGTGCAAGTTCTGTGGAGGAGGGTCGTGAGATTTAATCCTGCGCCCCAAAATGTCCCGAACATGTTCCAGAGGATCTGGACTCATCGCTGGCCAAGGGATGTTCTGGACAGCATTGTTGTGGATGAATTGGGTGACAGCTCTCGAGCGATGAGGCCTAACGTTATCATCCATAAATACGGGTCTGCTGGCTAATGTGTGATTATCAAAATGCGGAACAACAGCTGGATCGAGAACTTCCTGGAGGTAGCGAGCCCCTGTCAAATTCCCTTGTATGGTTACCAAATCCAGCATGCAATCAAATGAGAAGCAGCCCCATACCATAACCAAACCACCACCATAGGCTACCGTTGGCTTGATGTTCCTTGGTACATAAGCTGTGCCTCGACGCCTCCGAACCTTCACTCGGCCATCCACATGCAGGAGAAATCTGCTTTCATCAGATCAGTGCACTCTCCTCTGGCAATCTCCTTGAAAGAATGCCCGGCTCTGCGCAGGCTAATAGTCTGCCACTTAACAGCTTCTGACATTCGTCTACCCGGCATTTTGTGTGTGAATGGATTGGGCTTTTTAACAACGATTTTTATACATGCTTTTCTCGTGCACAATGTTGCATTTGCGCGATTGTTTTCCAAAGGAAACCACAATGAATCAAAACCCAAATCCCCATGGGAGAATGCCCTACAAGACCCCTTTCGGGTGCTCTCCATTTTATGATGTACCAGTGGTTTTAATATGGGGGTGCAACACTTTTTTTGTTGTGTATATAACTCTATGACCCCAGTCAATCAAAAGTGCATTTTACTAGGCGCTATACTAGTCAATGTAAAGTTTTATCACCCGATGGGATTGCGTGACGTTTATTAATACAAAACCTATGGAAAATTATCCATGTTCTGACCTTATTTTGAGTTTTAGTTTGTGACCCCAAAATGTGCAAGAAAGCACTGGAGGACCAGATAGGCAGGTGACTGCCCCCACCCCAAACTAAAATGGTCATAAGTCGGACAATAATTGTCCAAGCAAAATAATTTTTTTGCAAACGAAAGATAATCATTATATAAGAGATTTGTAATGCTTCTGCTATTTCGCAGATTGAGGTGCCAATGGCGATGCTTCACTTCGATGGAAATCAATTTTATTGATGATGTTTTACGATGCTGATAAGAACCCCCTCTTCAATGGAGGTTTTGGAAGATCTTCGACAGATCCAGCTGCAGCCCTCGGTGATTTCGCGTCCAACATTAAGACGCCTTGGAAACATTCTTTGCACTTGAAGAAGAGGTTTGGTTCCATCCGAGGTGTTGCCCCCCTCAAAGGGAATAAACTTTCATCTTAAATCAAAGAATATTATTGCTCTATATAATTTAATCATAATAAATCTTCCATAACCCTTTTATACGCCTACATTATAGTGTGGTCGTATATTGTCGGCACCCTTGTCTGTCCGTCGGTCCGTCAACCTGTCTTTAAACAGATATATACATCATGTTATAGAAAAACTCAAACAATATGGAAATCTGGTATGATACGATAAACAGAAACAGAATTTTCTGTATTTTTTCTGTATTTTGGTTCAGTCTAAATTGTTAAATTTATGATGGGAAATTTTTTTAATCGTCAGCCCTGATATGGGGATAATGACATTTTGTATTAGCCAAAGGGCTCTGGTTTCTATTGCCTTTTGATATATGGATAAAGTTAATGTATTAGTTGGTGGGATGGTAGATGTCCCCTATCATCTTTGCTTAATGCTTTACTGGTACCAGTAAATGACAAGCTGTAGACTTATAGGTAGTTTTTTTTTCGGTCAACCTGTGTTTAAACAAAAATATACTGTATAGCGGGCGTATCTTTCTAGGCATCCGCTTGTTTTTGTTTTATACCAATCATATAAATGAACCAAAGTGTACCTTATATATTTTATGTTTTTTATTGTATGTAAAAAAAAAATAGTGTTTAATCATGCTTAAAAACAAGAATTCAATTTGCAAATTATTTCCATAGAAGATTAGATCTAAAGCCATTTAGTGCATAACTTAACTCCTGCCTAATAATAGCAAGGAGATAACGAAGATTAAAGATGGTTTTTGCATGTTTAAGAGTTAAATCAAGCAAGCTTGTCTTATCTTTGGAACGCCGTAACTGCCTTATGTTTTTGTATTTTTGCATTATTAGGATCTTTATGTAAAAAAAACTTACATAAGGCAGTAACGGCGTTCCATAGTAGTTATCAGTCGATTGTCCCATGTATTCTTAATCTAAATAAATGTAGAAGGTTATAAAAATTTGAAAGGTTTTCTAAATTGTAATATTATTTATATCAGGGAAACTAACAGCATTCCAATTTGCAATCATATCTTTGATTCTCACAATTCCACTAAAACTCCACAAACAAGGAAGACAAATGCACCATTCTTTCGCTGCCGAAATTGGAAAACAACGTCAGAATTCCTTAAGTAATAAGATAATTATGAATTAATTAGAGATTTGTCAGACAAAGTGGTATTTTCCTAAATTTCCAATGAATAATATCGAATATAGATGAATAAAATTAAGGAAACCCATCTTTAATTCGGGTTCAGGTATATTTTACTTCCCTGATGGTTAATTGTTTTCAAAATATATTTGGGCCCTGTTTAATAGCCCTCTACTGTGCAATTGAATATGACGTCCCTGATATTAGGCTGTGTATTTTTGGAACTGATAATAGTAATACACGGTAAGTACATATATTTATTCAATTAAATTTGATATAGACCGAAAATCCGAACTCCTATTATTATAACACATTGTTTAATTGGAGTTCTATCCATCTTATTATGATCTATGCAAGAGGAGTAGGTAAGAATGATTTAATCGTTCATGCAAAAGTTTCCATCTATTCCAGTCGTTATAGTGACCTATAATTTCAATGTGCAGAAGACACAGTGATCCCACGTCTTTCCAAATTGTTTTAAAGCCAAATTTTAATTGTGTACACACCAACATTGAGCGTATATCGGCTTCACCAATGTCTGTCCACCGTTCCACAATGAGATTTCTCTTTTTTTGAAACCAGGATAAACCTTATTCAAAATACGAATAAATGTTATGATTATGAGTTTCTGCCCTTGTTCTTGGAAGTAATTTTTTATTTCGATAAAACAACTGATACAATTCTCAGATTTAGAGACTAAATAAAATTGTTTATCTTCCAGATGATCCCTATTAAAGGGATACTGCGTCTTAGCATGCACATAAAATTTCAGTTCTCAAGAAAGGTCAATATGTGTATACATTGTATATTCATCAGTGAACTTACCTGGTGTCATAAAGTAACAGAATCCATTAAAATCTGGAAACTCACAAAACTAAGTCATTTTTGAAAAATGCTTAATCAACATATTAAGCGTTTTTCGATAATCAATTACATCTTTATAGATAATTACTTTGTTTTTTTGGCAGAAGTTTAAAATTTTCAAATTTTATGTTCATTGATATTATCACTTTTATATCAAAAGATATCGACAAATATTGTATGATTATGTATGGCCTCGTCTTAAAAGCGCGTTCAATTTTCAGCCCCTAAACACTCTGGTAGGTTTATTCTTGACGGATTTAGATACAACTTTTATAAATTGTTGATTATCACCCTAAAGAAAGAAGTTCGAAATAATGACCGAAGGATGAACCCTATTGAATATTTAAAAAAAAAATGTTAAACAGTATTAGATATATATGTAGGCCTACATGTACTTGTTCTTGAAAAATTCCTAAACACTTCAGAAGGCACAATTCTTAAGGGGATTAAATAAAACTTTGAGAAATGATCTATTATCACCCCAAAAAGTTCGAAAGAAGTGTATGAATATTTGAACCTGGTGTTTCTAATCGCTCTGCCAAATATTATTTATATTCAAAGCTACCAGTGGGTGTATACCGAAATTCATCCGCTCGTCCTTGAAAACATGTGCTTTTTTATGTTGATTTACTTTCTAAACTACAGACCTAAATATTTATTCAGGCATGTTAACTTGTTATTCGACTATTTATTTTACTTTGAGCATTGCTATATTTCATAATGCATTAAAGCACAGTGACACGTGTTAAATGTCCTAGATGTGACTGCTTGTTTCTTGGTGAAATGAAGGTGTGTCATATAAAATCCTGTGATGCAATCAATATTATAATCCTAAAGCAACATTTAGGGGTAGGAAGCACATGAATAATGAACACAGTTTTTTTTTATGGTATACAGCTCCTCAGTATTTATTGTTATAAAATTGAGGAATAGTATACCATATTAACTGTGTTCATTATTCTTGTAATCAATATATATTATGTTTCTTATGTAAAATTCGTGTTAGATGTAAGAACTTGCGATGAGAACTTTGTTGTTCAAACTTCGGTATAATTCTTACACGTTTGGTAAGGGGCTTGATTTTGATAATTTTTCAGATCTGAGATTAAAAGTTTAAAAATGATACAATGTTTTATAACACAATTGTCACACCGAAGTGAATGTGTCCCCTCTTTTGGTAGTTGATGTCACAACTCATTTAATCTCCAAATGATTCCACACCAGAGGTGCCACGTAATGACTAGGTCCCAAATTTTAATATTTATGGTTCAATGCAATGCCTTTAGTTTTTAAGTTACTGATCCTGGATAAAGTTTCACTTTTTTTTATCCCCCATTGTCCTTCACTCTCTGTGGGAAGAGGAGTGCTGTTCTAATGCTCCAACATTGCCTTACTTTTATCATCTATACCTGACCACCTGTAACACCGTAAATGTCTGGTTAAGATAAGATAAGTTTATTGCGTTAGCATGTGCATGTACAAAACATAATGCTGTAGCATTGACAAAAAGTGCATATAAAAACATTTCTTATACAATATGTATAGGTTAATGGTCGAAAGTTTGTCAATAAGTCTAATAATGACCGTTGACGAGGACCGAAGGTCCGAGTTATACAGTCATTATTAGACGCATTGACAAACTTGAGATCCATTAACAAACTTAAAATACAGATTAACAAAAAAAAAACAGCTCACTATAAACTCACTAGAGTTTTATTTACAAACAAACCTGAAATCAAAATTTTTAAGCCCTTTAGTACAAGAATCATCCATATTCAGACTATGTGTCAATAACAATGAACCAACCAATATGGCAGCACCTGGTGTTTCGAAAAAAGTTTCATTGTTTGATTCTTTAATACTTATATAAATCAAAAGTAAAGATGTTCTAATTAATGGGAAAACTTTGTCAGTTTGTCTAATAATTTCCGAATTAACTCATAATCGGCCTAATTACGTAGGAAATACCTTAAAACACAGATGGACCTTCCTGTGTCCACATAACGTTAAATAAATTATGAATGCACGAAATAACAATGAAAAAAAAAGCCTAATTTATCAATTGGTAAGCTTATTTGACAAAATTTGAAATACAACTTTAATCGATGCTCACAGATTTCGCCCTAATGAATAATAAATTATCTTTTTCATTTGAAAGTAAGGATTTGAAGATAAACTTTAAGTTTTAATTGGACGTAACATTGAACACTATACATTTTGAAACCTGGATTAATTCTCTGAATAAAGTATGAGTGAATTTAATGTGAGTAGTTGTCAGACTAATCCCCATTCGTTATGGGCAAGTGGCTGATTTTTAGAGTCCAATATTGACTTTAATATTGGACTCTTGGCCACTTGCCAGTACCAATATGTTGGATATTGGTACGCAAAACACAAAGGGTGACATCACATCTGTATTTTAATTACAATTAAACGATTAAGTAATCAATATTCATAAGATTTTATTAAACATTTGATAATATTGTTATGTTGTTATCTATATATTATGCTGTTATGGACTGTGATACTGTAACTAGTGTATGTTATAATGAATATTTTATTGTTATATTTTAGATATACCTGTCATTGTTTATATAATATAAGATATGATACCGTAACTAGTATTGGTTATAATAAATGTTATACTGTTATATTTTCAGGTTATAGTTTTGGATTTAACAATATATATACCTGTCATTGTTTAAATAATGCAAGATGTCACTCTACAACTGGTAGTTGTACAAGTGGATGTTTAAGAGGCTGGGGAGGACCTTCTTGTCAACGAAGTATTGATATAATTCTCTATCCATAAAACAGTTTGCCTTTTAGCCATGTACCATTTGGTATGAAAATACTAACAAGATTACGAGCACTCGAAAAAGGGTTGACACATTTGACAAAGTTGACCCATGAGTATCCAATTTTTTGTTAAATTTTTCTGTAATTCTAATAATCTATAAACAATTTTTTATTTCAGAGAATATAGCTTTAGGTTCTACTTCTGTCAATCAAACTAACATAATCAACAATAACCCAAGTCTATATGGTCCTACATTAGCAGTAGATGGATATAATTCTACAAGTAACAGATGTAGTCACATGCATTCTTCTTGGGTCTGGTGGTTTATAGATTTGCAAGAAGAATACTCTATAGGGTTTTTAAAGATGTTTATCCATAACCGTTGTAAGTGCTATTTTTAAAATAGAGCGAAAAACAAACGGTCTACCGCTATGGTTCTAGAATTTAAATCACCCATGTATGTAAACTGTGCAGGATTATATGGAGGGGTATCGTTGCCAAAACTGTGTGCAAAGTCAAGATTGCAAAGTCAAAAATTCATATTTCCACATGTCACGTTTTACAAAATTCATTCTCTACAAAATCAGAATGTCGCAATTTGAATTGCAAAGTCAACAATTACTCATTTCGGTTTTCAAGATTATCAATTATAACAATGAAAACGCCAACTTGAAATCGTTTTCTAACAATATTAACTTCTGCATTTTGCATCAATAACATTACCAACTGTGTTTTCTTGACTTTGCATTCTCGACATCTGTAAACTCGACGTCTGTATTCTTGAACGTTTACGATATAAGGTTCCGTGACCTACTTCATTAGCATATTACGGAAATCCACGGAAGTTATTAAAGGCGACGTTAAACCTTCATTAACATATTACGGAAATCTACGGAAATTTTGACAGACGACGTGAAACCTTCATTAGAATATTACGGAAATCCACGGAAATTTTGACAGACGACGTTAAACCTTCATTAGCATATTACGGAAATTCACGGAAGTTATTAAAGGTGACGTTAAACCTTTATTAGCATATTACGGAAATCCACGGAAATTTTGACAGACGACGTTAAACCTTCATTAGCATATTACGAAAATCCACGGAAGTTATAAAAGACGGCGTTAAACCTTCATTAGCATATTACGGAAATCCACGGAAGTTATAAAAGACGGCGTTAAACCTTCATTAGCATATCACGGGAATCCACAGAAGTTATAAACCTTCATTAGCATGTTGACTGATTCTCAACTAAAATGGTAAAGTTGTGATGGAAAAAATGAGAAAAATAACATCAGTTTTAAGGAAAATTTCTTTTTTTTCTAAAACTGTAGTATGTTAGGAAAATAAATGATTTTTTTTACCAGCCTTGTTGAATCGGGTCAATCTTTACAGAGGGGGGAGTCACATTTTTCTGTAATTGTAATTTACGAGACATACCCATCTAACATAAATCACTGAATTTTAAGTTTTCTATCAAATGTACGCCATTAATGTTGCGTCAGAATCAAACCCAAGGAATTGATCCTTAAATAATAATAATAATAATAATAATAATAATAATAATAATAATAATAATAATAATAATAATAATAATAATAATAATAATAATAAATAATAATAATAATAATAATAATAATAAAAAAAACTCTTTATTTTACATCGGTCAGAATTAGGTCCAATACACAAGGACATGGTCCTGTCTCACATTCAGCCCATGGGGCAATACTTTGGAAAAAAAAAAAAGGAAAAAAAAAAAAAGAAAAAAAAAGAAAAAAAAGGAAAAAGAAAAAATTGACTGAGCAAGCACGTCGTCTGTCAAAATTTCCGTAGATTTCCGTAATATGTTAATGAAGGTTTAACGTCGCCTTTAATAACTTCCGTGGATTTCCGTAATATGCTAATGAAGTAGGTCACGGAACCTTATATCGTAAACGTTCAAGAATACAGACGTCGAGTTTACAGATGTCGAGAATGCAAAGTCAAGAATACACAGTTGGTAATGTTATTGATGCAAAATGCAGAAGTTAATATTGTTAGAAAACGATTTCAAGTTGGCGTTTTCATTGTTATAATTGATAATCTTGAAAACCGAAATGAGTAATTGTTGACTTTGCAATTCAAATTGCGACATTCTGATTTTGTAGAGAATGAATTTTGTAAAACGTGACATGTGGAAATATGAATTTTTGACTTTGCAATCTTGACTTTGCACACAGTTTTGGCAACGATACCCCTCCATAGGATTATACACATTACATTCTGTAAAGCTTAACTAGCTTGTGAAACACCGATTGAAAGAGGTATTTAAAATTATTCTTTAACCATAAAACAGTTTGCCTTTTAGCCATGTGCCATATCGGTATGCAAATACTAACAATATTACTAGGGCGAGCACTCGAAAAAGGGGTTCCACATTTGACAAAGTTGACTCATGAGTATCTCATTTTTTGTTAATATTTCCCCTATTGTTCTGCAACATATCACGACAATCACGTAGAGCTAAACGGAAACCGCAGAGGATTGTCTGATAGAGACAGATTTTATATTCTCAATGGGGACTCTCTGATGAAGTAAAATTATTCATAAAATTATACTTTCCTATTGGCTTTTGTATTTGTATTAGATTGTATATTTTACTGTCTTTCTTTTCCTCTTGACATTTCAGATTTATCCCTATTTAAAGGATTTTCTGTACATATTGATGATGAATTATGTTATAAACATACTGGTATATGGAGCCTTACTGCTGTATACCCGATAGAATGTAGTAGAACTTTAACTGGTCGTTATGTTAATATCAGTCGTTCTTCGGATAACAAGTTTTATCTTAAGTTATGTGAAGTTGAAATATATGGTAAGGATTACAATTAAAAAACCATAATACCTCTTCATAAATTATATACTCTTATATGCAGTCTATATACCTGGTAAACACTTTAAGCATCTCAAGATAATTATATTAACGTAAGTTTCAAAAAATAAATAAAACAAATATAGAGTTATATACTATGTCAACAACTAAATTATTTATAGGATTATAACATTCAGTTTGTTCTCAAGGAACGTGCTGCCTTTCTTTATTGCGTTTGTTGTCACCTTTGTTTTCTTATTATTTTTTTTGCTGCTAAAATTTGTCACGCTTTGTTTTCGTTCGGATTATTTTTTTTTTTTTTTTCGGATTTTTTTTTTTTTTTTTTTTTTTTTTTTTTGGGAAGCTCGCTAGCCCAAACGGAAAAAGATAGACTATTTCTGTTTTCACCAATGGTCTTTATATGGGCTGGAATCAAAATTGAATGTCTAACATGAAATTTTCGCTAACCCAAAAGTGGCTAATTGCATAATATGCAAATAAGATTTCAAGCTAGCTCGGGCCCTAATAGTCGCATCGGTCTGAAATTTACAGGATATAGAAGATAGGCAGTGCAATTAAAACTACATCATCAAAAATTTTTGATCACTTCCGGTTTGGGCGTGGGGACTTCCGGTTTTTTCGTCTCATGTCGGGCGACCCTGCTTCCTATGTAATTCAAGATTCTAAACAAAAACAGTATATTTTAGCTATACTAAATGATTTAATCCCTGAGATGCAGAAAAATTAAATTGAATGTTGCGCATGCGCAGTTTTCAAAAATAGCAAATTTTCTTAAAAATTTAATAAGTCCGCCAATTATTAACTGATTTTTATGATTTTGGTGTCTATCGAAACCTTGATATTTTATCTAAAAAATGTTGGGAACAGAATTTTGATTTTCGAATTTGAATTTTTTTTATGCCCGTTCGAATTTTTCAAAATTTAAAACTCTATATCTCGTGACCTTGACCTTCAATGACCTTGACATTTGAGATTAGAATGTCCTTGACCTAGCTGTCTATAGATTGCTGTATTCAATTAAAAATTAAGTTTGTATAGCCAGAAATTTTGACTATTTTCTTTACCCTTTAAAATTTTTTGGGTTTAAAGTTAAAACCACCGAAATTTAGAATGTACAAAAATCAATAAAATTATAAAATTTATGAAAATTTCCTTTGGGGGGGGTTTCCCCTTTTTTTACTAAATTTCCCGGGAAACTACCCGTTAAATTTTAAAATGTTCGAAAAACCCTATAACCATATTGCCCCCCTCGGAGGTTCCATTCTAGTTCATTTGTTCTCTGAATTGCTGCTTTTTTTTAAAATTTTTTCCGCATTTTTCCTTTTTTATTAATTTTTTTCTCAAAACCTTGCTCCCTTTTTTAAAGGTTTTTTTTAAACATTTTTGTTTTTTAATTTAAAATTTTTTTAAATTTCCGTTTTTTTTAAAATTTGTTTTTAAACTTGTGCCTTTTTTTATTACCTTTGTTTTCCCAAAACCTTGCTCCTTTCTTTATTTAAAAATTTTTAAGAATTTCTTCTTATTCGTTTTTCCAAGAATTCTGCTTTTTTAAACTTTGTTAAGAAATTTTCTTTCCTTTTTAACAATTGCTAGAATTCTGTTTTTTTATTTCATTTTTTTAAAATTTGCCTAACATTTTTTAAAAAAAAATTTCCTTTTTAAACATTTTTTCCCAACAATTTTGGTTTTTAAAACATTTGGTCTCAAAAAATTTGTCCTTCTTTAGAACATTTTGTTCTCTAGACACTTGCTGTCTTTATTTATTACAGTTTGTTCTCTAGACACTTGCTGTCTTTCTTTATTACAGTTTGTTCTCAAGGAACGTGCTGTCTTTCTTTATTACAGTTTGTTCTCAAGGAACGTGCTGTCTTTCTTTATTACAGTTTGTTCTCAAGACACTTGCTGCCTTTCTTTATTACAGTTTGTTCTCAAGACACTTGCTGTCTTTCTTTATTACAGTTTGTTCTCAAGACACTTTCTATCTTTCTTTATTACAGTTTGTTCTCAAGGAACGTGCTGTCTTTCTTTATTACAGTTTGTTCTCAAGACACTTGCTGCCTTTCTTTGTTACAGTTTGTTCTCTAGACACTTGCTGTCTTTCTTTATTACAGTTTGTTTTCAAGACACTTGCTGCCTTTCTTTATTATAGCTTGTTCTCAAGACACTTGCCCTTTTTCTTTATTACAGTTTATTCCCAAGAAACTTGCTGTCTTTCTTTAGTACAGTTTGTTCTCAAGAAACGTGCTGTCTTTCTTTATTACATTTTTGAATAACGTTCTGCCTTTTCTTATTACATTTTGTTCTTAAATATTACTTTCTTTACACATTGTTCTCAAGTAACGTGCTGTTTTTTTTTATTACATTTTGTTCTTAAATATAACTTTCTTAATTACAGTTTGTTCTCAAGTAACGTGCTGTCTTTGTTTATTACATTTTGTTCTTAAATATGACTTTCTTTATTACAGTTTGTTTTCAAGTAACGTGCTGTCTTTTTTTATTACATTTTGTTCTTAAATATAACTTTCTTTATTGCAGTTTGTTCTCAAGTTAGTAACGTGCTGTCTTTTTTTATTACATTTTGTTCTTGAATATAATTTTCTTTACATTTTGTTCTCAAGTAAGCTGCTGTCTTTCTTTATTACAGTTTGTTCTCAAGTAACGTACTGTCTTTCTTTATTACAGTTTGTTCTCAAGTGACGTACTGTCTTTCTTTATTACATTTTGTTCTCAAGAACGTTGCTGTCTTTCTTTATTGCATTTTGTTCTCAAGAACGTTGCTGTCTTTCTTTATTATAGTTTGTTGTCAAGAACGTTGCTGTCTTTCTTTATTACATTTTGTTCTCAAGAAACGTGATGTCTTTCTTGATTACATTCTTGAATAACGTGCTGCCTTTTCATATTACATTTTGTTCTTAAATATAACTTTCTTTATCATTACAATTTTGTTTCAAGGAACGTACTGTCTTTCTCTACTACAGTTTTATTTCTATGAACGTATTGTCCTTCTCTATTACAGTTTGTTCTCAAGAACGTTGCTGTCTTTCTTTATTACATTTTGTTCTCAAGAAACGTGATGTCTTTCTTGATTACATTCTTGAATAACTTGCTGCCTTTTCATGTTACATTTTGTTCTTAAATATAACTGTCTTTATCAGTACAATTTTGTTTCAATGAACGTACTGTCTTTCTCTACTACAGTTTTATTTCTATGAACGTATTGTCCTTCTCTATTACAGTTTGTTCTCAAGAACGTTGCTGTCTTTCTTTATTACATTTTTGAATAACGAGCTGCCTTTTCATATTACATTTTGTTCTTAAATATAACTTTATTTACACTTTGTTCTCAAGTAACGTGCTGTTTTTTTTATTACATTTTGTTCTTAAATATAACTTTCTTTATTACAGTTTGTTCTCAAGTAACGTGCTGTCTTTCTTTATTACATTTTGTTCTTAAATATGACTTTCTTTATTACAGTCTGTTCTCAAGTAACGTGCTGTCTTTTTTATTACATTTTGTTCTTAAATATAACTTTCTTTGTCATTACAATTTCGTTTCAATGAAAGTACTGTCTTTCTCTACTACAGTTTTATTTCTATGAACGTATTGTCCTTCTCTATTACAGTTTGTTCTCAAAAACGTTGCTGTCTTTCTTTATTACATTTTGTTCATAAGACACTTGCTGTCTTTATCTATTACACTTTGTTCTCAAGAACGTTGCTGTCTTTCTTTATTAAACTTTGTTCTCAATACACTTGCTGTCTTTCTCTATAACATTTTGTTTTCAAGAAACTTACTGTCTTTCTTTATTACACTTTGTTCTCAAGACACTTGCTGTCTTTCTCTATTACACTTTGTTCTCAAGAACGTTGCTGTCTTTCTTTATTAAACTTTGTTCTCAATACACTTGCTGTCTTTCTCTATAACATTTTGTTTTCAAGAAATTTTGCTTTTCTTTTTTTTTTATTACACTTTGTTCTCAAGACACTTGCTGTCTTTCTCTATTACAGTATGGTCACAAGGAATTTATTGTCCTTTTTTTTAATTACAGATTGTTCTCCGGGAACGTATGGTTCAGAATGTAATAATTTCTGTCATTGTTTAAACTATGATAAATGTGATGTTATAACTGGTAAATGTCCTAATGGTTGTCAGAAAGGATGGCTTGGTACTAGATGTAATACAGGTAAATGTTCATTAGGAATTTTACATTTATATATTAAATTACATTTGATTTGCCTCATGACGTCAACTTATTATAATTTAATTGTTGATATTTTTGTTTACCATCCGTTTATAACCTGTTACTCAGGCCTGGCACTATATTTGATATTACGTACATGTTAGTAAACGCTCAAGTAGCCGATTATTAACAAATTCACAAATATAATTTTTTATTATATAATCTTCAAATGAACAGTCAAACGCTTATGTGCAAACGTAGGATTCTCAGACACGATCCCTTGCTTCTTATAGTAGACAAACTTATGGATACCCTATACATACTTTTTTAGGAATTCCGTAACGTGTATCCCAATATACTAGGATATCCTAAACCAATTACAATTTATTTTTATTAATCTAACATTTCAAAATGTATGGAACAAATACTACACTGGAAGAGGTGATCTAGCTAAGATAACTTATATTAATCTTCATTGTAAATTCAAAGACAAAAGTAGAACATTTCCTCTATATCATTGTGTTTCAGAATGTACAAGTGGTAGTTATGGAGATAAATGTAATAAAAATTGTAATACAAGGTGTAATGGATCAGAATGTCATCATGTAACAGGAAAATGTACAGATGGTTGTAAACCAGGTTATAAAGGAGATTATTGTTTATTCAGTATGTTTTGACTTCTTACATCTTATGAACATCTGTCAATTCTTAGTAAACCTCTCTTTCTATAAATTTATGTCCAAACGAGACCTTTGATTGAATATATAACTAAGATTTTTTTAATTTGCGCCCCTGTTCGACTATCAACAAATATGATGTTGGTTGTCAAATCAGTTGGAAGCGAACATACCAACAGTCTTTCTCATTTCTGATAAGAGCACATTCAAATTTTGTTAAAACGTTAAATACTTTGTTAGGTGCAATACCATTAAAGTCCTATGTGCTATTTGTTATGTGCTTTTCATGTCTTTTAAATATTTTCTCAAATTAGCTTGTGATGGTGGAACCTATGGAGATGGTTGTAGTAAACGATGCAACAATAGACAGTGTACAGGATCACAAAACTGTCATCATATAACAGGAGCATGTACAGATGGTTGTAAACCAGGTTATAGAGAAGATGATTGTATAGTAGGTGAGTAAATCAGGTAATAGAGAAGATGATTGTACAGTAGGTAAGTAAGCCGTAGATAAGATAGTTGTACAGTAGGTAAGCATACTAGGTTAGAGAGAAGATGATTGCACCGTGGGTAAGAAAACCAGGTTATAGAGAAGATGATAGTACAGTAGGTAAGTAAACCCCGGGTTATAAAGAAGATGATTGTACAGAAGGTAAGTGAACCAGGTAGTAGAGAAGATGATCGTACAGTAGGTAAGTAAACCCCAGGTTATAAAGAAGATGATTGTACAGAAGGTAAGTAAACCAGGTTATAGAGAAGATGATAGTACAGTAGGTAAGTAAACCGTAGGTTATAAAGAAGATGATTGTGCAGAGGTAAGTGAACTAGGTAATAGAGAAGATAATTGTACAGTTGGTAAGTAAACCAGGTTATAGAGAAGATGATAGTACAGTAGGTAAGTAAACCCCAGGTTATAAAGAAGATGATTGTACAGAAGGTAAGTAAACCAGGTTATAGAGAAGATAATTGTACAGTAGGTAAGTAAACCCCGGGTTATAAAGAAGAAGATTGTACAGAAGGTTAGTGAACTAGGTAGTAGAGAAGATAATTGTACAGTTGGTAAGTAAACCGGGTTATAAAGAAGAAGATTGTACAGAAGGTTAGTGAACTAGGTAATATAGAAGATTATTGAACAGAAGAAAACCCGATTATAGATAAGACAATTGTAAATTAGGAGAGTAAACCTTGTGAAACCAAAACATGATTGTACATAGTTAAGTAAATCAGGTTATAGAGGAGATAGTTTCACTGTAGATATGTAAACCAGGTTATAGAGAATATTTTTTTTACTGAAACCAGGTTATAGAGGTAATGGTTCAGAAAATATTAGAATGAGTAATTGTTACGTTAAAACACTTCCCTAAAATTTTTGGAATTGCGGCCCTGTCACAACGTATCCTTTACTATAATACTATTTCAGATTGTACAAATGGTACCTACGGAGATAGATGTAGTAAACAATGTAACAATAGAAAGTGTAAAGGTTCCCAAGAATGTAATCATGTAACAGGAGCATGTACTGATGGTTGCAAACCAGGTTATAGAGAAGATGATTGTAAAGAAGGTAAGTAAACAAGATTATACTGAAGATAATTGTTAAGCAGTGGGTAATTCAATCAGGTTGATTCTTGTACGGTTAATAAGTAAGCAAGATTATGACATGGTTGTTCGTTAGGATAGTAAACCAGGTTATAATATGATTTTTCGTTAGGTTAGTAAACCAGGTTATAGAGGACAGTAGGTATGGAAACTATGTTATCTATAAGAATGTTTAAGGGTAAACGATACTAAGAATATGAAGGGGGATTAGCATTAGATATTTCCCTGCAACATTTGACAGAAAAGGAATCGCAGTCTTTTTAAAACATTTAATTCATGTTTCAGACCAGCTTATAGATTATATAATTGTTCAAAAAATTAGAATATGGGTAATTGTGGGGTTAAAACATTTCAATGAAACTTGTGGAATCTTGGCCCTGTCACAACATATCCTTTATTATTATAATATTTCAGATTGTACAAATGGTACCTATGGAGATGGATGTAGTAAACATTGTAACAATAGACAGTGTAAATGGTCAAAAAACTGTAATCATGTAACAGGAAAATGTATTTATGGATGTAAACCAGGTTATAGGGAAGATGATTGTACAGAAGGTAAGATAACAAGATTATACTGCAGATAATTTTTCGACAGTGGTGCATTCAATCGGGATCAAATGAAGATTGTTGTACAGTTCACAAGTAAAGCAGGTTATACCATGGTTGTTCGTTAGGTTAGTTAAGCAGGTTATAATATGGTTGTTCGTTAGGTGAGTAAACCAGGTTATAACATGCATATTCTATGGTACTATGGTATCTATAAGAATGTTTAAGCTTAAACCATACAAAAAATATTTATAAGGATTAGCATTGGAAATTTCCATGCAAAATTTTGACAGAAAAAGGAATCGCAGTCTCTTTAAAACATATAATTCATGTTTTAGATTGTTCCGATGATACCTATGGAGATAGTTGTAGTAAAAATTGTAGCATTAGACATTGTAAAGGTTCACAAGCGTGTCATCATATAACAGGACAATGTATTGATGGCTGTTATCCAGGTTATATTAAAGATGATTGTACAGTAGGTAAGTAAACCAGGTTACTAGTATATAGAAGATGAGTGTACAGTAGGTACGTTTACCAGGTTATCAAGAAGATGATTGTACAGTAGGTAAGTAAACCAGATTATGTAGAAGATGATTGTACAGTAGGTAAGTACACCAGGTTACTAGTATATAGAAGATGAGTGTACAGTAGGTAAGCAAAGTGGATTATATAGAAGATGGTTGTACAGTAGGTGCGTTTACCAGGTTATAGAGAAGATGATTGTACAGTAGGTAAGACAGTAATGAGAAGTAGATTGTTATTAACCAGTTTACAGTATGATTGAATTATATTTGATCTTATTCATTTGAAAACTAATTCAAATACTGTTTTATTATTATTATAAATACCAGAATGTCCTAATGGTTTCTATGGTGCTGGTTGTCAGAAGAATTGTAATAGTAGAAAATGTCTGACGAATTCAACGTGTGATCATATAACAGGAGAATGTATTGGCGGATGTTCTGTGGGATATACTCCAACTGTTTTAGATTGTACTCAAGGTATTCAATATGGGATCACGTAACAGAAAATAACGATAATAGTGTTAGCATTATTATACATATTTAGATTGATTGCACAATTTTTGCTTATAATGACTTTAACTAAAAGTACATGCGTAATCACTCATATAATTAAAAAAATGTAGAGCACTTTCCTATTTCGGTTTTTCAAGTTAGACTCACCAAACTCACCAAACGCGCGATTTTTCTTTCCAGAATGTGAGAGTGGTTTGTATGGAGCAGGCTGTAGTAAAAAATGCCTGGACAGAAAATGTAATGATAATTCAACAAAATGTGACAGTAAAACAGGAGAATGTATTGCTGGATGTCAACGAGGTTTTTCACCACTTGATTGTTCTCTAGGTAATGTTTCATATTTCGTTTAATATAAGAATTCTAAAGTGATAATTTAATATATTGAGATATATATTTAGTTCCATCGGTCACTAGATTGAAAAAAAAAAAAACATTCTTTGTTCCATCTAATATTCCTCAACTCCATACATACATATGGTATCTTATTAAAGTGTACAAATGCATAAGCTTATATGAATACAATATCGTGTCAGCTTCATAAACCAGGACTCCAAGTGTTAAATTTTTGTTTATATTTTTTATTGGGGAGTCAATTTTAGTTTTACCAATAAAGGGATACTGCGTGGACGTTGGATATACTTTTTCAGTTCTCATAAATGTTCAATTTGAGTATATTATTTATTCATCAGTAATGTCATATAGAAACAGAATCCCTATAATATCTGGCACAAAAACTAAGTAATTATTCATTTATGTTGTTTATATGTTATTTATGGCAGTAGGTATAGCTACTGATGAATATAATCTTATTAGCCAATTTTATGTTAATTCTGCAGTATTCCTTCAATAATAGTAAAGGGGGTAGCCCATGTTTAATGACCCTGATTTGATTTATTAACTTGTGCGGTAGTCGAAACCTTTAATATAACTCTTATATAAATAAATCAAAGTATTCCCTGTGAATCTATACACGTTGTCAACAAACAAAATATTATATATCTAGAATGTAATGAAGGATTCTATGGATACAATTGTTCATCAAATTGTTCAGCAAGATTTTGTCAATCACAAGACCAGTGTAATAATATAGATGGAGCATGTGATTGTCTAGATGGATATCAAGGAACTGATTGTACAGTGAAAGAAGTTGAAGGTAAGGATTAATGTGCAGGGCAGGGACCTGTTTAACAAAGATACGATCAAGATTTTAAGAAATACAGTAACCTGATTGGTTAATAAAAAAACAATTTTAGTGATTGACCAATCTGACCATCGGAAAACTAAAATCATTTAAAGTTAAGTTCTCGTGAAACAGCCTCCTGGTCACAAGATGACTGACAACACACTTGGAATACAGTACCCTAATTCAGCAATGTAATACAAAAACTTGGCAACATGAAAGTAATGATTAGTCTCACAAACCATACAATTTTGATGTAATACAAGTTCGATTTTGACAACTTTGATTTTGTTTTAATCATTAGAAATTACCCAAGACGGTAGGTTGATGAGACCTTGTTAATGTTTGAATTTGATGATGATTTGTTAGATATTGCTTTGATTAAAATATTTTGATTTTTCACCTGACAGTGGACGCATGTTATCAAGCCTGGCAAGCTTTTAGTATGTATATTGTGAATGAAAACATATCTCTTTGTATTGTGCACAGAAACGTCTTCAAACATGATAACTAAATTTATCGGGTTATGTTTCAGATGAAGTAACACTAATTGCCTTGGGTGTTTTAAATTCTATTTTGTTGGTGATTTTGATCATCCTTAGTGTAGCTGTTTTCAACAAATTCAGAAAATATAAAGGTGAATATTTGTTTTTCGGTATTTGTGCATCGCACTTGGGGAGAATTGTGTCAAGTGGTTACATAGAAGTTTTGGCACAATTTTGAAACTTTTGCGATCTGCAATTTTTCTGCCAATACAGATTACAAAAGTTAACAACTTAGTAGAGTCAAATATTTTGCCCTACTTTAGGTTTATGTTTGATACCAGCTTCCTGCTGACCCATTTCTCGTGTAATTGATAGATTTCAACTTATGCTGATCGCTAGCTAAAGTTATCTAGATAAATCGAACAATCCAAACCGCATCGATTGCATTACAGCAAGTGCGCGTGTCCAAAAGTGACGTCAGGAAGGGAATTAGGCTAGCCTTGTGAACCTGCTTAACTTGCTCAATACAATGACTATCTGAATTTGGAAAGGTTGCCACAACTAGCTAATTAGGATTATGTAACCGAAACGCAGGTTGGAATCTTTAATTTAATCACTGAAATACTTTGCATTTTGTTTTTTCTTTTTAATGCAGATAAAAACCACGAGGATGGCAAGTAAGTATAGATATCTTAAAATTAACCCAATAAAGGTGTATTCCTCATAATAGTTTATCAGTATTCGTCGATTTACATTGAACGGTTTTAAAACATTTAGTTTGTAGTCTGATAAGCAGAATAAAATGTTCACTAACTAGAGGAAATATACGTTTGCAGTTTCAATTTCTATGCATTTATTAACTTAATCATAATAGCGAAATTTTGGAAGACATAACCCTTTAAGATTTAAACCCTTTGCGATTTATCTTAAAGGGATAATAGGCGTTAGAACGAACATAAAATTTTAAGTTCACTCAAATTTGGACAATAACAGTATATATCCATCATTGGACTTACCTATACATCAAAATCCCTCTAAAATCCGATAAATCCCCAAAATAAAGTGGTTAATCATATAACGCTTGAGCCATCCATCAAGCGATTTTCAAATCGTGTAAATATAAAGGGAAGTAACTCTAACATGTGAGTTTTCACGCGTCCTTGACCCCTACTGTTGAATTCCACAATGTTTTAGCGTTGATTTACCAGACGCTTTTATTCTCAAACTGAATGGAATCGTCGCTGGCTCACTTTTTTTTAAAAATTCCTAATATATTTTTATTGTGGCTTTTTAAAATTTGGTAAAGTGTGGGATGCATACTTATTTAACTAATAGTCAATATGAAACACAAATATAAGCCGTAGGACGAGTGTATTCTAACGCCTATTATCCCTTTAATACTTGTTAGCTTATAAAAGATCATACGATTTTAGATTACAAACATTTCTTCTTTACCAATCTAATAAAAATGCCAATCTTGATGCTTCTATTAGCTATCTAGCTAAATCGAAAAATCCTAACCGCATCGATTGCATTCCATACAGACAGTGCGCGTGCCCGGAGGTGTATTAGCCTAGCTCTGTGTACCTGCTTAACTTGCTCTGAATTTGGAAACTTGGCCGAAAAGAGTTTACCTAATCTAATAAAAGTGCCAATCTTGATGCTTCTATTATTTTACGGGCAACTCACTTTTCCATTCTTAATCATTATTAGACATAATTACTTGTTGATCATGGTCGCAGTCGAATGATCTGATTCTTTCTTGATTTGGGGAATTGTTGGATATTCGTTGTTAAGCTTTGACTAACCATTTTCAGAGGTGTTTCTGATGTAAAATTTTTACAGAATACAATTATTCCACTAAGAATCTCTTCAAATTATCGATAGCATGTGTAGTAATTTACAGAAGAACACGGAACTCCAAACAAAACATATAGACCTGTATTTTAATTAGGTTGACGAAACAAACATTTTGTGAAGATTATATTTTATTTACAGTATATATGCAAGTACAGAACCAGCAGTGGCTACTATCTATGGTGTCCTAGGTTTGTATTGCTCGGAATGTTTACTAGCAATTTTGGAAGGAAATGGTTGGAGATTGGTCACATTGCATTAATTCACATCCCTATAACTGACTTTCAAGGGAGGTAACTTGTACGTTGCGGCTAATTTCAAACAGTGTTGGGAACTCAAAATCGAAGCACGATTAATATTATTAAATAATTATATTTAACTATGTATTGTCTATAATGCAAAATAGTATCTAATCTTTTCATATTTCCTAGATACTAAAAAAGTTACTGAAAACCCCACAAATAAACAGTCGCCTGTTCATAAGGTAACTTCCGGAGGTGTATCTCGTATGACGAAACACAAAGGTAATTCGCATTATATTTTATTACTAGCTTATTTTCAAGTACAGAACCAACATAATGAGCCACTGTTTATATAATTCGCAAGTAGGCTGAGTCAGAAACCTTCCACGTGTATGACGCCATCGTTCAGTTAGAAATACGTAACAAAACCAATTGTAACTGAATATCAAAAAACAGATCACGGATACGATTTCGAAGACAAAATAAGTTAAGAACCAGTTAAAACGATAACAAACCATATCGGTAACCAAAGACTTAACTATAGAAAGTAGCTCCCTGAAACACGCTCGTTGAAATCGACCTAAATATATTTACTTTTTATTTAGTTAAAGTTTAAGATATTTTTTCCATATTTTTCAGACACTACCAATTACTCTTTCCCTGATTATTATTTCCCTAAACACAATATATTAAATAATTATATTTAACTATGTTATGTCTATAATAAAAAACACATTATTTAATACTTTCATACTTCCCAGTTACTAAAAAAGTTACAGAAAAACCCACAAATAAACAGTCGCCTGTTCATAAGATTACTTCAGGAGATGTATCTCGTATGAAGAAACACAAAGGTAATTCGCATTATATTTTATTACTAGCTTATTTTCAAGTACAGAACCGACATAATAAGCCACTGTTTAAATCGCAAGTAAGTAGAATACCCCGTCGGAAACCTCCCAAGTGTATCACCTCATCGTTCAGTTAGCAATACGTAACAAAACTTATTGTAACTGAATATCACAAAACGGATCACTGATTTCCAAGACAAAGAAAGTTAATAATGATAGTTTGGTTTGATTAAGAACCAGTTAAAACGATAACAAACCATATCGGTAACAATTCTGAATAGTCCGAACGGTAGCAGATGAACCCAATCGGTAACACAATTTGGCTTTCCCTGTTTATTATTTCCCTAAAACACAATATATTAAATAATTATATTTAACTATGTTATGTCTATCATACAAAATAGTATTTAATATTTTCATATTTCCCAGATTCTAAGAAAGTTACTGAAAACACCACAAATAAACAGTCGCCTGTTCATAAGATCACTTCAGGAGATGTATCTCGTATGAAGAAACACAAAGGTAATTCGCATTATATTTTATTACTAGCTTATTTTCAAGTACAGAACCGGTTTAAATCGCAAGTAAGTAGAATACCCCGTCGGAAACCTCCCAAGTATATCACCTCATCGTTCAGTTAGCAATACGTAACAAAACAAAAATTAAATTACATTAGGTTGTATAATTGAATGGATATTAAGAGATATAGTAACCTTCTATATTCTTAATTGGAAAGAAAACTATAGAAAGTAGCTCCCTGAAACACGCTCGTTGAAGTCGGCCTAAATATATTTACTTTTTATTTAGTTCATGTTTGAGATATTTTTTCCATATTTTTCAGACGCTACCAATTACTCTTTCCCTGTTTATTATAACACTGCATCCGGAGTTTCAATATAACAAACCGATGGAAACTACACAAACAAAGTACATGTAAATTGTAAAGCTGTTTTGTCATTATATGTTATATATAACATTGATAATAAAGTTGCCGTATCTTCCATTTAAGGATTTAATCTTGCAATATACAATATAAGATACCCAAATGTAAATATAGAAACCTTGAGCACTTTTATATATAAATATATCTATTTATGATATTACTTATTGATTAGTTATATTTTTGTATTAGGTTACGGATTAACATAACCATGGACTAGTTTCCGAAAATCTATGTATATATTTTAATTATCATGTATTTAATCAATGAATATTAATACTAAAGGAAGTTCGACTTTCTTAAAAAGTGTATCCGTCTGCACATTAAACTGTAATTCAAGTGGATCCCTCTGCACATTTAACTGTAATTTAAGTGTATCCTTCTGCACATTAATCTGTAATTTAAGTGTATCCGTCTGCACATTAAACTGTTATTAAAGTGTATTCGTCATTCAAGTGAATCTTTCTGCGGATTAAACTGTAATTCAAGTGTATCCTTCTGCACATTAAACTGTTATTTAGGTGTATCCGTCTGCACATTAAACTGTAATTTAAGTGTTTCCGTCTGCAGATTAAACTGTAATTTAAGTGTATCCGTCTGCACATTAAACTGTAATTTAAGTGTATCCGTCTTTCAAGTGTATCAGTCTGCACATTAAACTGTAATTCAAGTGTATCCGTCTGCACATTAAACTGTAATTCAAGTGTATCCGTCTGCACATTAAGCTGTAATTTAAGTGTATCCGACTGCACATTAAACGTGTATCCGTCTGCAGATTAAACTGTAATTTAAGTGTATCCGTCTGCAGATTAAACTGTAATTAAAGTGTATCCGTCTGCACATTAAACTGTAATTTAAGTGTATCCGTCTGCACATTAAACATAAATCTAAGTGTATCCGACTGTACATTTAAGTGTATACGTCTGCATAATAAACTGTAATTTAAGTGTATTCGTCATTCAAGTGTATCCGTCTGCACATTAAACTGTAATTCAAGTGTATCCGTCTGCACATTAATCTGTAATTTAAGTGTATCCGTCTTTACATTAAACTGCAATTTAAGTATATCCGTCATTCACATGTATCCTTCTGCACATTAAACTGTAATTCAAGTGTAGCCCTCCGCACATTAAACTGTAATTTAAATGTATCCGTCTTTCAAGTGTATCAGTCTGCACATTAAACTGTAATTCAAGTGTATCCGTCTACACATTAAACTGTATTCATGTGTATCTGTCTGCACATTAAACTGTTATGTAAGTGTATCCGACTGCACATTTAACGTGTATCCGTCTCCAGATTAAACTGTAATTTAAGTGTATCCGTCTGCACATTAAACTGTAATTTAAGTGTATCCGTCTGCACATTAAACTTAAATTTAAGTGTATCCGACTGCACATTAAACTGTAATTGAAGTGTATCCGTCTGCACATTAAACTGTGATTTAAGTGTATTCGTCATTCAAGTGTAACCGTTTGCACATTAAACTTAAATTTAAGTGTATCCGACTGCACATTAAACAGTAATTTAAGTGTATCCGTCTGCACATTTAACTGTAATTTATGTGTATCTGTCATTCAAGTGTATCCTTCTGCACATTAAACTGTAAATAAAATGTGTCCTTCTGCACATTAACCTGTAATTTAAGTTTATCCGTCTGCACATTAAACTTAAATTTAAGTATATTCGTCTGCACATTAAACTGTAATTTAAGTGTATCCGTTATTCAAGTGAATCATTGTGCACATTAAACTGTAATTTAAGTGTATTCTTCTGCACATTAAACTGTTATTTATGTGTTTCCGTCTGCACATTTAACTGTTATTTAAGTGTATCCGTCATGTAAGTGTATCTTTCTGCACATTTAACTGTAATTCAATCTTATCGCAATTTATTCTTATTTATTCAATATTATTCATAACCAATCATTAGAAATATTTGTGTGTTGTTTTTGACTTTCACAAACTACTCAAAAACCAGACAGTTCGTTTATGCTACATGGAATATTACTCATTTTTTGTGTGGAAATCGATTTTCCAAACTGAAAATAATAAAATATATATCTGTTTTGATCATAGATCTTAAAATGGGCTGGAATCAAAAATGAATTTATCACACAATACTTCTGTTTACGAGTTCAGGACGCGAGTTCGGAAGACCATATGACACAGTAGCATAGGTTCATAACTATGCAAATTAGGTGAAATGTAAATAATGTAGGCCTATTCATGCGCCACTTTCCCATTACAACAATGGTGTCGTTTCTTCTAGGTTAAAATTGACGGTAAAGGGCATGCCCCTTCATCCGTTCTACAATCCTCACTCACCACATCTTCTATATCTGTCCACGCATTAAGTAGTATAATCGGTGGTAATGTTTCGCACAACAAAAAAGTTCTCGGAATCCACCTCTATGCACTTTGGGGGGAGACTTGGGGAAGCACTGAGTCCAAAAAACAAATTTAATCGATTTTCAAGACAAAAAATTTCGGCCCAAAATCTCACTTTTGACCCTCAAGTAGCTACCTGTGTGACATTGTTTTCAAAAATTTCACCTTTGAAGCTTCGTCACGACCAAACCATTTGAGATAGAAAGCTGAAATTTACACACGTTATAGCCTGAATAGTTAGATATTCAATACTGCAAACCGCAATGCCATACCTGCCCTACTGTGGAAGTTCTGACCGGTTCTGTAAAATTAGGATTTTTTGGCACTTTTTCGCAAAAAAAAAAATGTTCTCGGAATCCACTTCTATGCACTTTGGGAAGGACTTGAAGAAGCACTGAGTCCAAAAAAACAAGTTAAATCGATTTTCATGACAAAAAATTTCGGCCTAAAATAACTTTTGACCCTACCTGTGTGACATTGTCGAAATTCACTGTTTTCAAAAATTTCAACTTTGAAGCTTCGTCACGGCCAAACTATTTGAAATAAAAAGCTGAAATTTACACACGTTATAGTCTGAATAGTTAGCTATCCAATTTAGGTGTTATATGCAATAAAATGCACTTTTGTGATATCTGAGTGAAAAAAAATATTATTTAAACCCGAAACATTGAACAATCCCTTAATTTTGTCACTTACGATGTTTTTGCACTAACCCAGCTATTTCATGTTCGTCATGCCTATGTTCCGTTGAGATCATTGAGCCATACATTACAAATTAATCCCATTAGGTAATCTTTTGAAATTTGAATTGATATTATTGCAATGTGATTTTTATCAGCTTTCTAAAAATATCTTATTTTAGTTATAGACCGTAAACTGAAAAAAAAACAGACAATGGAAAATAAATTTTTTTTTTTAAATTCTACTTTACTTAAAGACAAAATTTGTACAGATTAATAATGTACAAATTCACAGCTTTAAAACAATATATAAATCAATATATATTAATAAAATTTACGAAAATATTTTGAATAAAGCTACACCCTAATTAAACAGATATAAATGTCACAAGAAGAATTAAGAAGATTATCTAACAGGTCATATAGCCAAATTGTATTGATTGGTAGGTAAATGTGAATTTCTCATTTATTTCTCCAAAAGTTAAAGAGATTATTAGTTGAATTAAAAGAATCAAGTTCATATTATGTTAATATGAGGGGTTTCAATCAAAACATATTGGAGGGTCAATTGTCTATCAACATTTGGTTACGGTCAATTTGTTCAGCATTACATTACCGAAGTCAGTAAAAACATTTCGTCACATAATTTTCAAATTCCACACATACCTGTAAATTATAGCTACCGTGAGACTATACAAATAACCATAAGATAAAGTTATAATAGATTAATATAGATCTGTTCACAGTTCTAGTTTGTTCCTATTTTTATGTTGTTTGTGAAATGTACATGATGTTTGAATATCCCTACTAGTATTTCTTATTGGCCAAGTTTTAGAATTTGATGTTCATTCCAAGACGCAGTATTCCTTTAAGGCCAAAAACGACATGGTGGCTAACATCCATTTTTTTCAAAATTTCTCAAAGTTTGAGTGTCTCAAACTCTTGAACTACTTGAGACACAGAATTCCGGTTTTTTGTTCATTGTCGAACCAGGCTACCAGCCCTACAATAAATGGCAATTCTTTCTTGTCGCACCTTTCCAACAGGAATCAGATCATACCAAACCAAAAACTAATATTCGAATACCAATCAACAAGAATAACCATGATTAGAACTAATTTGGCAGGATGAAGAAGAATCTAGTAACTCTCGCCACACCATCTAGGGCTGTGATTCACCGCCATGCCATTCGACCCGACCAGATCTCAAGATTTATCAAAAAACCTGACCAACGGCACTGAATTATCTAATTAACTATTTCAACTACCAACTACTAATCATACAAATAACCACCCTGTTAGCAATATCAGCATTATGATGGAAGAGAACGTTGACTTATCATCTACCAACCACCAACCAATCTTGTCGCACCTCGGCCTACAATAACAGTTTTTTTTTCTCAGAACAAGAAAAGAGTAAAAATCTGCAATATTTTTATCAAAGCTTTCACTTTTCTATCAAAAATATTCGTTTTTAACTCTAGATAAAAAAAATATTCATGCATTTTTGGAAAACTGGGGCGAAATAAATGACATATTTGTTCTAATTTTTTCGAATAATAATAATAATAATGATTTATTCAGTGATCAGGCCATATGACCAATAGATACACGTAATACAAATACAAAGTATACAAGAAAATACAAATATGATCTTAAATTTGCGAGCAAATAAGTTAAACACATATTAAATAATCTATATTTACAATAACTTAGGAATACATATTCACAATAATGACTTTCTGAGCGCCATACATTTGTCCATATAAGTTGAAATAGAATGAAGTACATTTGTTTCATTGGTGCCACACATGTTATAAAAATTTCTGCGACATGGATATGAACCAATGAATTCAATTTTTCGAATATAAATATATGACACAAAGTTTGATCCTTGATTATTGGGCAATAGGCTTTCCACCATATCCTCACTATACATCCTCGTTGTCTTGCTTCTGTTTTGATATCTATAGTTACGTCCCGTTATATTGTTTAAGTAAGATCAGCAACTTTGTGTAACCAGTTCTTCAATTTCTTAGGTGTCTAACTAGTCTCAAACCGAGTAAATATTTAATGAAAAAAAAATTGCTTAGGCTCACTTTGTAACGAAAAAGAAATAAAACAAAAAAAATATTAAAGAAGTGTCTTCTAGAAATGGTATGGCGTAATGTTTTGTTTTTCATGGACACCGCAACTCTGCCGCGTTATATACGTCCTGCTATATTAGTCCACTTTGTTGCGAACTTCATCTTCTTGAACAGTTACATTCTATTCAGAGAATAGAATTATCAGTGAAGCTTGTGTAATACTGGTGTTTCACGTGCACATATAGGCAAAGACCATATAAATAATATGCTTTTTGATATAGGTGAAATGAAATGAAAAGATATATAGGTCAAATGAAACGAAAAGAAACAATATCAAATGTAGTAAAAAGAAAATCGTAAAAGTTAAAATCCCCGAAATTGTTATCCATAAACTTTGCTCGACTCTAATGATTGATGTGTGGGTGTTTAAAATAAAGTGTGTATGTAGTTATTTTGTTAAGCAGTGAACCAAATATGGATAATATGGAGATATATCCTGTTATTAAATATCCCTATGTGGGTAAACATTGAAGTATGTATGATTAAAGCGGAGTATGATGACTTCTGACAAAGGCGACCGCTGGAGGATAGAAAATTAAGAAGAGTAAGTAAAGAAATAAATTTCTGCATATTGTAATACTGAAAATCGTATTTCTGTACTTCAAAGCTATTTCATGGCTAGAGAAGAAATGCCTTCAAGTCAAAAGAAATATAGTTTATGCAGTTTCAATTTAAATCTATTTAACAGCATTTACATTATATTAATTGCGCTACAGTGACGGGCGGCTATCAAAAGGAAATCCGATTTTTATTTTTTTTAATTCCAAATTCAACAATAATTACAACAAATCTATGGCATCGGCCTCGGGCTATATGATCAGTTGAATTACCAACAGTTTGAATCACGCCGTTCTAATAAAATAATTTCAAATTATTAAGGATAATTTCCTAGCTTTAATCCGAATTTAATAACATATACGAATAAATAGGCCACGGCTTCGATCCATAGAAGAAAAATAAAATGAACTTTTATTTTTGTAAGTATATACGTCCTGTGCTAAAGGCAACAACGTGACCATTACTCTTTCCTGATTTTCAAACTTTGAGAAATCTTGAATGTGTACATCCTTTCAAGAGAATAATAACCACTTTAATTTTAAAATAATTAATACAATTCAATGTAATTTTTTGAAATGCATGTTCTGATTTTCAGCTTTCAGCATTTAAAGAATAGTTCTCGTCTAGCTACCAGACACCTACGGAAAACTCCTTTAACTTTGGAAACCATTAATATGTGTTATTGAAGAATTTTAAGGAACAATTCAATGCAAAATTGTTATACTGTGGTCTCTTCTAGCTTCGGAGACTCCTTGTAACAAATTGTCGCAATTTTGATCTTTGATCATAAAAATAATGAAAATAATCGAAAGTAAAAGATCTGTTAATGTTATACTATTTCTTTTTATTTGATAAATGCAATAGATTAACGTTTTGTCTTAATTTTGTTATCAAATAAGTTCATACCATCAACAGGAGATAAAGGTTGTATGAACCCTAATTTCCCCTGAAATACACATTTTAAATATAATACCGACTCAATTCATTTGACTTAAGTCCATAAAGAGTGTATTCCTTCTAGGGTTTTGATGGTCGGGTCGGTTTCATAAATTGGTTTCATCGGTTCATAATTGATTATCGGAGCATCGTTCATTTAGTCCATTCTCAACGGCATAAATGAGCTCAAAAATCCACTGTTCTATATTGTTTTCCGTCGATTAACTTATTTATGAGATCTTGGAATTGGTTGTGTCAGTGATACATTGAACAATACCACTGTCCTTGCTATGGTATTATTGTGCACGTCATGACGTTGCCTGTCTCAAACTGAAACAGAAAAGCAAGAATAAAATTCCATTTTGTATCAATAATTTCTAATAGTTAAAGGGATATCACTAACAGAGGTAGGATAAGGGTGTAACAGACGATGTCGTTATTCGTCTCCCTAGTGTGCGAGTGTTCAACGAATCGTAACAAACAGATAAATTGTGGAATAAAATATATTAAATTACAAGATAACGAGAATGTCTCAGGTTTGAATCATAATTTCTGGGGTTAATATCACATTATCAAGCAATCCAATCAGTTATTAGTAACAACTTAGCGGATTTTTATGGACAATTAACGTTCAGATGAGAAGCTGTGACCAAGTTTGGTAGAAATTAGGTCAGGGTAAAGCTCGTCAAATAGTTGATTAAATCACTAAATTAACGTCTAAAAGTATGTTAGATGGTACCTAGCGTTCTGATTAATTTCATGACCTGAATACATAGTTCCAATGACAAAAGTATCCGTGGTTCCAGATTAAAAAACATTGCGTTATCCTGCATTATGCCTGGATTGAACCCTCGATCCCCAGGTTTGCGAGGAAGCGCCCATCACAGTTACCGCGGCTCCTAGGTCTAAATGCCTCAACTTCTTCTGTTCATTCACAGTGTATTTGATTCCTGAATTTTCTTTAATAATCATACGTCACATATCTATTTTAAAAAAAACATATGTTTCTGAATAATTTTGCAGATCTCACAAGGAAAGGTCAATGCATAACTTGCAGTGCCACCATGAACTAAAAAGTAATTGAGTTGAGTTTCGAACTTCTATATTATTGTCTCCGGCACATGAAAGGCACGTCGTGTGGATAACAGTATTTTAAAATACACTTTCTTTATTAAAATATATGGTAATACATCTTAGTATTTTCCATAATAACTATGGATTACGTCTTTTACTGTCAATTGCTGCAAGATAGATCACACCCAGTAGACTTCACGGAAACCAGAAAACAAACAGAAATTCAGAGATAAATGAAACCGAGTTACCTGTTTTTATCTCCAATCTGTAAAAACTTGCCTCCAAAGCCATTGTAGACTTATTTGAAATTTGTTCATACATCAAATATCTAATGATTCTGAAACAATCTGTGTTTCTGATATGCTAAAGTGAAGCGTCCATGGGGAGTTTTGACACTGTATATATCAATTGATATGAAATATCAATAAGCATTCAAAGTATTCTATCTGTGACGAAGTTCAGCTCACTAAGTATTTCTAATGGGTTGCTCAACTAGATTAAGATGTGGTGGGGAGGGATATCTATATTCTTTTTAACATATTATGCTCTGATGCATTCTGAGGCTGTAATTTAATATAATGGCTGTTACTACACGCATATTTTAAACTTCACAGACGTTTATGTCCATTTATTGAGAACAGAATAGCTATTATAACCCATGAAATTTAACAGTTAACAACTATGTGGCCATCCACACAATCATATAGGCAGAATGGCATTGATATAAATCTAAAGGAATGTAATGATATATCGGATAAATCACAAATTAATGCTCGTTGACCAGTATTGATATTTGCCTTCTCCTTGCACATAATGTATGAGATGATTAAAAGAGGAGAACTATAGCACTTATACTTTGTTTAATATCGCAATTAATTACAATCAATATATACTTCCAATATCTAGCAACATAATCAAAAAATTCAATACTCATTTCGATGATTTTTTTTACATATTACAAATATGTAAGTGTACCATGGAGTCAATTTAAAAAAAAAACTCTTGACAGCGAGATCCCAACTCGGGGTCTAAAATGTATCTCGCTAAGATTTCAATTTTTCAAAACACTCTTAATGGAACATTTGTTTGACCAATCATACATTAATCTCAGATACAGGAAATGTTAAGCTTAGTTAATTAGTTACAATGTTTACAGCTGATCATCGAAAGTCAAGACGTATGTCTTGAAAATGGCGAATCCCTTTCAGAGCAAATAAACTTCATTGTATATATTTTATAACCAACGATCGAGTGGAAGAATACGTCGCAGGATACATCAATACTGTAGAAAAATACAAATAGCTTATGTATTCGGTACTAGTACTGATTGACCAATTCGCACTAAATTTGCGGTTTTAAGGCACTAATTAAATAAATCAAATACAAGTTCGGATCATTAACAATAATCTGTAACATGTTACAATGGCAATAGTAATTGATGTATCGAAATATCGAATTTATTTAATATAGTACCGATACAATAAAATTGATTTTGTTGTTTAGCACTTGAAAACAAAGATAATGTCCACCAATAATATTCACTTTTATCCAGACTTTAATTACTGAGTACGGCAGTCTTCAACCATATCAACCTAGAAAACAAAAATATAAATACCTTTAAGCTTAGTGATCGGATTTGGCCTCAAGCTCATGCCCATGAATGGAAAATTCTTCCAGAACTGGATTGTTGCCAAGTTATATGCTACTAATAATGTGTATTATAAGCCTAAGACGGAGTAAGCCTACCCTAACAAACGAACTATATATAAAATATATACTCACCACTAAATAAGCTGAGTGGAGGTCACAGCTTTTCCTTATATCAGCTTCACTTAGACCAGTCCCCTCTTGGATTTCTTCTTCAATTGCCAGTATTTCCAACTCAGTTTCAACGATCATCCGCTCCATTCGCAACTCCATCAACAAAGTTTCCATTTCAGCTTCAATAATGATCCTCTCATAATCAACATCCTGTAAAGTCCTCTCAAGCTCAACCTCTGCCATAACCTTCGCAAAGTCTGCTTCTATTTTAGTCTGCTCGTACCTTGCTTCTATTGCTAAGTACCTCGACCCCGTTACCAAGCCAAGATAATTTGATGCAGCAAGGTAATCCATTGTTAATATTTAATTCAATTTAGTACCAATTAGCAACTATTTTTTCTTTATTATTAGATGTTTGCTTTTGACGATGGTGATTCTTAGATTCTTGCGGTTAACGAATATGAACTACAATTCCGCTCCTTCTTGTTCATGTAAGATGTTTGGTTTTGAATGGAACTCCAGGTTTACTAGTTATTGCACATGTGCCCGCAGATGTGTTTATGAATCTTTTTGGTAGAGCACGATCATTATATACCCAATGCGGTCATCTTCAAATCCTCATCGGACGTTTGACCGAAATAACTAGAAGCGATAGGTGTCGAAATGAGATTACGTGTTAATGTTTTGGTAAGGATAGACAAGCCTATGTTGTGATAACAAATTGAAAGGGCCAAAGAGGACCAAGAACGAAACGACTGAGATAACACCGACAGCTTAGTCTCATGATTGATCTTGTGACCAATGAGGCGATATAAATATACTTTAGTAGACCTCATTAGCTTAATCTGTTTGGATTAAGAAGGATTAGACGACGTCTTGAGCACCCAGGCGGTACATGTATTATATATTTAATACGTTCTTTCTACTTCCAGTACTGAAGATATGCCTACAAGTACAATGCAAAGAAAAAAAAGAGAAAAAAAAAAGAAGCAAGAAAGAAAAAAGAAAGTAAAAAAAAAAACCCAAAGAACAACCCCCCCCCCCCCAAAAAAAACAATGCACTAATAATAGAACGCAAAGGAAATGGAAGAGTAACATATATATAACGTACGTAAGAACTACATATTGTAGAATGATGTGCAAACAAAACAACTTATTTATTTCCAACGTTTCAATGCGTTTCTCAAAAGTATTATATTATATACGCTCATGCTTAAAATAAAACTCATAATAAAATGGCCTACATTTCTACCAACAGTGTCAACTACCTTCAAGGAGATACGAAGAGATGTTTAAAATGTTTCAAATTCTACTAACGAAAGCGTAATATAATTATCCCATTTTGAGAGGATGTTGAATTGCCTGGCAGTAGTTCTAAACCATCTTTTCATTAACATTCCTTTTGAGAAATTTTTAACTACAGATCCGAAAAATGAAGCGTGTGGGGCTCGTGGGTTCGTTGGTACGAAGTAAGGTACCCCTTACTGAATTGAACAAATTTTTATGTTGATTTTTGTACAGCTGTCAAGTGGAATATATTTCAATGGCCTTGTCTGAACTCCACCAGATGGTATAGACATCTATTGATCGCAAGTTATAGAGATTTCACACCGTGGACTCTTTAATTCTTCGCGATACTGTATCAGACATCATTCAAAACAGATATTGTGAAGCTGAGAAAGACTTGAAATGTGAAGTCGAGAGGTTGATATCGCACCAGACGCTATTCGACATTTAAAACTTAAGTGCCCAAAACTTATCATTTCAATATATAACAATGTTTTCAATTTCCTTCAAGGAGGGTGAAGTTACGTGGACAGACTGGAATGTTGGAATATTACATTTCATTTTGTATGTTGTCGGTATATTTTGTAGGTTCTTTCGACATCTCTTGCCAATTTTAACAGGCTAATGAAATGTACAATGTATGAAATTTGTTAATGTTACTGTTCGTTGATTACCGACAGCAGCTAACACAAGAACTGCAGGTATTGCTTGCCAACTCATTGTATGCTTAGACGACGACCATCTGACGGGTTTCTCAAATGGGGCAATTGGGTGGAAAAAGTTATATTTCTTAGAAGTTTTTGCCATAATCCGTGAAGATTGTGTCAATTTGACTCCCATCGATTCAAAAGAAATCAAATCAGAAAAAAAATCCGATCCTTTCCTAAGAAAATTCCATTATTCCCTGTTCAGCAACTCATTTGGATTATCCTGATGGAATATCAGGCGATGCCACCCTTACCATTCGCTCAACATGACGACAGAGGTAGTTAGGGTAGTAATTTTATCATAGATGTATGATTGAAACACAATTATTATGTCTTGTCATTTAAACTTTCAACTAGCACAATTCTTGACACACATGGATTTGAAGGCTCATATTTTTTAACTGATTATCTTAGCTTATCTTATATTAAGATCAAATGAATGGCGAACCTGTTCCAGTTATCACATGTATATACCAGCCATTACAAAACACCTCAGTGCCAATGGGTAGAACTTGATAAGAAAAATAGGCGCTATAATGATTCATTTGTATTGTTATTACACTTAACATCCAGCCGACATCCCCTCAATGTGAATGTTTACAATATAATTACAAACGATTTAATCCGACCTAAATTAACTTTGGTGCAATTGATTAACACCAATAGGGTCAATTCTTAAATTGGTTCAATATCCAACTAAAGTGATTGTCATTGGTAAACCGGTGGTTCTATAACCGACTGTGTGTTTTACCATTGATTTTGGCTCCATAATCTATACGAAAATTGACTCAAGGGCATCAGTTTCTAAATTAAAATCCAAGTCAAATAGATTTAGCTTTCAAACTTATTGTATAGGCAGACTGGTTAATGCAGTTAGAGCCAATTTGAGATTCATGGCAACCGACTGGAGTGGAGTTCTTCAATATCCACGAAATGAATCTATTAATGAAAGGAAATCAACTATTTATTGTTGGAAATATAAACCATAGGAGTAACGCTTGTGAGATGATGCGGATAGTTAGCAAATGATGTATGCTAAACCTTCTAAAGCGGAATGTGCTGTTACTTAGGATTTATCCAAATGTCAGCCGATAGAATCAACTGTTGCTTATACTGTTTCAGTTGTTCAGTAAATGGAAATTCGACGTCAAGTTCTTGTGCTTCACTTGAAACTTGTTGTCCCCCATTTTTTCTATTCAAGGAGTGGCAAGCAAATATTACAATAGCAATGGAATTATTTTAGTTCCCCCTTTCTTCAATTGCATTTATGTTTAAATAGCCCGATTAAGGAATGTTGAATATTTCTGCATCATTCCTTCATATATTGATATATTTTCTGCTATTCCGTAAATTTCATAAAATCATTTCTTTTCCATGTTGCAAACCCATTCCAGTTATTATTTGTCACTTTGGAGTAATTGCGATCAAGATTTCCAAGATGGTACACAAAATGGCGGGGACATCACACTCTAATCAGCTTTGATCAAAGTGAGATTTTCTAAGATGGTAGACAAAATGGCGTGGACGTCAAAATCTTGATCAATGTGAGATTTTCCAAGATGGTAGACAAAATGGTGGGGACATCTCACTCGGATCAGCTTTGATCAATTTGAAATTTTTCAAGATGGTAGACAAAATGGCGGGGGACGTCACACTCTGATCAGCTTTGATCAATGTGAGACTTTACAAGATGGTAGACAAAATGGCGGGGGCGTCACACTCTGATCAGCTTTGATCAATGTGAGATTTTCCAAGATGGTAGACAAAATGGCGGGGCGTCACACTCCAGCTTTAATCAATGTGAGAATTTTCAGACAAAAATCAAATGTAATCGATTGTCTAAGGTGACAAGACTTCTTGATTTGAAAATATCACCAACATTACCATTTCATTCATAAAACGATAAAGTGGGCAGCACAGAAATAAGGATGACCTTGTCGTTTGAAAATGCTGCAACATCATCTGCAAATACAGTTGTAGCTATTCTGCATTACTTTTAGAAAATTGATTGCTTTTTGCTATGACGACTGACATGAATTTTATTCCCCAAGATTGTGAAGAATGTAAGATTGATTTACCAGGCTATAATGATGACTATGGTTTTGTCAATCAAATTTTTTAAGATGATTTCCACAAACACCGCTGGAAACAATATTATATTTCAAAGGATTTCGAAATAGACGAAGCAATAATTGTTTCATCTGTCTTGCGCCATACATCAATATTGAAATCAAATTTCAAGGCTTAATACGAGACATAATACACCAAGTCACTCTATGATTAAGTGTACACTAAATGTCAAAAGAAGAAATGGAGCGAATTTTCATATCGGTCCATTCACGGAAGTAAATCAGGCTTAAAGCAGGATGTCTGCAACCTATTTGAGGGCGAAATTATGGCGTAATATTTCTTTGTGAGAAAATAATTAGACACATGAAATTGCTGTCCATATGACAATTTAAAAGGATTAAATACGTGTTGATATGGGATATGTGTTTGAGACTGGGAAGTAACGTTTCATTGCTTCGAATACCAACACAATCTCTGTTATTAGGTTATCTGGTCTTCCACCAAGCTTTCAATACCCAAACCATACATTTACCATACTTGATAATAAAATTCCTTGTACCCTAAGGGTAGGTCTGTATATTCTTATATATGGTATCGTCTTTATTAATAATATTTGTTTTCCCACATAAATAAATGATAATGGTATATCTCTAACGTATATCATAATGTACAGACTGATGTTGATATACTGTTTTCAGACTTTGTATCAATAAATAACAAAAAACGTATAAGTATTTAAAATTTAAAAATAAGTCACTAAGTTTATAGAAAAATGTATATCCCAATTTATCCAATCTCTCAATCTATATCTGGTCCTCTAATTCCAGACTCCCAGTAAATAGTTTACAAATATACATAGCCATACCAGATCTCACTGACCAATGGTCTATCAGACTTGACCGTTACCATATTTTTATTATGAGAGATTCTATTTTAATCATAGTGATATTATGCGTCTAACAGTATATTGAAATCCTGCCAAACATTAAGGCAATCCAATATTACTATTAAATATTAGTATAATCCGAGACTTTGATCCATGTTCTTTCAGCGACGCCGAATGCCATTATTCACATCTAACGCCGTACACTGTTACAGAATGAACATTTTCACTGTCCTCGAACTGAAAAACAGTTATAAAACAGATGTTGCTTCGTTGGTGGATTAAAAGTTCACGCCCGCTAATCCAGATACCACATACTTGATTTAAACATCTTTTATTTACAAGAATCGAACGAAAACTTAGTGAAACCCTTTACAATTGGAACTACATACACTTAAGTTGAAATGGACAAACAAAATATGTATATGATGTATGACAATAATAGGAAAACGGTGCCCAAATCAAAGCATATATACACTGAAGATAAATATCGCTAAATGGAAAGAAATAAATGCTCCTACTACATCATAATTAAATCTAATATACATCTATTACACATACTTATACCACAGAGTCGTGCTTCTATCTGAAATATCCATATATCCATGTACTTCTTTTTATATCTAGATATAATGATATAATAATGCATATAATGCGTTTATCCTTTGCGGGTAAAAAAACTTTGATTATTTAAGAGAACACACCCACAATAATTTTGGAAATAGCCCAAATATTGATAAGGAAGAATATTTAAGAAAATTAGGATTGATTTGCGAGCATCTATGTCCATGCCAGCCAGCAATGTCATTGATGTACAAGATGGTCAGATCTATTTGACGAACACATTTAGTACCTTAGGTCTATCAGGAAGATCATTTATTTGACATGGGACTCAATGAATAGGACTAAAAGATAAGTAATCAACTATAGGAACCTGTGTATACAAAACAGACGTATCTAAATTAAAAAAGAAACGACCCATTAGTATAAAAACTGATAATCTTAAAAACCTTTTATTTACGGTTTAAAATTTTGCAATTTATCTTAATTTAAATAGGGTTTATCCTTGAGTGATTAGAAACACCAAAGTTTCGACAAAATCCAATAAGCATTTGCCTACTAGGTAGTAAAAAGCTAAAAAAAAATCAACAAGGGCAATAACTCTTTTTCCTTCTTTTCTAATATTCAATAGTGCTTAGGAGGTAAATATTGATGGCTTTTGGCGATAACAAACACTCACACTAGGACTATTCAAAATCTGCCAAAAGTTGGTCCTTCTCGAGTCCTTACGATCAATTTTGGGCGGACGCTGAAAACATGGCTTTCATTAAATGGGTATACATGTAGTTATGATGGACGTCAAACTGAAATGCATTTTAAATTATAAACCTTCCCAAAATACATGCATAACATTACATCTATCTCCTAAATAAATTAGTTGTAATGAACAAATGGTGTTTGGAAGTGAAACAAACATTATTTTTTTTATAGTTTAAAACTATTTGAAGACTCACAAGTGTTATGTGAGGAAAATTCTTTTAGTATCAATTTCTATAGCCTGTAGCACAATGTTAGTTATTGAATATTGGTCTGGAGATGTTTGAAAAGATAACATTAAGACTGTTTGGATGCCTTGGGTTTCAGACACTTTCTATAGTAAGATGTGTTTTGCTCGAGTAAATGCCGGATGCCGATAGCATGACATATATTGGTTCAATTTATTATTACTCCCGAAATGTTTTAATAATAAAAATTTATTGGATGTAATCGTATCACCATAAGATAAGACATGGATTTGAGCTATTTCTATTCCTTTTCATATTTATAACCGAAGAATACCTTATCAATGTGTGACTGGATTGAAACGTATGATTGAGCCTTTTTGAATTAAATGCGAACTGTGATTTATAGGAAATGAGTTTTACGTCCCACTCTTCGGCACCTTATAGGCTCATAAAGAAGTGCAATACAGGGTGGCATTAGCCTACTATTTTGCGATTTCCGACTGTCGAACAGTCTGTAGAATATAGTGTCGCGGTTTATTGTCTCATCCAAACGACTAGACGCCTTTTTCATGTCAGCCCCTCCGACCGGCATCACTGACAAGGGAAACCGGTTTGAAAATAATATTTTACCTGGATTAATCTGAACTTACGTTTTGGGACAGGATTCATTGCATCAGTAGAAGTTGAGCTTTTTAATTTCTTGTGTTTTCAGAAATATCCGTGCTTGAAAGTTAAAATTACGACTCATTTTTGGAAGCCCTACGATATGTACATAGATAGAAAGTAGAATTCCTGGTTATTTTTTAAAACGAATTATGTAATTTTCTTTTATTTCTGGTATACTTCTGGTACTTCTGAAGATTATTTACATAATATGTATGACCTAAATCAACCCCCGAAGTTTAAATTCGCCTTTTCTGATTTGCAACACTGTTTCCATTAACTTGTTTATCCTGATATATTTTTTTTTCACGTAATCTGTAAACACTGCGGAATTAGAAGCAATACATTGCTTTGCATGAGAAAAAAACTATTTAAGCCCGTGTCTTGTAATTTAAAAGAATTGCCGCAAAGATTAGAAATGAATTCCGACAGACCTTAGAATTCACCCTGAATGACATTCTAGATGGTAAAAGCTTAATTGAAATGCATTGAATGAAACGAAGCAGAAATCAGTTGCCATAAAATCAAGATAAAAACGTTAAGAAACTGGCATAAAAAGATTTCTAAAAGAGGAAGAATATTGTCCCGGAATTACTCGAAAGTAGTTTCAGATCTTTTCACTTACCATTGAAGATGTTTTTAATTGAGAAAGCAGTGGATAAATCTGGATACTTTATTAAGAATTGTTGGTTATTGCAATGTTTATAGGACTGTTGAATTGTATGTAATTCAAATCTAAATACACGTTTTGAAATTGAATTGTTATTATATGTCCCATATGGTTGTATATAAATTTGTAATCTCAATGATTCCAGACAGCTTGATTTAAAACTGTTGTTAAGTTGTAAGGAAGCAATTTACAGAACTGTCCACCTGTTTTCAATAAAAAAAAGTTTTGCAGTGAGCATTTAGCATAGTTTTATTTCTATGTAGAAATAATTCATAAAAGCTATTACGTAAATGTTTGTATTTAGTCTTTGGGATTATCATTGTGAAAGATATCAAATATGGATGCTTCAAGCTACCGAGATTTGTGTATGACACAATGGTAAAGCATGCTCATTCTTTCGCAACACCTGACGTATTTGAGTTTGTTTACCTGACATTCCTTACGGCGAATCGACATTACTGTTTGTGTGGTGTTACATACCATTTGGCCAAAGGGTCCACTGGTTGATAACAATGTTATAAGCTATGATTTTAATGAACTCTAGTCCAAGAACCCTTTTGAATTGACGACCAGTATACCATGTTTGTATTAAGGTTAATTGATAATTTTGCAATCAATACCGAGTGTGTTATTTCGTTATGTTATCCACCATCTATTTAACCCTAATGTTCACAACTAAAAAACATGGATGCCTCTGTGGGAGTTTAGATCTCTCCAGAATTAACAATTTTATAATGGCAAACGCCTTGATAAAGTCTTATTTCGTGATGTTCTAACACTCCGCCATCTATTTTTCATTAAGTTTGTTTTTTAATTCTCACATGTCACGGTCCGGAACTAACTAATAAAACTCTTCAGTCACCTATGGTCTTTGTGATGACTTTGTTTCTAAGCGGATGTAAGTTAAACAGCTTGGAGTAATTTCCTATTGAAAGTTAAGTTAATCCAATCCATAAGTTAACTGATAAAAAAACATTGCTTTCCACATGAGGTGTCATTTCTAATTATCGTATGAAAACGGTTTTTGATAAACTATATAATACAGAACGATAAAACCTGGCAACATTGTAGCCTTCATTTCCTTTCACATAGAAATTACTTTGATCGTAGAGCAGTTCTAAGGGAGAAATTGTGTGATATTGAATCGGTTATATAAAACATGTTTATTAACCTTTCAGATAATTATTGCTCACTGTGAAACTCATTTGAAATACGGAAGAAGGCAATTCATACCACAGTGAGACCGGTACAAATTTATCGAGCTTTTTCAATTTCATTAAATCATTACAAATAACCAGAAACTTAACATAAAGATAAAATCAAATAGTTTGGTGGAATTTTTTTTTTTATCAAGAATCAAGATATCAGCTTTTTTTAATCGCTGTTATGAACGGGGATTAACGTAATTACATATAATCAAAACAAATTACGTCTTGTTCATATGCAGCATAACCTTGAGGCAAAGCACTGTTGTTAGAAGATTTTAAAAGCTTCTAGGGTAAACAATTGAGAAACTAGTACAACTTGAACAAGTTCTAGCTACTGCGAGTTATAATAAGATTCACGCTTAGTAAAACGAAAGTTCCAAATCACGTTTAAAGTTTTATTGGAATGGTGCAAATAAATAATTTTGATATCACAAGTTAAAACAACAATATAACAAATATCAATAAAAAGATATAATAAACAACAAAAAGCAAAATTCATCAAAAAACTATATCTACAGAATTAAAAAAAAATGTTTAGTTAATTTAAATTGTTGAAAGCAATTAAGATTGACTATCAGATGAAGATAGTTATTTATTCATCTGAATTTCAGATAATGAAACGGAACGGTCAATAATATTTGGATTGACGTGTACTTTAAAGAAAAGTGATTACGATCTGACACGATCTCGTGATATGGAGAATATAGCTATAAGACGATTTATTTCAATCAAAAGATAGGAATAAAAGGTATGAAATTTTGCTGATCTCGGGAGAGGTATGGCTTGTGGTTATATTTGTTTGCCATTTCTACCAAGTGGTTATATACTGGCACTTCATATTCATATTAATATTTATTTCTGAATGATTCATTGGTTTAGAGTTAAATCGAAAAAAGTTCTTTGATCACTTGAGTCAATAGTCAGAACTTAAATGACAACCTTGTTCATAGCAAACTATAAACAATCTGTACTTAACGGGTACTATACTTCTCGCCCAATGGGCTAGTTATTTTTTTCTAATTTCAAATCAGAACAGAAGAAAATCATCCAACAGATCCTGATCCCAATTTCTCAATAAAATATCTGCTCCACCCTAGGCCTGTACATCTGGGAGATCGAAATCCCTCCCTTCCCCGAAATATTGGTTTATTCAGTATTTTCTGGAATCTGGAAATATAGTCAAAGTTGAGATAGAAAATGCATTCCATTAGATCGCAAAACGTCCACACCCATTAACTGGGCGATTTTCTTTGGAATAAAGATGCAACGATCCTCGATACTAAATTGTTCTATGAACCTATTACGATTTATTTCGTGCTATAAATGTATGCCAATTGTTCACAAGGACGAAATCAACTACAAATACAGCAAACCCATATGAATAGCGCACAAGGGTAGAGTTATTGTTCACTAAGCCAGCAATTCTTCATTTAGTTGATATGTAAAGATGTACAACTGATTTTAGTTACATTGTATATCAAGCGATTAGGGAACCTCAAGACTGAATTCATGTGAAATAAACTCAGAGTTGCATTTGGTGTTCCATCATTAATAGCAGAATCCTAAAACATTATAATGGCTATTATTTCCTATTATTTTCCATTTTAATGGTCACGTCCTGAAGTGTCGACTGTATTAGCCCTTTCCTCTTGAAGCAACATCTTAAAAGACGAAAACTCTGAACATGAAAAGTGGAAGTAGTATCTTCAACTCTGTGGAATATGGAGGTAAAGAACCCAATAACACACATTGAAAAGTATGAAAGTTGATGGAAATAAAATTCTCGCCATAAGGTCTATGTCACTAACTGAATTGGTTGATCCAGGTTTAACACTTTGCACTCGATGTAAACGAAAGTCAGCGTTGCCAGAAAGGCATCTCCACAACATCTGGTAACATCCAATCTTCTTGTAACCCTGGTGCTCCAGGTCAACATGGGCATTATTTAACAGAAGAGTTTCACGCTCTCTCTCGTGTTCTTGTTCTGATATTATTATCTTCCTCGGTGGTGGAAATGCGGGAATCTGGGAAAAAGAAAGAAAATGAAAGTAGTTAGGAATGATAATTGATTTAGTATAAGCTAGATAAAGATTGTTAACCCTCCAAAATAAAGATTGATAACACTCGAAGAGTTCTAAAGCTAGTATCATTATATTTAAATAAACGGAATATAGTCAAAACCTTGTCCTTGTTTAACTATACAAATAACTCTTTCAAAGGATTAGAAAGCTACCGTCAGCTGCAACTAGTATATATAGTTCCAAAGTGCATCAAAATTAGTGTCTTTAGTATATTAATATACATGTTGTCATTGATTGTATATCAATATTGTTATATGGTAAAATATCGCCACCTACTAACGGGTTTACACTTTAAAGAAGCGAAATAACCTCTTCAAAATTCCCATTTAAAAAGTGTTTTCTTACTTCATCTTCCTCCTCATCACCACCTTCAACTGGCATCACTTTGGTAAAGTAGTTGACAGCAGCATATTGTATGAGAGCCGCCATGTCGTACACAAGGCAAACATTTAGGAAGACGTCTATAGCTGTGGCGTAAGGAACTCTAGGTAGACCTTCACGTACTGACATACCAATCTGGGCAGTGCTTAAAATTGTTGTTACACCTGTAAATATAACAATTTAGAGATTTGTGATCTCTTTAGTGTTGTAAAGTCTAATTAACAATTTCCAACGTGTCGATTTAATGTTTAAAGGGTTGTAGAGACTTTCTCAAATTGTTTGACAAAACATCATTTTGTTCAATTCCAATTTCCAGTTAGACGTCGATGGGCCTTTAAATTTGAATAAAACTAACCGTTTTATTCGTGTTCTTAGATATTATTATATTGTCGGTTTTTTGTGAAAGTGGCGTCATATAGGCTAAACTAAGCATCGGACTAAAATTGGAATGATGCAAATAGAAGACATAGATGACCAGATACAAATAAATATGCCAGAAAAACCGTTATATAGTAGAGAGAAAAGGGTGAAACAGCCAGAAATATTTCGGGAACCGAACCCAGGTGGATTTTAGATAAGTTTATTCACAACAATAACCTACAGATTATCCATTCTCTTTAACTTAATATAGATCGATTAGTATAAAATTTGATAGAAGGATTTCCTTGAATATTTTCGCCTTTTGTCTCAATCCATACTATGTATAGCTTTAGATATGGTTACTTCATGCATTAGTACGTATTTTTAAATCCAAAATTCACATCAATTGACAGTTTACTTGAATGTTAGCTCAAAATGGGTTTAGTTTCAGCAAGCTATTTGTATGTAACAGTCTGATTGGTTTGGTTGGCGATGAAATATTGAAATATAGGAATTAAAATATTTTTGAATATAATTGCCCAAGTCTGCTTGAATCTATTATAAAAACGTATTAAAACACTTTAAAATGATGATTATTATAAATGAATATCTATTTTAGAAATTGTTTTAATAGCATCGTGACATTGTGTTTAAATTGATCTGAAGAATGCCTGAGTCTTAAAGTAAACGCTGTTCTCTCTGTCGTGTCAAATATTATAATAGAAACTCTTAAATATTTAATTTTTGAAGGTGACTTGGATAATTGTTCGGGTTACTAAAGGAAATGTTTAGAATGAACATTGAAACACCTCTTCAATCTAATGAATCCATAAAACTAAGTAATAATCCGTTGAAATAAGTAATTTTAAAACATGAACATGCTTTATGGCTTTTTTTTCAATTATTACTTAGTTTAATGAAAATTTCAAGATATATCGAGATTCTATTCTTTTAGTATGGAACTGATGAATATTATACTCTTACTTTGAAAAAAATGTACATCCAATCTGTGAGTATCAATATAATTATTCCACAGACTGACCACTATAAAGATACAGAACAGTTTGCAGCAATTTGTCAAAATTTAAATACACCATTTTATTATCGAAGTTATAAGTCCGTTCTTAATAGCAAAAATATAACGAGAACATCTAATAAGTTTAATCTAACGTTGCTTTTAAATAACGTCTTTTTTCAATGAAGGTCACGACGACCAGCAGATGTCACATAATAGTAGTTATATCGATAATAAGATGTCATGCGATGTCATAATGTCGAGCGACCATTCAACTTAGCATGAAATAATTGGTGCTTAATGTCATAACATAGTGAACAGAACATGCCTGAAGAAACTGATAGAAATAATCATAAAATTTCAAAAGATCTCATATTAAACGCAGCAGGTATAAAAATATCTTGAATTATAATTGCACAAGTCTGCTTGCAGCAATTATAGAAAATATCCAAGAAAAACTGTAAACCACGGGCAATAATAATTATGTATAGCTTTCTTTTAAAACTGTCTCCTTAGAATTCTTTAATTCCTGCCATTATGTAAATTAATCTCAAGAATGCTTCTAGCTTTAAGAAATAACCCCACTTGTGTCACAATTTGATGTTTTCTTAATCGCCTATTTTTCAATCTCAAATATTCTGCTGGGTCGAATTTACATTATGCAAGTTGTAAGTTTTTTCCGGTTAAGATCTTTAATTATGTTTAAAAGCATGTTGCTAGTTAACACGGAACCGTTATACTTCAACCCCCACGAGGTTAGGATAGTGCTTAGCATTCATAAGATGTTCAAATAGATTTCCAAAGAAAAATATAAATGCCCGTGACCTGGTGAACAATTCTTATCTTCAAGCCCTGCAATGTAAATGTTGCATATCTATCAAAGTTTTGAAACTGGTATGGAAAACCGGAGATTTATCAGAAGAATAAGTAATTTTGAAGACTATATCAGATCGTCGATGTGCAATTCGACGCTCAGTAGTCACACTTTCGAAAGACCTCGCGTTTTCTTCATTAAATTGATGGCAATTACATCGTGGTCAGCTAACGACCATAATTTACTGAATCAGGTTTCTTTTTAAAACGTATGGTTATAGTGTTTCTTAATGATATACTTCTCATTACAAAAGGAAGACAAACAGAAACGACCTGGATGTTCCAAATATGTGCAATGTTTTATATCATTGTAGGCTAATGAAGACGGGCACCGCCATGCAGTGTGCTATGAGGGAAATTTTGCCAGGACAGCGACATTAACCTACTCTTGTTCGATTTCCAGCTGCCGAGGGATCGTGCACAGCCTGTAGCACACGGGTCCTCGGAAAATGTCCCATCTAAACGACTAGGCGCTTTTTTCATGTAAGTCCTTTCTGTCTGCATCACTCACAAGGGGAAACCTGGCTGAAAAATCCGAAGGTTAATCTCGCCCTTTTCCGGGCAAGCGTCTAACCCAGCGGGCCACCACGGCTCCCTAATTTCGGACAGAAGACGGACCTTGAACGTGCAGATTCTAGAATGCACCGCATACCGTTTCTAATTGAAAAAAAGGAATTCAACATAAACTACCCGTAGCACAAACAGTTCCTCGAAAGAGGTAAGAACTTTGCAATCATAGGCAATCATTATCTTACATACTTGAAACATTGAGCTGTTGTAATACAGCAATTTTTCTATTAAACAGAACGGAAGATGAAGATCACTTATCACATTGATTGGCATCGCTTTTTACAATTTCTGAACAATTGATACGAGGAAATGTAAACACTTCCAACTTGATCTGCCCTCGATATCGACAAGATGAAAATAATGAGTATGACACAATAATAAGAGCATCAGAAACCTAGCGGCATAATTTTTATCTCCTAAAAAAAGGCTGTGTGACCTACTTTTCGATCTCTTTTTTTATATTGCTGTAAATTATGATGAAACAAAATCATCGACAGCATACGGAATTAGTGGGTTTCAGCACTTCTTAAACAAAAGTGGTTGTTAAGATAAACTTCTGAAATCTTGCGGTTTTTTTTGAAACACCAATCATTGTCTTTTACGAGTCATCTACCATTTAATTTGTTTTATCAGGTTATGTTTCACTCCATTGGTTTTTTTTCTGGCAGCTTTTCAAAGATAAAACTAGGGACATGATGAAGCTGAATTCTAGATAGATATTAAAAATATGTTTATCTGCACATGTACAACTTCGTTTACCCTCAAGATAATTTGTACCATGTACATCAATGTGACCCTATATATGTGTGACAGCATCTTCGGCTATTTTGAGTAGTGGGTTATATTCATGTTTACGAGGTTAGGATAGTACTTAGCATTCATAGCCGGTTGAAATAGATTTTCCAAGGAAGAATAAAATGCCCCTGACCTGCTGAACAATGCTTATCTTTAAACCCTGCAATATAAATGTCGCTTCGTTATCAACGTTTTGAAAGTGGTATGGAAACATGTTAACTTACAACCAGTATCTCCGATCAATAATACCCCATCTTTTGAGCTACCTTCGTCATTTTTAATTTTAATAACGTATCATGTGACATAACGAGTTGAACGGTCAGCAATAAATTAACGACCAGGCATAACTAAGTGATGGGAGAATAGGCATTACATATTACAAAGGCATTGAACGATCAAAATTATTCATCAGACATACGATAAAGCATTTCAAACATGTAATTGCCGAATATACAACTATAAATCGAGAACGAACGATGTCACATTTATTGTTTGAGCTCTTAAACTCTTTATATTCGTTTTACTTCAGACAACACGATGAGTAAACGAAATCAGAGGAGTGCTAAACTCTGTACACATTTGTAAATTGATCAATTTGTGCCAATCGAGAAATTTTGTATGAAATAATAAAAGAAAGACTGAAGAGTGAGTTGTTCAGGGAGTAAATGTAAATGGAGAAACCGTAGGGGAGAGTGGGAAACACTAGGAAAGCCGTTTTCTATTACTAAAATAGCTCGTACAGAGCTTCGTCCGTCATTATATTCTGATAGACTCATCAAATTCATTTAGTATCAAACAGTGTGATGTGGTAATGAGGTTTCCTGAAGAGAAAAAGAGGACAACCTTTTATTTTCTATTACCATTTCGATAAACTGGACTTTTTCTACTGCACTTCTCCACTTCTTATCGAAGTTACGTGTACTAACTAACGCAATATCCTAATTGAATCAATTTTATCGCAATGTGTAACTTTTAACGTTTCACTTTTCCAGTAGGCATTCTTCAGTCAAAGTCACGATAACTCATATTGCCCCTGTCAGAAACTAAACAGCCACGAGGCTGCTGTATAACGTAATATAAGCTTCTTTAGTTCACATTCATGAGATTCAGGGCAATATATCGACATTTATCGGAAAATATTGATACTAAGTAATGAATATGCAGAGTTGAAGAAGGACAGTTTTGAAATAGAATGGAACAATGATTTATTTTGTCTGGAAATGTATTATTTTCTACTAATAATACCAATTAAATTCTCTAGATATTTACAGGTTAATTATTAAGACGGCTCATTTAGACTGACGTTAATCTTGGTTTGTAGACGCAGACTGTTATTTAGAAAACCATATTGGAGAAATAAACTGATACAATCAAAAAAACAACAAAGCTGAGATGTACTGTCTTAATTAAAATATGACTCTCTTTGCGTAACCAAAGGGAATATTTAATAGCCCAAAAAAAGTATATTGGTTTGATTCAAATGGCTACAGGACTTACTCCCAATCAACCCTTCCAACCTGAATCACTGAAAAGGAGAACTGCCTTTCAATATTATTTAGATAAATAGTTGTAGGCACCTGCATTACACCCAGTTTGCTTACATAGTGATAGTATACATACCAAGCAGTACTCTTGCAGGAGCAGCGTCTCTATTAATCCAAAACGATATCCAGGATAAACTGACGATCAGATAACAAGGCAAGAATGTCTGCAGGATAAAAAATCCCAAATTTCTATGCATGTGAATTTGCACTTCTAGAACAGACTGAGGACCTGAAATGAATATGAACGATAATAAAACTATGAGAGGCGATAAATTTACAGGAGTAAGGCAGAGTATTCGTGTATGTATGTACAGTATAACAATTCTCCTCTGTGTCCACATACCTCCAACCAGACTTAGCAATATACAATTTTAATTTACTCCTGACTGAGCAAAGGCTCACCAAACGTTTTTAAACTAAGATTTAGTCGTATGAAAGTTGCGTGAAGTTGATTTGAAACTATTAACAGATCCTTTGAGTAAAATTGGATAATAACGTTTTAATGACGTTAACTGTCCAGACAAAACAAGTCATTTAAAGTCATAAAAAAAAATAAAAATACGGACATTCCGTTAATCAAAAATCTAGTCCAAAGAAGAGAAAAATTGGAAGTAATAGCTGTATAGTAGTGGACTAATCCAAAGAGATTTACCATCAGGTGTTTCGAAAGAGTAAGGAATGCCCTGCTTCGCCCCCACAATAATGGTCAAAATGATCATATTTTATTGCTTACCATGCGTTGTCATTCTAGTTACATTGAAAGTATCTACCCAACCGACTTCGTACGTTGCCATTGTTAATCCTTCTGGCATATCTACATTTGGTGCATTGGGATTCCAGTAGTATATTAGTTCAGAAGTCGTGTAACCATCTGTAAGTGTAAAACAGACATATCAAACTATTATGGTTATGATTTGTGTGATATCTTTTGAGGGCGTTTAGTTCCAACTGTTTTAGGGTGTACAGTGAAATATTATTTTACCTACAAAACATTGAACTTTATTTAAAGTTGATAAGTTAATTTAATCTATAGATTCTGTGGTAAAAATTAAATTTTACAGATCATAACTGTATAGTCATGAACTCCCAAAAAGGACAAGTCTTATCAGTAGAGAATTATCATGTATCCGATACATTAAATCACAATGGGCAATTTGATCAACGTAACCTTCAGTTTGTATGCATTTATCTCAACATGCTTGTCTATCAGTGTATACTAAATGGAGGGGAAAGGACATTTGCATGTACTTCGGATGGGTAACAATCTAAAGAGCATTGATCTGTAAAGCCGGAAGATCTCAAGGCAATATGATCTAATTTGATCAAAGCAATGGAATTAAGAACAGCGATAAGGTCATCGTTTCATTCATATCGGAAAATAGCCCTTTAGATCAAGGTCGAAAGAAAACTGATTATCTTCTCGTTTTATTAACTGGATTGTCAATCTAAGTACTCATACGATAAACTTAACGTCATTATCGATGCTAATTCTACTTACAGCTAGCGATATAGAGTGGACATGACGCTTTATCCATCGGGAATCTTGACAACTTCAATGGACACCGAGCTCGAACCGTCAATCTACAAAATTAATGATAGAGAAAGATAACTGAATTGGGGGTAATATAGGTTCTTATGGAGAAAGATTATCATATCAGATGATTTGATAAAATAATTGTGTGAAATATTGCAAGTTTCCCTATGATTATAAGTACAATATTATAGGCCTATCTAATTTGATATGAAAGGAATAGGAAAAGATTTCCCTATGGTTATAAGTAAAACATCATGTCTGGTTTGATTTGGAATATCAAGGATTAGATTTTTATTCTATTTCTAGCGGTTGTTTACATCGTATCTTCTTGGATTTAGCAGCTGAAATATTGCTTCCCTATTGTTTTAAGTAAACATGTCTAGTTTGATTTGAAATTTATAGGATTAGATTTTTATTTTCTATTTCTAGTGGTTGTTTACACTGCATCTTCTTAGATTTAGCAGTTTGTTCATTCGATCAGACCATCGATTTGAATTGACTTTGAGAAGAAGGTAATAATTGAAGAGCAGGTGAATTTTTAAGACTTCACGCGGTGACATAGAGATGATTTTGACTGTGTCTTTTCACTGTAAGGAAACGGACGACTAATTTATTGCAGTTTAGTACCACCAGTTGCTTTGGGTTCTTCGTGTTCTACCTTATATTGAGAAGGAACGTCAATTTTACGATCTATATTTACAATATTATCTGCTTTAAAATTATGTTATTCTTTTAAACCTCCGGCCAACGACGAAGGGGCATATTACCCTGTCCAATGTCCAATTCAGATTGATCGATTTATGCAAACTGCTCATATCAGTTTAAATCATTAGATTAGATCTAAACAAATATGAACGAAGCTCAATATACAGTCGGTATAAGCTTAAATAACTGTATATCATATCCTTAAGCTCTAATCCAGTCTGACAATAAACCGATGTCCCGTGTGCTACGACTGTGCACGTTTAAGATCCCTCGACAAAGAGCAGGCTAATGCAGCTATCCTGGCAAAATATCCCTCATAGCACACTGCATGGTGTTGCCCTTTTTAGCCCGAAAGGTGTGGAAAAGTAGGACGTTAAACTCTATTTATTTCATTTATAATGAAGTCTATAGAACTATAGGTTAAGGGAGACAATAATATAGATCCATTGATTGTATTCAACAGATCCTAGTAATTCAGCTTTTCAACTATTTCTGTCCTTGGCCTTTTAGATAAAAATTTACATTAATTTATATGATAAAGAGAGAAGCGATATCAATTAATCTTTTCATTTAGAAGAGATTATCTGTTAAAGCTTTTATTCGACATTTATGTAGATTTGTTTCCGATTATAATAGTAACTAATGCGATATCATTTACTGAATTTATTAGAAACTACTTATCAGATTTCATATAGACAACTGATAATGAAGAGTAAGTGAGGATACTATCAATCCTTAAAGCTAACCAAATATTTCTAAAGCGAAAATCAATGGAATTCTAAATAAAACAAAAATAGCGATGGCCCATCGTAATACGCCCACCATTGGCAGCCTTAGTTATTCGGGCGGTGGACAAGAGGTATCAGTAAATACAATATTTTGAATGTAAAAGGCTCAAATCATGCTTTGTCAAAATCTATCAAGAAACCAGATCTCTATCAAGTCTACAAAGAATCAGAGGCTGATAAAGTGAACACGTTTTAAAGAAAAAGGGCAATAACTCAATAAATATTTTTTGTCTGATTTTCAATAGGGTCTATCCTCGAGTTATAACAAACACTCACACCAAGTTTCATCAAATTCCATCAAGAACCCGGCTCCCTATCGTGTTCACAAGGTATTTTAGGACAAGGGCAATAACTCATAGTAAATATTTTTCGATTGGTTATATTTTCGATAGGCTTCATCCTGGGGTCATTACAAAGACTCATTCCAAGTTTCATTAAAATCCATCAAGAAATGTGGTCTCTATCGTGTTCACAACAATTGTGGACAGGCAGACGGACAGACAGACGGACAGACAGGTGGGCAGAAGGCTTCATCCTTGAATGATTACAAACATACACACCGAAATTGGTCAAAATCCATCCAGAAACCATCTCTCTATCCTGTCCACAACACATTTTTGAACGCAAAATGAATGTGTTTTCAAGAACAGGGGCAATAACTCATCAATTTATTTTTCGATTTGTCTGATTTTCAATAGGCTTCATCCTTAAGTAATAACAAGCAATCACACCAAACTTCATCAAAATCCATCAAGAAACACACTCTTAATCGTGTTCACAACAAATTTTCAAAAACAAGGGCAATAACTCATTAAATATTTTTCGATTGGTCTGATTTTCAATAGGCTTCTTCCTTGGATTATAACAAACACACACGCCAAATTTGGTCAAAATCCATCAAGAAATGTGGTCTCTATCGTGTTCACAACAATTGTGGATAGGCAGATGAATGTGTTTTCAAGAACAAGGGCAATAACTCATCAATTTATTTTTCGATTTGTCTGATTTTCAATAGGCTTCATCCTTAAGTAATAACAAGCAATCACACCAAACTTCATCAAAATCCATCAAGAAACACACTCTTAATCGTGTTCACAACAAATTTTCAAAAACAAGGGCAATAACTCATTGAATATTTTTCGATTGGTCTGATTTTCAATAGTCTTCTTCCTTGGATTATAACAAACACACACACCAAATTTGGTCAAAATCCATCAAGAAATGTGGTCTCTATCGTGTTCACAACAATTGTGGACAGGCAGATGAATGTCTTTTCGAAAACAAGGGCAATAACTCATCAATTTATTTTTCGATTTGTCTGATTTTCAATAGGCTTCATCCTTAACTAATAACAAGCAATCACACCAAATTTCATCAAAATCCATCAAGAAACACACTCTTAATCGTGTTCACAACAAATTTTCAAAAACAAGGGCAATAACTCATTGAATATTTTTTGATTGGTCTGATTTTCAATAGGCTTCTTTCTTAGGTTATAACAAACACACCCACCAAATTTGGTCAAAATCCATCAAGAAATGTGGTCTCTATCGTGTTCACAACAATTGTGGACAGACAGACAGACAGACAGACAGACAGACAGACAGACAGGGGCGACTACAATATACGCCCCATTTATGTGTGGGCGTATAAAAACAGCAAAATAGGACAAAGAACCATTATATACTAACTTTGAAAGTTCGTGATTAAATCGAGGTAGTTGTGTATATTTTTCGGCTTTAAAACAGTAGTAAAAATAACATTTTTAAAAAATTTACAGGCTGAATTTCAACCTGATACTCCCAAACGGTATTCAGAAAGTAAGACAAATATAGAACATGACGAATATTATATATCAAAAAAATATTATCTATTTTGTGAATATCAATTAGTATTTTTTGTTCTATTGGTAATGACGTTTTGCGTATCGGATATGAGAAATTGATCTGATTAAATAGTAAAAATATATCGATATTAAAGTACAATTAGAACGATAAAAGAAAACTGTATGAATAACTATTAGGACAGTCCCACTTGTATGATTTACAATCGAAGTTTGTAAAGTAACAGAGCAGTCAAAGTTTCGCATTGTTCAAATAGTTGTAGAATATTTTAAGGATTCAAATCCAAATAGCACACTGATGAAAATATTGTAGTTTTTTTTGGGATAAGCAGATAAAAATATTGTAGTTCGTAATAGGTAACATTGGCTGAAGTGGACCTGTCTACCAAAACCATCTAGAATTGAACAAATACAGTTAGACGTTAGTTGCCTTTGCTTTATTTTATACCCAAAATTTTATCTAGACGGAATCTGCAAGCGGCAACCCACGTTTGCGTCTTTACGAGGTGAGGTGACTGATGAGGGGTGGGGTGTGTTTAGCTCAAGGCCCTGGCTTTAAAAATGGTGGAAAACATACCTTCTGGACATATATAACCTTCCATCATGTCGGATCCTTACAAAAGCATTTGGTACAGTAATATTGTGTGCCTTGCTGTTTTTACCGTTAATGAAATAAGTATCTGGTTTCCAGATGGATTTCAGGACCTTGTTACTCAATGTAAATTCTGTAAAATTGTCGATGGTGAACTTCAAACGATCGTCGTACCATCGTTGTCTGAGATAGATCTGCATGGAGTAAGCCTGAAAAATAATGTTCAAGGCTATTTATGTAAAAAAAATTCCAATCTTTTTTCAGCCTTGTAACATATAACAAAAAGCATGCAACAAAACACGTAATACAAAGTGCATTATATTTCTAAATCGCAATTCCCAACGCGAAATATTTTAAGCTATATTTAATGAATCTATTTGCGGTACGAAATTTGATCTAAAACACTTAGTTACTACAGAAAATCTGGTATAATCAGATTTCCCTTAAGATTTGTCATTTTTTGCGTTTTGGATTATGTGGCTTTCTGGCATAAAAAAATATAAAATCTTCTTGTCAAGGTCTTTTTCTTCTGGTGCACTAGTTCCTACTACATGGTAAATCCGCTTACTTAAATTCTTCCGGTATTCTTTTTGTGGTCATTATGTTATCAGGTAGCGGCACATAAAACTTCAATCTGCCAAAATTTTATTTCTTATTCATTTGATGCGTTGTTGAAACGTCGCAAGTAATTTAATGAAGTCATTGTTATCCATATAATTGTGTCCTGATATCTTATTTGATGTTTTAATGAAGCATTTATTTTATTCCCCACATAAGAAGCTCCTCAATTATTCCTTAAAAAATTGGTCTTTTATTTTGAGTTTTTAGGCTTAGGCTTATACCTTACTGAAGTGATATGACGCCGATTACTCTTCCGACAAAGATTTGCTTTAATTTACTGGGAAAAGCTAAGACCATAATATGCATTTTTCACAACATTTATCTTTATCCATTGTTCATCTTATTTGACTAAAAGAAGTGCAGTGACGGTCTATATTAACTTGTCTTAATATAGATTAAACATCATATCCGATTCCCTTCAAGAAAATTGATAATGGATTTGTTTGTAACCATTTGAAGCTTGTACATTTGATTGGCACTTCCTCGTCAGAGATTTCATTGCTTCTTTTATAAAAACCTAATGCTCTACTTCAACTTGTTTCCGTGTTATCCGACTTTAATCGTGTCAAGTGACCATTTGAAACATATCATTAATAATGCAAAATATCTGAATAAACCGCCACTTTATAAATCCCTTACCTTACAACATTTATGTTTAGGGAATTTAACTTCATTAGTGTGAACAGGCATCAATATATAATATCTATTTACTATTACGGTTCGTCAATCGTCAAAGCAAGTTCCGTTCTTGAAACAAACATCAAGGCTAAATATCTTTGGTTTAATCAAGAAGTTCAATGTCGTATACCTGTATACTTGTTTTAAACCAAGCTTCAAATGTACACACAGTGCTCGACAAGTAAACACAGTGCCAACGTCAATCTGTCACTGCAAGTCTGTAAAAAAGAGTCTCCATGTAAACATGATGTGATTGGGTTTAAAACTGGGTTCTGGTAACCGTTAACAGAATTCTCTGTCGTTCGGGCACCCGAAGATACTCTATTTGTTACCAGGTCTCCTAATGTAACCTCGATCCGATCCGCTATTCGGGTTTTAAAGTCGGTATGTTAGTTCTCCGCGATGTGTTAGTTAATTTGGCACTTCAGGTCTGCATTACGTCCTAATATCATTATTTTGTTCAACTAAGAATGATGAAACACATCGATTGATACAGTAATTTAAACAGTGTGAAATATGACTGTAATTATGACTATAATGCTCTGTATTACAATCTATAGAATTCCTGTCAGCAATGATTAATGGTGTACCGAGATTGCAGCTCAAAGGTTAACCTCTCACAGTGTCGTATTGCTCGCAACCTATATTTATACATGTCCTTTTGATGGATGATTTTTCAGTTATTCAATTTTATTTGAGGATTACTGTACTCGTTGAAAGTGCAATGCTCGTCAGCAAATCCTTGTTTGCACTAAGACGTACTTTGGTTTCCTAGCGCTTATATCGTTTCGAGAATACCTAGCCAGGTTTCCCCCTGAAAGTGCAGTTCGGACGAGCCGATATGAAAAATGTATTGGGTCGTTCGGATGAGAAAATAGGCTGTATGAAAAACCATCGATAACTCAATGTGGTGGTATGGCGTTACGTCTCATTAGCCCTTCATCATTAATCCTCCATCCTTTAACTCAACCAGGTACAGAATAATAGGACGCAATACTCAATTCATTTCATTTCATTTTCAATTAATGTTTCAATTTGATATGGTAGGATATAAATTCCTCAACGCTTCAAGCAAAGCGCAATCGTAGAATGTGGAAATGACCTTACTAGACGCTCCTGATTAATTTTGCTCTTGGCATTCATCAGATTTTATACTTTTGTAGGATGGATATTGGATGTCAATATATATTGGTCTGATTATGACAGGACGTTCGATTATAGTATCATAAAAGAAGGTTTTGAGTCAATTTTTCTTCAATTCCCATATGATTTATCCTTTGTATACTTTTATATGAAGCTATTAGGCTGGTTAAGCTGGCCAATTGCGCGGTGTATGAAAACCCGGTGGCCTTGAATGAACAATGTTCGGCAAAGACATGGAATTATTAACAAATATCAATTGAGGGTTATTATTTGCGTGGAGTATACAAATCTTGTATTTTCACCATTCAGATTTTAAGTCTAATGTATTTGTATCATCTATTAATCCGGGAGCAGAGATATCGGGAAATCTAAGTTATGTAAACAGAAGATTCAAGTGTCCTGATGTACATACATCGCGAGTAAATTGTTGAAAATAGCAAGGTCGATACTTGTTTTCTGATGCCTGCAGTTCTCTGACAAAAGTACGGTTAACCTACCATTTCACTCTCTGTGATCGGTCCCATACTCCTGATAGCAAAATCAGTCGATATTCGCACTGGTTCACCTGGAACGAATTAACAAAATGATAAGGCCTATTTAGCTTTGTAACATATCATGACACAAAAAACTGAAAGACGTATGTTCAATATTAAGACATAAGTAAAATATGTGTATGGCAATAACAACAATTTCAGCTGCAGCTGAAACTGTAGTCAGTATTAAGATCAAGATATTATGTCTTTCAAAGAATGGTCAGTATTGTTCTGACATACCGAATCATTAAAAATGTTCACGTGGTTGTATAAAGCTATAACATCTTATTCGAATTGAATATTTAACATGCATTCTTTATGTAAACAAGTCATATCTTCAGGGACTGTCCTGTTTTGGCGCCCTGCTGTTTAATCAACATGATGAAGATGCATTGACGAAACAGATTAAAGACTTACCTCCATAACCCGGCGTAACGTGTTTACTGTAATTTTCAAGAAGTTTATCAAGTAATCTGCTAACTTGCTCTCTTTTAAAATTCTCTTCGCCATGAATTATTCTGCAAAATTTAAAAAAATTTTTTTTATAGCGATATAAATATGGAGAAGTATTGTGAAGATTAGTACCCTAGTGCTGGAAGAGTGAGAGTCGCCCTTATAGCACCATTAACTGTAACGGTGATAAAGTGTATTGAAACACCAAATATTTCTTGATAGGGTGAAACATTAGTATCAAGTGTACAGGTAGAATGAGTGTACTACACGATCATTATAATCCAAGTTTACAGGAAGAATTATTGTACACCACGACCATTAGTATCAATTATACAGGTAGAATGAGTGTACACCACGACCATTTGTAACAAGTGTACAGGTAGACTGAGTGTATACCACGACCATTAGTATCAAGTGTTCAGGTAGAATGAGTGTACACCACAACCATGAGAATCAAGTATACAGGTAGAATGAGTGTAAACCACGACCATAAGTATCAAGTGTACATGTAGACTGAGTGTACACCACGACCATTAGTATCCAAGTGTACAGGTAAATGAGTGAACACCACAACCATTAGTATCAAGTATACAGGTAGAATGTGTGTACACCGCAACCATTAGTATCCAAGTGTACAGGTAGAATGAGTGTACACCACGACCATATGTATCAAGTGTACAGGTAGATGAGTGTACACCACGACCATTAGTATCAAGTATACAGGTAGAATGAGTGTACACCACGACCATTAGTATCAAGTGTACAGGTAGAATGAGTGTACACCACGACCATTAGTATCAAGTGTACAGGTAGAATGAGTGTACTACCACGACCATTAGTATCAAGTGTACATGTAGAATGAGTGTACACCACGACCATTAGTATCAAGTGTTCAGGTAGAATGAGTGAACACCACGACCATTAGTATCAAGTATACAGGTAGAATGAGTGTACACCACGATCATTGGTACAAGTGTACAAGTGGAATGAGTGAACACCACAACCATTAGTATCAAGTGTACAGGTAGAATGAGTGTACTACCACGACCATTAGTATCAAGTGTACAGGTAGAATGAGTGTACACCACGACCATTAGTATCAAGTGTTCAGGTAGAATGAGTGAACACCACGACCATTAGTATCAAGTGTACAGGTAGAATGAGTGAACACCACGACCATTAGTATCAAGTGTACAGGTAGAATGAGTGATACACCACGACCATAGTATCAAGTGTACAGGTAGAATGAGTGTACACCACGACCATTAGTATCAAGTTACAAGTAGAATGAGTGTACACACGACCATTAGTATCAAGTGTACAGGTAGAATGAGTGAACACCACGACCATTAGTATCAAGTGTACAGGTAGAATGAGTGAACACCACGACCATTAGTATCAAGTATACAGGTAGAATGAGTGTACACCACGACCATTAGAATCCAAGTGTACAGGTAGAATGAGTGTACACCACGACCATTAGTATCAAGTTTACAGGTAGAATGAGTGAACACCACGGCCATTAGTATCAAGTGTACAGGTAGAATGAGTGTACACCACGACCATTAGAATCCAAGTGTACAGGTAGAATGAGTGTACACCACGACCATTAGTATCAAGTTTACAGGTAGAATGAGTGAACACCACGACCATTAGTATCAAGTGTACAGGTAGAATGAGTGAACACCACGACCATTAGTATCAAGTATACAGGTAGAATGAGTGTACACCACGACCATTAGTATCAAGTTTACAGGTAGAATGAGTGTACTACACGGCCATTAGTATCAAGTGTTCAGGTAGAATGAGTGAACACCACGACCATTAGTATCAAGTATACAGGTAGAATGAGTGTACACCACGACCATTAGTATCAAGTTTACAGGTAGAATGAGTGAACACCACGACCATTAGTATCAAGTGTACATGTAGACTGAGTGTACACCACGACCATTAGTATCAATTGTACAGGTGGAATGAGTGTACACCACGACCATTAGTATCAAGTGTTCAGGTAGAATGAGTGTTCACCACGGCCATAAGTATTAAGTGTACAGGTAGAATGAGTGTTTACCACAACTATACCAAACACAACTCCGACAAACATAGCTGTACGGAAATGTAATTCTCAAACCACAATATCTGTTAAAACCCAGATTCACGAGATATCCAATTCACTACCTATGGGAATTTCTATAATTACCTAGATCTATGGAAACTAAGATAATGAAAGAAGATATGTATTTTATATTCAAATTCAATATTGAAAAATATATGGATTTATCTCGAGAAAATCTGGTTTTTCGCTTAAAGAGATTTTTTAATGCTTTTGTAAATGAGATTTTATTGCAAATAAAGAAGATATGAGAAGATACTGTATCAGATTGTTTTGTAGGATCGTATCCGATAAACAAGTTTCTCTACATCAATAATAATTCTTTATATTTACTCCAACTATGCAAAATAGGACAATAATTCAACCGTGCTGTAGTTAATTGTATTATGCATTGTAACCGCCATTCAACATATATCAGCTTACATCGTCCTCAGATATTACATAATATGTAATATGGCGGTCATCACAACATATATCTGATGTGGTTCAATGTCCTGAACAAACGGAAATTCAATTATCCGCATACACCTTCAATCCCATTGTCACATTGATAAATCCGCCATTAGGCAATTCTGAAAATCATTTTCAACGGCATGATGTTGGTCAAATTTGCGTTTAAATGGAATTTTATGCAATAAAAGTGTGCATTTCGAAATAATTCATTTACACTCTAAATTGAAAACCATTCAGTAATCCGGGCAATAATTTGATTGAATGCAAAACAATATACAATTTTAGATAACTCTGTTTATTTTGTGATGTGTTTCCCTTAGTTCAATAAAATTGTCACTGTGTCCTTATAATTGAAGAAACGAAATCCTTAGTCCATAAAAATGTTGTTTCAGTGAACCTATTTTACGTAATTGGATGTTATTCAAGACCTACAATTTGTATAATTGTACATATTTTTTTTATGATTTAATGACGAACTGTCGAAATTACATTAGGCTCAAAATTTAACAATTAATCATAGGAAAGCGCTAGAAGTCAATATTTGAACTTAAAATGATTTCCGTTCTCGTCGTTTTTTGATCAATCACTGAAATCAATCTAAAATTCAGTTTGATCAATTAATCAGACTATATATTCTCCAGTATTAATTTCTTGCAAACTCTTTAATTTTTTAGATAATACCGTTTCGAGGAAACCCAACCGACACATTTAAAAATGCTACCAACTGAAATTATAAATCAAAATTTGAATTTAAATTGTAACGTTATAATATACGTTTTACTCTCCCCTTCCCATTTAACTCAAACTCATTCCTCTAAGAAACCCCTAGGCCTCGATTGCCTCTCCTTCCTACCTCCCAAATTATCATTCTCGTCATTTCATCGGCTCCTCCTCCATGTGTCTCTTGTATGTCTCTTGTGTGTATTTTTCTTTCGAATATTCAAGTCTCTCATTCCCTTCCCTCCCCCAAGATTCGCGAAATTTTATCTGTAAATATGGTTATACCTTCACTATAAACTTTGAAGCATTATGGATCGTGTCTAGAAATCTGGAGCATTTTGAAATGAATCATTAACCAAAACTGCATGTTGGTGTGAGTGCAATGAGATCAAGATTGAGATGGTGGCCTACTTACATACGTGAAACAAACTTCAAGATAGTTCCGAATGCTTTAAGTGGTTATCAGTAATCGTGGAAAGCGAAATGATACTTGAAGGTTAGACGCAGGTATGGGAGGAAGAAGGTTTATATTATCTATGAGCCAATTTTGAATTGCTGTGACCCTCACCTTCATTCTGTTTATAGGGATAGGTTCTAGTAAATCTGATAACTTATTCGCTATCACCGACAGTACATCAATAAAAGATCTTCAAATCTATGGAGAGATAAATCACGATCTAATTAATGTCGATTTCCTCCATGGATTTTGAATGAGCTGAACGATTCTAATGGGATTTTATAGCAGTTCAATGTCTAATTACCGAGCGTAATCGCATTTCCATTCAGGTTAATATTTTATTTATTGGCACTCGACTGGGACACGGTTTAAGACCGATTTGATTACATGTGCGGATTGCAAAACATCAATACAATGTAATGAATTTAACCGCCCTACCGCCACGTTACGGATAATTTCGTAATATATTGGTGGGTGGGAGGGGGGTATAGTCGGTTCTCTATTCTCTATTAGATCGCACATAATCTGCTTAGTGTCTGGGCTATTATTGTTGATGGACAATAGCAGCTTTTCGTCTTATCCAAGAGATCGGTCGCTATTTTCCAAGCTAGTCAACCCTGTATCACTGCCAAAGGGAATCAAAATTCCAGACTACAGTACAGGCTTGAAATGACAAGCGATTGAGGCAAATAGAAGTAATCGCGCCGTGGAATGATACAAGTTTTAATATTTTATGTTGGTAATTTACATCACACTGTTAGTGAATGTGATTGACATTTACAGTCGTTGTCGGATCTCCAAATTTTGGTTATTTCACACGACATTGGAGAAAAAGTTGTTGATTCACTCTGGATGGCTCAATTATGAAATAATGGACAATTTGTAAAACATCAATTTGGCATTTAATGGAAAGAGTAACTCTATGATCCGAAGTTCAATCTTAGCAAAGGATCCACCAATTGGAAATTGGGGATTTATTACCGGCAATTCCTATAGTATAACCCAGTTATGGTGATTCTAGAAGATCATCTCTTTCTTAAGAGATCGTTAGTAAAAGTACTTCTACCATATTTCATCAGAAACTATAAGTTATGGTATTTCTACCTCAGTGAACAATAATTTAGCGTTTATTATCTCATAATAACTGGTCGATAGTTACACGGATACTAATATCTCTTAAATAGTACCAATAGTTGATGTGTCGGTAATTTTTATAACCTTATAGTACACCATTAAAACCATCTAAAGATGGATGGCTTGAAAATTTGGAATTTCCAGCTTGGATTGCTTGCTGCTGACTAGTGCTGTTATACGGACACCCTACCAATGTCATGCGATTATGTTAAGTAACGTTAAATTTAAAATCGAGTTGGTGGTTGTCTATATTAAGTACACCTTTTTCATTTGATATTGGCCACTATGTTAACAAGGCATCCCTGAACAGTGGTTGCGGGAGAGGGGGGATGCATCCACACAGATCTACGAATAAAAAGGGGAAAAGACCAGTCAGTCTAGTCACATGATGGAGCAAGATAGTCTTGCTTGACAAACATAAAAAGAAAGTGAGCCAGTTGAAAACAATTTGAAACGGTATTAGTGAGTCCGCCTGTATCAAGTTCCCTGTATTTATTTCAAAGGCTTTCATCCTTCTTGACAAGAGAGAAGGATAACCTTTTTTTTTTATCTCTTTGTCCATTACTCCAGTCAATGGTAAGGGGTGTCTAATTGAAATGGTGGCCAATGTAAGAGTGGCCAATGTAAGAGCGCCAAAAAAGAATGTGCCTAAATGAATAAGTGTAAACGTGCCTAAATGTAGACGTGTCAAAATGAATATGTCCCTAAGTGTAAACGAGCCTAAATGAATATGTGCCCAAATAAAGAATGTGAAGATGTGTGCTTAAAGTATCTGATGCTTGAAATATTTGTGCTTCTCATTCAATTTTATGAAGTTCAGTGCCTGAGCAAATCAGGTGATGACGATTGACATGCATGGGAATTACGAAATGTCCCCCCCCCCCTCAAGTAATTTCGATGAAGTGTAAAAATATCATGAAAATCAAAGGCTAGAAATCGTACATGCTTTAAGCTATCAAAATCTATCTGAACCGTATGCTGGAATCGCGAACAGTTTGCTTTGGTTGGCGTCAAGTCTAAAAAGACTTATTTCAAGACTCTAACTTTAATGATTGGGTCCATGAAGTTAAATTGAATGAAAAAAAAAACCATATAAGTTCCTCCAAGAAATTTCAGTGAAGTGTGAAATAGGATCTAGCTCATAAAAAATTATAGTCAGTTACTAAAAGGTTTTAATGCCGTAAGATGTGTAATAAATCTCATTGTCGTAAAGCATAGTGATACGAGAAGTTGCATATATATCTTATAAATGTGCAATACAGTTACCAAGATGTCCATTCATCCTTGAGTTGCATTACCCTTAAAAGTACTACGAGTTTCCATTAGAACAATATTAGCCTAAATATTTGTGAACAGTGTTTCAACCCTGATCTTTCAGTACGTTTTGTTGAATATTGACATATCTTATTCACACCCCCATTCATAATACTTCCTCTTACATCGTGTCCAAACCTAACCCCATTTGTCAACTTCCTCTCTCATGATGAACAAACCACCCCACTCCCATTCTTCTTACTTTCTCCAAGGGCACGAGACAGTGAAAGAAATTACGTATTCATAGCATAATATTTTCCTCTCAAAGTTGGTTCTAGGCAATCTCAGCCACCAAATCAATGTTACAGATGCTTTCTTCTCAATTCTAAGCCTATAACACCAAGTGGCTTAGTTTAATACGGGTTAAAAAGACGTCTCCAAAACCTGCATTAGGATTACTTGCTACCATTCAACTACCCTCAAGCTGCTGTATGCTATTGTTAATTAATTTCCATTGAAAGCTGTTGAGCACAGAATCCTTTTCATTAGCTTCGGGACCTTACGTTCACTTACGAAGCATTACATACCGCCTTCACTGAACTCTGCTAATGATCTTTTTAACTAAACCACAGTGTTATGAATCGTTTGAGCATTTTCTATTCCGTGTAAAAAGTACTATTGTCTCTAATAATATTTGCTCAAGGTTTTAGGTCAATGAACAAATGATGATTATTGATTTTCCAAATTGAAGATTTGCAATTTATCTCGAGTGATATATAAACAAATTAAACATTCTTTACCTTCCATTTGAAAATAGTGTGAAGAAGACTGTTTAAGACTAATTGTACGATTGATAAATAGACCAAGATAAACAATGTAGCTGTGTTATGTCCCATGAACGTGAATGTTAACAAACCCAATCGCAGAGTGGCAATTTATTACAGTGGATTCAGATTAATTCAATGTTGAGGCATATTCATTGAGCAACTAACCCTAGCAAATATACATTAAGGGGTATTATTCACTTTCTGTTTTACACAAATTTGATTTGATATCTGTTTTTTAATATGGTAATTGAAACCCAAGAATATCTATGAATATCTTGAATTGTCTACTCTGAAATGAAAGAAAATAACTACCTGTGACATGATCGTTTGAATACAGAATCTTTAATAACAATTTCACCCAGATTTAAAATGTAACTTATTTCAATTTGGCTTTTTTTGATCGAATAAAATTGTCTTTCAATTTCGTATCAAATTTCACACTTGACAGAAGTAAAGTTAGATATTGCGTAATCTTTGTGGTATTACTCCCTTGTGCCTAGACGACACTTCGAATTGACAGAACATAAAATTTGGAAGCTTCATAAGTCTGCCCTGGATTTTCCAAAATAACACCATCCAAAGTAATATTAGCCCTTTTTAACATAGCGACATTCATGACCTATACGTTTTTTGAATAAGGAGATTCTTCATCGATACGTCTGACAAACCTGGATATCGGCTTTATGTTAGATTTTATCTTTGAATTGTTTTTGTTCTATGCTGTTTTTTCAAAGAGAATGCGGTTCGGCCAAAAACCAGCTGGTAGACATGATCGTTGTAAATCTAAGTTGTTATCCATTTGGAAAGTGGTTGTTTCTTTCCTTTCAATGACGAGTTAGACAATCTGTAGTCAATAACGATATTATTGAATCTGATGGACATTTATTGATTTTAAAACATTTTTTAAATTCATTTTCTTACACGAACTGTCAAATTTCAATCTCTACCATTAAAAGTAATAACAGCAAACATGTATTAAGAAAGTGCTTCAAATTTATCGACTACTGACTACTGTTTTACAAATTAATCTCAAGAATCTTCCTTGTTTAAGTTTCTTTGAATACGTCAAGGTATAGAAAGGTGTGCCATTGATATTTAAGGTCATGGATCGCCATTTTCGGGGATTGATTTGGGTCTTGAATATTCGTAAGTCTTCAAGTGTACTAGAATTCTACGAAAGTCGCATAATCCCTTCAAATATACCCATTGCGGAAAAGAAGAATCGTCATTTGAAGGCTCAAATTTTGAAAGTTTATCTCGTTTCTGAAGTTAAGGTACGATGGATGAATTAGATGCTGAACCTGACCATTAATGCATCTTTTAAGAAACAAACCTGCGTTGTATTAATTCTTTTCTTTATAGATATAATATAAGCCCAACGCTGAAAATCCAGTATAAGTTTATTGTCAATAACGGAACCGTTTTATTGGTAGATAATTTACCATTACGCCAGCAAATGAAACCTAATTTTATTCTCTATCATCAAAATATACTGGAATAATTGGTAATTACGTCGTTTTAGTGGAGACGAGATGATAGGAAAATGTTCTCACTTAGAACTGATTTAATAAGTTCCATAGTCGTGATACTAATATTAATCACCCGCGGGTTAGTATTTGGTGACGTAATGACTGACATCCTGGTCAGACCAGCTCTTAGTCTCCAAAGTAATTGTTAAATTAGTATTACTTAGCATTCCGAACACACATTTTACATTACTTTTGTCATGTTTCGTATCAATTGGTGTTGCCTTGCACGACATATAGCCTACATAATTATGCAACTCGCGACTGAGTTTTAGATGAAATTTATTACGTATCTGTAAGAAATAGCATCACCAAAGACTTATGCTTTATGTAATGATAATTCAGGTGGTTAATGTCCTATGCATGTGAATTGTACTAATGTACTGCGAGCGGACCGATAATATGCCAAGCAGGGTCGGCATTTTCCGAAAAAAAAAATTCTCGCAACAAATGGTAGCCTTTGATCAGACTCGCTGCTAGTTGAAACCCAAAGACCCCCCTTCAGCGGGTTCGCGCCTGTGGTGCTCGCGCTCTACGATCAGTGAACCACAACATGTTCAAGGCAGTTTGAATCGATGGAAACTATTTAATTAATTTCAAAATCCACGGAAGTAACTAACATGGACGTTAATGATTTGTTATGAGTCTTGACTGAAGAAAACATATCTAAGGACGCTCTGAAACAGACTTAAAAGAACCTGATAATCCGTGATACATGTGTTCTAGAAATCAAGATAGATTAATACATAAATAGGACAAAGCTTTTAACGTCTGATCTACCATGCTAACCCAGAATCACCAGGAATAGTCTCGTAATACAATGGAGGCTAAGTTAATTAGGTCAATTAGTAGACTACCACTAACTTAAGTATACGTCAAAAATAGATTTTTCCATGGCAGCTGTAAGCTTCTGAATGAGGTTTTCCAACAGTTTTAGACAATGATATTATCGTGAATGGTGTCTTATAAATATAGTATAGGCTTTTTTTTTTATCTAATTCATAATGATGCTGGAATTAGAAAATCATATTCTTTAACGATTACTTAGCTGAATAAAGGTATTTCCATTATTACTAGAGATCCACGTACAAAATTATCAAATATTAATGGCACTTTCGAAGGTAAAAAAAGGTAGAAAGTAAAAGAAGTAAAACATACATTATTGTGTCTTCTATACATCCTTCAGAACAGAAAGGCCTTAACGACGTATTTTTCTTTTATAATGATCAGTATTTTGGCGAGACTGTTTGTTCTGAACTAATTTTGTTTAATTTAAAACATCGTTATTTTTTTTATTATTTTGATATTCCAGAAGTCAAAAGAAAAAGGTTAAAATGAGTTTCTCATTGTTGCTATCAAAACAAAATTTCTTAATTCAATTCTAAAATTTCTATGTACAATGTAAAGGAGATGGTTTCAGACAGGTTGCCTACAAAAGTGGATCGTTAAAAATAACAAATGAATTATGTTTTGAACACAATGCCATCCCGCCGGTAATCGTCCTGTAAAAATAAAAACATATCTATGTATAAGCCTGCAATAACAAAATTTTGTCACTTTCAAAATAATGCTCAATACATTAATTGTAGAGTGATATAGAAATAGAAATATTAAAACAGAACTTAAAATATTTCGTTATTCTCCGTTTAACTTTATGCGATCTTCAGACGCCCTATAAGACTATATTTACGATCTCCAATAATAGAACTCCGTACAAATATATTGACGGCTTACTCTCATGCAACCCAATCGAACTATTGAGTAGAAATGGTGGTTAATATATCATTGGATTGATCTCAAATATAATAATATTGATATCAACATTAGACACACATTACAAACATGTAATAAATTCCGATAATCCAAATGAGAACCAAGTCAATATTAATTCATCGCAATGACTTTTTCAATTTTTAAGAAATTTTAATTAAATTTGTCAGTTCCAGAGTGACATCTTAATGTTTTCTTGAATAAGGCATAACTTGTCTAGCAGCGACACACTTCTGCTTAGAGCTATGTACAGGTAAAACGCTCAGGATCAATAGACTGTGTAATACGCGGGTTGAAAAAAAAAACTTTTATACATCATTAACATCATAGAGTGGATCAGATCCTGGGACTAAATACGCCCTATTCATTAGCTTCTGTTTGAATTTTGATCATGGTGATGTACGGGAAGAAGTGCATCTCTCACAACCTCCTAATGTCATAGGTATACTACGACCCAATGCATCGGCTTCAGGTTGAATGTTGATCATGGGGATGTAGTATATCACTCCCAAACTCCTAGTGTCATTTACTTACAGAGTCAGAAATTTAAATGGTGCTGAAATTAGAAGTAATCATTAAACTAACAAGGGATTGATACGACCCACCTCACGGACTGGTTGAATGTTGATCATGGGGAAGTGGTATATCTCTACCAACCTCCTAGTGTCATTAACAGAGTAAGAAATTTAAATATTGCTTAAAATAGAACTAATCATTAACTAATAGAGTGGATCAAGGAACTGAATATGACCCTATTCATCGGCTCATTGTTATATCCTGACTTTTCACGAACAGTCAATTTATTTCACTTATCCTTAAGATGTTATCGATAATCAGTTGGTATTCTCTTAGACGAACCAGTTCGTATGAAGATCTCTTCTGGTCATTTAGATCAATAACAATAGCCTGATAATGGCAGAATAAACCTCGGCTAATCTGACCATTAATACTATCAATGAATTGCCCATCTCATGTGTGTTGGAGCATTGGCTACTTGTTCGAGCTGCTGTCAGAAACATTATAACTTTATTTTCGTATCTTTGAATAATTTAATCACCTACATATTTGCTGGTAGAACTCAAATATCAGTTAAATATGAATAACAGTCGAAACAATGTAACTTTTCGTCGCTTCTAATCTTTCATTCCTTTAGAATTAATGAAGAGCAAAATTTTCATTTTATTCATCACTTAATTTAGCGGTTAAACAATAAAACGCAATCGTCGTTGAAAGCAAATATTTCTAATCTTAGTTATTGGCGTCAAATAAAATTAACAGAATATACGTCATAATTTCCAAAAAAAGATCTGTCCATTTAATACACATGTACTTGTGTATTTTCATACAAATTGTACGTTGAAGTTTTGTGTTTACTGTCATGTACTTGATCACCGGAACATTGAATTGTCCATTTAATGCACAGGTACTTGAGTATTTTAAAACAAATTGTACGCTGAAGTATTATATTTATGCTTTTTTCCATTGTATTGCCCCAGGGCTGAATGTAAGACAGGACAATGCCCTTTTGTATTGGGCCTAATTCTGACCCAAGTAAAATAAACTTTATTATTATAAAGTACAGCGATATAATAATGTATGAATGGACGATGTTCCATTATATTGGACCTGTTGTTAGACACACTACCAGGTCCCAAAACACGATGCTTTATTGTGGTTATTGTGCTTTATCTAAACATCAGCTTGTGATTGGCAGATTATTCCACAGTAATTTCATTGACATTAACACTGTGTCTAATAAAGATGTTACTTTGACATTACCCAACTGGAGTTTCCAGAATTATATATTAACAATTATAACAAAGAATTCCAAAACCTGGTGTGTGAAAACAACGGCATGCTGATAATCTAGTTATACACCAAGTATAATTCTATCATTAAAACCCCTGATTCTATTCAATTATTCAACATATAAAACCTTTCAAACGATCTTTCTATACATCATTTAATTAACTTGTGGAGTTGCATTATAACATTTCTAACCAACAATAGCATTTCCCGCAACAAGCTTCTACAATCAGAGAGCTCCACCGAGGGTTCATACAGAGATCATGTGATTGAAGCTGTAACAACATTGAACGTAGTCTTGAATTGTCTTCTCAATTTAGCCCCTTCACGTCAAAAATACTTCATATAAATGCTATAAATTTTCAAATTTGTGGGGTTCCAACAGCGTTTAGAGCGTTGGTTCTTAACGTCATGGCGTCATTTGCTTGGATACATTGCAAATGTCGGACGAGAGTTCTAATCTCAAACGGTGTGTGAAAGTCCGATGACCTTGAATTAGTCATCTTCACTCACTTCCATTCCACTCAACTGTAAATGGTTTGGCCAAGAACCAGCTGGTAGAAAGGATCCCTGTTCCCGGCGGACTGTGCAGTTGTTATCCTCTTAAAATATAGTTTTTTCCTTCTTTCTTTCTTTCTTTTTAAATCTACTGTCCTTTCATGAGGATGTATATTACAATGAGTATTAGTTAAAAAGATACACATTTCTCTCATAGAAATTTCAACCTACAAAAAGTCACAAACTTAGGCTGAATATTGTGTGAACAAATTTTGGAGGCTTGCAGTGGTTTCCTCCTTTTACAAGTTCCTCATCAGTAGTTTCCCCCCAGTGATTTCTACCTCTTTTTAATCCCAGGAAGGACATTCAATGTACCGGTATCATTGTATTGTTATTGTTATTATTAATGAAAATAAAATATGATTTTAATTCAAATTATCCTTGTTAATTAAGCATAATATATGTATATGAGGGAGGAAACCACTGGGGGAAAATCACTAGGGTGGAACTCACTAGGGTGGAACTTGAAAAAGGGAGAAACCACTGGGCGTGGAACTGTAAAAGGGAGGAAACCACTGTATCCCATTTTGAAGACGTAATGTATGCTCATGTTTATATTTTCATCACTAACGTGAAAATAATGATGTATACACCCAGAATATGGTATAAGTAGCTGTTGATTTATACAAGCTTCACAAATTAAGATAACAGGAGGATGAATATTATGGAAATAAATTCAGGGATTTTGGGGTTGTAGGGTAATAAAATATCTTAATGAAAGCTGTTGGCTGTTCTAGATTTGTGAGTTATTTCTCCCACATCTGGGTCAATTATTTAATAAATGATCTTATAACCAATAAATCACTTAGTAATTTACTTTAGTATCTAGAAACTGGTGTAGAATATCCTTTGAAGTAGAGACAACATGTCAATTTCCTATCATCATTCTGTAATCTAAGGGTCGGCGTTAAAACGTGGATAGAAATGTTTATTAGGTGATAAAAAAGAACTCATGCCATTTACGATACAATTCAAAAGTTCACCGATATAACCCAATGGTATGGCCAGACAGAGATATTTATAATAGCATAAAGAACCGAAGTTCCATTTACAATTTAAAGGCTCGCTAGATATCGCCGAATGGTATAGTAATACAGAAATATGTATAATATACATAAAGAACCGAAGTTCCATTTACTTTACAATTAAAAGGCTCATAAGATATCGCCGAATGTTATGACCAGGCCGAAATATTTATAATATCATAAAGAACAAATAAGTTCCATTTACTTTAGAATTTAAAGACTCACTAAATATCGTCGAATGGTATAGCCAGACAGAAATATGTATAATACACATAAAGAACAAAAGTTCCATTTACTTTAAAATTAAAAGGCTCACTGGATAGCGACGTGTGGTATAACCAAACAAAAATATTTATGATACACATAAGATTCCATTAACTGGATATCACTGGGTATCACCGAATGTTGTGACCAGACAAATATTTAAAAAACCATAAAAAAACGAGGTTCCATTTACGATATAAATCAAAGGCTGATTGGAAATCGTCTTGGTTTGGCAAGACAGAAAAATTGATAGCATCATAAAGAAGGGCAGACCCATTTCAGAAACAATTCAAAGGTTAACGGATTATTCCCAACTGGAATGTGATTTGATTAAGAGCGTTTTATCTTGAAACTTTCCCCATAAGGAATTAAGATATAATTTTACAATGAAACTGATATTATAGTTTATTATCAGCAGTTAATAGAAACAAGTGAAATATCACACAAACAACTTGGCTAATAGGGTAGAGCTTTTATTTTTATTTTCTATGTCATTAGCATGATATATTTAAAGTCATCTTTCCTCTTTGATTGAAACCAATTCAGATGTAAATGCGAATGGCGATTTTGATATTCCTGTGGACGTGAAACTGATATAGTGATCCTTAGACTTGGATCAATGGTCTTATATCTACTCTAGTGGCAGTGACTTATATTTGTTTAACGCTTAGTAAATTTATAAATCTGTTAGTCCCGATACGCGGTCATGAAAGATCGAGTCATGAAGGGAAGTAATCAATCAACGGCGCAATTCGCATTTTTTTTTTTAATGAGACGAAATCAGTTCTTCACACATTTTTATACTGTTCTATAGAATTCCTAACAGATTTAAAACTGTTTTTTCTCTCTCTGCTTATTTTTTATATTCTAAAGAATATAAAGTGTCGGTGATTTGTTCAAGTTTGATTGATTAAGTGTGTTTTTCTACTACCTGATAACGACGAGAGTGTAATGTAGCTGAAACCATACGGTCTGCTAGCGAGCTGACATATAATAAGTTGTCAGAGGAAAAGAATGGAGAGAACACTAAAATGACAACCAGGTTATGTTTTATGCGACAAAACGTCGATAACACAGGAAAAGAAATTGTATGTTTTATTCGTCTTAACTAGTATAGTTTAAGGATGTTTTTAGCATTTGATATACAATTCGTGACATCCTTTTGGTAAAATAACAAGACGACGACATACAATTCAGATCATTATACAGGATGGTGCATTCAAGCATATCGGAGATGATGTGGATCAAACACACAAAAAAAAAAAAAACGCAAGGCAGTTTAACCATATGTTATTAATTTTGTGACCAGTTTTATTGTACTTCGCCATTTGTTTTTCTTGTAAACGATGCAAAGGGTAGTCCAATTTGACGTATTTTACCTTTTCACTTTTTCATTGTTATCGTGACATCAATGAACATGTACAGCTGCTAACCTTCAATGCTTTACTTAAACGATGTTCCATGTAAACGATGTATTATTTTTATAGCTCACCTTTATGTAAGCGATATCTCGTATTACAGTTCCTCTTTTTAAACTTTCTAAATTTTACCAAACTAGTTTTTTAATGGTAAAATATACTACTCACAATAATGTATATGCCTATACTAAACGATGTACTCGAGACCCTCTTGTTTCCTGTAAACACTATATAATACAAGTGCGGTTCACCAATGAGCGGAAAATCGTTATTCCTATTGGTGACAAAGTTGAAACTCGTTTCCTTTCTTTTCATTATAATTAGCAGCAGTTCTTCTTCACGAATCGGAAATAAATATCCGGTCATTTTGGAATCTGTCATTATACAAGATTTCAGACCATCTGAGCAACAAATTATTTCTTCTTGTTTTAATGAATTATTTTCTCACACCGGAAAGGGGAAATGGAACTGTTACCAAAATAGTTTTGTTTTGTTTTAATGCTTATGTGTTTCTATTATAATCGAAATTAACTGTTTTAAGGCATATCCGTGACCGACTTACATCAAGTCTTCCAACCAGTATACAACTTCAGGCAAGCAAGAAGGCAAGCAAGAGATACAGGACATCAGCTGAGCATTAGTTGAAGGTCCACCCAACCCACTAATCATACAAAAAAGTGGTGCCATCAATATTTTCGTAATTAGGATAATACTTTCTTGGTATAGCACAGATTCGGAAACAGTTCGGGTCTCCGCCAATTTTCAGCACTTAAATCGGTGCTATACCAAGAAAGTGATATCCCAATAACGAAAATATTGTTGCAACACCACTTCCTAAATGACATCTTATCATCTCAAGTGGTACCATCACAGGATCGACCGACGATCATTTGACTTTTCGTCCAACAAATGATACAAAACATACGACAAACAAGTTGTACTGGGCTTTACAACCATTGTGTGATACTGGATTATCCGACCAACAGGTCATGCAGGACTATATAACCAGCAAGTGAAATGGAACATCCGGCAAGAAGATTTACAGGACTATAAGACAATTAATGGACACTGGCAAACAAGTTATACAGGAAAATATGTGATATTGGACTATCCCGCCAACAAGTTGTACAGGACATTATGACAATTAAGTGATACTGGACCATCCTGCCAAAAAGTTATACAGGATCATATGATAATTAAGTGAAACTGGAGCATCCTGCCAAAAAGTTATACAGGATCATATGATAATTAAATGATACCGGACCATCCTTCCAAGATGTTGCATAAGACTAGATACCAATTAAGTGATACTGTACCAACCGGCCTACAATTCATTCATAACCATCGAACAATTATTATCTGTCACAAAACCAATAATCATGGTCACCACAATTTTGACATAAAACAATTTCCAGACTGAAATGCACATTCATTATCCTCCTCCACTTGAACTTCACTCAAAAAGACTATAAATTTAAAGCTCAATTTAAGCTTTATCCAGTGTTTGACAAGATCCTTGGACGGAAAGAATCTGAAATCGTGACATCGCCTGAGTTTATAGTCATTAGACACACTTAACATTCAGACTTTGTAAAATGGTCTTCTAATTCTATTCATTAATACCCTAGTCTGGTTTGAAAGTTTAAATAGCCCATCCATTACCGATAAAACACTAGTCCAGCCAATATCGGGAACAATTATGTCAATAAGCGATCCGTGCCTTGATATTGTCATTCCAGACTCCAGTAGGAATTCATTGTCAGATTACATTTTCTTGAAATACAAGTGACATAACAAACACTCAAGGGTTCAACAGTCGATACGTATTAAACAAAATATATATAATTATGATATATGATTTTATGATTCTTGGTGGCCCAAGTGGCTATTTAATCATATAAGGTTCTTGAATATATTCTTTGTAATGACGTAGACAAAATATAGACTTTATTCCATGCCCATAATCACCATTATAGACTTTTGCAGTAGAACCGACATTGAGTACGGTTTTATTTCTTATTCTGTTCAATCTGACAGTCGATACGTATTAAACGTATTCTAGCATTGCCTTAGACTTCTGCAGCTGAAGCGGTATCAAAGGTTTCACTTGGCCGGTACAAAACTGACTTTTAACAGTCGTACTTTTAAACTCTTGGACTCGCAAATGTTCAAGTTAAACTGCACTTTATACTAGTAGTAAGTATTGTGACCAACAAAATTGTATATTGATGTAAGTTCGTGGTTTCATATTTTATACACTTTCTTGAACCCTAATTTCTCTGTCAACATAGTGAGTGAATGAAATTTAAATACAAAATTCCCATCCGGGAATCGTCGCGACGATTAACTTACTGTTACTTTTGTTTTAAGATAATGTGAAGATATTGATGAGTCTCCTATTGTTAAACTACTTAGCACACCCACTAGGACCTACTAGCTAGCTCTGTCGTTTTAAAATCACTGCACGCATAGTGGCTCAACTAGTTAAGTGGATGTCTGTGAACATAATTTGGCTGGAACCCTACACGAGAAACGCCGTTCTTCATAATACACTCCCCTATATTCTGAAACCTCTGTAAATCGACGTAATGCCTGTTAATGTATGATTTAAAGTACACTGTAGTTATATTTAACATCAATATATTTGATTAAATTTGTATTTCTTTTACTGCACTGTTATTACTCGAGATACAGTACGGATATTATTAATTTCGATCAACAAGAATAAGTGGCTTTATTACTGTAAGTTTCATTGTTATTCTTGTCTTCAGTATGTTGACTTTGCGACTGATAGATCCCGACAACAACATGACTGTTAAGGAACAAGTAGCACCTGAGTGTATCTCAGAAACATATTTAACTTCGTAATTGAGTCGGGAACATGTCAAGCTAACATGCAGTCTATCGAGTAATTATTATTGAAAACCTTTCCGTTGCGACCAAATAACTGCCACCTTCCATAATGAAGTTGATTGAGATATTTAACCATTTCTGAAGTAAATATTCTTGATTCAGATTCTTACAAAAAGGAACTCTTCTATTTCATATCGACGCTAGTTTGATCGTAGTCTACTGCTAATGAAGTACTTAACGGCATTTTGGGGTATATGTAAAACCCTTTAGGGAGGGGGGTGTACCCTTATTTCCTTATTATTACGGTCTATTGGATCTACCAATTACATTTAGAATTAAATACAAGATACTTCTTCTAACTTTTAAGTGTATTAATAATATGGCTCCTACTTATTTGTCCTGCCTTTTAGAATTATATGTACCTGCTCGTGCTTTAAGATATTCCAATGACACACATAAATTAGTAGAAAGGAAAGTAAATTTAGTACACTATGGCGAGAGAAGTTTTTATTATCAGGCACATAAACTTTGGAACTCTTTAGATTTTAAGATTCGATCTCTTACATCTTATAACTCTTTTAAAAAAGAATTAAAAACATATCTTTTTAAGGCAGCTTTTGTAGATGTTATTTAGTTTTAATATTTAATTGATTTTCTTATATTTTACTTTTTGTACTCTTTTATTTATGTATTTGTAAAGTGCACTTGAACACTACTGTAGTGGAAGGTAGCACTCTAAATATGTGTTTATTATTTATTTATTTATTAAGAAGATTTACAGGACTATAAGACAATTAATGGACACTGGCAAACAAGTTATACAGGAAAATATGTGATATTGGACTATCCCGCCAACAAGTTGTACAGGACAATATGACAATTAAGTGATACTGGACCATCCTGCCAAAAAGTTATACAGGATCATATGATAATTAAGTGATACTGGAGCATCCTGCCAAAAAGTTATACAGGATCATATGATAATTAAATGATACCGGACCATCCTTCCAAGATGTTGCATAAGACTATATACCAATTAAGTGATACTGGACCAACCGGCCTACAATTCATTCATAACCATCGAACAATTATATCTGTCACAAAATCAATAATCATGGTCACCACAATTTTGACATAAAACAATTTCCAGACTGAAATGCACATTCATAATCCTCCTCCACTTGAACTTCACTCAAAAAGACTATAAATTTAAAGCTCAATTTAAGCTTTATCCAGTGTTTGACAAGATCCTTGGACGGAAAGAATCTGAAATCGTGACATCGCCTAAGTTTATAGTCATTAGACACACTTAACATTCAGACTTTGTAAAAACCTCGTATGGTCTTCTAATTCTATTCATTAATACCCTAGTCTGGTTTGAAAGTTTAAATAGCCCATCCATTACCGATAAAACACTAGTCCAGCCAATATCGGGAACAATTATGTCAATAAGCGATCCGTGCCTTGATATTGTCATTCCAGACTCCAGTAGGAATTCATTGTCAGATTACATTTTCTTGAAATACAAGTGACATAACAAACACTCAAGGGTTCAACAGTCGATACGTATTAAACAAAATATATATAATTATGATATATGATTTTATGATTCTTGGTGGCCCAAGTGGCTATTTAATCATATAAGGTTCTTGAATATATTCTTTGTAATGACGTAGACAAAATATAGACTTTATTCCATGCCCATAATCACCATTATAGACTTTTGCAGTAGAACCGACATTGAGTACGGTTTTATTTCTTATTCTGTTCAATCTGACAGTCGATACGTATTAAACGTATTCTAGCATTGCCTTAGACTTCTGCAGCTGAAGCGGTATCAAAGGTTTCACTTGGCCGGTACAAAACTGACTTTTAACAGTCGTACTTTTAAACTCTTGGACTCGCAAATGTTCAAGTTAAACTGCACTTTATACTAGTAGTAAGTATTGTGACCAACAAAATTGTATATTGATGTAAGTTCGTGGTTTCATATTTTATACACTTTCTTGAACCCTAATTTCTCTGTCAACATAGTGAGTGAATGAAATTTAAATACAAAATTCCCATCCGGGAATCGTCGCGACGATTAACTTACTGTTACTTTTGTTTTAAGATAATGTGAAGATATTGATGAGTCTCCTATTGTTAAACTACTTAGCACACCCACTAGGACCTACTAGCTAGCTCTGTCGTTTTAAAATCACTGCACGCATAGTGGCTCAACTAGTTAAGTGGATGTCTGTGAACATAATTTGGCTGGAACCCTACACGAGAAACGCCGTTCTTCATAATACACTCCCCTATATTCTGAAACCTCTGTAAATCGACGTAATGCCTGTTAATGTATGATTTAAAGTACACTGTAGTTATATTTAACATCAATATATTTGATTAAATTTGTATTTCTTTTACTGCACTGTTATTACTCGAGATACAGTACGGATATTATTAATTTCGATCAACAAGAATAAGTGGCTTTATTACTGTAAGTTTCATTGTTATTCTTGTCTTCAGTATGTTGACTTTGCGACTGATAGATCCCGACAACAACATGACTGTTAAGGAACAAGAAGCACCTGAGTGTATCTCAGAAACATATTTAACTTCGTAATTGAGTCGGGAACATGTCAAGCTAACATGCAGTCTATCGAGTAATTATTATTGAAAACCTTTCCGTTGCGACCAAATAACTGCCACCTTCCATAATGAAGTTGATTGAGATATTTAACCATTTCTGAAGTAAATATTCTTGATTCAGATTCTTACAAAAAGGAACTCTTCTATTTCATATCGACGCTAGTTTGATCGTAGTCTACTGCTAATGAAGTACTTAACGGCATTTTGGGGTATATGTAAAACCCTTTAGGGAGGGGGGTGTACCCTTATTTCCTTATTATTACGGTCTATTGGATCTTAATCTTAACTTCAACTTATGCCGAACCCAGATGTATTAAAAAACGCTGAATAGCGGCATATTTTAATCTCATTTTGACCTCATTGAACTCCGTCAGAGGCCAGGGGCTCTGGAAATTGCAAAAAAGAAACTCAATCCAAAATGCATATCGTACGGTTTCTAATTTGTATCAGAAAATATTGTACATACGTGTATTCTGCCATAAAGGCATCTTGTCATTAATAAACTGGAAACACGGTCACGAATGGTATCTTAAAGGATTATGTTCTACCAGACAAGATATAAACAGGAATTACTGGCAAGTCGATGAAATGTTGAAAGGAGACAAACAAATGACCACGGAGATTAATAAAGATTAGCAGTGGAGCATTTTAATCAATTCAAGATTCAAGATTGTAATAATATGTGATGGAGCGTGAGAGAACTTATCCAAGTCGTAATATACAACTCAAATTTCACGACATGACAAAATCAATTATGCAGACATCAACTAGTACAATAGCCAACCAGAATTATTGATGGAAATCAATGACATAATGTTTAAAGATGACGCCCTGGTACACTGATACACTGCCTCCTTCGCAATACCATCTTCTGGAGGCTTTGCTCTAAGAGAAATACCACTTTGATCAAACAGATCATTGCAGATGACAATGAGAAACAAATGGGTCATTTTCTGACATGTGCACTGCACCATCGTAGATGGATTTTCTTTCTTTAGGGTTCTGCTCCTACACTAAACATAATGTATAGACTAGAGCTATTTAGTTTTGTAAGTTGTTGCTTATTTAACAGTTTGAAATCTGAAGCTATAGCATGAAATATAAGACCCAACATAGATGTGATGATTGATGTATAGAGATCGTGACAACGTTTACCGTTCAAGCAGCAGCCAAATTTTCAAATTGCTTATTTTATAAAATGTGAAATGTATTATCGGCGTTGAGAATAAAATGGGATCTTAATACTGAACGATATTATTTCACATATGCGCAGTGATAAATAAATTTATTAATAACGATTTGATAACCTCATATTCAGCGATCTGCAAGAAGATGGAACTACCAAATTCATTCCAATAGGAAAGCCCATTTGATTGAGACATCAAATACAAATATCAAATCAAATAATGCAGGTATAGCACCCTTTGTCTTCCCATTCAAAGCAACCAGTAAATAAGCAAGCAAGATAGTTCATGCCCATTATATGAGTTTTCGAGAGAAATGTTCCTATGTATATAAGCAGAAAATGATAGTGACATATTCCAAATATCAGATCTTAAATGACAATGTTGTTCCTTGCATACCAAAAACAGGGTACTCGCGAGTTATTATTACAGATGAGAAAAGAAGAATACCCAAAAGATCGGGACCCTTTATCCAAATTTCTCAATAAAGTATCAGTTATACTGCATGCCTGTACATCTGGGAGAAACAACTATATTTTACAAGTTAGGTGAGCGTGGTTGTAATAACAACATATAATTGGAATTAGAAATGCACAGACCGAGGTAAAAAAATTCAGTTTCCAAGGAAGGGTAATTGAAAAGAAACCAGTTACTATTGGTAACTAGTCATTATTCAACAGAATGCACTGGCACAGGTTAAGGAGTCATAATTTTAAGTCAGAAAGAACACCATAGCAACTGCCAATTTACAAATCATAAGGAACGTGAATGCAAGATACGTTACGTCTAGTAGGAATTTTAATAAGAATATATAACTGCTTTGATGGTTTCATAGTATTTCGAACGAGCTGTAGAGGCATACATTTAAGTTAACTAGAACTCCCTGGTAGTCTTCAATTGGTAAAATACAAAAAGAAATCTTGGAATGCGGATGAAAGATGTGTTATTAAATGATTTAATTAACCTTTTCCGATCACGTCATGTTTCATTTCTGTAGAAAAGACACATAAAAGAAGACTACTTCGTGTCCGTTTTAAAACATAGAAAATACAAAAAGACTTGTTTGATTCCGCTGAAATCTCCAGACAGGCTTAATTAAACGAAGATTTTTCACATTCTGCAAAACGGTTTTCAAGTGAGAAAGTGTGATTTATTCTGTTTTAACATCTGGTTTACGAGTTATCAGCCATTAAGAGTGAATAACTCTTCATTTGACACACAATTCAGGGTATTAAGAATACCAATTTTATTGACTCCGTGTGAAAGCTTGATGCATAAAATTCAATTAATTCTTTCTCCCGAGTGAATAACATGTACTGTGGATTAGTGACATGCGTTTAAGGCTAATGCTTGTATCGCTGACATTTTTTAATCTTTTTTTAATCATGACAATGGCCAATCTCGAAATGTCAGCAATGACTTGAATGGTTATCTTAAACGCACAATTTGACACGAGATTTTATCTGAATTTTATAAAATAAAAGGATCGAAAATGCTTGTTTGGTAAAAAAAAAAAAAAAAAAAAAAAAAAAAAGATTAAGGAATCGGTATCATACCGAATTTCATAAAAAAAAATCGGACGAAAATTGTAGTCTCTATTGCGTTCACACAACAATCGTTTCGTTTTTACATCGAAAAATGGCTCATTTCGAACTTGACCAATAATAACCTCATCGATATAAGTGATCAAACCAAATTTCATTATCATCGGATGAAAACGGTAATATTCATTGTGTTCACAAAACTATTGTAGACGGGCGGATGGACGAACATGCGCGACGGCTATATACGACAACATTATAATGTGGGCGTGTAAAAAGCAGAAGTCCTGAAGATCTATTTTAAAGAGATCTGGTCGATTTTTGAAATTCTTACACAAGTCAAGTGCCACGTTCGGACCAAGAAACAGAAAACAAGGGTGGTGAGCTAGTATAACCCGTGGTATGTAAAGCATCAAACTATTGTATAACTTTGTGTGTAAAGTACCGGTATGGATGAACTGGTTATAAAACATTCACAGCTTACATGGAAATCAAATTCGAAGTAAGTGTACTCATTTTTTTTTTACTTGGTTGTCAACTGGGTGACATTATGCGCAACGTTTTCATCCATGGTGTTTCCATTAATAAAAATATGACGAAACTTACCTGAAGATGAAAAAGACCAGATATAGAATAACTGTAGAGACCATCATATTGAGATACAGAACTCAATGATCAATGATTAACACTTCACAGTCGACCATACATCAGTTTCCAACCTTCGTTTAACACGCTATCCAACACTGAAATACAATAGCAATGAGAATTATGGTGTCTGTGGAATGAATTACACTGCTATTTATTTGGATTTCTTCGATTTAAAAACAATAAATTGAAACCGTTACCCATTTACAAGTGGTTGAACTAATAAGGTTGACCTGTCCTTAGGTAGGCCAATAGGCAAGTTTCCCTATTGCGCTAAAAATTACAATTAAGGGCAAATTATTTTCTTTGGCCATTCACAAAGTGGTGATCTGAAGTAAACTGTGTTTGTCTTCAATTGGCGAAATACAATCAGAAATTTTAAACATTTACTGGTTGCACATTTCGTTAAACACACAGGCATCTTATGTCTGTGTCTATCCTGTATTCTAAAAAAAATAAAACCCTAAGGAAAATATCTTAAATACAGTCGTTTAAAAGTTGAAAATTTAAACTAATGAAACATATCTCGACAGTTGGCCCTCGAGGACATAGAAATGTTAGAGACTGTAAATTAAATAAACGATACAATACCGAAGTGAACGGGAAAGTGTTCAAAATAAAAAACGTATTTTAACCAGGGGTATTATTCTCATTGACTATAGTTAATTCACTCACTGAAACATCCATACAGCCTTAATTGATTTTGACACATTTCAATCACCAAGAGAACCCATATTAGACAAGCCGATAACTTCTAGTCAACTAGACCGAGTTGTTCTCTCTTGATCAGAACGATTCGCAAGTGAACCATGTTTTCAATGGGTGATTGAGTATGTACATCTAAGTCACCAAATTTTCATGGTGTACATAAAATCGAAGCCCCGTGTGCTATTGATTGTGCTCGATCAACATCTCTCGACATATGGACATCGAAAGAGAGTAGGCTAATGCCGCTGTACTGCAAAGCTTTATACATAATCATGACGTTTCTCGTCTTCGTGTAGAAAAATAAGACCCAAAAACCCCATTCATTTCAGAATTATCGCGTCTAAATAATTAAGAGATTGTGCCTAAATAATTAACAGATCGTGCTTTCCAGGTCAGGATGAGCTATCAGTGGATTCAATAATCTGAATTGAGATGTTTGATAGCTTCTTGTGAGGATGCTTCTAGTCGAATCTGCATGTCCACAGCATTGGTATGATTAGAGACAATGATGACGAAACTGCACAACTCGGTTATATATAATACCAATTAAATTACGAGATAAGGCATTCCAGACGTAGGTCTAATCAATATGTTTTCTTTCTTGATAATGTCTGCAAAGTAATAGAGACAAGTTGAACTCGTATCATCGGTCCCTACCAGATATAAGACGGACACATCCCTTCAAAGAGATACCACGTCTTCGCATGAACATAAAATTTTAGTTCTCAAATCTTTCCTTATGGATAATTACTTAGTTTTTGGGATATTTATTTATTTTTTTATGATATTTATGGCAGCAGGTATATTTACCGATGAATAGATCTCTTATCGGCCAGGTTTATAATTTTCAAATCTTCATTCTAAGAACTATTATCCCTTTAAAACATGTTAAATTGAGTTATTCGTTGTGAAATCATACATTCAGAGGAATATCAGTTAAGTATTGTAATGGAAGTTCTTGTATACTATTCGCATTATGCTTAATTTAACAATTTTATACATTTACAATAGGTGGTGTTTGCTTGTCACTCAAATTTACGAAGCCATGAAATTGTGCTTGGAATCCAAATAATAGCTGAAAAACTTCAACATGGCCATTCACTGCCATAAATCACATCGGATGATTGAGTTGTCGACATCGGGTGGTTAAGTTAATTCGTTACTACTAGAAGTGGAAAAGACTATACACATTGCAAGGTCAAGCTAAACTAGTTCTCTAATCAAACCTCATTGCTGATTCACTGTAAAGAAAAAAAATTAAGTTGAAGTTATAGCCGATCTGTTAATACGGACACACCATGCAGTGTCCAATAAAGAAACAGAACAGGGGGATTATTCGATTCTATTCTATTTTATTTGTAAATGGCTATAATATATAAAACGCAAACAAAACGTTGCTATATATAAATATGTAAAAAAATAAATTTCTTTCATTGGAAATTAAAGAGCACAACGTTAAAATATAACTATTTTTAAACACTTTCTGTAACTATGTGAATACACCGATTTCAAATTGACCAATACACAAATTCAGCTTCATTACCACTTATAGAGTTGTCAGAGGAAAAGTTTGGTACTAAGTCAAAGAGTTATAGTTGACGTTTGCTATGTTATGCTTGAGTATATAAACGAAGCATTTCAAATGAATATTTCAAAATTTTAAATGCCAATATTTAAGAATAATATTCTCGTTCGGTTTAACTCGGTGGTTTAGATGATTGATATCATTTGACCTGGTTCTTTCTGTTGGTCACAGTAAATGAGACCATTAAGAGAATTGTATTAGTAATCAGATCTGAAGAGTCATCCATCAAATCAATTCAGTATGTATGATGAACGAGATAAGCCCACCAAGGTGATGTCCTCAAAGTATATTTGGATTACCAGTAGGACAGACTGTAGTCTTGGTAACTTCTCTGAAAGGGAGGACTTGACTTTTACCTCGGTTAATTTGTGCTCCATAAAGAGAGAATGTAGAGTTCACGTTGCCTTTTTAATGTTTTAATATACATGTAACTTCATAACTACGTATTACGTACATAATAATAACAGCCAGGTCAGTCGTGCGTCCCATGTGTGAAAATGGCGGCGAGGTTTTTACTAGGGTGGCCCACCCCCCTCTCTCTTGGCGGAAATTGTTTACGACCAAGCCATTGGCTTCAAATTCGAATTTGACCCATTTCATCACCCGTTGGTGGTAAAATAAAACTTTGTCCTTTTAACTTTTAATGAAACGAATGTTATTCTACGAACATCTCTCTAAACATAACTATTAAAGTGCGGAGGATCTCTTTAAAGATTCAAACATGATAATGAAACACCTTGAACAGCTCGTCATTGAATTACAGAACGTGTTTGTTCAACTGGAATATGTCCAACAATAACATTCTATCTCACAACAGATACTGCATATCGATTAAATTTTGTAACATTATGTGTCTTAAATATCACCTGTATTTGGAAACAAATGCGTTTTCTATATGCGGAACAGCTATTCCGACAATATGCAGACCAAGTGATTCCATCGACACATTGAGTAAATGTAATTTGAATTTTGAATTCAATCCTATCGGCTTCAAAAAGTAAAACTCGTTATTTCGTCCATGGCTTAAGAATAAGGATTCCTGGCTACACATATTCACAGTTTGTGAAAGTGACGTAGTCATAAATTCAGATCCTTGTAGTCATTAAAGCAAATGATACCCATATATGTCTCGTGAGCAGAACACCTAAAATCTATATTGATCATGGATCACCCATTGCACGAACCTTCTTTTGTCAATGAAACTCGATTTTGACAAAAAATTCATTTTGTTGTCATTTGGTGAAATTCTACCTGAATGAAATTAATAAAAGTTAGTTGGGTTACCGGAAGTAGCAAACTTTTTTAGTTTAACGCTGTTATTTATTATTCAGTTCAAATGTGTTGAATGTTAGAAAGGACCATGTCCTTGGTATTGGACAAATCCTGACGGATGCACAATAAAGAGTTAATTATTATTATAAATTCAGAAACCAGTGAGATTCTCAATGGCAGAGGATAATAAATATTACATCTTTATAAAATCGAGAAAGTATTTCTATAAAACGTAAACTACATACATCCCTGATAGCCAAGAAACATGTGGCCCGTGGTGAAAAAACAGTCTCAGTTTATGGCAAAGAAACTAAACTGAGATTAATAATTAATCAGATAAAAACATGATCAGACTGTGACCAGGTACCAAAAGAAAACAACTGACTGAATAATCAAATTAAGCAAAAGTAAACTAGCTTTATTCAGAATTCAAAATGAGTGCCACATGCATTTAGGAACACGAATCGATGTTACAGATGAAGAACAAACATACACAAGAAGTTGACGCTCTTACCTTTCATGTAACAATCAACTTCCTGCGTTGAAATAAGGTATCCTTTATGTCGATCATCACTGTATATATCAGTTCCATCAAGAAAGTCTGATCAAAACAAGTTAAATCTCCCGGAATGACAATTTAAAAGCTGCTAAACACATATAACGTATATTAAAGACAAAATTAAACCACTTGAATCCACGTGGTTTATGTCAATTCAAGTTAATCATCGGGTTTCACTGCCACCATTGTCTATATCACGTGATTTAATACGGAAGTACTGTGAGTATAGGAGAGTTTTTCCAATAACTTGGAACTGATAGTCTTATAACGTGCTACGTATTTGATGTACAGACATCGAGATTTGCTGGTTAATGCCAGATGACGTGCCGTCGAGATGTTGTGACGTGTTGTTAACTGGAAACAAATGCCAAATGACGTGCCGGACAGTTGATGAACGAGATCAGTAATTCAGACTCTCCTATCAATGTATGAATCCTTAACGATCATATATACATTGGATAGCCACGAGTAGGTTAACCTTTTCTACAATACCGGTTTCAACACTGACCAATATCTGATCTCCGGACTTGTTGCGTTGATTAATGAACGACGTTTAGTCCAGATCACAACCCAGTAATAAAGTGAAGTACTTTAGCTAACCTATTGATAGGCTGGACTATCTAAACTGACTTTATTCCTTTTCCGATCGCTTAATTCTTATGTCTATAATCTTCAATCAGATTTATATTCCGTGTCTGATAAACTCATTGACTTCTCCTGCTTTTTATATATTTATTATTCTTGCTGAGGTAAGAAAATATTTTCCTTTGTCGTCATATTTTGTTCACGTCCTATTAGACGGGCAAACTGGAGAATATAATAGAATAACAACAAGCATGCCATGTAGTAATCATAAAATGATTTGTTCGGTAAATATGGAAAACGTGAAAAGAATAATATTAATAATAATATTGGAATATTAAGGAATTGGTGTGTTTACAAGTAATCTTTTCACAACAAAACTGGCGACTTCTAATAATAAACGAGTTGTTTTTTATATTCATTTTCGCTCAGAAGAATTTTTAAGATCAAAATATACATTGAAGGGGAAACGTTCACTGCAGAAATGTTATCACCGCTAAGCTGGATTTAAAGTTTTAGTTTCAGTAACAGTTACAGTTACCGGTACTAAGGTTTTTTTTTAGGGAAAATCATCCTGCAAATCAGTTTATCAATTTGAAATTTCTTTTTGGAGAGTCAACACATCTTATGTATATTTAAGTCTAGCATGGAGGTATAACTAGGACATAAATTGCACTCTAGAAGTGTCAGCTTCTATCTCTAAAAACAGTATCGGCTTCCCTATGCGTTATTGAATGTATTCTATTTTCTGAATATAGGAGAAGACAGAAAGTGTCATTTATTAGAGTCTTATTCTGATAATCGTGTAGAAGAGGTCATAAATTTTGACATTTCAGACGAAAGTGTACACATTGACATTATCTTTTAAGTGAAGTGAAATATCATAAAGATCATAACGCTTTGCATGGCTAAATGAGGTACAGTGATGATTGGAAAGTCCCCATGGATTTATATGCAATTCGTAGTGAATAGAATGAAAGAAATGATTCCAGATAGATATTCAAATTTAAAATTAAAGTTTGACCTGAGTGACATAGAGTAATATTGGGCTATATTGGTGATATTTGAAATACTGGATTGAGAGTTTCAAATCCATGTGTACCAGGAGCTATCTGTGGATGAAAGTTAGAAAGACGACACTTGACACTCCGCATACATAGAAAATATATAATTAAAAGTAATTTACAGTAAAGAAAATCCCCTGATTGAGATGTTTTGGAAGGAATAATGCGATTTTTGACATTCTTTGATACTTTTGAAGTACATATATTAAAGACGGAAAATAGCGAAAATGTCCCCTTAAAATGTTACAGTATGTAGATTAAAATGGATCAATTGGTCTAAACATTTGCCTGTACAATTTTTATTTTTAATTAAAAGTGATCACAGGCTGTTAAATATAAAAATATTGTCGGTAATATATTGGTTTTATCTGCAATGAAGACTGATAATAAATGTGCAAAAAATAAGTCACTGCTACATTCCGCGATATCTTTCCGTAAATTTTAAGTAATATTGGCAAAGAATAGCAAAAAGTGAATATTTCGATTTAGCCAAAGTGCAGGATATTGCAGGATGCATATCACGCAATCCAATATATATTTTTATACTCTATATTTTATACACTAATAAGACTGGTGATTTTAATTCACTAATGAGAATTGTTTTTATATGCTAAAAGATACGGATAAAAATGTACTCTTTCAATTTCAATTGCAGCAAATTTGATGGATGCATTTCTTGCCTGCAATATTTAATAAACCTTATTGGTTCTATCTGTATTGGAAGTAACTGAAACCGTCCATTTTAATTATTCTTAAGCCTTACAATCTTCCTGGGCAATCATTTATAATATGCGTTTTATTCCTGTAGGATATAGCAAGTAAGTCATTAAATAACTTCATTTACGAATTGAACCTGTTTCCTGTCAAGCCATCAAGCTCCATTCACATTTTCTGTGCAATGCCCAAATTGTCGAGAATTAGTCGACAAGGTGCGAAACTTAAACAGATTCCAGAGAAGATCACGTCACACGTAGTGGAGTTGTACTGAATCGTGCAAGGTGATCGTTATAGTACAATTATTTGATGTTCTTCAGAAGTCTCCTGATATAATGAAAGAATTTGAGACACTATTATCCAGTATCTATTTTTGAAAAGTCCATCCTTGAAAGTATTGTTCAACGGTATTCAGTGATGATTAAAACCATATGAATCCGGATATTTATTTTAGTCTCTTATTTGTTCAAGAAAATTGCTTAATTAAAAATTATTGGAAGAGATGAATCGTCTTGGATAGCCAGTCACTGATAGTCTGCTAGCTTTGTCTGGAGTAAAGCTAATGGACAGTGAGATAGGTAGATCAAATATAGCTAGCATCTGATTTCACCCTTCCAGTAGTGATCGTTATCAAAAATGTTTTGTGTATGAGTTCTTAATCTTCATATTTTAGGATTCGTTGAAATGAAATACATAGCAGGTCTTTAAGCTTCGTCTAGACTTTATTTGATTAATCATAATCTTTGTTGTTTCAATTCAATTTGCTTACTCAATATCATTTGATTCGATGTCCGGTTATTGGCAAATCATCATAAATCGTCAAATTTGTGTAATATATAAATCAGAAATTGATGGTTAAATTGGATTTGTAATGATTTATGTCAAAATTCGGATTGTGTAAAATTTATGCCAGTTTACATTGAAATGTCTCATTTGATTATGTCTGGTTTAATTTTATCATATAGACAAAATTCTTTGATGACGTCATCGTTTACAAAACGAAATAACCTCTGAGAAATGTGATTTATTTCGGACATGCAGTTTTCCCCAAAAGAGTTGGATCGTCTTTGCTTTTAAAATTTAATGGCATGGACATTAGGGAAAACTAAATCCAGATATTCCGTTTTCTGTCTTTCAAGTTATTTGTGTTTAATGTACTGTCATCCAGTATTTAATCCGATAAACACTACATCAATTAAACGCATATTGATTAACTTATCAGATAGATATTTATATTATTGGTGCACAAACGTTTGTTGCAATGTTATACCAATTGTTTTCGTATCTTCTCACCTAATTTCACGTCTTCTGTAGACTTAAGATTGGTTTCTAATTAGCATTGTATAGAAATATAACAGACTTGCAAATTTTTTGGGAACAATATTACATGCAAGTCTTGTCTTGGTGAACATGTATTTTTATACCGTGCTGTATGGATCTGTTGCTGCTGAAGATCGATTGACTAGGATATGCTTTCGACAACTATCCATTCAATTACTGATGCTCTGGTCTCGATGTCCGTGTAAATCAACGCCTATCAAACTTTCTTGAGTCAAGAATTTACAAGCTGTCAAAAACCGCTGGAATCTTAAACATGATTTTATTCCTTTATTTTGTTTACTAACGTATTACGAAGTTAAAGTACGTCTGAAAGTCGTACGTCAAATGATTAAAATCTGATAAATCAACATGATCGAAGCAGTCTGACAAATTTTCAAATTCTGAATGTCACGGCATACATCTTTAAAAAAAGAACAAAAAACGACTACTAAACATAAAAATAAGTATGATGTTGTGTACTTGTACCCCAAAAAGACATTTGTGACCTGGACGGCGACGCTATAAAACACAAATTCCCCTAAATCGACAATTTATTACACAAAGTTAAAATGGTGCACATCGACAAGTGACATTTCAACCAATAGAATCATCGTTAAGGTTTTAAAAGGAACTTAAGTATGCAATAAAGTTGTCGATGAATTGATATAAAGGTCTTTGAAGTTTTGATTTATTGTCGTTTTCACTGATCTCTAAGATACTTTCTATAACCAGAAAGATTATTCACCCGGCTTAAAAAGATTATTGGAATTTTTTACATAACGTTGTTCTTTTATGCGGCTGTGTTTGTTGTTTTGGAAGGACTCTCTCTTGTCAGGTCGATGTAGCTTTAACGAGTCACGTAGAAATCTGACGTCTTTACGTCCTAGAGAAGGCTAACAACCCGTGACAACAGAAAACAAACTTGGTTCATAATTATTGTTAAGTGTTCCACTATAGTTTATGTTTTATTATATAAATAATAATGGGTCGCGTTTCACCAGGATTTTCCATTGGGCTGTCAATTTAGGAAACGATTTTCCGAAAAGGACTAAGTCTAGGTCTACATAGGTTATTCTATAGGACAGCAATACTAACCAATACGAAGCTTTGTCTTTATATTCTTTAAGACAACAATTCAAAAGACTATCCCACACTAAGCTTTGTTTGTATATTGTATTGGACAACAATTCGAAAAACTATCCCATAACCTAATTAGCTTTGTCTTTATATTCTGTAGGACAACAATTTGAAAGACTATCCTATACTTAGCTTTGTCTTTATATTGTATGGACAACAATTTGAAAGACTATCCTATACTTAGCTTTGTCTTTATATTGTATGGACAACAATTTGAAAGACTATCCTATACTTTGCTTTGTCTTTATATTGTACGGACAACAATTTGAAAGACTATCCTATACTTTGCTTTGTCTTTATATTTATGGGATACAATTCAAAAGACTATCCCATACTTTAATTTGAACATGAAGTTCAATATTCACTAGAGCTGCGTTCATCAGGAACCCCATACATCCACCCGCTTTTCACTGGGAACGAACTATTAATAGTAATATATGTTTCAATTAAATCAAACATATCGCGTTTCTTTTAATGTCTTTAATCTTAGTTAATGAATTGGTGGCAAAGGGGTGTCCGTTTCCTGTATCATTATGAAAGCTTAAAGCAAAGATATTGGTCATCAAAAGAATACACGACTATGTAGCCGAAGGTAGTAATAGTAAATGAAATGCGGCGACTTGATCGAGACGTTATTAAGATATTGGTTGGTGAAGACCGACCAGGTTGGTAGGTAGATAATCATACCAAGCTATCAGACCATTTCTCTAGAATTAAGACAAGAAGCAAGAAGTTTTGTATGACACAATCACAAAATGCTAGAAATCGGACGACAGAATACAAAGTACCTTATCTTTCGTGACCAATACATAATTGCCTTTGTTCCTCACAGTCTAGTGAATATCATTACCCTCATATATAGAACAAATACAGGCCTTATATTTAAATTTATGTCATATCTGTCATTGCAATAATCGGCACAATGACTAATAATCTTTCTTTGTACGCAGTTATACATTCATTTATGTGTATATGTCACATGAAACAGTCTATGATGAATATCGACAGATGCCGTAAGCTTGTTGAATCCTTATTACCTTATAAGATAAGTTTAATAAAGATGTTAGCTATGCTTGGTGGAGCTTATGATTAACATCTTTCACCACTCTAGGCATGGATATCTGATCTTATATCAGATTTATATTATCAAATACGAAACAAGAATGTTAAAGAGAACAAAACCAGATTCACAAGGGCAATAAAGTACGTTATTGATTTATTTATTTATCAGAAGGTACGGTGCTTATTGACATAGGTCTGTCTCTGATTATCAGTACCCATTGACCACTCGGTCGATATTGATGGAAAACGATACAGCGGTTAGATCGCTGGTTCTTAACGTCATAACGAAATTCGCTTGGATACGTTGAAAATGTCGGACGTGAGTTCTAATCTCGACCGGAGTGTGAAAGTCCGATGCCCTTGAATAAGTCATCTTCACTCACAATTCAAGACCACCCAGCTGTAAATACGGTACGAATAATCCGGGAAAGATCAATGCCAAGAGGTTTGGCCAAAGACCAGCTGGAAGAAAGGATCCCTGTCACGGCGGACTTGTGAACCTTAGTTGTTATCCTTGCAACATACTGATAAAGTTCTTTCTTTCTTTTTCTTTCTTTCACTCAGATATGTCCATGACCATTGCTGCATATTGAACTATCTTCAGGTACTTATAGTCGTATTGCAAAAGAAGAAGTATCATGCAATTAGTGACATCCTTTATATTACTCATTGTTCAGAACAGTCCTCTGTTTTAAACTCAAACACTTTAAATATGTTCTCAATGTGACTTTCACTTGCAAGTCATCTGCTTACGTAGACTCTTGACGTCATTACGATATATTATGTAGAAGCCGAGATTGGCGATTCTACATCCGACAGCAATAATGAAAGATATTATTAACGCGATTGATTTCAATAACCTTCACATTTACCTCTTCATTCACATTTTAATTTTTGTCTGGCAGAGAAATAGACTTTTATTTATGACGAGATTGGTAGTGGTGGTCGAATTGGTTACGAATTTGAACTTTGTAAAATTTTGACCACTAACAAACGCCAGTAGCCTATGAAATATTCAACCTTCAGTCATGCAATTAATTTTAATTGTTCGGGGTTGTTGAGAATTGGGTACATTTCAGTTAAATTTTAAGCGGGTTTTCAAGAACAAGGGCTATAAATTAAGGTTTAATATTTTTTCTTCGAAAGGGTTCAGTTTTAACTGATAAATTGTCTTCTGGGGCGATGACGAGGTTTTAAGGGCAACAAGGACAATACTATTAACTTATTCAATTAATCTGATTTTTAAACGAGTTTATTATGTGATTACAAACACTCACACCAAGTTCCATTCGTTTCATGAGGAATTGCTATTGTCAAAAAGCAACGGAATGAACAATACGAACACGCCATTACATTTATAATAGTAGCGTATTTAGTTTATTAATTTTAATAGTCATTTAATTTTAGTAGAGAACTATTTTTATTAAACACACCTAATACGGTCACGCCGACTTTGAATGCGGAAGAAATAATAGAAATATAGAGGAATATCACGTAATATGAAGGAATTGCAGTGAAAATACTTTATGAATACGTGATAAATTGATAGAGATTGGCGAAAAAAGAAGTGAATCTGTGATAAATGGAACCACTTCGTCATATACCAACTATCGTTCTGTATTGAAGCTGATTAGTAGTTTTAGTGGTTTCTTACAACATCCGGACTAAATGGCTTTCTGCCCCTAGAATCATTGTCACAATTATGGAAATGAGAACGAACAAATTTGTTTAGACTCAATAAATAACTAAATTCACTAGGTATTGAAAGGCTTCAAAGAACTGATTTACATGTGATTAGACGAACGGGAAATCAAAGTCTGAGTCAAGTACCACCAGAACGGTTCAGACTATATCCACTCACAATTGCCAATCTACACTTACTGTGCTGTCAATTTATGTTTGAAGAGACAGTGTAGCTCTTGACATAATAGAAAACGGAATAGAATGGAAGAAGTTTTCTTTTGTCGATCGTACACAATAGGATGTTCAGTCTTTATCATGTTTTTTTTCTAAGGTATGCATTGTAAGTGTCGAATTTCATTTTCTTTAAAGTTGGAACAAAAGAAATGTCTGGAAGCATAAGTACTCCATTCTGGTTCTTCCTGGCTCTCAATACAGACATTGCGATGCCTTTCGGAAATCAATCATCGCAATCCATGACATTCTTATTTTTTTATAGCAAATTGTTAAGTGTTGTTTAAGCGGCGACACATGAATGGTCCTCGTAAACTCTGAAGGTGGCTACAAAACATAACATAAAAAAAATCCATTTAAAATGGATTCAGCGTTCTCAAAAAAATCTCGGAATATAAAATTCAAAATTTGGGGTTCAAAAAGCACGAATCAAAATTAACAGGGTATTAAATTCAAACGACCAATTTTATAGAATAATCTAAGGGGAAATTACAAACTAACCCCCTGAATAGCATCAGAATTCTTGAAACGTTTGTGTTTCATTACACTGGATGATTTGATTGTTTTTAAATATATAGTGTATACCACATAGTGAAGATAAACAAGTTCTTATGGATACAATTACTAACTTTATTTGAGCGACGTTTCAACCAGCGTTCTCTAGTCTTTATCAAGCAATGATTATAATGAAAGGTTAACGAGAATATATATAAGTAAAGACAATACAATTTAACAAAACAATAGATTAAAACTTTAAGAGGAATGTGACGTTGTTACTGACTTGAATATATTTACCTTCCAACCTTCCTATTTTATTCATAAGGTTAACAGCTTCAAAGTGTTTCATTAACAATTTAGTTTTGGAAAAATGTGAATTAATTTCGAAAAAAATATAAATTGTTAGTGAACCACCTTACAGCTGATCTTGAGCATGGATTATCCCTCTCAATAGGAAAATAAGAGCATATGATTGAGTAGGTTAAATATCAGGGTTTCGGGAGTTGCTATTAAGACTTTATGGGGCACATTGTTAGACTTTTGTATAAATAAATATTATGCAAATTGATGTTTGTACATCTTGTGTTCATGACTTTCACCACCACCTAATGCACACAGAAGTACTTCTATATATGTATTTTCTAACAAACTATTCATTTATTGTATTGTGTAACGTATTATAGTTGAAAATATTTGTGATAACCTGTTTGTGGTCATGTTCTTGATCGCAAACATACTCTGTCCATCTGGTTCGTGTATTTATATACAAATTGTACTTTTGTGTCCATTAGCGTCTTATTTTAAAGGACCAGACAGGAGCCGGTGTTTTTAATATACATGTATGTTTTTACAGTAAAAACATATGGTTTGATTGGATAGCATCTAATAACTCGTCGGCATTATAGACGAAGCTTCTGTATTTAACGACCCAGGAGACCAACAATCAAGCTTAAGAGTAATCATCAGAAATATTAAATCAGATTACATGGTAGTCTCTACTTACAATTAAACCTTGAAATGTCACAGAGGAAGCATTTAACCTATTGATATTCTGCTCATGATAGTATAGTTAAACTTTTAACCGCTTGTAATTCTTGTTGTGAAGATGCCATCGAGGAAGTATGTCACCATGTCATTTAAAGGATGGTTTTGCATCCAAATCATTTGTTATTCTGACTCTGACGATGACATAGAGGAAGCATTTGATTTTTTGCATCCATGTCATTTGCATAATGGTTTAACGTTTAAATAAATTATTATTCACAACGTGTTGATGATGGTATAACATTTGATCACTTGTCATTCTAAGATTTGTGAATCCATGGGAGAAGATTAAGATTTGTTGGTCTTCTAGTCCATAGAGTATTGATATGAGTGTTATTGTATTTCATACATTGTTAGATCACAGTTAAAGCTGTTAACCCTTTGTTATCGTGGCAGTATTTCACTTCATGTTATCACCTCGATGGTAATATAGTATACTGTGTAACATGCGACCTTCTATATAATTATGCCTCATGCCATTTGCGTGACTGCATTGAACCATTTGTTATTCTGACCATGATGATGTTCTGGTGGAAGACGGTAATCTTTTGTACCATTATCGTGATAGTATTTAAACTTAAGTCATGAGTTCCATGAAGGTCGAGTGTTCAACTACTTATTACTCTGATCGTGATCATAAGGAAGCATGTTACTTTAGTTGTATCTCAACCTGAAAGTATTTAAGCTTGTGCAACCTGCTTGACAACCACTTGTAAGTTTAATAATTGTGATAACATAATTTTGGAATCATTTCGATTTTTCTTATCTCATCGTGATAGTATTACACATTATTTTATTTTTATTATGGTATAGCACTTATCGTGATGATTTGATTTGGTATTTCCATTAAACGAGGATTATTTCTGCATTTTACAAATAGATTTAAGACATTTTCCCAAATAATCTGTACAGCCTTAACCTTCTGAAATATTGTTCAGTAATTTCAATATTACAAGGAAAACGGTGGATCATAAATCGTCAGAGTCATTTATAATATCTGGACTGGCATTGTAGCTGGCATGTCCGCCTAAGAGGTCCCTCGAAATACCATAATAGAGATTAGGTGATGATTATCACGATATTATATCTGAGGATTCGATTATTATATGACTTTCGCAATCATTTTGTAATATATACCTATAATATCAACCAAATGAATTCTATCACGATATATAGAATACCTTGGTGGATGACGATAATAATAATAAAATATAGGTGATGATTATCAATTTCTGCTTCAAAGTTGAGTGGTTTAGTGTTTGCAAGAATACAGTTGCAGTTGCAGGTGCAGTGAACAAGCATAATAAAATCCCAATCTGAAGATTAACAGTTACATGGAATTAAAATATTGCGTGTTCAATATCAACTACTAGAATAAAAATATCAATCCATATTATATTTTAATTAAGGATACAGCACTATCTTTTAAGTAAAATTGCAGGAAACTTCATATTGAAATCGACAAGTTTACGGTTATTGAGTACTATTATGTAAATCGTTGAAATCGAATTAGCTATATTATACTAATTCAATCAGGCGGAAAATGAAAAAGGCAGGTTTTAACGATATAAGAAGTGTATATTCATAGGTTGTATTATGTTCAATTAAAAATATATTATAAATTATTATTGATAAAATAATCAGCTTTGATTTCGTATATCATATCACGAGGTTCTTAAACAGCATCGTAGGTTCAAATATAAAACGTTTTAAATACATGAAATCGCATAGTGCTGTAATTTCCTGAGTGTATCGTACATATTTTCAATTTTTTTTCTAACTTTAATCAAGTTATGGATATGCTTGGATATAATGTTCTTCTCTTGCAAATAAAAATAGCATCTAAAAATTTCAGCAATCAGTAATTGCATTCGTTTTACATGTGCTGATGTTTCCGACAAATTTAACAAGTCGATAAAAGTTAAAATCTCATAAACTTACCTTTTAGCAGCTGTCAAACGAAATTTCGAGTCTCCGCTACAAAACCATAAACTATCTCTAAAACCAAGTATGGAATAATTCATCAATGGGGAATAACTCTTCTCAACTTATTGCCATGAATTCCGATGGATGGTTCAATATCGAGATTCTGATTGGTTGATATGAGACTAATACAACAGACTCCTCCTAGATATGTGTACTGTGGTAGTGAAACACGGATAACTTGACAGCTGGGAGGGATAACATATCAGAAATCGTAGGTACTTGATTTCAGATCACGTGGTGAAAAACAATATTGTATGAAAATCATTATTGTGAAACGAAGATTTCAAAAGCAGTAAAGATTCAATATACAAGTTGAGGAAACCATTGTGCAAGAAAAGAATTATACAGATTCTATTTCTTGACAGTGATTACACAACTCTTTGATCTATGTGTGACTTTTTCTGAAATCAGACTACCAGGTATGTCTTAGGAATCACCGTACATCAGCCTTTGTTATGCAAACCACCTTCAGTTAGTAGATAGTTTCAAGCAATCCTTTGATTTGCTGTAAACAAGTTTTGACAAAAACGTATCATAACCAAGATAATAAAATCGTATCAAACTGGTGATAAAGAAACATACAATAAACTGTAAAGTCCACAATCGTATAAAAATAAACGACGAATTCCAGTTGTATGTAATTGGTAACGCACATGATAAGAGCCCAACTCGAAACATCAATTGAATATTCATCCTTAGTAACATAGCAATTATCTACTTTAATTAACAACCAATTTTATCCCAAACTAAGCAAGCTTTGGTCTTTTACTGATTATCTGTTCCCATTCACAACACTGGTTCGACTCGAATAATGAGAAAAAAAATTCAAGGACGAATGTCGACACATATTAGAACCCAAGAGACCAATTTGGTCAACAAAATCACCGCCTTTAACTCTTGCTTATTTTTGACTTAATTGAAAAAAAATATTCTGTGAACCAATCATTGTTCACAAGCAATATACTTGTAAACTGTCATATCTTTATTCAATCGGTTGTTTGTTGAAAATGTCGACATGATAAAAGCGTCTGGTAATAACAAGGAGTCGAACAGAATTACCAAGGCGAGTGCAGAAAAGTATAAGCAATACCACACTTCACACCGTTTCACTCGATAACTCTGCACAAAAAAAATATCACGTAAAGGTCATAGGAATAAAGGAATAATCAATGGATTTTTAAACCGCATTCTTAAACTTAAGCATGATATCCAGTGTTTATCCAGAACTTAACCTTAATATACATTATTAATAAATCTAATCCCTCACTAATTCACTTTACTACCTAGATATCGGTAAGATCGGTAGATACTGTGATTATTTATTAAAAAGGTTAACGGTGCCACGTAATAAGCTCGGTATTACTGTGATAACTATCTAAAGTCCAAATAGGATGGTTAGTATCTAGCTAAAGGTTTGAAAAGAGCATACACATGGTAAGTGTACATAAGTGTATGACCATCATGTCCAAGACACACCCCAATTCCTCATACTTCTTCGATCCGTCGTAGAATTTAGGGAAATTACGTATTCATAGCTAATTATTGTGAGACCAATATTGGCCCTAGTATATTTCTAGGAAACTCAGCCAATCAAATCAAAACATTCGTTATAATAAATTCTCATTTCCACGTTTACAAAACGAAGTGTAATGGGATTTGTTTAATACAAGTTAATTATACTATAAAAAAAACGTATTCGAGATACGAGCAACACAACGACCGCTTTCAGGAAAATATCATACTTCTAAGTTATACACTTTTTCTTATGCCTTTAAAAACTTGTTAGACACTTTTATTGCCTTTACGGTCCATTGATACACTTTCATTATTCCTATAAAACATTTATAGTAGGACAGAATTGCAAGCCAGAAGATTGTAAAGCCAAACTTCTCTTCGAAAACGGCGCAGACTGATCGATCGTTTGACAGAAGCAACTCGGCTGGTGTATGAAAAGTTTACCGATTTCGATTAATGTGTATATGGATTAGCTTGCAAAATTTTAATTAGTTATTTTGTAAAGCATACTTAATATTCTACTTGATGTTTATTCAATATCTCATCAACAAAGAAAAGTATCAATAAAGAAAACCATTTTGAATTGATGAAAGCAAAATAACAAAATAACGCACAGTGTAAAACCAGATACAATTATCTTTCAATTGGATTGCGCCCTTTATGTTCTTAATAATATTGCTTAGAATAACACAAAAAATCGAATTTCAGCATTATCCAAATCGTACGTTTTACACAAAATGGAAGCAGGCAATAGCGATCGCGTTTCAAAAACATAAAACCAACAAAAAATATTTATTTTTCCAAATGAATCCTTTTAGATAAAAATTGATTGAAGATCCGATATAGTTTTATTCAAATCTAAGATTATGCCAAAATAAACTTGAAAACGTTTGCACATCAGTTAGAAGTTGATGAAATTTATTTACGTATGTAAATGAAACGGGCGATTGACTTCATTGAACTTGAATTCAAAGGCAGATTAAATGTCAATCAGCCTTAAACCGAAGGAGTTTAGAGATGTCAAAGGTACAAATATTGGTAAAATATTCCAACACAAGATTCCAATTTCAATCCAAACCGTTTAAACACGATTTGTCTATTAAAATGAAAAGAAATAAAATATGTGTGGTGCGAGGTTCGTGCGAAATTTGATCAACGAGAGATAGTGCTGTTGGATGTTCCGTTAAATTGACTCGTACTGCATGATTATAAACGTGTTAAATTCACCATCTTTCCAGATTTGATTTTAATGAGTTAGACGGAAAGCATTGGTTTAAATTCATTGAGTTACCGATTTAAATGTACAAAAAAAGTCATGATATTGTTTAGAATTAAAGGCGAAAAATACACGGAGAGAACTTTAGCAAGTAGTTGTATTGTTCTGGGATTAAGGAACCTCGTACGAATCGTTATAAGAAAAAAGTCGTAATATTCTACTAGTCTAAACAAAAAGTTGAATACGCTAAGCATATTGTTTGTAATACACGTGTTTGTTAATATGTCCATACCAAACGCTTAGAATTTAGAAGAATGACGAGGTCTCAAGCTACTGTTTAGGGTTAACAGAATGACGAAGCAAGATATCCAGGAATTGAGTACTAGTACCATAACCTCTTTCTGCTCATTACAAACCAGTTGAACACAAAATCTTATTGTGACAACTGTTCAGTATATTGGTTGGGTGCATTTCTTTAGGCGCATGAAAAGGTGGATCATATCAATACTCGGCAAAAAAGCATTACCTTTGTAGATCAGAAACAAAGACGGTCTGTATTTAGGTATTCCACACGGATGCACAGTATGTTGCTAGAGTAAAATTATCATGACCTAAAATGAAAACTCTGCTTAATTTATTACTTATCCCTGTTCCAATAGATATAATATCATTAAAGAGAACATTTTAGTGCTGAAGTTATCCGATTTGCCAATCATTAAAAGGATTTTACAGTTTATTCTGGCTTAATTTTCGTTTTAAGTATCTTATGACTTCTTTTTCAGCTCGGAATCTAACATGGGTTGTCTAAACACCTTCTTTAAACCTCATGACAATTATGACTCACTTTTCAGAGTTTTGTATGAATTTACGTACTTTTATGAATAATACATACGTTATCAAACATAATCATTTATAAGGACATTGTTTAAACCGTAAATTGACAGTATTCCGTGATATTCTGACTTGCGTTTAAGTAAGTTGTCACTGCGGTGACCTAGTGAGTCAGGTGTCGTTCGTAAACCTATGGTTTAACTAGTCATAAATCGAGATAGTACTTCCTGGTTTTGCTCATTATATTTTGTAGAATAGCTAGATGTAAATTATATTTTGTTTCTAACCATTCCCTTATTTTCAGTAGCTTAACTAAGTCTTCGTAGTGTAAGATTTTGGGTATATTGCGCTATAGTGGAATGGAATTTAACGGATTACAAAATCATCATAACATGTGTCATTCGAAATGTAGGTCTACCTGCTGGGATCTGGATTTCTGTAATTTATAGGTGCAATGACGAAAGTTGACGTATTTTTCGATTGCCTTTGAGAAATTCTAATGCAATCGTAAGGATCAAACCTTTTCTGTGAAATAACATGATCAAACCGTTACCATGTGTCTAACAGAATCGTCTAGAACAAGATTAGCTTTATTTGTTGTTCTCCATCGTAAAAAGTCTTATCGCTTCGCCCGAGCAATTAACGAAGATGGATTTAAGGTTTAATTGTTAGTTGCCACGCCATATCATTTTGTTCTATCTTTTAAGTCTAACATTAACAACGAAGGAACTAACAGTAAACATATTGGTTTTAGTCTGTCCTGGGTCAGACAAAAATAGGAGACTCCTCATTCTAAACAAAATAAAATTGAAAAATGGTTTTATCATTTAAGACAGAAAAAACTGTACATGTATTTCATCTCTTCATTACAATGAAATTTCTAAATGAAACTCCGCTGTCTTAATGTCTGCTCTGACCCACAAAGTTGACGCAAGTTTATATCGTTCAGCCAAACATACGAGCAAATAGACAACATTTGAAGAGCTGTTTTCTGACTGATCACGCAAAAACTATTTCAAGATTCTACATCAATGCTTTTTGACGATGCTTGCCTGTTCGTCATTTAGACTCGAATGCGTGGAAAACACGCAAATTGTCGTCTATAACTGTATATCACAGGATTCATCTCGCCAGTCGTCCAGTTGGTCGATAGCAGAATATTGAGAGAGCGTTTCTCTCTACAGTTTTCTATTGATCCAGCCTAGGGTTGGTTATTTCATGCAGTTATTCCAATATATCAGTACTAAAACTAACGCCATCTACTGTCGATTTACAGTAAAATACTCTAGATCAGTTTGTATTCAGAGCATGCGCGATGTGTTTCTAGGTTTGTTGGTGTATGGAGTACGATTTTAGACTTATCCCCGACTTGTAGCGACACAAGTTAATCTAGGACAATTTTCATGTGAACATTAACTTCCAAGATGTGGTTACATTGGGATCTGTACTGTTTTACAGTCATACTGTTTGTCCATTTGTCAAGGTAAGACAGCCTTATAATATTTTTCAAGTTTGGATTACTTGCAAGGGGAAATGATGGTCCTTAGGGGATTTGGAGTATATTTGGTACAATATGAACCACCCATTGTCATTATATATTTAACAGTTTTCTTTTTGCGAACGGATGATATACATGTATCCGTAAATGTATCTACCATAAGCAGTTTTGTAGGTCCTAGATTGGCGTATTGTTAAGGGTTGTCCATTTAAAATTCTTCAAAATCCATAAATTGGGATTTATTGGTTGGATAACAAGCTCGTATATTAAGAGATGGATTTTGATATTCGAATCATATTAAGTTCTTTCTTCACTCAATACTTTCATCTGTAATATTCATCTTTATGAACTATAAAACTTATAGAATTATTTTATTATTATTCTTTAATGATTTATCATAAGATTTCCCTGTTGACGATTTTACAGTAGAAGTATATTACGTTGAGTCCCATTCGGCCCACATCTTAATATAAAATAACGGTTTTGCAGCACGTTTCGGGGCAACAGAAGGAGTAATCACCTAGCGACTAGTATATCTGTGCCTAAATCCAATGTAATAAATACCTAGATTCGCAATAGCATTTTGGAACGATATTTTTTAAATATTTCTGAGAGGTGTAAAATTATTTTACACTTTTTGAAAATATACATTGCTGATGCATGTTAGTCAATATTATCACCGATATTTAACAAATATGCTAGACCAATAGTCATAACCACTTTCGTTAAGAAAATAAATATACGAATCGATTGACGTCCGAAACACCATAATAAATAAACCCAATTATTATATATAAGCCGATAGTGTGGTCATCTTGTGTATATCACTTTCGTAATTCCCTTTTACTGACCAATTCCGATCCTCATCGTTTCTGTAAGCGATAGATTATTAAATCAACGGAGCTCGTTGGCCATCGATTTTCTTCAGTATCTCTATTTTTACAACCTTGTAGGCTGTTTTTGTTTAACACAGCTTTCATCACTTAAGTTACATGTCAAAGAAATGTTCCATAAATGTCCCTTGTCACATGCTCTCGTCATTGGCAACTCAGTCCCTTAGTAATATTCTATTTAAAAAAGATAAATGTAATAACACATTGTAATAACTTAAGTAACCGTTTTCATTTGTCATGTTCTCAAAAGGTCATCATAGGATTGTAATAAAACTTTGTATTTCCTATTGTTTGAAATGATGTAAAGAATTTAATATCGACACAAATATAATATTTAACATTAGGTAAACTTTTATGTTGCACTCGCGGAACAATTAGGACAAATCATTGTCGGATATACCATCAGCTCTGTAACGATGGTCCATCATGCTATTTACACCATAGTCAGATTTGTTACAATGAGCCTGGCTGATAAGTTTTATAAATAAATATTTAAACTCGTAAAGGCGTGAAGGTAATGTTTGTGTTTTAGTTCTGTTCTGGTGCAGAATGTTAAGTTTCGAATATTCACTACAACAAGGCGTCTCTTGGGACTCTAAACGGATAAGAAAGGTCGTGTCGATAATCTTCACGTCTGTTTTGCAGCTAACCACTGCAAATTACATTGAAAGTCAAACGTTATATTTTTTAACAATGTCAATTTTGGTCTATAGAGCCTCCTTGAGCTCCATTTTAAGTCTTCTTTTGCTTTAGGCGAAATTAAAGCAAGAGATGTAATTTATTACCATGATCTACTTCATTTTTCTGGTCAGCAGTAATATAAAAAATCGTTTTGTTTCTTATTATACCCAAGTTTGTTGACCCAACTTAAGTAGAATATCTGCGTTAAAGAAGCATTAAATATCGCAAAAGGGTAAAATACAAATTTAGTAACTAATAATTCGGTCAGTAATTTGCTGTATGAAAAGTTTGAACTTTCGAGGTTGCTAGGCGAGCAAAGGTAAAGCTAATTTGAATTGATAATGGCTTCTTTTGGACACTCTGGGTGACGGAAATGGACAAGTCATTAAGTCAGTGACAGGATGTATTAACATTACATGTAGCTTGACTGAATTTACGACATTATTCCAGACTTAATGATGGTATCAGACCTATTGATGGTAAATCACGATTTCTGACACAATGGTCATTAATAGACAACTTCTATGTCGTATGTTAGAAATCAGCGTATTAATAATAACTATATTATGATGATCAATCTTGGCATATTAGATTGGTTGTCAAGATTAATTTGTTCATACCCTGTGGCAAAGGTAGAGCTGAAATCCGTTCAACGTTACTCTTATGAAAACGGCGGCGGTAAATTTGTGCGACGACTGGGCTGAAAATATCCTTAGCCAAATGTCTTATAATAATCTTTTTTATGGTATACAATTCACATCACTGTAAAAACGACCAGACATAAACTTGACATTAACCCCACAATTACAGCGATACCCATTTTCTGCCTTACCAGTGCAGACAAAGTCCAACAAAAGATTGAAAGGCTGTTGTGGGTCAAAATGACATTTCTCTGGAGTACATGTAATTCAATGATGGTTGTTATTTTTTTTATTACATATAAAATACACACAAGCTAATTTCACTATATACGGATCTGAAACATGATAAAAGATTTGAATCTAACGAACCAATTTTACTTGTTGACTCTGTCTGACATCGAAGATAAATCGAAGAGGTTAGAAGCGCACACTTTTAGCAATTACATTTACAATTGATACGGCTATAACATAGAATGGTATGTTGACTCTTGTCTTGGATTATAAGCATTGTGTATTTAACAGAATCGTAGTTTAAAAGTCGAGTCAACACTGAGAAATAAAGATGTCTGGGTGTTCGAAATGGTCATAAAGAGGAAATTAAACTGCTTGTGTCAGTTAAGATGATATGGGAACGGAATAGGTTCCTATCTTTAGTAAAAACACATATACTTATCTAACGAAACCTCTAAAATGAAGTGAATGGTAGCAGAGAAACCGTACCAAATTATCAATAAGAGTTTGTGGATTCTCTAATTGGGGTGAGAAGTTGATGTACAAAGTCCGGGGTTGGTGTTAAGGTTTTCTGATATTCAAAGCAAATCAATACCATGACAATGGACCATTGTGTATGCAATATATTTTATCAACATTGTTAAAATGAGATATATCAGATCATTCCTAAGCGATAAATAAATGAAATCAATTACACTGTAGAGAATCTTGATAGACTCGGAAGTTAAACTGAAGGAGATGTCAATTGTCGGATACGCATATTAAGCTGTGACTCGTTTCAGAACCGTTTTTGATAAGTTAGGTTCACGTCCAAAATACCATAATAAATTAACCCAATTATGATATATAAGCTGATACTCGGATACGCATAAGATGTTTCAGAATCGTTTCTGATATTGTGGTATAATATCATGTTGTATTAAAACAATATTAACTAAACTAAGCATGCCAAATAACATCGATCGTCCTTTGCTAGTACGGAACGGACGATGCCTGTTTTCCAATCCCTGTTACACATGTCTAGTGAAGAATTAATATCATTCTTTGTGTGATAGTTGTCACGTCATAAACAATGCGAAAAATATTCCACTCCCCAATGTGGATTAACTTAAAAATTAGAGGAACTTAAATATAAAAAAAAAGTATCAGACTTGGACTCCTGGAAGAAATCTACATGGAATACAGATCAAAAAGAAAATTACAGATCCGATAATCATTCTAACGATTGATAGAATCTCAATTTCCCAAGCTGAAGATCTCCCAAATATCAATCACGAAAATAGTCAATCCATGACACCACTGCCCGACAGAATGACGTGACCATCGTGAAAACTAATATAGTTTGGTCTCAGCGAAAACCATCCCAGGTGTCAGAAAAAAATATCCCGAGTCAAACAATGTCAGTTCTACTAAACGAATAAATAAAGAAACAAATTGAATCACGAAAAATAAAAATTGAAGTCTAGAAATTCAGTTAACATAATTTTGACAAAGATAATGATGGAATTCGAAGATATTACTTCAATTTTGATAAAGGTCACAATGGAATTGACTACGATTATAAGTTAATATAGTTAGAGCTTATAAGTTGGAACTCTTACTTATATTGCTAAAAGAATGCAAACCTGAGTCATCAGTACGTAGGTCTTCGAAGAGACGCTCTATTTTGTCTCGGGTGCAAGTTCCTTCATCATAACATAATTATGTTCTTGCAAATAAAAAATAAACTAGGAAACAGTAGAAACATTCATATGATACTTTCTGGTGATGCCACCATGTTGAAACCTGTGACACTATTTAAATCTATAAATATCGTTAACAACTCGGACTTCCCAATATTGATTATCAGTGACATACCCTTTCAACCTACTACCAAACCGAAATTATATAATTTCAAAAATCACCATAACTAAAAATATACTGCAAGGTTACCAAGTAACTTCCCAAAATTGTTTATCAATGACATACCCTTTCAACCCACAACCAAATTAAAACCGAAAAGATATAATTTCAAAAATCGCCATAACTAAAATATACTGCAAGGTTACCAAATAACATCTGGCCAAGAAAACGAACGTGAGCATAACGTAGTTACAGTAAGACTGGGTCACCTAATTTCCAATTACGTCTTTAAATAACCTCCTTATAGATTTGTCTACTTTTTCTCTGTTTACCCGCAAGCTACATCCTTGCTTGGTCCTCTTGAGGAGAATTCAATTCCACGCAATAATTCCTATTGTTATATCTAAAGGATGTCGTAGAAAGAATTACCAATGCAACATTCTTTGACATTTCATCGAGTAAATTGTGGAAGGACGGGCGTAAACGGGGAAATGATGATTACTATGTCAGAAAAATCCTCAGACGTCAGTGCAAAATGTAAAAACCAACAACGTAAAACGCATATATTGCTGCTTATTAATTTAGGTGGCTTCAAAATAGTGATAAAGTCCAAAACTGACAACTTTTATTAGATATTATTTTCGTTTATTTGCAGCTAATATTAAAGAAATTCCTGGTATAGAATAGTGCGTATATGTTTTCATAAACTTTATCATTGTATTAAGGCAAAGTCATTTGAAGACTCTTATTCTTACCATTCATTGAAGACGATATTCCAAATTCAGATAGAAGATGGAAGATCGAATTGACAAACCTAGTCGCCAATTGACAAAGCTCGTCGATGAGTTGCATCAGTGTTCCGCAAGGGTGATGAAATCATCGCCGCTCTTTTAACAAGAAAAATCAGCTTGGGTGATATTTAAAAACTACAGAAGGTTATTTTTTAAAAGGAAATTTGTACTCGCTGGACCCATGTAGCAAATACATTAATCTAAAACCTACTCTAGACTTGGACAAACAATTAGAGACTGGGGGCTGGAGACTAAGATCAGACTTGAAGATTAGAGGATTTGATATGGTATTAAATATTTATATTACAATGTCGTTATTCGTACTGAAAAATCCCAGGCTAGTTTAAGATAGAAATATTCAAGTCACTTTACCATTATAGACTATTATTGTATAGAATTGGATTGATTTAAAATGGTCGCAACGGAGGCTTTGACAAATCAATTAGCATCCAGTCTAAAAATTAATCATGTCCAATTACAGTTTTTGGTTTCAGTTATTTCCGTTTAAGAATAAATTTAAGCGTTATAATCATTACTTATTGAGGAGCGTCTGGAAAGAATGCTAAAAAAGTCTTAGCAAATCACCTATTTGACATCCCCTAACTCTTACATATATGTACTGTAGGTGTAAGATTAAAAAGGGTAATTTTAAATATTGATATTTGTTTTACCCGTCAAATGTTATCAACTCTTGGTAACTTTGTAGGCCATACAATACCAATAAGCATAAAGATTAGATCATGAGTTCCTTTTGATATCTCTGCTCGATTCTGCCCCTTATTATTAATACAATTGTTATTGAAGGTACATATTCATATCGTTCGATGTCCAATGATCCAAATTTTCTATGCTGGATTTGAAATAAAAAATGGTTTAGACTGACAAATCATTTCTTTTCATTTCCAATCTTATCATTGCATGCTTATGGAAATAGATACGCAAGTCATTACAACATACAAATATAGCCTCAACTGATACCTTATGGGCTAAAATAAATACCATAAGAAAACTCGATATAACCTCTCAAGAAAAACGATTTATTTTCATTTCCAATCTGATCTTGCATGCGGAAATAGATACGCAGTCATTAAAATAAACTAGTCAACTGTATTATGCAAAATAAAAAACCATAAGTGATTTTAATTAAAAAAATTTATTTTCTCCCACGCATTTGTTCCAAAACCCCTTCAACACCGTGTTTTTTTCCTCGTAAAATTTATTATCAAATTTTAAACCCTTTGTTTTTTTTAAAAAATTATTCTCTATTAATTGAAACTAAACATTGTTTTATTCCTCGTAAATTATTATGAACTCTGGCCCCTTTGTTTTTATTACTCGCTTATTATGAACTCCAGACCCCTTGATATTTATTACTCGTAAATTTTTATGAACTCTTGATTTTTTTGTTTACTCGTCATTATTATAAAGCCCCTATACAGTTTTTTATTTTTTTTTATCAACTCTTGATATTAAATATATTTCGTCATTATTATAAAGCACTATACATCAGTTATTTTTTTTATCAGCATATCACTCACATTTGAATATAGTTCGTCATTATTATCAACACTATACATCAGTTATTTATTATCAGCACTCTACACACATGTTGAATACAGTGCGTCATTGCTATCAACACTATACAGCTGTTAAATACAGTTCGTCATTGCTATCAATACTCTACAGCTGTTAAATACAGTTCGTCATTGCTATCAACACTATACAGCTGTTAAATACAGTTCGTCATTGCTATCAACAATATACATTTGCTAAATACAGTTCGTCATTACTATCAAAACTAATACACCATTTGCATTTTGGGACACAGGAAATAACGTGATAGATGCACAGTCTACACTCTGTTGCTTTCCATTTATCTACAGAACTTTGAAATTTTGAATTTCGGAGAAGTTTTTCTTGTTACCGAAGGCAATTTGGAATATGAGCAGTACACTTTCCTTCACAATCTCTGTATATTCCCGATATTTTGCACACAGGCTCTTATCTTTTTAGCATGAACATAAAATTTTCGTTCTCAAAAATGGTTATTATGAGTATATATTAATCAATGAACTAACCTGGTGTCATAAAGTAACAGAATCAAAATTCACAAAACTAAGTCATTTTTGAAAAAAAACTTAATCAATTTATTAAGCGTTTGTCAATAATAGAATGCATCTAAAATTACTTTTATGTTATTTATGGCAGCAGATATATTTACTGATAAATAGAGCTCTTATTGGCCAAGTTTAAAATTATCAAATTTTATGTTCATTCCAGGACCTATTATCCCTTTAACATATTTTTTGTTGTTGTGAGACTGGACGGTTCTGGATCTTCAATACAATAAAATAATATCTAATAAAGTTATTCTGTAGACTCAATTAATATGTATATATGATAATTAACCAATTGAATCTTAATATTGTACTTAAATCTTAATAATGTATCGTTTATTACTGATCGCTTCACAACATTAATTTGAATAAGAAAAAAATTCTATTCTATGCTTATGATGTAGATTTATCATATAATAAGTGTGTATTTTTTCTTTAAAATTATATTGTCAACCCTGTGATAGAGCATGTCGGGTCAGTTTTTATAAAAAAAAAACGCAAATATGCTCTCAAAATTGCCAAACTTAATCTATAAAAACATAAGCATTCATCAAAATGTAATATATTAAATGAAATGAATCAAGAAGCGTCTGAAGTGAAGAATTTCGGAGATCATGTTAAAGTGCCTTATGACAATTGAGGTTAATGAACACAACACACATTACAGAGTGGTACGTAACATTTTGTCATGCGTCGAACAAAATGGCGGTTTTGGGTATAAAGCTTTTCAAACGTTGTCATATACATTGGGCAATGCTAATTTAAATAGAGCTTCTGCTTTTCCAATGCACATTTTGGTTCCATTCCAACGTGTGAAACTGGGCTATTATGTGTGATATATTATGTTAACCATTTTAAACACAAAATTAGACTTCTTCTGTGTTGAATAATATATGATGTGACATCTTCAATTAAGTGTTGGTATATAGTTTGGAATAGTTTACGATCAAAAGCCCAATAAACAGTTGAAAAAAACCTCCAAAAAACCAAGATGCCCCTTAAAGTTCAGCATGAAGAAAAATACTACGGCCTTGAATTAAGTAATCCTTTACATTCTTCCATTCTGGGAAAGACCATTGTCTAAGCTTTTGTACAAAGTAAAGCTCTGTACTTTTTAAATTGTCAAGATCTTTTGTTCTACCCTTTACAATGATCCCGTAAATCTGATGATTTTACCAATGTCTTGGTGTTGACAGGTTCTCAAAGGAGTTACTGAATTGAAGTGTTCTTCACTGAGCGAATATTCTTCGATAATAAACGACTTGCTTTTAACGTTAATTTGACATTCACTTTCTTTTTTGGAACTCAGGTCAACAAAAAATGTTTCGTGAACGTAATCCATTTACAAAACGTAACAATGTAATTAACACTATTGTTGAATTGGCTCCGAATTTAACGCCTTCATGTCTGTGTGAGGTGAAAGATGGAATGCTTCAATAATCTAATTAAACGTTTCACCCTCAATGTTAAACCCATGCTCTCTTCTCATTTACAATAAAACTGACAAGAATTAAAAATAATTAAACGCCTTACCCTTGAACACAAAAATGAAATATGTAAAAAAGCGTGAGTTAATTAAATAGTTTGCTCAAACATGTTAAAAGTCACACAATATTATCGCTAAACTTTGAAAACACAATTAGAAAAATAAGAAAAAGATCCAACATATTTTCCGATTAACTAACTGTGGCGACAATTAGATCATCAAGTTAACTCGAGAAAAAATAAAGAATACAACTTTTGTTCGTGCAGTAATTGCTAACCTTTAGTATTTAATTTATTGGCAAAAAATCATCGTAATATACAGGTGCGATGGGACTTCATAGGAAGACTTGATATTTTTTTTACCTTTGGTCAAGGATGAGAAACTGCACTTTCTTTGAGACCATATTTTTTAATTCTTTTGAAGACTACATTGCTCTAAAAAAGACCGAATAATATTTATTATTAAAAAATTATTATTTTATGGCACACAGGAAGGTTAGATAAGAAAATTTTATTTCATATTATTTGATTAGAAGTATTGACAAATGTCTGTGGATGTCTGTTTTTGATAAGTCATTCTATAGTTATCAACTTAAAACAAAGCTTAGAACCCTTGTAAAAAATGTATGTGATAACGATATGGTTCGTCATGAGTGCTCCAAACCTGATTATATGTCGTCAGGATTATAAACGAGACATTTTGTTACAGTAATTTGGTATTCCGATAGCATTTTTATCTGTGTCCATTTCCATATTTGAATTAATAGTATTGTTTAACATGTTCCACATAGCACTCCTGTAAATGCATTACGATAAACCCCAATTGATTTTATTTGATTACTAGCATGTGTGATATCGTCATTTAAAATTCAAATTGTTGATAATGACGACTTAATGTTATAAACATGGTAATATTGTCTCTCAAAAAACAGTGTTATTAATGTCTTCGCACTTATGTTGGTATGTTCGGAATGTTCAAATCATATTAACTCACCCTCCAGAGAGTTATTATATAATTGTTCATAGAAATTAGAATTCATACCAGATATTGTTGATATAGATATTTATCCAGATTATAACACCTATCCCATTTATTACAATGGGCGAAATAAAAACTCTTGAACCGTTCAAAATGTATGAAAATATAACTTATTCCAGATCTAAAAGAGAAAAGAAAGAAACAACTATATTTTATTAGGATAACAACTTAGGCTCACAGGGATCCTTTCTACCAGCTGGAGTGGCCCTTGGCCAAACCTCTTGGCCTTGATCTTTTCCGGATTATCCGTACCCATTTACAGCTGAGTGGACTGGAATTGCGAGTGAAAATGACATCGGACATTTACACACCGATCGTAATTAGAACCAACGCACCATAGCGGTGCTATAGAACCCCACAATATCTCACCAATATATATATGCAAACCCAATGTCGGAAAAAATAGATCAAAACTGAAGCCTGGAATAATATATGTGCTCACTTGAATGTATACGTATAAAATTTGATTAATAACGAATGTGTGGATACAGTTGCTTTATTGCCAACAACATCATGACTTTGTTTTAAGATGTTATCCGATAGTTATTCTGTTTTCCTGGCATGGTCCTGGAAGCTATTTGGTTTTCTTTTTATGATATACTTGCTTGCACCAAGACCACAATTTGATACAGCCTGAGAAACTGTGTATCCATAGACAGGCACTGCAGACAGGTAATTTCGGTGGCTTGTGGACTTTTTTTTTATTCATTCTCATACATTAGTTGAAAAGTTTAGGGACATATTTCTCTAGAGGTTTTTATGTCAAGAGTGTTCCTTTAATTTCCATTGTTGAACAATCAATCTCATTGCATGCTCAACTATTTCATGTTACATCAAACAAACCTGTTGACTATAATGTATCTTAATTGGAAAGTTACATTGTCGGAAACTAACGATAATAAAAACCTATACCTTCCTTTCATTCATCTTCGCTACTTTATTTCATTGGGATTACTGGATTGAATTCACCGTCAATCACGGTAACGTGTTCGTTTACACCAAACTTGTGTTGAATTGCGTTTTCTATTATGTTCTTTTCACTCGTTTTCAGCTTTGATGTCTATTTGATTAGTTGATTGTGTTGTACAGAAAAAACAGTAGATTTTCACATGTACTCAAAGAGACGTTCTGCGCTACGTTGAAAGGGACACAAAGGCAGAAGATGATGCGCTTCGTGAAGGCGGTTAATTCCATGCAATGAATAATGACATCTTACAGTTTTATTTTCAAAAGGGTGAATATGATAACTATGCGAAGTTAGTGTTATGTGTGTTCCTAAAATTTATTTTAATGGGGCTCTTAGAAATAATGTCATTTTCTAAAAGGGTTAGAATCCCAGTTAAAAGTTTAAACAAAACCAACGATGTAGCTGACGTTTGACTAAGATTTCTTGTAGTAAGTTATGAATTCTAAAGAACTTTTGTAAGCATGGAAATTTTCTTTCCAAAAAGGTCGAGAATAACCTTCGGATATTTGTTGTATTCTTGTTAGTGATGCAGATGGGAGGGACTGACATAGAAAAGGCGTCTTGTCGTTCGGATGGGACAATAAACCGAGGCCCGTGTGCTACAGGCTTTGCACGTTAAAGATTCCTCGACAGTTGGAAATCGAAAAAGAGCAGGCTTATGCCGCTGTTCTGGCAAAATTTCCCTCATATTACACTACATGGCGATGTCCGTATTTATTAGCCCACAAGGTGCAGAAAAGTAGAACGTAAAACTCCATTTATTTCATGATCAACAACATGCCAAATTGTCCTATTCAAGTAGAGATACTTTGAACGTTAAGTCTCCTTGTTGAAAAGGATATTGAAACTTTGTCACACGTGAGCAGAATTCTTTCATGCAGTTGATTTTGTGCATTATTCGTTAACAATCTCTTAATATTTGGATACATTCATCCACGAACGCAGGATATTAAATTTAATTGAATACAAATCTGAAATCACAGCACTCATTTCACCGTTTTACTTCCACTCGGTTAAAACCGTTATCATTGCAGTAAATGTTTCTCTCATTGGATACTTTCATGCAATTGTAACTTAATCAATGAAATCATCAAATCGCAATTTAGATACATAACACAGATTTATTGCTATTTAATAGACTATGATGGTAATAAATAAAATAGCTATTTACTCAAGTCAAGTCATTGCGAGATTCACGATACGGAATGTTATATTATCTGTCTATACCCAAAAGTCTACTAGTATGGTAATGCAGGCTCAAAAATAACATTATGCATGTGAATGGCAACATTATTACAAATATAAAGTCATGAATATTAGAGGTTTCTGTTAAACACTGGCCTGTACGCCTTTGTTCCATAACATTGAATACAAGAATTATCGTTACACCACATCTGCTATAAAAGTAATATCGGGGTTATTGCAGCTATAACAATGAAGTGAAACGTCGAATATACTTATTCGAAAATTGATTCTAGAATATACAACCCTTTGATATAATGGTCGTAAAAACCCAGTTGCAAGAGTTCAGTGCCATTTATTTTCAATTGTATTGGGAGACAATCACATACTTAAAGAACCCAATATGTAAAATCGTCTTCCTGACCTACAAGTGTCACAAACCACAGAATCAAATGTATAGCTATAATATGAAGATTCCAGACCCTAAATAATCTATATACAATTTCAATCTCATCGTATTGCAGACATGATACAACTAGACAATCAAATTATATCCCTTAAGACAACAAATTTCTCCATGTTCAAAAACACAATTCAAGTCACAGATTTAAATTGGTACTGAAAACGTGAATTGAATCGTAGATGTTATCTTCGGATTATTGATTATTTGACAATTCAATTTCAAGTCAAATCAATTCAGGATATTGTATTCATTAAAAGAAAGTACAGAATTTACCCAATTTATTTTTAAAGTGCGAAGTTAAAAAAAGGTTTAATTTCAACCAAAATTTTGTAAATACACATTTTCTGTAAAATGACATAATGAAACAACAGTTAATGAAAATATCAATGATATAATATTTTTTTTCACCAATTAACCGTTTTATCTATTCTTAACCATGACTTAATCCGGTCATTACTGCATATGTTATCTTTTTGAAGACTTGGTAACTGGAGCAGGTGCAAATAAAATGCATATGAAACATGTAATATGAGGATATCTTTCCTCGCTGATAGATAATAATTCTTGTCATATGTTGATGATGTGATAGCAATAAAGCCAAAGTTATTCTTATGTATTCATTTTTAGTTCTTGTGTTATAGGTAAAAAGTCAATGCTTCTTTTACGGTGTGTTTCTTCATAGCCCTGGACCTTATTCTTGAAAACTTTAATAAGACACAAATTAAAATTGTAAGAAATACAGTAATATAATTCGATGATGAAACAAAATTTAAAATTAATATTAATGATTGACCAATCAGATGACTTCAACACTTGAACAATTGTTTCAATTTAAGTTTTCAAAAATAACGGCCCTGGATTCACTGGTAAAGGTTTGATGGACTAACGTGACGATGTTAGCCCACAAATCTATTCAGTTCCCCTTTCAATTTAATGGTCATAATTATAATATATGATCTATTGTGTATTTTGTAGAACTTTTAATGAAAACCACTTATTAACTCTGTGCCATGACATTCATGTTAGAACATTACTTTGTAGAGACAAAACATTGCTAATCATTCGATATTGTAGAATACTTTGATAATCTTTTTAGGTGTCAAGACACAGTAGAAAGATTCCGTAACGTTACAGATACAATTGATGGATTACTAAAAGGATATGATATACGACTCCGGCCTAGCTTTGGAGGTAAGTCATTACAGTCTTTAAGTCTTTAAGCGTCCTATATAGGTAATGGTCGCAGACATATGCGGCATCTCTATAACTTAGAACCACCCGTCCTTTTCCTTACAGGTTGTGTATAACCATCTAAAGGAATGCTATATTTAACCAGAAAGTAACATTGTATACTAGGTTTCTGGTTGGGGGAGTTCACATAATATGTGACATTTCGGGAAGTATAGCGTTCGCCCTACTGGTACCATCTTTAACAGAAACATTGAATGGTATTTGTCAACAAAACTTATTTAATTACTAGGCATCCGTTAAGGAGATTACGTTACTGATTTACAATCAAATCTAACGTCGTATAAAAAAAAGAAACCTTGTATTGTACTGTTATACTGTTTATTTTGACCAACGGTAGTCTTATTGTTGCCACTGCTCTGGCGATATAAGTACGTCTGGGCATACCATATTATAAAACATAAAATTAATAGCGATTAAGGTGGTGGCGTACAACCTAGTGCTCAGTCACTCTCTTCAATTGTAAAAAAGCTAGAAAATTCGAATCTGTTATATGATACATATCTGGTAATAACGCATTCAGACATACACCTAATCGATATGGGTTTTTAGTAATAAAATGCATCTATTCAATCTCGTGGTATGATCTGTATCGCTTGGTCGTGCTTGTAAAATTAGCTATAGAACAAAACACAAATATCCCCGAAATAATGTACGGGAACTATAAAACTGTGGTTTCAGTTTTATTTGTCTCTCTGTTTTTGAAATCTTTAAGTAGCTTTTCATTTCCCGGTTACGTTTTGCTTGTAAATGGCCTGAATCGAACTACAAAGCAGACTGTTTTGCAGTTAACAAAGGCGTAATTTTTCTTCAGAGAGTTCTTTTGTATCGTCAATGAAAAAATATCTAATAGCTAATTGCAGCATTGTTTCTGAAGATTTTTGTCTTGGGTATTTTGGTTGATTAACTAGCGAGCAAAGGTGTCGTTAAGCGTAAATAAATCAGACTTAAGTACAATTTGTCTGACTGGTTTTCCATTGGTAGCCGCGTCTTCTTCTCGTATATTTATCAAATGAGACCACGGTTAATTTTGATTTTAAAATCATGAACGAAGCGAATAACAGATGTACTAATGTTCTTGATTGTTCCTGAACGTCGAAAGGGTTTCTGAACGAACCTTCAATAAACCGGGTGTGTATTGTTCGCAAGTTCACAAAATAAGGTTGTTTACAACATGCGTTCACAAAATAAGGTTCTTTACAAAATAAGGTTGTTAACAACGTGCGTTCACCAAATAAAGTTGTTCTCAAAATAAGGTTGTTTACAATGTGTGTTCACAAAATAAGATTGTTTACGGGTTCAGATTACGTTCAAAACTGTGTATCTCTACTGCTATATTTTGTCGAATGTCTTCCTTTTCTTACTTCACTCAAATATCAACTTCTACATAACATTACTATATAATCACGATTAAGCTAGGACACAATATTTATGATTGTGTATCATTGACGTATCTAGTTTATACGAATTTACAGCAAACTGAATTCCCATGTATTATGTACATAAAATCTGTAAATTTATATGTAAATAAAGCTACATGATAGCTAAGAATTCAATTGTATGTCTGTATGGATTTCAAATTGATCCTTATAATAGTATATTGCAACGTTTGTCTATTTTGTATTCACGTTTGGCAAACTAAAATATGTAATAATTAGGTGGTATACAAGTTTTGTACAGCCAAGTTACCAATCTGGATTGAATTCCCCCTGAATTATGTAAATTAAATGGGTAAATTTACATGTATTATAAGCTATATGATAGCTAAGAATTCAATTGTATGTCTGTATGGATTTCAAATTGATCCTTATAATAGTATATTGCAACGTTTGTCTGATTTGTATTCACGTTTGGCAATCTAAATATGTAATAATTAGGTGGTATACCAGTTTATTACAGCCAAGTTACGAATATGACATGAATTTCCCCTGAATTATGTAAATAAAATTTGTGAATTTACATGGCTTATTTGAATAGCTTAGAATTAAATTATATGTCTTTATGGATATTGAATTATTTATTTTTAAAATAGTTAGCAAACGTTTGTCAGATTTGTATTCATGTTTGGCAAATAAGAATAAAGTGTCAAAACCTGTTAATTTTTGGGTTAAAAAAAAAATAATGTTTTTTTCCCCATTCTTCACACCAGAATGGTTATACTCCAAGATCTTGGACCTAACTCAAATCCAAGATTATGGTTTTTTTTAATTGGACACAAGGGACTAATCAACAAGCTGATGTCTCAAACAAAATCCTCAGTATCCAATATTATAGCCGTTTTATGTTCTACAAGTCACAAGTAATGGGGCTGTCTTGATGTTAAAGTCTAAACACTTTCAATTGACTTCAAATTTGTGACTTTGAAGACAATGTTTTATATTAAAATTGGCTTGATGATCGATCGGGATGTTTCATGCATTTAGGTACAAGTTGATATTTACAGGGATTCTAGGGATTCCTTTTTAATGTCTTTATGTGTATCAGGGGAAAATAATGATTTATATTTGCGTCATTCAAATTTTTTCTTGTTTTTTCTTCTTCGAGTTGTTTCAGATTGTGACGTCGGCATCCAAATACCATTCAAAGCTAATGGTTTGGTGACGTCCTAATCTGTATTCACATACAAAAGTAAAGAAACCTTTTATGTATCCGTAGAAACCACAAAACAATAAGAATCTAAGTAAATATACAGCAATTGATATCGAAGTACACAAATTTAACCACTAAAACAAACACTGTGAGTTGCCGAATTGTGCATACTGATCACAAACTTCTGTTCTATTGATCTTGTCCTTTTTCACGAAAATGATCCGTTTGCTAGTGATGATAGGGCAAAGAACGTTGTTCCGTCTAATTTGTTTAAAGTATACTTTAAATCCTAATATTTACAACTGGTTTTAAACCTACCTTGTTCTTTTTTTCGTTCGCGTTTTGCAGTCAAAAATAAACAATTGTCCTTTAACAACCATCAAGACCAGCATTAACAGTGGCTTGGTTTACAATGCTCATTAGTTGTTTCACTAGCAATTTTGAATTCCATATTCTGGAAAGCGACCACTTAAAACGGAAGAGAATGTTGTAACATACGGTTGAGATTTATGATTAATGTGTAATACTTATGGTAACCGAGACAATATGATGTTCACTTGACAACCTGAACGAACATTTTATATTATCGTGTCATTTGGCATTGGCATTGCGTCATTCACAGTTAATGGAAGGTGAAGTCCTTTCGACCTTATTTAAGTGAAATTTATAAGCACCCCCGTTCCACGGTATTGAAAGAAGTTTATTATTTCTATTGTCCAATAGTTGAACAATATGCCTTATTAATAATATCATATTGTAATCCTTATATAAACTTCCCCTTTTTGGCAATAATAGATTTGTTAGACCATTTCCGCACTGTCAAAGAAGTCTTTGGTCATGTCAATGAATGGACACTATTTGTCCATTAGCCCCAACGATTGGCTATTATAACATCAATGGGAATTCATTATAATAGACAGATTAAGGCCAGAAAATAGTATATTAGCACTATTCAGTTAGTAGTATTTACTACACTCTTTTAATGACATTGTGGATTAGTTTGAATGTCTGCTTAAGAGCCAGTTGGTACAGATAAATCTAATTAAAATTACCATCAATACATAAATGGACATTTACGTCTTCCTTTTCTGTACCTATTTGGCTTATGAAGATGGACAACCACGACGCTACTCTTGTAGCGATTCCCAACTGTCGAGGTATCTAAAACGCGTAGCCTGTAGCACATGGGACCTCGTTTTTTTTGCCCCATCCGGATAACTAGACGATGTTACCATGTCAGCACAAGTATCAGATCTTCGGTGTAACAAAATTTTCTGTCTTCTTGTGACTAAATAAAGGATAACGTTCCAATTAACGGGGATGTTGCTGCAATACATTGATAAATTTTATATAACTCTTTAGAGAATTGATCAGATACTTGCAATTTTCTCTTTTTTCAAACTTTAAACCTCGAAATAACCAAGGCCACATAATTCGTTTTAATACTCACCGTAGTGTAAACGATCATGTTTGTTGAATTTAATTGCATAGAAAGACGTCAATGGATACATATTGATAGAAAGAAATGGATACTCTTTAGGGAGTATGCGAATGATGGTTTTCGCATGAATGACCCCTTGCCAATAAGTAATATGTAAATGGCAGGGATATTCATGGAAATAAAAATCTGTTCTATCATCTTTTCAACTGTTACAATATACCACGTCACATCAAAGACATAGTTTCATTCAAAGTCCATTAACCAGGTCAAATTGAAAGTAAGTTGTACTATTTTCCTTTGCTGTAATTAATCAACTTTGTAGGAGATTCAGAAAAATTCACAATTCCTTAAGTTTTGCAAAAGGATCTCAGCTGCTGCATGCCGATTTTAACCACTTCCAGTGTAACGTCCCGTCTTCATTAGCCCATATGGTGCAGAAGAGTAGGACGTAAAACTCCATTCATTTCATTTCCAGTGTAACGTATCTTTACCCTGAATCCGATGGATCTAAGAACCGAATTTAAGAATTAAACAAAACGGACAACACCGTGCGGTTTACGGTCGGGAATATTTATCAGATACTTAGCCTTAGATTTATTTTCGCTTACAAACCTTGTGGAAACTCCAAAACCCAACCCTCCACTAGATTTAAAAGGAGATACATGTATTAGATAGACTATCAACATTATGCCGATATGGGTAACTAAATTTCTATATTCTATATACATTTAGTAATAAATAATTCTGTCAAGATGACTAAAGAGTGATTCCACCACATGAAAACAAGTCACGTACGACGTAAGCTAGATGACCCAATTTGATGAGATATAACAACTAAGGCGGTAAAAAATCAATAAAATAATTGCTCCCGACAACCTGTAAGACCATCCAGAAGAGGAGTCCGAATTCCAGACTCCATATCATTGCTGGAAACGATATCAGCTGTGTATTGCTCTGTTAGTACATGGTTTGTTTTCACTTGGACTCATTATCTCGTAGACATAGCAATAGAATTCGTTTCATGTAATGATGTCCATAACGTGTAAAGAAGGTCAATGTTAGGAGGTTAAACACCAAGAACCAGCAAATAGAAACGATGATAGGGCCTAATGTGTATTGTTTTCTTTCTGGACCTTTCATTAATGCATTTAAAAAGAAGTATGTAAAGTGTTTAGACACTGTTTTAGTTACGCACCTCTCCACTTCCCTTAAATCTATCGATTTGAAACTTGGCAGAGAGGTAGGCGTACTTATGTGTCCTGAATATTCACAGCAAATTCCAACCATTCCTTCTATTTTTAATAATTTTTCAGTGTTGAACTGAAATGGATGATAATAGACCTCTACTGGAATACAGATACAGGGGCACCATTATGCAAATCGAATCATTTCCAGGCTTGTGGGCGTTTTATTATCATCGTAAATACTAGAATTGGACTTCGGACTAAAAAAAGAACAACGGCCAGTGTGTCCGAGGGGAACTTGTGGAAAATATTTAACTTCTGTTAAGTCACGTAAAATAAACGTAATCTTTAATAACCTCATTACTATCGAGGGTTGGACAAGTAGTCGTAAAAACTTATATAAATTTAATCGTTCCTATACACGCCATTGATTCGTCAACATCTCTAAAGATTTAACATATTGACAATGCTTTTCAGAAAAACTTCATTTTAGTCATAATTGTTTCACGCCGTGTCAATTTACGACATGATTCTATTGTAATTAGTTGTCTGGTTTTGACAATAACATTTATTCTATATTAGCAATTTTCACATCACTCATATGTATTAAAATTGACATTTTTCACGTTTTCGTCTAAATTATATTATTTAAACTATTACAAAAATATCTTCTATTAGACATTATTGGCCTTAAGTGATTTATTTGACTTGATAAATTGTTTAAGCTTTGTTAAAGCTTCGTCTTTTATAACAAAGAGAAAAGCCACACGTAACTATCAAAATGACAATTGAATGTCCAGAAACGCACGAAATTGCATTTGGAAAGGTAAAAAACTCATCTATCCAAGATGTAAAATTCTACAGTAGTCCCGATAGGATTGTGATGATAATGATAGTTATTGGAGCACAAGGACTAGGGTCCGAAGGTCATCCTACCAAGTACCGGAAAATGTCCGTTCCTAATCACTTGGAGACAACCAATTCGCAATCCGTAAGTCGATGTCCAAAATCATTAGAACAATGCAATAACCAATTTGGATCATGCAAGATGGTAAGGAATGACCCGGGTGTCCACTTTCTACAATGTGCGCGCGTCAAGACAGCATCATCTGAACATTTTCCCCGAGACCTATACTACTACCATGTCCAGTGCAATATCTTTAAGACCACCTTCCACCGCCCACCAAACGCTGCACTACTATTCCATTATGAGAAAGCTCATGATAGGTCAAGTGACAAAATTCTCGAAGGCGTCGAAGAATATTTCAATCAAGACATTTCTTATTCAAATCGGCAGCCGCGGTTTTTAAATCAAACGGTGAATATTCGTCTGAGATTCTGAAATGATATAAGGATCACGCTCATGCCATGAATGCCAACTTAAGCTGCAATCGATTGTATTTGATTCATTTTATTTTTATATGGTAAGACAAGAAAGTTAATAACTTAGTCCAAGACGTTTCAGCATCTTATTGAACTAGAAGGTCACTTGACGATTCTAGGTCAGCCGTGTTGAGTGACAGCCTGTAAGAAAATTGGTCCAGACGAAATCAGATTTTTTACTGATTCAGGGTGATTAAAATGGTTTCTTTACGGAAATTGATTAAAAATATAAAGATAAATAATTCTGAAGACCATTTAAAAAGAGATGTTAACATCGTTTTATGTACTTAAGCTGTTTGGATATTAAGATGATATCGTCTGAAGATCATTTCATGAAAATTGTCAACAATTCAATAACACAATGTTCTTTAAGAAAAGCCATCAAATTACTATAACGTCTTTATTACCAACCATGACAATATACTACAAAAAATCATTTTCTTTCAATGTAGCTTCTTCAAAATGGTTGAATAGTGAAATTTCCCTCATTGCACACCGCATTTTCAACAATTCAATAACACAATGTTCTTAAAGATAAGTCACCTAAAGTCTTTATTACCAACCATGAGATTATACTAAAAAAAATCATTTTCTTTCAATGTGGCTTCTTCAAAAAGGTTGAATAGCGAAATTTCCCTCATTGCACACCACATTTTCAACAATTCAGTATCAAAATGTTCTTTAAGAAAAGCCATCAAAAGTCTTTATTACCAAACATGACAATATACTAAAAAAAAATCATTTTCATTCAATGTGGGTTTTTCAAAGAGGTTGACGAGTTGACAAATCTGGTGTTCTCGAAATGCATGAACACATCCCTCACAAGCAAACGCGCCAACATAATGTCACAAGAGTTCTTTTCAAGGTACCTTTATGAAGACTCTCAAAGAATAAAATCGAAGGATATCCTTCCGGAGCAATACGATCGAATATATTCAGAAGGATTGCGAGATCAGCATACATCGGAGATAAAGGAAGGTGCAAATCTAACCAAACCTACATAATATTAAGCACAGTGGAAAATGTAAATGCTAGTGACAAATTCTATTTTTTTCAAAGAAAATGAGGATTTTCGTTAAATCGTAGATTCTCTTCGTCTGTTGTGAAACCTTAAAATTAGGACGAGAAGAAAAACAGATGGGATTGAAATTGACAGAAAATCGACATAAAACTTTCTAATTTAATCGGATAGAGTTAAAAATGATATTAAAGAAGGATGGTAAGAGGTGTTATTGACAGTGTATTACAAACCTTTAACTCAATCTATCATACTCTCTTTACGTAAAACCATTGTTAGCTCCTTCAGCTGTGTTTAACTGGGTCGAATAGAAAAGTGGTTTGAAAACGACAGATCTTACATAGGTCAGTTACGTAAATTTATATCTTTACGTACAATCATCATTGGGACAACTGTGGTAAAATTAGGGGGTTACTTTCCGAAATTTCCGACGCTGAAATGGATACTTCGACAACGAGAATAGTCTTGTTCCGTTACAGCTCGTAATATTGGCTCCTAACGAGCGATTTTTCTAGCCAACTTCAAGAAACGCAACTTCATTTTCTAGTCTTTTGAAAAGAAAATTTGGCTTTCGAAGAATTAGTGGAATTAGTTAATTATTGCCGTGTTAACTTAATGACCGCTATGTTTCGCCCCAGGAGACACCATATCAAAGGCAGATGTTTGTGAAATGTTTTGTTTTGCTAAATCTCATGAATTTGGCCGAATGATTAACTGTCCCTTAGGTCGTACACATCATTCGATTGCTTTGAGCATATATTGTTGAAAAAAGATGTCAAAGTATTCAAAGGTTGAATTGATCCCTTGTATGCCGCTATCGTTTCCTTTGTTTGAAACCGTCTGTGTTATAATTAGCAGATGATGAACTGATCGTTTCAAAACACTCGTAAAAATAGTTCAGATTGATGGCGAGGATCAACGACCTTTGATACCAGCTGGAACTTCTGACATGATATTTTTACCCGAATTGTCCTACTTTTTGGAGATGTCCCTGCCCACTGATAATTTCAATAAGATAAAAGGAGCTTAAAGGCAGTGCTACTAAAACCGTCCCTCCGCGCTACTAATACCTTCCTTCAGCGCTACTAATACCTTCCTTCAGCGCTGCTGATACCTTCCATCAGCGCTACTGATACCTTCCTTCAGCGCTACTGCTACCTTCCTCCAGCATGTAGGTGGTTTAGTAAAAGTTCATATACCTTACTGACTAATCGCAGTGGGATGGTTCATCCATCAGCCCGATGAAGTCATGAAATTACCTCACGAGACGATATCCGAGCCTACTGAACTGCAGCCCTATGAACCATTGAAATGTATCTTTTCCCTTATGCAAACATTTTGTCTTAGTTTTCTGATCAATTTCAAAGGAAGTCAGATGAATCGCTCATTATTACGTGATGCCAATCTGTGTTTCTGGTCTATGATTTATCTCTTCTTAATCGGCTTTATGAAGCAGAGATAATGAAGTACTGGAAGGTCAGTACAAATGACCTTATTATGACCAATATTAGTAGCCATATTCATTATTTATTGATCTTGATGGTTACTTTCACTGGGTCGAATCAACATTTATTGGCTATTTACATATACTCAATACAGAATCTATAACAATTTTAAATATTTGGGAATTGAGATAAATGATAGCAAGATAACTTCATTTGAATCACATTTACGACGTTATATAACTATGATGGACGTTGTACATGTTCTGCACATTATTTTATAGTCGTCTTTGGCCATAGTTGGATTATGTTGGCCAGAGAGAAAAGCCATGGCTTAACATTATGCTGAATAGAATAATTTTTAAGAATATAAGTACGTTTGCGATCACTTTTGTTTCACGATGGATCTTCCCGTGTGCACAAAAAGTAACACCTCAGATGAGTTTTGCTTCAATGCGAATAGCATGCCAGTCTCCTGATCAACAAATGGCAAATGGGATCGGAAGATTAGACTATGCTCCGAAAAATCTATGAACCAAGTCTTTCTCTAAAAGAAAGTATACGCAACATATTCATGGGCCTCTTTCTAAAAGGACATTGGAACATGGCAGCGAACCCTATTTCTATCGACGTTCTCTTTGTAGTTGGATGTAATTGTCCAGCAATGTTTACTCTTGGCTTAACTCTATAGACCTTTCCAAATAGTGCTTGTAACTAACAATTGAATCATTACATCAAATTGAACATTACAAATAGTGTGTGATGTAGTCGTAGAAGTTCGATAATCCGGTGCTCTTTTGTTTTGTCTGTGTTGAAAGACGGTTACTGTTTATTGATTGTAATGGGGAAAATAGAGATAGGGATACAATTGTTTGGTTTATGTATGAAATGTCTGCCTACCTCTAGTTAATATAACTGTTAAAATTTGTATCAGTAAGCCACACTCATTGTGGAAGAGCTGAAGCTCCTGTATCCCTAAGGATGCCCCAACAAGGACAACGAACTTTTACTTGTCTGCTCCCATAAGTTGTTCCCAGGAACAAGTGTGACCGGGAATAGAAAGCATGAAATTGTCCAACTGCAGCACATGTAGGAAAAAGCCTTTACTAATACGACATTGCATAATGGTCATATATTTACACTGTCGCAATGCATAGTCACAGGGAACAGCCTGTGGATACTAGGCAGGTACAGGTCACATCATCACAGCAACACAAGGACAGAGCCTTTGGATACAGGGTTGATACAGGGTCAGGTCACATGATCAAAGCGACACAAGGAAAGAGCCTATGGATACAGAGCTGGTACAAGGTCAGGTCAGAACGTCATAATGGAAAACGCCTCAAGGGAAGAGCCTATGGGTATAAAACCTAAGAATAACCTTCATGAAAAACATGTCCAGATTTCGAAGGAACGACATAGCAGAAGGAACAAGTCACGTTCCAGAAAGGTGATTAAGCCTCACAGACCTGCGTTATTGTGGTTGTAGTTAAAACAAGTAATTCAGTTTTACATCACCGATGTCATCGGTCTTAAAGGTCTCTTCTAACCATACTAGGTATTAAAACAAAGATAAATCCATCTATTGACATTAAAGTAAAAACTGAAGACCTATTTTTGTGACGCCGGTGCACAGTCTATCATAATCCAATGTATGACGTTTTATGCCCTACTCTTCTACACCTAATAAATAGACATCCTAAAGAAAACCAACATTTTAAATGTTGTACTTCAGAAGATCATGATGACTCACTCAGGTTGTTTAAGACATCAACCATTGTTTGTAAAAGACTGTTTGATTTTGTTCCGTATTTGAATATGACCTGAAGCCAAGTCTCCGTCGATTATGGCTATTGCACGTGATTGACGATTGCTGACTATACTAATTACATATTGCGATATTTACTCCATAAAGCCGGATTGGAAAAAGAATTGATTTAAAGAGTAGTTAAAGTAATTAAGCTCTGTGATTTCAGATAATATTGTATGTACCCAGACGCCGAATCAATTCCTTGTTTTCATTGTGTTAGAAATCACGACATCAGACGCCATTTTCTAAGGCAGTTTCCGGTTGGTTGATATAATGGGGCACCTCGATCCTAGAATCTGAAATAGTCCGAGAATTCGCTCAAAGTTAAAAGTGTTTTTTTTTTTTTCAATTTCGGATGAATTCTTTGTGATCGTGCATGAGTTTTTTTTCCCACGACTTAGATATAATTCTGACCTTGTTTTCTTCTATTGTTTCTTTTAAAAAAAAAGAATGCTACGGTAAAGTTATTGTTCACGTCATAAATAATCATTTGCATGGATTGTTATTCACTGTTTTGATTATCCGCTGAATATAGAAAATTTGTCAATTTCAGTTTTATCCGAAGATTATTATCATCTTACTTTTTATGAAACAGAGGAGTATGAAATATTACACAGACTGCGCTCAAGGGGATTTCTTCGGCTCACTAACCACAATGTGTCTGTCTACTTTTTTCGATTTAAATGATAACATATCAGAATCTACATGTTATCAAATTAATACAATTGCTACTCTTGGGCTTTCTATTCGATCGTTAACCCCACGTCTTGTATGTCTGTATCTCACTGAGTCATAAATCCATTTCAAAATAGCAGTTTCATCATCAACAGTTCAGATTCTCCAAACTTAATAAAGAGCATTTTATTTCTTGACACTAATCCATGTCGTTAAAATGAATAATGTGTGGATTTCGGGCTATGTCTAGAAATGATCATCCTCGTAGACTTCATTTCCATCAATCAAAATATTTTAACACCGTTAGAGCCAATATTAAACTAGTTTCCTATTGAAGTCAATTAGAATGAATGAGAGATAATAGGATAGTCAGAAAATAAGATGCATTATACGTTGAAAGTCGAGGTCATGTGGTACGCTACAACAATTGAAGTAAGGTATTGTAATGCTTGCAAAATATTTGTTCCTAGAAAATGAAAACAGCTGGTTTGTGAGTGATGAGAAATATATGAAATTAACTGGTGGATCAGTGGTAATATGTACATGTATTATCAAATAAATGATTTGATCTAGCTAAGCTAAGCATCTTTATTCATTGAGAGCAAAATGGTTCTGCTGTTGACCCAATCATCTTATATGAGACCACCTTCATTAAGAGAACGTTTTTTAATATTCCCTTGGGTGGTCTCTGAAAACAGCCTCTACTGTACCCATTTTCGCGGCATATTTTAATTTTGACTTTCAATATCTATCAGCGATCATTCTTTAAGCCAGCGTTGTGTACTTTACTTTTACTTTCGTCCGGGCTATTGAAACCACGAATCTAAGAGACAATGGCGTTTACTCTGTGAAGTCTATGATAGTTAAAAGTCTGATGTGTAAAATTAGTTCGTTAAGAGTAGAATAGCAAGGAGAAATGTAATTAACCACTTGTCTCGACAAGAACTCAAGTATCATTTAAATACTAGTTACATCATAATTATATTACCCTCACAGTGGCAATTAAAGTGTGTTCAACGAGTTTACTTTTATCGTATTACTGGTCTTTTGACGAAGGCAATACCTTATCAAACAATTAACAATAAATTTACATAAATATTATGGATGAGATGATACGATGTCATTTAGAAAGTGATGTTGCAACGATATTTTCGTTCTTGGGATAAGACTTTCTTGGTATAGCACAGATTCTAGTGCTGAAAATCGGCTGAAACCCGAAAGGGTTTCGAACCCGTCTAGACGGTTGACATATATTACTGGCGATTAGGTGCATGACTCTGAGATCGCTGTTTCGATGGTCTCAGCTAATTATCATCACTAGAATCTGTTCTATACAAAGAAAGTGTTATCCCATTAACGAAAATATTGTAAATATTATGGATAGGTAAGAATTAAATATTGGGTATTAAAGACATTTTCGAAGTATTTATCCATAAAATTATTGTATTACTGATGAACTTGTCTTTCCTATGTGCCTTTGAAGGATTAAGTAATTGATTGGCGTTCTGTACAAATAGGTGACCGTGACCTTTCTCTAGAATTTCGAACTAACTTCTCCTCTTGCATCGTTTGTAAAGTTCGAAACACTTTAAATGTTCATATTTTGGCTCCGGTTTAATGTCTTTTTAGTAGCCTTTTCCGTATACAGAGAAGAGATAGGGTGAAATATCCGCAATGAAAAGTTGAAAACCTCAGTTGCAGAGTGCAATTAGATGAGATAACAAGAGGATCTGAAAATACTCTATACCTTGTAGAGTATTTTACAAGTTCAGATATTTTTGTACTAGGAATTGGGTATTTCAGGGAGAGTCTGTGATCGATTTAGAAAGCAGAATCAATTCAATCATCTGAAGATTACAGTGTAATATGGGTGATTCGTTTCCTTCGGAAAGTCAACTTGACTTCAATATTCTGCCAAGATAAGTTATCTTCATGGAAGACATTTTGGCATCAATTTCACTAGATTGGCAGTATGTCGGGTGCATTTCCCGAGGAGATTCTTAAAGCTATCGAGGCCGAATCGAGAGAAACTAATACTACAAATGTCAAAGTGCCATTTATATTATGTCTCATGTATCCAAAACAGCCCAAAATATAATTAAATTACTGCCAAGCACTTTCACATACCTAAGGTCGCCAGATTGTGATTTATCTTTAATAAGCTAATAGATAAATTTGAACAATTTTTTCGGTGGTGCTCTTTAGATCGCATCCGATTTCGCCGAAGTCGTTTTTTTCTGTATCTTCAATCACTAGATAAATTCTTAATGTAACGGATCGACCTTGTTGCATTAACAGTGGCTGGGGTTTCACGAATGAATAATCACTTATTCAACCGCAAAGTTTCATTCGAAATATAATAGAAGAAACTTAATTGCTTCAGCCGTTAACCATTGAAACCAGATTAAAAGCGTGGAGAGGTCGCTCCCGGATGTAAGTGTGCGCGAAAGATAAAATATGGCAACTGTTTGGAATAAACAAGATTAATTGTATAAGGGAATAGGTGAAACGTAAGTCAGTTTCTTGCCTGGAAGGAAAACGAAAACTATTCGATTAACTCTGTTAAGTTGGAGATTAATCCTGACCTTCCTTATTGTTTTTGTAATTATTTCATTCTAGTAGTATACACTACTTTTGAGGCATTTAAGCTGGGAGAGATATACTACACTAAGGTTATTGATATTTACAAAGATGTTTTTACTTACCAGAATATATCATACTAGTAAATCCAACTTGCAGAATCTGATTTATAAATCAACCGAAGATTATTATGCTTACAGAAGTCAGAAGCTTGAAAATTATGCTTAAAGAACTTCACGTTAAATATATACACGTCATCGTCAAAAAACTCCACGTACGTTTATGCGCATTTATTCAGCGCTCTGTTACAAAAAAATTACGTAACATCCGGTTAATTGCCACATGCATAGTGAGTGACATTATTGGATTATTATAGGATTTGTTACTCACGTAGGCCTGATAACACATTTTTATCCGCAGCCACTATCTTGTGTGTAGCAGATTAGCCACCACACTTAAAACAAGACATTGCAGACAAACTTCTTGATAAAAACATATTTGTCAAAGACAACACGATTTAAGCTGCATAAAAGTCATTATGTGATATGGTTTGTTACCATTCAAACGTATGATCACACCTTTGTCTTTGACTCCGTTAGACGTGGTACATTTGTCTACCTTTGAAATACAAAATCACTGAAACTGAGAAATATACATTGAAATAACACACACGAAATTACTCCATAAAAAGTTTTAATCTATTCCTCGACTAAATAAATCAAAGTTTTATAACCAAAGTCTTCAAATCATATTGAAAGGCTGAGAAATGTCGCTCATTATGATTTGAAAACGTAGTTAAAATGTGCTTTGTTAGAAAAAAATAATCGAGTTGATTTTATAATCAAACATTCAAGAACAACACTATTAACGTTTAACTTGTCTTTCTCAAAAGAGGTATGTTTCCATTCAAATATCGCATTCAACTATACAATGTCAGCGTTTTAGGAATGTAATCACATATCCGGACACAATTCACGTAACAAAAGACTTCGCTATCAGCTATTAACTGCTGTTAAACGGTTTCTTAATATTCTTAAAATAATATTATTGGGTCAAGATAGAGAGAATTTGACGAGCAGAATTTAATTTCCTATAGCAAACTGTCTAAGGTTAACTGTCGTAGTCTTAATTTAACTCGATCTTTATTAAGATCTAGCTGACTATTTTTTCACATTATTTTCTATTGTATATTGACACGTTATGGTATTTTCCGTTGTATATTGACACGTTATGGTAATTCTGTGGTCTTTAGACACGTTATGGTAATTTTTGTTGTATATTGACACGTTTTGGTATTTTATGTTGTATATTGACACGTTTTGGTATTTTATGTTGTATATTGACACGTTAGGGTATTTTCTGTTGTATTTTGACACGTTATGGTATTTTCTTTTGTATATTGACACGTTATGGTATTTTCTGTTGTATATCGACACGTTGTGGTATTTTCTGTTGTATGTATTGACACGTTATGTTATTTTCTGTTGTATATCGACACGTTGTGGTATTTTCTGTTGTATATATTGACACGTTATGTTATGTTCTGTTGTATATTGACACGTTATGGTATTTTCTTTTGTATATTGACACGTTATGGTATTTTCTTTTGTATATTAACACGTTATGGAATTTCTGTTAGGTCTTGCTGCAAGAAAATCAACCGAGTTTCTTCTCATTTCTTATAATTATATACAAATATAATCAACTGCAATATTCTATATAATTTTAAGCAGGGAATTCTATTGAATTCTATCATCTGAAAGCCTGATGCGAATTTGTTTCTGGGTTGTCATCTGTTCTATTCGTCCTTTTAACAGAATCCACCTGGATTATATTGTATATCTGTTGCTTTTACGCTGTATAATTTTGTGTATATGTCAATGATCTATAAAAGAATACTGTGAAGAAAAATACTACAAAGATTTATGATATTCTAGTTCTAGATTTTAAACACGACAATATTGTCTAAGATTGACATAAGAGGCCTGGGGAGAAAAAATTTAATAGATAATTAAGCATAAAAGCATAATGTAAACGTTGTATTAGACAATTGATATGACAATTAAAATGTTTCGGTGTATTGCGATGTTTGTTTCATGAAGTCAAGTCAAACAAATGCAAAAAGGTGTCTTCGAGCTTCATTCTCCAGAATGTACAGGCCTAGGATGCAACAATACAATGAAATATTGAATTGAATTAAACTTTGCTTATGATAGCTAGCCCCTCAGCTACACATTTTACGCAGTAACAAATCCAGAAAAATACGAAAAAGTGTACAACTTATTGTCAAGGGAAAATCATAACTACAGAAAAAGCATCGTTCAATAAGTGTCATATTATGTCATGTAAACGATGTCATTAAAACGTAATAGTTATAATGTTTATCCGTTTGACAGGATGTGTTCTTTATAATTGCACTCGAATCTGCAATTTACAAACTTCAGTACTTTTTACAGCGGATACAACTTCATCCAAGGAAAGAAATAAATCGGCAATTTTCTTCCCGTGAAGTGATTGTCTCCTTATAACGTCAATTTATACACTGGGACTAATCAACTAAAAACTGGGAAATGAAGTAATGTTCGATTTATTTGACATTTGTTCGGAAGAATCTGTCGCCTTGAGAAAGACATAGACTGTGAATAAAGGGAATATCTGTGATATTACCGACCGGTATATTCAAATAAAAGTATTAAATGTAAAGCTCTCGTTGCACTAATAAGAAATTCTTCGAGACATAGCAAGGTTTCGTTCACGCACAAATTCAATATGGCCTTGTGCTTATATCATGAACATTCGACAGAGTCCTTGTCATTGTTTGGACTTTGATGAGTGAAATTTCTTAGGGCTGGCTGACTTGAAACGAAATGAAGTTTATCTAAATAGTGTTTATTCACCTATTAAAGGGATACCGCGTCTTAGATTGAACATACAATTTTAGTTTTCAAGAATGGTCAATATGAGCATATATTCATCAGTGAACTTACCTAGTGTCAAAAAGTAACAAAATCTCTTAAAATCTGTGAAACTTTTATGTTCATTCTAAGACCTAATATCCTTTTAATAATTATGCAAAAAATACGAGAGCTTTTATATTTAACAACATTCAGAAATTAATGAGATATCTGTGTTACAGAGCTTTTTTCAGTAAAAATTGTTTTGACATAGTTCACACAAATTTTCCATGTACTGGACATTGATCTGTATTAATGTTGATTAATGTCGAATATCTCGTTCACTGTGCTAGTAGTATTCTATATGTGCCAATAAATTTACATTTGTCACGGTATATTGAGCTAATCTTCTTCCAAATCTTTCATGGAAAATATCAGATGTGTTTTTTCCGTGCTGTTGGAAATAAATTTTACACATTTCAACTGCATTATCGACCTGGAGTCATTCATTTCATTGATATACCGTGTAAATTGGTGAGTTAATGTAGTTTGTCACAGATATAAATGGGCACATACATCATCAAATGAAATGAAGTGAGTTTTAGGTCCTAATTTTATCAACCTATTCATAAATAGACTTTGATATCTATTCATATTTCATCTACATGCCATATTATATTGGCAGCTCGGCTAATGCTGACGAAAAGATTGTCGGGTTTTGTTTAAACTCTATAGGTCAAAAGATTCTTTGGTAAACTTGTTGTCAAACGAATTAACAAGAGGTTGTATTTTGTAACCAGAGTCAGATCAGACGTAAATGTCGTATGTGGCCTTTTTATGCCTTAACTCGAATATTAAAGGACCTTACATTCATACCATCAAGTAACGCGACATCTCAGATGTCCGGGTTATAATTATGTTCACTATATATTTTCAGATGAACCGTTAAATATTGGTATAGAAGTGATATTGGCCAGTTTCGATAGTATATCAGAAGTCAATATGGTAAGTTACTTCTTTATTTATATAATCACACAGTGACACAGTATTTAATCAGTAATACGGAGTCCTCTCGTTACGTTCAAGGCTACACAATTTACATACATCCAAATCTTCATTCAAACAGCATTGGCTTCATATTGTATTAAACGTGTTTTGAATTCTACAATCACGTGGCATTTTGACTGACAGCTTACATGAGGTTCCCATATGATCTAATTATTACGTAAAGTGCACTGTTACTTTAATGAAATTTTAATGTTGAATTGATTATTTGACCCAAAAAAATGAGTAGATGTTGCCATATGACCAACATTAAGAAATATTTACCCTTTTGACCATCATTAAGTTTATGTAATTATTAAGATCAACATTTAGATTTGTTTATCCGTTTGACCAACATTTAGATCGGTTTATCCATTTGACCAACATTTAGATTGGTTTATCCATTTGACTAACATTTAGATTGGTTTATCCATTTGACCAACATTTAGATCGGTTTACCCATTTGATTAATATTTAGATCTGTTTACCTATTTGACCAACATTTAGATCTGTTTACCCATTTGATAAACATTTAGATCGGTTTACCCATTTGACTAACATTTAGATCTATTTACCCATTTGCCCATTATCCATTTGATTAACATTTAGATCTGTTTATCAGTTTGACCGAAAATTTAGATCTGTTTACCCATTGGACTAACATTTAGATCTGTTTACCCATTTGATTAACATTAAGATCTGTTTATCTATTTAATTAACATTAAGATATGTTTACCTATTTAATTAACATTAAGATCTCTTTACCTATTTAATTAACATTAAGATCTGTTTACCCATTTGGCTAACATTTAGATCTGTTTACCTATTTAATTTACATTTAATTCGGTTTACCCACTTGGCTTACATTTAGATCGGTTTACCTATTTAATTAACATTTAGATTTGTTTACCCATTTGATCAACATTTAGATCTGTTTACCCATTTGACTAACATTTAGATCGGTTTACCCATTTGACTAACATTTAGATCTATTTACCCATTTGTCCATTACCCATTTGATTAACATTTAGATCTGTTTATCAGTTTGACCAACATTTAGATCTGTTTACCCATTTGATTAACATTAAGATCTGTTTATCTATTTAATTAACATTAAGATATGTTTACCTATTTAATTAACATTAAGATCTCTTTACCTATTTAATTAACATTAAGATCTGTTTACCCATTTGGCTAACATTTAGATCTGTTTACCTATTTAATTAACATTTAATTCGGTTTACCCATTTGGCTTACATTTAGATCGGTTTACCTATTTAATTAACATTTAGATTTGTTTACCCATTTGATCAACATTTAGATCTGTTTACCCATGTGACTAACATTTAGATCTGTTTACCCATTTGACCAACATTTAGATCTGTTTACCTATTTAATAAACGTTAAGATCTGTTTACCCATTTGGATAACATTTAGATCTGTTTACCTATTTAATTAACATTTAGATCGGTTTACCAATTTTTTCTAACATTTAGAAATTCCAAGTCCAAGTTCAAATACTTGGCCTGTGTAATATCATTTATATCCGTGTGATTTTAAGACCCAACAAATAGGTCCATGTTAGTTTTAAAATCAACATTATGATCTGTGTTCACATTTGAACATTAAATAGCACTGGTTCGATAATAAAAAAAGACGTAACGGATCATAAATTTTGGTCAGTTCATCCACCTAGAAGCAATAAAAATCAAAAGATGTCTAAGAAATTTACATAAAACATCTAATACATCGTATTTGAGTGTAAAATGGTGGGGTCGTTTTATTGCTTCATGAAAAAGAAAAGGAGACGCTTTGTCTTTTGAACCATGGAATAAAACTTTAACTTTCAAAGTCAATATCAGCAGGTCAAGACAAAAACTAATCTTGGAAAAAAGAAAATCAATGGTTTTATCGCCTTTGTGTTTTCGTTGAATAATAGACTTAACTTTAATCTGATTCCTTTCGACTTTCGTGAGATGCTTACATGAAATATCCGTTACATCAACCGGTCTCCAGACTAGATTTCGTACATCTGACAGACTTACAAATTGCATTAAGCTTTCTAAATATGGTGATATTTGTATATTGATATTTTTTCGTCTTAAACTATCCTGAATTAATCATATGGAAGTGTGCCTATATTCATAAACATTCCAATATGTATAACAGTCTTCTCCGATATTACATTCCTATGTTAACATTTTGTTAAAGGATTTGTATGAATTAAAGTCTCCAACTCATATCTTTACGAATAGAGCTTTTTTCATTTGTTCTGTTTCCTATTGGGTCATGACAAACGCCATGCAGTGAGAAATTAGATAAGTTTACTAGGTCAATAAAATTAGTCTGTTCTGACATTTAATAACGGAGCGCAGTTTTATGATATACTACTTTTGAGTTTAATTGTACACAATGTTTCAATAAATAATATTGTCAATTATTTGTAATACTTACTTTCTTGGAACTTTTAATGTAAACACTATGGCATAAATTTCCCTACCAATATGAAAGACTGAGCAATTTTTAAAAAGATAATAGGTCTTGGCCAATAAGAGCTCTATTCATCAGTAAATATATACCTGCTGCCATAAATCAAATAAACAAATAAATAAATATCCAAAAAACTAAGTAATTATCGATAAAGATGCATTTGATTATTGAAAAGCGCTTAATAAATTGATTAAGCGTTTTTCGAAAATGACTTACTTTTGTGAGTTTTCCAAATTTTAAGAGGTTCTGTTACTTTATGACACCAGGTAAGTTCACTGATGAATATATAGTCATATTGACCTTTCTTGAGAACTATAATTTTATGTTCATTCTAAGACCTATTATCCTTTAAGGGGAATTGATCATTGTCCCTTCATTATACAAGTAAGTGCAGTAGATGAAGATGTAAAAGGTTGATTAAAACTGGTTCCTCTGTGAGTTCCTCTTGAATCAAATGTCAATTTTTTAAGCTAAAGAAATTTTAAACATGAAAAACATGCATTTCTGTACAAAACCTACATTTTTCCACAGTTGAAATAAAATCAATCTTGGCATTCCTTGAATCGGAATAATGACAAATTTTCTTATTCCGTGAGGTATCCAATTTCAGGAATTAAACGCTTTCGAGTTTTTGCACATTATTTCACCCACAATAAAAATACAATGTGATTATGGTGATAGATAAAATTTGTTTTGAATTGTTATAGAAATTAATGTACTGTCGAATAATACAATATTGAATACGACACTTTGCTAATGTCAATTATGGCCCAAATTTTTAAATATTGAATCACAAGTTTGAGGCATGTTTTAAAAGGATGGGCAATAACACCTGCCCTACTAAAATTATATCTTATAACACTAACTTCGTCAAATACGTTTTGAAAGTTGAACTACTATTAACAAATTGTAGGTTGAAAATCTGTCCATTTCATGCACATGTACTTGTGTATTTTTAAACAAATTGTACGTGGAGTATTGTATATTTATTTTGTGGTCATGTACTTGATCGCCGGAACATATATCTGTCCATTTGATACACATGTACTTGTGTATTTTTAGTATTTCAGACGAATTGTATATTGAGATATTATGTATTTTCGATTTTTTTCTTTTTTCTTTTTTTTTTTTCTTTTTTTTCCAATGTATTGCCCCATGGGCTGAATGTGAGACAGGACCATGTCCTTGTGTATTGGGCCTAATTCTGACCCATGTAAAATAAAGAGTTTATTATTATTAAACAAAGGCGATAACCCTTCTTTAAAAAATATTTAAATGTTACATGCAGAATTAATTAATCTGAAATTTAAGAAAAGAGCAGACTCCAAATCACGAAAGCATTCATTAACAACAATGACGCACTTGACAACATTACAAATTCTTTAAAAATAATAATTCACATTTGTGACCCTCTGTGACTAAGTTTGTCAAATTTGCTAGCCTTTTGAAGACTGTGTATAGATGTTACAATAGCAAAAAATTGTCCCTCTTAAAATAGTGCTGACAACAATAATATTGTAGAGCGATATAGAAATATTAAGTCTTCAAAAAATGACTACTTGTTATTACTGAGTTCAACGCTATGCGATCTTGTCCGATTAACAACATTTTTTATGTTCTGTTATAATATTAATTCTAGAGATGTGAATATTCAGGACACATGTAAGTACCCCTCTGCCAAGTTTCAAATCGATAGCTTTACGGGAAGTGGGGAAGTGCGAATCTAAAACAGTGCCGAATATTGTTTATGTTGATATGAGTATTGTTGTAGATCATTACGGAGAATGTGTACGATGAACTTGTTTTCAATCTATGTCTTGTTGAACATGATTGATCATTCTGACGATTTACGGAAGCTGTAATGAAATATATTTTTAAAGAATCACTTCCCTAATAACAGCGACATCAATCACGGTCTTAAAGCAATTGTCAAAAATTTAAATGATCATTATATAAAAGACATATCAATAGTTCTTATTACATGTCAATCAATCGTGTAATTCAGGATTTGGGTGAAAAGAAAATAGTTATAATTAAATAAATTTTTATCTTTGTGGAATCCATCTCCATTATCCCATTAATAAAAACAAATTTCCATTTATTTTCTCCTGAATTTTAAAACCTGTTATTCTTTACTGAGTTGATGTATTAAAGAATAAATTTAGCTTCCTTATGTTCTGTTCTGAGCACATATTTATACACAATTTAAAAAAAAGGTGAATGTTGTTAACATCTCACTATTATGTATTGAACAAAATCCTTGGATCAAAGTTTAACGGTATACTGCCTCTTAGGATGAGCAAAAAGAAATTGAGATACAAGAAATTAAACTTGATCAAAACAAGACTTGTTTTCCTCAGAGGATTTACTTGCTGTAAATACTATCTAACAGAATCCCTTTAAATACGCTTAGAAGCGTTTTTCAATGATTACTTAAATGGATGATCATGTATAGAGATTCTAAGCTTTAGTCATAGTACCTGGGAAGTCCTGATGAATATTGACCAAATTTGAGACATTAAATTGCATGTCCTTTCTAAGGGGCGACATTCCGGGAAAGATCAATGCCAAGAGGTTTGGCCAAGGACCAGCTTGTAGAAAGGATCCCTGTCACGGCGGACTTGTGAACCTAAGTTGTTATCCTTGTAAAATATAGTTGTTCCTTTTTTTCTTTCCTTGAATATCCTGTTTAACACATTGCCTGTTAAACAGCACAACTAAATTTGAATATTGTCCCTTATCTAAATTATTGGACAGATAAAAATACGGCTTAAATATCCTGTGCCTTTCTGTGCTATGATCGTGGACTGTTTTACTCATTAGTAAGCAAATTGATTTGAATGGAATCTTACCAAATACCATTACGCAATGTATTTAGATAATAAATTGAATTAGAGATGAAGAGTACATATTCTATTGTTAGCGAATCAACCCTTTTATGAATGCGTTTGCAACTTTTCCTTACAATGTGTTAGCAATCATTTGCTGACAGTTTAGAATATTAGATTTAAAGGAAAAATCTCCAACTTTATTCGGTGCGCACTTCTACTTTAATCCTGAAGGCACAATTTCAGAAAAAACGTAAGGAGATTGCCTGACGTTATACTTCCGTGTTGCTGAATACATTTTTGTCATCAAATTTATTCGCCCCCGTGTCACATTGACAAATACCGATAATTTAAAATTTTCATTAACTTTAACGTCATTTATCGTCTGTAACGGAATGATATTGGACATAAAAATACATATTTCTTTTGATTTTGTGTAAGATTAATACATTTTTACTGTCAATATCGTCATTTCATAAAATATGTTGTTACTTCAAGCAGACAGAACCAATCTAGATACAGTGTCACTTTTTCGTTTGATAATAACAAATAAAATTTTACTGAGAAAAGTACATTCAAAGCGTCGTAATGAAAATAATATTAAATGCGTGAATTTAAGGGACGATAAATTGAGAAAATTGAAAGAGGCATCAACTGTTTCTGAATAACGAGTAAGCCGTGCTTCGTTGGCAACACCTTGTTTACGTATAACACAGAAGAAGTTTTGATGGATTACAACTATTGTTTATTAATACTGCTACGTTTCAATAAGTATCCTCTTCTCGTTATCGTGCAGATCAAACTACCTTGTTTACGTCGTGTTCAATTACAGTAAGGTATAAGAATAAGTTCTGTCACCTTTCTTGCAAATTGTTCCTTGGTCAAACCACTGGTAATAATTAAATATGAATTCCTTACCATTTACAACTGGAATCAGCGAATTTGAGAAGCAGTCGAACGTAACCTTTTAATTCTAAGAGATTTTCGATTTTCAACACCACAAAAACTAGGTCAGTTCTTGAAATCACCACCCCATTAGACTTACAGTGTCTGGGAATAGCTTATTCTAATATTTATCCTTTTATCATTTATTATCATACTATTTAAAGAACACTTTTAACATAACTGAAATCAATCTGACCTAAAAGAGTCTTTTAATGTTTAAGATTACAAATTCACCATCGTCGTGTTGAAATTCCGCATTTGAATTGAATGGAGAGTTAAAAAAGGAATTGAAATCCAGTCTTTTAGTGAAAGTATCAGTGTAACGAACTAATTCAGAAAGATGTCAGTTATTTCCGTTGTGTGATTAAATTCGTGTAGTCAGACGAGGCCATGGTGAGAAAAAAAAGCTAACTTTACTGACCGGATCGAAGATTTTGATATTGAACGACTTTTTTGCTCTTTTCAATTCGTGGTCGAGGTTTCAAACAACACTGATTACGGGGTTGTAAACATAACGGCTTGATCTTGGAAGATCAAATCACTGTTGTGGAATCATCATTTTTTTGTCGGAATTTTGTTTGTTTTAAAATATTTAAAGTGCGAACGAGCTCTTTTTTTAAATTCCGCTGTGAATTACCGTTGTGACCAAAAGATTAGGAAACAACATTCACAAAGTGACAGAAGTTTATCAACAATGGCAATCATTTAAAAATCAAAATAACACCCTGAAACTTAAGCAAAAAAGCGCAGTTTTGATGGAAATATTTGATTAACCTTTCACATTTGAATGGTGTAAATTGTTCTCTACTGTTAGGATCAGCAGAGACACGGCAGGGCCAATATAGTTCATTGACGTTCTTCTTTATAATTTGTTTCAATTTCACTGTATATTGACAATGTAACTTGTTGAAACGATGTGTACAATAAAACCAAGAAGTAGTTTTACGTTCTTTCAATGTCGCTTTAAGATTATATTTCTGGACAAAGGCCAAATGTCTAAATTTAAGATACGAGGTGCAAATTGTTTTTTTGATAATACACAATAACCCATAAGGTGTCGTACAGATGCAATTGCAATATCAATCTTATCACATACGCACGATTCCAGTCTGCGATTATGTCATAAAACTCCGTTCATTCTTTCACTGGTAAATGTATGAGAGTCGACAAATTTAACATGCCAACAAACGTCTCAAAACATACCTTTATCATCGCCACGATATTCATCAATTATTATATAAAACAGCTTCAAATTGTTATTAGATTTTATGTTATAAAATATATTTTGCGGATAAACCAAAATACTAGTTTGTGCTCATATAATTTATCATTCTTTAATTGATTATATGATATTGTGTTTATGAGCAGTAATATATCAGAAATCGAATAAATATATGCGAAAAAACAGAAGATTATCGAATATTCAGCTAGAAATTATAACTGTTTTGCAACAAATATAATTATGCATGTAATGCATCATCATTACTGTATAGTTCTAATGGTATATTAATCAAAAGTTATATAACATATTAGTAAAACAATGCTACTATATTGTTACAAATAAATAAATCAGTTTGTGTAACTTATTTTTAAACAGAAACACTTGGTTATTGCAATCATGAAATAGAAATTGTAAAATGGTTCAAATCGCTACAGTGGATTATTTCTTAATGTTTGCTGTTCGTTTAAGTAATGAGGTTAACAAAACAGTTTCTCCCTAATATTCAGTATATCTCAATGTATGTATCAGATGTATTTTTCTGTTGTAATGATCTGCTATACTTATCAATTATGTTAATCACATGTATTTATCAAATGTATTGATCAGATGTATTTATCCATTGTTTTCATCAGATTTATTTATCTAATGTATTAATCAATTACATGTATCTAATATATTTATCTGTAGGATTAATCATTTATTTATCTGATGTATTCATTAATTGTATTTTTGTATTTTTAGGTGTATTTTTCCTGGTATTTATCAGTTGTATTTCTCTCTAGAATTATCAACTGTATTTAGCATACTATTTATCAGCTGTATTTATCAACTTTATTTAGCAACCTATTTATCAGCTGTATTTCTCTATAGTATTTATCAACTTTATTAAGCAACCTTTTTATCAGCTGTATTTGTTTTTAGTATTTATCACATGTATTTAGCAAACTATTGATCAGCTGTATTTAGCAACCTATTTATCAGCTGTATTTCATCTCTTGTATATTGCAGGATTATACCATAACCATGTATTTAAATCAATATTGGAGAGATGATCGGCTACAGTTTTCTGAAAACGTCAATGAAAGTATGACATTAACTGGAGAATTTGCAGAAAGAATCTGGGTTCCTGACACCTTTCTGGCCAACGATAAAAATTCTTATCTTCATGACGTAACAGAGAAAAATCAGATGATACGAATATATGGCAATGGGTCCATAGTGTACGGTATGAGGTATGTCCCTGATTTTATGAATAGAAAATTACAAGGTAGCTTTTAGAATAATATTCCTAATGCTTTTACCGTTTAAGGTCATATCGCTTTAAGCGCTCGTGTAACAATCTTGTATCCTTTTTTCTGATATTTTGTGGTCTTGATAGCTTTCTATTAAAGGCTTATCCATTATTGCAATGTTTAACCAATCAAGGGGTATCATATAAACCCCGAATTTTGATAATATAAGTTGTGGGATAGCGAAAACCAATGATGCTGTAATATTGTCCTACTTCAAGTATGATATCCTAATATTCTTTATAATGTCCGGTAACGGACTTATGGTAATTAACTTGTTAGATTATCACGAAGACTAAAAATATCAGAAAAGAAAAAGGATACGAAATTGTTATCTAATTTTAATTAGATTGGTTATCTCATTTGTATACAATACAATAAAGAGACAATTTGTGAAGAATATGTTGTAGATCCGATGAGAAGACCAACATGTAATAAGATAAATCCTAACAAATCATTCCTGTCTATCACCAATCCACCTTACTGCATGTTAATGGAATTTATTTATAGCTAGTTATTCGATATTCCACATCACTGGTTGCTTTCCTATAGTTTATAGGACTAATGTGTGTATTTATCATTCTTTATGGCTGTCGATTAACCGCCGAGGAATAAATTCCTGTGCTCAAGTCAAGGTTTTTTTGCCAGGGTCATAGTAAATGAATTACAATACCTTATGTGTCACATGACTGTTTGAATTTAAACCTACATTCTGACAATGTGCATTAGTACAATTTGAGTTAAGTATAACTTTAGGTCCATCGTGAAAACGTCAATGATTTCGTCTTGGGGTAAATTCCATACTTATTCAGTAATATGCACTGTGTAATATTATTTGACATTAATACCCAGGGAATTGTGCTTTAGTACAATTTATTTTAACTTGAAGTCTATCGTGAAAATGTCAGATACAATTTATACATCGAAGGGTTTGATTATATGACATTATGGGGATCATCGTATCAGTTCATAGTTGTGAATTAATATATGTTAGCTAATATCGCTCGATTTGAAGAATTAACTATATTAAAACCATCGTAAGGGTTTTCGTCAAGTTCGATTTTAATTCATTATGGGGAAAACTCCCAAAATATTGCGTACAAACAAATGCTGAAAAACTCTTAAGAATCCTTTTAATAAATCTTATATTGGTCTACCTCAATATTCCATATACGTTTGAATATGACTTTCTTCTCCTTTACTTCGTGAACCAGTTAACATTTTATTTTCACTTCAGGTTTACAACAACTCTCGCCTGTATGATGGATTTACACAATTATCCACTTGATGAACAAGAATGCACAGTGGAGATTGAAAGTTGTGAGTACTTATTATACTTTGGCGAGAAAAATTGATTTTTTACCACTTTCTGGATATCATCGATAACAAAAATAATATGATACATTGAAAATGTGACACTTCAATTGGAATCATTTTTGCTGTATTGATTGAATTTTGAGTTCAAGTGATGCTTGTTAACGTGAAATAAATGATTTAAAACGTCCTTCAGTATTTAAGTCACAGTAGGCGTCGATGATGAGATGTTTTTCAAACATCATCTTATTTTCATCAGAATATGAGTATCTAGACAAAGTTTGAACGATTCGGAATTAAAATAATGTGTGGTTACTATTATAGGGTTTGATTAAAATCTGTTCTCGACGATTAGAAATAGAATGAGTTGAATTGAGGCTATTACAGATGGTACTTAGTACTGTTCATTCTATTACACTCGTCGTCTGCGTCTTTTGAAATAGGACGAATAATTTGATTTTCAAACGCCAGAATCAATAGTATCAAGTGGTACCTTAATGAATATATAATAATTATATTTGATGTGTGGCCACTGTCTGTCTAATGCTCATGTTGGTCTTTTTCCGTCACTGAAATCATCAAACCAAAAGGAAAAGGCGAAGTTCTTTCAAAGGAAACTATGAAGGAAATGGAATTATGATGAAGGGCTACTCGTCAGTGATCATTCCATTGATTGAAATTCAAAAGGAGTTAAGAAGTGAAAAACTATTCACATGTCATTCAGAATATAGATCTTGCTCAACGGATGATTTGTGTCAAATAACCACCCTGAATCAGGAGATTGGTTTAGAAATGTGTTGTTGTTCTTTAACACCCGTTTTCAATACGATTTCGAAGAAGCCACTATCATTCGGCTTGAATGATATCCACAATAGCTCCGATGTAAGAATCTGGAACTACACGAACTAAATATGTCCAAAGGGCAAACAGAATGGTGAAAATAGAAGCCATAGATGTTTCCAATCTCATAGTATCTTCGTGCGATATTTGAAATGTTCTGTAACACGGTTAGCGTTGATATTCATTGGCTTCGTAACGTCAAACAAAGATTGGTCGTTGGCGCTTGAATTTCAGTCGACATAGAATGGGCCAGCGTTCTCATTATTCCAGTCGACATTCATGTCAAAAGATTATCCACCGACCGATTTGTAGGAAATATCCATAGATCGTATCCTTGAAAATAATTGTTTCTTCTTGTTGTGTATCAAAATCGATTTTTAATTTGAAGAGGTTTTGGGAGTCTGGGTATACAATAGTGTTTACAATTTGTATGCGAATTGATGTGGCCATGCAGTAATCCAATAACAGTCTTGACCTTTCTCTGAACTGATCATTAAGTAAGGATTTCCTGAAGTTACTCCAATAGTTAATGTAACTAAAGAGACAAATACATTAATAAAGAAACAGCCTGGAGTTAAACGGTTAATTTGTTTTAAATATTATCCGACCAATTGTTATTGACGAACAGCTGATCACAATTTTAAGAGTGGTTATATGATATATGGCTTACATGTTTTTTCATATGCCCCACTTTACGATACTCATTTGCGCTAATGGAGACGGTTAGCTAAGGACAGTGGTCTAGCACTCGTATTTTGTTTTATGTCACCTTTTTGTACAGTCAGTGTACTGGTAAGATCAGAGAGCTCGGATTATATTGCAGAAGTGTTTTATATATCTAATCTTTTGTCAGAGAGGATATTATTGAATTTCGGTTGTTTATGTCCATCATTTAGATACAAACAAATCAAGATACGACACTTAACTAGATCTACAAACATTTTCTTTTGTAAATTCCAATTTATTCTGACTAATAACTAAAAGAAGTCATCAGATTATTGAATAAATTCAGGCAATTGTAATTGGTTTCAATGAAATATTCTTCTATTTTCTGTAATATAAATCTGATGAAATGGGATATCGTAATCGTGTTTAAAGCACCTTCCTGATAGCTAGTAAGATTGTGACTATTCTTTGGTTACTAGGGAACGTTTTTGTATGTTTGATCCTTTGTTGTTACTGATCTTTTTATAATACAAAAGTTTTGATAAGAGGTACGGGTCAAATTAGGTTCAAGTTAGACAAATCCGCTCGTCCTTGTGTTCAATCAGTCGATTACGGTTCAATGTTCTAGTTGGAATTAATTCCATTCTAAGTGCCTTTAGACTCTTAACTCTACGAAATGTGGTTTTAGTTTGAATTGTGCTCTAACTTTATAACTGCTTGAAGGAATTCAAGATCATTGACATGTATCTACGGGAAATGACTGGTCCAATACAAATTGATAGATATACCAACTAAACAATATCAGAGATTTGAATATTCTGAAAGGCATTCAGAACTGGCGAATCGCCATTTCTAAAGCGACTAACAAAACATTTTAGAAGCGTCCGTTGAAATAACTAAAAGACTGGATAATGTATTTGAAACATGTCCCAGGCACAAGTATTTGTCATGTTAACCAAGTTTCTTGAATTAACCAGAATTTGTGGGATAAAGAAGCTATCGCTAAATTTTGCCTCCAACTAAACCACAATTCCTTATTTTGCATAAAAAACGGGTTTACAATTTAATTGATTAAAAATACATGCAATAAACATCCCTTCGATTGGAAATATCAGAAAACAATTGAAACAAGAAAAAGAAACAACTATATTTTACAAGGATAACAACTTAGGTTCACAAGTCCGCCGTGACAGGGATCCTTTCTAACAGCTGGCCCTTGGCATTGATCTTTCCCGGATTATCCATACCCATTTACAGCTGGGTGGACTTGAATTATGAGTGAAGATGACTTATTCAAGGTCATCGAACTTTCACACACCGATATGAGATATGAGATTGTTATTTAATTTATATTGAAGTACTAGTATCACGAGGAATGTATTTTCTTATAAATATATCCGGCAGTAAGAGGGTTAAATACGAGTCACTGAAGTCGTAGAGGCAACTGTCTAAGAACCGTGATCGTTTGTGGTTGTCTTCAGACTCTTGTTACCGATTTATCTGGCGCAATTCATCTCTTCAAACCAATCATTGTCTCAATTCTTTTACTCGATAAACGTTTCCGCACAATAAACCTTAAAGCGTTCAATTCTGTAAGATATAAAATAAATCTGAACAGGATCAGGAAATTATTGCTCCATTAAACTCGAGATATTGCAGTTATTGCTGATTTGAGAAGTATTACGAGCCATTAAAGTCTAGCAAGATAAGGAATGGCCAACATTATGCTATGAAATCATATAGAATTAAAAGATATGATTTTTAAACCCAATCAAGAAAAAAGTAATATACCATTCAAGTAGAAAACGTGCATAACTGAACATTGTCACTATGACTTCTTTAAATATCATCATCTTCACCAGTAAAGGTCGCTTCGAGCACAAAATAAAATCTTCAAATGATACTTTTCAAAATTCCGGAACAAAAAGCAGTATCTTTCGGAGCATTTTGGTAACAAGAAACCGACAGTTATATATAGAATAACTTCAATCAGATCATCTTTATAGTTTACCATCTTCTAAGATAATCTTGTAGTGCACTTCCTTTTAGCAAGCATGATGAACATACTGTTGTCATAATGGCAATTATTCGTTCGTGTTCTATAGATTTAACGGATTCATAATCTTCACATTTTGGTGTTTCAGATGGTTATACCACTGACGACCTGGTGTTACAGTGGTTACAGAATAAAGCTGTTTCAGGAGTGGATCAACTAGAATTACCACAATTCTCCATAGTTAAATACCACGCTGGACATTGGATAGAAAAATTATTAACAGGTAAGCCATTTTGTACCTTGAAGATTATCCTCGTTGGGTTCTATAGTGCCAATGGCCAACAAAAAGCCATTAGAGCCACCACATTGAAGAGGTCAGTAGCGCTCTCTCAATAAAGAGATTGTAAAATGATTACCTTTTTATCGAAATCAGAGGCAGTGAGGAACTTGTGAACGTTGAAACTAGAAGTTTTAATTTAGAGAACCCTTACTATTGCAAAAGCGTAAGAATGATTATCAATATATCAATAGAAAAAAAATGTCAGTTTCAGAACAGTGGCTTTCAAGTCATTGTCAACGCACCTTGGATCTGTATCTCTCTTGACGAAGATATGCATCTCCTTGCTAGAAGGGCTAAAACCGAACAGTAAAACTTGCATTGAATTTTGTGAAAAACATGTCGATTTTAAAATCAAGATTCATACGTCCATGAAACTTATCGAATTTACACACTATATTTACATGTTATAAGTAATTGGAAACTGACATTATTTACCTTCTGGTATTGATAAATATTAACTGTGGTCTGCCAATTAGTAGTCGTATTATTCCAGTAGATCTGTAGTCAGTCATTACTTATACATCTATTACTGGTGTTAACTACCGATTTGTCATTGGTATACACGCTTCTGTTTTTATTTATATATGATTTGACATGGCATGGTTTGAATTGATTTGGAATCATGTAGTGCGTTCAACTTGTCTATATCTGCTTGAACTTGAGAGAATGGTTACATTTTCTTTATCCATTCGTATTTTATTTTCAATGAATGGGTTCAAGTTTACTATTATTAACATTGATTGGTGATTATAGGGACATTCTGTATCTATCAGTCCAGGTTTTTTTTCGGAATTACCTGTATCTACCTGCCAATAGGATTTAAGTTTCTGATTGGTATGTTCAAGGATTAGGGAGTATTACTTTGCTTTCTTGATATATGTTCTCCTATGATAATTATAAGCGATATTATATTTTGCGACTAAACCGATATGATTGATTCATTATAAGTTTATTACTTGTAGAGCACTGACATGATTCCGATAATTTCATTAATGGTAGAACATTGACATGATTCCGATAATTTCATTAATGGTAGAACATTGACATGATTTAAATAGTTCAATACTGGTAGAACATTGACATGATTCAAATAGTTCCATATTGGTAGAACAATGACATGATGTAAATACTTCAATATTGGTAGAACAATGAAATGGTTCAAATAGTTCAATACTGGTAGAACAATGACATGATTCAAATAGTTTAATATTGGTAGAACAATGACATGATTCAAATAGTTTAATATTGGTAGAACAATGACATGATTTAAATAGTTCAATACTGGTAGAACATTGACATGATTCAAATAGTTCAATATTGGTAGAACAATGACATGATTCAAATAGTTTAATATTGGTAGAACAATGACATGATTTAAATAGTTTAATATTGGTAGAACAATGACATGATTTAAATAGTTCAATACTTTGGGAGAAAATTGACATGATTCAAATAGTTCAATATTGGTAGAACAATGACATGATTCAAATAGTTTAATATTGGTAGAACAATGACATGATTCAAATAGTTCAATATTGGTAGAACATTGACATGATTCAAATAGTTCAATATTAGTAGAACAATGACATGATTCAAGTAGTTCAATATTGGTAGAACAATGACATGATTCAAATAGTTCAATATTGGTAGAACAATGACATGATTCAAGTAGTTCAATATTGGTAGAACAATGATATGGTTCAAATAGTTCAATATTGGTAGAACAATGATATGGTTCAAATAGTTCAATATTGGTAGAACAATGACATGATTCGGGTTGTTTAATAATGGAAGAACATTGACATGATTCTGATAATTTATCAATGATAGAATACTGGCATGATTCAGATAATTCATGATTGGTAGAGCATTGACATGATTTAAATAGTTCATTGATAGCAGAACACTGACATGATTCGGATAAAAGATCAAAAGGAACAATGACGTGTTTCAGATAATTGATGATTGAATAGTTTAGTAGAACACTGACATGATTCGAATAGTTCATGATCGGCTCGACTCTGACATAATTTAGATCATACATTATTGGAAGAAGACTGACGGAATTCAGTTTATTCTTTCTTTTTGTAGAACACTGACATTATTCGAATAGTTTAGTAGAACACTGACATAATTCGAATAGTTTGGTAGAACTCTGACATCATTCAGATAGGTCATTAATGGAAGCACATTTACATAATTCGAATAGGTTAGTAGAACACTGGCATGATTCAGATGGTTCATTAACGGAAGAACATTTACATAACTCGAATAGGTTAGTAGAACACTGGCATGATCCAGATGGTTCATTAATGGAAGAACATTTACATAATTCGAAGAGGTTAGTAGAACACTGGCATGATTCAGATGGTTCATTAATGGAAGAACATTTACATAATTCGAATAGGTTAGTAGAACACTGGCATGATTCAGATAGTTCATTAACGGAAGATTTATATCATGTCAATGCTCTACCAATCATGAATTATCTGAATCATGTCAGTATTCTATCATTGATGAATTATCAGAATCATGTTTACATAATTCGAATAGGTTAGTAGAACACTGGCATGATTCAGATGGTTCATTAATGGAAGAACATTTACATAATTCGAATAGGTTAGTAGAACACTGACATGATTGAGATGGCTCATTAATGGAAGAACATTTACATAATTCGAATAGGTTAGTATAACACTGGCATGATTCAGATGGTTTATTAATGGAAGAACATTGACATAATTCGAATAGTTTAGTAGAACACTGACATGGTTTATATAGTTCATGATTGGCAGGATCCTTTAGAAAGTTCTATTTTTGTAGGCCATAATAATAGCGTGTGATTAGTGCAAGTCTTGACGGATCCTTTGATTGGTAGTTGATAGTTTTATAATCTGAAAGTCAACATTCAGATACTTTTCCATCATTTACTTTCTTTAAAACGGAACTTTGTGGACAATTAAGGTTTCTCGTAAAGAGTAACATGAAATGACATCTAAATAGAGAGGCCTTTCAAGTTTTCATTTAAAGAAATGAAGTGATGGACCATTTCTATCGTTGAACAGAACATATCTTGAAGATTCTAAGAACTTTTCAATATATTTTTCTACCATTAGTCATTTTACATTTTAGTTCCTGCTTCGTTTGCGAAAGAGGAAGGTACTTGACCTAGTATGCTTTAATCGCAATGTACACTAACAGAAACATTTGAATTAGTTATTTGGTGCCTTTAAGGTATTCTACCTTTAATGAGGACCATTGAAGTTATTTTTTTAAACTTGGCCAAATGAGTGTATATTTATCAGTGCATTTACCTGATGTCAAAACTATTCGACAGAATCCCACTTTAATTTTTTCTTAATTAATCTACAATATTGCAATTTTTAATTGAACTTGTGGTTCATGCAATTCCGCTAGGACTGAGGTTTTTTTTATGACGTCGCTAACCACAAAATAAGCTTGTATTACATAAGACATTTGCGATTAGGGCGTCATCAAACTAAGTTTGGGTGGAATTTTAGGAAACAAGGACCTCCAATTGAATGGTGCAAATTGCCTTTATTAGTGTCCTGGTAGCATACAAATTTAAGAAAATCTCTTTACAGTCCGTTTAATTTTGAAGCACGCTTAGATTAGATGCGTCTTTCAATAATTACTTAGTTTTATGGATATATAGTTTGAAATGAAATGAAATGTATGGAGTTTTAAGTTCCGATATATTGTTTGAAAGAGATATTCTATTCTTTGTCATGGCACACGATTATCAAAATTTGAGGTTTTTAAGAAGTAGTGTTCCATTAAACATGAGTCGGCTTTGATGCGAGTTAAAAATATCCCTAGCCTTACCATATTTGTTAAAAAACAGAAGTTAAATCCTTGCTTGTGTTACCATATTTCTTGATATGATTGGCTCGAATGATATATTCTAATAAGGATGTCAGTCAAAGCCATACAAAATGAATGACCTTAATGTTTAACAAAAAAAGAAGATTTAATTTAGAACTTTGCGTTGGTGGATCATTAAGTTTGACATTTCCCAACGCTGATTTTCCTTTATCCTCTAATATAACCTTGATCTCGATTAACATAGCTTAAAGGAATACTGCCAAATATTATCAACAGAATCCCTCTGCAATCAAATAAATCCATAAATTACCCATAACACTACATATACTTATTGAAAAACGCTTATAATTTGTAAGTCTTTTTCGTAACCAATTGACCAAACCTTTTAAACAATGAATTACTCAAAATATATAAAATAATATGAAAACACTACAACGAAATTTATACGGTGATAATGTTAGAACGGTCAGGGGTACAATATTACAATGATTCACAGATAAGGTTACCCAAAGCAGCATTTCACATTGGTTATTAATCCAACACGATATATTTCCATAGTCTAAAGGTCATGAAATGCCATGTATATAATATCACTTTAGACTACAATCTGGATATTATTTTTTACCATTAAAGACCACTGTTTACCGTTGTCATGTCTTATTATCTACTTTTAAAAAGTTGGAAATGGAAGTCACAACATGCAGTACATAATGATCAAGGTCGACAGATGATACAAGGCAATTGATTAGATCTGATTTGCAGCGGAAACATTTTAGTCATCGGTGCGCTCATGTCAACTAAATCTAGCAATTGCGCTTATATTCTGACTGTTGTCCCCCACCCCTATAAGCGAGACATGTAGTCGAATATCATATCCCGTTATTTACCTAAGGTCATTAAGGCTAGGGTTGGATTGGAGTTTTGGGATAAAACTGAATCAACCAGACAGTTTATATTGTATGTTGCTCAATCATTCTGAACACCTTAATGTGCCTCTACAACTGGCTTTATCGGGTAGCCCATGTATCTATATAATATATAATATTGATATATCGGCGTGAAATGTAAAACGACTAACAAATAATATCATCTTTGTCCCAGTCGATATGATACAGAAAATGTAATTATCATTTCATTTCTTGAGAAGAGATCAAAATCTACTGTCAATAGCCATAAGGTACCAGACTCTTGTTTAGGTTCCTGGAAGTGGTCGAGGAAATGGACAAGAGTAAAGTGGCCAATCAGTATGTTTTAGTGGGTGATGACCTGTATATTGTTAGATTGGTACAATGTACTATCAAGTTTCCCTCGGGAAAGACATTCTCATTTTCTTCAATCAAAACTAATTGTGTCAGCTATTTACTTCAAAGGAGTCCGAAACTTGTGTCAAACTGACTGCTGATACTTATATATGAAATAGCTAAGAGATAAAACTAACTACCATGACGAACACACTTTTCTAAATCGTATGGGTTTGTTAAAAGATTATAACCAAAAAAAGTTCATAAACAAGAATTACGTCCCTTATTTATGAAAGGGACACGCGAATAATCTATTTTTTTTTTACAATGTGAACAGCAATCCATAAACCATCAGTTCCTTTTTTTAGCTGTTGCACACTCCCTTTGTATAACATATTACATTATATTATAACACAAATTCAAGAAATGTACTATGCCGCACTCTATTTATTCAGGTTATGACCAAATGTAATCAAGAACATCTGGAACGTTTTGTATGTAAGAGCATGAAGATACGATCTGATTATCTTAACTCATTGTGTTAAATATTTATTTGTTTGTAATATATTACCTTCTTAACTTAAATTTAAATTTTATTTATACTATTGACCATTGTACTATGGGCCTGAGGCCTTAAATTCTGAAATAAACTTATTATTATCATTATTATGTAATATTATAACACCTTCTACATTCGAGATAATTAATTCTAATGTTTTGTAGGCGATTCCAAGGGGTTATTGCTTAACCTTTACTGTTGTTTTCATTGGTCGTTCTAGAATATACGTCTATCTAATACTCAGACAGGCACCAGGTGCCATGTTAGACCCAAGAGACAATCCAACTGCATCGTATAATCCATTAGTAGGTCTGCCACGGGAAATGATTCTTGCCTGACATTTCGTAACCATCTTACACGCGAGTTCTATTACACTCTTTCATCAGGTTCAATGTCCTACGTTTCATCTCAGACTCAATGAAAAATAATACAGTAAACAATGGGAAACTAGAAATGTACACAACTTGGGTCAGAAGTGTTATTCAAATATTTTCTATCCGATCCATAGCAATTGTAGAATATAGAAAACTAACAAATCCGCCTCGGGAAATCTTGTTGCTGGTATGTTTCAATATTTGGAATCAAAAGATACCGATTCGATAACTTGTATTATTATCACGATTAATGAAAATATAATATTTTCTTAACATTTCTATTATTTTATGTCAATCATTAAAGGTAACACTGATCTTTTCTTCAGCTCGCCAGTCTTCGAGGAGCTTGCCTTTCACTTTTATCTTTCCAATATGGAAGATTCTCTTTTGCCATTACAGTTGGGTACACCATTTGGTGTTCGATAAGGGAGGACCATCAGCGTTTCACACGTCGATTTAGATACGGACTTGTTGCCCTATATTTAAACGACCCGCTCGATTGGTTAATAGATAACAAATTGCCTTCAACAATAATTGACAATCACAGACTCTTTCAACATCTAAGCTGACCCATAAAACTGATTTCAGAACAAGATATCATACAGGGCATGGATTCTCGATCTTCCCTCAGCTAGTTCTATGACCTTTGTTATTGCTTTTTTTAGAGATCAATTTGTTTATGTTTTGATTGTAAATATTTTATACCCAATCTATTACTACTGTATTTTTATTAGATCTAATTATAAAACAATATTTATAATTCTGTATATTCACAGCTATTTTTTTAATGAGGAAAGTTCATTGTACTCGCAAATATTGGAGCATGATTACCTTTCACTGATCACCAAGAATAAATGTATTAATTGAATCGTAATAGGCACTTCACAATGTTTTGGTTTATTTTGACGACTGGTTTTGCCATATTTGTTGGACCCGTTGTTGCATTGGGCCATTTTGACTATGATTCTATATTTCTCAATGCAAAATGTCAGTCAGTGTTACACAAAAAACTGTGTTAATAAAAACACTTGTTGATTTAGTACAATAATATACTTGAGAAGAAATCCACTCCAAATTTCAATACATACTCAAGTAAGACGCTTTATCAATTCACGACCTTCTAATTTTTTCAAGTAGATCAATAGGTATTTTGTATTTATTGAAAAAAAAACTAACTTTGTAATGAGAATATTTCAATATGCAGACAATATTGATCATAAAGATCTACAGTTGTTTACAGAATTGTGCTAATTGGTGAATTTTTTGAATCAATTTTGTGCAACTAGTTACAGAGGTAGGCAAATCCAATATTTATTGATTCGGGTAAGAAAAGGTACACTTCGTCTTGTTCAAGTCAATAAGAATAACCAAGGCACGTTGCAGAATGAAAACTGAAAGGTTTGTCACAATAAGCTAACTATGTTAGCGTCTTCATCAAATCTATTAGTTGAATTCTTGTTACATACTACCCAAAAATGAATTGATCACAAGACATCTGACGCGTTCAAACGCGTTTGACATTTTTCTTCCATGGACCAACAGTAAATGGCTACGGATATTCAAAAAAAAAAGATCCCAAGTTGTTTCTTTGTGTATGTTTCTTTCTCCTGTATAGTATAACACTGTGAGACTACTGGATCGAAAATTCTACACAGTCATGTTAATTTGTACATTTCTTTATCTGTGTCGGCGTTAAATTTATCAAAGTTAAAATGAGCAAATTGTCATGAAGATATCGGCTAATAATTGTTTTTTAAACTTTCTGTCTGGTGTTGTTAATTTTAATCCAACAATTTTAATCAATCTTAGAAATACTTTAACAAGAATATAAGTTCCAGTTAAAATAAGACCTTGAAACAAAATTTGCCAAGCTATGAAATAAATTCTAGTTTCGGAAAAAAATAGATTAAATATTGTAACTTTGTTAAAAATCTGAGAGGTAATTTTTTGGCTTTTTTAGACGTCCTTGGTTGGAACAGTGATACCGAGTCCCCGAGTGCTTCTTGCTGGGCACCTTTTTGATCCTTCGGAATATGTGAATCGTAAAGGAGCAGGAAAAGCCAATATATCCAAAACAGAAACGTCGTAAAACTCAATATCATTGCAAAATAAATGTTGATGGTAACAACTTTCTTCAACATACAAGTTTCGGCTGTTATCTCTCGATTTTCAGAAACTTTAACTAAGTACCAATGTCATTTTATTGTACTTCCTTCTTTATTTGTGGTTCTTCCGGGCTCACATAGATGGACTTCGGAAAAGTACATATTACATTTTATGGGATTGTTTGGCTATTTCCTATACCGTTATAATGTGTATAAACCTCTTAATACACTACCTTGATCCTTGTTGAAAAGAAACAGATGTCGCTTCCGGATATCATGGCCTCACTTCCGGGATTTAGGAGATTCTTCTGTAATTCCCTGTAATAGAATCAACTATTTGTACCAGACACAATTTCGGATTTTTTTGTTACCATTTCCGGTTTTTCTATAGGACGCCTGTGATTTTGACCTTATTAAACTTACAAAATTATTAGCCGAATAATCTTACCAGTTTTAGAAATACCTTTTAGCATCAAATACAGATAAGCTTGTCATTCGAAATGATAATGTGATCAAGGTTTTTTTTATGGAACATCATCAATCTCACACGTCAACCCAAATGCGGAAAGTTGGCCTATATGTTGGTCACAAAAGCCCTCATGTGAACACTTTGAAATAAATATAAGTTAGATGAGTTGAGTTCATTAGATGATTCCAAGGTCAATGGGTTGTTTTGTATTTCGGGTTTCGTTTTGCGGTTCCGAAGTACTTAAATGGTTATTAATTTCGCTAGAATTAAAGGTATCACGGACGTCAACGCAAAATCGAAATCAGATTTGTGCGACTCGTAAACCGAATTTAACTCACTTTTTAATTTAATTTCAGGTGATTATAAAAGACTTTCGCTGTATTTTACACTGAGAAGAAATATTGGCTATTTTATCTTTCAAACTTATTTACCATCAATATTAATAGTAATGCTATCATGGGTGTCGTTTTGGATCAACCATGAAGCTACGTCAGCGAGAGTTGCTTTAGGTAAGCTGTCTTCCTTGTGAAATATGTATCGTTTTTTTTCCAGATTTTGGAATTGATCCATATGGGTAAACATCGTTAATCCATAATCCATTACTCTTCTCTTGTTGGGAAATACTTCCCAGTTAAATGTTTTTTCAATTAAGCCGATTTTTCTTAAGTACGGTATATTTTTGCCTTGACAATTGCACTACTCCCTACTGAAACGAGTATTATGGCACAGTGTTCTCAAAATGGACACGAGTCTGAGCATTAATTTTTACCCAAATTAGACATCTGAGGACTGTGTTCCGAAGGCCATCTTAAATTTTCTGCCCATGTTAAATACAGATAAACTAAAACATTAACAATATTATTATTATAAGTAGTAGTGTTATTATTATTTTCCTATTGCAGGTATAACCACTGTGTTGACGATGACAACAATAAGCAATGGAGTTCGATCATCATTGCCAAGAATTTCGTATGTGAAAGCTATTGACATTTATTTGGTCATGTGTTTTGTGTTTGTGTTCGCTGCCTTGTTAGAATATGCTGCCGTTAACTATACATATTGGGGAGCTAGAGCTAAACGAAAAGCTAAGAGATTAAGAGAAAGAGCTAACTCAGTACGAAAAGCTCGAGACGATGGTGAAGTCATGGTAAGAATCGATTTTTTCTATCACAGATTATGCTTATCGGATACCATCCCTATAATAATATAATTATGGCATGTTATTATAAGGCGTTCGTTAAGTTTATGAGATTTATTAATGATCATTTGAAATAACAAGAATTTTCAATAATTTTTCCGGTTTCCCTCATCAGTACTATTATAATACAATGGGTAGATCAAGAAGCTGAAGCTTAAATGGCGTGAATGCAAAACAAACTTATTTTAGAAACATGACATTTTGTACTATTTGACGGTGTTATAGGTGTTAGCACTTACCATTAAGCTTAATCACTAAGAAAACGCTACCTTAGTACTAAGAAAAATAATGACATTCTGACCTTGTTCAAATAATGACCACAGTTTGATTACATGCCACTGGATCTTTGTCCTTTGCTGTAAAGGTCGAGTTATGTCCCTTGGTTCCCCTGAGGAAGCTTTGAGAAGAATATTACTGTAATCTTGTTAAACATGACTTCATGACTTTATGACAAATACTCATTACGTTCGCGGCACTCCTGTGAATTGTTGCTAAGAAGATTTTTTTTTTATATCAGTTGAAGGGAAACCTGATCGCTATACGGATTCCATTCACAGTTGATTATGGGTATTTTTTGAAGTGATGAGATCGTATGTCATTCTTCTGCTTTGTTTAATGGAATAAAAAAAACATCAAGCATAAAAAGATAAACAAAAACTACGGCTTCAATTGTTGTATTTCGCGTAAAGTTAACAATTAACATTGATTTATCTTTATGTATTCTTTTGTTACAACATCATGTTATGTGAAACGCTCGTATTTTCCACTTAATTTTCAACATCTTTCTCAAGAAACCTAAAAATCTTCTAGTTTCTTAAATAATCGAGAATTGAATTGTTGTACACGCAAAGTAACACTGTTAATACATTTGTAATAGTGGTCGTATATTCACTGATTATTTCAATCTAAGAGCTAAAGATTTGGCAATTTTATGAATATCTAAGCCATTGAAGCTCGTTCGCCTGTTATAATACTTATGCAGATATAAACTAACATCAATGACAAAATGACGTGAATGGCCAAGCAAGCCCAGGGTGATAGGACACAACGTAATCAGACTTGGCTTCACATACTGCTACAGACTACGACGGGGGATATGAATCAAGATAATACATTTGAAATAATGTTCGTATTCACTGATTTATTTCAATCGAAGAGCTAATTATTTGGCAATTTTGTGAATATCTGATAAAAAGCCATTGAAGCTAGTTCGCCTGTAATAATTCTATGCAGATATAAACTAACATTGAACAATGAATGGCCAACTGATTCACATACTGCTACAGACTATGACGGTGGATAAGAAACAAGATAATAGATTAGTTGAGACAAAATGAAATAAAAGTCGTATTAATAATTCTTCAATACGATTAAATCACTCTGATTTTGAATCTTTCTGAGAGATCCAGACTGTTGATATATTAATATAAGTCTCCGTTCTTCAAATTATGGCTTAAGTAATAAGCTTTCGACATCCTTTAAAGGTATATATTGGCGCATAAATTTGCTCTCCAAAATGATTCAATTCAATAACGCATAACACCAGAGTGATATGTCACCTCTGTTAGACTTTTCTTGATAAACAATGAACCAGAAATCTTGGTTTCTTTCTGGAAAATTATACACATAGTTATGACATTTTAAAAGGGGGTAATATGTATCCGATTTAAACGGCACTGAGGATTTGAATTTGCTTAAAAAAGAGGAATAAACTAAACAGATAATGAGTTTAAAATATAGTTTGGTGCTAAGAATCTCGTACTCAATCTATATCAAAAGAGAAATTATGTTTTTGTTTTTATCTCTATTGATAATCCAAGATGCTATGAAATACAGTTAGAAAGATTGATAACTCTAAAATATTCTACAATCGTGTCACACGATATCAAGGGAGTCCGATCTTATACTTACAGATTTCAAAATGTTGAATTTCATACCAAGATGTTCTCTTAGATATCTCGGTATGAAACGAATCAAATCTTAGATTGGTTAATTATTATGAAATGGCCCAGAGCTTGAGATACGTATCAAGTATCCAGATCGTGGATGGTTAGTCGACACACAAAATCAAACAAACAAAGAAACAACATCATAAATATCCAGACTAGCATCTTAACAGATCTGATTTGGTTCACAAAATTTCCCTCATTACACACAAGGTGGTGTTGTTCGTATAAATACCCTCTATCTGCCGCAAATATTTAAACTAATTTATACTATGCTAGTTTACTTTTTAAAAAAAGCAAGATCTGCAAATCTGTCAGCGACTAGTTCCAAACTTCAAGATTTGGTCGAATTTCAATTTATTGAAGTAGCAATAGAGTAAAAGTATGTGTAGCCCTCCTGATCGACCTCTATAGACAACCCACCAACGTGATTATTTTCTATCTCACAAAAACCTATCCAAAATCAATTTGGGGTCGAAGAAATCTTTTCACATGAAGCAGAGCTATGAATTTTCTCATTAAAATGAAGAAGGTACAGTCTAGTGGTTCAGAATAGAAGGAAAATGATATAATAGTTCTAGTGGTCGAAGAAATCGTTTTAAAAAGTCTTGAAAATTCCACATCTTTTCGTTCAGAAATTGAATTGTGTTTTAAATACTGACCGAATCCATTAAAGTTTGTATAGAGTCAATTTTAGACTAGACAGAATGGGGTTAGTTGACCGTGGTTATCCAATGATAGTTTAGAACAGTTGACCTCATCTTTCCAATGAACATTTTAAACTGTTGCCTGGGGAAGGTTAAAATATGATAGTATATGTTTTGTTGACTTCATCAATCCAATAAAAATTGATAAGGACTTACTGACTTACGACATCTATCCCATGTTAACTGGTGTTTTAGTGGGTTCAACTATCTTTCAAATGAAAATTGAAGACAGAATGAGGATAGTTGACCTTATCTATTCAATGCACAAGTCTACTGAAGGCTAGGTTTGATTTCATCGATGCTATGTAAATTAAAGTAATTTGACTGAGGGTGGGTTACAATATCTATCCCAATTGTGGGAAATATTGAAATTTCTGCATACCATGAAAATAGCTGCTCATCAACACGAGAAAATTTTACCTTATCTATTTAATGCGAATTGTGCTGCATTGTGTATTCTAATACTATTTTTATTATTTCAGAACAATTCGAATGCCTACGATACGATGGAAATGAGAGAAGTAAGAATGTCGCCTATGTTAGGAATCAGAAACAGTCAAAGTTTTAATATGGAACTGGAGGATGGAAACGCCCATGAACCCCCTAATATCAGAATGGCACCAGTGTTGCCGAGGACATACATTACTCATGGGTATTTGCCTAGCAACATGCTACGCCGTAGAAACAGTAACGGGGTTCCCAAACGGAAAAAATTTCTTTCAAACTTTAAACAAAGAGCGAAATCAATCCGTGTAAAAATTCCTCGAGTTCAGGACGTTAATACAATAGACAAGTATGCTAGACTCGTTTTTCCATTATTATTTCTAGTATTTAACGGTGCATATTGGGCTGTTTATTTATCTCAAGTGTAGGAATCCATTGTCATTTCATTGATAAACCGAAAGATTACTTAAGCTTTAGAAAGGTATACCAACAGTCTACGAGAATGTCTATACGGACACCGAAAAATGAAGATGCCTTGTTATATGATGATGAACAGTACTTCGATAGAGGATCAAGCGTGGTTTAAAAGTCATTTGTGGTGAAAAACGCAAAAATGTGTTAGTTAGTGCCTAGTGGTGAAAACTTTTTCCCAGCGTTGTGGAAAGCATTTTATGAGAAAAATCGATTATGTAAATTTGACTAATGCAGTGATAGATCGGAATTGTGAATTTAAATAATAGAATTCGGCTTTTGATTACCTCAGGACTTTGATAGTACTGTTTTGACAGTTGCGGGGATATACATCTGGAAAAAAAAACATGCTTCGATATAATGTGAGGTGACTAAAAAACGAAAGCATGAGTATACTATGAAAATATTACCGATGACAGAGTAAAGAAGTTTGGATTGAACCATGCCAGGTTCATAACTTGATAAAGACAAGTATTTTTATAAATAGTACAATTGTATATACTTTATATAAACTGATTCACATACAGGAGATATGTCGGTCTTTTTTTTCTTGAGGATTACTATAATCGCGGTAAAATCTGAAGACCTTAAAAACAATAAGGAAGGAAACGGGTCCTACATGTCCCGATTTGATTGGTTGAAAACAGTGATACTTTAATAGAAAATTTGTTAGATCACAATGAAATAATAATAAAAAAATAAATTGTGACATTATTTGAATGAATTTTGAAAGAACTCCTACCAATTAAATTTTGTCGAATACTGGGATGCACGTTCCTTGACCTTTTTATATACTAGATTGAATGAATGAAGAACCTACAGCCAAAACTGAACGAATTATATCGTTTATATAACAAGCCTGGTGTTTATAATTGTATATTGTATATCAAAATATTCCCACTATATAATAGTGCTCAATACATCATGTGTAGAGCGATATAGAAAATATTTAAACGAAATGTTACAAATAAAACATGTTATTACTCAGAGATTCGGATAAGCGTGAAACTCTGAGTATTAAAATGTTTTTAGGTTCTGTTTTAATATTTCTATTGTATATTTATGTGTAAATACAAAGATTAATTTAAAAGTTTCCGGTATAGTGGTAAAACGAGTCATGTTTAAGTAGCTGGACACCAAATATTAGGAAATTTCCTAAAAGCTTTGAATATTAGTAAAAAGGTATCGAAAACTGCTAATATATCTAGAAAAATATTATTTTCTTCCCCTCCTTATTTGTTTGTTTTTTTTTTTTTTTTTTTTTTTTTGCTGACCGAATTTATTTTGAATGTTAGTTGAACACGTTCAATGGAAGTTCTCTGTACAAGAAAATGTCTTTGAGAATGACGTATGACACTGTGGAGAATTTTAACCCTTTATACCCCCTTTATTAACTCTAGAATACATTTAGTTTAATTCTACCCCACGTCACAGATTTTATAGCTGTAAACTGTAACATAATCACGAATTTAATGACCCTTCAGTGCAATGAGCATATTAGTATAGGCTGTATCACCGAACGCTCTCCACAAACAACAAATTCATTGATCAAACCTTAGATTAGAAAGAAATATTACCATTAAACACGAAAATGTAAATAATCCAAGGTACCGTTATCAATATTATTGTTTTTGTTTACTTGTTAATACTATTGTCACCATTCAATTAAATTTTTTATATCGAATCCTTGACTTATTTTCATTCTATGATTGTTTTCTTAGAATTAAAGAAAACCGAAGGAGAGTTTCTTTAATTTTCAGTATTCGGTTCATTTAAATGCACTAAAACTAACGTTAAAGAATATAGCTTTCGTTTCGTTTCTGGGAATCACTTACGAAAAAATTGAAATTATGCTAACAGAAACCGTCAATGACTCCAATACACATGGAAAAAAAACACTAGAAAAAGTGATTATTGCATATATGCGATATTTAAATGAATGATATAGCTTGCGATTATACATTTATACACGAACCCTTTTTGGATACCACCAACGATCAGTTCACGTGGACACATGAGCACAATTTTGCACAATTCCTAAGGGGTATCAGCGAAAATGTCAAGCACCATTTTGCACAATTCCTAAGGGGTATCAGTTTCACCTCAGCACCGTTTTGTATAATTGCTTGGGTGGTACCAGTGATCATTTGAAATGTACTACTTACACCGTTCTTTACATAATTGCTTGGGTGGTACCAGTGATCATTTGAAATGTACTACTTACACCGTACACCGTTCTTTGCAATTCCAAATGTTCCGAGCACCGTTTTCCTTGGGGGTGCAAGCGATCGCTTCAAGCACACATAAGTCACCCAATACGTTTCAAGCCAATAAGCAATTTTTGTTAAACGGAGTCAATGATTTGTAACGTTGATGTAATAATAATCTATCGCATGTTATATATTACGTTAAAGCACCAAGCGTCAATATCTCAGACTTATGATCTATATAGAGAAATTATTAACCAATCAACGACCGATTTGAATAATTTTTTTTAAAAATTCTCTTTTATTTTAAGCCCTGGAGGGACAACAACACTAAGCGTATATCTTAATATATATTTTTTTTTTAAATCATCGTCATATGACCAAAACATTTTCTTGCCCAAAGGTCAAGGCCCGAGCCAGACAATTCGATCCACTATTTTTTTATATTCCATAATGATTCAAAAACGTGAACTTCTTGTCATTTGGAGTCAGTCTAGTAAAACATTTTATGCTAGTGATTGATATTTATATTAAAATATAATAACTATACAAGCCAATAAATTGTGTAATGCAAATGCCATCACAGTTAGTTAGTAGCTTGCTTTTTTGCTCTGTCTTCAGCCCGGTTTCCTCTTTTCAGTGATGCAGGTCTCGGGGACTGGGAAAGGCGTCCAGTCGCTCAGATGGTAAAATAAATCGAGGCCCCATTTGGTACAGGCTGAAAATATCCTTCGACAGTTGGAAATCGCAAAAAGTCTAATGCCGCTGACCTGGCAAAATTTCCCTCATTACACACTTCGTGGCGTTGCCCGTCTTCATTATCCCAGTGCAGGCGAGTAGTACGTTAAATTTCATTTCATTCATAATTCCACTTTCCTTGCAAAATATTCCTCATTGCACGCTTCATGGCATTGCATGTATTCATTAAGTGCAAAAGGATAGGACGTTAAATTTCATTCATTTCACTTTTCGACAGATTCTAAATGGTCTGAGAATAGCCTTCCTAATACATTTTAGTATACTTCTCAATCGGGATACTGGTGGTGGTGTGGCTGCAATAGAAAATATAGCTGATTAAAGTTCATGTCCATGGCTGATGTTATCAGGTATAAATTTAAGAACTGTATCGTAGTAATGAGAGTATTATTTTTAGTGCAAAAAGAAAACGGTTGTGCATGAGGCTCTAAGGGCATGTGGTAACATTTACATGCTTCCAAACAGAATATGTGATCAAGGAATATTCAGTTGCCGATAAATTTGATAATGAATATTGTATAATTTTGATTTAACAAGTTGGTTGACTGATTTGTGATCTCCAGCACCATCTCATAAGGTTTACGACGTTTTAAACGTGTTATTATCGCTGAAAACATAAGACATTGATGAAAAGGAAAAGTTATCCTACCTTTTAAGTATTCACATCTAAATGGGTTCAAATGATCGGATATGCTTCCAGATTCCTTTTGTTCCAATCCAAGTAGTTTTAGTAGGTTATCATATATCTCACTTATTTCATCATCAGTAAAAGTTTTCTTCATACCATCAGCTAATTTATCACAATCTGGTTTTAGTTCGATTTCCTTACCTACAATAATTATCTTTTATAAACTTTTGGAAGATGGCATTTTGTCATAAAAGGACAGCAATCGTGTATAACCGAGGCCGCCTCGAACATAACACTTTTACCAAGAATAATCTAGAAAACTTTATATTGGGTAACTTAAGTTTTCAATTTATAAGATGATTTATTCTTTATAAGGAGAATCATGCTCATAAAAAAATGGTCAGAATTGAAGTATTTATTTCGAGTTAGTTGATCTAGGCTACATCAACTGATTTCAATATATAGAGAACATACCCTTTTTGTCTTGAATTTTACCATTCATATAAGCTATATAAATTGCTAAATTATTAGGTTTGGTGGTTGTACCTTGTAATGCGTCTTTCTCATCTGAAATCGAAAAATCATATTTTAATACGGCAATATGTTTTGGTTCGAATAAAGTAAATTGCAGCGACTGGCTAAAAGGATTTGCTAAAGCGTCTAGTCGAAAAAATGGGAAAATAAATCGAGACAGTTGGAAATTGCAAAAAGAGTAGGTTAATGTGGCTTTTCTGTCAAACATTCTCTCATTGCACACTGTATAGCGTTTTTTATAATAATAATAATAATAATGTTTTATTCAAGTACCTATCGACCAGCGGTCATGGTACAAACGTAATTGACATACAATAATATATACAATAGTATTGTTAAGATATTTACAAATTAAATATAATAAAATATAAATTATGAAATATATACACGAATAATAAATATACTAATATACAATATTTAGAGTGACAAAACCTCTGCTCTAACTTCAAGTCCCTTTCTTATAAATAGAGCTAGGTTTTTAATAACTTCTGATGACTGGCTTTCAAAAAGTGATCTCAATTTAAATTCATTTGGATTATGTGTGCAGAATTGTGGTAGGAAATTTACCCTGAGGTCATGTAATATCGGGCATACAAGAATAAAGTGGTATTCATTTTCAATGCATTTTAAATTACATATTTCACATAGTCTTTCATTTACAGGTACATTATATTTACGACCATTCTCTATATTAAGGCCATGTTTAGAGCATCTAAATGTTGCTAAGTAAAATACTAAAGATTGTGGTAGGCAAATAGTAAGATATTTTGCAATGGTCAGGTCAGATTTAAAAATGGAATAAAATTGACATTTACTGGAATATCTGATGTTAGATCGCAAAGTTTGTAAATAAGTATCTCTAAGTCTTTGTTTAAAAATTGACATAAAGTGATTGATATTGTTTACACCCTGTGCGTTCCAAACATCACCAAATCCATAGTTAAACAACATATTTTTGATAGATGTACACCAGTTATTTCTACCAATACCATCCTGTCTATACAGCATTTTGTAACATAATTTTGGTAGTCTATGATTATCCATTTCTTGAATTTTAAGGAAGTACTTAATAGGTCTACACATATAGCTTACATAGAGCTGATGTCTGCCACATTCACCACGACACATAGAGTGTGTAGTTTTAGTTCCAGTATATAATAACCATTTGCAGAAATTATCTTGCACATTTTCGATATCTATATAAGGTTCTAGGCCCCATATTTCTGCTCCATAGAAGAGAATTGGTGCGACAACACTGTCAAATAGTTTAAATGCGACTTTACAGTTACGAAAACTCATTTTAGCAAGACCTGCTTTTAAGACGTTGAGTGCCATTGTTGCTTGCTGTGCTAGATTCTTGCAACAGATGTTCCACTTTAAACGAGAGGAAAAGTAAATACCTAAATATTTGTAATACGGTACCGTTTCTATTTCTGAGCCATTATAATACCACCTTTCATGCTTTGACAGCACACCTCCATTTTTAAATACAATAATTTTAGATTTATCTAAATTGACAGACATGTTCCATTTAATACAATAAGATTCAAGTATATTTAGTCTTTAGCGTTTTTTGTATCATTAGCACATTAGATGCTCAGGTATTTTACCTTTATTGACTACTTCCTTATCTAAAGCAATCTTTTCTGGCTCAGTTCCTGACAACATGGAACGTTGGCTTTCTGCACTAGAAACAGCAGGTTCTGCCATTTGTATGGCAATCTGATCTAGGTACACATCATGTAGATTTCTTTTCACATTTTTAATGGGAAACATTCTATAAAAAATTGAAATACTTACTTAATAATAATAATATTAAACTCTTAATTTACATGAGTCAGAATTAGGGCGAATACACAAGGACATTCAGCCCATCTTTACAGCCATATTAACCTAAGTAATTTACGAAACAATCGTTCACAATTAGCAAGCATATTGGAATAGATTGGTAAAGTCGAAATTCAAATGCTTATAATTGAATATGGATCAAGAGTGTTGTTGCTTAATATGTTTATTATGTACGTTTCGTTTGTCTTCTGTGGTTTCGCTTCGTTGACCTCTAGAAAGAAACTGGACTCTTGGTTGTTCTATCGAGGTTTTGTCAATCTAGACATTTTGAAAACACAAGTATAAACATTTAATTTTCTGCCAATTTGTTTTTTCGAAATATTAGTTACATATATAAACATATTCATTAGATTGAGCGACCTCAAACATTCAACTTCAAAAGTGGTAGAGCTGGTCATAGAAAACACAATTTCAGAGTTCTGTCCATTATAGAAAATAACCATTTACCTTCGAATAATTCTAGAAAAATCTCCCAAAATATAGAGAAACTCGTTATTACGTCTTGTAGAAAGTAAATTTCTTAGACATGTGACGTTATTCTATTATTCTAGGTATATTAATTATTTGACGTCATAATAGTGATTAGAATAAAAAATTGGAATGAAACATCGTGGAAAATTGACACAACTCTTTAGTTGCAAATTTCAAACGATTGTAAACATTAACACAATAACATTTACAATATCAAGACCAGTAGACAGAGTCCAAATTGACATTATATCCATTAGAAAATAAGGCCAAATTGATATGTGAATACGATAGAGACTGCAACCTTTCGATTTTTTTTTTTTCCAATGTATTTCCCCACGCGCTTAATGTGAGACAGGACCATGTCCTTGTGTATTGAGCCTAATTCTGACCCATGTAAAATAAAGAGTTTTATTATTATTATTATTGTTATTGTTATTGTTATTATTGTTATTATCGTCAGCATCAGCATCATCATCAGCATCAGCATCAGCATCAGCAGCAGCATCAGCAGCATCAGCAGCAGCAGCAGCAGCATCAGCAGCATCAGCATCAGCATCATCAGCATCAGCATCAGCATCAGCATCAGCATCAGCATTATTATTATTATTACCAGATTTTAATGCAGTTTAGCATGTTATGTGTCAGGTTTCGAAAAACGTTTCTTAGATATATACCTCATTGTCATAAAAATAATCAATCCATCTGAACAAAAGTACTTGTGGAATTTTTAACAAATGTACATTGAAATATTTTGTAAAGTTTTTATTCATTGTATGCATTCGGGCTTAATTCTCCAATTCATAAATTATACAAGTGGATTTTAGCTTCAGTCACAAACTGAGTTATATAATTTTACCACAGCTTCATTATATGTCTCTGTCTTCATTTACCCATAAGGTGCCAAGAATTAGGAAGTAAAACCCCTTTCATTTCATTTTTCATTTTATGTCTATGATAGTAAATCACCAATTTCGTTACTTCGAGCGGTGCCTACTAAAACTGTGTAGTTTTGGTAAAGTAAACTTATGGGGCATGGTTTGATGTTTCGACTTTGATGATCAACCCAAATTTTCTAGAGGAAATTCGCTTGTAAGTTGAAGTTGCTTTCAAATTTTTGATCTTTACACCACGTTTACACTATTAGTTAAATGACCACAATCGGGTTTTAGTTCTATCTTACAATAGTTTTTGGTAAATGTTTTACAGATTTGATTATAAAAAGGCAACAATCGCGAATCAATTCAAATGTGGTTTCCATGACTAGTACTGCGGATACTCGAAACTGTAGGCTACACTAAGTATAATCTAATGGCACGTGTCGTATTATTGAATGCTTATGCAAAAATTATTTAAAAGACAACATAACCACATTGAGAAAAATAATTTACGAAACAATCATGTCTAATTTGCAAGCAGATAGGTAAAGAAGCGACTCTTTTCTGAAACAATCGAATTTAAGATGCTTAAAAATGGATCTTGATCAAGAGTCGCTGAATGTTGCTGAATTCGTACGAACTTTTAAATATCTCTATTGGTGTAGGCCTACCACTAGATAGAAACTGGAAAATGATTGGTTGTTCCATATTATGCCGAGGTTTTGTCAATTTAGGCATTTTGAAAAACCCAAGTATTTTCATTTATTTTTTTGGCAGATATGGATATAATGTCAATTAAGACATGTTAATGTTTACAATCGTTTGAAATTTGCAACTAAGAGTTGTGTCAATGTTTCATTCCAATATTTTATTCTAATCACTATTATGACGTCAAATAATTAATATACCCAGAATAATAGAATAACGTCACATGTCTAAGAAATTTACTTTCTACAAGACGTAATAACGAGTTTCTCTATATTTTGGGAGATTTTTCTAGAATTATTCGAAGGTAAATGGTTATTTTCTATTATGGACAGAACTGTGAAATTGTGTTTTAGATGACCGGCTATACTACTTTTGCAGTTGAATGTTTGAGGTCGCTCAACCTAATGAATATGTTTATACATGTAGATCTAACTATTATTTCGGACGTACAAATTGGCGGAAAATTAAATGTAAATACTTGTGTTTTCAAAATGTCTAGATTGTCAAAACCTCGATAGAACAACCAATAGTCCAGTTTCTTTCTAGAGGTCAACGAAGCGAAACCACAGAAGACAAACGAAACGTACATAATGAACATACCCAGCAATGAAAACTCTTGATCCATTTATAAGCATTTGAATTTTGACTTTACCAATCTATTCCAATATGCTTGCTAATTGTGCACGATTGTTTCGTAAATTATTTAGGTTAATATGGCTGTAAAGATGGGCTGAATGTCCTTGTGTATTCGGCCTAATTCTGACTCATGTAAATTAAGAGTTTAATAGTATTATTATTAAGCAAGTATTTCAATTTTTTATAGAATGTTTCCCATTAAAAATGTGAAAAGAAATCTACATGATGTGTACTTAGATCAGACTGCCATACAAATGGCAGAACCTGTTGTTTCTAGTGCAGATAGCCAACGTTGCATGTTGTCAGGAACTGAGCCAGAAAAGATTGCTTTAGATAAGGAAGTAGTCAATAAAGGTAAAATACTTGAGCATCTAATGTGCTAATGATACAAACAACGCCATGCAGTGTGAAATGAGAGGAATTTTGCCAGAAAAGTCACATTAACCTACTGTTGAGCAAGTTAAAGACTTGTACAGATTGTAGAAAATGGTGTCTCGATTTTTTTTCCCATCCTTTCGACTCGACGCTTTAGCAAATCCTTTTAGCAATCGCTGCAATTTACTTAATTCGAACCAAAACATATTGTCGTATTAAAATATGATTTGTTGATTTCAGATAAGAAAGACGCATTACAAGGTTCAACCACAAACTCTAATAAGTTAGCAATTTATATAGCTTATATGAATTGTAAAATTCAAGACAAAAAGGGTATGTTCTCTATATATATTGAAATCGGTTGATGTAGCCTAGATCAACTAACTCGAAATAAATACTTCAATTCTGACCATTTTTTATGAGCATGATTCTCCTTATAAAGAATAAATCATTTTATAAATTGAAAACTTAAGTTACCCAATATAAAGTTTTCTAGATTATTCTTGGTAAAAGTGTCACGTTCGTGGCGGCCTCGGTTGAAGTGATACACGATTGCTGTCCTTTTATGACAAAATGCCATCTTCCAAAGTTCAGATAACTGGAACGGTTAAACTATTGTAGGTAAAGAAATCGAACTAAAACCAGATTATGGTAAATTAGCTGATGGTATGAAGAATACTTTTACTGATGATGAAATAAGTGAGATATATGATAACCTACTAAAACTACTTGGATTGGAACAAAAGGAATCTGGAAGCATATCCGATCATTCGAACCCATTTAGATGTGAATACTTAAAAGGTAGGATAACTTTTCCTTTTCATCAATGTCTTATGTTTCCAGCGATAATAACACGTTGAATAAAACGTCGTAAACCTAATGAGATTGTGCTGGAGATCACAAATCAGTCAACCCACTCGTTAAATCAAAGTTATACAATAATCATTATCAAATATAACAGCAACTGAATATTCCTTGATCACATATTCCGTTTGGAAGTATGTAAATGTTACCGCAGGACCTTAGAGTCTCATGCACAACCGTTTTTTTTTTCACTAAAAATAATACTCTAATTACCACAATCCAGTTCTTAAATTTATACCTGATAACATCAGCCATGGACATGAACTTTAATCAGCTATATTTTCTATTGCAGTCACACCACCACCACCAGTATCCCGATTAGGAAGGATACTCAAATGTATTAGGAAGGCTATTCTCAGACCATTTAGAATCTGTCGAAAAGTGAAATGAATGAAATTTAACGTCCCACCCTTTTGCACTTAATGAAGACATGCAATGCCATGAAGTGTGCAATGAGGATTATTTTGCAAGGAAATTGGAATTATGAATGAAATGAAATTTAACGTACTACTCGCATGCACTGGGATAATGAAGACGGGCAACGCCATGCAGTGTGTAATGAGGGATATTTTGCCAGGACAGCGACATGAGACTATTTGCGATTTCCAACTGTCGAAGGATCTTTTCAACCTGTAACAAATGGGACCTCGATTTATTGTCCCATCCGAGCGACTGGACGCCTTTCTCAGTCCCCGAGACCTGCATCACTGAAAATAGGAAACCGGTCCGAAAAAAAAGAGCAAAAAAGCAAGATTCTACCTTACTGTGATGGTATTTTGCATAACTCGATTTATTGGCTTGTATAGTTATACCATTTTATTTTAATATAAATATCAATCATTAGCATAAAATGTTTTACTGGACTCCACATTACGAGAAGTTCACGTTCTTGAATCAGCATGGAATATCAAAAATAGTGGATCGAATTGTCTGGCTCGGGCCTTGACCTTGGGGCAAGAAAATGTTTTGGTCATATGACGATGATTTTTTAAAACATATATCAAGATACACGCTTAGATATCACGCGGAGAATTTTTTAAAAATCGACATGGATATAAAATTCGTTCAAAATCGGAAGTTAATTGGTTAATAATTTCTCTATATAGATCATGAATCTGAGATATTGACGCTTGGTGCTTTAACGTAATATATTACATGCGATAAATTATTAATACATCATCGTTACAAGTCATTGACTTCGTTGAACAAAAATGGCCCATTGGCATCTGACTTGAAACGTATTGGGTGCACCTTTCTGACCTTTTCCTTTGTGGTAACAACGATCATTTCAAATGTCAGATTTACTGGAGCACTCTTTTACATATTCCTTGAGGTATCGACGATCATTCAAAATGTATCTAAGCACCGTTTGGCACAATTCCTTTGGGGTACCAGCAATCATTTCAAATGTATCTGAGCACCGTTTTATACAATTCATTGGGGGTACCAACGATCACTTCAAGCACATGTGAGCACCCTTCTGCACTTTGCACTTTAAATGTACCTGAGCACTCTTTTTTCAAATTTCTTTGAGATATCAATGTGTACCTGATAGAGCCTTAAAGATGACAAAATGTTGGATTCAGCAGACACTTCTTGGCAACAATTCATGGCTTTTGGTTACTCTGCTCAGGATGATAGTGTACAAAAGGTTAGAAGGGAAACGAATGGGGGTACTAAATGGCCGATGTCGGATGAAAGCTTCTAAAGCTACCTTCATTTCAAACCTTTCAAAATTATCGACTGATTGGTGCTTTAGAAATTTGCTGACGAAATTCAATGATCAATGACGTCAGTTGCCATTGATGAGATCAGTTAATATGCAATTCAGATGTTGAAACTTTGTGAAGCCTTTGTTCAGTACAAATGGAATATTTCAGATTTACTATTACTTCAGAATCTATGAGGGTTTAGAGGCTGTATCGCGCACTCAAGATAGGTCTATTTACTTACAAACGTAAAGAAAACGTGAACAAATGTTGCTGAGTGGTTGAGTCTCTTCAAGATCACTCCAGGGCCTGAGTATTGTAGTAAACTTGTCTTAAGATTAAACTGTTTCTTGAAACCCCGGGGGTCTGACATTGTAGTCCAGAATCTATTACAGTTGGTCATTTTTCCTTCTGAATTCACAAAATGACGAGTGTTAATGAAAATGTGAGCTGAAGTGAAATGGAATTTGGATGAAAACCAGAGTATGGTAGTTGAAAGCCTCCGGGCGTATTTGTCTGATAAGGCTTGATATACATTTAAACTATCTGACGTTAAACAAGTTTTTTTTTACAATCTTCATTCTTAGTTTTTTTAATGGTGAAAGGTTTGCCGTTAACAATTTATTGATATTTTCAAACGATTTATATTTTAAAATGATTCATATTGAAATAATAATGTTTTTCTACATATCGATAGTTTTCAAGTTTGAGTGTGTGGTCAATGAATTCAAAAAACCAAGCTGAAAACGGGTATGGATATCAGTTTGAAGAATCAATATGTTGGCAGGAACTACGTCAGCTTATGGGGGCAGTTCCGCCATTTTCGGGGTTGAATATAATGTAAATAGTCTTCTCTAGAAATGAGTGAAAATCGCAAAAATTCATTTTAAAATACATCGAAAATACTATTTTCTATATATCGCATAGTCGTCATTATAATAATTCCGACTATATATGGATTTGAAAAATACTACTATTTTTTAGCTTAGCTAAAAGTTTCCCGTTTCTGAGACAAAGGTGCTTTTGGTTAACCGAATGTCCAGTGGAATGACACTCAAAATTTACATCCCAAAAATTGCTGGTGAGACAAGCAGTCGCTCACTTGTGCCTCCCTCGTACATTCACCCAATCAATTGCAGACAACAAAGACGTAAGTCTCCATTACAGTATCACATACAGAAAGTTGGTGCCAAACTACCATGAGCGGAAACAAACCTACTAGTAAGTAACTCGAGTAGAAAAAAAAGTACGATGAATGATTGATAAATCCTGATAGCCGTAACCTAAATGAGATTAATTAGTGAATAAAATTGGTTTAAATTGACACAATATTGAAAGATCTAAGTATAATACACCATATCGTGATAAAGATCGGTAATTATCCTGTTTATGAGTTGTTGTTTTGTATTTTAAATGTTTTTATTCTGCTGGTAAAGTTTCAGTTTCAAACTAATCACGATCTTCACAGTGAATGCCTAAATCCACAAATATAATTGCATATTTTTAGTTTGAAGAAAGGAAAATATAGAATTTCCTCTCACAACATGAAAAACGGACACAACGTGCACAATTCGTTTCCTGTTTCATAACAATTTCAGCATTTATTAATTAAAAGAAAACATTGAGAAACAAGAGCAACAGCTTTTTGTTTTCTTTAAACCGGAAGTGAAAGATCGAAACGAATGATCCAAAAGGATTAATTTCTGGTGAAATATTTTGATCCGGAAATATTCACCCCTAAATTTTGTCTATTTTTGTTTGGATCGGGAAGTCGTTGGTGCCACAGGTCCGACATTGTAATGAACCTTAGTCTTGTAGCAATGTTGTCGAAACCTATGTGTCTATTTGGTACTAATTGGAGGGGAGATTGTGAATTGTAAGAATAATTTTATACATCTGACAAAGAGACAGCGGCATAGGCCTGCTCTATTTCGTTTTAGAGGATTTGGTTATTAGTCTTTGAATTTACAGAGACCGTATGCCTCAAAACATATTTTGTAACGTGACACTTACCTAATGTTTATTATTATTATTATTATTATTATTATTATCATTAATTATTAATTATTATTATTATTATTATTATTATTATTATTATTATTATTATTATTATTATTATTATATTATTATTATTATTATTATTTAAAAGGGACGTTAGTGTGACGTTGAGTAGGTGGCGCTCTTGTTAGTGTCCGTAAAGCTGTATTACTATATGTTGAAGAACGCTTGCAGAACTTTTTACGGTAGACCGTTTGGAGTCATTGTACCATACACTACCTTTTGCTCAAATCTGATTTCGATTTGATATTAATGGTTAAACTTTATACAATACGTTTCTACCAAACATACGGCGGTGTTCTCCAAATTCGCATCCCTGTTCGCCCTTCTCCATTTCGTCCTTGTCCATAACGCCCCTTCATGTGTGTCCCTTCCCCGTTTTCCCCTTTTTCCTTCTCGCCCCTTGTCTATATTGCCCCTACCGACCACATAAGGTTTTATCAAACCATCCAACTTAAATAGCTCCATCTGCAAAGTACCACGATTACCAGCAATAACTTCTGCTTCTGCTGGCCGACCACATTTTTTTACCATTTATATTAGGTTGAGTTTTTCTTATAGTATGCATAAGCAGTGTACATTGTCAGTACTGAATTATTAGTTAGATTACTCTGAAGTCATTCTCAATTATTCCAGAATACGTTTTGATCCAATTTAGGTTAAAATCATAATGAAGAAATCTCCGGAACTGACCAGCAATTCATTGAGACACGACCAGACAAGAATAACTATAATAATAAACAATCAGAGTAACAAATAGCACGACCCGTCTTGATCCCTATAATATTATTCTCTCTTCCGTGTTATTGTGGTCTTGGTCTGGACAAAAGTTCGGCAATTTGGATAGTAATTAAGTTCGGCTATCCGTGATTATTGGATTAATTGGCGGGAATAATAATTTGACTCGGTAGGAATATTTCAAGAACTATCACGTTTCCAGGATGAAACCTGATCTTTGGTTCCATTACGCTAATAATTCAAAGCCCAAAATAGCATCTATTATAGATACATTAAATTTCGAAACACACTGTTGCACTGTTCTAAATACAACTGTTTTTAAAGTGATACTGCGTCTTAAAATAGACATAAATTTAAAGTTATCAAGAACTGTCAATGGTGTACTATATTAAGCTGTGAAGTTACTTAGTATCATTAAGTGACAAAATCTCTGTTTTATCTGAAACACTCACAAACTAAGTAGCCTAATTATTGAAAAAGGCTTAATCAATTTATTAAACGTTTTTCAATAATAAATTGCATTTTATAATTACTAAGTTTTTGGATTTATCGGTTTAAATAGGGATTCTGTTATATTATTTATGGCAACAGGTTTATCTACTGATGAATATTGGCCAAGTTTAAGTTTTTTAAATTGTATGTTCATTCCTTTAACACTTTACAAACTATAAACTATCGCAGTCTATTCTTAAATAAATTCATTAACGTTTTCTAATATTTATTTCATCTTAACTTATTGAAAAACAATCAAAGCGGACTAAGGATAAACGCTCGAATGTGGCAATACTAATAAACACCCTTTTTTTTAAATTGCATAGGAACTGGGTGTCGGAATAAACACAAGTGGTGCAGAGAGCTCTACCAATAATTTACAAAGAAAAAAATAAATCTCATATTTCTTCAATAGGTTGTAGTGCAGTGTTTTATAATCAAAGGGAAACAAGTGAGATTAAGGCTACAGACCACAAGCGTTTCAACAGCACATTGAATTGCTAAAGAATTTGAAGCGCTATTTTTCATCACAATAATTTCCTTCTTTAACTGGTTAACAATTAGAACATTGCAATGAAGGCCCATGAAAAGAGTTTTTCGGCTCCTTCCTCTAGTAAATGTTCATGTATAAAAGTCCTTATAGGTAAGGACGTAATATTGACCTTGATAGAGCAGAAGCATAAGTTATGGACAATTTCATGAAGCATATTGTGTTTATCTTTTCGATACTTTGGTACATTTTTTTCTTCAGATTTGGAGCCCTCCTTAGGGGTAGGAGCACGTGGACTCCACAGTCCCTGTGGTAGTTGAGTCACTGGTACTACAGCATATCTTGCTCACACGACCACCTTTAATAAGCGACCTTTTTTCAGTTGTTTCTCAATACAGATTCTACTGTATACCCTTCTAAGCAACATACTTAGGCGCGAGAGATAAGGTAATATTGCTTGATAGGGCCGTAAATGAGATAAAGGATGAAATAAAGTAAAGAATATATTTATTTTGAGTGTAATTTGAAAAACGAGTATTTCTTTTCACAATGAATAACAAAATGATCTTCATAACAATGACAATAATAACATCTACAAAGATTTAAAATAACAATGAAGAATAACAATTTTATATTAAATTAAATTACAGCTTTAGTCTTTTTTTCTTGTACTTTTCTAGGGGTAACTCCACTCACTCAAGATCTTATGGCACTCAAACAAAAATATGGTTACGAAATCAACCAATCAGAATTTTTTTTTATTAATTTTGATAACAGAAGTTATACAATTGTACTTAAATAATTTAGTTTTTACATTTTGAATGAGTGAATAGCCCTCAAAAAAGAAAGAAAACACAATATCTTCAGCTGTACCCATTTTCAAGGTTAACATAATATGCAAAAATCATAGAATTGTGACCATGGCAAAGAGCCATTATTATTAATTCATATTTCCTAAATGTTGAAAAATATATATATGCCAAATTACATAAAAAATAATTAGAGAAATACTGACCTTTTTTGAAAAAAAGTACAGCTAAACTTTTGTTCACGCAAAAACGTATCACAAAAATAAAGAAAAATTGAAAAAAAAAATAAATAAATAAACATATTTTTGAAGGAATGTTGTTCTTTTAAATTTTTATTGCACTAAAAATGAAACATAAAATTATATTAACTTATAAGATACAGAGAAAAGGCATTATGATGAAATGCCATTTAGAAAAGAGTTACAAACGCAGTGTTTTCATTTAAATAATTTGACATGAAGTGGAAAGTCCCGTTACAGAGATCTTTTGGTTTTAAGCATTAGGACAGTTGATTCTGTCCACTGAAACCCTCCAAAACCATCTACCTTCACTGAATTTTTATGTTAACTATTTTCAATTATAGAAAATTAAAACAAAGCATTGCTACCATTTGCCATTAGCCAGCTTCAAAAATAGTACTTCTAAGGCATTAAATGAATGAAAAATGAATAAAATCCTATGCCACCATCGATCATAATGACCAAAAGGCTTAGAAGAGACATTGATATTACCTGAAATCATGAAACAGACTTTCTTTCAATTAATTTATAATAAAACAATGATGACAAAACACAGATATCATAAAATATCTGTTAAAGGGATACTGCGTCTTAGCATGATCATAAAATTTTAGTTCTCAAGAATGGTCAATATGAGTATCTATTCATCAGTGAACTTACCTGGTGTCATAAAGTTACAGAATTCCTTAAAATCTGGAAAACTAAAAAAGCTAAGTCATTTTTGAACAACGCTTAATCAATTTATTAAGCTTTTTTTTCAATAATCAAATGCATATTTATGGATAATTACTTAGTTTTTTCGATATTTTCTTTTTTATGGCAGCAGGTGTATTTTCTCATGAATAAAGCTCTTACTGGCCAAGTTTAAAATGTTCAAATTTTATGTTCGTTCTAAGACCTATTATCCCTTAATAAACAGCATAATGTACATATAATAATGATTAAATATATTTCATATTTATAACAAAATTTAATAACAAAAACAATTGGAAATTTGATTTACAAATATGGTGAGAGATACTATATAATTTGAGAGTAGGTTGGTTCATGGATATAAGATAAGTCATCAGGTATCATTTCTTTTCATTTCATTTCATTTCAGTGTGATAAAAATAAAATAGAATTTCAGTTATTAAGATTATGCACGAATTTCAATTCATTAGTATACAGTTAAACATGGTATCTATTTTGTACTCAATTGTCCAGTGGTGTACATAACAAATAAAACAAGACAGTTTGATACGGTCTTATACCATGAACCTAACCTTATATGTATGATATTATAAATATTTTTGACAATACTGTATTGTAGTGGAACGGTGTACGTAGGTCTTTATTACTATTCACCACTAGACAGAAACTTCATCTGAAATATAATTTTTATATATATCATATTTTCATATCTGATAAGTCCGTTGAATTGTAAAAGACAGGAATTGTGATGAAGCCCTTAGAATTGTAAAAGACACTACAGGAATTTTGATGAAGTCCTTAGAATTGTAAAAGACACTACAGGAATTGTGATGAAGCCCTTAGAATTGTAAAAGACACTACAGGTATTGTGATGAAGTCCTTGGAGTTGTGATAAAGTTCATGAAATTGTGATGAAGTCCTTGTAATTAAAAAAATGTCCTTGGGATTGTGATAAAATCCTTGGAATTGTGATAAAGTCCTTAATGGTTCGAAAGGAATTTGATAAAATCCTTTAGAATTGTAAAAATGTCCTTAGGATTGTGATGAAGTCCTTGGAATTTTGAATAAATCCTATGTCCAGGTGTTCGATAACATGGGTATTCATTAACATTAAACGATTGTTGTTTCAATTACTAGTTGTACAATCTCTGATTTCTTAAATTAAATTTGTTAAAAAAGTTATTCATTACATATATGATTAAATAATGCAACTATCAACATCTTTTATGCTACCTCTTAAAACTTAACATTCATTATTATCTTTGGAAAAAAAAAAGTCACTCACCATAGCAAGTCTAAGGTATTTCGCTTTCATCCACATCCTCAAATTTCAACTCGATAGCAAAATCTTCTCGGAAAATCTTGTGAACTTTTTTCTTGTGAGGATTATCTATTTCATCTCTTGGTAGATATAAACTATAAACATAAATAGATCAATTTCGTCTCTTACTGAAGCATAAACACATGTACAGGTTATAATCTTTAAATGGCATTTAGTAAAGGTGCTAGATCAACAAAACAAATTCTTATGGATACAATTACTAACTTTATTTAAGCGACGTTTCAACCAGCGTTCTCTGGTCTTTATCAAGCAATGAATAAATGTAAAAGGTTAACAAGGTATATATACATGTACATTTAAAACAACAAACACAACAAGACAAAACATGGGATTAAAACTGATTAGTGCTGATTATTAATAAGGTGGTCATATGCTCTAGGGATAAAGACTCCTGGATCTCTGTTGATTGATGGGTTATTTCTTCTTATTTGGATGGCTTCAGTAATTTTCCTTTCCTTTTTGTTGTTTTTGTTAACTGCAAGTGTTAAGGTTTCATTCCAGTTTATTCTGTGGCCTGTATCTTTGATGTGTTCTTGGATTGCTGATGGGTTGTTGGCTGCCTTTGATTGATGTTCTTTTATGCGTTTTTGTAGTGGTCGTTTGGTCTCACCGATATAAGATTCCCCACAGGAACAGAAAACTTGGTATACACATCCTTTGGGGTCTGCTTTTTTAGTGGGATTATGTTTCCCATTGGCCTGCATCACTTCTTTGATTGTTTTTTGCCCAGAAAAAACGGTTTCAATCCCAGCTTGTTTTAGTAGTCGTTTTATCTTGTATGACGAGTTCCCATTAAATGGTATGCATACTATAATTGGTGGCTTCTCTGGCTTGGTTTTTCCATTATTGGTTGATGATTTTCGTGCTTTGGCTATTGTCTGGTTAACTAGGTGCTCTGGATACTGGTTGAGTTTAGTGAAGACGTATTTGAGATGGTCAATTTCTTTCTCCAGTTTATCTTCACTGCAAATGTTTACTGCTCGTTTGGTAAGGGTGGTTATGATGCCTTTTTTCGTCTGTAAGGGGTGGTTTGATTTGAAATGTAGGTACTGATCTGTGTGTGTTGGTTTTCTGTAAACTGAGGTGCTGATTTGGTTATTGGTATTTTCGATGAGGATGTCTAGGAACGGAATGGAGTTGTCTTGGCTGGTTTCCATGGTGAATTTGATTGATTGGCTTTGGTTGTTGAGATGGTCAAGTAATGTTTTGGGGTCGTCTTCTTCTTTAAGCATGACAAAAGTGTCATCTACTTTCCTGTACCAGCATATAGGTTTTATGGGAGAGATTTGTAAGGCCTTTCGTTCAAAATAGGTCATGTACTGTTCAGCTAAAAGTGGAGAAAGTGGGCTGCCCATAGGTAATCCCCTGATTTGTTCATATATATCATCTCCCCAGGTGAAATATGTAGATTTGAGACAGTTTTCAGCTAATAATATGATGTTTGCAGGACTAAGTTTAGTATCAAGAGGAGTCGCACTTTGTTTTATATTATCGAATAACACATCCAGGGCTTCTTTCCTTGGGACATTTGTAAATAAGTCAACCACATCATACGATATCATTGTCCCTAATGGTTTGATTTTTTTGATTTTTGAACAGAAGTCACTAGAGTCACTTATGAATGAGTCAGCTGTTTTTCCGAATATTGATAAGAGTTTAGAGAGATGTGTAGCGGTGTTGTAAAAAACTGAATCTCTTGAACACACTAGAATCCTGGCTTTAGGCGGGTTTTTGTGAATTTTGATATTAGCTCTGGCATACGGAGGGCGCGGATGTGACGGTTTAAGTTGGTAAAAAAGCTGTTCTGATAATTGGTCTTGTTCTTTCAACGACTTTAGGTGAGCTGTGTGTTTGGTTTCTAGGGTATTGGTTGGATCCTTTCTTAGAATTCTGTAGGTCTTCTGGTCTTTTAATAGGTCATTCACTGTTGACATATAATCTTCTTTATCCATAATCACGGTTGCCTTGCCTTTGTCTGCTGCTACCATTACTATGGACTGGTCTTCTTTCAGGTCTCTTAACCCAAGTGTTTCTGCTTTAGTGAGATTGGGCTTGGTTTTGGTCTTGGAGAGGATCTCAGCTATTTGGTGACGCAGGTAATCCACTTTGCCACCTGGTGCTAGTTGGCGAATTCCTTTCTCAATGCCTGATATGAAATCATCTTGATTTTTGGGTTGGGTTACTGGTGAGAACTTCAGTCCGCGGGATAGGACACTGATTTGCTGGTCTGTTAGTTCTTTTTGGCTGAGGTTGACCACTGTTTTGGTTAAAAATTTTTGATGAGCAGTGACGTTAAGTGATGTGATTGGTTCTTGCTGCTTTCTGAGATGCTGGAACTTCTTGATCTGTTTCTGTTTGATCTTCTGGTCTTGCAATTGGTTATATTCAGTCTGTTTGTTTCGGTAAGTGGTGTATATATCATCTGGTAAGAAGAGAAGCCACCAATTATAGTATGCATACCATTTAATGGGAACTCGTCATACAAGATAAAACGACTACTAAAACAAGCTGGGATTGAAACCGTTTTTTCTGGGCAAAAAACAATCAAAGAAGTGATGCAGGCCAATGGGAAACATAATCCCACTAAAAAAGCAGACCCCAAAGGATGTGTATACCAAGTTTTCTGTTCCTGTGGGGAATCTTATATCGGTGAGACCAAACGACCACTACAAAAACGCATAAAAGAACATCAATCAAAGGCAGCCAACAACCCATCAGCAATCCAAGAACACATCAAAGATCAAGCCACAGAATAAACTGGAATGAAACCTTAACACTTGCAGTTAACAAAAACAACAAAAAGGAAAGGAAAATTACTGAAGCCATCCAAATAAGAAGAAATAACCCATCAATCAACAGAGATCCAGGAGTCTTTATCCCTAGAGCATATGACCACCTTATTAATAATCAGCACTAATCAGTTTTAATCCCATGTTTTGTCTTGTTGTGTTTGTTGTTTTAAATGTACATGTATATATACCTTGTTAACCTTTTACATTTATTCATTGCTTGATAAAGACCAGAGAACGCTGGTTGAAACGTCGCTTAAATAAAGTTAGTAATTGTATCCATAAGAATTTGTTTTGTTGATCTAGCACCTTTACTAAATGCCATTTAAAGATTATATTCGTCATCAATATGGAGATGTGGCTGTTAACCTAATGAATCAAATTGGAAGGTTGGAAGGTAAATACATTCAAGTTAGCAACAACATCACATTTCTTTTAAAATGTAGAGACAGCCAAATTGTCCCTAAAGGATTACAATTGAAAACCCCTGTTCAATCAAATGGTGCCACCAAGATATTAGAAAAAGCTAGCAGATCACTTGTCCGTGAACGTATCCAACACTCTAGAAATGAAAAGCAAAGATTGACTCTCAAGATACATCAGTTCCAAAACCAGCTGGAAGAAATCTTACCAGATGATATATACACCACTTACCGAAACAAACAGACTGAATATAACCAATTGCAAGACCAGAAGATCAAACAGAAACAGATCAAGAAGTTCCAGCATCTCAGAAAGCAGCAAGAACCAATCACATCACTTAATGTCACTGCTCATCAACAATTTTTAACCAAAACAGTGGTCAACCTCAGCCAAAAAGAACTAACAGACCAGCAAATCAGTGTCCTATCCCGCGGACTGAAGTTCTCACCAGTAACCCAACCAAAAAATCAAGATGATTTCATATCAGGCATTGAGAAAGGAATTCGCCAACTAGCACCAGGTGGCAAAGTGGATTACCTGCGTCACCAAATAGCTGAGATCCTCTCCAAGACCAAAACCAAGCCCAATCTCACTAAAGCAGAAACACTTGGGTTAAGAGACCTGAAAGAAGACCAGTCCATAGTAATGGTAGCAGCAGACAAAGGCAAGGCAACCGTGATTATGGATAAAGAAGATTATATGTCAACAGTGAATGACCTATTAAAAGACCAGAAGACCTACAGAATTCTAAGAAAGGATCCAACCAATACCCTAGAAACCAAACACACAGCTCACCTAAAGTCGTTGAAAGAACAAGACCAATTATCAGACCAGCTTTTTTACCAACTTAAACCGTCACATCCGCGCCCTCCGTATGCCAGAGCTAATATCAAAATTCACAAAAACCCGCCTAAAGCCAGGATTCTAGTGTGTTCAAGAGATTCAGTTTTTTACAACACCGCTACACATCTCTCTAAACTCTTATCAATATTCGGAAAAACAGCTGACTCATTCATAAGTGACTCTAGTGACTTCTGTTCAAAAATCAAAAAAATCAAACCATTAGGGACAATGATATCGTATGATGTGGTTGACTTATTTACAAATGTCCCAAGGAAAGAAGCCCTGGATGTGTTATTCGATAATATAAAACAAAGTGCGACTCCTCTTGATACTAAACTTAGTAGTATATGAGCCTACAAACATCATATTATTAGCTGAAAACTGTCTCAAATCTACATATTTCACCTGGGGAGATGATATATATGAACAAATCAGGGGATTACCTATGGGCAGCCCACTTTCTCCACTTTTAGCTGAACAGTACATGACCTATTTTGAACGAAAGGCCTTACAAATCTCTCCCATAAAACCTATATGCTGGTACAGGAAAGTAGATGACACTTTTGTCATGCTTAAAGAAGAAGACGACCCTAAAACATTACTTGACCATCTCAACAACCAAAGCCAATCAATCAAATTCACCATGGAAACCAGCCAAGACAACTCCATTCCGTTCCTAGACATCCTCATCGAAAATACCAATAACCAAATCAGCACCTCAGTTTACAGAAAACCAACACACACAGATCAGTACCTACATTTCAAACCAAACCACCCCTTACAGACGAAAAAAGGCATCATAACCACCCTTACCAAACGAGCAGTAAACATTTGCAGTGAAGATAAACTGGAGAAAGAAATTGACCATCTCAAATACGTCTTCACTAAACTCAACCAGTATCCAGAGCACCTAGTTAACCAGACAATAGCCAAAGCACGAAAATCATCAACCAATAATGGAAAAACCAAGCCAGAGAAGCCACCAATTATAGTATGCATACCATTTAATGGGAACTCGTCATACAAGATAAAACGACTACTAAAACAAGCTGGGATTGAAACCGTTTTTTCTGGGCAAAAAACAATCAAAGAAGTGATGCAGGCCATAATGGGAAACATAATCCCACTAAAAAAGCAGACCCCAAAGGATGTGTATACCAAGTTTTCTGTTCCTGTGGGGAATCTTATATCGGTGAGACCAAACGACCACTACAAAAACGCATAAAAGAACATCAATCAAAGGCAGCCAACAACCCATCAGCAATCCAAGAACACATCAAAGATACAGGCCACAGAATAAACTGGAATGAAACCTTAACACTTGCAGTTAACAAAAACAACAAAAAGGAAAGGAAAATTACTGAAGCCATCCACATAAGAAGAAATAACCCATCAATCAACAGAGATCCAGGAGTCTTTATCCCTAGAGCATATGACCACCTTATTAATAATCAGCACTAATCAGTTTTAATCCCATGTTTTGTCTTGTTGTGTTTGTTGTTTTAAATGTACATGTATATATACCTTGTTAACCTTTTACATTTATTCATTGCTTGATAAAGACCAGAGAACGCTGGTTGAAACGTCGCTTAAATAAAGTTAGTAATTGTATCCATAAGAATTTGTTTTGTTGACATGTACAGGTCATGAAAAAAATCGGCAGATTTTCCTCGAACAATTGATAGATTATACAGAATAGTGATTTATCATTAAAATAATTTCCTTGCCTACATAATTGGCATCTGAGATAGAAAGCAAGTGCTTTTTATAAAATTTACTTACGTGTGATCTTCAATAAATGAAGTATAGAACCAAAAATAGAAAGGACACTTATCATAACCTAAAGGTATCAATTTCTGGAATAAAAGAGCAAAATCTCTTTATTATAAACAAGGATAGTTGCAAACATTCTGACAACAGAAACCACCCACTCTGCAAGAATCAATTCTCTGTAGCATTCAAAATCCATGTTAAATTATGAAATATACTGGTGCATGTCACCATTCATACTTCTTTATCACGGTACTTTTTTCAACCAAAATCCAACTAATAAAGGAAATTCATCCATAAATAATAGAGGGATTTGTCAGGTTCATACCACTTTGGCACTGCAAGTATTTTGGTTCTATCCAGTTACAGTTTATATATCAAGTTTTATCCCAATAACTTTCAGTTTCTCGTGCACTGACAAAAACATATTGGTATAACCAGAAGTTCTCCAGTGACAGAGTGAAACCACATCTTGTTGAGGTAGGTAGACAGGGGTAACAGTTGTTGTGGACAAATGAGGAAAGGAAATGAAATTTATACTTACACTGGTCGTTCTGAACATAATTTTAATATCACCCTCAATAACAGGACTATCTTTTAACTCCACTACAATACTTTTATTATCGGAATATTTCATCGTCTGCAATATAGTATAGGATGAAATTTCATAGACATACTTTTGGCTATATAGTCTAATGGAAAGGATACAAAATCTATGTAAGCTGCCAAGTTCAAATATTGCAAAAGAACCACCAATTTTTAAAATAAAAATGAGCAAACAGAAGCAAGATAATACTTTCTAATTTCTGCTCTTGACAGTATAGATGAAGGCATGCAGTGAGCAATGAGGCAAATTTGAAAGAATGTTACTGACCTCACAATTTGTATTGGTTCCAAACTGGCATTCCCAGATTAAATCTCCTTCTGGTCTGATTTCCATTCCTAAATCACTGCCATCTCCATTGCCTACATCTGCAGACGACAAAAAAAATAATGTAAACAAAACATCTGAGACACATCCTACAAATGCTCCTCTTTAATGTTTTAGTTTTAATACGTTCTTTTTTTTAAACCCTTTTCTGCTAGCCAATCAAAATCTCTGTTAAAGTGAGTAACATTCAATGTTAATAATGTAAGTTGGATCATTTGATTGGTTGCTTGATTTGGAAACTGAGCAGAAAATCACTTCAGGTGGGTGTAATGGCTTTTGAAGGGTAGTCAAATTAATCTTTGTTTGTGTCAACAGCAAAGGTGAAAATTTCAGATTATGAAGGTTCATTAGATTGAAGTGAGTAAATTAAACACAAAAGATGATAAAAAAAAACAAGAAAAGTTTGGTGCATCACAATTTCGTAAGATTGTGGCTGGGTATAGCTTATCATGCCATGATGCAAGGGTCACGATTAGATCTGTTTAGTGATGCAAGGGTCACTATATGATACGTATCAAGGCATGTCGTATCTCAATACATCGATTCAGCCAAAATATCATGCCAACACTAATATAGAGTCAGACACAGAATAAAAACATAGCCTAACAACCATATTTGCATTTTACTCAAATTGTATTGGGATGTGTTACAGTTACAAGTTTTCTTCATTTAATACCTACATTGTAATCCTTCTATTTTAACTGATTTGATACGTAAATATGTTTTTGGTGGTAATTTTCTGCCAAAATCAGTTTTCATTTTCTCATAGTAACCAACATAACGACTCTAGAATAAAAAAAATGCACAATTAAGGAAGGACCTGAACAAAATGGCAAATGTCTCCTAAGTTGAAAACCTGATGTTTTAACTCTGCTTTGGGGATAATAGGTGTTGCATGAACATAAACTTTTAAAATGATTAAACTTGGCCAATAATAGCGCTATTCATCAGTAAATATACCTGCGTCTATAAATATCCAAAACACTAAGTAATTATCCATAAAGATTCATTTGATTATTGAAAAACGCTTTTTTTGGAAAGTTTAGTGAGCTTTCCAGATTTCAAGGCATTCTGTTACTTTATGACACCATGTAAGTTCACTGATGAATATACAGTAAAAGTCCTTTTAAGAGACCAGCCAGGGGAAATTTGCAAAGTGGTCTCTTACAGGGGGTGGTCTCTTAATAGGATCAAGGGTCATTAGAAGAGAAGGTACATCATACATTCATAATGGTTTAATAACAACAATAACAACAAACAATTATAAATAGCACTATATCTGTTTCACGAAATAATCACTAATTTTTGATTGTATTTCATGCATTGTAATCTTCATTGGCTTGAAGTAGCGGTCCATTCATTGGTGCATTTCAGGAACGACAGCCTTTAAAAAAAATTCCCAAGTCAATCATTAACTTCTTCATTACCTGTGACCTGCTTGGCCCGTTTACGATCAGGAGAAGCATTATGTTCATAATCATCTAATATTTCCGCCTTTCGTTTTAAAATTGATGGAATTTGGGTTTTACCAACACCGAGAGATTCTGCTATCTGGCGACCACTATGACCCGACTTAGCTAGATTGATGACCTTGACCCGATCTTCGAAAGTAAGACATTTTCTACTAGATTTTGACGACATGTTGATTGTGAATTCAATGAGAATGAAATTTCCTGATGTATTAGCCTATTTAAAGACAATTTAGAGTGACATGACTCACTCACTATTGATCAATTAGTGGTAGGCTACTCGTTAACACCCGTTAAACAGTAATTAGTGTTAATAAATGATTAGCGTGGTCGTTTATTAGGCTATTATTGGCCAATTTACTTCAATTTCAGTGGTCACTGGTCGCGTTGAAGGAGTGTTCGTTTATTAAGCATAAATTTTATTGAAATATCGTCCGGGGGAATTTGAGGCGGTCGCTTACAACCAGCGGTCGCAGAATGGGTGTGGTCGCATGAAGGACTTGAAAAATGAAATTTCATGTTACTTTAAGGCTATGGTATAGACAGTTGACAGTATTGAATGTAAATTAGCTTAAACTGAGTATCATTTCTTGTGTTACTTTGCTCATTGACAGAATAGAGAACATTGACCTCTGAATCGAGGGCCAAGTGTTTACTGACTTGAAGAATTTGACATCCAAGATACCATTGCTGATGTTGCTAGCTATGTAAATTGTGACTACTTTTCCAGAAAACACGATGTCTATGTCAACTTTTACAGGCCAGGACAAAATTTGGAGATTGTAGTGAAAAGTCTTTTCATTCTCCAAAATATACTTTTTAAATTAGAATCAGACATAAGCTATGCGAGTGAATATTTTTTATTTCATAATGGCTCTACTCTCTGTGGGTTTGTCAACTTGGCATCTCTTTCAGAGAGTCTACATGGCTCATTGTTAGTTTGAACTATAAATATCCTACCTGACTTGGGGTCTCTACCCCTTGAAATGTTTTTCCCACACTTAAATCTGTTCTTCTGTCACCAAAATAATCTAAACTCTCCTGAAATAGATATGTTACATTCAATCCAGTGTGAATATTCCTTTTCAGTAAGTGTGTCTGCTCATCTATGATAGTTCTTTCTTCTATTAAATCTGTTTTATACTAATAACTTCCTCTGATATAGTAATGGTGCCTCCATTGCTCAGTGAGTTGGACGCTTGCTGGCTAACCTGAGGGTCCAGTTTTCAACCCAAGCAAAGACTGGGATGAAATTTTGGATTTTTCAACCCAGTCTCCAATTGTCAGTGATGCAGGTTGAAAAGTAAAAGGCTATTGAAAAAAGCATCTAGTAGTTGATGGACAATAAACCGAGGCTCTGTGTGCTACAGGTTGTGTATGTTACAGCTCCCAAGACAATTGCAAAAAGAATAGGCTGATGCTACCGCTGTCCTGTCATCAAACGCTTAGTTTGAATGGCATTGCAAGAACCACAGAAGACAGCAAATTTGAATAGTGCAAATATATGCAAAATATGTTAAACACATAAAAAGTTTGGAAAAACCTTTCAATGCAAATACATTTCTACAATATGTGTTTCATCGATGTTACACCATTTTCACGAGAAATTGCAAATGAAAAGCCATAGAAAACCCTTACAGCAGCTTCTTCAAAGATACCAGAATCAACCAACCAACAACAGATCATAGTACCAGTTCGACCTTTACCACCTTTACAATGTATCGCTATAACATTACGTTTATCTGCTGACATCCACTGACGAACATTATCGGCAAACGTGATCATATCTCTGCAAGAATATAAACAAAACTGTTAAAGGATTCGATGCAGACTTCAAATAGTATCAGGGACACTGATAGCATCCAAGATTTGAATGACATTTAGAAGCGAGGAGCACATATATAACACAACAAAACAATCATCATTATATTATGGATATACTGTACTACTCCTTCCTTTAATTTGTGCAACTTTCAATTCACATACATACAGAAATCTTAATCGAGCACAAACAATTGGATTATAGTCAATGATCGGGAAGGAGGGGAGTAGCAGACGGGTTACATATCTTTAAGACACAAGTCACCGCCCCTCCCCCCCCATCAAATGGCAAACCTGTACATGTAAGATATAAATGCAATTCAACAATTGGTGTGGTCAAATCTGGTGTTAGTGTTCCTTGTTAGTGTTAACACCATCACATAACATATTTGAACAAATTTTTCATGTTAATATACAGTGTACTTTTAGTAATCCAACACACTCGCTAATCTGACATTCTTTTGTGGTCCCGATATATTTTGGATTACTCACAGTACACTGCATTATAACACATAATTAACCGCGTAACACTAACAGACCACTAACACGAGACTTGACCTCACCCATTGTTTATAAAGATATTACCTCAATCTAGGAACATTATGATCATCTATATATACTCTCTCAACACGATTGTGAAATAAAGTTTCATCATAATCTCTTTCACCTTAAACAAGAAATTATCAATATTTCAAATCAAATGAAATAGAGTTTGATATCCTAGTTCTCTGCACATGGGGGCTAATATAAGGGCAGAGCCATGAGGGTAATTTTTCAATAACAGCTGCATTAGCCTATTATTTTGATAACAAATTGCTGAGCGATCTGTAAAAGCCCACATTAAGAGGATTTTGAACGAGCGCTTATGTTATAATAAATTTATGAAATGCATTGGTGGATTAAATAGACATAAACACAAGTTCAAAATTTTTTATTATTAATATTAATACGTTTACTTTCCATGTCCCTTTTCAAAGAAAGAATTGTTTTCAATTCAACTTCACCCACTTTGCACCTTCTTAAGATCCCACTTACTTTCACTTTATAAATTATTGGCCCACCAAATACTTTTTGAACACTTATTGTGAAAATTGCATACCTTTTACTGTCATTTACAACTGAGTTAGCAACAAGAAATAATGCCATTTTTATTGTGGTGAAGTGGTGCATGAATACATAATATAAATAAGGGCTCCCTTATTTATTGTAATATCTACCTCTATGTCTCTTAAGGATTGTGTATACATATATAAAATATTACTTACTACATAAATTATAGATTTTATAATGATCTTTGTGTTTGGTATCAAAAAATCTTGCTACCTCCTACAATATTAATTATTATAATTATGATTCAAAGAGTCAAAAATCATTATTGAATAAGCACTCCACTATTGAAACATATCATTTATTGAAATGGCCCCATGGGCTTAATGTTAGACAGGACCATGTCCTAGTGTATCGGATCTAATTCAGTCCCATGTAAAATAAAGAGTTTATTATTATTATCACTAGCATTGTAGGATATTTTACCAATTCCAAACTACTGATGCCACATTGCATCGGTGTTTGTCAACTCTAAATCCCTTTTCCACATATCTTATATTTATTCGTAGTTATGAATTCCACAGTGGTTGAAGTAACTATATGAATTAAGGTGCATGTGTAATAACATTAAGGCTTCCTTTGGTTCTAATCTATTCTTAGAGATTTTGGCTATTGGTGACAGGCAACACTATGCAGTGTCTAATGAGGGCAATTTTTGCCAACACAGAATATCAAAATCTCATCAAACTGCTAAAGTGTTTTTAATCATTTTCATGCTTTCAAACTAGAATATACTTCAGATTAAATCCAAGTGTTTTCCAACTGTTTGTGTCATTTAAATAAATTTTTTAAAGGCATAATAGGTTTAAAAATGAACATAGAGTTTGAACATTTTATTTGATTAGGCGTTTTTCAAGAATTGACTTTTTCAGATTTTAAGGGATTCTGTTTCTTTTTGACACCAGGTAAGTTCACTGATGAATATATATATACTCATATTGACCATTCTTGAGAACTTAAATTTTATGTTAATTCTAAGATGCAGTATCACTTTAAGGGAATATCTTACCCGAATGGGATTTCTGTATAAGGCCATCACACCTTTTGAAGGGAATGACATAGCTATCACTCTTTCTGTAAGTAAATAGAAAACAGAATGTAAAAATCTGATAGAAATATCCTCTAGGGAGTCTCAGTTATACTTGGACAACACTTAAGAGTGGGCAGTGAAGGAAATACTCTTTTCAGAGCAAGAATTAGACTTCAATTAATCCTACAATTCACAAAAAAAAACATAGTCAAATCTAAAATGCAATATTCTAAAATGCAGGAAATATTATTATTACTCTTACCAGTTATATAACAAAGGTCAAGGTCAAACCCATCTCGTTGATATCTACGTTTGTTTTGAGAAACCACTTTTCTCGTTGCTTTGGTAACCTGTCGATGTTGAACAACGATGAAATATATAATTCTGAAGATACGAATGATACGAAAAACTCGACCAATGACAAATAATCTGGAAAAAATGAAAATGAAGATATAAGTCATGGTTATACATCCCGTTATCAGTGGAATAATCTCAGGTCACAAAAGTCAGCAACTTGAAAATCCAAATGTTATGTGTTATCTAAAGGCTCCTCTACATGATCATACATTTGTTCAAAACAACATCATACATTTGTATGACCATGTCCAAACTTGTTGGAAAAACCTCTTCACGATTAAACATTTGTCCATGAACACCTAAGAAATTGTTTTGAACAAATGTTTGATTGTATAGGCAAAGCTTAAGAGTCAACACGCTTATTCTTTAAAAAATTTCTCAATTTTGCTACTTCAAAAAGTTACTACTGGCTGGTAGCAACCAAAACTTCTTTGATGTTGGCTCTTCCTATCAAAGCAGTATTTTCCAAGCAGCAGAGACTTACTTGGCAAAATTGGCACCCTGTTGACTGCATGACTGATGAGCTTCTATACCAATAAATACCATGTCCACAACAAATGATACAAGAACAACAATCATATCAATGACATCAAAACAATTGAAGAAGAATTCTTTCCTGAAAATAGATTTATTGGATGACTATACGTGGTCATAGACAGGAAGTGGCTGTGCTGGTTTAAATTCATCACCTGAAAAGAACTACAAAGCTTTGGAACTAAACCACCCCAAAACCAAACAAATCTGTCTGCAACCTGGAAACCAGAAGTATGATTTCAACTCAGTTTGCTATACTGTGGTCCAGTCATAAAAGGAATGAACAATAGCATATATTGTTCATATACATAATAAAACATTTTCACTTGCAATGTAAGTGAATTCACTATCCAAGTCCAGAAGACAAAAAAATACAAAGAAACAAGTTGAACCTACCCCTGAGAAAAAATACGTGCAGCTATTTCCAATACAAATAATGATATAATAACATGAGAAACAATTTCCAAGGCAGCAATATCTGGAGAACAACTATCCGAAGACATTACAATTATAACGAGTATAAAGTCCAATAAGATTAATAACACAGTAACGGCCCGGAAAAAAATATTCTCCACAATATTCCGCACTTTAAATTGATAATATCTGAAACGGATAAAAATGGAGAAAGTTAATACACAGGACAAAGTAATATATCAAGTCCACGACTGCAGTCGGACATTAACATTATAGATTGTCAATAAAGCATCAATTTTTGTCTTCTGCAGAAGAACTGACAAAGGTCACAAATAGAAATTTTTAAGGGATCATGATGAGGTCTTCTGAACCTTTTATGTGTATTGCAGTCAGTGATAACATGGGTTTGCATCATTTCAATTGTCAGTCAGACATCCATTGTTTTTCCAATTTCACTTTCAAAAGGTTTTTATTTCATGATGTGCTTATAATGCTTATTAAAGATAGTTATAATTTCTTACTCTTCTGCACCTAAAAGGCTTATAAAGATGGCCAACACCATGCAGTTTACAATAAGGTAAATATTGCTAGGACATCAGCATTATCCTACTCCCTTTGCAATTTTCAAGAGTCTTAAAAATGTACAGTCTGTAGCACACAGAACCATGGTTTTTGTCCCATCTAAATAACTAGATGGTTTTTCTATGTCCGCCCCCTCGACTTGCATCATTGACAAAGGGAAACCAGGAATAAATCTAAAATTCACCTACACAACTAGCTTGATTGAACCCTGAACCCAAAAGTTAGCAAGCATGCATCTAACCCACTGAGCCACCACGGCTGCCAGGTAATAATATCTAAGAGCCTATAATCTTAGAGCCAAAGTTGTGATAGTGAAACCAGTAATAGGTTATCTTAAGCTGGGTAAAAGATAAAGAATTTGCCACTTTTAAGACAGCATTTTCAATCTGTGATGCATTATTTTAAAATTCTTGGCAAGAAAAAAATCAAGAAATAAAACTTACGGAAGACCTTCTGTAGGTCCTAAAGGATCACCAGCAGGATCATCAATATAGTCTAACACATTTTTCTGTATTGTTATCTGTCCTGTGTTGTCCTCATCTATTTCAACCTGGATGCGAATATCAGTAATTGGCTCTGTTGTCATTTCGACTGGTTTACTTACGGCGTTTGTCGAAGTATTATCAAACCTTTCGTAGGACGACATCATTGGTACTCTCTCGTCCCCTGTTTCTAAAATAAGATAAACAAAATTATCATTTTGTGTGTGCTTGAGTAGTTTTTGTTAAAAAAATATGCTCTGGCTACTTGAAAATGCAAGTTTGTTGTTTGAGAAAGTTTGAACAATTTCTCTTGAAATGTAACTAGTAGTAGTATACTTGTTATCAGTAAACTTTTTTTTTTATTCAATCAATTCAGATTACCAGTACTGTAAAAACTTTATTTCATTAATGACGTGACTTATCACTAACATCATAAAACACTTAGTTTAAGTATCATTGCTAAACCACAGACATCTGCTTAAAAATTGGAATAGGGCTAACTAATGCTATTAGATTACACATAACAAATTTTAAGAATCCTCTTTGACAATTTAGGGTATTAAGGCTCTTATTTTTTGTAATTTCAACACAAAAAGTTGGTATCAATTGAACCTTTTAAATAAGGATATTTCAAAAAATACATAATAGCTTCCAGTATAAAATAGAAAATATAATTTATGTTGACATTTTTATTCTGGAAAATCGGGACTATCATCCTCTTTAGTCTCTAGCACTAAGTCTTGATAGCAAAGAACATATTTAAACTTACATGATTTCCATTGTTAAATATATTAATCCTGGATTAAAACCTGGCTTATAAAATACACCTTTACAATAGTTGCTTGTATAGATAATAAAGCTTTATTATATACTGTTACAGGTATCAGTCTATATTGTCAAGTTATTGATTCAAATCCTTTCTATTATAAACAATATCAGTCACAATCAAGAAATATCCATAGAACAAATACTATGACTATTAAATATACTGTTTACTTATAGCTTCTAATTGAATATTCTCCAAAGCCTTAAGCTAATGACTGTTATTCCTGTTTTTCAAGAAAAACTAGCACATTTGACAATAATGATGCCATTACACAGAGAAATTACAGGAACCACACTCAAACTGTAGTGGCAAAAACAATTTAATGGAAATAGAAGTTATGAGTATCCCTTGAATACACATACATAGACTAGAAAACCCTTTTTGATTTCCTTGAAAATGTCAGTACGGTACGTTTCATAAATCTGATGCTGATCCAGCCAAAATGTCAATAATCCTGTACACACTCTAGATGAGGTATGTAATCTTATGTATAGAATAGTTTTCCATCAAGTATTAAATTGATACTATAATGATGTAGAAATCTTGAATTTCTAGTTACTGTATCTAATAACATTGCAAGTCTGACGAGAAATAATTAAAACAAGTCTACCTTGATGATATATTAATAGTAATATCAATTTGCCTTTTGGTTATTACTATCGAGGCAGGCTGACCTTCAAACAGGTCATATTTAACCCCCAGGCCATGATTCACCAATTTTTAGGAGTTTGATTTAGGCCTTCAATATATATAAGTAAAAATATAGCAGAGCAAGATGACATACACCCACCAGCAAATGTGCAAATCATCATCTAACTCTGTAGAGTGAGCATGTGTAGAGTGAAATGCTTCTCGAACAGCTTGGTCAAAGATTAATCTTGATTTCTTACCTCATAACAAAGTGCAAGTTTAGCAAGTATATAATATGCAGTGACAGTTAAAAACATAAGAAGTAAACCTCATAACATATTTAAACTAGGAAGTCAGAAAAAAAAACTACAACCACAAATTATACTTGTAATAAACAAATAAACAAAATTATGTGTTCAACCAAAAAAGAAAACACAACAAAAAAAAAAAGTGCATTTTTAAACCAGAAACAAAAGAAATGTTTCACCTAAAGACTTCTCACCCATTTGTTTCATTGCCTATTATTCAGCTAAAATTATTAAAAAAGGGATTAAAAATAAAAAATAATGAGTTAAAAATAGCCAACAGTATTAAATTGTGCTGTTAGCCAACTCATGACCACACAGTCACAACATTAACCCATTAATGACGTACAACTCTACATTCTTTTCTTTCGTTCTATATGTACGGTACACATAGATCTACTTAATCTTTCATATTAATATTTGTCACCAATGTTGATTCATTACAACATTTTAGAAATCTTTGAAATATCAAGATTTGGTGGATTGCATTTTATTTTCCGATTTTCCGATGTAAACAGGCTTATGTTTGATGGTGCCAACTATAGGCCTATCACTTTCAGACAATTATAGCAATACGAACATAAGTTCTTGGGACACTTGTCAATCAGATGGCTTGTAGTTCCTGAGATTCTTAGATGACATAACTAGGGTAATCACAAGCCCTAAGTAGAGTGTTGGTTCTTAACGTAAGGACGTCATTTGCTTGGACACGTTGAAAAGGGAACCTGTTGAAAATGTCATACGTGAGTTCTAATCTTGATCGGTGTGTGATAGTCTGATGACCTTGAAGTCATCTTCACTCATAATTCCAGTCCACCCAGCTGTAAATGGGTACGGTTAATCTGGGAAAGATCAATGCCAAGAGGTTTGGCTAAGGACCTGCTGGTAAAAATGATCCCTGTCACGACATACTTGAGAACCTAAGTTGTTATCCTTGTAGAATATAGTTGTTTCTGTATCCATTCTGATTGAAATTGTTATGCACATTTTCCTTTCCAAAATATTCCTGCAATGTGAAACTAACCAGTAGGGCCTACTATTATTTGATAATAAGCTGCCAATCACAGCCATGTAGAAGCTGTAACTTATTTGGATTTACGAGATGATTTATCCTGATGCGAGTAAAGAGTAGAGTGTAGATATCAGGAAGAGGGTTTCTGGATGATTAATATTAGCCTAGCTAGACAAGTTAATAAAAGCAAAAAACGGACTCCACTGCCAGCACCACAAATTCAAGCCCAACTTTCTCTCTTGTTCTAATGAAAGATCCCAAAACTGAAGTATCCCAAAACTACAAATACATATTAAAACTCTATATAGTTAACTAAAGCCAAGGGGGTGTGTCATGGTGGGGGCTGAATGCTTTACAGTTGTACAATAATAGAATGAAAGGGGAGCAGATTGATAAGGTTTGTCTATTTGAATTTGTTAGTCAATCTAGAAATCTATTTCATAAACAAATACGATCAATGTCACTTCCACATAGTTACAGCCAAGTCAATCAATATTCACAAATTTTAATTAACGAAAAATACTAATTACCTCATAAAAATAACAAATTGATCATTCAACACATCATTATTAGTCTGCTCGTCTCCTCCCCTGACATTACAATAGGTCAATAGAGGTCACAGGTTAATTTATACATAAAATTTCATTGGCTGAACATTTAAAGCTGTAGATGAAGTTTTCCAGTCAATGTCAATACGATTCTTGTATGAATTTAGGTCTGGACAATCTCATTTTTATCTAGCCAATCAAATTAGTTGAAACAAATTTGGAAGGAAATGAGGCGCCACAAGATGGAGGCAAAATAAACTATATTTTATGTCTTTTAAAGAAAAATATGTTATAATGTCTAGGATTATTATTATCAAGTGAAACCATTATTTCCGTATAACATGGAAGATATACTAGAACGCGTAAAACAGCTTAAGGATGCTGAATTACGTGAAAAATTGAAGGAAAATGGAGTTAAAGTTGGACCCATTACGCCAAGTACACGTTTGCTGTTTCAGAAAAGGTTGGCAAAAGTAATTTTTGCTGTGGAAAATCCTGATCAAAACGACGGGGATGAAGGTGGCAGTTCATTTAAAGAGAAATTCCATGAAAAAGAGAAACAATCACAGCAAGTGACATCTGCTGTATCAAAATCGGATGCTGTGGCTTCAATGTTTTTTGCTGTGTGTTTACCTCCAGAAGAAGAAACTTATGGAGGTAATAAATAAATAATAATGGATGTACATTTCAATTGATACTTTGGTATAGAGTCATATTGGTATTTGCATTTTGGTAAAGACATCTTTAACCTAGTTAAGTTTGACCGTAATAAGAACTATAACTATTTACTTGGGGCCATATTGTAGAGAGTCAACATTGAGTGTAGGCCTATATAGTAGTACCGTAGGCTATTTAAAATAAGCTGATAAAGAAATCAACTAAGACAGGGGATCTTTTTTTAAATTCTCTTGCTTTTGACATATAACCATAATATCATGAAGGCCCTTACTGTTACTAGAGGTAATCGTTTTATTGAATATCTGTATTTTGCAGGTGATTTGGTGTTTACTGATAAACTATCAGCACTGAGTTTAATGAAGAAATATAAAGATTCTAGATTCAAAGCTTTTAAAAAAAGACAAGATGCTGAAGATTTCACCAAACCTCCTGTTAAGCAAAATAAATCTCCATTACAAAATCAGGTAATCCAAGCCAGAAACTTGAACTATAAATGTTAGTTCCTCTTCATTCTTATTGTTAATCTTTACTTTGACAAAAATTGTTAATTTGTATTCAATATGACTACATCACATGAAAGCATCACATCACCATCTGCTTGTGTCAAAGCTTGTGTCTTCTTGTATCCACAACATGTGGCTGCAACATGTAACCCAGTGTATCCTAGTGTACACAGTGTGTGCCAGCAACGTGTGTCCTCTTGTATCTTAATGTTTCGGCAACATGTGTCCTAGTGTACACAGGCCTGGACCTTTAGTAATATTTTGAGGAAATTTTCATGCATTAACTTTTAATGTCATCAATATTCCTATTGTGCTAGAGTGGTAAAAGATACAATGGCTTTGATAAAACATGTATTGTTTATTGTAGATTTCTGAATCTGGAATAGAAAAAACGTCAACTGGCATAGCTGTGGAGAAAAGTGCATACAGAGGACCGAAGCCTGGTGAGCTAGTGACACTACGTCGTGCTATCGAGAGAGGCGATACTGAACTATTTAAAACTACAGTATGGGATAACCCTAGATATCTTATTAGCAGTGCTGATACCCCTGTTATTTTACATGTAAGTTTATTTTGATGTACCTCACATTCATTTTAAATAAGGATTTATGTTAAAAAATTCTCACTGTTAAAATAGTGCCAATTACATCAGTTGTAGAGCGATATAGAAGTATTAAAACATAATATACATTATGTTCTTTCTCAGTTTCAGACAACTAACCTTTCTTCTGTCTGTATCCCTACTGAAGTTTGACATATACAAACTTTATTCTCAGTTCTGAATGTTTGTTTAGAAACATGTGCTTAGGAGCATTAATTAGATCAGGGGTTATATTAATGTTAATTATTTTTTAATAGAATGTTAGAATATAGTAAGGATTGTATTATACCATATGATATATAACACAGATTTGTGCATAATATGATGTTCCTTCCCCAATAAACTGACTGGTGTCTAACTGACAATTCTGCAATGGGAGATAACCTCTCTTGTCCATGTTCATTCTTCATGGTATCTATGTTTAAAATTGTGAATTTGAATATCAACCTCATAATAGTAACGATACTCTTAGATTGTCTTTTTGTTGATGGAAATATGATTGTTTAAGCTTATATTGAAAATGAAGACGTTTACAAAGAAAATTTTCTTGGTATAAACAAGTTTTGAAATCAAAATGTGTGACTTGTGTTTATATGTTTATCAGCGCCATCGCATTCTAAGACTAACAGTATTATTTTGAGCCTGCTATTCCAATTCTTATGAGAAAAATGAAAAAAATTGGCCTGCAATATTTCTTAAGAATTGATTTTGTTTCAGGAAGGACTACGATACAATGCCCTTCATGTAGCTGCCATCTCTAATAAACCGGCAATGTGTAGATTAATCCTGAATACCATATCAAACCCGGAGTTTACAAAAAAACTATACTGTTTCAGTCAGGAGAGTGAAGAAACCAAACAACGCAGAATAGATTTTATATTTGATCTCTACCTCAATATGCCTGATAAAGGGGTAAGCTGATTAGTTTTCTCTGAGGTCTAAAAGTGAATGGTTAACCCTGTGTCAGTGATAAAAATTGGAGAGGCTTTAAGCTGAGACAATATAAACTGAGGCTGTTCGAGTAAAGGGATAATTTTATGGGATAAATACACACTTATTTAAAGAAATACTGCGTCTTAGAATGAACATAAATTTTTTACACTTGCCCAATTAGAGCAGAAATATTCATCAGGAGATATACCTACTGCCGTAAATAACATAAGGTAAGGTCACTGATGAATATATACTCATATTAACCATTCTTGAGAACTGAAATGTCCATTCTAAGATGCAGTATCATTTTAATGAGTACATAATGTTTAAACATAAATTACATTATGTACACATGTAAAGGGGAAGTGTCTATTTATCTTAATTATTATCTTGTGTTATATATGTGTCACTCTTCATCAAGTGCCTGTGACAGTTAAAAATTGAAAAATCTTCTGATAAATTATCTTTTCTCTTTGCACACTATTGGTTTATTACATACAGACTTTCATTTGTCATTGAGGACCAAATTTGAGCATCATTTCCAGTAAAATGTGAACAAAGTGTTATTTGATTTTACAGAATGGAGAGTCACCATTACATTTTGCCTGTAAATTTGGGTTTCCTGATGTTGTTAGAGTGTTACTAGAATATCCTGGAGTAGACAGAAAATTGTTAAATAGATATAATGAGACACCTGCTAAGGTAAGGGACTTTTTGATAAATGTTTCACAACCTCTCGGGCTAGAATTGTTAGTATTATTGTTATAGTTAAGTGCCAAGTCATAATAATAATAATAACTAAGTTTTATGGAATAACAATTAGGCCGTACAAAGTAAATTATCTGTTTTACAGGCCCTGCGAGCTCCGGTAAAATACCCCGCGCTCCAAAACTATATATTGACATTTTGGAATAATTAATAAATTATGCGCCCACGTCTCAAAAATTGTGTGTAAAATAGAGTTATTTCCCCGTTCCCGAAAATATTTTTTACCATAATTATCTCGCTTGACGTTTAACGAAAAACCGGAAGTGGCTTAGAATGCGTTTTTCATCACCGATAAAAAGATTTTCTTCTACAACTTTAAACTGAAATTGATTCTGATACAATTTAACGTTCGAAAATACAATTATTTGCTCAAGGAAGCACAATTATGAAAATTATTCACACTTTCGTGAGGACAATCCAAACATTAAATTAATCTTAATCTTGATGATTTCGTTTATGGATAATAATGGTGGAACAAATCGAGACCCGTTACAATTACAAGTAAAAGAATGCACTGGGTTTTTTTCTGCTATTGATTTGAAAAAGTTAATATTTATGGAAAAATGGGAACGAATACAAGAAAATACGAATTTTATACGTTTAAATAAGATCGATTTTCTCATTATTGGTATCACTCAACACATTCCGCTTTTCTCAAGTTAAAACCGGAAGTACTCCGTTAGTACGAGTTATCGAAAAACCGGCATTTGTTACATAGGCCTAGATAAAAATTATTAAAATAGAAGTTCGATGTGATGTGATGTATGACAATTTGTTCCAAACTTTCCAATAATAATAATTATTACCATACAATGGCATTTTAAAATACAGTTTATGGAAATGGATTAGTACTGTAGTAGAATAACATTGTCTTGACATAATATTATCAGCCCTGATGCACCCTAAGTGCATCATTGTCAGAGGTAGTAAATATGTTGGAATGATTACGTTTATGTGAAGTTGAAAGGTAAAAAAATTCTGTTATTTCCATCAACTATTATCATTCAAACCCCAAAAACATCTGATAGTTGCATCTGAATGGTGATTTAAATCTATTTTTATACGCCCACTTGAAAATGTGGACGTATATTGCCATCACCCCTGTCCGTCCGTCCGTCCGTCAACAATTACTTGTGTACGCGATACAGGCCAGAGTTCTTATCCGATTTGAATGAAACTTGGTATGTGCATTCATCTTGATAATATCTCGGACAAGTTCGAAAATGGCACGATTCCAGATGTCGGTTTATGAGTTATGGCCCTTGATTAAATGAAAAAACGTTAAAATTTACTTGTGTACGCAATAGAAGCTGTAGTTTTTATCCAATTTGAATGAAACTTGGTATGTGTATTCATCTTGATAATATCTCGGACAAGTTCGAAAATGGCATGATTCCAGATGTCGGTTTATGAGTTATGGCCCTTGATTAGATGGAAAAACGTTAAAATTTACTTGTGTACGCAATAGAAGCTGTAGTTTTCATCCGATTTGAATGAAACTTGATATGTGTATTCATCTTGATAATATCTCAGACAAGTTCAAAAATGGCACGATTCCAGATGTCGGTTTATGAGTTATGGCCCTTGATTAAATGAAAAAACGTTGAAATTTACTTGTGTACGCAATAGAAGCTGTAGTTTTCATCCGATTTGAATGAAACTTGGTATGTGTATTCATCTTGATAATATCTCGGACAAGTTCGAAAATGGCACGATTCCAGATGTCGGTTTATGAGTTATGGCCCTTGATTAAATGAAAAAACGTTAAAATGTACTTGTGTATGCAATAGAAGCTATAGTTTTCATCCGATATGAATGAAACTTGGTATGTGTATTCATCTTGATAATATCTCGCCAGATGTCTGTTTATGAGTTATGGCCCTTGATTAAATGAATAAACGTTAAAATTTACTTGTGTATATAGAAGCTGTAGTTTTTATCCGATTGGAATGAAACTTGGTATGTGTATTCATCTTAATAACATCTCGGACAAGTTAAAAAATGGTGCGATTCTAGATGTCGGTTTATGAGTTATTGCCCTTGATTAAATGAAAAAACATGGAATATTCTGTTTGCTGAAGTGGGCGTATGTTACCTTGCCTGGCAAGCTATCTTTTAAATTTGTGGAAATAAATAATAAATAGCTTCGCTTGCTCCAATTTCTTCTGGTGCCAAAATTAAAAAAGCGCTTATCATTCAAACCCCAAAAACATCTGATAGTTGCATCTGAATGGTGATTTAAATCTATTTTTTAAATTTGTGGAAATAAATAATAAATAGCTTCGCTCGCTCCAATTTCTTCTGGTGCCAAATTTTAAAAAGTGCTTATAAATAATAAATTTGCCCTCTCGCCCCATTTTTAAAAAAAAAAAGGCCTGTAAAACAGACAATTTACTTTGTAAGGCCTTACTGAGTTTAATTATTCTGCGATGTTTCAACAAATGTTCACCGTGTTGATTGGGACAAAGTCCAGATACTAGCCAGGAATATAAAAACAAAAAAGAGAGGAAATGTATCTTATCTTTATATCTTCTATCAATGGCTTCATTCTTATTGTAATATGTAGTTTTATTTTGTTAATATTCATCTTCCTGCTTGATACCGACAAGAGTAGACTTGTTGAAACATTGCTAAAAAAATAAACTCAGTAATTGTTATTCTATAAAACTTAAAGTTATTATTATCATACTACTAATAACTTAATCCCATATGAAGAATAGACCAGCCATATTACTGGTCATAACTGTTATTTTAGATGACTAATCCTGACTTAAGCAATTTAAATCTGATGCGGAGGTGACCTGAAATTAACTCGAGCAAGCGCTTTATTTTCATATGTTCAAGACTCATATGAATTGCTTTTTCTCCGCCTTCCTTGTATTAAATATCGTACATTGTCTGGTGATGTAAAGATCATATCAAGGGTAGAGGTCAAGGGCGCAAGAAACCCAATGTTAGAGTTACTTCCCTTTATAATAACAACAGATTTTTAAGTCTGTCAATTTGAAAATAGACTAATTAATGTATTTCGATGTTTAGTTATGACACCAGGTAAGTCCACCGATAGATATAGACTATTATTGGCCATGTTTGAGTGAAATTAAAATTTTATGTTACTTTTAAGACGCACTATCTTTTTAAACTATCATTTTTAATCTAATGCTCTGTCCATCTAATTTCACGTTATTCATTAATATTTAGACCCATGTTGTGAAGTGAATACCAAGTACTAATGAACTATTTAAATCATGTGTAAATTATGTTATCTGGGTGGAAATATCTACATAGATTATGTTCATTATGAGATTTAAATGTCATAGACCTAGATGAATTAAGTATAAGTTACATTTATTATGTTAATACTGATAATAAGTATGGCTGAGAAATACACCATTATCATAGAGAATGCTGGTAATTAAAAGGAAGTCATATCGTCAGTTTTGTGATATTGTCTTATGTAGTAATATTTTTGTGATTGGTTCAAACATCTCAAATTAAAGGGATAAGCTTACTGCATCTTAGCACGAACACAAACATAAAATTTTAATTCTCAAGAATGGTCAATATGAGTATATATACATCAGTTAACTAAGCTGGTTTCATAAAGTAACAGAATCCCTTAAGTCTGGAATACTCAAAAATCTTAGTCATTTTTGAAAAACGCTTAATCAGATTAGTAAGCGTTTTTAAATAATCAAATGCGTCTTCAAGGATAATTACGGTACTAAATTTTTCGGATATTTATTTTTTTTTTATGTTATTTTTGGTAGAAAGTATATTTAATACTGATAAATATATGCTCTCATTGGCCAAGTTTAAAATTTGTCAAATTTAATGTTAATAATAAGATGAAGTATACCTTCAATAAACCAGTAAAGACCTTATTGAAAAAGTAAAATATCACCATACACCAATTTTGTGAAAAATTATAGATAGTATGAAATAAGGTTATTCTTTTGTATCATCAAAACATAAATATCAGTATGTTCTGAAAATTTTTAATTTAAATACTTTTCAGTATTTTTAAACTAATTAAGTTTTCTTGCTACTCATTCAACAGAATCAACTTTGATTGGAATCACTCTAAATTTCAATGGAATTGCCGCAATTTGTCAGAAATTACTTAGCTAAAATACAAAAAACGGATATACTTGGTTTCTTAGGTCTGTACCTGTAAGGACAGATGGATTAAAAACCAAGCTTCTATAAGTTAGCAATGGACTCAAAAAAGATACTGAAATTTAAAGCTTATCAAAGGGATAATAGCCCTTAGAATACACTCGTCCTTTTTTTCAAAAAAGTGAGCAAGTGATGATTTCATTCTTTTTTGGAATAAAAGTGTCTGGGAAAACAGCGCTAAAACATCCTGATGGGAAATCTATATGTTAGAGTTACTTCCCTTTATAATAACAATTTGAAAATCGCTTAATGGATGTATTAAGCGTTTTATTATTAACTACTTGATTTTGTGGCTTTATCGAATTATAGAGGGATTTTGATGTATAGTACTGATCCCAGTCCACTGATGGATATATACTCTTATTTGTCAAGTTTGTATGAAATTAAAATTTTATTAATTAATTAGCTATTATCCCTTTAAGAAGACAATAATGTTATTATCTCTTATTACCATTAGCAAAGGGTTTAAAGATTTTGTTTCATATTGAGAGGTTTAAATTGAATTTTGTTTTGCCATTTTTTTGCTTTGACTTTGAGTTGATTAGAGAATTATAGATCTTTTGGTTATATAATTTTATCCATTTTTGACCTGACATTTCCATTTGTAAAAATTATAAAAGTTGTTATTGATTTCTTATATAAAAACAATAAGATTTTATCCAGGAATTAGGGCTGGGAATCGATTATGATTTTAATATCGATTATCGGCAAATAATCGGTGACGTGCACCGACCGATAATCGATTAATAATCGGTAGAATTTTCATGTCTATTTTAAGTAAGGGAGATAACCACATTCGAGTATCGTAAACACAGTACATTTGAAAATGAAAGTAGCATATCCTCCCAGCAGATGGAGCTCTACACTGTTGTTATTTATAGGCCTATAGTTGTTATTGTGTCGTATTAAAAGTCGATAGCGGTATTATTTGGTAGGTTTTGTGATAGTATTGTTCATTCCATCTTGTAAACAGTTGTTTGAAAAAATTGATTGGATATAATTTATTGAATCGTGATAATCGATTATGGAATTTTAGATCGATAATCGTAATCGGCAGGTAAGTAATCGACGATTAATCGGAATTTCGATAAATTTTGCCAGCCCTACCAGGAATATATATAAAAAAAACTTGTTATTGTCAGATTTTTCTAAATAATAAAAATAAGATTTTGTCTTATTTTCAAAAAAAACTTAGATTAAGATAAAATCCAGATTTTAAGAAATACAATATTATGATTGGATAATAAAACTAAATTTGGAATCCATCGTAGTAATTGACCAATCAGATGACTAGAACACTAAAATCACTGAAATATTTATTATAAAAGTTGTTATTAATTTTTAACAATAACAATGAGGCTTTGTCCCTACAAATAAATTCAAAATATATTGAATATTTAAAAAGTTGTTATTTCTTTATTGATTATTAATCATGATCACATTTTATCCCTACTTATATCTTTCTAAGGACAAAACAGCAATATTGAATGGTTTCAGAGAAATAAATTGTATAGTTGTACCATATTATATATATGAAGCCATAAATTTGGTCTGAAATAATCTAATTCTGTTAAAAGTAATTTGTATTTCCAATTACAATATTTCATTAACTTGTTATTGAGTGTTCTGACTATCTCTACTTAAAAGCTTTGTTTAAATTCCGGTTGCAAAACATTCATTGAACAAATAGCTTTTATGGTTAAATTGAATTTTCTGTTCACTTTTTTTTTATGACATAAAAACTGATACTCTAGTAAATAAACATAAAGCAGAATTCTCAGGTTTGCTCCTGATTTACTTGGTTATTTTGAGTTTGACTCCATCTGGCTAAGCTGAAGGTCCAGGGCAAAGGGTTAGGGCATACTTTCAGATTTGATCTAGTTTTTCAAGAGTGGCTGACATGAGGAAGGGACTTTTTAAGAGTTTTTCAGATGGGATCATAAACCAAGGCACATGTTTGTACATCCTATACATGTATTATACGTTTATTAAAGAGTTTATTAGAAATGTTGGTTAAATTATCAGACTTGAGCAAAGTAAACCAAAGCACTGACAAAGAAATATATAAATACTTAAACTTACGAGGAAAGACAGGTGTATCAGCTTCTTGAGAACCGTCACAAATAGATGTGGAGGTCCAGGAATGTGGTATGGGTGTTGTTGGTCTGGAATGATTAGATACAGGTGTGGAAGCGAGAGATCTGGCTGAAGCTGATCTTATCGGAGGTGTTGAAGGTCGTGATTGAAATACTGGTGTTGATGGATGTGAACGAGATGATGGCCTTGACCTTATTGGGGTTGCAGTTCGTATTCTTTTATCGGCCATGCGTTCTTCCTCTGTGAGATTCAAATTGATATTTTCTTCCTCCAAGCTATTGACACTTACTGTGGAGTGTCTTCTGGCCATGTCATTTAACACCATTTTAATCCGTCCCATGTCAAAGTCAAAGGTTGGAATAATAGTTGGGATATCCTGATTGGCCATTTTGGATTAGTAACTACCAGGTTTATGAACAAGTAGTAGCTTGCACAGATAATCCAAAAACACCTAAGCTGTTTAGTATTTAGAATATAGTTTGAAAATAGATTATTGAATTTGGCTTTATCTTTGTGATTAATATTGTTTTAATTCATTATTACACTGCTCAAATTTTGCTTTGCTTTGGTGATCGCTTCTATTTTCAAAAGAGTTGTTCCATAACTGAATTGCTTTCTTCTAGGCAATTTACATTCTCAAGAACTGGGTATTTTTCATGATATCAAACTGCTTCAGTCTGTCGACAAAAAAAACTTTAAAGCTTCCTCATTAGTATAAGTATATTCTGAGGGATTCACCTGCTGTTACCTAAATATATAATCCATAATCCTTCAGGCATGATATTTGTATATCAGGTTACATAAATAAATCTATTAAGTTTATCCATAGGACATTAATTGCACAGAAATCAGCTAAATCAGAGCCATGTTACCATCCAGTCTTTGTTGTTGAAAAAGGGTGCTCTCCCACTCCTGAAAGTCATTGAATAAAGAATACATACAAATTAAACTCTACCCCTCAGGCTATGTTTTTACTTAGCATTAGTTAGAGCTATAGTTGATCAGCAGATTATAGTTCTTGTGTTTGAAAACACAATAGCTTAGTCAGTTCATTATATTCCATTCTATTTGATAGTAAGTAAATTATTAAAATCTATTACAGATCTTTTATCTTGGCATTTGACTGTAACAGTCTATATATCACAACTCTCGGAGGTCCATTAGTTGGTTTCAACAATCCTTTTTTACTGCAAGATTAGTTATATCCTGCGTGTTATATTGTCAAGGGTTTCTACCAAGTTCTTCTATGGCTTTTTACTTGAACTGTTATTTGATGTTAAATCGCATTCTTTTAATGTATCAGCTTCTATACTATGTGATGAACCACGATCTACAAGGATTCCTGAAATAAAACAGAAATGTTTTTAAATAGATTATTTAAATATAAAAACTTGTGCATTGTAAAATTTGTTTCATTTCTTTCATATATTTTATATCAAACACAAAATATTATCTCATTACCTAGGTCCAAAATATTGGAAATAAAATGAAAGTAGAATACAAAAAAAGCGTTTATGTTATTTATACATGTGTGATTTTAAAAGATCTTTTGAAAGTGCTAATCAAATTTCAAGATTGGCTTTTCTTTTTGGAAGGGAAAAATACAAAGTGTTGCCATGACAACGTTTCAAGTAATTCGTCTGAAATCCTACTCCATTCCAGTGGGAAAATTTTAATGGTAATTTTGAGAACATATTTTTTTAAGTAAATTCCCATAGAATGAAAAGAGGACAATTTTCTAAATTGTCATCCTTGTTAAATAAATTGGGTTGTAAACTTTTTTAAACTAAAAATATTTTAAACAAGGTCTATTACAAATATTCCTGTTTTTGTCTTGAATAAACACAAGAATAACAAACATATAATCTTGTCAATCACCAATCTATATTTTATAATCCATGGACTGACACAAACCAGTGAGGTGAGGTGTCTTAAAGGTTTTGGTTTATATTGTAACTGTAATGATATCAAACGAGAACATGCAAAATCTTGACAAAACTTGATTCAGCATGAATGATTGAGCAGTGTTATTATTTAGCATTTCTATATCATAACATTTCATATATTTGTCATAATATTTCATATATTTGTCATAATATTTTATATATTTATCATAATATTTTATATATTTATCATAATATTTTATATATTTGTCATAATATTTCATATATTTGTCATAACATGTCATATATTTGTCATAACATGTCATATATTTATTGTAACATTTCATATGTTTGACATATTTCCTATTTGTCATAACATTTCATAATATAATGATTCATAGAATTCATATAATAATGTTTCAAATTTCATATATAATAACATTTCATACATGTTTAATAGCATTTCATAAACTTATCATAGCATTTCATATATGATAACATTTCATACATGTTTCATAGCATTTCATATAAGCTTATAACTTTTCATATATTTGTCTTAAAATTACATATAGTTGTCATAACATGTCATATATTTATTGTAACATTTCATATGTTTGACCTATTTCATATTTGTCATAACATTTCATAATAAAATTATTCATATTCATATAATAATGTTTCACATTTCATATATAATAACATTTCATACATGTTCCATAGCATTTCATATATGTCTCATAGCCTTTCATATGTAATAACATTTCATACATGTTTCATAGCATTTCATATATGTATCATAGTATTTCATCATTTTATACATGTTTCATAGCACTTCATATATGTATCATAGCATTCATATATAATAACATTTCATACATGTTTTATAGCATTTTATATATGTATCATAGCATTTCATATATAATAACATTTCATACATGTTTCATAGCATTTCATTTATGTATCATAGCATTTCATATAAGCTTATAACTTTTCTCATATTTGTCTTATAACAATTCATACTTGTGTTATTGCATTTTGTATATAATTTATTTAATAATATGATATTTATAATCTATATGTAGGTCTATTAGGTTATAAAAGAATGAAATTTGATATTAAAAGATTTTCTTAATTATTTTCTTGTGTAGGCTGCATTTACTGTCTAGTTCATTCCAAAAGTAGAAAACCTCATGTTTAATAGTGTCACAGCTCTTTCAGGAAGAGCTGTCAAACTGAGTGAAAAGAGGAGAAGTGGTTCAGGCAGCTCCAAGCCATAATGTTTTTAAAAAGAGAGTGGTTCTGACATTTCAGACAAATGGCTTCTTGTCAATGCATTATATTTTCAAATGCCAAACCTGAGAATATAATTGAAATCATTTGGAAAATATAAATGGGAACAAAAACAAAGGCCTTTCATACCAGGTTTTTTCTTATATAAAACCCTTTTGTGTAAGGACTTTTTCTTTTTCTGTAAAAAATCTCATAGAAAATAAATCAATTTATTTTCTTTCAAAGTAATGGAGTTGTGGAAGAAATTACATGAAATAAATTTAGTCTCCACTTTTTGACAAATTTCTAGCCTAATAAAATTTGCAGATTTAAATTTACAAATGGACACAGTTCTCACATTTCATTGAAGTAGGTTATTAAAGGGATACTGCGTCTAAGAATGAACATAAATTTAAATTTTTTAGACTTGGCCAAAAAGAGCATATACATAAATCAGTAAAAATACCTGCTGTTATGAATAACATAAAAAATAAGTTAAAAAATCTGAGTAATTATGCATAAAGATGTATTTGAATATTGAAAAAGCGTTTTTCAATTATTACTTAGTTTTTTTAGTTTTCAATATTTGAAGGTATTCTGTTACTTTATGACACCAGTTAAGTTCACTGATGAATATATACAGTGGTCCTCACTTATAACGAACATGCTTATACCGAAAAACCGGTAATAACGAACACATTTAAAAGTCCCGTTTTTCACTGCACTAATTTCATTGAAAAATAAATGGATAAAACGAAATGCTAGTAGCGAATTTTCGGTAATAACGAATAGAAATTGACACCCTGTGTACCAAAATTAATGGTTATTACGAATGGATTAGTCATAATTAACCGATAATCTCAATCGCCCCAATCTAGGCAATAAATTCTCACAGAATTTAACACCTCCCGACTCCCGACTATCAATTATTATTTATCAATTAAACTTAATAAACATTTTGTGTAATCCTTTTGTCCTCCTCTGTTCACCCACAGTCCCAAGATATTCATTTTGGTTACCGGTCAAAACAATAAATATACGGTGAAAACCTAAATAACGATAACCGTCTTCAAGTGTCATTCGATTCTCAACATCAACATGGCTACGTACAAAGCCCATAAAATTCCGAATCCGATGACGAAAATAACGAAATGCGTGTAGGTGAATTGAAGAGAATTTTGTACGAGGTGATTAAATTTACCGACGCACCAGATACCGTAAGACTGGACGATTTTTTAAAAGTCGACGAAGATATTATTACAGAGGACAGACCGAGCGACGATGAAATTGTAGAGAGTGTTATGTCAGTGAAAAATGACACCACCCCAGAATCTGATGACGAAGAATAAATCATAGACAATGAAGGTGTCATCATTTGCCGAACGCTTTTCGAGCTTTGAACACGCTACGAAAATGCATGATTATAATTCATGTGAATTTGCAATAAATTATGTGCTAAAAGTTTAGTACTGTTTAAAACGGCGATCGTTCCTTTTCTCTGGGATGGTATGGGTAATTTTGACTTTATCCAAGATGGCGGACATAGAAAATGATATAACGAATCTCGGCTATAATGAACCAATCAGTTCGGTCCCGTATGATTCGTTATTGCCAGGTACTCATATTGACCTTTCTTGAGAACTAAAATTTTATGTTCATGCTAAGACGCAGTATCCCTTGAAAGATACAGTTTGTTTAAAAGTTTAACATGGATAATTGGGCATTTCATGTGTGATCAAAACCTTTTCTTTAGTTACTTTACGTACCCGTTTTAAATATTTGCAAATATCAAAAGAATATATTGACTAAAATTAGACTCTTCCTTTAATCCCATAGGCCTACTAACAGCCACTAGAATGAGACTGGACATTTCTTAATTTGCAACAGACTGGATAATCTTCATAGTGTTTGTTATATGCACTTCACCCTAGGGAAATTATACTAATTTGATTTTTACATCTGATATTTTCCTACTGGCCTTGGATAGTGGCAAATTATTTCAGTAAATGACTAGCAAAAATATTTATATTGTGGCGAGTGTTATTGAAATGAGGGTTATTTCCTTTTGTTGTGTGTCATCTTAGGCAAATAAAGATGCTTGAAACTATGCAGTATGCAATGAGATCATTTTGGAATGCAACACTATGCTTTGTTCAATGAAGAGAATATTACCATTATTTTTAAGCTACATTTGTTCAATTAATTTGTTAATAAAAGAAACTCAGAAGGAAAAAAGGCCACTGATATACCAGAACTTGCCAGCTGAAAATAAATTCAAGTTATTTATTTATAAGTGTAAATATGTAATTTGGTTATGGTGTGAAGAATATCCAGTGGAAGTTTTATGAGATCAATAAAATGATAAGTGCTATTATAAACTATAAACATGTTCTGTTGATATCAGATACAGGGATATTTATTGTGTTTTTGCCAGTCATGTCTGGCTGATGGTCTGAAATTCGTAGCCCTATCTTTAGACTTCCATTCTTGTTAGTAAGTGTTCCACATGATGATACATGTACCCCAATCTGTTTTGTGGAGTGCTTGCTCATAGTCATAATAGCAGAATGGCATGAATTGGAAGGATAGAAATAGGTAAATGAATTTTTTTTTTATGGTACAAAAAAAGTGCCTAATGATGTCAAGGTATTAGAGATTGAAATATTTTTACCTTCTGAAAAAAATTGTAATAAACATGCCAATAGTATTAAGCATTAGGACTGTCCCAGAGAGATTCATTGTTGTGGTATGATGCCTGGCACATAAATAATATCAGGGTAACCAATTTGCCATTGGTTTGACCAACCTAATTCTCAGAAATAGAAATTTTCTAACTATGCTAATAAATAATAGCAAATCCATGCGTTTCAAACTTTTTCCATGTTTGGAAATTTTGATAAGGACTGATTTCTTTTTTTTTAAATATATACATGTATAGTACTAGGAAGTGAAATTTTGGAGTTTTTTTTAGAAGGAATTAGTCTATTTTCGCAAAGTTATAGTTCTGAACACTGTTAAATTCATATAAGACAAATTCCAAACAACAGCCTTAACAGTCAGGAAAATGACTTGTTAACCCAATGACATACATATTTTTCTGTTCTAAGTTCTTCTGTACAATACGATTTCTGAAGACTACAATAAATATCGAGTTTCCATGGCAATTTATCTCACTTGTCCATTAATATGGCTTCAGACTGATGACTAGAACCATCGATAGCTTGTAAATAAAAATAAAAACAAATAATTTTTGAGCATTCAACTCCTAGAAACTGAATCAGAAATGGAAGATATTTGTTTATAAATTCCAAAATAAGTTAGTCCTATATTATCCTTTGTTCATAGTCCAACATTATACTTTATTCATAGTCCTACATAATCCTTTGTTCATAGTCCTACATGATCCTTTGTTCATAGTCCTACATTATCCTTTGTTTATAGTTCTACATTATCCTTTGTTCATAGTCCTACATTATCCTTTGTTCATAGTCCTACATTATCCTTTGTTCATAGTCCTACATTATATTTTGTTCATAGTCCTATGATTAGATTTCTAGAAATTTGATTTTGCTTGTGGTATGGTCTGTGACCAAATAAAACTAGTCTTGGGATTTTTTATTTCAAATTTCATAACCTTGATAAGATTGAAATCTTATTAAATTTTTGTAGAGCTAAAAGTTGAAAAGATGATTTTGTACTCATTAAGATAAATTTGAATTAAAGATTGTAACTTTGTATTAATGACAAAGCTTGGAAAGCACTGGCACAGTTACACAGTTAAAAAAATCAGGATTCTTATCTTCAAAGGAATTGTAAGTGTATTGGAGAAACTCATTGCTTTGATTTAATTTTCAGTCAGATGCTGATGCTTATAAAAATCCATTTCCAAAATATATACAATAAATAGTGACATATGCAAAAAGACAGTATAGACAAATAAAAAGAAACATATATACAATAAAAAGTGGTACCTCACAAGATAGATGATATCGATATCTACATTTTATACAGACAAATAGATAGATGTGAAAAAATAAATAGATGGTCCCGGTTTGACCTCACCCCCACAACCCCAATACGCTCCCAGACTTTGAAAGCGACAGCCCCTCCTGTTGCCGCAGTAAAGACTGAACCACCAAAGGGTGACTACAATAAGTAGGGAAAATGGGACTTCGGTTTTATAAGGTTTCGTGCACTTGTCTATACCACATTTAGAACAATCAGTATATATAACCATAGGATATGATGATAACAGAATGTCTGTTAGTCTTGCAATTCCACTACAACCGAGTGTCTGTGACATTATTATTGTCTAATGCCAAACATAACATGCATAGTTTTGTTTGAATTGAATTGAAGTTGAACAGACATCTGTCTATAAATGGGAATGGTGTTAAGTTAATACTATCAGTGTCTTTAATACATTTGAAAGACTAGACAACCTCTTTACAATCTCTTTAAGTTCAAGTGAGCTGTAGTGTGGATCAATATAATATAATCTATTTAGCTAGAAACTTGTCTGACTTAATCATAAATTGCAAAACAATTTGTTATAGACCTAGAAATTATGGCTTCATGTCTCTACTTCCAATAAGTTATACAAATAGTTAAATCACATAGTAATTACCGGTATGGCTAGATATTGTTGGTTTGACTGACTGAAAATGCAAAGCAAATATACCATTTATTGTTAGCTGTGTGATAAGAGCAGCTACAAAAATTTATCTAGAAAACATTATGGAACTGGTTTAAGCTCATATAACAGTTGCAAATATTTCTTGAGTCTGAAATCATCAGGAGAAACATGATGATTGAAACGATCGTATTAAACTTGAACCAGTTTGTTGTTGTTCCTAGTTCTCACTGTCAATTGTTACATGCCATTTAAAGACTTTGATAAACTAAAAGCCTTCTCACGGATCAAGGCATAAAATAAGCATCTGGACACATTTGGGCAAATGTCCTGTACATTCAGGTTTGTGCCAGACATTTTGTCCGGTACACAATTTTGTAAAAATAATACAATCAACCTATGAGCGGTGTTGACACAGTTAGGCCAAGTTTTTTGTTTCCAATTTCGGAAGTTATTTTATGCCTTGTCACAGATCGATATCAGTTATTAGTAGTGCTGGCAAGATATTTCGTTGAATCGATGTATCACGATACAACATGCCACGATACGCACATCGTATCGCGAGGTCATGTATCATTACTTGACGATACATGGCATTCCATACAAAAGTGCGTAATATTTTATTTACTAGTTGGTGAATGAAAGCTTATCCCATCATAAATTTCTTTCCCAGACTTCTCTGAAATCCATTGTTTTCAAATAACATATTTGACATTTAATTTAGAAGAAAGACCGGCTTAATTAATTTTTAGTAAACAGTTTATCAGAAGACTAGTTAAATTACTAGTAATAACTGTTTGCTTCCTCAGAATGCAAGTGTTAAAATTGTAAAATATTGAAACCTTGCAGAAAAAGTGTTACATTTTATCTATTACACATATTGTATGGTGACCCTTGTATCACAATACGTATCGTATCGTAGCATGATTGGCAATACCATGCACTAGTTATTAGAGAATGTCTTACTTGACCTATGAATTCATGGTATTGTCAGAAAGATTTTGGACTATTCTACTAGAAAGTAAAATTTAAATTTAATTTTAATTTAAAAAAATTTCTTGGAGTATCACTAATATCAAACAATATGCCATTGAAGCATTAGTTTTAAACGGTCACTATAATTGTGTATTGAATATATATCATAATGAAAACATTATCTTTTCTGGCTCAGATGAGTGGCATAAATGCAAATACAGTGTAATTGAACCACAGATCTCTATGTTTATCTGAGCGATTCATGTGGAAACTATCTGACTAAATTTGATTGTCTATATAAATTGACTTGTATTAAGATAAATATCCTTGCTTTAATTACATGTCAAAGTCATGTTTACAATACATTATAATCAAACATAGCGTTGTGTTGTGTTTACAATACATTTATGTTCCTAAAGCAAAGTTTGGATATATACATGAACAACCGTTGCTTTCATAATCCATGATTCTCGTCATTAGAGACTAATAACCTCCCTTAGCACACCATACGTCACTACTAAATGTATCCAACCAGTGATCTCGTAACATTTGGACTAATTGAAAATGGTGGCCTGCATTGAATCATTGTTTTCATTAATTCAAAACATGTTTTCTATTGAATGTCTGAGTAAAATCCAGAAAAAAGCGACACAGGCACTTGTAGATAGTAAAGACATTGTACCAAAACTGGAAGTGGTGAATTACTTTCTTACGAATCTGTCCCGGTTGTTATGCTAGATCCAGTTTATGTGATCTCGACAAAAACTTACGCAGTCAGCCAATATGACCTTGACCTTGTAGACTTGATTATCCCAGAATAAAATTGAATCCAAAGATCTTACACCTGGTTAATCAAACGATTTCCCACAATAGTTTGTTAAAGGAATCTAATTGGTACAAGAGTAAACTTTCGAGCAATCAAAATTAATGTCAAGAATCTGGGATTGTGAAAGGAACGGTTGGTTGGTTCATGTATTTATCCAAACGTTGCTTTAGGAACATGCAATATATATAGAGATATCTGAATTGAGTAAAATTTAATGATAAATAAATGATAATCAACTTTGAGGCAACATAACAAATCTAACAACATACTGTTTTTTATTTTAGAGATAAGGCTTTAACACAGTTAGTTACGGTGTTGGTATCTTATCATGACAACATTTGCTTGGTTACATTAAACAAAATGTGGTTATAGGTTCTAACCTTAGTTTGCATTGAACGAATGATTAAGTCATCTTTCCTCAATATTCTTATCGCAGAAACTTTATTAATTGGCATGGATAATCTATAAAGACTAATGCCAAGGTTTATCATGTTGATTGGATCTTATATGTTATCCTTGTTGATTATGATTCGTTTCATTTGATATTCTTATTGTACTAAACTTTTAGATGTTCAATGGTTCTTTACCTTCCAGATTCAAATATTGACTATCTTAAATAGTTTTTCCACCTTTTATTGCATGCAATTTATATCTTACAACTTAACATTTATATATGGTTGTAATCCAGTGTATGTTATAATTATTTATCGTATTGTAGTCAAATATCAGTTAATGCCATGCATTACTATAATTCAATTAATAACTACAGGGTATATTGTTAATAGTATAATATTTACTAAGCAGTCATTAATGATACTAGCGGTAGATATTATTTCTAAGTAATGCTATCAAGTACATGAAGTAATCATGCTGAGTACAAAGAATACATAAAGTTTCCATACTGAGTAAAGTAATTACTCAAACTGAGTTCACAAAATACTCACACTGAGTACAAACAATACTCATACTGAGTACAAACAATACTCATACTGAGTACAAACAATACACATACGGAGGACGAACAAACAAGAGGCATATTGAGTACTTACAATATTCATACGGAGTACAAACAATACTCATACTGAGGACAAACAATATGGGCATACTGAGTACTTACAATATTCATACGGAGTACAAACAATACTCATACTGAGGACAAACAATATGGGCATACTGAGTACTTACAATATTCATACTGAGGCAAACAATAGGCATATTGAGTAATTACAATATTCATATTGAGTACTTACAATATTCATACGGAGTAAAAACAATATGGGCATACTGAGTATGTTCAATACTTATACTGACTGCACAGAATGCTTTTACAGAGTGCATACAAAATTCTATGACACTAATGAATATACTTATCAGTGTTAAAGGGATTGTTGAGAGGTTTTCTGAAATATTTGATTGCATCAGAGACACTGATAAGATCAATTTGCTACATTCCAATTTTCAATCAGCTGTTTGTGGTTTCTGCAATTCCTCTATAATCTCTGTTTGATGATATCAGTATTCGCATTATGTGATACAAGCATATTTTGCAGTTAGTGACGTTATAAAACAATCTTTACTTGTGGAATTGCAGTGCAATTTGCAGAAACCACAGAAATTTAGAATTGTGCAAATTAATCCTATTGGTGTCCCTGATACACATAAACAAATTCAGAAAATCTGTTAACAATCCCATTCAAGAAGTGGATTAGTGTGAATTTACCAGAATTTTCATAATGCACTTGCTAATGATGCTTTATTAACTAGTGTTAATATTAACTGTATTATAGATAGCTGGCTTATTTGATTGCCATTTAACAGCCATTTTTCCACTGGAAGCTTGCGTTTGAATATTATTGAAATGTTTATTTGGTTATCAAGCTATTGATAACTCTTGAATAACACAGTCATTATGTAGTAATCTACATGGTATAAATTACTCCTATTGATAAATTAGCAATGTGAACCAAAAAAGAAAAAATTCACTATAATATATGATATTCAGGAAGCAATAATACTTCCTGGTAATGGCCTTGACCTGATTTTCTTGTGAACAATTGGATTCAATTCACAATACTTGTCATATGTTTATTCTCAGAAAGTTCAAAATTCATTAAAATGAGACAACTTTCATCTGCCTATGTGTTTAAAAAAAAAGCTTTCACTGTGACATTATATAGTTAGCATTAATAAACCGTTAATTGTATGAAAAACTAATGCGACTGTGTTGGTAAAACGATTTTCCTAATAGCACCTTATATATTGCACGATTTTGCATAACATATGAGACTGATAGGAAATATAAGTAAAATTTTCAAGGCAGGTTCTGAACAAGGGTATCTGTTAGTTTATAGGTGTGCCAGAATGTCCTATCCCCTCCAGCAATGACTAGTATTACTGTATGGTTTGAAACACTAATTATGGTTGTGTAACTTTGAAAATAGTTTAATGCTGTTTTGAAGTTGAAGCTTACCTTTAAATTTCTAATACTAAAGCACACTGTTTAGATAATTCACAATGGCAGAAGTCACTAATTTTTGGTCACTAATCCAAAATGGTTAACACTAATAATGTTGAACTCTTTTATACTTTAGGCAAATAGATTATTGTTGTATTAGTTGTAAACAATCCATAACAAGACACTACACCATTGCATATACCAATATAGAGCATCCTTGCTGTGTAATAAAAGCCAGACTTGAATTGAGTTGAGTTATTCTGTTCATGTTTATATTTGAAGAATAAAATGTGAATGAAATAGAAGAGTGGAACTAGTATCAAGGCCTACTATAGAATTATTGATCACTGTTTGTTGTCGAGTGACTGTACTATAGTCAATGATTGAAGAGCCCTTATAGGTCTTCTCTAGATTTTATATCAAGTCTGAGACTTAGACTTTGATATTGTACATACATGTACATGGATAAATTGATTCAATTATTTCTCCTTAACAATATAGAAGGTCTGAAGAGTTTTGCTATACCGATATTTTATTCCAAGCTGTAGACATAAAATGGCATACATAAAGATAAACTTTTGCTTCAGGTGATATGGTGTTTTATATTTAGAAGTCTTCTATCTACAGAACGCCAAGACAGAGACAATAGTACACAAGAGTAGAAGACTTTTTTCTTTTTCTATTACCCCTTTCGGGATTTGAAGTGAACTTTACATCAAGCCTTAGATATAGACTTTGACTAAAATTACACATACATGTATCTGTAGATAAATTTATGTTTTCTCTAGACCTTACACCAAGATTGGGCACATATAGTTGCACTAAGAAAGAGATAAATACTTACAATGCTTATACAGGAACAGAATTATTTTTACAGAGCTACAGAGATACTTTTTGTATTGACCTTATACTAAGGCTGAGAAAATATATATTTTTAAAGAGCTACAGAGATAGTTTTTAAATTGACATTATACTCAATCTGAGATAATATATATATTTACAGAGCTACAGAGATATTTTTGATATTGACATTATACACAATCTGAGATAATATATATAATTACAGAGTACCAGAGAGAGAAAACCTCTGTGATAGTTTTTATCTTGACATTAGACTTAGTCTGAGACAATACACATTTACAGAGCTACAGAGAAAGAAAACCTCTGTTATAGTTTTTATTTTGACATTAGATTTATTCTGAGACAATACACATTTACAGAGCTACAGAGAAAGAAAACCTCTGTTATAGTTTTTATTTTGACATTATACTAAGTATAAGACAATAATATATACATTTATATAATATATCTTTATCATTTACAGAGCTTCTGATGCAATAAAAATTCTGTTCTAGTTCTTCTCGACAGTATACCTTGTCTTAGACTTTTAAATGGTTTTAGATTATTTTTTAAGTGTTTTTGCCTTATCAAAAAATACCTAAAAATTGAACCATTAATAAGAGCTTGATACTATTGATCAGATAGTAGAAAAGCAAATTGACTGTAAAGATTACATTAAAATACAGCAATTATAACAGACTGTGTCATGATAGATAATAACAATTATCACAGCTTTATATAGTCTGAAACTTAGAGATGAACAGCAATAGTAATTACTTTTACAGGAATAGTTGACTTGACAAATTACCTCTGCCCATTAACCCACAAGGTTCAATACTCTTTGAACTCTATTGTACAATAATGATAAGAGTATCATCAAGTGTGATATTTTTTAGGATTAAATCAAGGTTTTCAGAAAATCTCTAGAACCACAGGAGTTTGACTATTAATTGGTTGAATTAAAGCCTCAAAAATTTGCTCTCAATATTTTTTGCTCTTATAAAATTTCTTTAACCACACTGATCTGATGACAAAAAATTGTCCAACTACTAAAGCTTGAACAGGTTTAAAAAATTGTCCATACAGAAAAAGCCTTGTTTTATTTCTAAATAGAACATGAGGAAGACTACTACAGGCCTTTTCAATTGGCATTACTTAAAAAAAAAAATGAAATTCTCATATGCTGGACTTCAAACTCACATTTTAATGTACTATCAGTTGATGAACTATAACACTTACACCAATCTGAAACACAACAGAAATCTGCTGAAAATCTTTGCCACTCTGACTCTGCAGTATGTTGAGCTCAATATGGCTATGCGAGTTCTTGTTTCCCACATGGAGATCGCAGAGAGCAACTCAAGCAGCAATCTGTCAGTCCTTTTTGGACCAGATTATTTGGATGGTTACAACTTTCGCTTTACTTTCAGAAACTCATTATTCATTAAAGACATTATTTTGATTTGACCTATGTACTTGTTGCTATGCGGCATGAGATGCAAAATTAGTGCAAAAACTAAGTAGAACTTCCAGGCCCCTGAACTCCATCCACTAAAATACTCCACTAGCTTCACTAACTAAGCTGTATTTGGCCCTTCTATTTCTTTCATAAAATGCATTTGGCCCTGTACAAAAATAGATTGAGAAGCCCAGCACTCCTGAGAATCTCCATGGCAGCACTGGTGCTGTCAATAATTATCTAGTACTATATATGTGATTAATGTTGTTTTTATTCTATTTCTCATGAAAGGAAATATCGCAGCATGTATGTATAATTCCATTCATGATTTAGCTGTGGGACTATTATTGTTTCAATGTACAACGTCCATCCTTCCTAACTCAGTATACAATGTGAACCACAGGATGCTGCTCTTTCATACTGTTACGTACCTAACTACCATTTATATCACTACACAAAATTAGTTGATTTTTTAATGGAGTGATTTACCATTTTCAGAAGTTGATTTTGATCTTGAAAATAAGTAAATAGTCTTCAGAAGAACTAGAAATGTACACACATGTACAATTCCATAAAGTGCTTTTTTTATGGGGTTTTCTGGAAGATCGACTCCATGTGGTGTTTGCTAGTCCCCAATCATGGTACCGTAACCAAGGTACTAGAAGTTCTTCTGATTAAATACATGTATATTATCTTTGGACAAATGATTTGATCTTTTGAAATATTACTATAAATAATGGGTTGCCTTTGGCCTTTAATGCTTGTCTGGAAAGCTATATTTGGTCAAAGGAAAGTAATTTTATCTTCTTGGCATGCTCTAAATGGCAGTCATTGTTTGGAATATTAAGTCACAGTAGGGAAGCTACATCATTCTTATCCGCTAATGATAACAGATGACATATAGGAATCTTTTCATTTGATCTGACAATGCAAAAAACTCTTTCTTGTAATGTCACATAATTCTTGTAATGTCACATAATTGCAGCTTAGAAGTTTTGCCATTCATTTTTGGTAAAAAAATATTACCTGTACATTTTGGGATTGGAAAACCAAAAAGTTTGAGACTACAAAGTTTATAGGACTTGAATGTGGAAATAAAATAAGGGCCATATATATATTCTATTCATGTTGCTTATTAAAATCATATATAATAAGAAAACACCCATCTTTCTCAGCAACAAGCTGAATGTTTACTCTATTTTATTTAAACAGTTTCTTTCGGTGCTAGAAATAAAAAGCCTGGATGTAAAGTAAATAAGTAAACATAATTCATGAAATGGCATGTACATCATTGTGTTTTGTAATGAAATATCATTATCAGAACTGGCAGATGATTTATATTCATTATTGAAGGTCTTATATAATCATATTTGCTTAATAATTTGAATTATTATCAAACCTGATTATGATTTGCTAGTTCACTTAGTTATAATTGATCTTGAATTATAAATGACATCTCAATTTTTGTGTGTGCTGTATTTTAATGCCCAGTAGACGATCTTAAGCTTATTAAAAAAAAATCTATCAAAACAGGTATTGAAAGTAGAAACAAGTGCCCCTTTCCAGCTCTAAAATTTAACTTACAGTCTGAGCAAAGTAAACAGTATAAATAAAAGTGTAAATGTTCTGTATAAAATGTTTGTATTATGTATTAACATGATGAAGAAATTTCTATGAACTGTTAAGTGCCTTCATCATTATTTTATAAAATTACATTTGAGTAGATCACAAATTGTCCAATCATCTATTTTGTGTTGACGCATGTCTTAACAGCTCATAAATGTTATAATTAAGTCGCTTGTTATGTTTGTCAGCTATGTATCATTGACGAAATAAAGAAACATGTTTACTATGTAACATTGACGAAATAAAGAAACATGTTTACTATGAATCATTGACGAAATAAAGAAACATGTTTACCATGTATCATTGACGAAATAAAAAAAAAACATGTTTACCATGTATCATTGACTGAAATAAAAAAACATGTTTACCATGTATCAGTGATAGCCAAAAAGAAACATGATTACCTTCAAGCTGCTCTTGGTGTATTTGTCCATTTGATAAATCAGATTTGCTAATATTACTATATTATTGCAGAAAGGACTGTGTATGAAATCCTTTCTATATATTTTGACAGTGTAAATATAGTATAAACCAAGGGTATATATATATATATATATATGTAAGCTAATATATGTCTATGTCGTGTATAGTTTATATGTCTTCACTGTGGGTTCTATTATTAGATATTCACGCATGAATAACAACACACATCTATTGAACTTAATTGTCAGGTAATGACACAAGATATCTGGTCTCTTTTGCCCATGGCTAATACCAGTGGGGGTGTTTAATGGGAAGGGGACATTTGACCCCTCAGAAAATAGTCAATACCCCATTTCATTTATAAGAATTGTCAAAAGGTGATTGTGCCCAATCTTATTTTATTTTTTAATTTTCTTAGGGGTAATAAAACAGTTGTGCCCTCCCTCTTGAGTCCTTCTACCTTCAATTTGTACGCCCTACCCCACAAGGTTTCACAACCATTGCATATTTTAATACCTTAGTAGTTAAGAGTTTTACTAGTTATTTACACCTACAGTTATTTACTTATATATGCTAGCTGTTACTATGAGCTAGTAATCTGTAAGGACTTGTAAACTGGGTATATGAAGAGAATATTATGCCATATGTTTACTTTGTTTTTAATTTTATACCATAAACTGTTTGATATTGACTTACTTCAGTTACTTTAATCTAAGTCATTTAAATAATACCTGACCTGAATTTAATAAAAATTGGGCTAGAACAACATGAATGTAATAAAAGTTATTGAAATAAAAAGGATTTGTTTCAAGGGTATTGCTGAGTGAGACATTATCGGAGTGGATTTAATACAGTTGTCAAGTTTTATCTCAACTTGACTGATTTAAAATTGTTATTTATGTATTTGTTGCATTATTATAGTTTTATCTTTAAACAGATATGAATAGCATAATAGAATGAAGGCAAAATTTGAAAATTTTAAACTTGGCCAATAAGATCTCTATTCAGCAGTAAATATACCAGCTTCCATTAAATAGCATAAAAAAATAAATAATTATGCAAAAATCTAAGTAATTATCCATAAAGGATTTGATTATTGAAAAGCGCATGAAAAATGCTTAATTAATTTAATAAAGGATTCTGTTACTTGACACCACGTAAGTAGACTCATATTGACCATATTTGAGAACTAAAATTTTTGTTTATGCCAAGAAACAGGTTTGCCATCCTTTTTACCACTAGTACTTAAGTCTCAAAGTAACCAAAGTAGAATTTTAGCCTTCAGTGCATGTGTGTCTTGAATTATCTGCATTGCAGGGCTGTTGATTTGGCTATATATGCTGGCCATGACCAATTGTAAATCTAAAATGACTGATTAAAAAAAGGCTCTGTCAGATATCAAGTTTAGGTCAGTGAGGTTAAAAAAAAAAAAATTGAATTACCAAATAATCAAGTTTTGAACACTGAATAAGCCACCAAACACTTTCAGTCAATTAATTTAGTTAATTAAAGGATTACCGGTAAGAGGTGTTTAATAAGCAATTAATTTAATGACAATAATTAATCAACTGCTTCTAGGAACGCTTCTAGTTCAAAGAGATCAACGATCTCAAACTACTTACTTACTTTAGTAATAAACAATAGGAACAGTTGATGGGAAAATCTGTTATTTCTGCTCTAATCCTTTCATAATGCCATTAAATTATAATCGGTCATTATTTCGTTGATATTATTTTGATGAATGTTGAATTTTAAAATTAAAAAATTGTCATGTTTGGAAGTCTGCAATACATTGAAAAGACATATAAGGAAAAGAGAAGAAACAAACAACTATATTTTACAAGGATAACAACTTAGGTTCACAAGTCCGCCGTCACAGGGATCCTTTCTACTGGTGGTCCTTGTTCAAACCTCTTGGCATTGATCTTTCCCAGATTATCCGTACCCATTTACAGCTGGGTGGAATGGAAGGGAGTGAAGATGACTGATTCAAGGTCATTGAATTTCACACACAGATCGAGATTATAACTCACATCTGACATTTTCAACGTATCCATTTATATATGAATATACATAGGAACGCAATGTGAAATTTTAAGTACGAGGTATTTTTCTGTAACTCTTGTACAATTCTAGTACTACTGGAGACTATATATCTGTGTGGGACTCTAATCGACCCCCCAAAATGGCTATCTTTCCCTTTAAGACCATCAGTAATGTAGCCATTTGTTCTATTTTCAGGTGTGTTGTTCTAGAAGTAAAAATTCAACACCAGAAATAAAATCCAGAATAGAAGAGTTGCTGCAAGGTAAAATAACCTCTCCTTTCATTTGAGATTGACATTTGCATGCAGTGGATTAAACTTATTTCTAGAACTATCTGTAGCCTGATGTTGTTGTCGCATACTGAACATGCTGATGTGTGAGATTTTCAATTGTTTTCTAAGTGTTTTCAAAATCTTTAATATACCTTTATATGACCCAAAGCTGCAATAGATGTTTTGTGCTGTATAATTGTATCCCAAATACAGGTTTTGACATGGTCTTATTATTCCATATTAAAAAAAACCCACTACACTTTGTTTTGGAGGCGTGGAAATAAGAACAAAGTGTCCGTAACAAGTGATTTGATTTGATTTGTTGAATTTTCTAGAAAGATTTGAAGCCCAAATTTGATTGGATAATATTAAGCTATGAATGTGTAATTTCTCTCACTAACCACAATAGTTAAACACGATAGTGTTTTTCGGGCATATGTTTGGGAAATAGCTCTTGGACTGTCTGTCATTTCTGAATGATTGATTCTATTTCAAGGCTCTTGGATTTTTCAGGACTATGTTATGTTCCATTGTTACGATCTGAAGATAATACTACAGCTCCAGTTATTGGTCAACCATGGTCACCTGATAATTTACTGGAACCCCATGATTTATTAAATAAAAACCCCACAGATCCTCAGCTAACTGTAAGAGCTTATGCTGGTCCAATGTCCCCATCACGGGTAAGTTCTGTTTCCAAGTTCAATCTATGATCTATGAAAAGAAAAACCAGCTGCTGTGGGAAATGCAAATGGCTGCTATGGACAATACTTACATCAAAACTCCACTAGATCTGTAGTTAAATAACCTGTGTTCTGAGTATGTGTTGTTTATTCTTAACAACTCTATATTTTTAACCTTTGCCCTTTTGCAATTCTTGAATCTATTTTTCAAATAGGAGTTCATCACTTCCATTTTCAGGCTAGAGTGTTCCATAGACAGTGGACAACACCACCCTCACCTTCTCCTAGGAAGCAACCATCTCAATCTAATCCAAGGAAAGAAGATGGAGATAAGGGTCTTGAAAGAATAGGCAGGTAGGCTGATGTTAAACAAGTTGGACATAGACAGCCTATACATTCTTCTATAACCTTTTCCAGAAATCTTGTTGGAAGCTTTCCAATGACACATATGAAAGCCTGGCCAATGCATGAAAATCTGGAGCTTATCAAACTGGAAGTAGACCACCACATTTTATCAACATCCACTAGACTCTCACTGCATACAAAATCTCTGCATGTAAATCTCACATCATCTCACGCAGACATCAAATTCCAAAAGACCAAAACTTTGTCAAAAATAGACATGCGCTAATATTGAGATCAATATAGATCTTGTTATTTCCCTTTATCAGTAATATAGCAGAAGCTATCATTTCTTATGTGAAAATTTGTGCAAAAGATGTCTACTTATCCAAAAAAGTCCATGTTTGAAGGGCTAATGATAATTCTATAAGTTATATGCAGAGTATTGCTTATTCTTAACATGTTTCTGCACCATGAAAGATGAACTGTAGTCACTAAGATCACTGGTCATTGAAAGGATTAAATGTGATGATATAAATCTTTTAGTAATTTACTAATTTACTCTCTGCAAACAATTTGAAACGCGCATGTCATTTTCTGATATATTCGTGAAAATGGGAAGAAATGAATATTTCTCAAAACTGATCATCAAATTCTTGTCCTTTACTATCTGCAACCAATCACCTTCCTTTCTGTTGATTTCTGCATAAGCCATTACTCTTATCATTTGATCAGATAAAACATATGTACTCCTAAGGTCAAAAAACCTGAAGTTGTTTAATGTTTATTGCAGGCAACTGGCTCATGAAATGCACGTAGCTTGGCTGGAATATTGGGAATTTCTAGATGCCTTTGTTGACTTTTCAACAGAGAAAGGCATCAGAATCTTAGAAGAATATTTGTTAAAACAACAGTCTTTAATTGTCTACAAACAATGGGTAAAAACACACTCAACACAGATTAACAATGTCTGTCTGGATTCCAGTATTGCCTCGGAATGCTCCCTGTCGACCAGTTTCACTGAAAATGATTCCATCAACTCTGTGGATTCTGAGGTATCTCCTATACACAATGATCTCTTTCGGCATAATAAAATCGATAGAGGCATTGTCAAAGACTTTGACAACAGTGACAATGAAATTTCTGAAATATTTGCGAAAGGGGAAAGAGAACGCTCATCCGATTCGAGTGACACTTCTGAGAAATATCGCAACGAGAAAATGGATATTTCTGAAAACCGAGACATGCATACGGATAAAATTGTCCAATCAGATTCTCAGTCAAAATATGTTTTGCAACCAGCCAAATTAAAATGTGGAATTGATGCACCGGATACTGCATTTAAACTAAATCTTGGGAAATCTAAGACTTCTGAAATTGTGGAACCAATCTCCAAGAATTTAACTGATGAAATCAAATTAGTGACTCCTAGCCGAGAACCGTGTGAATATGATTTTAAATATTCACCAAAAACAGACAAACATACTTCATCAACCAATCATGTGTTAGAAAAATCAGCCAATGAACTTGTTCCTGACATTTCGGGACAAGAACTTCCATCAACTCCATCATGGAGAGATGGACGAATCAAAAGTGGAGATTCAGAAGATTCTAATCAAGATAATTACGAATCGCCATTAAAGGAACTAGATCAAAGTATTCATACGCCAGGAAAAGGCAATGAGAATTTAGATGACAGTGTGTTAAAAGGTTTTCAAAAATTACAACTGGGAAGCAGCGACGAGGATTCTTTTCAGTCTGCTGTATCAGACGTGTTTTCGACACCAAACAACCGACCAAATTTGGAGATGTCTTTCAATAGTCAACTGACCAATCTATGTGATGATTTGAAGCAGAAGTTAATATTCACTCCTCGGAACCGTTTATCTCGGACTGTATCAGTTGTATCCTCTCTCTCAGACATGCCAGATACAATCATTTTAAAAACAAAACACTCCAATTTCACTTTTGAGCAGTTGAAAATTTTATCAAATTTTAATCCAAGCATGACTAATCCAGTTCCAGTTTTACTCATATTAAAAAATTCTGGAGAAAATCAGGAACTGTCGGAATGTGATATTTTAGCTGATTGTATAATATATGACTTAGACCAGGAATCTGAGTGCCTGTGTATATCTGAAGTTCGGAATAATCTAGTGATAACCGTACCTACCATGGAACAGAAGGATAAATTATTGTCATATAAGATGTCTGCGTTAATATTAAGTCTGTGTTTATATAAAGATGATATACCCAAGTGTATAGAACTGTCAGTACCATCATTATTAACAGAAATTGATCCTAAAGATCCGTATTTTATACTCGGGTAAGTAAAACTTTATGATGATACTTCAAAATTTAGATTTGCAATTATCAACATAACAGCAAATAAATAATTATTAAAACTGAACAAAATAAATAAAATTGAAACTACACAAATCAGAGGTATATATATTATTGTGTTCAAGTAAATAGTCATTGGAATTAGGCAAGTCGGAATTCCATGTATATTTTGTTCAAGTAAATATTAATTGAAATAAGATAAGTCAGAATTATATTATGTTCAAGTAAATATAATTGAAACTACATAGGTCAGAACTACATTGTGTTCAAATAAATAGTAATTGAAATAAGACAAGTCAGAACTATATTATGTTCAAGTAAATATAATTGAAACTACACAGGTCAGAACTATCTATTGTTGTTCAAGTAAATAGTAATTGAAACTAGAAATGTCAGAGCTATATTATGTTCAAGTAAATAGTAATTGAAACTAGGCAAGTCAGAACTATTATTGTGTTCTAATAAATAGTAAATGGAATTAGGCAAGTCAGAACTATTATTGTCTTTAAGTAAAAAGTCATTGGAATTAGGCAAGTCAGAACTATATTATGTTCAAGTAAATAGTAATCGAAATTGAACTGGTCAGGTATATATTATTGTGTTCAAGTAAATAGTAATTGAAACTAGGCAAGTCAGAACTATTATTTTGTTCAAATAAATAGTAAATGGAATTAGGCAAGTCAGAACTATTATTGTCTTCAAGTAAAAAGTCATTGGAATTAGGCAAGTCAGAACTATATTATGTTCAAGTAAATAGTAATCGAAATTGAACTGGTCAGGTATATATTATTGTGTTCAAGTAAATAGTAATTGAAACTAGGCAAGTCAGAACTATTATTTTGTTCAAATAAATAGTAAATGGAATTAGGCAAGTCAGAACTGTTATTGTCTTCAAGTAAAAAGTCATTGGAATTAGGCAAGTCAGAACTATATTATGTTCAAATAAATAGTAATCGAAACTCAACTGGTCAGATATATATTATTGTGTTCAAGTAAATAGTAATTGAAACTAGGCAAGTCAGAACTATATAATGTTGTGCTCAAATAATAGTAATTGAAAATATATATCTGAACTATATTGTGTTCAATTAAATAGCAAATTATTTACTTTCTGAACTTGTTATTTTGCTGGATTATAAACTTGGCTTTTAGTACCGATGAATTAAAATTTTCTGTGTATTTGAATATCTTTTGTGTTTTTCAGGCAGAGAGCTAGTAAATTAGACCAAGATGTATACAGAGCATTAATAGCAGATGACACTGACATGAGTTGTTTCCCTTTAACTGAAAAATGGAGAAAAAATATTACCAGTCTTCAAGCTGAGAGTCAACAAAGGTAAGAACTTGGCATGATATTATTGATCTGCCCTTTACCATCTATATCTTTAAACTTACCCAAAAGCAGGTTGTTATGCTACCAACTTATCATCGTGTTTGACCTATTAGGTTTCCGAAAGTTTGTTTGTGGTTCGTGGAATTCCAGAAAACTTGAGTAAAAGCTTGGTTTGAATATTGGGTCTCTTCGAAATAAAGCTTAACAACCTTAAGCATTGAATAGAAAATGAAATGAATCAAATAGAAGGAATATTTTGTAAGATTCATTAACAAATTAATTCTAACTCATAATAGTCATTTTGTTTAATTGTCTCTGATTATCAAAAATATATTTGAATTTGCTTGAAATCTACTTCCAGCTGGCCCAGTCCATCAAGAATCAAAAGAGAAAGCAGAATGTCCGGAGAGTTTCTGATGATGAATCCACTAGTTGCTCATAGTTTCAGCTCACCTTCAGTCAATCGTTATTCATCACCTTTCCCAGGTTCAAGGACATCTCTCTCACCTTCAGTTTTCCAGTTTACTCCCAAAACATCTCGACTGACTTCTTCACCCCATCCTCCACAGTTCAACCTGGAGAAACATCTAGAGGAATCCAACATAGAAGATTGAGACTTTTCGAAACTACGAAAGATTGGTCCACTGTAACCTAAGAAAGATTTATCAAGTTTTACCAAGGAAAGGTTTATCCAGTGTTTATCCAGTCTTGCTGAGGAAAGGTTTATCCAATCTTGCTCAGAAAAGATTTATCCAATCTTGCTCAGAAAAGATTTATCCAGTCTTGCTGAAAGGTTGATTCATGATTCAGTCAAAATGAAAAAAGATTAATATCTGCTCTTAATTATAGAAAGATTGATCTAAACTTTACTTTTGAAAGATTGATAAAAAATTTCTGTGGAAAGATTGATTCAGTCTTACAAAGGATAAGAAAATCCTGTGTTTGGAAGATCGTTCTTGTGTGACTTTTGTAAGATTGGTGAATTTTTTTCTCACAAAAGATTGGCCAATTTATTCATCAGAAAAGATTCAGAATTTCTAAAATTGATTTAATGAAATAATAATCTTTTGAAATTAAGAAATTTATTAAAGGGGCACAATCTTGATTTTTAGGGGTCGTTTTGGGCCTTTGTTACATTTAAACAGTCCTCAGAAATACTCAAGCTCTAAGAAAATTGCAAAATACCTTGAAATATACCTCAAAAATTTCACTTTTTATTTTTTTCCGTGCTGTACGCGGCTGGTCTTCAGTCAGTCTGAAAATTGTGTGTCCTGTTGACAAAATCTACAATTGTTATTACATGTACTTTCTTTTTGTTTTATCAGTGTGGGCCTGCGCAGTAGTCTATTTATAACTCTTTGATTTTCCAATATGGCGGGACGTTCATAATATCTTAAGACATTATGATTTTCAAACACAGATAAATATGTATACCCATGGATTTGAAGGCTTAAATTTCAAAGGTAAGCTCTGTAGACTATTTCTGATTAGCTAAATAAAAGGTTTCATTTGTTTGAGGCTGTCGGATGATTGTCCGAAACAAATCAAGACTGTGCCCCTTTAAACAGATGACATTGAAATCATTTTAAAAGTGAGTTTATTAAGAATCCGTTTATTAATTGTCAGCTTTATATTAGGGAGATAAATTTGAGGTCAAATATTCCTTTAACCATAACATTGTTAATTCACTTCTTATTCTACTGTCTAACAAGAAACTCAAAGGCAATATTATGGTATTACCCACTTCTTTAATAACAAAGCACATCATCTGGTGACAGCAGTGTAAATTGTGTTGACAACAGTGTAAATTGTGTTGAAAGTTATGATGAGTTATTCCATCATATTGTCTTTATGTTTCTTGTTATCATATCATATCCGCTTCTTCATAATGTTGTGCAAATCTTATTTTATTGTCAGTTTGAAATATATATTACATGTATACAGTTTTTGATGGAATAGGATATTGTATATTACTCAGTTCTGAGTGCTTAAACTGTGGTGAAATAAAGTCCAAAATAGTACACTTACATATTTTATTATAATTGTTAATTGTAAAGTTTTGTTGTGTATATAAATATATTCTACTGTGTCATAAACTTATTATTCTATTATGGTAGTATTGATTAACCAGAGCTGTAGGTTTAGCTTTTTCTGTTCTTAAAGGGGTACTGCATCTTAACATGAACATGAAATTTTAGTTCTCAAGAATGGTCAATATGAGTATATTCATCAGTGAACTTACCTGGTGTCATAAAATAACAGAATCCCTTACATCCGGGAAAACTTACAAAACTAAGTCATTTTTGAAAAACGCATAATCAATTCATTAAGTGTTTTTCAATAATCAAATGAATCTTTATGGATAATTACTTAGTTTTTTTGATAGATTATTTTGTTATGTTATTTATGGCAGCAGGTAAATATTTACTGATGAATAGAGCTCTTTTTGGCCAAGTTTAAAATTTTATGTTAATTCAAAGACCTATTATCCCTTGTCTGTGATTTTGGTATTTAGGACATTTTCTTTCAAAATGACCTTTTTATTCCTCCCGGTTTCCATATAACATTGTTATTTTAGTAGGTTATGCAATGATTTTTGAAATGATAATATGTCCTCTATCAAACGTTATACCTTGATCACAAACTGCATAATTTGTAACAATCTAATTCAAAGAAATCGTATGGTTTAGGTCCACAACATTTTACCAACCATTTGATTAAGAGAATTGGTGGTTTGTTAGCTACATTGTTTTTATCAGAAGCGGAGAATCTTTAAATAAGAAACAATGAAGTTCTTGATGACCTGTAATCTATAGGCCTACAAGTGTTAGGATATAACCCCGTCTAATAGAATTATGTGATAATGAGACCCTTGAAGTCCCTGTCACAGCCTAGGGGAGGGTAGAGTGCAGTAGACTATAGGTTGTGAAATGGTCAAGACAAATGACCCGCATCACATCATTTGATCTCATGTGTGACAGTGTTATATTGGTTTGTACTGATCAGGATAACTAGAATATTGACATTATACTGATAGAATTTCATTTGTTATGGTTTCTCATAGCCTCACATTTCTTGCATTCCTATACTATTTGGATTTTTGAAATTTCTGTCCTTCATTCCTGCTGTGGTTAGTGTTTTATTAAGACGGTTCGGACTTTTGATAACGGAAGAATTATATGATCTTTGCTATGAAAAGAGTTAAACTTTCAAATCATCATCAGAATCTATTATTTTCACCTTAACTCAAGCCAGCTATCCGACGTTTTCTTTCTTTCAATATCATGCCCACCTTAAGGAGTTCATTTCATTACATCTATACAGCAAAGTTTAGCTTCGTTTCGAAAGATTGTAACCACCATAGTATTTCAACTAAGCCTTCAATTCACATGTAAAAAATACCTCAAGCTTTGTAACAAATTCGATTTAGTGTTTCAAAATAGCTGTGAACAATGTTCGTTTATGTTATTTCTATGTAAGAACTCTAAGAAACTTGGTACAAAACCATCGATCCCACCCCTGGCTCCTACCTTCTACCTACAAGATCGCTGATGACATTGATATCTACAAAACCCACTAGTATGATTTGAATCAGATGGCATAACAAGTTAGTCATTCTGAAGAAATCTGTCATTGATGAGTTTCGAACTTCCCTATCCTCACTCTTTACCTCTTTGCACCGGAATTCGATACCTTTCATTGTCTCTAATTTCTATTAAAAACCAAACCCCTTTTAGACTTCATTTTGATAGCTTTTTAATCTCAAACTTACAAATCGTAAAATTGGTTTAAATCGTTTGATTTAGACATTTATAGCTGTCTTAAAAACCATGGTTATAATTCTTCACAGGCTGAAATAACGAGGCAGTGACAAATTTATTGGGAAAAAATTAACGAAATTTGAAAGGTGATCAAATTTCGACAGGTCCTGTCTTAGGATTGGACATTTGGCAGTTTGAATGTTTTTATCCAAATTCTTTATAAGTCGACATTTTTACTGATTTTTATTCATTTTTGGATCTCCGACGGAAAGTGAGCTAAGTGAACCATTGCTTTCAAAATGAAGGTAAGTTTAAAGCTGTTTCTTTTTTTCGTTTACACATTTTAATGTGATAACAATTTTTTTTTAACTTTGCCTCCCTTCAAATACATACAGCATGAAACGTTATTGTGGGACAGTTTGAGAGAAAAAATTAATTTTTAGTGCAAAAAAAAAAAGAAAATTGATGCTTTTCATTGTTTTCTTCTTTTCACAAAGCAATGTAAATTCAATATGCGAATTTTACTTTAGCCAATGTTTTGAGTTAGAAACTAAAAACAAACAACTGTTCGAATCATGATTTAAACAAGAAAATGGTCAGAAATTTGACAGCATTCTATTTGCACAAAGAAAGAACTTTTTGTGGGTTATATTTCACACAATGATTGCGGCAAAAAAGGCCAACCTTTTTTGCTTAAGTTTGTTTTGTGTGATTGCAGACAAGATATTTTAAGAAATTAGAGTCACACTTTTATGTACAGTTTAAAATGAACGCTTGTCTTATTAGAATGCAGTATATGTCAAATGTGTAAAATCGACGTGTATATTTGCATTATTGACTGATGCATGGGAGATCTTTTGAAACGTTTAACCGTAATGATTCGGTAATCTGTTAAACACTGAACCGAGTAATAGTTTGTTGTAGAGGAAATACAATCTTTGTTGAAAAACCCTTTGAATAGTTGAACTTGTTTCAAAAATTTTTGAGCTATGTTGTCTCCGGGACAAAGACATTCATGCAAGTGCCAGTTTTATCTGCGTACACACGAACCATTGTTTTAAACGCTTCCCGAAAACCGTTAAATATAAGCTACGCTAAGATATTACTTCGACTAAAGCACAAAAGTGTGATCTGTCTCACATCTACCATGTTACAGCTACTGTAAGTTTTTTGACTGTCAAATGTTGACTTTGAATACCGAAATATGACCCGTTCTTAACCAAGTTTATTACATATTTTTATCTTTATTGTAGGTCCTTTTTTGTCTCGCGGTTGTTGTAGCCTACGCCTCAGCAATGATTGCTCCACAAATCAACGGATTCTCGGATTTCAGTGATCCGGTAAAGTTCGACAATGGTTTCAATGGTGGCATAGGCGAAGGAAAAACTTTTGATGTCAATGATATGCACAATTTCCCCGATTTCAGTCATGGGTTTGAAAATTTTGACGATAGCAAGGGAACACCAAATCAGCACGTCTTTACTGCCCCCAATACAAATTTAAATAACAAAGCAGAACGAAATTTCGAAGATCAACATCTCAACAACTTTTTATCTAAAGACGGTAACGCTGGTATTCCAGCAGATCTGGCCAGTCACTATAATGGCTTGATCACCGACTCTCCTGTAGTACGAGGTAGAGCGGCTCCCAGAGCGGGAAATGTCGCAATTGATCACGAAAATGGTTTCGTCGTTGACACTGTTCCCGTAACAGCATCTCCCGGAGTAGGAAATGTTGCAGATGATCAACAAAATGTTTTCTTGAACCGTCCCGCTACCGGAGCTGACCATCAAGATAGTTTTATCAACGGAACAGCTCCCGGAAGTGGAAGTGCAGCTTCTCAAGTTAATGTAGCTGTACCTATCAATAAACAAAACGGTCATAACCATATATCCCAGGAAATTACCAATAATATTCACAATGGTGTTATTTTCAAACCCGTCACAATTCAACCACTTTCTGACGACCACTTTGTTCGCCCTGCATCAATTAGAAAATTTCCCCATAAAGAAATCAAATTTGATCACCCTGATCATAAACTAGGAACAGTCAAGCCCATACCACACGAACCCGTCGAATTTGACCCCATCCCAACTCCAGCACCAATTGTCCATGAATTTATAACTCATGCTCCCAACGATAAAGATTTCCCAACTCACGCTCCAATCGTTCATAAATTTGTCACCCCAGCTCCAATCGATCACAAATTCCAGAAACATGATCACGATTTTCGATTTGATCACCATGTACCACAGAAGAACCAGCCACAGCGATCCGGGGTTCAAGGACAAACAGTTTATATAACCAACAGACCCGATCAAACCACAGGATCAACCCGACTGACTGGTAACACTGGAGTAACCGGAAGTACAGGGGCGACAGACACCATTGGAAGTAAAGGCACAACAAGTCTCACTGGAAGTACAGACACAACAAGTCTCACTGGAAGTACAGACACAACAAGACTCACTGGAAGTACAGACACAACGGGTTTCACTGGAGGATCTGGGGGTACAACACAGGCTGTCTACAGAAGTGCTATAAACAACGGTGGAAACGCTAATTACAGAGGACCAGAAAACACCAAACAACAATTGGGTAATGTTCAACAAACTCAACGTGTTTTTCAACCGAGCAATCTGCCTGCTGTAGAACAACACCAACGCAATGGTGTCTACCAGCAAAGTAATCAATTTGCTCCAGAACAAGAATTCCACGGAAACTCCTTTGTTAACACCCACGATGATCATGACTCAAATATTAAACTTCCATCTGTGGAAGATCTTCATAAACACATCCCAACTCCAGCTGTCTTTAAACCAACCATTGCTCCATTTGTTCACCCAGATGGACCAGTTGGTGGTCCAGTTACTGTTTCTGATATCCAATTTGATCATCCGAATCCACCAAAGAAATTCACTCATGATGAATTTCCTTCATTCAACGGACGACAATCCAAATTTTCCCGAGCCAACGATATTCCTGGTTTTTTCTCCGATCCCTTTGGTAGTGTTGGTGGTTCTAGTGCACATAAACAGGGACTCAATAGTCAATCATGTCCGACACCCATCAACCCAGCTGCTCAGTATGTTTTGAGCTCAACTGCAACTGACTATCCACGGTAAGTTTCGAAAATGTTTTTGGGTTTTTTTTGTTTGTGGATGGCACAAAAGTATTTGAGGGGGTGGGAGCAAAAGTAGAATAGGCTCCTTCATCCAGTATCTGCCACCTTGCAAAATTTGTGGCCAACAAACAGATTACGGTTTTAACCAGAAAACTAATAGATGAATGTTTTAATAAACGTCATTTGAATAATTGTGTTGTGTATTATTTTTTCAGGGAAGCTATTAATGCTGAATTAGCTAGAAGACCCGAGATAGGATCTATGATTGCGAATAAGGGACAACAGAAACCTTCTCTGAATGTTGTGTAAGTATCTTTTGGTTTAGCCTTGGTAGTTGGTCCAGGAATATTCCGAGATAAAATGTGGTGAAGCATTGTAAGATCTGAGCTATTGGTAGTGTTCTTGTCTATACAATGTGACCCTAATATAAACAAGGATTATCGAAAAACGAATTCAAAACCTAATAAATAATGGTGGATCATACTCGAATATTTTAAGATGTAACAAAGATCTATCATGGATATATATTGATGGCTTCCTTCAAGTTTTGAGAGTCAGTTTTCTTTTCAAGGGCCACATTTTTGTCACATTTTTTAAAAATTATATGCAGATCGTCATCTTTCGAAATTAGGAAGGAGTCGTTCTGGGAGCATGTTGCCCATCTTGCTTGTTGTTCATAAGCGATGTGGAAGCTATGAGAAACGTCGTACTTGTACATCGTTGCTACTGATTCATAGAACAGGATTAATGGAAAATTTCAAATCGTTTCAGTGATGGTACAGATAGTTGTGTGTCCAGTCAAAATTCCTTAACGCAATTCAGAAAATATAATGGTGCATGCTATGTCTTAGAAGGTGAAGATGTTGACATGATAGAATGCCAGTAAGTCTTAAATTTATTTTAACAACTTATTTGACAACTTTCTACAGTATCTACATTAAAAGGAATCGTGTATATGAAAGACAAAATTACATAGTCAACACGTTTGTCAGGCTCAGTTGTTCTATTGAGTCATGTTGTGAAGGAATGGGTATGTCCTGTTTCACTAGCTTAACCCTCAATCCTACTTTTATATCTAGGATAACATTCTAGGTTTACAAGTCCGCCGTGATAGGGATCCTGTCTATCAGTTGTCCTTGGCTAAACCTCTTGGCATTGATCTTTCCCGGATTATCCAATTAAAGCTCGGTGGACTGGAATTCTGAGTGAAGATAACTTATTCAAGGTCATTGAAATTACCAGCTCAATCTGGAAATAAAAGCAACCCATCTCATTTTCATTTTCAGATCTGCCAACTGTAACCAATGTAACACGAGTGGTGCCCAATCAAATATCCAAGGATTGTGCGTGCCTCAGTACCAGAACATCAACCTCATGGCTTACTGTGTGAACGCTCCAGATGTTAATAACAAGATTTCTCGACAACAGGTTCCTGTCCCCATGTTCTGTGGTTGTAGAATGGTTCAATGTTAATAAATAAATGGTGGTGTATGTCTTCTTTAAAATTTGCAGCGAAAGTTTTCAACATTGCATCGAAAGATAATGAGAAAAACCAATTGTATTTTATAGTGGAACAGTCCTCAGCTCTTGACTCTTTCAGTTTCCATAGCAAATAATAAGTTCCAATACTACTTTATATGGAAAATGAAAAAAATATCTTTTGGCTTTCTTGCTAGTTGTCAATATCATATCAAATTCATCTGAGAAAACAATGATTATTCGGAAATCAATTAAAACAAGAATTAGGAAAGCTTTTGCATAAAAATTCGTAATAAATTAACAATTTGGATGAAAGTTCCTAAAGCTTCATGTAACCATTATATTATTTTACTATTATATCGCTAATGTTCTAATAAAAATGTATTATTATTTAACTATTTGAATTAAATCAAGGCCCATTTTGCCAAGAGATTCGATAATTTTACGAGTTTCACCAGTGTATCCATTAGGTCCGAACACATCATACCCATCTCAACATTTTCTGGGGAGCCGCGGTAGTTGAGTGAGCTAGACATTTACTCGCTAAACTGAGGATCCAGGGTTCATTCCCGGCAAAGGTTGAGATGACCTTTCGTATTGTTTGGACATTTGGACAAGTATGGCTGGGGGAGAAAACTAGGCACCAAACACTTGGGATTTTCCGCCCTCTGTGGGGGCGGGAATTTTAAACGTATTTACAAACCTCGAATCCACCAAACCTTGATTTATTTGGAAAGATTGATGTTTTTGTAGTTCAATCATTGATTGACTTTTGACCTCTATTGACCACCCACTATTTATTATTATGATAAACGTGTTTACTTGTAATCTATATTTATTGTTGTAGTGTTAGTCTAGCATAATAAACAATCACCTAGATATTCTACAGGTTTTTTTATGGAGTTTAAGTGATGCTAGTGTGTGGTTTTTACTGCAATTACACTAAAGTTACATCCTTTCTACATCCAAAAATCTACCAATATCTTAATATTATTACCGCTTTTTCGATAATGATGTCATAAAATTTTGCTTATCGTTTAATTGCATGAGCTACACATTGCAATTTGACGCCACCCGTGTCTAATATACAAAATAAAGACAGGAAGGAATAAAAATAATTTGGGGGGGGGGGGGCTGCAACTTCCTCGTACCCTCGGCTTCCATTTTTGGAATTTATACCCCCCCCCCCCTTAGGAGTCTGGTTACGTAACAGTATCGTGGAAACACGGTTATTGTTGCTTTGAAACAACAATTGATAAAGAAAAGACATTTTAATAATCATTAAATCGAGGAGAAGGAATAGAGGTTGTCGAGAAAGGAGTCGAGATTGAGGAAAGAGGAATAGAGGTTGTCGAGAGATGACTCTAGGTTGTTTAGAGAGATAAAACGGTTGACGAGAAAGGGATCGAGGTTGAAGATATAGGAATGGAAGTAAAGGACTCTAGGCTGTATTATTTAAGGGTGTACGCTAGCTTTCCACGGTGGTCTGGCTTGTCATCTCTGAAATAGAACAAAGAAGAAAATTTACAGAGTAATAATAATAACAATAAGATCTTTCTTAGCCAGAACATTTAGAAACAATAACGAAGCAGGCTACACACACATGTTCTATTAGCAAATATTAAATAAAGTTAAAAATTAAATTTAAAAAAAAAAAATCACAGTTAACAATATAATGCAAATTTTTAAATTTTGAAGCTTCTTTGCAAAGTTATGATCCCTTCAATGAACAAGTTATGCTAACTGGCAATTTTTTTTCTCGAATAACTGTAGCTTGTCAAGTAACACTATGAGGTTGTCAAAGTAAACAATGACGCTAAGATTTGTGTCAATTTCATAAAATATAAAACGGGAAATCTGTATTAATAAAAGTATCAAAAATATAAATATAAGAATTAAACGTTGGTCTCATTGACATTATTGGTGTGTAAACGGAAAGCATCACGTGGCAAAGCTGAAAAATGACTAAGTCACGGTAATAATGCGAATGTGAACAACGTTTATTTCTTAAGAGGAGTAACTCAGACGTGAAGTGAATTTATTAATCATTTACATATGCATTCATTTTGACCACCATCCCATTGTCCATATGAGTTGCATATTACTGATCCTCCTCCTAGCAATCCAACATTACATGAAAAAGTATATGTAGTACCAACACTTCTGGACACGATAGGAGAGTCGAGCATACCATTGATTATAACTGGATCATCATTACATAATATTTCTGTCAAATTAAACGAAATAGATTGGTTCAAAACATAAACTAGTTTGGGTTAATGTAGACCAGCATAGTAATCAATATTGTACGGGCTAAAGAGCCACAGTTGTCTACTAATTAAAAGGAAGCATCTTTACAAAGTTATCAGTCCTATCAATGAACAGGTTATGCTAACTAGCGTTTATTTTTCGATACGCTATAGCTTGTCAAGTGACGCTTTAAGGTTGCCAATGAAAACAATGACGCTAAGATTTGAGTCAATTTCATAAAATATGAAACAGGGAATCTGTATCAATAAAAGTATCAAAAATATAAATATAAATTAAACGTTGGTGTCATTGACATTATTGGTGTCTGTCAATGAGACCAACGTTTAATTCTAAAAAAAAAGTATAAAGTAGAGTAACTCGGACGTGAAAAGGAATTCATTAATCATTTACCTGTACATTCAGTTTGACCACCATCCCATTGTCCGCATTCATTGCATATTATTGCTCCCATTCCTGTAAATCCTGCATCGCATGTAAAACTATAGTTAGTACCAATACTTCTGGACACGATAGGGGAGTCGAGCGTACCATTGGCTATAACTGGATCATCATTACATAATATTTCTGCCAAATAAAACGAAATAAAATGGTTCAAAACATAAACTAGTTTGGGTTAATGTAGACCAGCATAGTAATCAATACTTTACGGGCTAAAGGGCCACAGTTGTCTACTAATAAAAGGAATTCTTCGGCTTAGAATGAATATTTACATGAAATTTTTTAAACAAGGACAATAAGGGCATTTATTCATCAGTACTTTTTCCTGCTGCCATAGATAATATAGATAATCTATATATTATCCGGTACAACCAAAAAATCTAATAATTATACACGAAAATGCAATTGATTATTAGAAACGCTTACTAAACTGATTACATGTACGTGTTTTTCAATAATTACTTACTTTTGAGCGTTTTCCAGATTTTACAGGGATTTTGCTACTTAATGACTCCAGTTTACTAGTAGGTCACAAATGAATATATACATGTACTCATATTAACCATTTTGAGAACTTGTATGTCCTCTCCCTAGGTCCGTTTTCATTAGTCCATTAGGGGTGGAGTAACACATTTTTTATTTTTTATAAGATAATATAAAAGTAACACTTATTACTTTTCATTTCAGGCCCCCTTAAGGATTTAAAAGTAGACACATTTGCGATACAAAATAATGCCTTTGCGTGCAATTTTGAATACATCTGTACAAATTTCAATGCAGGCATTCGTGAATTATCGCGAAGCTCTGTGGGACCGTCTGATCTAGTTTCAATGTGTTTATTGTTATAAAATAGGCCTACTAAATACACGTCACTCTTAGAAAAGGGCTGCCGAGATTTGAATAAATTATTATAGACCAAAATATATACAATTCAAACAAGTAAATACTTTGCTGATTTACAAGTATCTTACCTTCACAAGTGACGGTTTGATCTTGAAACTTACGATCACAATTCGCCATTACTGCCAATTGGAATCCGGTGTTACAAACATAGTCGATTTTGTTCCTTCCAGTTCTTGTTATTTGCCCATTGTGGAGACTAGGTAAATTTCGACATCTACTTCTGGAACTGGAACTGCTGGATGATAATTCAGAGAAAGCTAAGAAGGATAGAACAACCAGTAGAATATGTCGTGTTGCCATCATAGTTGACCTGTCGACTGATGAATAGAGTCGGTCAAGTTGGTGAATAATTCTGGTTAAAGTTGACCAGTTTATATACAATTTAAAATCTTTTAATCAAAAATACAAATACTTAATTTACCATAAAATAAATTGCCTATCAGGAAATAAATTTATATTTTATGAATTCGGTTAACGATTGCCCAGATCGTCGCTCGACACGTTGGCGTATTTCAAAACATATGCCACTTAATTTTTCGATTTCAATAATATTTTAGCTAGGAATAAAAATCACTGCAAATTTGCTTTCAGGTATGCACTGAAAACCTGTAAGCCTCGTAGACAATGTGATGCTGATGATATTCTAAGTAACTACGTATAGGGTTCTTACATAACACAAAACCAAATGATTTTCACGAGGTAGAGATTCAAAATGGCTTTGAACTAAGTTTGTTGGTGTTGATATAAAGTTATAATAAAAGTGATGTTAGAGAAGAGGGCGTTGAAATCCATTTTTTATCATGTTATGTTGCCAATACAGTTTTTATGCGAAGACTTGCTCAGTGACGATGATATCCTCATTTCCAATTTTTTGTTTTTTTTTGTTTTTTTGTTGTTGAAAATTCCAACTTTGAAGCTTCGTAACGCCTGATTAGATAGAAAGCTGAAAATTTTAAACGTTATAGCCTGAATAGTTAGCTATCCAATAAATATTTAATATCCGTAAACCGCAATGTTTAAGGTAATGGTAAGGTAATGCTGATCATATTCGACAGAAACTACGTACGGTTCTTACATAACACAAAACCAAATGATTTTCACGAGGTAGAAAATCAAAATGGCTTTGGAAGTTATAATAAAAGTGATGCTAGGGAACAGGGCGTTGAAATCCATTTTCATCATGTTATGTTGCCGAAACAGTTTTTTTTTTTTATGGGAAGACTTGCTCAGTAACCATGATATCCTCAACCTCAATTTTTATCTCGTACTTTAATATGTACAATTTATCACGAAATATAATGGGATCTTATGAGACCTGGAATAGTGATTTGTTCCCAATCTGTGAACTACACCCCTAACTAGTCGAAAATAGAATTAATTTTTAATAAAACTCAAATAATAAGGAAATTAATTCATACGTTTTGTGCCTAATGTGTTGGTAATAAGACAGCATACCTGCTCAACTTTGAAAATTCTGGGCGGTTCTGTACAATCAAGATTTTTTGGCACTTTTTCGCAAAAAAAAAGTTTTAGGAGTCTACTTCTATGCACTTTGGGGGAGGCACGGGAAGTCCGAAAACCAAGCTAAACCGATTTTCAAGACAATTAATTTCGGCCCAAAATTATCACGTTATGTGACATTTCCAATTTTGCTTTTTTGAAAATTCCAATTTTGAAGCTTCGCCACGCCTAAACCAGTTGAGATAGAAGATAGAAAATGGAATGGAATTAATTTTTAATAAAACTCAATTAATAAGGAAGTTAATTTTTACTTTTTGTGCCAAATGTGTTGGTATTAAAACTAAATTGCTAATAAATAAATTACTTTTTATGAAAGTAAACACTTATTTCGAAACAGATGTCATCTTATTTTGGAAATTTTCGTTTATCAATATTTATTTTATTATTTCAGTTTTAACACATACAACATTTAGAAAACCTCTTTACAAACCCTTTAAGTATTATTTTATAAGATTAAAACAGGCCGCATTGTAATAGCCAAGAAGCGCGCGGAAATATTTTGTGGAAAGAAAAGAATAAAAAAGTGGAGGAATGCCCTAAAACAAGCCATCACTACATAGCTCTGTACTCAGAAATATATACTAAGCTGTAATTATCGTAGACTGTATTTATAACGAAAATAATTAAGAGTTTCTGATTTAACTATTAGGCCAACCGTTAGATGTATCGTGATCCATACGGATAAACTTTTCCGATCAATATTAAAGATTACCTCCCTTGAAAATTCTGTGACCTATGAAATAATTCCTAGAAACCCCAAAGGTACTTCCTTCGCTAACACCCTACAAAATGAATCGTTAAGTGGCGCTTCTTGCTTTTTTGACCAAAATGGTGCTTCAGGAATTCATCTTGAGAAGGCCAGGATTAGAAGCTTGGATTATTGATATTAATTCAAACTTAATATTAGCACGTAGACACCAAGTAAAACCAACTATTCTGCTAAAAAAAAAAACAAAAAACTTTTAATTCAAGTTTATGTTTTGAACTATCTTCAGAAATCGCTTCATTCAATAATTCATATTAGATTTAAGTTAGTTACTCTGTTAACAAGAGGAAATTTGTCGGTCCTCGAAATGGATTATTTACAAAATTGAGATGGGTGACAATTAAGCGCATGAAAATCGACTTGCCCGAGGATGAAGCTACCAAATTCCGTCAATCTAGAGAAGCCCATTGGATTGAGACATTAAATACAGCCAGACGTATAGGACTTAATATTGACCACAGTATAGGCATAGCACCCTTTGTAGTTCCCTTCAATACAACCAGTAATAAAGTTAGCAACATAGTTCAAATCCATTAAAGAGTCTTCAAGAGAAATCCCAAAGTCTATAGGCAGAAAATAATTGTGGCATATTCCAAAAATCAAATGATTCAAATGACAATCTTGTTCATAGGAAACAGAAAACAATCTGTATATAATAGGTACTATATACATCTCGCCCATTGGGCGAGCTATTATTTATTTCTAATTTCAGATCAGAACAGAAGAAAATCATCTAGATCCGCTATCCCAAATTCTCAATAAAATATTTGTTCCACCCTAGGTTTGTATATCTGGGAGAATCAATCCCTCACTTCCCCGAAATCTAATAAATAATGGTGGATCACACTCGGTGTATTCGGTCTGGATCTGTCCATTTCCATCTTGCCGAAAAGATATCTTTTTTTAAAAAGAGCCCTACTAGATTGAAATGGGAAATTATGAAGTTCAGAGGGAAACTTGTCAAATTTTAGGACGTGGGTATGTTCAAAAGTGCGTTCAGAAAGAAGAAAATCCATTTAGACGCACTGTGGGAGGCTTGATAATTTCACGCTTCCCCAGAGCTCTCGTGTTGTAAATTCTACCTTAAAAGCTATTCCCCTATTGCCTGCTGAATCAATTGTTACTACCCACTATTTATTATTATGATAAACGGGTTTAATCTATATTTATTGTTGTAGTGTTAGTCTAGCATAATGAACAATCACCTAGATATTTCACAGGTTTTTTTCTGGAGTTTAAGTGATGCTCGTGTGTGGTTTTTACTGCAATTACACTTAAGTTACATCTTTTCTACATCCACAAATATCTGATAATATCTATACATTGATATTCGATAATGATTTCATAAAACTTTGCTTTTCTATACATTGCAATATGACGCCACGTGTCCAATTAACACAATACAGACTGAGAAGTATGAACAATTATTTTTTCTTGGGGCTACTACTTCCTCGTACTCTCGGCTTCCATATTTGGTATTTGTACCTCGATTTCCAGGCGTCTGGTGGTGTAACAGTATCATTGGAATGACAGGCATTGTTGCTTTGATAGAACAAACAAGGTATGGTTGTCTCAGGGAAGCGAAGATTGATTGAGAATACATGTATATCATTAGTAAAAAAAGACATTTTGCAGTCAGATAGACATTTTAATAATTATTAAATCGAGGAGAAGGAATAGAGGTTGACGAGAAAGGGGTCGAGGTTTAAGAAAAAGGAATAGAAGTTGACGAGAGAGGACTCTAGGTTGTATTACTCTAGGTTGTTTTACTCTAGGTTGCCGAGGTAGGACCCAGGGTTAACCGTCAGAACCGGGAGGACCAGGAGGATCGGTTAGCGGAGGAGTAGGGTTTGCCATCTCTGAAATAAAACAAAGAAAAAAATTTACAGAGTAATAATAATAATAATAAGATCTTTCTTAGCCAGCACATTTATAAAACAATAACAAAGTAGGCTACACACAAAGTTTTTATCCTATACATATTAACTTAATTTTTGAATTTGTATCAATAGAATTATTAAAAATATAAATATAAGAATTAAACCTTGGTCTCATTGACATTATTGGTGTTTAAACGGGGTACATCAAGTGACAAAGTCACGCTAATAGTGCTAATGAGACCAACGTTTAATTCTTAAAAAACAGTAGAGTAACTCAGACGTGAAGTGAATTCATTAATCATTTACCTATACATTCAGTTTGACCACCATCCCATTGTCCACATTCATTGCATATTACCAATCCCATTCCTGTAAATCCAGCATAGCATGTAAAACTATATTTAGTACCAATACTTCTAGACACGATAGGAGAGTCGAGTGTACCATTGGCTATAACTGGATCATCATGACATAATATTTCTGTCAAATAAAACGAAATACACTGTAGATTGGTTCAAAACATTAACTAGTTTGGGTTAATGAAGACCAGCATAGTAACCAATACTACTACATTACGGGCTAAAGGGCCACAGTTGTCTACTAATAAAAGGAATTCTTCGGCTTAGAATGAATATTTACATGAAAATTTTTAAATTCGGACAATAAGGGCACGTATTCATCAGTACTTCTTCCTGCTGCCATAAATAACAGAATCTATATACTAATATTATCCGATATATCCAAAAAATCTTATACTTATCCAAGAAAATGTAATTGATTATTAGACAACGCTTACTTAACTGATTAAATGTTTTTCAATTATTACTTACTTTTGTGCCTTTTTTCAGATTTCAAAGGGATTTTATTACTATTACTAATGAATATATACTCATATAAACCATTTTGAGAACTTGTATGTCCTTTCCCTAGGCCCGTTTTCATTAGGGATTCTTTTTATTTTTTATAAGATAATATAAAAGTAACACTTATTACTTTTCATTTCAGCCCCCTAGGAATTTTAAAGTAAGACAGATTTGCCATACAAATGCCTTTGCGTGTATTTTTGAATGCATCTATACAAATTTCAATGCAGGCATTCGTAAATTATCGCGAAGCTCAGTCGGTCCGTCTGATCTAGTTTCAATGTATATATTGTTTTAAAATCGGCCTACTAAATACACGTTACTCTTAGAAAAGGGTTGTCGAGATGTGAAGGACTAGACGAAAATATATACAATTCAAACATATTAATACTTTGCTGATGAACAAGTATCTTACCTTCACAAGTGACGATTGGATCTTGAAACTTACGATCACGACAATTCGCCATTACTGCCAATTGGAATCCGGTGTTACAAACATAGTCGATTTTGTTTCTTCCAGTTCTTGTTATTTGTCCATTTTTGAGACTAGGTAAATATCGACATCGACTTCTGGAACTGGAACTGCTGGATAATGTTTCAGAGATAGCTAAGAAAGATAGAACAACCAGTAGAATTTGTCGTGGTGCCATCATAGTTAACCTGTCGACTGATGAATAGACTCGGTCAAGTTGGTGAATAATTCTAGTTTAAAAAAATGAGATAGCATATGTTTTGAAATACGTAGTGTCGAGCTACGATCTGGGCAATCGTTAACCGAATTCATAAAATATAAATTTCTTTCCTGATAGGCAATTTATTTTATGGTAAATTAAGTATTTGTATTTTTGATTAAAAGATTTTAAATTGTATATAAACTGGTCAACTTTAACCAGAATTATTCACCAACATGACCGACACTATTTATCAGTCGATAGGTGATAGCACCACGACATATTCTACTGGTTGTTCTATCTTTCTTAGCTATCTCTGAAACATCACCCAGCAGTTCCAGTTCCAGAAGTCGATGTCGATATTTACCTAGCCTCAAAAATGGACAAATAACAAGAACTGGAAGAAACAAAATCGACTATGTTTGTAACACCGGATTCCAATTGGCAGTAATGGCGAATTGTCGTCGTCGTGATCGTAAGTTTCAAGATCCAATCGTCACTTGTGAAGGTAAGGTAGGACGTAAAACTCCATTCATTTCATTTTTCATTTCATTTTTGTGAAGGTAAGATACTTGTAAATCAGCAAAGTATTAATTTGTTTGTATATATTTTCGTCTATCTATTCACATCTCGGCAGCCCTTTTCTAAGAGTAACGTGTATTAAGTAGGCCTATATTAAAACAATAAATACATTGAAACTAGAAACGGTGGTCGAGGTCATTTTTTTTTATCTGTGAAGCTCAAGTCCCACTGAGCTTTTATTAATAGCTATGGATCTTTAGCCCGTAAAGTATTGATTACTATGCTGGTCTACAATAACCCAAACTAGTTTATGTTTTGAACCAATCTATTTCGTTTAATTTGACAGAAATATTATGTAAAGATGATCCAGTTATAGCCAATGGTACGCTCGACTCTCCTATCGTGTCTAGAAGTATTGGTACTAACTATAGTTTTACATGCGATGCAGGATTTACAGGAATGGGATTGGTAATATGCAATGAATGTGGACAATGGGATGGTGGTCAAACTGAATGTGTAGGTAAATGATTAATGAATCCACTTCACGTCTGAGTTACTCTACTTACGAACGTTTTTTAAGAAATAAACGTTGGTCTCTTTAGCATTATTGGTGTGACTTCGTCATTTATTCAGTTTTGTCACGTGATCTTTTGCGTTTACACACCAATAATGCAAATTAGACCAACGTTTAATTCTTACATTTATATTTTTCATACTTATTAATACAAATTCAAATATTAATTTAATATTTGGTAATAGAAAATTTGTGTGTAACCTACTTTGTTATTGTGCTGACAAAGAATATCTAATTATTATTATTTTTACTTTGTAAATTTTCTTCTTTGATTTATTTTCAGAGGTGGTAATCCCTACTCCTCCGCCAACCAGTGCTCCTGGTTAACCCTGGGCCCTACGGCAACCTAGAGTAAAACAACCTAGAGTAATACAACCTAGAGTAATACAACCTAGAGTAATACAACCTAGAGTCCTCTCTCGTCAACCTCTATTCCTCTTTCCTCAATCTCGACCGCTTTCTCGTCATCCTCTATTCCTTCTCCTCGATTTAATAATTATTAAAATGTCTATCTGGCTGCAGCATTTTATATTTACTAATGATATACTAGTACATGTATTTTCAATCAATCTTCGCTTCCCCGAGACAACCATACCTTGTTTGTTCTTTCAAAGCATCAATGCCTGTGATTCCAATAATACTGTTACATCACAAGGCTCCTAGAAATGGGGGTACAAATTCCAAATATGAAAGCGAGGGTACGAGGGAGTTGTAGTCTCAAGAAGAAAAATTATTTTTATTCCTTCCCGTCTTTATTGTGTATATTAGACACGGGTGGCGTTAAACTACAATGTGTAGCTCATTCAATTAAACGATAAGCAAAGTATTATAACATAATTATCCAAAAAGCGGTAATAATATTAAGACATTATTGGTAGATTTTTGGATGAAGAAAAGATGTAACTTTAGTGTAATTGCAGTACACACACACGAGCATCACATAGTGGGTGGTTTTCAATTGATTCGGCAGTCAATAGGGGAAAAGCTTCCATGGTTGAATTTACAACACGAGAGTTCTTGGGAAGCGTAAAATCATCAAGCCTCCCATAGTGCGTCTAAATGGATTTTCTTCGCTTGAAACATACTTTTGACCATACCCACTTCCTAAGTTAATTTTTTAACTGTCTTTAAGGACATGTCAGAGATCGCTTTTCAATTCAATTGCTTATATTTATAATGAATAGTACCAGACCCAGGGGCAGTCTACATTGATATTGGTTATTGATGTTGGTTATTGATATTGGTTATTGATATTGGTAATTGGTATTGGTTATGTACCATCGAGTTTCGGACAAAAGCATATCTATCAACTTCGATGTGAAAATCACAGCTTTTTACTTAAAAAAGGTAACCAAGTTTATTTTTCAAAACTACGTGAATTATCATATTTTACGTTTTCAAATAAAAACTACAAGAAAACCAAGGTGAAAATTAAATCCACGATTAACCATAACCCTAGGTGAAAATAAAGATTTTTTTAATTCAAAATGATAAAGTTAATTAGGTAGTATGTGAGTCATCTCATCTATATTTCCAGGCGTCAAATCATTTCCAGTTTATATACATGTTTATTAGGGATGTTCTGGACACTTCACGACGTCAGGAGCAATGGGCAATCCTATGCGATTGTTCTTCAGTACAATAAGTTCGACCATAGTATTTTCCAATGATCCAATGATTGTGTAGCATCTGTTACGGCTATCTGTTCGATATTCTTTATGATTAAATCATTTATAAATATATAAAAAATTTAAACTTCAACTATAGAGTAGTGGTAGTTATTGTGCGAGAATACATATTTTATATGTATAGATATTTAAACATTTCTTTCATTCAGCTTGTACTTGAAGTCAGACCTATTAGTCTACAGGTAGTCCTCCGTAATAATGCCAATCAAATCTCCTTACACATTGGATGACTTTTATAGGGGCTTTAAAAAGGACATCAAATGGATTTCAACAGATGAACGGCTGCATAAATATGTGTTTTTGTAATCCTTCAGTGATTACTCATGATCTTTTCTCATAAAATTCATAACAAAAGCGAAATTTGCATATCCTCTAGTTTTTTAATGTCGAAGATCAAAACAGCAAATATGTTTAAAAAACATATTTTTCTAATCTTAAATAAGCCTTTTATTTACACCTGATGAGTCCCTCACAAGCAAAAACTATAAAAGGCTATATATTTGGCAGGTGTTTCATTAGACTTGGTGTTGAACTGACAACAGAAAGGTATGTTTCATTCTTTATTTTGTTTTTCTCTAGAAATATTTGTTGCATTTTGTCTAAAGGATATTTCCTTTGTTCGAATAGAACGAAGAGAACTTGAGCTTTTTTTTTATCCCATCCCCCATCCCCCCGACATCTATGGTCGCAACTAAAACAAAGTAAAGTTTTTTTTTTATAGCAAATAACATGTTGGTTGCATATTTGTAAAAAATCTCCTCACTGAACACGGCATTACTTTCATAATTTTTATTAGACTAATCATGTGCAGATAGACATAGGACATTATGTTTCATTCTAATTGCTTTCTAGATGCTGTTTATCATATTGTATTCGGTGGCCACCATAGCTGTTATCACAGCACAGAACAACTCTTACATAAACATTGTTAATGATGCAGTAAAACAGGTTTCATCCCACCACGCTACTCTCAACGGCCATATAAACAACGTCTTTAACAACCACCCGTTTCACAACACCGCCACTAAAACACCGTCGTGTCCAAACCCGAATGATCCGTCAGCTGTATTTGAATTGAGCTCCACCCCAGAGCTTGAAGCTAACTACCCCTTGTAAGTTCTTTGTTTTGTTGCTTCGCTCATTTACAGATTGTACTCAGCATGGTGTTGCCAGTCTTCAATGACACACTCCAGTTACAGAGTAGATCTAACTCAGTCATCACAAACACAATTCACATCAAATCAAAATTAAGATCATCATTAGCAATCGTGAATGATCCAATCTGATGCTGAGGAGAACAGACTGTAAATTTGGTTTGTTACATATTTTCAATTTTCTAATACATTGTTACAAGTCAACGTATTCATAAACATTTGACATTATTTTTTTACAGAACATTAATCGCTAATGAACTGTCGACCAGACCACAGTTGGCCAACGTTCTTGCATCTGAGATACCTGCCCAATCTGGTTTGAATTTGGTAATACCTGTTGATGAACCGTAAGTTCTATGTTAAATATTCACTGTAATCACCTGGAACTGTTTGCTTAATAACTAGTTAAATTGCTCAATTGCCTGAACCACCACTACAAAGGTACATCATGTGGTTGGAGGAGAACAGCCTGTTAGCCTGTTACATAACTGTTTATGACGTATAGTCTAAGCTGGTGATAATATTATATAAGAAATGGCGCAATCTGTGTCCCCAATTAGCTACAACATTTGAAAAACCTCTTTGAAATGATTATAAAAGTACGTTAAATTTTTCTGTCAATTTTAGATTCGATACAGCTGAAACAAAATGTGCGACAAAAACCAGTAACGTCTGGACGTTCACCTCTGCTCAGAATCGTGGTATCTGCTGGGTGTTACAAGGATTCCAGGATGCTGTCTTTGCTGTTAATTGTGTGTAAGTATCTGCTTTATATCAATATTGGAGTTTGTGAGATTCACTCGAGGAATTGTGGATCCAAACTATTTATAATGCTTCAATTATGAATCTTATGGAAAAGCAGATTAATTGATTGGTCGAGGTTCATGAGCACTCATGATTCATCGAGATATACTTGCATATATAGCTCCAAGTCAGGATTAACATTTCATTTGAGGCATTATTATTCATTGAATTGCATTTCCAAAACCTGCTTAAGAGGAATATATTGGCAAATCTATGATTCAAAATGCTTACATTGAGTTAATTCATTCTGGATTTTGATTATATATAGAATAGGTTTACCCTTCATATGATTTAAAAATAACAAGTACACTTTATTACACTATTGGTATTTGCTTGAGCATTGTTGTATTATTTCTTATTTTACAGAAACCCTGTTTGTAAAGGATGTGAAAGTCAGAAGAGTCAACTGAATAGCTTCACTGCATGGGAACACAATTTCTGGGCGTCGTTCAACTTCCCAAACTTCCCCAAAGCCGATTCTGGATTTTACCAGACCCAATCAACATCCTACAAAAATATCTGCGCTCCACGATTTGAGGTTCGCACCATCTGGGCGTACTGTCCACTGATAGCTGATCCTTTGAAGATCGTCCGGGAGCAGATTATTCTCCCATCGGCTTGTAGTTGCAAGAAGATTCGATGCCAGTAGAAAATTTAGCCCGTGCATAGAAAATCACAACTAATGATATACTTGATTAACAGTCCATAATATTTTGGCATCAAGTCCATAATATTTGGCATCATTGAGCTACTTGCATTGCAAACTTTATTTTTAAAATTTATCGCATTGTGAAAATTGTACTTTGGATTGTGTAACTTTCTTTTTGTATTAATATATCAATGAACTAATTAAACAATCTGTCAGCTATAGTTCGTTCATTTCAATAATATGGTTGCAAAGTTTTTGTTATGCACGATTTGAACATCCGGTGAGGAAGTGAGAGGGGGTATCGGTTTGAGGGTTGGGGTGTTCTCAAGGGTCTATGAGCTTTGGGGATGCTGAAAAGCAGAAACACCTAATCCCACAAAAGGCTTAAAAATTTGTCACTGGTGGTTACAACCACTGTGTCAAATGAATGAAACAATATTCAAATAAAAAGATTTATTACAAAACACGATCAATGATTATACAAAGCAAATACCTTAATGAGATACAAAAACACCAAAAAACCTGATTACTCTGCAGCTCTAAATATTTCGTTGAAGGATTTGAACCCATACTTTTGAACGGATAGTTTCCAGAGAAATCCCCGAAAGGCAGCAAGATAAGGATTTGATATTCGAAATTCGGAAATATCCGGTGCTTTAATTTACTCCGAGCTTGTAAATTTGTAAATGGGTGAAAAAAAGTTACAAAGTCTTGTCTCGTACATGGAATATCTAGAGCTACGTTTTATACAGATTAAATATAAATGATAAGGAGAAATGAAGAGTTGATTGAAAAATTACCATCCGCCATAGCTTACAGTAGTCTTGGTGCACGGGGTTTGAACACAAGAACAGAATGAGGGAACAATAACTTGTTCCCTGATGATAGCTGGGAAACCAACTAAAGGACAGTATGCCCATACCGAGATGGATTTATACTGTGGTATACATTTATATTTAAACGTCGTTGTTGAACCGACGTGAGTTGTGGTGGAGGTAGAGTAACTACTGCTACAGCCAATACAATCACCCAATCTGAAATAGACATTAATAAATCGTTTATGTTCGATGTTATTTATCATTCAGTTCGGTAAGGTTGTTTCTTTATGCCCATAGATCCCTTCAACAATAGCATTTAAACCAACCACTGCATAACTGCTGCAGAGAAAAATCATGACCTTCGGGCAATACTAGCGTCAACCCAAGTCCAATATTCTTCTTCCTATAGCCCTGTAGAATAATTGTATGTCCAATAGGAATATGATGGTATATGTATACTCACTGGCAAGTAACTGTAAAGAGGGGATCTTGGTATCCCTGGAGAACCCAGCATGGTCCACGTAATGCCGAGTTGAAGGAAAACACATTCTGTGCAACTCCGGGACATGTTCGATTGGCTGTGTCGAATCTGATAGGATAAAGTAACCGTATTAGTTGAAAATATATAATAAAAATTTTTTAAGCCAATATCCGAGTAATGTTTCCCTGTAAAAACCTTTCATGACAACTAAAAACTATAAATTTGATAAACGCATGACAAGATTGATATAAGTGTTTACTTACACAGAATCTGGGGGAACAACAATGGGTCCAGGAACTTCTTGAACTAAAAACTGAGCAAAAGCCGGTCGTTGAGTGAGCTCATTATTAATTGCTACCCTGAAAAAAGAAAATCAGAATGTTTTAATAAACCATTTGAAAGCTACAGTTACAACCACAATTTTTCCAGCCCTAATTCGTATTTTATTCCGGAGTAAACGAGGAGCGATTGTTACAGGTAAGCATCGTTTCTGTGGTTGATATTATATAAACGTCTGATAGGATTTTCAATCGATCAAAGGGAGAGGATAATCCAGATATCGATAGCAAGAGGTATAAAGAATTATCATTAGCAAAAAAGTTTTCTGCTATTTTTCGTTCACTTTCTCAAAATCGCTACCAAATAAGCGCAAGCAGTTATTTTGAATATGAAGAAACTTACACTGGATATCCAGTACCATCGGTTCCTATATTAAACAATAACGACGGGTTGTTGGGTTCAGAACAGTTGACAGTGGAATGGAGGTTGGTACTAAAATCAGCAAAATTACTATTGAAATCATTAAACCAATTGTTGCTTAAACCGTAAAATGCAGATCGTTCTGGAAGTTGAGTAGAGTCGACGCCAACCTCTCTCGGTTTTTGTAAACTCGAACGGTCTGCAGTTTCCATAAGTGGAACATCGTCAACTGACAAATGACTAGATTCGGTTGGTTGTGGTATGGTGCCGCTTGCGGAGCTTTCGGGAGGATTTTTTTCAGATCCGAATGCAAGTGGTTTGGCATCTTTGATTGGCGTCGTTATGTCCTGCGCCTTTGTTCCAAGTAGTAAGAGTACAGCCAACGAAACCATAAAAACCTGAAATCGAAAATTAAAAAGTCCTGAAGGCTGTCAATTCAAAATATATTACGAAATGTTTAGCAATGTATAAATTTACAACATAATTTGAATATCTTTTTCAACTAGAGTCGGGTTTTAAACTTTCAGGATGCTTGATCGATTGAAATCCATTCCTCCGTACCTCTCCACATATGTCCTTACTATTTCGTGATTCTCTCCTAGGTTTCCCTGAAAACGAGACTAAACAATTATACCAGACTTCAAATGACGTCTCGTCTCCCCCAACATCCCCCCCCCCCCAAAAAAAAGAAACACCGAAATAGAGAGAAATATAGCAGTTTTCGGCCCTCTAGAGACGCATTATCTGATGCTTTTGTCACATTCGCTTTAATCATAAGAATGCAATTTGTTTTTTTTAAAGGGATTGAAAAAAAATGGTCGTGGTTTAACATAAAATGTTGTCTGAAGGAAAGACTTTTCATCGCTATCTTGACTTTTCGCTCGAGTTTTCAAATTCTCGCCTCCTCTTCTTTACCCTCGCCATCCCGTGGTCAACAAATTGCCACTCACATTCAGATTCTGGCATTTGTTTTATGTTATGAACATAATACCTTAATAAATACCCACAGTACTAAATACACAAGACAGCAATTTTAGAGTAGAGTGATAAAAACTTACCTTTCGTGTCATATTGCTAAGCCTAGTTGTTATACTAAATCAAGTAAAATTCAAATACCTTATATAGGAAATTTTAGGCAATTATTTGCCATACTTTTTGTATGAACTTAAGTCTACTAATTCATTAAACTGATAAATATTGGAGTATAAATTGAAAACTAATCTGCGAAGCAAATAACTGATAGATAAAAATTAACAAAGGTATCTTCTTACATTTAGGATAATCCGGATAATTTGTTTTCCGCGTGGTAAACATACCTATTTCTTCAATTTACATTTAAATCACCGGAAAACAGCCCATAACTTAACTGTGCATAAAATCTCTAAAAACCTTAACTGGCTATGGACGCAAAGTGTCAAGATGCCATTCAACGCCCATATGTCGTGAGAAAAAATACTTATGATATTGTCAATGCTACTAACAAAATGATACGAATATTAAAAAAAGCAAAAAATAATTGTGTTTTGGAAGTTAAAAATCCACTCTTTTCTATTTAACCACTTAAATCCATTAAAAGTATCTACATAAAGTATTACTTCAATTTCTTACCTTTGAAGTTAAATTTGGAAACACTATAACTAATACAGGTTTCACCTTCTCTTAAAATGATTACGTTAAGAAATGAAAAAGAAAAAACTAAGTTGAAATGTTAGCTGGAATTCTTAGTGTTTGCGATTTCAAATTATAAATAAAAGGTAGAATAAACCGTAAATAATTTTTAAAAAAGACGTAACTTAATTTAAGCATCGAATTATCACTGAGGAGATACATGTACCTTCATACAACAGCGAGTACTTGTAGCATATGGTTGCGAATAACGGTAGTGGTCATACTTACCGAACGTAATTTAGTTACTTTAGCTTTGTGTTCTTCGTTTATGACAGCTTTTCTCATTCACAACCATATACAACTTGTTATCTCTATGACCTGAGGGCCCATTATTAAATTATCAGAATAGAAGTTCTGAGTTGGCAAAGTGTGTACTGTAACAACATTCTTCCCATCTAAGATTCTCTTATAAAAAATCGTAATAACCTTCGTGTTTCACATATCACTGAAAAATGATTCTCGAGAAACAAAATTATAAAGGTGTTCGAAAGTTTAATACTGCGTCATTTTATCTAATATTACCATTAAAAATCACAAGATGCAATAGAGCATTTAAAATATTTGACAATGGACCAAATAAAATTACCGACCCCTGCCTTTTTTAACAACATTAAGCATGTTTCTCAAAATAAAGATTACAATCCCAACTGATAAAAACAATAAAACAGCCAAGTCAACAAATCTGCTTGTTTGTTTCTAATCGATAATGTTTAGTAAACAAATCCTAATGTTATGCAAATGTAGGTAAATATATTATTTTGCTGTTTTATTCGTATTTATTGTTTTTGAAATTAGTGAAAGGGATTTTGGTATTTCCGTTTAAATTTTGTATTTAAGTTCAACTCCGACTAAATCAAATCATTCAATCCTTGTGATCGAACCTGAGCTGTTTCCACCATTTCAAAGATAGTCTATTCTTCTATTTGGTAAGTATTTGAATTTTGTTTTCGACTTATTTCACTAATACGACACGGTTAGCATTTAATTGGTAGTTTATTTCTTTACTGAAATTTTAAGACAAACTTCAATTTACATCATCAAATTACAGTAAAAAACAAAGACTGAAAAATACCAATTTTTCCGCGTTAGGACCGAAATAACAACAGCAGAAAAATAATAAAAGCGGTACTACATCTTATACTTAAACCATATTAGCTACTGGGTACAAGTTATAACTTGTAAGGTGTTTATTACCTTTCCCTGAACCTTCTGAAACATTCGTATGTTTAGCTTCAAGTATAACAGTCAAATAAATCTTTAATTTCAGAAAATGAAATCTTTAAATCTTGTAGTAGTTTTATTTGTTCTTTACCAAACCAAAACTTCTTCAGCCAAAGATATAACATCTTCGCTCGGTGGACCAGCAGCTGATTCTAAACCAGCTGCGAACTCTGGGACACCCGATGCAGCAGCAACAGTTGGCGGCAGCAGTCGAAGTGGACTAGGATTTGATACGGCGTTCTTTAACTCCTTGCACGGCGGGGGTCTTAACACTGGATACAGCACCTTCGGAACCAACTGTCCTATGCAGACTGATATTTTAGACAATTTAAGATTATCCGATGATCCAACAGGTTATCCCATGTAAGTTGTCTTTCATCATTTCAACATTTCTTTCAAGTTGTCCCCATGGGATACTAAACCAAAACTATACGATTTATATTATGTTTTGCTTTGAATACTTGACCCATCATGTTTTGGAAAGAAATCGTTTGGGAATGATAAACATCTGAAAATTAATCAATCTGTTTATTTTTCTTAGATTGATCTTTAACTTAATACTTATCATATATAAGCAACCGAAAATATTACTTTTGATTCTGAACACTTTAAATGTGTATTTTATCGCGTATTATCTATATTTATCGCAGGTAAAAAATTTAATTGTAAATTGCATTCTTTCTCTTCAAATTAAATTTTCGTTTCATTTTAGCGATGGCATTGCAGCTGAACTGGCACTTCGTCCTCAGTTTGCTGCCTTTTTAGTTGATCAAGCAGTTTTACCTGGAACAGACCCTTCCATTCCAGAAGATCCAAGGTGAGTTTTGTACGTTTGCTGTCACAGTGGGACCCGAATATCAACCACAACATCACGCTACCTTGAAAGCAAAGGAATGCCACTTAACAGTGGCTAATGGTTCTTAACCATTGTTTAGCTTTCAAATGTGTTTACTAATCGATGTAAAATTACACATACATTTACACACGTATTTGATATTAAATTATCCACTGTACTATGCATTTTTTCAGATTTCTAACAGCCAATATGACCTGCCCTTTCATCCGAAAACAATTATGGAGCTTCTTCAAGAATAGCAGCAGCATCTGCTGGGTTCTCCAGGATTTCCAGGCACAAATTCTCTATGCTGATTGCTTGTAAGTCTGATATACAATTATTTGATGTCTTAAGAGAGATACAAATGTCATGAATCTTCGATGTTGTGCTTTTTGGAAATGGCATAGAACCTTTTGAAATAAGTCAAAAAATGTGTATGTATGAATCTTTTAAAATGCAAATTTGGATGTCCAAGTATAATTTGACGATATTTGTACGTATCTTACGTCCTGATATGCATGCAATCAGATGTTTCGTTCTAGTTCAATAAATGATCACCATACTATAATGGAGGTATCTTTGGATATTGGGTAGGTAAAATGCATCGGTCAATTTTTCCGATAGACTCGGATAATCTTTTGAGCTCTTAAACTATAGCTGAAGAATTCTAGCATTGGATTCATTATAATTTGACACGGCTATTTCTGCCCCATGGATTGAAAGATTGACAGACGTATAATCCATTATTCTTCAGATTCAAGACCTGCCAATTCTGTTCCAATCCATTTGGTTTCAACACCCAGAACCAATGTTTGAAGCAGTACGAGACCATCTCAGCCTATGTATACTGTCCTAACATAGGTTTCCCTAGAATCATCAGTGAACGTTTCATCATCCCCAGATACTGTACCTGTAAAGTCGTCAACTGTCAATCCCAGACGCTGACACACCCTGGTTTTGGTGGCCACAATGATTTCGGCTTCTTCGGAAAGAAATAAGCATTTCTTTCAAGAATATTTATTTATTTAATATTTTATCTAGGTTAGGTTTCATATGATATCTTTATTGTCTTTATTTACTTAATATCTGTAACTCAATATTTCCAGTTTTTATAACAACAGCAAATGTTTAGTTTGTACATTAAAGTAAAGGTCTTAGCGAATATACATGTATATCAATTATACATAATTTAGTATAGTAATTCTAATCGCATCCAAGTGGTATTGATATGGCTCTACCAAAATTTCATAGGCCTGACGTTTAATTAATTTGCCGTATCTTTCTCTGGGTTTAGATACTATTGTTACTAAAATGATTGTGAAATATTTTTGTTTATTCTATTTAATTATTTACGATATTAAATCAATATTCACCACAATTCAGCTTTTTTAATTCCGAGGGGTAGAGAGGATGGCTGGAGTCAGGGACAACGGTATAACGGGGTTAATTTATCATAGCCAATACCTGGCAATATGAATGGGACTGGACAATGGGCTTTGTACTACAGTACAAGTTCGTTCAAACACATGAGTCACGAATGAATAAACCATCCACTACAACATATTCAGTTTATACCCTTTATTCCCAAAACGTATTTGACTGCTGAATTATTTGTTTATTTAAAATAAATTACAAACAGATCATCGAGACTAAGCTCTGTGTATAGTGTCGTGACCTACACCAATATCTGAAACCAGATCAGCACCGTCATGTACCACGCCGTGTCTTACATCTCCAGTTTTAAATGATGGACCTCCAATCCTAGCTTCATGTATTCCTATTCCATTACCAAAACCTTGATTAATACTACCACCAATACCAGAACCAACGGCGTGTCCGATACCAGTACCAACACTATGTCCAATGTTCGAACCAATACCAGCACCGACACTATGTCCACTAATACCAGTGCCTACACCATGTCCAAGGCTGGAACCAATACCATGTCCACCGACACCATGTCCAATGCTCAAACCAATCCCGGTGCCAACGCCATGTTCAATACCTGTACCAACAACATGCCCACCAATAACAGTGCCTACACCATGTCCATTGCTGGAACCAATACCATGTCCACCAACAAGATGTCCATTGCTGGAACCAATACCAGAACCAACACCATGTCCACCAATACCAGTGGCTACACCATGTCCAACGCTGGAACCAATACCATGTCCACCGACACCATGTCCAACGCTGGAAGCAATCCCATTGCCTACACCATGTCCAATACCTGTACCAACACTGTGTCCCCCAATACCAGTACCTACACCATGCCCAATGCCAGAACCAATACCATGTCCACCAACAAGATGTCCATTAGCTGGAACCAATGCCAGTCAACCAACACCATGTCACCAATACCGTGCCTACACCATGTCCAAAGCTGGAACCAATACCATGTCCACCGAACCATGTCCAACCAATACCAGACCAATACCGTGTCCACCAATACCAGTGTCCAATACCATGTCCAACTGTTGGAACCAATACCAGTACCTACACCATGTCCCAATGCCAGAACCAATACCATGTCCACCAATACCATGTACCAACAACCATGCCACCAATACCAGTATCAATACCATGTCCAATACCATGTCCAAATCTGGGACCAATACCAGTTGTAGAACCATGCCCACCAATACCAGTACCAATACCGTGTCCACCAATACCGGTACCAATACCATGTCCAATGGTGGAACCAATATCAGAACCTACACCATGTCCACCAATACCAGAACCAATACCATGTCCACCAATACCAGTACCAACACCATGTCCAATACTGGAACCAATACCAGAACCAATCACCATGTCACCAATACCAGTACCAACACCATGTCCAATACTGGAACCAATACCATGTACCTACAATACCAAAAACGTACCAACGACCACCTTGTCCACCAATACCAGTACCAACACCATGTCCACTAATACCAGAACCAATACCATGTCCACCAATACCAGTCAATACCATGTCCACAATACCAGAACCAATACCATGTCCACCAATACCAGTACCAACACCATGTCCAATACTGGAACCAATACCAGAACCAATGCCACGTCCAATATGGGAACCAATACCAGTGCCTACTCCATGTCCAATGCTGGAACCAATACCAGTACCTACACTATGCCCACCAAAAACAGAACCAAAACCTTGTCCACCAATACCAGTACCAACACCATGTCCAGTATGTGAACCAATACCAGAACCAATACCGTGTCCTTTAATGCCGTCAAATTGATTGTCGAATCCGGAAGGAAAGCCTATCCCAAAGTCGTTTTGGTTGCCTAAAGTAAAGCTTGAGTCTTTAAATGCGGTATTGGCGAATCCAGTTTCGTGAAAAATGTCATCTTGGAATTTAAATCCAGCTCCAACGCCTCCAGAAAGGCCCACGGTCCCTAGATCATTAAAACCAAATGAACTGATTCCTGACCTCTTTGCCAATTTTGGAATAATTTTCGCTGCTGCTGCCTTTCCGTTAGCTTTGCTGATGGCTGGTGCAGCAATGACTGGAGCAATTATGAACAATAGGACAGTTACGGTTTGGAAGACCTGAAAACGAATCATAAATAATAAGTAATTGATCCATAACTGAACAAAAATCGAAATTTCAGTATACGGGAAGAGATTTGCAAAATGAAAGTGAAGAAAAAGAATGGTAAATACTTTGAAAAATAAAAACCAAATAAACAATAATAATTATAAGAATTGAGTTCAACAATACCGTTTAAGTATATTTACAAAAATCCCAAATCTAAAACGTTTAACTGTTATTGAGTAAATAAGCTTGCATCAATATTACCAATAAGCATAATATGCGTACTAAATATACTAATGCTATTTCCGAAACACTGATCAAAACTGACTGGGTGAAACGTGACTTGCACTTTATTATTTCATTTTTATATGACAAATGACAATAACGTGATCGGCTGAATACAATATTAGCTCTTCAAAAAGAGTTGCTGAGTTGACAAACCAAGCAGCAGAGTGTGACCCAGAATCGTAAGCAAGTCTGGACTCGTTTTTGTATACTTGAATAATTGCCATAATAAGTAATAAATGAGTTTATATCTTCAATTCATTTAAGAAAATATCACCGAAACCTTGGTACCAAGAACATTAGTTTCAACCGGTTGAAAAGTTTAGAAAAATTAGACTTACCTTCATGGCTGGCTTTCGGATATAATACAAATATCACGTTTACTTGATGTTTTTTATAGAAAAAGTTTTATGAGAGAAGTACTAAATTCTTAGGTCATCTTAAAGCATATATACTATTATTTTATGTGCAAATATTTATTGGGCAATAAATCTTCTAATATACGCTAATCTTATGCTTAATATTTATGTGAATGGATATCGTTAACCGGGCACTGGGTAAACAATGATATCGAATTTTACGTCTTACTTTTTTACCGCTTTTCTAGACTTGGACATAACGGACACAACATTCCATGCCGTTTGCAGAATTGGAAAATTGCCCACAACCCTTTTATTCATGTAAGACTGTCGAAGAAACTTTAACTAGTCTGTTGCACACTTGGCCATGGTTTATTATCAAAGTAGGATTAAACGATTCCTTGACGTCAAACCTTCAGATCTGCATCGCTGGCAGATGGAAATTGTAACCGGACTAAATTTGATCAACATTCAGAAGCGGAAGCAGATATAAAAATGCTTAAATCGGCAATATTATAGTATAACTCGCTTCTTTAATAACAAAGCACACAACGTTTCAACACAGTTTACATGTGCCGTAATCAGATGTCAAATAAAAACAATTAGGACTTCTAGATGTACAATAACAATTATTATTGTAATGTTAATTAAAGATTCATATCAAAATACATGATCCCATTCTTTAATTTGGCTGTCAATGTGCATGCAGTTATAAGAGTTCACAATGCTCAATACGTTAATATTTTATATATATACATGATCTTGTTAACTTAATTAACTGAGCTGTATTCAAGATAATGTATTGCTATATGCCTGTAAAGGGACAAAATGGAAATTACTGGGCCATATTATACTGCGATCATGTATTTGAGATGAAACATTAAAGGTTTGATAATTGAAAACCTTCAAGTATTAGGGTGTATGAGAAAAGTAAGAATGATCTACATTGATTAATCGTCACTGGGTGATAGTAACGAAAGCTTAACTAAACCCGATAACCAGTCTTTACATTAATTTACAACCCAAAACAAACCTCAAATACAATGAAAGGTTCCCTGCTGGAGTAGCCGAGGATATATTAGGTAGTTTATGAATAGTGGAATATAAAACTAATGATCTGTAACGAAGACACTGCAATTTATTTCCCGATGTTTTATTTGATATCTGAACTTTGTCACCTGATAATAATACAGTTTGGCTTAGAGTATGGTACAGTCATTGGACATAAGGGTATATTTTTAGTGTGTTTGTTGTTTTTTTACTGACTGGCCTTTCAAAGGCAGTTTATATCTGGCCGTCTAAACTTCGTGTTCACACAATGACAATTACAATATGTTTAATGATGGCATCTTGTAAGCGAGATAGAAAAATACGTTTTTAACGGAACGTTTTCTGTTTCTACGTCACCGTAGCGCAATTAAGGCTAGATATATTATTATTAAACTTCGATAAAATACCTTGGGTATCAAAATGAGAATATTTTTTGGATTATTCCCAATTATAGTATACGATTCTGGTGACCAAGCATCGTTATGTTGACATGGATGCTCATAGGGAGTGAGGACCAAAATCACCTATCACCCTACGTTCTTCGCCCCTTCCTTGATGGCAATGTTTATGCTTTCCTTGTTGTGTACATATATGAACTATATTGCATAGCATTGGTTGAGATAAGCCTGTGACCAAACATAATAGTTTTATGGCTTGTGAACAAATACGAATAGAATATTTATACAAAAATATATTTTATTTAACCAAAACTGTAGAATTGTTACAAATAACTTTTTCTATATTCAGTATTAAACGGTTTAGTAATCGAAGTGCCCTCCGACACGACCGTGTCCGGCAATTCCTCCGACAATACCGTTTCCTCCGACGAGCCCATGTCCGGCAACTCCTCCAATAAGACCGTGTCCTCCGATGAGACCGTGTCCTCCGACAAGACCATGTCCGGCAATTCCTCCGACAAGACCATGTCCGGCAATTCCTCCGACAAGACCGTTTCTTCCGACGATACCGTGTCCGGCAACTCCGTTAAGACCATATCCGTAACCATGACCAGCAACACCTCCAACACCATGTCCTCCAACAAGACCGTGCCCGGCAATTCCTCCGACAAGACCATGTCCTCCAACAAGACCGTGTCCGGCAACTCCTCCTACAATACCATGTCCTCCGACAAGGCTGTGTCCGGCAACTCCTCCTACAATACCATGTCCTCCGACAAGGCTGTGTCCAGCAACTCCGTGACCAAGACCTTGTCTTCCGAAACCAAAACCATGTCCAGCCCCAACGAGCCCGTTTCCTCGGACAAGACCATGTCCGGCAAATCCATTAAGCCCATGACCATAAGCTCCGACGAGTCCGTGTCCTAATCCAAGATTAGCAACTCCAACTCCATGTCCACCAACAAGTCCAGCTCCGACTAGACCATGACCAGCAATACCATGCCCGGCGATTCCATGACCGAAACCAGCAGCACCGAGACCAAGTCCAAGACCAGCAACACCATGTCCGGTACCAATTAAACCATGACCTACTCCAGCTCCGAAAAATCCTTTTCCGAAACCTAATCCAGCAAATCCACGTCCGAAACCATTGTTGTAACCATAACCATAACTATTGCCATTTTTGAGTCCTACGCCAGCAATGTTGTATTGGGCGGCAGCTGTGGCGATACAGACGGCGATAACGAAGAGAACCTGAAAACAGAAATAAAATATGGCAAAGATATGACATTGTTTACAATACTTTATCTGAGCAGTCAGATTTTTAGGAAAGTGTAAAAAAAAAATAAGACACATGATGACACTATACACTTTTGATATGATAGGTACATAGATGCATTATATTTTATACAGAAATAATCATATCTGACGAGAAAAAGGTAATGTTGGTCAATAAAAAACTTTCATTACACTATTCTCCTTGTAGTTGTCGGGATATCCTCAGTGCGCTACAAGTCTGTAAGGTATTACAAGAACTGGAAGGCTTCTAGAAGACAAAAGTAAGTTCTGCCTTGAACGACCACTGCATTATCGAAGTTTGAAGAAAAGTAAAACAGTATCTTACCTGCATGGTTGAAGAATTGATGTTTACTTGAAGACAGAAGTTGATCAGATGATGTTTGAACCTTGAATCTGTTGCCTTATATACACTACCAACTCTCTTTAAAAAGGCATAGCGCTCTAATGAATTCAATGCTCCTCAATAAAATAGAGAATAAAAATCTTTAATCAGCAGTAAACCTTTTGTGAGTTTTATATTACATATATATTTACTTCATATTAATAATTTAGAATAAACTTTAATAGATTTTGTGGTATCTAGGGAATTATCCTTAGGGATCAACATTTTCGTAGAAAGAATTTGAGAGACCATATTTGTGGTCAGTTCAATAACGCTTAATTTGATAATTCATTTATTCATCAATATAATTTCGATATCAAACTATGAATTTATTATGAGTGAATATAAATCAGGCTCATAAAAGTGCAAAGATATGAAATGAAAATTATAATATTATTGCTCCAAAAATGGTGCAGTCAGCCAGTTTTCTTTCTCATTTTTCTCTTTAAGGTTTTGTTGAGTGCATCCTTTGTACATACAGGGCAAAGTTCTAACTCCAGCGTACGACAGGGGATAATCAGAGACGCTATGTGTTCGCAAGTATACCTCCGAAATAGTAATTGTCTTTGTCGGTGAGATGTTTTCCAAAAGTTCGGAAAAATAAGGCTAATCTCATTCATGACTACACTTTTAATAGCAGTGTAGCATATAGTCTTTGTTTAATATTTGTCAAATTGGGGACATTCGAACATATATGAATTGCAGATCTATATATAACTATTGATATCATTGTAGGTTGGTTAAAAAAAAGGCGACGGACTTTGAAAAACCCCTCCCCCCAAAAAGAAATGAGATACTCGTCCCATATAGTATACATATTCGCCAATTGATAAGCAAAGCATATCATGCTTTATTGGCAATGTGTGGTTTATTAGCAAGAATATGAATGAAATACTGTTTGTATTTTTGAATATCATACTGGTATCGGAATTACTAAAGTAAATTTGATTAAAAGCTTTAAAATAGTACTGATAATCTTGAAATGATCACATGGGCACACTTAATCACTCACTTAATTGTTTAAAACGTTTTCGATTGAAAATTCTGGGAGAAATGTGTAAGATCTATTCACACTTCAACACCAAATTAATCTCAGATAAACAGTATTCTTTATAGTTAATATTTAAATTCACTTAAAAAAAGTGAAATTCGATATGCCATTTTGCTAATGGCCAATAAGTCAATGGACACTAGGTCAGTCTGGAAACTCGAACGTAGACGAATCAAACTTAGAACTGACTTAAAAAGGGCATACAAAAATTCTGTTACGAGTTATTTCCCTTCAACAGATAAATGTGACATTCACTGACCCTTCTGACTGCGGGGTGTAGCATCTAAATTTCAGAACATTATAACTAATTTAAAGTAAATGAACAGTTAACCGATAACATCATAATCGAATGGTTTTAGGTTAACCAATCAATTTTACCGTCCGATTCCGCGTTTTACCGACAGGTGCAGCAAAATTGTGGGGGAGGGGATGGATAATTATAAGGGCGAAACAAACATTAATATTTCTCTATTGAAAGTCCAATAACCAATACCGGAAAATAAGTGCACTAAAAATGCACTAAACGCTCACGGAGGGTGTGAGATGGTTCGCCTGGCAAAGTTTGGAATATAGAATTTTTACGGTACATTTTTTACAGATAATTTTTGGAAAAAGGTTTTGAAATCGAATACACCCTTGAAGATGTTGGGTTGTCATTTGGGATATAAATGGCTAAAATTGTGTGAATTTAATATTTTTAAAAGGGGGATCTACATTTGAATCAACTCTAAAATCTTCAAATGGCATTTAGTAAATGTGTTGGATAAAAAAAACTAATCCTTATGGAAGTCAATTACTAACTTTATTTGAGCGACGTTTCAACCAGCGTTCTCTAGTCTGTATCAAGCAATGGATAACAATGAAAAAGGTTCACAAGTATTGAAGTAAAGACAAAGCAACTTAACAAGAAAGGATTAAAACTATTGATTACTGGATATTAATGGATTAGACAATCATAGGCTCTAGGTATGAACACTCCTGGATCTGTATTGATAGATGTATTGTGTTTGGACTATTAACAAAGTCGTTAAAAAATATATCTGAATTAAAAACGAGAGTTTTATAAACTTCGTTTATTGGAGTTGCGACCCTTTAATGTTATACTATTGCTATTGCAACACAGAGATTGTGGTTTATTCTGACCACAACAGTTTGCCATTGTGCTAGGCTTAGAATAGTTGAACAAAAAAGCCCAATTAAATCTTAAATTTCTCAAAAACGTTGTCATATTCTGTCATCTTAGATCAATGGTGAATCATCATTTTTTTCAAATACTTATTTCATTTGTACGGTTCTGGGAAATGTTATTACCCAGGTTTTGAAAGCTATTGTTTGGTTTTGTCCACCTGGATTAATCTTATCATTTATTATAAAAAAAAACTCTTTATAAACAAGATGTAGATGATTAAAGATTTTTGTTTTCGTTTATCAAAACTATTTGTAATATAGTTGTAAGACAGCACACAAACCTTGTTTATATATACACTGTACTGGATATACATTTGTTTATTTCTACACCTGAAGAAATTGCATCCTCGTGTTCTTTCTCTTATAAGATTGAATATAAATTAGTGTATGTGTCAAATGGGTTATTGACGAAATTAAAAATCGGCTTGAATAGATTACAGAATGTAACGTGTGTTATCACTTTAAACATTCAGCACTTTTCAAGTTCTGGCTGAAAACTATCATCATTTTCATAATTTATTCACAAAAGAATGTCTCAGACACATAAGCAAGTGAGTGTGTTGACTGAGTGTTGACTGTGCCAAAAGGCTTCAAGGCATAACTTCGTTGTCTCGGTCCATTACAACTTTAACGTAAAACAAATAGGAGTATAACAAATGAGATATGACTCAAATCATACTTTCACATAGCACAATATAAGGTTGAGTAACAGAGTATCGACTTTTATTATCAGAACTACCAGTAAGACAGTGGCGTATCTAAACTTTTTAGTTACTAGGGGAGGGGGGAGGTGGGCTCCTAAGACATTCCAAGTGCCATGTCAGCGGCAACATCTGCACATGCTTGGAAAGGGAAGTGGCTGAGGAGGTATGTTTCCCCACCAGAAGCCGAAATTAAAAAAAAAAAAAAGTTAAGACTGAATTCGAACCATTTGGTGCGTACTAATTTTTGTTGTTAAAATGAAAAACAATATAAATCTCAACTTCATAGTTGATCTTATCACCGGTTTTACACGTGCATCTATTTCACACCCGCACCGTCTAATCTTATTTTGGGGGAGGGGGCGAGCTAGGGGCAAGGGTTCCATGTGGGGCTTTAGACCCCCCCCCCCTGCCCCCCGCCGGTTACGCCACTGCAGTAAGAGTTCTACTACATCTTTTTTTTTCATTTAAACGCTATTGTTTCGGTGGCCCACATACGTCATATTTCACCTTTTATTATGAATTCAAAGTTTTTTACGAATTGATAATTGTTTTCAACTGGTGATAATTTCTGTAGTTTTGAATTAAAGAATTTAATATTTCACCTAGGTAAAGATAAGGTGATTGTTCCTGATTTTTTTTTATTATTGAAACCTTTAATTTTCATCTAATTATTTCCACCTAGATGAAAATTAGATTTTCAATTCAAAATTATTTTTCACCTCAGTGTTTTAATTAAGTTTTTAATTCAAAATTTAAAAGTGAATACGTATGTAAGCCACGTAATTAGGAATGTCGATAAACACTGAGTTAAGGAGACATAGGGTGTTTTTGAAAGACATTGTTTTGCCGTGATTGGAATCGTCAGTGAAATGAAGAAGGGAATGGGATACAGTTAAGATTATACAGTGACTGCTTGTCAAATGAAAATCATGGGCGAATTTAAATAAAACCATTAACAGTTTAAAATATATTCTTTATCCAATAGAAAATAGTAAAAAAATGACAATTTCAGAATGTAACCAGAGTTCAGCATTTTCTTTGACATGTAAAATAACGTAGCACCATTATATGTTATACTACTTATAAGGTTAACAACCTATACAATTTTAGAAACCTTGTAATGAGCCAACCAGGAAGTAATTATTCTAACGTCGTTCAAAAGTAGCATAAAAATCATTGTGCATGATAAAACTTCCCAATAATTTACATTCGATTTTTCGATTGTCAGATATAAAGCATACAGAGTAAAATGTACAAACGTTGTGTCTATTAACCCATGAGTAGTATACTATATAATTGACCAATGTAATTGCATGTGCCCTGTACACCGAAATTTAAAATCTATGCCTAATATTTTGGGTTGTAATGGTTATCAATATTCTTATTGTAAGAATTGAGGTTATAGCTTGGGTGACTGTTACCAACGGAGTGAGCATACTCGTTACCCTTTGGTTTGTAGTCGTTGGATTTAGGACTGTAATCATTTGATTGATGAGCGTCGTTGTAGTTATTTGGTTTGTAGTTATAGTCATTAGATGGATGGGAGTTGTATCCAACGGGTTGGTATTTTGGTTGTTGGTAGCCATTGGATGGTCGAGCGTTGTATCCAGTTTGTTGATATTTTGGTTGTTGGTAGTTGTAGTCGTTTGATGGATGAGAATTGTAGTTATTATCGTGTCCATTGTATCCAACTGGTTGATATTTCTGTGGTTGTCTGTTGTAGTCATTTGAAGGATGGGAATTATCGTATGGTTGGTAGTTGGCTGGTTTATAGTCATTGGTTTTGTGGTCATTATTGTAATTGTTTGGTTTGTATTCGTAGTTGGTTGGTTGATTGTAACCAGTTGGCTTGTAGTCGTTAACTGGGTGTTGGTTGTACTCTGTAGGCTGGTAGGCATTAACTGGATGCTGGTTGTAGCCGGTTGGTTTGTAATCGTTGATTGGGTGTTGATTGTATCCAGTTGGCTTGTAGTCGTTGATAGCGTGTTGGTTGTACACAGTTGGCTTGTAGTCGTTGATAGGGTGTTGGTTGTAGTTCTTAGTTGGTCTGTAGTCGTTGATTGGGTGTTGAGTATAAATATTGGTTGGTTTGTAGTCATTAACTGGATGTTGGCTGTAGTCATTGTTTGACTTGTAGTCATTTATTGGGTGTTGATTGTACCCAGTTGGCTTGTAGTCGTTTATTGGGTGTTGGTTGTATCCAGTTGGCTTATAGTCGTTGATTGGGTGTTGGTTGTAGTTATATTGTGGCTTGTAGTCGATGCCTTGATGTTGGTTGTAGTTATCGGTTGGCTTGTATTCGTTGATTGGGTGTTGGTTGTAACCAGATGGTTTGTAATCATCAATGGGTTGTCGGTTGTAATTATCTGAGTGTCCGTTAACGTGTGGACCGAAACCAATAATGTGGTTATCTTTATGGTCATTCTTTGGATAGTCTTGGTGGTCTTTTCCATAGGCGGGAATGCCATAGTTAGGAACAACGGCCTGGGACACTCCTTTGAAGCCCCCAGCGATTGCATGTCCAACACCAAGTTTTCGGCCAGCAGCAAAAGGTCCATTATAAGGACCAGCTCCGAAACCAAATCCAAGTTTACCAAGACCGTTTCCGAATCCAAATGTGTTGATACCCTTACCAGAGAGTGGGTTTACAAGACTCTTTCCAAAACCATAATCCTCACTTTTAACACCATATCCATCTGGGGCGACATGGTTGTCGACGTTCTTGTGAAGGCCACCATATCCAGATGCCCCGTGTCCAAAAGAATGGTCGTCATGCTTGATGCCAACAGGAACATTGACTGGGGAGATTGCACCGAGTTTAATAGATGGAGTTTTATAATCATTAACAGGGACGATTCCGTGGTTATCATGACCCAAATTGTGACCATCATGACCAAGGTGGTTGTCGTGTTTCAAGTTGCTGTCAATTCCGTGACTATCATGACCAATAACATGACTATCTTTCCCAAGGTTGTGTCCATCATGATCTAAACCATGTACATCATGATCATCGTGTCCAATTTTATTAGCATACACCTGGCTGCCAACTTTGCCAACTTTGCCACCAACAATGGCATCATTTCCGTAACTGATGCTTTGAGCTACAGCTGCAGAAATGAAGAGAGCGAAAAGAAAAACCTGAAATATACAAATTAATTTGCAAAATTTAATGACGTATTAGATTATGCTGACCTATGACCTGTAGGTCTCAGATGAGAACGTCTTCCTTGTACAAAAATAATTCTAAACGTATCTTTCTCGAAGAGATGAAGTGCTCAAGCTGAAGAAGATAAGCGTTTTGCAGACCTTTGTTTCAGCTCCCGTAATATATTTTAAAATAGATGCGTCGAAGTGATAGGATTATATACAGATTTTTATTCTATTTTGCAAGTAGTTACGAGTATTCAAGTCAAGCAAAAATACATTCGTCTTGATGGTGAAACCCTTTTCTAAATAGTAAACAATCTCTTTGCATCGTTAAGCGTTTCGACAAAACACTATTCAAAAGAGAATAACGTCCATCTTAACATGGTAGTAAGCAATTTAGTGAAAAAGATCACCTTACCTGCATTCTGACTGTAAGAAGGTGTCTGGTCTTGTCTGACTGGATCGGATCAATGGTGGATTATAGCTTATATCATTCTTATAAGGCCCAAAAACGTCTTTCAATTACATTTCATTAGCATTTCATTGGGGAAACACTCCCGACACCTCCCGAGGAGATGCACATTAATATGAATAATAAAAGTAACTTTTAGACAGACCACTTTCAATTTCATATTAAATTCTGATGCTAAAACCTCTAATAAAATTTAATTGATGCACTTTATAGAAATTGGTGAGGATTAACAAAGGGTATTTGAAATTTGCAATTATAATCGAACTGCAATGAAATATTTATTGAGGTCCAAGTGACGGTTTCAAAGGTCAGCTGTCAAGGATACATCAGGTAAGACACAAATACGTGTGTTATTTGAAACGTGGTACACCTGTACATAAATAACATATGCAAATTAAAGCCATTTTGTAAATCAAATAGTTTCTTACTACGACATAGAGATAACACATTGTCAACAAGCTTCCGTATGCAGATTTTAAGTAACACACGAGAAGGGCCATGGTCAATTAGAATTTCGCCTTGTATTGTATAAAACCCCCATGTTTCGCTCCGTGCCCATTAATTTGTTTCAAAATGTAGCCTTATCTTTAATTCATTTGTCCCTATTGAGATCGTTTCTTTTGTCGAGAGATTTTTTATTGTATACTATATAGGTATACGTTTTATACACAGTGCAGTGGAAATCAGTGCACAGCTGCTATAAGCTTACAAATTTACAGTACTGAAATATTCCCAGGAGTAGAACTCCCAGTACCCTCATGCTGAAGGCTTGAATGCTTGAAAGAATGAATGAATGCATGTTTTGCTATGTAAACCTAGGAGCAAACAGAATTGATGAATTATTTAATTCAATCAATGTTAAACCTTCTCAACAAACCATTCATTGACTTGGGTGAATACTAGGAAAATACAATCTGATCCATGCTGAATACTATTTATAATAAACATTTCTTAAAGGGATATTGCGTCTTAGAATGAACAAACAATTTTTGTTCTCAAGAATGGTTAATATGGGTATATATTCATCAGTGAACTTATCTAGTGTCATAAAGTAACAGAATCCCTTAAAATCAGAGAAACTCACAAAACTAAGTCAATTTTGAAAATCAATTCATTAAATGTTTTTCAATAATCAAATGCATCTTTATGGATAATTATTTATTTTTTTGGATATTTTTTTTTATGTATTTATGGCAGCAGGTATATTAACTGATGAATAGAGCTCTTATTGGCGAGGTTTAAAATTTTCAAATTAATGTACATTACAATACCTTTTAACCCTCTAAGTTTGGAACATAAATGTTAAGGGACTATATGTATATGATATGCTTATGTGTATGAACAATAGAGATATATTTGTAAAGTACCATTTAATTCTAACATTACAGCAGTAATGAGCGTTATATTAAGTTCAGTTATATTAATCTTAATATGGGATTAAGTCATATGTAGATAGTATAGTTAAACAAAATCTTTTCTGTATGACAAAATGATTTAAATCGGCAAATAAAGTTATTTACGCATAAGTATATCTGACTGACTGTTGTATATACTCGTTTCTCCTGACACAAATATTGGTAGAAGTTATTCTAAACAAAGACTCGGAATATATATTCATGTTATTATCTCTGAAGAATCTAATGACTTGAAAAACCTGCTATATTATATGTATTTAAATGAATTGAATATGGATTAAATAACTACTACCCGGTGGTCGATCCCAGTAAAGGTCAAGATGAACTTTCGTTTTATTTTACCCCTGTCAGTGATGCAGGTCGGATAGGAGGAAGCATGGAAAATGCGTCTAGCTAGTAGTTTAGATGTGGCATTTAGTAACTGGGTGATAATTAACATGACATAAATAACAATTACTTAAATAAATGACTTGCGAGGTTTCGACGAAGGTACTTTCTTCTTTATCAAGCAATGATGATAGAAGAAAGCACCTTCGTCGAAACGTCGCAAGTTATTTATTAAAGTAATTGTTATCCCTATAACTTTGTCAAGTTAATTAGTTCAGATGTGCACGTTAAAGATTCCTCCACAGTTGGAAATCGCAAAAACTGTAGGCTAATTCCACTGTCTTGGGGAATTTTCATCATTACACCCTTCATGGTGTTACCTGTCTTCATTAGCCCATGGGACGTTTGAAATAAGAACACAAACATAATATATCTTGTTTTACGTATACCGTGATTAAAAACTACAGATTTCAATAATTTAGCTACTGTTGGCGAATTTGAAACTATTCCACTTACTAATGACAATGCAGAACTTAACAGGTTTCGCTCTTCCCAAATTTATGATTACTTTAATAATTTCATTGAATAATTTTTCTTTTATGTATTTAATGAAATAATATATATTTTAAAATGTTTCATTATATTAAAATCTCTTGCCAATCTTTCATTTGTACCAGTTGTCCATTTAAGCATGGTTAAAAATGTTGTAAGTTGTAAAGGGAAATTCCCTCGCTATACAGTTATATTTTTGCAGTAGATTTATTTTATTAGGATATCGCCATTGTCTGTGGACTACTTTAAAACTATTGACCTGTATTTAAACAACACTGTCTCCCCTGGTGGTAGATATAAAACCCATAAAGATCTAAATTCATTCAGGCCATTTCAAGGATAATTAATTCATACTTCATACGAATGAAATGGATACAAAATTGGTTCATTATCCGTCTATGATGGACACCTTCAGTTCTTTTAGCAATAGTGTTATTTACATTATGTATTCGTAAATTTTTTTCTGAATTTGAAGTTACTGGACAAGAAAGAGAAATGCTATCTAAAGTATCCAGAATCCTCATCGATAGCCTTTTTGTGCTCTTTTGTATATCTTTTGCACGGTTGCTTCAACTATAAAGAGATATTGGGTATACACAAGTCATATAGAGAGACGTTTCTTTTATTTAAATCTTAATTTAATTTAATGCCCCATTTTAAAGTGAAAGTAAAATAGAGGGCCTTATCTTGATCCAATGTCAAATAGAAGGTAACTTGAACGCAAGATGGGCATCCCCTCATTTGAGGTATTTTGGAAGGAATATGCGATTTTCGTGCAATTCTGAAGACTTATACATTCAAGATTTAAATCGACACCCGAAAGAGGTGATATTGTCCTTTGAAGTGAATTTTTATTTTTTATCAAAATAGAAATCGATGCCGTTTCACTTTGCCATCAAACGGAGAAAAGAATGGAGTTTTCGTCCTATTCTTAAGCATTTATTAGCTACTGAAAGTGAGGAGCATCATGGAAATTGCTTACATAATGTGTAATTGTCGAAGATCTTGTGAAAAGTAAGAAGACGTCATTATGAAGATAATGTTACAAAAACAATGAAGAACAAAACTAAAAATAATTTAAACAATCCACCTTTATTAAATTCATAAAATAAGTACAGTACATAAATAAAATGATTATATGATAAATTGTCATTGGCTTTGAAAACTCTTAGTTGTACAAATTAAAAAATTAGCTTTTAACAGAATAAATGTGAAAACTATAAAAATCGATCATATTGTTTAAGCCGTGAAATACAGTTCTGTTTGACATAGCCAGTAAGCAGTCAAGATTGAAAATTTCCAATACTTATTAGTCAATTTTTAAATTACTTGCGGTTAACTCAGATTAATGCTTTAAAAAGCAAAGACCATCTGAGTAGAGGTTTGACAATTAATATAAAAAGAAAAGATAAATAGAACTTTCAGTATTTTGAAGTTTGGTTCATTTCAGTTTTCTCAATTCTTAAATTTGAAACTTTTATTGAAAATTATTATTCATGATCCAAAGTCATTATAGAAAAAATTTGAAAATAGTCCAAGAACTCAACCAGAGCGTGATATATCTTAATTTATTCAAATCAGAATTTTCAGACTGTTCAAAAAATTTAATTTCTGATGACTGTATCTCAAAGTACAACGGAATCGTAAAATAAAGAAAATGAAAGTACAGTTATCGAAACAAGCCGAAATATAAGATTCTCAAGTCCAGTTGAACTGGTAACGACAAAGTTATATAAATATAAGTATATGAGACCCCTAACGTTAGAAATAATTGCCAAAATTTACTTTCTGAAGTTTGCGAAAGAAAATCGGAAGGGAGCGAAACCTCCGACATTACCTCTTGGTTTGTTCTGGAAACCGAATCCTCCGAAACCAGAATTGTTGGGTTTGTATCCAACTCGTCCACTTTTGACAGGGGAGATACCGAATCCGTTGTCACCGAAAGAGTGGAAGTTGTTTCCGAAATTGGAGAAACCACCATTACCATGGGTACCTCCGATATGCTGAATTCCACGTCCTTGGTTTCCTTGTCCAACATTTTCTTGAACTCCTTGTCGTCCTTGGATCTTGGCGACGTTGTTATCGTGGTAGTTTTTCTGGGCAGCGTCTTGTTTGAATCCTTGGGCGATATTAGCGGATTGAGCGACCTTGCCGGAATTTTTCTTGTGGTGTCCATTGATGGAAGCAGCCTTGTTTCTCTTGTGTTTCTGTCCTTTAGCTTGTCGGGCGTGTACATTTTCATCCTTTCGTCGATCAGCAGTGAAAGCGTTTTGGTTGTGGGCGACGTTGAATTTCTTGGCACTTTGGGCAGCGGCGGCTTGTTGATTACCGAAGTCGCTTTCAATTCGTTTTCTGTTGAACTTGAGTCGTTCAAAGTTGTTGCCACCTTCTTGTTTGTCATGGAAGAATCTTTTGAGTTTTCGTTGGTTCTGGTGTCTGTCGCTAAGAATTCTTTTGGAGTTTTCTTTGTCGAATTTAGCTTCATCTAAATCTTTCTTAGCTTGGCTAGAGTGTTTTCGGGCAGCGGCATCAGCGAATTGTCGGTTGGTGGCAGAAGCACTCTTGGCAGCAGCAGCGTTTTTGTTATTAAATCCACCATTGGCAGAGTTGTGTACGGCGTTTTTCAAGTTACCTCTTCGGCTGTCTCTCAAGCTCTTGATTTGGTCAACATCATAAAGATCTTTGCCTCGTTGGTAATCATTAAGGGCAGCAGCGTGTTTACCAGCTTTTCTAGCGTTGTGGTTGTTGGCGTTTTGAATGTGTTTAGCGGTTTCACCATACAGGGCAGATTTCTTGGCACCGTTAGCACCAACCTGTCCAAGGGTAGCACCATTTCTTCCTCCTTTAACACCACTGTGTCCGGCACCACTATGTCCAGCAATACCAGCACCATTTCGACCATGTTTACCATCTTGGTAGAATCGTTGAGCATTTTCTCCTTTTTTACCATGGGCATCTGAAGCGTCGTTTCGGTTGAACTGGGCATCTTTAACATTGAAATCATCAAATTTTCTGATGGATTGATCTTTACCTCGTTGGTTGGCTCGGAATCGTTTATCTTTCTTGTCATAAGCGACGTCTTGGAGATCAGCTCGTTTTTGGGCTCGGTCAAGTCGGTTATCTTTGTTAGCGTATTTATTGTTGTGGATAGCTTTTTGGGCAGCATTTTTGTTGAATTTACCTTCTCGGAGAGCCTTTTGAGCATTGGCTCTGTCAAGGGCAGAAGCATGGTTGCCTCTTCGGAGATTAAGAGCTCGTTGTCTTTCTCTGAATTCATCAAGTTTGTGGCTGTTGGTTCCGAGTTCTTCTTCAAATCCACCCTTTTCTCCAACGTGTTTGTTGAATTTCTTGTCAAATCCATAAGATATGTTATCGTTAAGGACTTTGCCTCGGTTGAAGGATTTCTTTTGTGCATTGGCTTGGTTGAATCCAGCTTTGTTGGCAACATCGTTTTGTTTGAATTGACCATCCTTGAAGACAGAGTTGGCGTTTCTTACGGCTTCGTTGGCAGCTTGGTTGGCGAGGGTGTCGTACAGAGCGGAGCTTTGGTCATCATCTTGATGAGCGAAACCTCTGTTAGATTTGGCAACCTTTTGGTTTTGTCCGAACCCACTGTGGACTTGGTTGTTTTGGTGTCCTGCTTTCTGGGAAAGTTGTTCTTTGCCGGAATGAGCGTGTCTGTTCAGAGCTTTTGAGTTTCCACCATTGAATGCAATACCTTGTCGGGCAACATGGCCGGTGTGGTCATCATGGATGTTATCCACAGCAGCAATAACTCCGATACATACAACAGCAATAATACAAGCGACCTAGAAATATAAAATATAATTGTTAATTGCCAAATTATCAAACAAATTTAATAAATTACACAATGGTTTAAACTTGTAAATTATTTGTGATACGTGGGCCGGGTTTAATTCTTCCTAGCAAAGGCATATATGCCAAATATTAATTTTTAGCATTTGAATTTGCCGCAATGTAGGGTGTTCCTGGAAAGTGTGCATGCCTTTTTGTTTTATCCACGTGTTAAAATTAAGGCTCAACATTTGCGGTATCAATGACTTAAATATATTTCTTAAACTGTAGAAAACCATCGTGTAATGTAAACATGGTGTGGTTCGAAGGAGCTTGACAAATGTAATCAAATTGAACCTTTTAAGATACAACAACCTTGTACAAAGTCTTTTCAGAAAGAATCGAAGTAACTTAACAATTTAGTTTTAATATTACTAGGCGTATCTAAGCATAATTGCAACAATCTAAACATACAACTTATGCCGAAATGGTTTGGTTAAGTCAAAAATAAAGCCAGATGTGTGTTATTAAAGTTTTCGTGTTGACCCTATTTCGGAAAGCCAACTGAAAAATGATAGTTAATAATGTCTTACCTTCATTTTGAAGCTGATTCAAGTCCAAAAACCTAAGAGGAACTAGACTGAATGAAGCGATACCTCTGTTCACTTTACCCCTAGTATTTATATTTTTACCCCAATACCTAATAAACTTTATTACAACTCAAAGACATCTTTAAAATTTGTCATTTTAACGACTCCTAACACTGAAAATGTACATAAAAATCAAAATGCAAAATGCGGACGTAGTTGGTCAGGTGTTTTGATTGAAATTTATTGGATTTTCATAGGTGTCAAAGTACGGAATCTTGTAGATATCTTGTCATCTATGTAACCGTTACTTGTCCAAACGGTAATAATCACCACGGGAAGTGTTAGCCTGGGATATGAATTGCGTTTAAGTAGCGAATTTTTAAGCCATGTGGTGGGTTTTTTCAATACACGAGATTACATTAACGCCCGGAATCTTAACGAAGTTAAACCCCCAATAAATTAATCATTTATTTAATTCAAAATTGATAGTTTTAAATGTAACGGGATATATTTGACCTAACCAGCATAGTGCATTTTGTAAGGTGTCGGAAAATTAGTATACGTATTTAAACAAAATAAACGTATGGAATATGTGTTATACATTCTAACGGTTTCAACTAAAAATAATCAGTGTTTATTAGGCCCTACACACAAAACTAGTTTAGGCTGCTTAATTAACCATTTTAAACTCATCAAGATCAAGTGTGATCAAGAAGATACATACAATGTAGATATAAATACTAGTAGCATATTTTAATAATATTTTCAAGAATACTTTACTTCGTGTTTGTTAATGAAATTTGCCATGCATCCCCTTTTATTATATCTCAATCTATAATTTATGCCTTCTTTTTATTTCGGGTTTGCAATTATATTATCCTAGCATATTTTAATAATATTTTCAGGAATTCCTAACGACGTGCTTGTTAATGATATTTACCATGCTTCCCCTTTTATCTTATCTAAATCTTTTATTTATGCACTCTTTTAGTTCGGGTTTGCAATTGTATTAACCTAGCATAAGGACTGGGTGAGTTAATATATTTGTCCATATTCAATTGCCCAGTTAGAGTGAAGCAAAGTAAGACGTATAATCTCGTCTTCCCATCTTATAGTAAAAAAAATGGTTTATGTATTTGCTTTCTTTATCCATATTTGGAGGTCTGGCTAATGCTGTTATATTAATGATTAAATCGTGGGTCATTAGATTAGCCACAATACAAACAAACTCAGAATATATATTCATAAGTATGAATATTTCCCCAGCAAAATACTGTTTCGAATAATCTCTAAAATATTTTCTATAAGATTTTCTCTTATACCCGTTCTTATGACGGTGTCACACGTTTCTTAGTATGTCTTTAGTAGTGCAAAAACTAGATTTACAAATATTTTCTTAACTGATCTTAAGAATTGCATGAATATGGATTTGCAAAAAAGATTATTTCGCAAAATTAACCACATGTTTTAATATCAGTTTATGATCCGTAATTGAGATGTTAAACTTGAACAATCTTAATAGTGTGATTAAAGCTTTAGTGGAAAATTCATAAAATTAGGGATTAAAAAAAAAGAAAAAAAAAACGTGTTGTTTCTTTGTACTTTGTTCATTACCAGTGACAATACTACACGTGGCTACTTTAATTTCAATACTCTTTTATACAAAAATGACGTAAGAGATGTGGTATTAAAAATTGGTGGAACGTTTCGCGAACGTATCTGTACCAATAAGTACGTACAGACGCGATTCTGTGTCTTTAGAATTTTTAACATTTTACTTTTTAACTCCATTATGGAAACTTAATCTGTGATATTCATATTCATTTTATTACGTTAATATAATCTGTGATATACATGTAATAATATTTCATATATTGTAATTGTTTTTCTATTGTTGGATTGTGTACTCTTTATGCTGAATAAATATTTACAGGATAAGAAAAAAGATATGGAGATACTTCTTCTTAGTAGTTTGATGTGATTTTCCCATTTCTATATGTCTTATAAACAATATCTTTAATTTGTCTTTTAAAGTGTATATGATAAACAAATTTCGGTCGTTTTGATGTGATGGTTATAAAGAGCATGAAGAGCATTATTATCCTTCAGGAGAAATATATGCAGTTGGATAAAAAAAGAATTGATCAGGCCAATAATATGGGACCTTATTCTCCGAATTTTACTTCAATAATTTTTATATTTTAAGAAATACAATAATCTGATTGGATAACCAGTCTAAATTTAAAGATCAATTTTGGTTTGACCAATCAGATGACATTAATACTGTTACTGTGAGTTTTTTTTTTACTCGGTGATTGCTTCACAATATGAACACGGGTCATTACAGCCCCATTATGTACAAGTCGTAAACATACAACAATAGGCATTATGATCAGTATAATCCCTATAAGACAATGGAACTTTTTGACAAATATTACTACCCAGAAAAGATGCATAAAAAACATTACATTAGTATGAAATATTCTGTATTTTATTAAAATAATGTTATAACATAAACACCAAACCATGCCTTTTAAAACAAATATAACTAATATTCTGTAATATTGTCGTCAATGAAATTCCAAATCATTCAAGTTTAGTAGCAGCCTTCGATCGAAAAATATAGCAATTTGACAAGGAAAGTTGAAAGAAAACTATTCTATAATGTAGATCAAAATTATTTGACAGTTTTAAGCAAATAAATCGCCCAAGGAGGTTAATTTCATCTGTGTAAAGGCAAGATGAATTTAGATAAGGTAGAAGAAACTGCTCAAATAATTGGGAAATTATTTTAAAACCATTCGAGAATTATCAAATCAAGATTTGAAAATAAATTCAAGAACCTCACAATTTTCAATCTTATCAAGATTTACAATTTAGTTTATCCATCAAAATTCTCCAAAAATAAATCTAGCTTTTAGATGTGACTTTTTAATAACCATAGTTATTTCCTCGGGGGTAACCATTATAGCCATTGTAACCATTGTTTCTTTGGTAACCGTATCCTGGATAACCATAGTTGTTGTATCCGTTATTGTATCCGGTATAACCATAGTTGTTACCGTAGTAAGGAGCAGCATATCCTTGATTGTATCTGACTCCGGTTGAGTGTACTGGAGCACCTCTGAAAATACCGCTAGCAAGACCAAGACCAACATGTTTTGGGGCCTTGACGGAAGCGTATTTAACACTAGAAGCATCTCGGATGGCATTATCGTGAGCAGCAGCAGTTTTACCATAATATTGGCCTTTAGCGTTGTGGGTGGCGTCATTGACGTTATCGTGGTTTGCTTTGTAAGCGTTGTATTGGTTACCAGAGTAGTCTTTGTTGTAAGCGTTCTTGGCAGCGGCATTTCTGTTAGCATAAGCATTATCTCGGAGAGATTTGGCTTTCTTGGCAGAGGCAGCGTTGTTGTGGTAGTATTGGTTGTGTGCTTGTTTGGCAGCAGCGGCCGTATCTTTGTATTGGTTATTCTTGGCATTAGCACTGTAGACATCGGTGTTAAATTTCTTGGCATTGGCAGCTTTGTAAGCGGCGTTGTTGGCATAATCTTTGTCTAATCTTTTTCTATCGAAGTTGAGTCTTTCATAGTTGTTTCCTGGAATGATAAATTCAATGAAATAAGTCTTAATAACAAGATTAATTGTTGGATAATGGGTTAAAGGTTTGTTAAGATTATTTGTCAACGACATTATCGATTCCAGAATGGATCGATAAATGACTGGGGCCTTATTCTACTAAACTAACTCCAGATTTTAAGAAATACAATAATTTCAATACATAACGAAACTAAAATCAATACATTTATATGTTGTTCACCAATAAGATGACATGTAGAAATTTCTAGGCAAGTATTCGAGAACAAGGTCCTTGAATTGCCACATTAGTTTTAGAGGTAAACTCCAATAAAAGTTTTCTTACCTCCAACTTTCTTGGAAGTGTGGAATTTCTTGACTGTTTTGCTGTTTGAGTTGCTATCGTGAAGTTGATGTTTAAGGTTTTCGTTGTTCCTGGCGGCAGCATATTTATCACTTTTGGCAGCAGCGTTGAGGTAGTTAGAAGCAGCATCGGCGTATTTTCTGGCATCAGCCCCTTGGCTAGCAGCATTAGAGTGGGCAGCGTTTTTGTGTCCTGCACCATCGGCTTTGTATAAACCACTCTTGAAGTCTCCTTGTTCATGATCTCTGAGGTTGTCGTGTTTTGCGTATTTAGCACTATCGTGATCTTTGTAGTATTTGTTTTCAGCAGCACCGAATTTACCATTCTTTAAAGCAGCACTATTGGCAGCGGAATCAGCGTGTTTAGCAGCATCCCCATAATAACCGTTATTCTTAGCAGCAACACCGTTGATGCCTCGACCGTAACCATGTCCGACACCGACACCTTGTCCGTGACCGTATCCTCGTCCAGTTTTGGCAGCAGCTCCGGCATGAGCACCGTTTCGGGCAACAGCTCCTTGTTTTCCAAAAGCATTATCCTTGGTGGCGTAATCGTTGTATTTTCTGAGAGAAGAATCTTTGGCGTTGTCAGAGTATTTGCTCTTTCCAGCAACGGCATCGAGATCTTTGTGATGAAGACTGCTGTGTTGACCGGCTTTGTTGATTTTGTTGGCTTTATCAGCATAGTCTTGGGCAGCGTAGGCTTTGTTAGCAGCAGCTTTGTTGTATTTGCTTTCCTGAACGGCGTGAGCAGCATCGGCTTTCTTGGCTGAGTTGGCCTGGTATCCTTGTTTGGCATCGTAGAATCGAGATTTGTCTCTGTAGTCATCTAATTTGTGGGCATCATTGTGGTTGGAAACTGAGTAAATACCTTCTTCATCGGCATTTTTGTTGAATTTCTTGTCAAAACCATAATGTATGCTGTCTGAAAGAACATGAGCTTTGTTGTATTGGTTCTTGTTGGCAAAGTTGTTGTTGTAACCAGCCTTGTTGGCATTGTTCTTGTTGGCGTAATGAGCATTGGCATCATTGTAGTGACTTTGTTTGTAGGCAGCAGCTCCACCTCGGGCAGCGTTTTCCTTGGTAGCAGCAACTTGGTTGTTGTAAACGTTGTTTTCATGAGCGGATTTAGCGGCAGCGGAACCAGCAGCTTTCTTGTAAACGTTATTCTTGGCGTATTGTTGTTGTCCGGCATTATCATAAACCTTGTCTTTGTTGGCGTATTTCCTGTAATCTCCTTGTCCAGCTACTTGACCGTAAGCACCATTTCGGTGGTTATCAATACCAGCGGCATTGTATCCGGTTCCATAAACGTTCTTTTTACCATAACCAATCTGTGCGAAGGCAACGGCTACGCAAAGAACAGCCACAGAGGCAAAAAGAAGCTGAAAAGACAAATGTAAGAATTATGAGATGATATGCTGCAGACGCAAACCAACTGACGAGATTAGGAGTCAGGATCAAACCAGTAGAAACGTAGAACGTAAAGCAATAACAACATATTTGAAGGGGAAGTACTTATGTTTAAAATATGCTATTCACATCGATATACCTTAATCAATCTGAATTCATTTCAAAAGGATTCATTCTTAAACTGGTTTTGTTGTTCGGCTTCATAAAGACTAAAATATGTCCAGTAGAATTCACAGGAGACACATTTCTCTAATAGGGTTTAATTTAACAAAAATTTCTCCCTACGAAAAGAAAAATCCTCACTTATAAATGCTGCAGTATAATGACTTATAAATCATTTGAAAACAACCCATATTCCCGTGTAATATTGGTGTAATCTGTAAACTAACGTTCACTTACCTTCATTTCGCAATGTGATTATATGGACTGTGTCAGCAACAACTACCTTCTGTGACTGTACGAGAATAGAGAAGGGAAGGATGAGAGTAAAACTTGAAGGATTTTCCCCGACTTATATACTAACTTTGCACAAACTAATAAAATTTTAACTACCTCGAGTGAACCTCAATTTCTTACCCGAGCTCATAAATCATAAAATATGGAAATTTGACCTTTGAGACAAGCGCCGCAATAATTTTCTCGATATTATAATGTTTATGTGTTTAATTAAATAGCCAAGTATCACTATTATCATAATTTTGAGACTTGCGCATATTTTATGGACGAAGGCACGATATTGCACAAGTTTTGCTAATATATTTTTGCAGCAGGAACATCAATGGTAAAGTTTCTTTTTTATTGCGCTCTTTTTTATTTTTAATTTGATGATAATTCCATATTAAAACCCGATGCAGCTCTAGGTGATTTACCAGGTGCTACGAGTAAATAATAGAATTAACGTGTTTCATAATTTCTTGGTTTAATGGATTTTTACTTAGATTTATAGATTTATTTGATTGTAGACGGATTTTGTCGTATAGTTTTAATGTCTATAAATCTTATCATATAATGACCTCGAGAATTCATTTAGCTTTTATGGTATTTTGATAATATTTGGCCAAGGTTTGATTTTCCGGAACAACATACATCCGATATAGAATACCATTCTCTCCGTTAATGAGACTCATGTGTCGTTTTGTAGTTTATCTTATTCTTGTTGATCGATTTGGTCACAATCCAATAAAATGTATTACTGTTGCTATGTTTTTTGCCATAGTCGAGCACGCATTAGATTTAAGAGGTTTGCAAGTTCATCTTGGCTCATTAAATAAGATGCTTCCTCGCTTACCTGAAAGTCCACGGTTCAATCCCGGTAACGGATTCGGATTTCGGATTTGTAGACCTGGGTTTCCCCTTGTCAGTGATGCAGGCCGGAGGGGCTTAAATGAAAAAAACACGGAATTTAGTCGTTCGAAGGGGACAATAAACCCAGGCCCTGTAAAATAATAGTATTGAATAGTGGGAAAACCAGTTTTCCAGAGGCAAATCTTTCCTGGTACTTACACATTCAAAAATTACAAAATCACATACAACGTATACTACACATAATTATATATATACAAAACACTGATGTGAAAATTGAAAAAGCATTAACGCGAAAGTGGCGCTTTAAGTAGCTCTGCCTTCAGCCACAAGTGATGAAGATAATTTGATTGTTTTGGGCAGTGGGTTCTAAATTGGACTGTGTATTGGAAGGTTCGTTTTATTGCTTCCACTTTACATTTAGGTAAATCTTGATCTTTGCACAAAGGTAAGATTTTGTTGAGGAAATCAGTGAAATAATTTTGAATAAAGAGGGCTTTTTCTTTCAGAATTCTGTTTTTTGCTTCAAGAAATTACAATTAAAATTACAAGGTGCTGTATGTGATATAATACTTAAAACTTTACCGTTTACCATTTTACTAAAAGCGGCTGAGGGAACATCGGACGAAAAGTATTATAGTACAAAAGGACCTTTAAGATATGGGCAGAATGTCGATTGCCAAGTATAGTGCTGTCCTCAGCTCTAGTTTTGTTGATTCTTTAGAATGTCTCAATATTAATAGTTGACATCTCTTAAATGCGTAGGTGACATATTGCTCTACAATTACGTGTTTAGTTTGTTTAAATCTGCGCAGTTTTCTTACACCCAACAAAACCAATTACGAAGACAAATACAAAAACAGAATCCCCCTTTAATCAACACTTATAATGTTTTAGGGATTAATATTCCTAGTAGTTGGAGGCTTAGGGCTCTATTATGGCTTACATACAATCGTGACACAATAGTACTGTTCAGTGCAGCAAATAACCATTTCATTGTGGCTATTTTGTGCCCTCGGGGACAGGTTTACAATATCAAAACTGTACTTTGAATTCACAGTCGTAAACAAACTAATCATTATGCTCGAGTACTCAAGTTGATAATTGGCGAGCAAGGGTTTTATATTTGCTATTTGATTTGATTTTGGCTATTTGATTAGTTCATTTTGATACAGCAACAAAAAGCTAGTATCATTATCCACATATGTACAAAACATAAAATTTTATATGAAAATATTCTTTATTTTAGTAAAATAATGTTAAAACATAAACACCAAACCATATCTTTAAAAAAATATAACTTTTGTACAATATTATGTAATATAAGGCCAATGAAAATTCAAAATTATTTAGTATCTTTCTAGGATCAAATTTCAGCAGATTCGGATCGAAAAGTATAAAAATAGAGTTTGAAAACGAAAGTTGAAAGAAAACTATTTTGAAAGGATCTACAGTGTAGATACATATTATTTGACAGTTTTAAGCCATAAGCAAGCACATTACGCGTATTAAATGAGGACATTTTCTTGTGTGTAAAAGTACGAAGTTTGTCATATCATGATGAATTTAGATAAATTGAGTTATTTGAAAGCAATTTGAATGTTGACAAGAATTGTTATTAAAATCATCAAAACATTGATAACAAAAAAAATTGGAAAATTAGTTTTGATAGCTCAAGAACCTCACAAGTTTCAGGTTTATTACATTTACAATTTGAAAAGTTATCCTTCAAAATTCTCGAAATATTATTCTAGCTTTTAGATTCTACTTTTTAATAACCATAGTAGTTTCTTCCATTACCGTAACCATAGTTATTTCCTTGGTAACCATATCTGGGGTAACCATTGTAGCCATTGTAACCATTGTTTCTTTGGTAACCGTATCCTGGATAACCATAGTTGTTGTATCCATTATTGTATCCGGGATAACCGTAGTTGTTACCGTAGTAAGGAGCAGCATATCCTTGATTGTATCTGACTCCGGTAGAGTGTACTGGAGCACCTCTGACAATACCGCTAGCAAGACCAAGACCAACATGTTGTGGGGCTTTGACGGAAGCGTATTTGATACCAGAAGCATCTCGGATGGCATTATCGTGAGCAGCAGCAGTTTTACCATAGTATTGGCCTTTAGCGTTGTGGGTGGCGTCATTGACGTTATCGTGGTTGGCTTTGTAAGCGTTGTATTGGTTACCAGAGTAGTCTTTGTTGTAAGCGTTCTTGGCAGCGGCATTTCTGTTAGCATAAGCATTATCTCGGAGAGATTTGGCCTTCTGGGCAGAAGCAGCGTTGTTGTGGTAGTATTGGTTTTGTGCTTGTTTGGCAGCAGCGGCTGTATCTTTGTATTGGTTATTTTTGGCATTAGCACTGTAGACATCATTGTTGAATTTTTTGGCATTGGCAGCTTTGTAAGCGGCGTTGTCAGCATAATCGTTATCTAATCGTTTTCTATCGAAGTTGAGTCTTTCATAGTTGTTTCCTGTAATAATGAATTCAAAGTTTTAATTCTTAATACAGAGAGGTAGAAAGAAAAAAAAACTGATAGTTGGGAAATAGGGTGTAATGTTAATAATTAAAATTATCGTGAAAATAAAGCCATATCAGTCGTTTGCTTATCATCGTTTAGAGAATGGAATGCGAGAAGGTCGATTTTAATCTCCGTTTAAAGTTTTCTTACCTCCAACTTTCTTGGAAGTGTGGAATTTCTTTACTGTTTTGCTGTTAGAGTTGCTATCGTGTAGTTGATGTTTAAGGTTTTCGTTATTCCTGGCGGCAGCATATTTATCACTTTTGGCAGCAGCGTTGAGGTAGTTAGAAGCAGCATCGGCGTATTTTCTGGCAGCAGCCCCTTGGCTAGCAGCATTAGAGTGGGCAGCGTTGTTGTGTCCTGCACCATCGGCTTTGTATAAACCACTCTTGAAGTCTCCTTGTTCATGATCTCTGAGGTTGTCGTGTTTGGCGTATTTAGCACTATCGTGATCTTTGTAGTATTGGTTTTCAGCAGCACCGAATTTACCATTCTTTAAAGCAGCACTATTGGCAGCGGAATCGGCGTGTTTAGCAGCATCCCCATAATAACCGTTATTCTTAGCAGCAACACCGTTGATGCCTCGACCGTAACCATGTCCGACACCGACGCCTTGTCCGTGACCGTATCCTCGTCCAGTTTGGGCAGCAGCTCCGGCATGAGCACCGTTTCGGGCAACAGCTCCTTGTCTTCCAAAAGCATTATCCTTGGTGGCGTAATCGTTGTATTTTCTGAGAGAAGAATCTTTGGCGTTGTCAGAGTATTTGCTCTTTCCAGCAACGGCATCGAGATCTTTGTGATGAAGACTGCTGTGTTGACCGGCTTTGTTGATTTTGTTGGCTTTATCAGCATAGTCTTGAGCAGCGTAGGCTTTGTTAGCAGCAGCTTTGTTGTATTTGCTTTCCTGAACGGCATGAGCAGCATCGGCTTTCTTGGCTGAGTTGGCATGATATCCTTGTTTGGCATCGTAGAATCGGGATTTGTCTCGGTAATCATCTAATTTGTGGGCATCTTTGTGATTGGAAACTGAGTAGATACCATCTTCATCGGCATTTTTGTTGAATTTCTTGTCAAAACCATAGTGGATGCTGTCTGAAAGAACATGAGCTTTGTTGTATCGGTTCTTGTTGGCAAAGTTGTTGTTGTAACCAGCCTTGTTGGCATTGTTCTTGTTGGCGTAATGAGCATTGGCATCATTGTAGTGACTTTGTTTGTAGGCAGCAGCTCCACCTCGGGCAGCGTTTTCCTTGGTAGCAGCAGCTTGGTTGTTGTAAACGTTGTTTTCATGAGCAGATTTAGCAGCAGCGGAACCGGCAGCTTGGTTATAAGCGTTATTCTTGGCGTATTGTTGTTGTCCGGCATTACCATAAACGTTGTCTTTGTTAGCGTATTTCCTGTAATCTCCATGTCCAGCTACTTGACCGTAAGCACCATTTCGGTGGTTATCAATACCAGCGGCATTGTATCCGGTTCCGTAAACGTTCTTTTTTCCATAACCAATCTGAGCGACGGCAACGGCTACGCAAAGGACAGCCACAGAGGCAAAAAGAAGCTGAAAAGACAAATTAATGTTAGGATTAGAAGAAATACTAATACATCGTCAAAAATAAAAAATCAAACATCGATAAAGATAAAAGTAAGCCATCAGCCGCAATTGTAAGTCGGAATCGAATCAATTGTCTGAGACGTAAAGTGTCATTTCTTGTGAACCAGTCAATCTAGTCATCTCAATCTACCGTTCACTTACCTTCATTTTGTAATGAGATTTCTTAGACTGTGTCAGCAACAACTACCTTCTGTGACTGTAGGAGAGAAGGGAAGGGAAGGATGAGAGTGAATACTGAAGGATTTTTCCCGACTTATATACTAACTTTCAAACAAACTAATAAAATTTTAACTACTTTGAGTGAACCTCAAGTTCTTACCAGAGCTCATAAAATCATAAAATATGGAAATTCGGCCTTTGAAACAAGCGCAAGAAGTAATGAGATTTTAATAAAATGAAATACAGGTTTATAGAAGAACGAGTTATTGGTTTAATAGCTACCCAGGACGTCCCTCCGATATTCATAGTCCTAATTAAAATTAAAATTTCTTAATATTAATAAGTCCACTTCAATTTATATCTCATACTTAATAAATAAGCCGGATTTTATTCGTGTGAATATATGAAATCTTTAATTTTATATACATTTTGTTGTTTTGCACCATTCCCCTCATAATTTCCTCCAACAACACAATTTTGTTTCTTTAGTATTACAATGCTATAAGACAAAATGGCTGAATGTTAGACAGGACCACGTCCTTGTGTATTGGGCCTTATTCTGACCCATGTAAAATAAATAGTTTATTATTCTTATCAAAGGTATAGCTTTGTCTAGGAACCTAGACAGTACTTCTGTTATCAATGATATCTGTATGTGTGCAACAGTAGTCTTTAACTCTTCTCCAAACATAAAGCGCCAATGCCTTTCTATTTCAAATCAGTCAGAAATTACATTTTATTCAGTAACAAAAATCCCAAATTAAACGCATTGAAATGAATTAGGTAATGGACATTTTTTTTTGTAAAATTTAGGAAATTGAAAGATGTGTGAAATTTGATTTTTATTCTATTTGTTTACTTTCAAAATTGTGAAAAATACCTATTCTTTCTTTCATTCAATAGATTAACATTGAAATCTTGACCAAATTTAGTTAACTGTTCACTAGAATAAATAACTCATTATGGACACCTTGTCCGGGGTAATAAGGTAAAAAACTATTTCTTAATTGCTTTTAGTTGTATATCGGTAGAGTCTTAGGTCGATAGGTAAACTTTATCCCATTATTACAGTTCTAGTTCAGACCTTTGCTAGTTGAATTGTACAACTGGGTGAGGGTGAGATCTTGGTAAGACATTTTAAAGGGATAATAGGTCTTAGAATGAACATAAATTTGGAAATTTTAAATTTGGTCAATAAGAGCTCTATTCATCAGTAAATATACCTTCTACCATAAATAACATAAAAAAAATAAATAAATACCCCCAAAAATAAGTAATTATCTATAAAGATGCATTTGATTATTGAAAAACGCTTAATACATTGATAAAGCGCTTTTTTCAAAAATTACTTAGTTTTGCGAGTTTTCAAGATTTTAAGAGATTCTGTTACTTTATGACACCAGGTAAGTTCCCTGATGAATATACAATGTATACACATATTGACCTTTCTTGAGAACTGAAATTTTATGTTCATGCTAAGACCTATCCCTTTAACTCATGTTATCATTGTTTATTCCTAGTTTAGAAGATAGACTCTTATTACATACAATATAACAAATGCTAAAAGTGTGTAGAATGGTAGCTAAATTTTAAATTTAGTAATCGCTGTGTCCAACCATTTGTGAAAGTTATGTGAAATTTACTTATAGATTTAGCTATGCTGTTTAACATGCCAGCTGCATATATTGCATAATATTTAAAATTATATTAAAAAATTATTAAGTAACATTTGTATTGCATCTATTTACTTGTCTTCTTTCGGGAAAATTTACCACCAATGTAACTCAAAGGATTTTATTACACCTTGAATTTTTTGGTATAGCCACATACTTGTGGTGTAAGCAATAAACACATACTGTATCTATTTGAAATTTATATTATTCACAATTCTAGGCGATATAAATCTGTCAAGTTGGATGATTTTTATACAAAGACAATTAAACAGCTAGTCCGAGGGTTTAGTAACCCCAGACCGAATAATTACTAGTATATCTAGGTCAAGAGTTCGCCGTCTGGACACCCTGTGGCTGTCTGAATCCACAATCAAGTTTTATTCTTTTGGTAGGCCAATATCATTATGATTTTATGTCATTCGTATTGAATAGGATTGGTGTAATTATTCAAGCCGTCTCATCTGTATTTTGGCTGAGAAACACGCTATTCTAACCCGATAACTTTGGCTTCTGAAATATGACTTCAATTTCATACATATGTATTAGGCATATTATGTTAGTCAAAGAGTCCGGGTCCATGGAAATATAACATTGTGTCATTTTACATTTAACGTTGATGAATCGCTCGGCGCGTTAAACCCTCGCTTAACCTCTTTGTAAGGTGCTCTAGGGTTTTGACTATGAAACAGGCCGAGATATCATTCTCAAACATTATTTCCTTATATTATCGTTATATCACCTGTCTGTGAAGCAGGTAAAAGGGGCGGACTGTGAAGTGCGTTTAGCGTACGTCAAGAAATTGACTTCTGGAATACCCCAGATAGTACACAATCCCTCCTTCCTTTAAAATTACAAATTGGAATAATATACGCAATTAGACTATGTGTTGATATTGAGGTACTTTATGTTAATAATGTGCCTTTTGTTATTTCAGTATTACGACCATGTTAAATTGGAGGATGTGGGGATATAGCTCATCGCCCCATTCTGAAGTGAATCAAAAAATATGGTCATCCCTCCTTCATTATCAACAAGCCCCAAGATCATCTTAATTTGACATTTTGTATTATTAATACAAGAGAATTTGAGTTCGGGAAAATAACACGATGATTGATATGAATGGAGCGTTATCTGCTGTTAAACAGTGACTCAACAAGATGAGTGGAGGGGGGGGGGGCGTGGACTGACCTGGATTCCCCCCCCCCCCCCTTGGAAATAATTGTAACATTATTATGCTTTCCTTTTTTTTTAGGGTTCGGGCTTGTAGCCTTTTTTAAACCAGTTCCTATGATAGTTGAGCAATTGTTGTTTTAGCAAATGAATATAGACAACTTTATCCCCTAAAGAAAAGGCTTTGTGGAGTATAGGCAAAATTTATTCACTATTTTTTTGAAAAATATATATCTGTTTGTCATTGTTATACTTGCATTTATTCTAGTGTGGATTTCTTGCGATAAGACATTCTTGTATACACGTACTTGTTTGTTACAAATGATAAAAGGATAAAAGGGTGGACTCGAAAGCTAGTTTGATTGAAAGTTGAAAGAAATCAGATACTAGATGTCATAAAAAAATCATGAAGATTTAATTAGTATTACATTGTGAAATCGGGTAGTGCAGGTTATATCGCAGTACAGGCCTACCATGCACATATGTGAGCTGGTTATACATGCAAAATCAAAAATGGGCATGTCAGTTGTATTATGATATAATTATGTTGGAAGTAATTTAGCGGCCTCTTCTTTTAATAAAATTCTTAGTCCCTTCTTTGCACTCCCGATTGATTTAAAAGTATATTTTTTCATTTCTTCCATGGGCGTCATTTCTTCAACTGCATAGGTCTTCAATCTTAATCAACATAGCTAGCGAAATACTCCTTTCTTATGCGTTGTCCAGAGGGAGGCAATACTTTCCTATTTTAGAAACTCCCCTTCCTCACGATTTTGAGTCTAGTTTATTCATTTTGAGATGTGTTTGCAAATTGCACCCTTTTTAGCTCGTCAAGAAAAGCTCATAATAGGGAACGTGAAAGTTGGGCTTGAATCGTGTCGACAAAATACTTTCGCTAATCTGACATTTAACTTTCAGGGGATCTTTGACATGACAGTCTGTATTGAACCTCTTTTTATTTGCCCCACTAAAGCTATAAGATTTTTTAAAGATACGAACATATAGATTGAAATAACGACCAAGTCGAATGTTACAATGTAATATTTAATTTTCAATAAATTATTATCACACAACTATCACCATAAATAAATAAATAAATAAATAAATAATATAAAGATTCATAGACGATTTCCAATTATATTACGTATAAAACATTAAAAGTTAGTTAGTTAGTAAATCACCAAATTTTTTTTTTTTTTCAATAAAACCTTAAAATTCAATATAAGATGGTAAATGGATTAGGAATTTTCATATATATTTGACAGTATTTAACATTGTGAAGTCATATACAATCGATTAACTATTCCCAAAATTTGAATCTAAAGTCGATTCTAAGTGTTTTCGAATTGGAATAGAATGACATATACGTTTTCCTCAGAATTAAATTAACGTCATATGAAATTTAACAACAACGAAGAGTATTAGTTACGGTAAGCAGGAAATGAAATTATGACACAATTGACCAATTTAAGTCGCTATACGTTCTGACTGAAATTTAATTCCATATTAAAAAAGTAAATGCTGAACCATAATTTTGATCTACAAACAAAGGTAGACTTTGCATTCAGGGAGAAGTATGCGGTAGCATCAATCATAAAATAAGCAAGAATTTTGTGCAAAAATTATCTGAAAAATCATATTGGAGTTTTTATTAATAGAAGAAATCTTGTTTTTGCGGACTCCTTCGCTTAAATTTAATGGCACAAAACAAATGCTATTGGAATATACTTTCTAAATTTCAAGGTAAAATAGTAAACCGGCAGATACCCCTTTAAAAACTTTTTAAAATGAAAAACTTCGTGAAATGATTATTTGCTACAAACATGAATACGTTGTAAAGAGGTTTAATATTGTTGTACTTTGTCTAAAATACCATTGCTCTCTTCACCAATAACATCACGGGTCTTCAAACCAGAAATTCCAGTAGCTTCCTGAATAAAAGGTTTGCTTCCAACATTAGACACAACTCCACTGAAATGACAATTAATAAGTTTCATATTACTAAAAGACAAACTTATAATCAGCAATAATTACCAGCAACGCCAAACTCGAATCTGCTCTTCACTAAAATAAATTGTTTTTAACATATATGTACGTGTAGCAAAATCATAAGCCCCGCAACATTTGAGTCGAATTTGATAACAAGTTAAGCGGGGAAGTCCATTGTTCAGTTAATGCAAGTCGGAAGACGGTAGAAATAGAAGTTTGTTGGGGTATCGGCCCTAGGGTGCATAAGGTCTTATGGTCACAAACTACGCCCAACGAAGAATATTTACCTATTAAAATTCTGGACACCATTATTAAGCCGACCGTCCTGGTAGATATGTCTATTCCCTCTTCCACCTTGGATATTTTGATTTCCATTTTTGAACTGGTTGGTTCGGCTTATTGGCTGGAATCTTTTGGTAGCTGGAGTATTGAATTTGATGTTTCTTTGGTTTACTCGGTTTTGGTTTCTGAAGTTTTGTCCCTTTTGGATTGAAATATTATTGTTTCCATGGAGTTTGTTTCCTATTAATCCATTATTAGCCACCTTTTGTCCAACCGAACCATTGTTTCCGTGAATACCCGTGTTGAGAGGTACGATTTCGTGTTGGTTGGTGTTGAAACCAGATCCAAATTTATCATCGCTGAAAGATCCAAAGCTATTTCTGTTATCGAAAGCAGGGCTTGCAAAAGCATCATGACTACCAAAGCCAACATTAGCGTGTTGACCGTTAAGGTTCATCTTGCCAATACTTCCTTGTCCGTTGTTGAAGTTTGTGTTTCCAACGTATCCATTTCGATTGGCGATGTTTATTGGACCATGGATATTACTCAAATGCTGATTATTTAATCCTCCATTGATCCTGCCATTTACAGATCCAGCGAAACCATTTTTATTCGAGTTTACAAAGTTTCCTCCTTTTAAACCATTATTAAATTGACCACCGATATTTGATTTTAACCCTTGATTAATACCATTGTTGATACCAGAATGGACTGATTTACCAAATCCTCGGCCTGGCATCTGACTTCTGATGATATTTCTACTGAATTGATTACTGGAATCTCCAATACCACGGAAATTCCCAGCTATACCATGTTGTGCTCTTAAACCATTGTCACCACTGTAATCATTCCCTTGCACGTTTCCTTGTATAAGACCATTATTTTTACCAAAATTGCCTACAATACCATTAGGGTGCTGAACAAAGTTGCCAACGATTCTGTCTTTGCTAGAACTATGAATTCCATTATTGCCATGGAAATTATGTCCAACAATACCATTATTACCATGGTAAACATTGTCTCCATCAAAACCATTATTGTCATGGAAATTATTGCTAGTGATACCATTATTGCCTTGATAACCATTTCCACTATTAATACCGATATTTTCGTGGAAATTACTGCCGGAGATACTATTGATTTTATTACCATTATTGCCATGGAAACTATTTTGACCAACAATGCCATTATTGCCATGGAAACCATTCTGACCATCAATGCCATTATTGCCATGGAAACCATTCTGATCAACAATACCATTATTGCCATGGAAACCATTCTGACCAACAATACCATTTTTGCCATGGAAACCATTCTGACCAACAATTCCATTATTGCCATGGAAACCATTCTGACCAACAATACCATTATTGCCATGGAAACCATTCTGACCAACAATACCATTATTGCCGTGGAAACTATTCTGACCAACAATACCATTATTGCCATGGAAACCATTCTGACCAACAATACCATTATTGCCGTGGAAACTATTCTGACCAACAATACCATTATTGCCGTGGAAACTATTCTGGCCAACAATACCATTATCTTTGAAGCTATTAACCCCATTTATGTCAAGTTTACCAGTTCCATCTATACCTCTTTGATTAGAAATGACATATTTGGGTGCACTAGCGTGTTTACCATGAAAACTTCCGGAAATGAAACTGTTTCCCTGGTAGCCATTATTAAGTCCTTGAGAACCAGCTACTGAACCATGGAAACCAACGATTGATTTCCCATTGTTATTGTATACAGCACCATTACCACCATTGATATCACCAGCACCAACAATACCACCATTGTCACCATGGAAACCGTTGTTAATGTGACCAATATCGGCGTTCTTGGTAACCTCACGTCCGTCATTGTAGTTTTGTTGAGCAAACGCGATAGTAACTGATGCAATGAGAAACAAAAACGAAAATGATCGTGCAGAAGCCTGAAAAATTTAAACATATTAAGAACATTTATGACTGGTATATAAGTACCCGAAAGTTGGGAAAATGGGCACTCGTTTACCTTCCTCGAGATTGTTCCAAACCCTATTACTATGACTCTCATTAGATCCTCTCTGGGTTAAGAGAAGCATTAACATAATCGTGTCGTTAACAAGTAAGTAAACGTGTTCAAAAACCTATTGCGTAAGTAGGCATGATTTGTCAAGTTAGTTGTATTTACTCATTGTTATACCCCATGTGTCAATTCCGTAGTTTCACGGAAATGTAGAATTTAATTTTGAAAATATATCTATCTAAATGCTATATTTGATTCATCACGATTTTCATTCTACATCAATATAAATGACAAATTCACTTACCATATTCCAAGGATAATGGCTTGTGACTAACTGGTGACTATTCAGATTTCAATGCGCTTTTAAAGGACCTGTCAAATAGGATTATGCAAATTGATGTTAAAATTCCAATGACTTTTTGTCTTGTTTCGTATTAGCAAGCATGCTGATGATGTAAATTTTGCAATAAACCCTGTCAAACTCTTGACACCTTTACAGGGTTTCCAGTAGATTTAAGGAGGCATTTGTTTTAAAAATTCAACTTAATGTCGGAGTTTGACATATGGGTATAATTTTAATTTGTTAAATCCTCAGGATAAATTGTTACTGATGTATTTAAAGCATTAAAAACGTTCACTCGATGGTCGAATATTTGATTACACTCCCCCCCCCCTTCAGACACCATTAAAAAGGTATAAGTGACAAAGATATTACGTTCTACTTTTCTGCCTTGGGTTTTGTTGCGATTATGAAAATTTGGCCAGGAAAGTGGCAAGAGCCTACTATTTATCACCATGCGCTAATGGGAAATCATGATCTCGACAATGCTTAAAATTAACCCCTTGATTAACAACATTTTAGTTTCTAAGGTCACTGCTTAACATTCTATCTTAAAAGAAAGTGCCGTAAGAATACGTTGCTAATTTTTATCGGCTGTAAGCTTGGCCACAGCATATAGTTATGAGGCAAGTAGTATGCTGAAGGAGCTATAAACTTTAAATCTAACCTTAGCCTGAAATATACTTCTTTATTTCCTCCAATTTTTCACATTCACATATTAACTCGTAATTTGAAAAGGACTTCAGGTAATTTACACCATTTGCGTTAAGGAAAGATTCTAGATCATGCCAAAATTTGTCGCGTCTGTTATCATGATAGGAGCACTCGATTACGGCATGTACTATAGCACAGTTATACAAAAGACCACATTTCTCACACAGTAACTGTGGGCTGTGACAATAAGGAAGCCTGGCAAGAGTTAGTGCCTTGGTAAATACTAAGCAACACGTTTTTAGGTAAGGGTACTTTAGGCATACGTCATACACTGGGTGGTTAGTATAACTGGTATGACAAACAGAGAACAGACTAAACTGTGGATTCAGTATCTGAGATGGCTTGCTTAACTATGCGCTATTTCGGTTGCATATCCTTTTATAATTTCTAACAAAACATGTAAAAGTTGTACTATTTGAATAAATTGCTTATTAGCAAGTTACAAAGTGGTGAGATGTCGAACGTTGTATGATGTACAAGTATGTGCATTAATCAAGATATTCTTACGCTGTTTTAACAGATTGCTTGCTAGATCGCAGTGCTTTGACCAAGTCCAACACCCCCCCCCCCCCATGTCGCCCGTTAAAAGTAAATATAAAAGTAAACACACGAAACAAATTTGATCACAGATATACCTATGAATGGCATTATTATGTCATAACTCAAAACAAATTCCGGGAGGAACGGCCAGAAGACTAAGTCCACACTCATCTTGTTGAGACACAGTCATACCGCATTTAGAGTTGCAGATCTTTATGTCGTTTTAAATTGTACCATTAGAATGGGGGCTAGCCTTCTATATAGAAGAAAAACTCATGTATTTTAATAGTTTATTAAAAGAATACATTATACACCAAATAACCGTGTTTCTAAATGGATTATTTTACTAACTTGATTGACCAGTTTTGTTTACATCAATCTTTTAATTAATCCAATTAAATTTTTAACAAAAATATAAAGATAATTTGAAACGCTTTGGAAAGAAAAGGTTTTAACATTCGAAGGTTTTACAGGCACAATGAGTTGGTATTTGAATTTTATCGTATATAATCTTCTTTTCCCTTGGTAAAGCTTCACAGTACGCCCACACCCACAGTTCTCTAGTCTCTGGGGCACATTGGGTCACTCCATTAAATCCATTACAGTTTGAGCATTTCTGTTTTCTGTAAGAAAAAAACATACTAGTATAATTACATTATACATTACATACGACGCAATACACAATACTAGTAATTGTAAGTAATCGTATAGCTGAACAATTACCACTTCTGTTTGCACCATTCACTTCCCATATCCATAGCCGATTCCAAAAAAAAAAATTTTTTTATTTTATCTTCGATGAACCAATTTGCATTTGTTACCTAACCACCCATCGATTTGAAAATTCTGTGTTACCTGCATTTCACGAAGTTAATATTTTGTACTTCGGGTTCTAAGACGAAGCATTTGCCACCATAATTTTGGTATCGTTTAAGTTGGACAGTCTGAGAATCACATAAATGTTTTGGTGTCTTGAATCCACTAAAGGAGGTCTGAAAACTGAAATTTTTAAATCGAAGGTTAGTATGTAAAGAAATACTTTATTAGGGTCTAGCAATGAGTGTCGGTGTTCATTTGGGGATCAGAAACTGTCTACAATCTGCAACTACTCATGGTTTTTACGTGTAAATAACGCACATGAGCGTTATTTAAAACCATTTTGAATCTCTTCCTCGACCTAATAAGTCGAATTTTGATATAGTTATAATATTTCCTCTTAGCCTTCCAATTTACAGGTTTATAAATGATAAGAAATATGGTTTGAATTTTATTAATCAATATTTTGTTACTTCGTTTTTACATTAAATTCCTTACCCAGACATTCTTTTCTTTCTAAATATTGGGATACCTCCAGTTGGAAAATGGAAGCCATTGGTCACGATGTTAGCTTTGTCTTTGGTGTTAGAAATTGGAGAGCTGAAATCGAACCCTTGAAAACCGCCGCCATTTTGGTTTTTAGGGAATGGGTTAGAATCGACGAATGGTGACTGATAGTTGTTAGTTTGGAATGGTTGTGAAACTTGATTACCAAACAAAACATTTCTGTGATTATTTCCATTATGGGAGCCAGCAAAGGGGTTGCTAACTTGACCTTGCGGTTTCAGTTGAGCGACTGTTTCTGTTATTGTGTTGGTATTTTCGGTATGTAAACGTTGGTTCATTGGCTCATTAGCCGTCATATGTTTCCTCAAATACAGATCAAACATTTGGGTTGCCAAGTTATTGCTTCTAAACGCATCTTCTACCATGTACCTGAAATGGGAAAGCAAAGTGAGGTGGACGTTTAAGCAAAAGTTGCAAACTTAAAATTATGATGGGTTGTACGTCTTTATTTGCCCAGAAAGTACAGAAAAGTAGAATCTATGACTACAATCATTTCGTTTCAAATTGATTGTAAAGAGGTTTATTATTTTTTTTAATCGAAGCTATTTATGCCGTTAAATATAGCGTCTGTTTGAAAGTAGAATGGTGAAACTTCTTTACAATCTCGAGACTGAAAATGGAGGTACATGGTCAATTTCTTTACCAATTGTAAGGTTTATGGTCTTTTTCTTACCAGCTGGTAGTGGCCACAAAATTTCAATTGACCAGAATAAAATGACATTAGCGCTAAGACATCAGAAATAGTCCATGTATGTGGTGGTAGGACTTACTTTGGATATCCGAAGTCATCATCTGTAAGATGTAATGTGTCGGTATTATCAGCTATAGAGATGGAACAAGAAACTCGACCTGTAGGATCGTGGAAAGATGTCTGTTCGACTGGTAAGGCAACAAGTGGTGACGCCTTAAAAGCTGGTTGTGTTGGTTTAATTTGGTGATTGTTGTGTTCAGTTGTATTGTGGTGTTGGCCCAAAACTAATTGAAGCAAAACACCGAATACTGCAAAGTGTATCTGAAGAAGAAATATTTGTATATTAACTTAGAGCTATCGAAAATATCATTAAACTTACACTAAGACGCCTTGAGTCTCATGACCGACATTTTACTTAAGATTAATAAACTTAAACAAATCCAGATCAGATACAAGAGAAGGTTATAAAATTAGGGAATACTATGCATAGAAATTAGAAAGATTTTGAACAGGAAATTAATATGTAGAATATGGCATCATTGACATAATTAATTTCTTAATTCTTATTTTGTGACAAATAACAGAACCTTTACTTAAGAACAACAGAGGTGCGTATCTTAAAAGGGCATGATGCAAACTTTTCATTTTCAAAAACCTTCTTAAATTATACATGAAAATATTTCTAGAATATGCCATTTACATCAAATTTATCTACTTTATCAATCTGAATTTTGTATCAAAAGGGTTAAGATTATATAGATATAACGAGGTAAAGATTTTTCATAAATAACAAGCTTAACGCAAATAACATGGACATACTAACTTCTTCTTTAACAACAATACCTCTCATGTGATTTTACTAAAAATTACTGGACGGGGCGATATGAAAGAGTTACACCCCTGACCATAAAAACTATGCATAAAATTGCTGTTGAACACGAGCGTGGTATCCCTTTCTTTCTAAAAATTCCAATAACTCGATATTCTGGAGCCTGCTTCACGAAAACTTAACTTAGGATGATTAAGCGTTCCAATGGTCAGAGTGGTCAATCACTAAAATTGAGTTTTTATTAACCAATCAGGTTACTGTATTTCTTAAAATCTTGATTGTATCTTTGTTAAAATTTTGTGAAACAGGCTCCTGAGAATATCCATACGCAAATATGTTGTTGAACACGAGGATAACGTCATTTTATGACCATAAATCCTTTCAATTCGAAACGCCAACTCGATATTCAGCGTCATTAATTACATAAAAGAACAATTGTGAACTAAAGAGAATGTCGGTTAATAAGATTATGACACCTATTTATGACCTAATAAAACAGTAATGAAGCCACAGTGTAAAATGGGGTATCATTTGTATCAACAAAAACAAGTCCCTTGGTGAAACGATAGTTGTGTAATGAAGCTAAAAATTACACTAAACATGATTGATGTGTGATTGTTATCACTCTAGCCTTTGGCTGAAAATCGTATACAGTGGACTATAACACTGTAAATCAAGATAACTCACTGCAAAAGTACAATGTACAATTTATTGTTGAAATGCTGTGTACATACATTAAAATACCGTTACAGTAATTGTCTTACAATGTATGCTATCCTTCCGTAAGATGATCTTTATCCTTATCAAAGTATGATCTTCTGCCCGTTAGCAAATGTCTCATACACGAAAAAAAAAGAGAAAATGTTGTTGGTGATTAGAATTAACGTTGCCTAGCTCTGGCGATAAGCTTAATTTTCTCTCCACAACCTCTTAAATGCATTGGGAGTTTCATATCAAAATATGTTTAAATAAGCTAATGATCCATGTAAATATCATAAATATCAGTTTGTTTTGAATATAAACAAAATTAGAATAACATTTTTCTTTCAAAACTACACGAAGCCTATGCACAATATTATGAAAAGAATATGAAAGAAAAAAAAGGAAATCTTACCATTGTATCAGATCAAATGACAGAAATTTGTGAAAAGAGTGAAAATTTATTGAATCTTGAGGGTCATTCTTATTAATTTATGAAGCTCTTAATAAATATGTAAAAATAGGGAAAATATGCATTATTAATTCGTCAGATCACTCCGGGATGGACGCTATATCTAATATATCTCAAATTAAATCGCATATTTACTTACTTTTTAATTGGTTATATACCGATTTAAACGTCTATTAATGGAGTACTGTGACCCTTGGCAAACTTTATACTCAATTGAAGTGGAAAATTTATGGCATACGTACGAGTTTCAAACAATTCAACGCTCATTAACAACGAGTTTATTGTGGAATGATTAGAAGAAACTTGAAAGTATGTCTTCCCAGCCTATTGTTTGATGTCAGGTACTGTAAATATATGCAGTGGCCGGTGGATAATGAATATATCTTATTTGGTATTTGACCATGTATGGTAAGATAGTTACTGTAGGCCTACCTCGGTAGCTTCAAATGTGAACGTTTCTCCGATTGCCGATTTGATACTTTACCATTGAAAATCTCATATTTCCTATACAGTATCCAAGACGAAGATATGTCCAACCCTTTTGTCGTGAGAAATTGAAGCATGTCTATAGGTTTATCCAAAATTGACGTAGCGGACCAAACAAGGATATAAAGGAACATAAATCTATTATATTTTCAAACATTTGTGATTTTAAACAAAATTTTATATTTTCAAAACTTTTATTTATAATATTTGGCAAGATATAAAGAACCTGTACATTTAAATAAATAATATTACATACAATAACAAAATAATAGTGCTCAATATCTGAATTGTAGAGCGATATAGCAATATAACATACACTTTAAACTAGTATACAAGACGTAAACAACTGTAAAGCCTGTTTCAGAAGTTTTTGCATTAAGTCATGGTATATTTTAACAACATCCCCTTCCGGACCTTCCATATCGTAGAGCTTTATCAGTAAAATCTTCAGACAATTCCAATGCATTTCAGTTGCCCTATTACTGTACCAGTCATCTGATTGGTTTGGATCATTCATTTATTTTGAATTTTTTTTCTCTTTCCGGTTAATGTATTGCTTGTTGGAACTAAATTAAATGCATTTCTCTAACAGGTATGTTATATCCTTTGTCAAACTTGTCAAATAAAGCAAAGATACAAAATACACAATATTTACTAATACATACAAATACAGAATACTATTAATATACAAAGAACGGCGCTTTGGTAGTTTCCATGTAAAAACGTCTACTATATATAGTTATAGTTTTAAATTAAGCAACGAAATACACAGAAATGAAATATTTTACAGATGATTTATTTATCATTTCTCCTACATTCAACAGCAAAGTATTTATTTAGAAATATTTACGTGGATTTCAAATACAATTTAAACAGACCAAAAACATACAGCATTAACAAGAATAAAAATGAGCATTTATTACACTCAATCGGAAACAAAAATATTGCGCGAAAATGAACATAATTGATATTATACAATTTCATACAACGGAACGAAACATTGAATATTTGTTTTTGTTACACACACAGAATCGATTTATTTTCAGAAATAAATGTTTCATAAAATATTCATTATTAAATATTTCTCCATATTCAATCGTTTCGTTCCGTTTGAACCCTATTGAGGTAACAAAATTAATTAAACACAGCACATTTACGACCATTGTCATGGCATGTTAATAAAAAAATTAAATTAAAACTACATAAAAATTCAATACGAGTTACCTCCCTTAGGTTAATTTCTATTGACTAATTGTTGAAGAAATTAATACCAGTTATACTGAACAAATCAGTCGAGATTAGAGCGAAATAGTTGCTGAATTATTTTTTTACATACAAACTGAATTTTAGTAATAACTTACATGCAAATAGGTTCACCGTATTACAAACTTGAAAGGTTCGCCGTAATACAATCTTGAAAGGTTCACCGTTTACAAACTTGAATATATCCGAAGGTCTTTTGTTACAAACTAACATATATATGGGAGTCTTTTGTTACAAACTTAAATATATACGAAAGTCCTTTGCTACAACCTTAAATATATTATTTATAAGTCGTTTTGTACAAACTTAAATATATAATATGTAAGTCGTTTGTTACAAACTTAAATATATGGAAGTATATTTTTACAAACTGTTGTCGAAAAATTAGTATAAAAGATAAGTAGTTATAACAGAAAATATGATACAATTAAAATGTACAAGCGAAAGTTAATAAAAGTAAATATTCAATATTAATAGAATTTAAAGGTTTATATAATAAAACCTGATATGTATTTTTATTCGTAAGTTTATCACATGCCCTTTATAGCCTAGTTCAATATAACGTCAAGGCACCTCCCCGAGTAATCCTTTATTCAGGAGGGTTTCTATGAAATATCCTTTACGTCAATCAAGAATGTTATGCAAATCATCAATGAATTGCACAGCACAGCGTCAATCATGAACGCAGACGTAAAAAGCTGTTGAAATTGAACGTCTATAGCATATATGAAGAAACTAGCCATTAATTACCCCAAATGAAATCTCCAAACCTCTTTCACTGAGTGCGTTGCAATTACCAGTATGCTATTTTCGAGTCGGGCTTTTGTGTAATTTTACAAAGTTTGTGTTCATCTTAAATCGCAGTACCGAAACCCCCCGGATCATATCGTGTTTCTGATTATTTTCTTTTACTTCTTATATAATGAATTTACTGAAACATATAAAATGTTAAATTAGTAAGCTTTTGTTTTCTAATACAGTTATTTTTCTTCTAATGAGGGAAGATAAATGATGTAAGAATGCTGAATTTCCCAAATTCCTCTCTACTGGTGCTCTGCTTTGCGAGATCTGTTTCGAATATTCATTTTGTTTGAGGGAAATGAATTGTATCTAAAGATAAAAAGACGAGTGCCATAGGAGGGGAAGTAATTCAGATTTTAAAAAAATTCAGACCGAAGTAAATCCAAACTTACCTTGGTAATGCATATCGCGTTCCATTGTGCATAGTCGACTCTGGAAAAGAAATGCGAAATTAACGATGCGGGTCATCGAGTCTGTTTTTTAAGGGAACACAGTTAACGTTTTAGACATGATTTCGGACTTAGAAGACCAGTTTGTCAACTAAAATTTCCAAATCAATTGATACTAAGCATTGAGCCAAAAAATGTTAGGCCGTATAATCTTGTAAGATTGAAAACATTTACAATTAGTATCATTGGTATTAGTACTATTTGTGTTATTCTGGTTTTTACCATTCTACATTTTGTGGTTCCTTTACTAACCCCCCCCCCCCCCCCCCGCCTACAAAAATAAAACAAAACTAGCATAGTCAATTTAATGGTCTCTATGATATGGACACCATAAACTTGCGTGTTTGTCTCGGAAATCTTAGATAAATCCGGAACAATCCAAGAATCCTAGAGTCGAAATTATCAAACAACTATTTTAAACCCGGAAGCTTTAATAAGCTGTATCAGTAATTAATTTGATACATTTCTGTTATCGTCAAACCAGTAGGGTTTCATCCGCAGATAACAACACAGGAATCGTAAAAAAAAAGACAAGTGACAAAACTCACCCTTCTTCTAAAGTTTATATTTGTTCTAACTACACGATGGTTTAAAGGCATAACTGGACGTGAATTCACCTCTAAAGCTAAATTAGGGTCGTTTTCCCTTCCGTCATATAATACACGTAAGGCAGAAAGCTGAAATGACAATATTTAAATGTTAAAGCAATGAAATATTGTATATTTCCCTTTTTTATATCATCCATGGGTTGAATGTTCGACAGGACCTTGTCCTTGTGTATTGGACCTAATTCTGACCCATGTAAAATAAAGAGTTTACATCGTCCTACTATCTTATTGCGAAACTGCAATAATGACGCCTGGCAATGCCTTTTCGAGAGAATTTGCTACTATTAGTCCCATTTGACCACAGGTTAGATAATGTGTAATATATGTAATACAAAATATTGACAGTACAGGTACCCAAAATTTACCAGAATATTAACTGCAGGGAATGTGGAATCGTTTGCCAACCAAACCAAATATTTCTTATCCACAATAGACTACTAGTAGTTGGCAGAACTTTTCAAGAAAATCGGTTAAGTTGAAAATTGTTGTTAAAAGAGAAATATTCTTATATCAAGACATAATTTCGTGTTCTGTTTCATTCTGCTTCGTGTAAGGAAAGACAATGAAATTATATTAAACATTTTGAATTGAAAAGGAAGAACTGGGAAGTTTCTAATCAGAATTATCCAGAAACAAACTTTAAACGCCCCTTTTGGGTTTTATCTTTAACACGTATTTCTAAAAATGAATTGGAAGGTCATAAAAGAAAGATTTTTTTTGTCAGAGCACTACAGAGATATTAAAAGGAGTATAATGATATCCATTAGCCTGGTCAAGTCAAATCTTAATAACAAGTGAGTTACAGCACTCGACATCCATGATTTGACGAATTTTGTCTTTGAATTACATTCAGTGGCACAGTAGTACCAAATGTGGTATGCCTACAAGTCTAACCCACAAAAAAAAAACACACACTAAAAAATATGAAAAAGCACTGTGATGCAAACATACATCTTAGGTGACAAAGCAGACTTGCAGTTTTAAACCCGAAACGAAACATCCTGATCTACAGCTTATCAGTCAATGATCGTCCGGTTGTTTGACAGAACTAGATAACATGCAGTATCACATCCTCTTGATTCTTACCGATGTTAAACATGCAATGATAAATAAAATCGTATCGATTGAGACGTTTAAAGTGAAGGAAATGTTCAATAATTCAATAATAAGACTATCACAACCTCCAATCTGTAGAACCAAACCATAGACAAATAATCAAAATCATGGTAATTGCTGGCATAACGGAAAGATCTAATTAAATATTTTATTTGAAATTTGTTTCAATATCTTTACGATGATTGATTTTTGTATACATCTCAATCTTGTTGTATACTGTTGAATATGGATTCAACTGAGACTAACTTACATGATTGTATATACCATAAATACATTATAAGGTATATGGACTCTCCGGTAAGTTTAAAAACCAATGTGGCACAGTATCCCGAACAGACAGGTTGCCCCTTCAGGTACAATGAATTTTAGATGGCCTTAAAAGAATTTTAAGCATTGAGAGGGCTTAATTTTCAATCAAAATTCAAACCTTTCGTAGGTCTGAGGGCCATTGTACTTATTATGTACTAGTTTACTTATCATGTACCTTTGAACTTATCATGTAATAATGTACTTATCATGCACTAATGTACTTATCATGCACTTATGTACTTATCATGAACTAGTGTACTTATCATGTAATAACGTACTTATCATGCACTAAAGTGCTTATCGTGCACTAATGTACTTATCATGTACTAATGTACTTATCATGTACTAATGTACTTATCATGCACTAATGTACTTATCTTGCACTAATGAACTTATCACGCACTAGTGAACTTATCATCAACATTTATTCAGTTATTAACGAAACGCTTTTGGTCAACCAATAGTATATAAAATGTTTGGATTCGGCATGATGCACGACTTCCTTCGTCTTAATGTAGTTACGGAACTGCAATGGTTTCTTTAACAAAAGGTATCAGATCCACGGTCAATTTTGATTTATATGTCATATGGAGGCAGCACATTTCAATACACGGTTCTTCAATCTAAAAACCGTTATTGTGTAAAGTCGGATTGCCAGTGTTGGTGTATATGCCATTTGTGGGCAGCCATAAAGAAATAAAAGTTATTATTTCAATACTAAATACGGTGAAAGGTCAGAAAGTATAATTCAAGTTATTCAATCGAGAAACCGTTATTATTTGGTTTCAGAACCTTATTAAAGCTCCAGATTAGATTTCACCAATATTGGCATTCATAGAAATCACTGATGTAATAATTTCTCACATAAAAAACATAAATCTAGTAGAAAAAAAGAATTTAATACTGAAAATGTAAACAACGTCTTGTGTGACTGGTCTGGAAATCGATTTGGAAGGTTTATAAAATTGTTTGGTATGATTCGCCAGAGAATTGTAATTAGTTTGGTAAAATGACTCTAAATGAAGACGGTAGAGAAACGTTACAATCAAAAAGACGAGCAGTGAGTAAAGCCTCGGCTCTAATTGCTGCCAATTTCCTCCCCTACAATAAAACTAATCAAGTTTTCTCGCTTCTCAGTCGACAGAATCAACTTTGATTTGAATCCAAACTTACTCCACATTTCAATCGAATCGCCGCAATTCCAATTGTATCAATAATTTGTCAGAAATTACTTGGCAAAAAGAAGAAAGTGTAATCTACTTCGTTTCTTTTCTCTCATCAATACTGATTTTATACGTAACTGAGTCGGCCATGTTTATTGGATAAACGACTCGGCGGTCAGTTTATTGGCCTAGTAGAGATTTTCTCGCTCAGATTAAAATTCAGCTGAGTTGAAACAAGTTTTAAGTGGTTTATACTTTATCCAATAAAACTACATAATTGCCTAATTTGTATTGACTTTCTCGGGATGAGATCAAGCGATTTCTACAAATTAGATCTTGGATTTACGTCGGCTGTTTCATCCTTTTATCACTCCACTTATAGGAAATGGAAAATAGTTTCGCTTCCGTTCCATTACTATACGTTTTAAAAGTAAAAGGTGTCAGAGAACGTTAGATATTTCCCATTATAATTGTTCTTTTGTTTGCTTTAAAAGTAGTTAACCGAATTTCAATCTATTCTGTCAAAATTGCTTCTATTGTCGGTAGCGTGACCATTCCATGAACTGAATAAGATTGTGTCGGATAAGATTCCTGGAATTATTTATATAATTATTCTTGATAACAATATGAGAAAGATAACATCATATTGGGTGAAGAATGGGAAGTAGATGAATAAGTAAAGTGCGACGGTGCCATTTAGGACATCAACCGGAGACCAGGAGAAATAGAATTTCTAAGTAGAAGAGACAGTGGCAGTAAAAAGTAGTGAAAGTTGCAGAAGAATGCGAGGAACAAATGACGGTGGGTAACTAAAGAGGTTGGAGCATTAAAACTGGTTATGAAAATAGGATCAAAGGTTAATGGGGCTTTTCTGTTATAGAGAGAGATAGATATTAGCGGTTAACATGTTATTGGGTGAAAAATGAAAGAAGAAGATACAGAGGGTTATAGAAGAATAAGAAGAGATGGGAGAGCCATTCAGGTCATCAACCGTAGACCAGATTTAAGTAGAATTATGTTAAGTGAAGGAGAATGTGAGAAACATTATGGGTAAGGTCAGGTGACGGTGGACAGTTAAGAAGCAGGGTGCATCAATACTGGTTATGTAATTAGGGCAGGGCGAACGATTTTGGGACTTTTCTCTTACATTGAGAGATACATATTGTACCTCCGTGCAATGCTTCGAATTACAGTACTCCGAAGACTTATTACGGATTGTTGTCTTCGCTATCTCTAACTTATTTGAATTTTCCGAATAGTATCAACGAAAATTGTGTTTTTAAAAATTATCTTAAGTAGTCGCAGTGGTCAAATGAAATTGTAGAGAATTCCTTCCCTTGAAGCAAAACGTATAACAAACGTTACTATCTAAAAATATAAAATTTGGATTCCAACCTAGTCAGAATGATACGGTTGTAGATTCGAGATAACCCTTTTTTCAAAAAATATAAAAATGAAAGTCACACGTCAAGTACGATACAGTGAAATCAAATATTCTAGAGACCGTAGAGATTTGTGTAATATTTCAAGATTCGGTGCCGTCTTCATTAGTCCATAAGGTGCAGAAGAGTAGGACGTAAAACTTCATTCATTTCAAGATTCGGTAAAAGTTCCCATAAATGATATACGATTTCTTCGTTGTTATACTTTGACACTTAATCTGTCATGCAACACAGCTCAAACTTAACCCTAGAACAGGCGAAACCTGTCCAGAACACATAATGACACTGACTGTAACAATTAAGCCCTGGAATAAACGGAACATTTTCAAACTCAAAAAAGTCATAATGGCAATAATTGTAACAATACAGCTTCTGTCCTTTGATAAGAGTATAAAATAAAAAATATGGAGTATTTACCTGTTCTTTGGCTATTTTTATTGGTTTATTTAAAATAATCCAGGTGACTGTCTCTTGACAACCAGGCTGAGTAAACGAGCCCTCGTAAGTCATGTAATGCTCAGTTTTAGGAAGCAGTCTTCCTAAATCTAAATGATGTAACATTGCTGTTTGTTCTGAAAACAACAAAAGCCTAATTTAACGCTAATAAAGACGTCTGTGCACTTTGGGGACGGATTAAAAAGAAAAGGCGGACAATCTGTACATAACAGGCACTACACTTCTCAACCATTGCGCGAGTTGTTATATTTTTCTTTTTTCAGATCAGAACAGGTGAAAACAGACCAGCAGATCCGGACCCTTTATCCGTTTTTCTCAATAAATGATTTGTTCCACACTGAGCCTGTATATTTGGGACATTCAAATCCTCCCTGATATCAGAAAATATCATAATCTTAAAATGCATTTGATGCACCTAAGATCATAGATGATTTTGTATCCCTTTATCTTTCGACGCTTCAACCATGATGCCCTTGTCTCCATTCAGCTATTTTATCCTAATAAATCTTAACAAAGTCTCTTTGAGCTAATTCTAAATAAAAGCAAAGTACCTTTATAACGCAAGGCTTTCAACTCTTTTGATATCAGATGAAAAGGCTTATTTAATTCTTTTCCTAACTGAAATAAAAAGAAACAGAAGTGAAATCGAATTAGAGTTTAATTGGCATAGAAACCATAGCTTTTCAGATGAGAAGCAGATGTTACAACTTTAAAAATGATCAAATACAAAAGCAATTTGGACTAAATAAGACAAATTGTGTCTGTTAAATCCTTGATCATAAAGCGAAAACATACATTTTTTCAACTCCGCGATATTGAAAAATGGCTTGTAAGTTATCATTAGAACAATGCAACCAGTAGCTCCAAACAAATCAAGTCATAGTGGATATGAGACAGAGTTCCAGAACATGCTCTGTCTCACAGAGTACAATTTAATTGTTTTTAGTCAGGGCTGCAGCTCTGTAGTAACCAAGAGGTTGAGATTTATATTGGACAAATTGTAGCTGTAGCTGCAATAACATATTAGTTGTTGCATCTTGTTTGTCAGGTGCAAAGTGCTATCACATGATCAATGAGCAATGTAGGGGAAGTCTGACTTTATAACCCCATGGGCTGAATGTGAGACAGGACCATGTCCTTGTGTATTGGGCCTAATTCTGACCCATGTAAAATAAAGAGTTTATTATTATTATTATAACCAAGGGAGGTAGGCAATTATTAAAAATTATAGGCCAAAATCTAGTAAGTGTATATTTAAGCTTATCTGAATGATTTTAGCATCTAAGTTTTACATCGCAAATACCATTTAAAGGTTTAGTTTGTTTTAACATTTTCAAGTCGCTATATTTGTTACATTGTCGATAAAAATGTCTTGCAGATGATATACGTAAGTAAGAAGCTTGTTTTATGAGTTTTTCTCTTTATCATAGTTTACAAAATTATTTATTATTAAAACACCCTTTTAATTTTTACTATGATGATAACATCTTTAAAACCAGTTGTTAAGCGCTAAAGACCCTAAATCAAAAGATATTCACCTTCAAAAGATAAAAGCAAGTGGTACATAACTTTTAAACAGAGTAATTAAATAACCTTGCAGTGGTTCTTTAAGGAGATTGTACAGCAATTTGTTTGATCTTAACAGCAAATTGTCTGGACAGTTATTCCATTATCAAATTGATCTCTTGACCTGTTCTTAATGGACTCAACAACGGTTAATTTTATTCCTAAATCTCTTTCTGAATTGGAATTATAAAAACGGACATACCGCGCAGTCTTAATTTCATTACCTCAATAAAATGCAAATCACGGGAATATAACCTATTAAGCGAATTGTAATGATATTATCTAGCTCTTGACTATCGTTGCCATTCATAGTTTCTATTTGAATGCTTTTAATTGTCTGTCAGATTATGCAGTTCCTGTAATTACAGACATGCCTATGTGACGCCACTAATAGGCACAAACTAGAAAGATCTAGGTGTCTTTGCGGTATATACATCATAGATTGCTTATTTGTAGTGAAAATAGAAGAACAACAGAAAATTGAAATGGTGCAAGGATGCAAATTTACCACAGTCAGCAAAAAGTGATAATAAGGTACATTTTTATTGAAAAGCGAATATCTAAATTCCTACGATTTTCAAATATCGGATTTCTAGGTGAGCCATCATTCCATATCGATTCAGAAATTTGAGCCCTAATATGACTATCCAAGCGTCTCTCTACAAGTAGAAATATTACAACGCCCTTAATAGAACCCATTGAATATTATACAAGACCAACAAGTTTTCTTACCTCTATGAACACTGCTATAATCGTGTAACCTTTGACACCTTTTAAAGCATAACTTGAATTTGGATACAGGTCACCGTTGTAAGCTAGTAGATGCATCTGAAATATATAAGGGTTCGTATTCAATAATTTTTTACATGAGGGTAGTAAAAGCAGAATGCACAAGATCAAAGTATATAATAATAGGTTATTGTTATTTTGAATCGTGAAGCTTGCTTACATATTCACAATACTATCCACCGATTATGCACATGATATTTTCATTTTAGGTCAAAAATGGATGAAATTTGCAGATCGAAACAAGTCAAAATATGTATTATCTAAAAATTGATATAACCAATATTTGTTTACAAATATACTATATACTTTTAATGCTTGAAAAAAAAAATAATATCTATAACACGTAGGATGTCCTAGGGTCTTAACTTCTAACACTATTTCTAGGGAATCCTGTTTCGACGTTTAGATCGTTTCTAGAACACGTTGCTAGATGTTCTTGTAGTTACAACCCGACATACTTTGTGGTATTTTATTAAACCAGATGGTTTGGTATGTCACCTTGGTTACTTTGCCTGCTACTTCTCATTCCTTTTCGACTTTGATCATTGCAGCATATGGCGATGAAACGATTTGTCGACCTAGTTAACTATCAACCATTAGACGACATATACAAATGATCAACTCTAACAATCACCTTCAGGCAAAATGATTTAATAGAAAACCATGATTTGTTTGGACAATTTCATTAGAGTCAATTTCTACACGTAATGTGTCTGATCGCCTCGATTAATTTCGCTACGTTTTGTTCCCATTCTTATTCAGTACCTGAATAGAAGAAGGCCTGGTCAATCTAGCACAATTTTATTCGCGATTAAGGAAGGCATTTTATAGAAAGTAAAGTAAGCACAGATAGTTATTTTAGAATTTCTGTTTCAAAATGAGTCATAAATCTGTCAAACAAAACTGTTCAATAGAATATATCTCGAAATAAAAACGCTTAGCAGTGTTTTTTAATAATTACTTTTTAGTAGGCTAATAATTCTAACTGATAAATTTATACTTATTGACCAAGTTTGAGACAACAAATTTTATGTTCATTCTTAATAAATAAAACATAATCTTAAAGGGGTCCTAATTAAATGGTACTGCAAATCAAATAATTGGTAATTTATTGTTCCTTGTCAAGAAATGTCATGTATTACTTTTAAGAAGAACTTTTCGACGCAAAGTTCGTTGACAATTTTGTATAATGGTGAATTTGTGAATAATGAACATTGGTTTTATGTACATGCTTTTGTCCTTTTTTACCTGTGATTAATGTATTGTGAATAAAACTTAAATTTTATTTCTACTATTATATAGAAATAAAGTAGAAATTTGATATCGTGATATTAATCTTAAATAGATCTGGATCTGAATTCTACAGAATCAAACAACCACATCTTATCATTTCAACTCTACTAAATCTCTCCTTTTAATTCGCTGCCTACCAATCAATAAACCTAAATCAGAAATTTTGGTCAACCGTTGAAATTTGCCACTCGAATTTCATCAATGAGAATGTTTTTCTGGAGTAAATGGTGGAAATAAATCTTGGGCTGTATTAACAGGGATTAAAGTGACTGTAAAACGTCATCTTAACAACCCTGTTCTCTTCCGCCTCAAATCACATTTAATCACTCCCTTTAATTCTCTTTATCAAACAGCATGGTTCTTCCCAGAATGAAAGTTCTTGCCGGTGAATGAATGAATGAATGATGTTTTTCTAAGATTCCACAGCAATATCCGAATGCGCCTCTGTCCACCTCAAATGAACGAACGACTGGATGTACGACGAACATTTGTACAATATAACCATGAAAATGGCGTCGAGATTTCAATAAGTTTACAAAGCCATGGTCCACCCTCAAACGAATTAACAGATAAATAAACTAACGAAAGAGCGATGGAGTGAAAATTATTCTAAGATTCCACCGCAATAGCCAAATACGCCTCTGTCAACCTCAAATGAACGAAAGACTGAATGTACGACGAACTTTTGTACAATATAAGCATGAAAATAACGTCGAAATCTCAATTAACAAATAAATAAACTAACGATAGAGCGATGGAATGAATAAATGGTTTCAGGAAGATAGAATTATACAAGTTAGTCAATATGACAATATCAAAACCTTGTACTTCTATTAAATAAATTGCTACGTCAAGTAACGTATTCTAGTTCCAGTCGATCAACAAAATGCGACTTAAAACAATAAAACATTTAAAAATGGCGAGAATACAAGAAAATGATGTAATCGAGAAAATTTGAGAAAAAAAAAATGTTATTAGAAAATTTATCTTTTCTCAAAGCAATATTTCAAACGATTGTCAAAAGACTCATTTTTTGCTTCTGCAATATTAACTTCTGTAAAGAAATATTGTGATCTTTCAGCTTATTGTTTCAAAGAACGGCACCTTTGTCATAGAATAAATTCCCACAAATAACAAAGGTCATTTGTGTCTCATCCTTATCGTTTTTATTCTTTTGTGGATATTTCCATGCAGTTGATAACATTAATCAGATAAAATGAAAGAAAATACAATAATCTTAATGACATCTGAAATTATCAGATTCTTTTGTTTTGTTTTTAGTTTTTTCTGACGTATGTGACGCAGTTTCTAACAAATAATATTTTCATTATTATATTTTAATGTGAACCAATTTTTATACTTTTATTGAATGGAGCTGATTTCGAAGTGCATGTAGTTACATTTTAGGTAAAGTAATCGTAGGCTTGTCACATTAATTTGAGGGGGTGAACACTGTGAAATTTCCATATCTCCTCTACGTGTCGTGTTTCTTTTCAGTGGACCTGTATGTACGGTTTTAACTGGCAAAAGAAAGATAACACTATAACAGTCACAGCCCACGAAAGGCAGAATCGTGTACAGCGAATCCGGTATTGAATAGTAAATGAATTAATACGGGTCAAGGATTAATGTATCATTGCGGGAAATATTTATCTTCAGAATTAATAAAATCAAATATTGAAGTGGTATTTAGGAGAGAAGTGGTTGGTATTTAGTGGGGGTTATGAAAGGTGATCGATCTAATGAAGACTCGAACACACCAGCTATTTCTTATTGGCAATAATATGAAAGCAATCTCTGTGTTGCCAGTTTACTTTTGCTTTATAAATACATGGTACCTTCTCCAATGACGATTCAAATATTAATTCTTAGATTAATCAATTCGTGTGATTTTTGCCGTGAAAAGTAATATAATGCTCAATGTGGAAATAAGTAGTGGACTGAATCGGCAATTTGTATAAGCGTCTTTGCTTGATAACGAACTTGTTTTTTCTTACATGTAATAGCAATGGATCGTTATTAGTATTTACAGTGGTACAAACTATGTGACAAATTGTTGAAGTTGAACTCTTCGATCAATTAGATTTGTTGATCAGATAGATTACATTGCCCTTTATTTATTTCCAAATAAAAACTAATTAAGCGTTCTTGATAGTTCTGCTGGAAGCGGCCAATATCTGAAACCCTAGTGAAATGTATTAATCATTGTGGTTTACGAATACTGATCGCCAAGGCAGTTCAGGTCACTACAAGAGATATCAAGTCAGATAGGTTTTACATTTTATTACTACCAACTGAATCCTAAATACCAACACAATATACACAATGTCATTTTTCAACTTGGGACGCGTTTCACAAGAAAATCTTGCCATAATAATTTGTCGTAAGTATGGAATTATATCTTGAGAAATATCATAATTAGGAACTAATATATTTTAATAATTGTAGTGAAACCGCATCCTGTTCGTATTCCTGCAACGACACATGTCTACATTATGAGTTATGATAACTGTATATTATTGTATTGACCTATGTTTCTCCTCCTGTATCTGATACATGTACTGTCTCCGAGGTAATATTCTGCCGTTAGAGACTTAAAAGTATTAATATTTTCGACAAATGATATACGGAGCATATCATGAATGCATAACTGTTGTGATAACTAAGGACAGAGCCTTGAAGTGACCGATAATTGCTCATGCATTTCTTTTATAACGGTAACGGAAGCGAATATATCGGTAGATGGACCAATAATTAAACCGGGGTGTATCGATTTACTACTATAATTAAATCACACCGCGTTATCCCACATCAGCCACTATTTGTTTTTGGCGATCATTGGGATTTACAATTTAGTTAATGGTGTTGCATTGAGTAAATACCAAGCTTAGACATTGATTTTATCTGAGCTTCTTAACACACTTTCTAAATGTTGTAATCTACTTCTTATCACCAGATTACTCTAAAATTGGAAGAATCTTTTCCGATACGTCTATCTACCACGTAACCCTACCGGCGAGATATAAGTATAGACAATAACACGAAAGAAATGATAGGGACAATGTTGGGAGGAAGCTTTCACAATATTACCCTTCCCAAATATTAGCCAATATGATGACAGGCAGATGCTTATTTACCTCAAGACAAATGTACCATACTGAAACGAGAAGTTTCTGACACTGTCATCAAACCAGATCACCTCAAGTGGATACATAGGAGGTAGCTATTCATGTATGCTCATTTTGATGCCACCCTGCAACTATGCTTATCAATTTGACATGTATGTCTTTTAGATATTCATTATTTTCTTGCACTGCTTAGTGGTTTTCGTCGACATGAGCATAGCAGTGGAGTCCTTTTGAACATAAACTAGTTTCTTTTTTTTTCAGTCTTAAGCATGATTATCACCATTTTCAAAAAGCTTGATTCTTACAGAGTGTTTGTTAACTATAATAAAACTAGGGTTTCAAGATTCTTCTAAGCAGTGAAAACCCCGTCTGATCACGTTTTAATACTTATCAGACTTCGTTTTGTTGAAACTCTCTCGACTCCCAACATGGTGACAGTAATTTAAAAACAACAATAACTACATGAACTTAATTTCCGTACGACAACATGGAGGGTTTCACCCTAAATACTAACATCAGCCAGACTCTTGACAGAACATGACTTAATGCTATAATGTCTGATGTTAACAGTCAACTGTAGCTGTTTGTACTTAGAATGAATCCTTATAGCAAGATAGACCTCCTAGATAACTATAAAGCAGTAAAATGGAGGTAAAAACCACGCGAAAGTATCAGACAGTTCAAACAATCCAACAAAAGCGGGATCTCGAGTATAAATATAAACGCAGTAAATACTGGAAACACATTTTTGAATAATTCCAAAATTTTGCTGATTATAAGAGCAAGAAATAAGTTACAACGATCTACATATAAAAGCAGCAAATCCAATAAGAAAACTTTGATAAACTGTACAGTGTGAGGATGTGAACTGCACGACGGGGCTCTAAATTCTAATCCACATTTGAAAGAAGCAAATTAGGAAATCACATCTTTGAAAAACTGCAAATGAAGGTTGTAAGATAAACTACAAATAGGAAAATCAATGGTCAGAACACTGCTGGTAGTTGACGACTTAGTGTTTTTAACACTGAATATAGTCCACAGCGTAGCTTGCAGTAATCTTAATACTTACAACTCCCGTAGACATGAATAAACTAAATCTAAGCTCCAACCTCCCTGCAATGTGTTATCTTTGATTTCCAAAGAACAGCTTCTATATCTGCTTGTAAAAGAAGGTGATGCTTTATTCAAGGAGATCAAGAAGCATAATATAAAAGTTGTAACAGTAACACTTTTTAACGGAATTTTTAAAAACAAATCATGCTAACATCTATATATAAAAAATGGCCCAATATCCTCGTAAGAGATAGAAAGAGAAGAGCAAGAAGGTGTAAAACACGAAATATCGCCTATATGATTTGATTCCACGAGGAATTAGTGTTATTTTAATAACATCACGTTTATTAAATGATCAGGGATATTTGATATTGTCTGCTCGTGTTCAGAAAGGATAATGAATAATTTTTTTTAACAAAGCAAAGTTTTAAAGAGATGGTTCATTAGATTAGTTGTTTACATATGCTATGAAACCCATAATTACATCATTGGCTTAAGCATAAAGCGTATCGATTTTCTCTAACTTCTGGAGCTTTTTAAATGAAGTTGAAATATACGTATGCTTTCCTACTGGTGGTCCTAATTTTGTAATGGAATATACTAATTCAATACGACATCCCCAACACCCAAACCCTTCTAAGTGTTCTTCTGGTGTTCTTCAAGTGTGGTAGCATCATAAAATTCGTTTCTGTTTTAACTACCGAGAGCTGTTTTATCAAACATGGTTTTTTTTTTTGGGGGGGGGGGGGTTCTTGTAACCCAGAAGTTACAGAATTATAAAATTCATAACTCCAGATGGTTTAATTGGGTGCTGATATTTTGAAAAAGGATATCGCCTATCCACCAAGTGTCATAGCATTAATGGAAAATTTGTTTAACTAACGGTTAATTTTTTCGAATTCTGTTTGTAACCCAAAATTTCCAGAATATGTTCTTCATTAGAGATGGTTTAACTGAGTGCTAATATTTTGAATAAGTATATTTTCCCCACCCACCATGTGTTGTATTATAACATTTTTACTAAAGGTTCTAAAATATACAACATTGATGAGCAAAGTGTTTGCAAGAGATTCCGTCAACGTCAGTATCCGACAACAAGATAGGGAAAACCAAACAGCATCATTTTACACTGTACAGAGTGACAAATCTCTCTTCAAGTCCAGTCTATTATTTGGATCTATTTCATCAATTGATGGTGCTGACTTTCTGAATGGGGTGTAGAACTTGCGGTTAACATTATAAATTGTTGCTTTCCACTTGCAATCAATAAAGAAAATGTTTGACTTGAGTCTAATTACTGGGCTTATCACATGATGAATTGCTCAAATCTTTATGAAAATCAATAAAAACAAATTGAGTTAGTCCGTTTCAGAGGTCAGAAAATTTGTTTCCTCGCGTCCCAAGAGAAGGATAGAACATGAAATAAATTTTATGTTGGGATAATATTTGTTCTGCTGACATACATCAATATTTTGGAAATGTTCCAATTTTCAAATTGAGATTCTCGTCCCTTGGTGAGAATTATTAACCATCAGAAACAAAGCTTGTATACACTTTTTCTTCGGCTTTGGTCTAAAATCACTGTCAGAACGTAGACTTCAGTCTGGAATAGGACGATTAGACGATTCATTTGTAACAAAAGATTCTTTTCATATCGTCTGTCTAATTGGAACGATGTAATAAAGCGATAAAAGCTATAAACATGATTGCAACTTCGAATAAATACTGCGTAGTTTCATTGTATTTACAGTGTAAGGCTGACAAACGCTAAGGGGGGAATGGGAATAAATTGGAAGCGAATTTGGAGATTTGCGAATAGGTAAGGTGTGAAATAAACCACAAGCTCCAAATTCCCCGCTGTGTTTTTAAGTATTTTAAGGTCCAGCAGGTATTTACCAAGGTTGATATCGTGTTGTTTCAGATGGACAAGTATAAATCGATAACTAAGGTATACAAAAGAGGCTTTATATGACGATAGGGTAACATCGAGTCATGATAGACAATTTTTATTGCAATGGAGACAACAGAGAAACGAAACAAATCCTTCGTCTCATCCTGTTAAATCACAGTGGAGTCAGTCTGCAAATATATAATTACCTAACAAATCCGTCAAAAGACTGGAGCAACTCAGACAGGACTACCAGTTCACTTATTTATAATTCTTCGGTGTCCTAAACAGACGGTCTGAAGGCTTATAACATTAATTCAGCAAGTCTAGCTATTTAAACTATTGAGTATACCAGACCAAATTGACATCCGTTAGACAAACAGTTGGATTTCAACATCTTCTAAATGAAATAAATCGTGTTTGAAGCTCATCTTGGTGATCAGTTATTACTCCTTTATTTCCCGAACAGGATGGGGTGCCGTTTTGTTTAGGAGGTGGTAAGCTTGTTTTTGTGTGGTTATTACTTGAGGTGGTGGTTGTTGAAGAAATTGGAGCAGAGGTGGCTCCCGGGTTCAATCCCGCCAAAGGTCGAGATTAACCTTAAGATTTTTCGGCCCGGTTTCCCCTTGTCAGTGATGCAGATCGGAGGTAGGGATATAAAAAAAGCGTCGTCGTTCGGATGGGAAAATAAACTGAGGCCCCGTGTGCTACAGGCTGTGCACGTTAAAGATCCCTCGACATTTGGAAATCGAAAAAGAGCAGGCTAATGCCGCTGTTCTGGCAAAATTTCCATCATAGCACACTGCATGGCGTTGCCCGTCTTCATTAGCCCATAAGGTGCAGAAAAGTAGGACGTAAAACTCCATTCATTTCATTTAATGTTTTGTAGTAGAAATGAATGGGGGATTTGTCGTACTGGATGGAGGGATGGAGTCTGTTGTCATTTGGGTAGGAGGTGATAGGCTTCTTACTGCAGTATTTACAGGAAGCGTTGTAATTTAAGAACAGACAGTGGAAGAATACTATGAGTTGGGTTATTTTGCTTTGTAATCAACAATGTTTTTACCGAATGTCCAGATCCCATGATAGGTTTGCTTAGTCAATAAAATACAAAATGTCCTATTAGTTGGCAGAACAGTTAATTGTGAGTTTATTAGTCAAAATAGAGACAGGCTTGTATTAGCTTTAGTAAAACTTTCATCACAAGTGCCCTTCAATTAGCTGTGAAATACAGGCTTGGAAGCAATCAGAGTGAAAGGTCAATGCCGGAAATCCTAAAAGTCGAGCTCTGAACAGAGACAGTGTGTCGGTACAGATAACATTTCGTGCACCGAAAGTCTTCATTAGTGGTTGTTTAAGACAACTTTATTTCAACCATGGTTTGGGACAAGAAACTAAGGAATGTGCTTAAATATACCATGATAAAACAGTTATTTTCCTAATAAGTTTTGTTGTTGTTTTAATTTCGAAAAACAAAAATGAGTGGCAACATTTTGCAAATTGAAAGCCAGAGTGCCCGTTTGCCCTTTTGACATTGTGCTTTAACCTGTCAATCAACAAATGTTCAAAATAAATCATTTGCTACCTAGCATGACTACTTTAAATCTTTGGTCTGGAATTTGACCCTCGCGAACACATTGAATGGTCTGGGAAAGGACAGTGGTGTTCAACCTGTATTTGTTTTAATCCCCAAATCGTAGTAAAAGGAGAACGATACTTTTTAGGAGGAGGACAACGTAAAAATTACTAGCTCCAATGTATATAGAAGATCATAGTTTTTTCATAACTTGTGAAACATCAACTGTCCTTAGATGTTCCATGTAATGACCATGTAGGATCAAGCTAAGGCCCATATGTAGCGTTCTTGCCGTGACTAAAGTCTAACTTAACGAAAAGGATAAACGACTTTCCTTTTATACATTTGAAAGTCAAAGGTAAGCATGACTTTCGTGAAGATCAAGCGGTTAAGTAGGAGCTCCCAATACAGCCCTTAGTTTGCTAGCCAATAACCAAGATACACAATTTCCGTTCTTTCCCTTTAAGAGAAAAATGTAATAGCCTGACTAATGGAACTTGAGTAAATTGAGAAACGATGTAAAAGCTAACATGTTACATCCTAAACTTGTTATAATTTGACAACTATTGACATGGATTTCTACTAATTTCAACAAGAAATTGTACATCTTGTCGCCAGCTCTGGTTTCGAAGCACCGTTGGCTGTTAGATACATAATGGACTTTGAACACAGACTGCGAGGCGAATTCTTAACAAATATTATTCTTCCTGTCTCGTCTTATTTTCGTAATGAACATGTGTCGGATGGACGTTTTGTGCTGTAAATATGAAAAGCTAATTGCCCATGTTCTGTATTGAAACAATCTTCCCACACGGACGGAATTCCAAATTGTCTTGTCGAGCCAAAGGATTGTGAAAATCATTATTGTTATCTTGCAGAATAAATAGTTTTGCATTCTCATGAACGCCAAGACGAAGTCTCTCCACAAATCCTTACGAAATGGATGTAATTCTTTAAGCTTCTTTTGATGATAGATTATCATTTTGATTCGCGTTTTCAAAATGACATTTTGTATTGTCCGATGATGCCTGGAGGCAAAGACATCATTTGGGACAGGAGTAACTCAGTATCGATATCAATGGAAGGTCAAATCCGAGTCGCTTCGTCTGATAAAAAGAAATCAAAAGACTAGCGATTAGAAGAAATTTGGTTAGAGTCCAACATTTATCTCAAATATTGTCTTGTGAATAAATAGAGGTTTTTATTAGGAACAATCAGCCATGAAGTCTACTTAGATTAATTCTGTAAATTCGATTCTATATTCGCTCCAATAACTTCATATCACTCATCATTATACTTGGTCAATTCTATTTGATTTGAAAGATGTGGCTAAATGTGTCTGATCTACACAATAACACGTTCAACATTCTGCTTTAATATTCCTTTTAGATTAATATAACTTCAATAACAGACTAAGAAATGAACCACTGACTGCAACGCTCATTTATTTATTTAAAACGACAGTCAGACAAAACAAGTCAACCGTTAACCTAGGGTATTGAAGCTTCTACCGACGGATATAATTTTTAAAAAATGTACATAGCTTACAGATATTATGTACACGTACACTTATTGACGGGTATTTAGAATAGAATCTTGTACAGAAATGCTTATTTGTTTCGATAAAACGAGCCAACCGTTAACGTGTGTTAAGCATCTGTCGACAGATAAGAAAAAGACATTTTTTCTATCCCCTAAAAATCAAAGATTATTGATATCATGTAGACATTTTAATGGTTTGACTGAAAATTTTAGGGATGAGGCTGAGATTAAAAGCTTGCACCGAAATGCTTATTTATCTAACTAATTCGAAACTATCATCATCAGTAGACGGATATAAAAATGAAAACAGTTACATATTTTATTTAACCACAGTTAAAACAAATTGTATGGGAATTGATCTGAGGCTGTAACTCTTTTTGATATTCAATATTTCTTATAATTATGTGAAATTATAATTATCAAGACAATCTACCAATCAAATTTATATTTTCATGAGAATCTTTACCGAATCTAGCACTTTAAGGCAAATCTTGAGGAACTATGGACCGTTAACTCTAGAAATGACTAGATCCTTTGTATCGTACTATACGTGTGATTGTTATTTTATTATTATAAGACGTCATCATTCTTTAGTCGACAGCCCGAACATTTGAATTGCTACAGAATGTTTTTATATTAACGTTTTATATACGTTTTATTTCAAGGGAGGGAATTCCCTACAATTTTATTTGACCACTGAGGCTACTTATGAACAAATTTTAAATCACATTTCTTAATTAAGTTTTGATGGTATAAAATCCAAAAAAGAAGATAATAGACAGTCATCTGTAATAATATGGTCTTCTAAACTCTTCCACTTCCCAGTCCCTTATATCTAATTCTGATCTCTTCCTCAATCATTAGTGCTTACTTCCCCTGTCTAGCCATTGTTCCCTCTGATTTTTTCATCTTTTTTTCTGTTTCTCCCGTACTTCCTCCTGCCTTCTATCGGTTTAGTTTAGACAATTCAATGTTACGTGTATCTTATATTAGTCCGAAACTTGCTGACTCTATTCCCAGCCTCTGATAGTTATTTGGACAGATATGGCTGGGGGCGGGGGGGGGGGGGGTGGTGGAGTCAGAAGGAATTAGGCACCTAAGACTTACATACCTCCAATTCACCAAACCTCGATTTATTTGGAAAGATGAATGTTTTTGTAGTTCAATCATGCCATCATTATCCCCCTACACCACTAGGCCTATGGCTGCGTCAAAGTTTTTTTTAAAGAATTTCAATCGCCCAGTCGCCATTTCAAATTGCGCGGGCATGCAAATTTTCGACGTTACTGGGTCATAAAATGAAAGTACAAGATGATAGTTCGTTTGTTTTTTACACGTGCCGTCGGAATTTTTTAATGCGCGCGCAATTTGAGATGGCGACTGAGTGATTGAATTCTCGAAAAAACCTTTGACGCAACAACAGGCGTGACATGAAGGTTGTAAGGGGATAATGATGGCATGACTTAACTACAAAAACATCCATCGTTCCAAATATATCGAGGTTTAGTGGATTCGAGGTATGTAAATACGTTATTGGCCTTATAAGAAAACTTGTTACATATAAATCACATAAAAAGACGGTACAGTTGATCGGAGTCGGATCAATTCATAGTAAGAAACTGCGTTTAAGGTGTTATAAATCATTAACATTTGTACAATGTACAGAAAACTGTATTCGCGATCTTCTACCATTGAAAATATTCTGAAATATTATCTCCAATAAAAGCCCAACTTGAAGTATTGAATGCTGTATGCTCATTTATATTTCCAAAAGGCACGCACCATACAACGAACTGGTTATTATATGGAATACATTCGCTAATGGAAAAGAATGAATACAATAGTGATTTGCACAGTGTTCATGTATAACTTACAAATTAAATTGAAGAAATATTGCGTGATGTCAACTACTTTCGGGTTTTTTGTTTATACGGTGTAGATTTCTAAACAAATTATTTTTACCAGCTTCAATGTTTTTTAATTTGTAAAGGAATCGATGTTAGACGTTTGCATGTTGCATTATCTTATATAATTTGAAAAAAATATCATTTGGCGCCTTACACATTTTATTTTTAGCCGTAGGATCATCACGGTAATTTTATTTATTATTTCTATGCGTGTATCAAAATATTTTTAAGATGTTTCCAGTTTCTATTTTTAGGGGGGGGGGGGGTTGGTTGCGGACCAATATGTATTCTCTAGTGCCACTCCATGTACCCACAATCCTTGGTTTCTTGGAATTCGGTACTATAACACATGGCGAGCATTTATTGTTACTTACAAGGTTCTTGATTCTTGATAAAAGTCTATTTTATTATGTAAATGTTCGTTTAGTCAGTTTAAGTGCACGAGCATTTTTATTCAGAATAACAACTTAGTGCTGCAATAGTGCCACGGTTGTCGTCCTGTGCTGGCGCTAGGGTGTTTAGTGAGTACTACAAGTGAATGAGTATAACAAATACTGAGGCTCTTGTATTGACCTCTGATTCTAATACTTTCATTATTACTGATGGTTTATGAGACGTCTACACCAAAAACTTAGTCATAAATCGACCTAGATAAACATTATTGATCTTCAATCAAGAAGGCGGAAATAGTACAGAAACATATATCATATCAACACTCCCTTGAGATTTAGCCCTCTGCTGTATCTCTATCTGAAATATCTAACTTAACAGATATCAGAAATTGTGAGGATGTTTCCCTGTTGAGTTGTTGTTGGACACTCATAGCTATAAAAATTTTACAAGTGAATACGTCAACAGGATAAGTGACTTTCTTATCTTTGGACAGAATGAGGGGATTGCCTTGTGTACCCGTGTAAAATTAAGTGGCCCTTGTCCGGCTTCCTCTCCTTAGAAAAGCCACTGAGCTCAATCCGCTATTGTATCAATTGGTTTTGTAGCCTAATTGAAAACCTTTTTTGGGGTGGACTACAAAACTTTCAACCTTTGACAAATAGTATTCAAACAAGAATTTTCTCGCAAAGCAACATGTTGGTTTGAAACGCACAGGTTTGTAAAATTTAAAGTAAAAATTTGAATGCCACGTTAGTACAAATTTACACTTTTAGGATATTGATTGAGTGGGTCTTCCAATGGCGCTTAAAAAATATGCTTTTATACTCATGGCGAGTCTAAGAATTTCGCTTGGCTGTATGTCAAGGGAATTTGTTAAATTAGAATCAATTTATTTAAACTTGCGTTTCATTCCCTTGAAACAAACATTTTAAAAAGTAAGACGGATTTTTATTAAAAATATCAGGCAAGGAGTTTCCTTGTATAATTTAAACCAATCAAAGTTAAAGTTCACAATTCTGCTTTCAACAGTGCAAAACATGCGTACTTCTGAGTATTCGCTTCACATTCTTTGTCGGTTCGTTTTGTTTCGAGCAATATTATTTCTGTCTAAATATGAAATATTTCTTTATCAACTGAGAATCTACAATTTAATATAAACCTGCACTTAAAGGGTTTTGACTTCATAGATGCTTTGACTTCATAACAAGTTTTTTTTATCTTATGGGTCTAGCGATGGCCTATAAGATACTATCTACTCATTATATGCGCTGCTTCATTTTCGGAAACTCCATTTGTTTTTCAAGAACATCTAGTGATCAAGTCATAGGAATTAAGATACTAACGTAGTTCACATTCGTTAAAAACCTATAATATTTCAACAAGGCCTATAAATCGCTCAATTTGATTTGAACGCTTAATTGAAATAACATAGCCTTAATCAGAATGCGACTTTTTAAGGAGGAACAGATTCAAAATGACTGAACTTATTTTAATCAAAGCGCAATGTACAGTTTTAAATGATATTAGTTCAACAATATAATCAACAATTGGCAATGAGAAAATCAATGTGTGACTTGTATGTCACTCGTATTTTTATGAACGTGGAATATACAAAAAAGATTTATGCGCTGGAAGTCCATTTATAAAAACAACTATAAATAACAAGTTATATAATAATAACTATGCGATGAGTAATGATGCGACTCGGGTGATTAATGACTGCCGAGATAACAATAAATTTTGTATTATTTCCACGCTATGTTATTACTTTTTCTTCAAATTTTAACAATACAAATCATGTCTTGACATTGGAATTGTTGAAATACGCCTACAGAATTGAAGCTTCATTCGCTTCTTCGCTAATCCATGATGGCTGCTCTAACAATTCTTATAATTAGATAAACACTTTTCTTATATTGTAAATTTTATGTTTTATAAGGAAAAACGAACCCCTGGCTCACGTGTGTAAATTCTAATTTGTATTACGGTGAACGAATCAAATGTCAAATTCATGCAGTACTTAGGGGTTATCAAAAGGCTGCTTTTACCTTGACTTTGGGAGAACGGTGGTTGGATTTCGGACCTATTTAATAGGATTATAGCGATAGGTAGTGGCTATTAATTTGACTAAAATGAACATAATTCGAGTTTACTCCAATCTTTTATAAGATTGTGTTTATGAAAACGAACATAACCATGAAGTGTGCAATGATGAAAATCTATCAAAATACTCAGAGGCATTAGCCTACGCTTTCCTACATTCCTATCAAACCTTTTATCATTGACACAAGGCAGTTAGTTGCAATAAATCTGAAAGCATTGGGATCTTTGTGCTATATGTCATATGGTAAATGATATTATACTTGTAGCCTTTTTCTAATGGACAATATTATGGTATATTTGATATTAACTGGTAATATAAGTAGTAGACCTTTATAACTGATTAATAGAAGTTAATATAATTATGAAGTATATTTACGGTAACCCAAAGGATTAAGATATAATTTAACATAGATTGTATTTGTCAAAGGACCACCCACATCATTTGTTTTATTGTTTTCTCTTAAAGAAATTGACTTGTAGAATCCACGCTGTTTCGTGTGTCCTATCAGCACAACTTGATTGATTTGTGCACACCAGACTAACAACCATCGCTAATTGGATATACTTTTTTTTGTATTTACTACTATTCAGAAAGTTTTCATATAAATAAATGTTATTTTTAAATAAAAAAAAAATGATATATGGTCGCTTACTTACCTCAGCTGGAAAAGACTTTCCGTTTATTGTATGTTCAGATCCAATCTCATCCATGTTACCAAAATGGAATTTAATTTTGGACAGTCTATATTGATATGATAACGGACCGAGAGAAATATTGATATGGTTATATCCCAAAGTCTGCATTTCGATGGTTATATCTCTTCCCGTATTTATTAATACTCCTTTAGCCTGAAATGAAATTAAGTTTTGTGTTATCCGGTTCCTTATTGAGGAAATTCAAAATGCATTTGCTGATGCTAAAATAGCATCGGTACTATTCGACCATTATTAGCTTACCAATGAAACAATCATGAAGCCTATTTTCCATTGAATTACTGTGTCTCACCCTTCTGAAATACCGGATGCCACAGAGCGCCTGAGCCTGTCACACAGCTGAATTTCATTTGATATTTCAAAATATCTTGAGAAAAATCGGGATTCAGATAATACAAAATGGATGAAATTGGTAAAATGATTTCCAAAGCTAATACTCTAAATCTCCAAAATCTTGGTCATTACTCACCGCAGTATAATTGATATGTAGGTGTTTTAGATTGGGATCATACAATAATCTCGAGGGATCTATGTTAATAGGGGACTGTTGTTTGCCTTTCTTACACATAGCGAAATCTTGATTTGCTACACCCCAAAAATCTGGACCTGAAATAGAGCGATATTACGAACTAGAGTACTTTTGCTCTACATTACATTATTTTTATCTAATTTTAGCCATATCTTCTGTAATATTAACTGTCGAGTGATCTCATCCGGAAAATCCTGTATTGTCCTTTAAAAATAGAACCCTTTTCCAAGTCCGCTTCTCCGATCTGCATCACTGACAAAATCAAACCAAGATTAAATCCATAAATATGATAAATATGCAAGGACGAGTATTTAAACCGATTTGCTACAGACTGAGTTCGCCCTTGTACCTAAGCTTGTTCGATGACTCATCCCAATGTAATTATCACAATCTAGATTGAATTTTTTACCTGAAATACCCTCGTAGCTCCACCATAAATTCCATGCTGAATCTGATGCACAAAAACCTGAAAATGGAAATTTCAAAAAAGAATACAAAAATATACATGATTACCATGGACGATCCAAAATTACGAAATGAGCAATATAATTAATGCATTTAAGACTTAAATATGTTTGGGTGGTTTTATCAATTGATTGAGGGGCATTTAAAATTAAAAATTTAAACGAATATTTTGTTTATTAAATTAGTATATTCCGTCAGAAGCAAAACAAAACAATGATAATGTAAAAAGATTTTTAATCATTAAGATTATATACGTTATTTTGTTATCGGCCTACGTATGAAACAGAATCATTTAGGGGGTTTATTTTTGCAGTCAATGTACTGACGACTGCCACCCCCCCCCCCTTCTCTCTCATCTAGAAATACCTACTGGTAATGAGTCGTAACTTACAAGATTTTGCTATCAGATCTATTTTAACTATGTCTTTTAATTTGAATTGATGGATGCCATAACGCCACACTTGTTCTGGTGGAGTTACTTTCAACATCTTTGATTCATGAAATTGGTTAATTGCAGACAGTTCCTATTAAAATTATCATAGAGTCTAATTCATGCGACCTATCAGCCCTTTTCACGAGAATATCATTCCTCATATTTAACCCTTGTTCCGCCTAAAAAAAAAACAAGTTTAGTTTTGATATATCACCGACAATAGGAAATCCTGTTGAAGATATTGTGTTATTTTCAAGTTATTATGTCTTACAATTGATCAATTGAACTCGCTTGACTCTGTCTGACACTGCCTCGATATATTATTTCTTTTTTTATTTAATATTAAATCAATTTTTACATTTTCTCAGACAAATTTATAAAAGTCAAATAACAAACATAAATTTCTTAACTTATTGATCAATTTAACTCCATTTTGAACCGATTCTGACAACATTTTCTTGTTTAAAATAGCAATTTGGCTACAAACAATAACTTCAATTTTTAATTTTGAGTTGTGGAACACAACTGTTTTATCGTTGAAAATGGCAATTTGGCTAAATAAATATAAAATCTTTTAAATTCAAAATTGGGTACTTTTATGAAATACGGTTAGTTTTAAAATTGGAATTCAACGATTCCGACGTATTTTTATTTGAGTGCAATTTTGAGGTACGTAATGTAGACTAACTTAATTTTGTTAATGAATATACATATTCTTGAAAATTCCAAAGATTTTTTGAACATCACAATAAATCCCGTGGAAACGTATTGTAAAATCGAGAAAATAATATTACTTTTTATTTCAGGATCTGTTAAAGAGTACAAGATTATTGATAAAGTTATATTTTTTCTTCATAACAGGGTGGGTCAAGGGAACAGTTTCAACAAACTTTCAAGTTTGTTCCTGAATACTATAATATATGTCCTAAATACGACGAAAGCACAAACACCCACTCGATTTATCTGTTTCGATTATTGACGAACAACACTAGTTCGATCTTGTAGCTACACGACAAAGGACGCTGAAAAATTTGACGATAAAATGCGATTCAGAAACGAAATCTCAATGACGTCCTACTTCTCTTCTACAGATTACATTATTATTGAAAACAGTGTTCTACAATGAAAACAGCATTTGTGGTAAATACATGACTTTATCCCAAGGTAAAAAACAAAGGTAATGGTAATACTATCGTAAACAGATAATTATCTTAATCTATGATTCATGTTGTATAAGATTAAAACAACAATCAAGAAATTTGATCGGATTTGGTTGCTAGTTCATTACGATGTACGGCCGAATATAGCGTGTACAACTCCCGTAAACATTCTACTTCCGTTACTTAAAGGACATGATTGAGTGAACCTATCATGCGCAATGGAGATAAATGGAGACGAGAAAGAAATATCTGTCGCCAGTCGTATCAATAAAGGTTGATTTGGCTAGAATTAGATGTGAGAATAATGTTATTTAAAGACGTATTGTAATGATTGTTATTGTAATAATGTAATAATATTACAGTAACACGATCCATTCAACATCTCAATCAACACGCTATCTTAAAGGGATTATAAAGAGGTTCTAGACTATTATTGCCTATCGGAGATACTGATAGCGTCTATTTGCGCTGTTCCCGTTTTCAGTTACATGTTTGTTTTATGACGTTAAATGTCGATGTCTCAGATATAAATTTTATTTTAGAAATAATCTTTTCCGTTCCTTCAAAGCTATGATTCAATTTAGTTATTCTAGTCAAATTGTGTTTCCTATAGCAACCACTTAGTCAATTGTTTGGTTACATTGGTTGTTGGTTCCGATCCCAATCGGCATGTGAAAGTCCGATGACCAAAAGTCCGCATTATCTTCATTCATAATTTTATTCCGGTTGACCAAGCTGTAAATGGGTACGGATAATATCGAGAGGATTATATAAGGTTGTCTAAGAACGCAGACAGCGAACACCGGATCGGAATAGTTAGAAAAGGTGCCAGCACCTTGTGTTGTATGACAACTTACATTCAATCAACATTATCCCTATTACAAGATGCAAAAAATTATTTTAATGATCAATCTGGTAAAAATACATCTCTTTATATTAGCGGAGAGCTATTGTATTCACATTATTACGATCTGTATTATGTAATAAACGATAAAGAAACAAACAGAAATGTCCTAAACGATAATCAGAATTCAGAGTTAAAACTGATTATATTTTGGGAACTTCCTCAGTAAGGAACAACATCGGATAAACTACATCGTGAAAAAAATTTCTTACTGACTTTTTTTTCTCCAAGAACCAGACATAAGTAAAATAAAAAGTCCCTATTGTTGGAGTAGATAAAAGGTTTTTTTTTTCAAAGCCATTCCCATCAATTAAAACGAACAATTACCATCTCCTCTTGAAGCATAATTTACCACCTTTGACTAACCCCTTTGACTTTCTGGGAAATGATACTTTTGATGAATTAATAATGAAAACGTTATGACATTCTATTTGGTCTGATTCTGTTGAAGAAAATTAATGGTTCCGAATTCAAACAATCTGGTTATAATTAGTCAATACAAGGTATGATCAATCATTTTAACCTCATGTTATGCTGGCTTTTTTTCTTCCCTAATTAAATCGACAATGTCTGTTTGGTTTGTTTTAGAGACAAATATATTTAAATAATAGATTTTAGAACAATGGGTTAAATGGATTGATATCAGATCCTGTTCCTGGTTTGAAATTATTATCTTATTGGCTAATTAAAAATCAAAGCTAAGTTATTGCCTATCATATGAAACGTACAAATCGTCTGGTTAAATCTGCAATAGGTGTAAAAGTAATTAGAAACGTTTGACCACAGACGTTAGCCGTGCGTTCTTTCGTTTCCACCTTTGCTGATAAGAAAAGACCAGATGGCTAAAAATGTAGATGAACGAAATTTCGTCATTGGATTCCCATATTAATTGATAATTTAAATTCCTCCGTAAAACATGATACTAATATTGAGCAAAGCTAAACGTTGTCTTTCAGTTATTATTCGGAAAAGCATCTTTTTGTTAATTACTTAATCAGATTATGAGACTTTTTAACGCAATAATATTCTTCTTGAAAATTCAATCCCTTAGGCATTAATTTCTAAAATAAGTATAATAATGAATATAAAAGATTAAAAGCTTACCGATGTCTAAAAAAAATGAAAAGCCAAAGAGAATTAAATTAGTCCACATTTCTCTCATGTTAGCACCAACAATTGAATTTCAAAACTCTGTACTCAATAAACGCCCCAACTTTCCAGTTGCATTTTTACGTCAAGAGAAATAACTCGAGGCGACTGGCTATTTGTTAATATACCAATAGACAAATGTTTCGTTTTCCTGCGAAACACTGCCTGACACTCGTGGTTTCCTATCGATTTTCTGGCAGTTTAGTGGCAAACAGTTATTGAAACTTTTCACTCATGTTATGAAGATCTGAAATTCGCCTTAAAGACTTGTCAATGGAACTGCGATGTCAGTGGAATTCCTGATTTTCACAGATTGATCTAAGATTTTCTATTGATTTCTTTTATTCACATGTCAAAATGAATTTAGAAAAATATATTATTGGATTATTTTGTTTATACCATTGAATGAATTGTTTTTTTTTTGTTTTTTTTGATCGGATTCGTGATCTTTCATTTATTATACTGTATGCTACAATGGTCACAAAATAGCTTAAAGTAATGAAATCATTTGCATTCAAATGTCCGACTTGATTTAACATCGGAACTGGGTATTGGGTCAAACATATACTGTCGATTTTCTGTGGGTTGCTACTTTTTAAGACTTGACACCATAAAATTAGCAAAATTTGGCATAAAAATTGGTAATTTGATACAAAGCTTAAACTGGTGACCAAGAAATTTCCGGATATTTTACAGTATCCCTGCAGTGCCCCACACGGAACCACAATACATTATAGGGGTATGTTTACCAAGCCAAGTCCGTAAATAAAGCCCACCCCTTGACTGTAATTTGGAACCTTAACCCAGATTTGCGGCCTAATAATGCATTTGACAATTTCGTTACCCAATCTTCTCTATGTAAATTGTGCCGGTCAGAAAGCTTGAATATGAAAAACAACGTGTGGTCGTTGACGAACAATTAAGAGACCATGTTCTTCTGTATGTGAAAGTAACAAGATCCCTTGTCAGAAAACAAGACTAATGCCACTGTCCTGGCAAAATTCCCCTAATAGCTGACATCCTCGACTTGTCCGACTATCATACCCCAAATTCAGCCTCAGGGTTGTGACCGTACCAGATGGGTATTGAATGATTATTTTCCTATATGGTAAAATGGTTTGAACCCGCCATTGCACCCCACTTCTTTTCTACCAATTTTTGCAATTTCAATTTTGTACCTTTTTGCTCCCAAAAAGAATCCTCCATACCAATTCTGTTTTTCAGATGGTCCATGGGAGGCTGGCGCCTGTAGTGCTAACTCATTTTGAATTTCAGCCCTGGCAGCTGTTTCACCAATAAAACAGTATGTCCTCTATATGAACCAAGACTCCGAGAGCGAGGCGCCATACTATGGGTAAGACGTGTACCTTCATTTCATTTGGTGTCAAAATTGTCACATTGTCTTTTGCATCGGTCAATGGCGACGGGCAACAGTCATCTTCTTTGACTCGATTCCTTTTGGCATCTCTATAATCGAAAACTCTCCTAACTTATAAAATATACATAAGTCTGTTGGAAAAAAGCGTGTTTCACAAATTACATTTGAAGTTAATGACGCATTAACGCTTCTGAAGAACTAAAGCAGATTTCTTAGTTAAACCTTGAATTTTGATATAATCGTATGATAGACTACAGACTAAAGCACTTTTATATGATTAACCACAGAGTCATCATAATAATCATAGGTATATCATCAAATGTTGACTGGCATATTTCGCCATCCTCTGACCATGGAAAGCATGTTTAAAATATCTGAAATACCACAACCGTTAAGCATTCGTATTCATCGAAGTCACTGCGGTAACAGAAAAAACTCAATAAAAATTCTTTTTTTCAAAGACAATCGAACAGAATTTTTAGTTGTAAATTTGAACTGTAGAATGAAATAAGGAAGTGTGACAGAACACACGTATTGGATCTTCATTATCAATTTCTAAATGCGACCACACGTTTCATTGAGAAGTATATTGTTAAAAGTTGGTTATCTCCCATATACAGAAACAAACTGGTACGTAAATTAACATGATTATTCTAAAATATCCTGAACGTGTTTAAATTACCTTTGAAACAATCATGTTTATTTGGAAAGTCCAAGGTTGTTTAAAGTTGAAGCATAGCTACAGTCCGGGCAACATGAAACCCTGGGCTCTATGTGTTACATGCCATGCAATGGAAAGTTACGCAGATTCTTCCTACGTCATTCTTTGAAAGGTGCTGTAAATTTTGTTTAATCTTCGAGAGATATACATTCTAATGGCTATCATTGCTATCGATATTGAGAACCAGTCGGCAATAGCCATGGCACAGGCAGAAAGGAGTTCTTGTTGATCTGCATCGGCGTAGGAAAATTAGCTCAGATCGGGTTATGGTCGCCATATGCGTGGTAAAAGCGTTTTAAGAAGCATCTCTCAGTGGGCGTCAATAATCGTCGTTGAGTTCGCTATGGGATCAAGAATATCAATAGACAAGCACCATAACATCTCCATATATGGAAATAAAATTAAGTGCATCTACAACATAGATTGTATCCAAAAAGGCAAATAGGGTTAATTATGCACAATCTAATCAATTGTTCAAGAAATTCTTTTCCATTGATAGTCTATTCTCTTTCGGTGACACGATAAATGTCTATTTGTTCAAGTTCAAACAGGTCTTGGAAAAAATGTAGGGGAAGTAATCATAGAAAACAATATAGAATCAGACAACCAAAATATTTTGTACAAATGATTGATGTCAGTGTTATTATTAGACGATACGACACACTATGTTTCTTACCAATGATGGATCTTTAACAAATCTAAGGCTCTTTACATTGTCAGTCGTAAGATACCATGTACTTTACCATACATCAGCAGCGAGTAAATTAAAGCTAAAGTGCCCTTTATTATCTTCTGCTAAGTAGTTGACCCAGAATTGAAACCTGAGGCATTCAAATGGGCAGGGTAATTTCAGTCGATGACTTTCGATAAACTGAGAGGTCATTCTTTGTGAGTAGTTCAAGGTTCCCCGTTATCCCAGTGTCAAGAGCGATCGAATGCTTTACTTACGTCCAAAATGATCCCTTAATATCTGCTGTAGTGCATCTCCTAAACCAGATGACATATGGACAATATATTATGCATTTTCCAAAGGACTTCCAAAACAACTGTAGGTTTTGATAAGGATCACGTCTTCCTGTTTATTGTAGCGTGGAAAACACTGCACAACTTACCAGAAATACTTAAAATGTGGACAGATAAGTTGTTTCACATCTGGATTTCCAACACCTAAAACTGCGATTTCGAATCTCCATTAGCCATGTTAGCTATACGCGTTTTTAAAATTCAACACATCTGAAAGAATTTGTATGATAATATGATCTTGCAAAGAAACACTGAGTCGTAAAAACATTTTTTGTTTTATTAAAGATATACAATCGTATCTTAACATATAAAAATATATAATCTATAATTATAGATATAACAAGTTATATTTATAGGGCGGAAAATATTAAAAAGAACTAAGTATTTAAGACAAAAATTATTCAAAATAAATATCCAACATATTATATAAGCGTGATCAATCTAAATAATAATTAAAACAAATTCGGGATAAGCTGGAAAAATAGCACCGTAGTCCAGCTGTTCCGAATAAAAATATATTTGTAGACAACTCCATCAAACCCCATTTAACATCTCACGTGAGCACATCTATCTTCACTCTACTATATAATTGCACTGTATTCATAATCATAAAATATCCTACTATTAGAGTGAAGATAATATTTATTATAATAAAATAACCTACTATTAGAGTGAAGATAATATTGATTATAATAAAATAACCTACTATTAGAGTGAAGATAATATTGATTATAATAAAATAACCTACTATTAGAGTGAAGATAATATTCATTATAATAAAATAACCTACTATTAGAGTGAAGATAATATTTATTATAATAAAATAACTTACTATTAGAGTGAAGATAATATTTATTATAATAAAATAACCTACTATTAGAGTGAAGATAATATTTATTATAATAAAATAACTTACTATTAGAGTGAAGATAATATTGATTATAATAAAATAACCTACTATTAGAGTGAAGATAGTATTCATTATAATACAATAACCTACTATGAGAGAGAAGATAATATTGATTATAATAAAATAACCTACTATTAGAGTGAAGATAATATTGATTATAATAAAATAACCTACTATTAGAGTGAAGATAATATTCATTATAATAAAATATCCTACTATTAGAGTAAAGATAGTATTTATTATAATAAAATAACTTACTATTATATTATAACAAAATTAAATAATAATAATATTCAAAATACTGAATGTTATATATAAGGTAGCTTATCGGGCAAGGAAATATAGGCCAATCAGCAGCATTGAATTCGAAATTATATTATATTATATTATATTATATTATAAAACAAAAATTAATAATAATAATATTCACAATACTGAATGTTATATATAAGGTAGCTTATCGGGCAAGGTAATATACGCCAACCAGCAGCATTGAATTCGAAATTCTATCAAAGACTTAATCGTACAATACATTCACTAGAATGAAATTTTCAACCTTCACTCATACACCTTTTTTCTGGGTTGAAAAATGTACAATATTGGCAAGTTTCATTAAAATCTGTCAAGAATTGTACCCTCTAACAAGGCCTCATTAAATACTTTTCGGTAGTTTTGATTTTCAAGGGTTCATCATTGGGTAATAATAAATAATTTCAGCAAGTTTCGTCAAAATCAGTTATAGATTGTGCCCTGTAGACTGTTTATAAACCAAAAATTCGATCGCGTTTTTAAAGAACAAGGACAATAATTCATGCTAATATTTTTTGATTTTCAATATTTTCAATTGATTTTCAATGTGCATCCTTGGGTGATAATTAACTATTTCAGCTAGTTTTGTCAAAATCTGTAAAGAATTGTGCCTAAAGAGTGTTTACGAGTCAAAAATCGAACGCGTTTTAAAGATAAAGGGAAATTATTCATATTATTTCGATAGTTTTGATTTTCAATACGGTTCATCCTCAGATGATAATAAACAATTTTAGCATGTTTCGTCAAAATCCGTAAAGAATTTTGACTTGTAAGGTGTTTACAAGCCAAACAAAAATCGAATGCATCTTTTAGAACAGGGGCAATAATTCATATTTAATATATTCGATATTTTTAATTTTCCACAGAGCTCATCCTTGTGATAAACAATTTCGGCGAGTTTCGTCCAAATTTGTGCCATTTAAAATGTTTACGAGCCAAAAATTGAACACGTTTACAAGAACAAGGACAAAAACTGATACTTAATATTTTAGAAAATACTCCTGCCAAGTTTCTAAAAAAAATATATCAAGAATTGTTCTTTCTAGAGTGTTAACGACCTGAAATTGACCACGCTTTCAAGAAAAAAAGGGCCATAACTCCTACTTAATAATTTTCAGTATCGCTCATTTTCAATAGGGTTCATCCCTAAGTTATATAATGACGTACATGGGTGACGACAATATAGCTTCACATTTCATGAGGGCGTATACAAATACGTGGATGAAGGCACTATAAATTCGCATAAGTACTTCGATTCCTCACAAAATCAAACAATACTTTATGAAGAGTGTTGTATTCTTCCTAAAATATAAAAGTTAAAATAAATAGATTTCAGTACCTCATTCTTCAGGTGGAATTTTATATAACATAAAATATCATATAGGGCATATCCTTAGAAATATCTCTGAAATTGTATTCCTTTGTTTATTAATATTTTGAAAGATAGTGAGTAAAATTACTAAAAACTGAAATGATCTACTGTACCTGTGATTTTATGGTTGGTCCAATTTTACTGTGAATTTTCCTCACAACATTAAATATTTCAACTTCATCATCTGATTTAATTCGTTGTAAAATATTCATCAATATACAGAACGTTCGAGCATAACATAAATCACTGAAAACGAAAGTATGTTTTATTATATAGTTCAAAAAAAAATATTTGTGTTTATATGGGTTGTAAAGAAATTTTCTACTGATTCCGTCAATTTGGTATTGTAGGGTCAAAATATTTGACGTCACAATCTATCGAAATGTTTCCTGAGCGAATCTGAGAGTCTGAATAATTAATCTTTAAACACCAAAAGGATTTTAAATGTTAACGTAATACAAGTTGATTAACATTTAAACCATTTGCTGAATTTAACACATGGACTTGTGACATGGAAACTAGAGACTACGAGTAGGACTGGATAAACTGCTAATTAAATTTGCCAGCACCTATTTCATGACATTGTTTACTGTGTAATGTATATTGCATATATATCTAGTTTTTATCATTGAGGTAATTATATATTGTAGTATTTAGCAGGATCTTCTTGGCACGCTTTGGTGTACAGAAGTCAAGAATTATGTCAGTGATAAATCCTTACCTTGTAAAAACCGCGACAGGGTCAGCATCATTATGGAACGTATCCATCTGTACTAATATTTCCATTATGTTTTTATATAAAGTTCTGGGTATCTGTTGACAACTTTTATCTATATTCATTATGATTACATTCACTTCTTGGTCTGGTTGACTCTGTAAAATTAACAAAAATAAAATGAAAACGAATCTTAACATAGTTTAGTATGTACATCATTTAGATTTGAGTAAAGCAATGGATTGAATATTTACTTAAGTAATACCGACGTACGATCAGAAAAATCTGAATTTAAAATTGATATTACAGAGGCAATGTCTATTAACAAATTGTAAATTTGACCTGTGCGGCTGAAATTGAAACCAGCAATGAATTTAGCTCATTATTAATGGCCTCTGAGTTGACTTCCACCGTAACATCACCATACATTTCTTTCATGCTAGCATCTGGACATACAGCCTCTTTGTTCTGTAATAGAATTTTTGAGGTTATATTTTATACTAAAATTCTCAGGTCAATAATGAAAAAGAGCCTATTTAGACATCAATACCTCTTACTTGTCCATCATAGTAAGTATGTAAAGGTACACGTACTTAAAGCGTAATAACATAAAGCGTACATGTATATTAATATATTTACCGTACTATCTAAAATAAATACGACAACAGGGATTTGTGCTTCATATACTGCCTTCCAAATATCATTTACAGGAACTTTTTTTAAGTCTTCAAATAAAATGCTGTTATGACATGTGTATAACTGGAATGAAAAGTATTGTGCTTAAGCATGTTAGAAGATAGAAGATGAGCAGGGATTCTTGAGGTGGGATATCAAAACACAATGTGATTTACAGATATTATCCTTCGTCTGTTCTACGTTTTTTCAACAGTTTATTTATCGTGACATGCCAGAAAATAAAGCTTTTCATCAATCTTCTCTAAATATTTAGAGACTTAAAAACAATATATTTCGTTATAATAATTATAACTATGCTTTTATGGAAACTATCAAAATTGAACACCTACCGAAAATCTGTAAAGTTGTGTTCTGTCGTTTATTATCTGTTTATTATTTTCTACTGTTTCTGAAAGGTAATAGACAAGTTATATTCCCATAGAATACAACTCAAATGCATGTGCCTTGAATATTCATAATTCCAAACATATCTTTGCTACCATGTTGATCAATAACAGAACAAAATGTGGCCGAAATTCAAAGAAACGAATCAATACCTTCATTATTCTTTACAGATTTCAGATATTCAAATTGTTCTTGTAATGTCGAATTTCCCATTTTGATAGAGTCACCTTGTTCTTCATACTCAGAAACAAATCTATCTTTATTCATAGCAGTATCACCTCTCTTAATTCCTTCTATTACAGCTTCATGTATAAACTGTAGCTGAGGCTGAAATTATTAATGCAGCTACATCATAAGGAGGAAGCTGGTTTTCCTATCCCAGTAAAATACAAAAAAACGGAAGTTTCCTTTTAATTTTTCTGTTAGTCACTACATTACCTATTCATAGTTTTACAAGACCCTTCTTGTGTTCCGTTTAGAATATCCTAGAATTGCTCATTTAAAGAGGGACAATCTTTTATTGAAAAAACGCATTTGAATTTGCGAAATATTAAATAAACCAAAAAAGGGAGTGCAAAACAGTTTTGTAAAATCATGGATTACAGATAAAACAGGAAACGAAGCATTCACATGCATTTAAATCATATTCGGGTGGTTAAGTAATCGGCCTTTTGTTTGCGAAATTCTTGGTTTCACATGTTCAAAGAATCCCTATAAGAAATACATAGAAATAGAAAATGAAATTCCTAACTGGATTTTTTTAAGGAATTATGCGATTTTTGTATATTTCTAGTATTTCTGAAGGCAACTCCTAAACTGCCGATCCTATCCCTTTCAACAATGATTTCATATACTTACTCCTGTTTGGACCAGCCCCTTTCTTTCTTCTCTTAAATTATTAACACATTCTAAAACATCTACCCTCCCAATATCATTGTATCGTTTTAAACAGTAATCTATAGCAATATAAGTACCAGTTCTTCCTACACCAGCACTGTTAAGAAAATAAATTTAATTTTAACCGCTTTCCTTTATGCCAATGCGAGTAAATTTGGTGAAAGTAGCTATAACAATTCGGTTGTATTTCTGATTTAACACAATTGTTTGATTGGTTCATCAAGTCAAGACTGTAAAGCATTTGCTGGAGAATTTCCTATTGATAATGGACAAAAGATATTTGCATGTCATATCTTTGAAGGATTGTTTATTTAAAGATAAGACAGTCAAAACACGAGACTGTTCCCTCTATCATATTATTGGCATGTTTTTTTTAACCTACCTACAATGTACAAGTACAGGTTTGGTTGAATTAGGAATGCATTTATTAACTGTATATTGAAAATCCAACATATCATGTACATCTGGTACACCATGATCTGGCCAGCTAATGTATTGAAAATGACAAAACTCGTGTGTTGTGCCATCCTTGAAATACAAGAAGAAAATATCAATTCAGTGCATCTCATAACGAAGACTAGTAACGCGATGGAGTGATAAAATAAGAAAGGCCAACAGAATGTTTCTTTTGTTTCCCGATTTTCTCACTGTCAGTGAGTCTTTAATTTACCCATCCTGTAGCACCCTGGACAACAGGGGGTAATTTTCTAAACTGAATGCTGGAAAGCGAATAGAGCTATTAGAAGTAACCCAGAATAGTTAAGGCTTTCTCTCTTAGAGGTGAGAAGAAGTATCGTAGATTGACAAAGATCTTAAATTCATTCAGATACAGTTAAAACATCTTTTGACAATGCGGAAGTCAAATGAACTCATTTCATTTTACAATATCCCTTTATTAATGATATTAGTAATCTTTAATTAATTTAAATCTCTTAATTATAAAAGTTTTACGTCGGATTATTGATGGATTCATTTATAAAGTTCTTCTTGTATCAAAATATAAATATAATTACCCTTTCCATAGTGATATATCGTTTAGTATAATTCGTCCGTAATTTCTCCCTCTTCAAAGTTAGTTTAATTTCACCAAATGTTTCTGTACCATGTTCAGGCCAATATCGAATACATTTAGGCTGAATAAGATACAAACATCAATTAAGATATTATAGTTTCCATAAATATCAGCAGCAAAATTATAAAGACTTTCTTTGAGTTGTTAAGGATAGTAGTCAAATGACTGCACTAAATGAAATTTGAATATAAAATGATAAAAAAAATATTACCTTCCCACCTTCAAATTCTCTTGTTACCATGACAACCTTTTCACATTTTATGTCCCAAATCATTCTAACAAAATCATTGATAGTAACCGCAGTAGAACCTTGAAATTATAGATAATAATGTATGCCAATTATTTTCATTGTTTGTGAATAAAAAGAGAGAGGAATTGGTCCAATTTCGTTATTCCTACTTTAATATCATTTAGAAAAACACTTAAAAACAAGGAAATTTTCACTAATACTTCAACAGTTTTTACCTTGTGCAGCTATAAATTTCCTCCCGTCGTAACCCTGAAAGAAAGTATAATTTTTTTAAGGAAGGAAAACTTTATGTGTGTTTATATGGGGTTATGATCAAATTCTAAGTATCACTTTATGAGAAAATTTAAAACGGGGAATAATTTCAATGCAAATATGTAAAATATATGCCGTACGTCACCTAAAATCTCTTTCACTAAAACAATGCCTTTCACTAAACAAATCTGTTTACTGTTCTATTACACGGTCCCGAGTATGAATGTGGGTTCTATTTGGTTATGTTAGTCCATTTGTTATAAATTTTTTTTACTTACATTTAGATAATTGGCATTGATATAATCTGAATGAGGGTCACCAGGTAGTTTCTTTAATATTACTCTTGTATTGTCATCTGAAATTGTTTAACAAAGAAATCTGTTTTAACATATAAACCTGACTATAATACCAAACAACATGATACTTTTACTGGGGAATCAGGTGACGCCTAGCAATGGTATAACTAGTCAATGCTTGTTTTGATTCTCTGTTAACAAAGTGGAGTTACCACAGCGAAATATTACTGTCAAGTAACTCACTCTCAACGCGTTCGAAGTGAAAATGTCTATCAACTTTGATGTTATTCCGTTTAACGTGCACGCTAGCAATGATTATTAAACTCAAGATGGTTACATTCTTGTGACTATGACAATGTTCATTCAATATTACAATTATTTGTCGACTGATAATATAAAGAATAATATAATAAAGGAATGAAGATACCAAATCTCTTACAAGGGTAATAGCCTTTATATCGATTCTTCTTGCGGTTTTCTGGTATATGTGATACATCATAACTTGAAGTAAATTCATTAAACAGGGCCTATTGAAATATTAAGAACAAGCAGTCAGATTAAGTAAAACTTTCGTTGTTAAGGGAGCAATGCTGTTAGGTTTAATAATCGTCTGATGGAACATTGTTCTTATTATTGTCAAAACACAATGCCTATAGTATAATAGTTTATTAAAGACCAAATGCCTTTCGGCATATAGGAACACAAAATTACATTATAAATGACAACGGTGTGACAAGACAGGTAAAGAGAATAGGTTATAATAGAGTATAAGGAAATTCTGACGATCAATGCTGTAGACTTAACACCGATTCTCTCAGTTTTAAGGCATGTTTGAGAAAATAGCTCAAATTATTAAGAGTTTTCATATTCATAACTGAGAAAAGTTGGGTTAATTTGAACATTGAGGGTTTACAATAGTAATAAAGCTTTATATATTTAGTACGTATAGTTTTGTAAAATGGACACTTAAGGATGAAGTGAAATTCATCTTCAATATCGTTTGATTCACATAACAGACATATCCTTTCATCAAAAGGTATTTTACAATATCGTCCGGTTTCTACATTCAGAGGATGGGATGACGTTCTAAATTTATACAGTAAACGCTTGTAATATTTTCATGGTACAACATGGTTTTGAAAATGCCCCGTTTTGTATTAAAGGAAGTATTATTGCCTTAACTCACTATCATGAACTGCCTTATATTTTGTCCACTAGAGATTCATTTGATAGAAGGTTGCATAAGCGAAAGAACCATAGATGCTTTTAAGCCAACTAACCATTATTAGGAGATGTGGGATTTACTTGGTATATAGTAATATAGTTATAGTAATGACACCCTACCTACCTTGAATAATTTATCAAATCCCTCTAAAGGACTGGTTATTTTGACGAATTCTTCGAGTTCTTCTAGGTTAAAGTCAGTTTCAGCTGGCAGAATATTATAATACTGGTTGTTTTCAGCTTCATCGCCAAAGTCACTAGCTTCATCTTCGCCTTCTCTGTTTTGTTCAGCTGAAACTGTTCCTGTGGTTGCATCTCGAATTGCTTCCGAATTTTCATACACCGGTCCTGGAAAAGTAGGATTCTGTGACATATGCAAGGCACACAACAGCATGGAGATAGCTAGAAGACCGGTCCTTTCAAGGCATTATCAACATGTTTTTCCTGTCAATGAAGGTGGACAGCCAATATAGCGCGTAGTGGGTTCGGTTTGGGTAATAAACTCATTTGTACTACATACAATAGAATCAATGAGAGAATGGTAATTAATTATTATTAATTCCATACAAAGTTTAAAATTATACCTTCAGCTCTGAGACGAGCTTGTGGCTTGACAACAGCGATGTTTAAAGAATCCATTTTGTCTAAATGTGTCTGCGATTGACTGCGATTTGCATGTCTTCGTTTTCGCCTACAAAAAAAGCCGAATTAAATTCCAAATCCGTGACGAGTATTTGTTAGTACAATGGGAATCTGCTAAATTTAAAGCTATTACATTTTTACTTTGAGTGCAATAGATACCATTCTCGTATTACCACTTTGATCAATCACATGGAAACATTTAAACAAAATATCCCGAAATGTGTCCCTGCACATATCTGAAAGTTTTAATTAAAAAGATCCAATCGTTAACAGCCGAACTTAAAGCATATATTCTGTACAGTCTTACCATCTAATGAATACGATAATGATGACAACAATGATGATAAGAACAACACAAGTTGATACTACTGCTGCTATTACAGTTGAGTCAGAACCTAGAAATCAAATGTAAAGCATGGGGTTATTGGATAAAACATATATATGAAATAATTGATTCTACTGCTGCTTTTCTAGTTATTATAATGTTAGAAAAAAAAATGAAATATAACGATTTTAATTTATTGGACATATATTATACATTATAAAAGATGAATAAATGAAATAAATATAAGCTAAAACCCTGATCTTAACATATCAGATGTCTACAAATTGTAAATGAGAGCAAACATTTACCGGTAACTGTTTCTTTTACAGTACAGTCAGTTCCTTGATATCCATCTAGACAATCACATGCTCCATCTATATTATTACACTGGTCTTGTGATTGACAAAATCTTGCTGAACAATTTGATGAACAATTGTAACCATAGAATCCTTCATCACATTCTAGATACAGATAACGAAATATATCAGTTAAATAATGTTTGGGAGCATCAGTTAAATTATTGTAAATTATTTACCAAAACATCAATGCGTTAAGACCATGATATCTAGTGTTGAAAAGGTTAATCAGTTAAGCGATTTCGAGTAAGATTCCATGGCACAATGAAACATTACCTTGAGAACAATCAATTGATAAAAAACCTGGTTGACATCCATCAATACATTCTCCTGTTTTACTCTCACATTTTGAATTATCAATACATTTTCTATCTGAACATATCTTACTACAGCCTGCTCCATACAAACCAGACTCACATTCTGAAGTAAAAAACGGAAACAGAAAAATGTTTTAAATTCAATCTAAAAACTGGCCTTATGCAGTCAGGAAGAAGCTTCATCACACAAAGCCTGCTGTAACGTGATCTGGATCAAGGTACCTATATCAGATCACATTGAAAATATTGAATACCTTGAGGACAATCTATAACAGTTGGAGTATATCCCACAGAACATCTACCAATACATTCTACCATAATATTAGAAGTGTAAAATTACCACTTGATGAGATGACAAACTTATGATACAATTTGTTATATTTAAGTATACAATAAAATATATAATTTAACTATTTTCCAATACTACAACAGTGCATAAAGACCATCTAATGTGTACAAAGTTAATCAGTTTACCGATTTCGGGTAGTCCCGAATGGAATATTACCTTGAGTGCAATCAATTGATAAAAAACCTGGTTGACATCCATCAATACATTCTCCTGTTTTACTGTCACATATTGTTGAATTATCATTGCATTTTCTATCAGAACATTTCTTACTACAGTCTGCTCCATACAAACCAGTCTCGCATTCTGAAGTAAAAAACAGAAACAAGAAAATGTTTGAAATCCGATCAAGTAGCGGACCTATTGCGAAGTTAAACCTGCTGTAACTTGATCTGGTTCAGATATCAGATCACTTTGATATTAGTTAATTAATTCGTGGACTACCTTTACTACAATCTGTCGGACTATAACCCACAGTACATCCACCAATACATTCTCCTGATACATGATCACAAGTTGAATTCTTCAGACATTTTCTATTATTACAATTCTTCTGACAACCAGCACTATAGAAACCATCGGGACATTCTAAAATTTATTCAAAACTGTAATGAATAATATCGAATGAAAATGACTATCTACTGTACAATCATCTTCTATATAACCTGGTTTACTTACCTACTGTACAGTCATCTTCTCTATAACCCCTATGACATGAGTCTTATTCTCCACAACTTCTCTGAGGGCCGCGGTGAGTTAGACGCATGCTCGCTAACCTGAATGTCCAGGGATCAATCCCTGCAGAGGTCGAGATGAACTTTCGGATTTTTTAGCCTGACCTGGTTCAGATATCAGATCACTTTGATATTAGTTAATTAATTCGTGGACTACCTTTACTACAATCTGTCGGACTATAACCCACAGAACATCCACCAATACATTCTCCTGTTACATGATCACACGTTGAAATCTTCAGACATTTTCTATTATTACAATTCTGCTGACAACCAGCACCATAGAAACCATCGGGACATTCTAAAATGTATTCAAAACTGTAATGAATAATATCGAATGAAAATGACTATCTACTGTACAATCATCTTCTATATAACCTGGTTTACTTACCTACTGTACAGTCATCTTCTCTATAACCTATATGACAGGAGTCTTATTCTCCACAACTTCTCTGAGGGCCGCGGTGAGTTAGACGCTTGCTCGCTAACCTGAATGTCCAGGGATCAATCCCTGCAAAGGTCGAGATGAACTTTCGGATTTTTTTAGCCCCGTTTCCCTTTGTCAGTGATGCAGGTCGGAGGGACTGACATGGAAAAAGGTTCTAGTCGTTCGGATGGGACAATTAACCGGGGCCCGTTTAAGATCCCTCGACAGTTCACTGTTAAAACTAAGTGTAATTATACCCAAACATCGGTGTTAACTTCACACTCATTTGAGTGTTCTTATATTTTTACACTATATATAGTGTAATTAACGAAATTTAAAAACACTAGGAAGGTGTAACCACTGTTACACCTTTATCGCACTTGATGCAGTGTTAATTTACACCTTAACGAGTGTTTTTAGCGCAGATGCACTTCAATTGGGTGTTAGTTGGCAGCTACACCAACGAGTGTTATATTTACACTAAATTTAGAGTGTGGATACTATAAAGAAAGTGTTTTTTTACACTCCAGAATACACCAATATCCCAGAATTATTAAGGAACACTATTCACGGGGTAAAGAAACACTCTAGCTAGTGCTTTCTATGTAGACTACATTCATTCGGCGTCAACCACATAACGCAGAATGTCATGCTCAATTAATGATATATCAAACTACATGTATATAATAAGCCTTATTTGAACCATGTATAATAACACATCCTCCAATAATATATACCTAATTAGCTTATTATATTTCCTTTTACTAGAAACGTTTAAAATAAGAGTCAACCGGGATGCAGAGGCGTCGTGCCCATATAAAGCAAGCAAGGCCGAATCCTCCAGTTTTTTTTTCAGAGTAAAAATTTCCGAGTTATCATATATGCCAGAAATCGCTTTTAGAGGACCATAATTTAAATTCCTCAGTTTGGCCCTTAAGCGAAAAAAATATTGTGGTCATCCATTATTGATATTTGCATTTGCGCTCTTTGGCCCCGCCCCATATTATTTTTGCACGACGCCCCTGTGTTATGGATGAATGTCACGAATAATCAGCTTAAGGCGCAAACGCCTCCTTATTAGCCTTTATAGAATGCACTTAGTCACCACTAGTAGACAATAAAATACGTAAAAAACCGACCGTAAACTAAAATCACAATCCACAAGAATCATCCATATTCAGACTACATGTTGACAACAATGAGCCAACCAATATGGCAGCACCTGGTGTTACGAAAAGAGTTAGCATGTTCTGCTTCATGCTCGACCCCCGCCATTGTTATCAACATCTGGAATATAGCAAATTGGTAGGATGATCATAGGCGTTACTGACTTACCATATTTGTCTATAAATTGTGATGACGTCCATAGAATTAATTGTAATCTTAATTGTAGACTTGAGTCTATAACTATTTAGCAATTTGCCTCTAGTAGTAAAGCCTCCAGCATTCTGAATTACTAATTAAATTATCACCCAATAAAAACAACCCCTGATTTTAATTGTTGAATATTGGCTAAGTTTTTTTAGGACAGTCAATCAATTGGATAAATAGATCTATATATTTATTGGAAAACAACCGTTCTGAATGTTTCGGAGATATTTTAAAAATAACATAGAATGTTCCGGGCCTATTTAACTAAAAATGAAAAGATAATAGCGAGACAGATATGTGACTAAGCGAGTGCGACTGCTATAATTATTATAAATCAAGTGCAACATCCGGCGTAAAGAGCGGGAAGGTTCCTCAGGCAGCTCAGCTCGTGGCCAACAGAAAGCAGAGAAAAAGGTTAGGCTAAACTATAATATAATGGTTGATAGAATTCCTGACGGAGATTCAGGCCCAGGAAGTGCCAAAGAAGCAACTAATCTTTCAGGTGAGGCTTAATTTCATTGTATTTGTAATAGTTCAGGCCTATAATATTGACAGTAGACTAGTAATTCTTCTTCAGACTCGAGTATAGATCTAATTTCAAAATCAAATGCACGCTGACTTGCGCAATAAATTGAACTATGAGATGCAAGTAAAAAAGGTTAGTGAAGCTCCATCAGGAGCTGTAAACTTGTATGGAGTTAAATCTAATTCTGTGTTAAATAATCTAAATTATTTCCATGTTACACGTGGGTTACCACCTGACTGCATGCATGATATTTTTGAGGGTTGTGCAAAATACGAAATTCCATTTAATTTTCAAAAATTAGAATCTGAAAAGTTATTTACTAAAAATGAGGTAATAAAGCTTATGAAAAACTGGAAGTATGGGTCTAATGACATTACAAATAAGCCCCCTGTCCCAAAAAAATTTTAATTCAATCCCTGCAAGTGCATCACAAATGTGGACTTAAATTCATATTTTGCCACTTATAATAGGAAGATATATACCTGAGAATAACAAAACCTATGGAATTATGTTGACATTAAAAGAAATAGTTTGTTCTCCAAAGTTAAACGTTAATGTCTTATCTCACTTGAGTATCTTAATATCAGAACATTTGGAGTTGTTTTCAAATGAATTTCCTGAAAATCGATTGATCCCTAAACAGCATTTCTTAATCCATTACCCTGAACACATATTAAATTTTGGCCCTTTGAGAAGTTGCTGGTGCATGAGGTTCGAGGGGAAACACAATTATTTTAAAGTACTAAGTCAAAGGCTTGGAAATTTCAAGAATATCTGCCTTACTCTTGCAACCAGGCATCAGAGGTTGCAGGCGTATTTAACTGTATCTGATGATAGATATTTTAAGGACAACCAAATTTTGTCTTCTTCCTCCATAATAAGTGTTCAGACATTAGATCCTATCATTCAAAAAGAATTAGTTGATAAGTCTATATTTGATACAGACATCAGTCATACAAACAAAATTATGATAAGTGGCATTGTATATCAAGGAGGAATGTATGTAGTAACCAGGCTTCAAGCTTTAGGTGATATAGAATTGTCAAAAATTCTTGGAATATATATTCAAAGTACAGTCCTTAACCCAAGTGATCTGAATGCAGAAAATGTAATGCTTTTGACTGAAGCCCATGAAACTATTTACAATCCACATCTTGGATCATTTGAAGTAAAAAAATTAAATCGAATGTCACTTTATTATGTCACAGAATTAGTAGATTATTATCCCTTAGATGGATATGTTGTTGATGGTATTAAATATGTCACATTAAAGCATTCAGTACCTTAAGCTTAAGAAAGATCAGTCAAAGATGAGAAAAAATTCTTGTTTTGAACTCAAAATGTAAGAATTTTTGAAAGGGCAAAATACTGTACTTGCAACTGACCTTATTATCTGGTTTTGAAGATTTTCTTAAAGTTCATTTTCACATGGAAGTTATTGATTTAATAAATTTATAAATTTTGGAAAAAATTTATGAAATCATCAATGACTTCCATCTGAAAAATGAATTTTAGGAAAATCTTCAAAACCAGATTATAAGGTCAGTTTCAAGTACAGTATTTTGCCCTTTTATTCTTGTTTATCATTTCAGAGAATGTTTCAACCACCATTCTTGCCTCGTATGAAAAATCTACAAAAGTGATAAATTTGAAATCATCAGAAAATCTGGAGGAAAAGCTTCGTCAGCTCTTCAAAATGCCAACAAGCCAATACAACATGATAATATAAACGTATGATTTGAGGTGGAATTGTTATGTTGATGTTAATGACTACAGCACAATAACTAATGATTCAAAGATACAAGTCATAAGCCAAGTTATCCAGTCTCATAAAGATTCTAAAACAGAAACCAGTTCTAATCAATCAATTTCAAACTCTTATTCAAGTGTTTACAATTTTGAAGATTTTTCTGAATTTCGTTCTGATAGTAGCGATTGTGATACTCAAGTCAGAACACTTCTTGGACTGAACAAAGAGTTGATACCAAACAATTTTCTACAGAACTTAAAACCAAGCTATTGAAAGGAAAGCAGCTGAATTGGTCAACTCAACATGAGTTTATGAGTGTCGTTCAAAAACTAATTTTTGCAAATACGCTGTATCCAAAACCTGAAGAAATTAATAGTTTGTGCAGAAATCTACAGCGACAGTTTCCACAAACATTAAAAGAGCATATAGGAGGTGGCTATGATGCCCTTAAGCAGAGAATAACAAATAAGTTGAAGAATTCAAGACGTCCAATGACTTCACCTACTGTTCAAGTCAAGAAAAAAAAGCTCAAACCAGATTCAGTGAAATGTATTAAAAGCCCAGTGTTTTTTGAAAAGAAAGGAGTGAAGAATTGGTCACCTCTCTCGAAAGATGCCATATCAGTTTCAGATGCTATAGAAAAACTAAAAGGTGAATGTGGTAAAAGTTTTGGAAAGGACTCTGAAAAAAATCAGTAAATTAACAGAAATCACATTCTCTAATCGACGTGAAATGATTAATGCAGGAGCCAATGTTCCTGAAGTTATAGAACAGTTTCCTTCACTGAAATGTCCAGAAGAACAAGTTAAGGAATTTGAGAGGCTGGTGGAAAAGTTGCATATAAAATCTGACTTTATTAAGAATGTTGAGGAATATTCAGCTGCTACATTGAATATTGCTGCAGTAAAGGCTAAAAGTGACCTATTAAAATTACAGATCATTAAATCTACTGAGTTTAATGAGCAACCTAACAAAGAGATACACATGTCAATTTCAGCAATGAGTGTTCTACCAGAGTTGCTGGGGTAAAAGAATTATGGTTCTTGTAGAGTATCCGGTAAGTTATATTAGAACTTACTATATTTCTCTATCAGTAAAAAGAAATTTTTTTGAGTTCTAGACTTTCAAAGAAATTTTTCAGTACATGTAAAAGAAGAAGACCTGTTGATTTTACTTTATTTCAATTTGAAAAATGGAGTTGTCTCACTTTGCAATGAGACAATGCAATCCTTTCTTTCTTGGTCCTATCTCAATGAAAATTAAGAAAAATGAGCAAAAGTGGAAAATATTCTTTGTGGTAGTTTATTAGCAACAAAATGTGTGTCTTAAAGGGGAACTATCCCCTAAAACTATATTTTAACATCATATAGAGCTCATTCTCAGCTCTCTCATTGCACTTATCGATTGTTTTCTGAGACATCAGTATCACAAATCAAGTTTTAAGTTGGAGATATGACGTCATATAAAGCCAAAGATGGTCATTTTTATTCTATATGTCGTCATATTACCAGTACTGACGTCATTTTTTCACAGCTTAAAAAAGAATTTGCTAATTAACCAATTTTCTAAGGAAAAAAACCCCATTAGTGCACTGAAAAGCTGAGAATGAGCTCTACCTGATGTTAAGATATAGTTTTAGGGGATAGTTCCCCTTTAAATTATGTTATGCCTTTACTGCTGTAAATGACATAATTATTTTTTTCTTTCAGGACACTTCCACTCTTGTTGAAATTTTTGACGGCCCAGCTGCACTTGCACCATATATAGCTTCCATTGGGGACATCCATTCTTCGAGGAATTTTTATATCATAGTTGAATCCACCATTGCAGCACATGTATCTAACTTTATTGAGGCTTTTTACTACCTCTTTATTAATTTTTATATATTCAATATAGAATATACACTAAAAGCTGCTTCGTTTTACCAGTACATGCAGTACTATTTATTGCAAATAGACTGCAAATCTCGTCCACCATCAAAAGTAATTAACTTCTTTCAAAAAGTGAAGTCGACATGTGACTCTGCAGAGTTGTGAGATAACATTGTCAAATTTTGTAAACATTTTGTCTTATTTTCAATATCAATGTCAAGTGGTGTATTTTATACTTTTTGTTCAAACTGTTTATTTCTCAGTTATTTCAACATGATTTTAGGAAATTATTGATGTCATATGAGTCTGCATTTATATTTATAGATTTCTGAAACTTTGTTGGATTTTTTTTACAACCGTTAGAAGTAAACTGAAAATTTTTGTAAAAATTTACTGAATTTAGATTTTTTTCACATTCTTGAATTATGTTTTGGGTTGGCTTTTTGTGACAAGAATAGTCTTAAGATTTTGTAACCTATTTTATAGTTTTTGTTTTTAGATTGTGACTATGCATGCAGAAATCAATAAATTTGAAGTGTGTCATAAATGTTTTATTTTCATGGTTATTTACAACTGCAAATGTAAAAAGAACATGTAAAAATAGTTTTTAATTCAGAAATTTATCACTGTAACCTGTTTTCAACCAAGATATTATGCACACAGATCTACTAGAGTTACTCTGGTAATGAAACCATTTTTGTATCTTTCAATTTATGTGTATTAATTTCGTTTAAATATTATCTCATTAGAAAGGCAATCACTGTCAGTTTTTGTCATTTGATAAATGAAACTTAAATGTTATGTTATTATGACTATTAAACTTTTTTTATTTATATTTTGTATGTTTATGTTAAAAGGAAAGGTTTGCTGTAAAGGCAAGATTGCTCATGCTATTATATGCTGTATGCACATGACTGAAATTTAAGGGTTAAAGCACCATTGTATCCCACTAAGACAAAGATTAGTTAACACCAGTAAAAGTGCCGTGCATACACTTGTTGGGGTGTAGAACAGTCGATCAAACTCTTGTAAGGGTGTAAATATAACACTGTTTAAGGTGAAAAGTCACACTCAGTTGAAGTAGTAATTACACATGACAGAGTGTATTTTTCACCCTAGTTACACCAATGAAAGTGCAGCTCCTGCTTGTTTGGGGGTGTAAAGAAACTTCTAAAAAGTGTAAAGTTAACACCACAAAAGTGTAAAAAAATTAACACTCGTCGAGTGTAAAGTAAGGTGACTCTTTTATTGGTGTGTAATTACACCACAAAGTGTAATTCAATTACACCGGAAATGGTGTGGAAGTTCAACACTAAATTAAGTGTAAGGTTACACTAATGTTGGAGGCAGCTGAGGCGCCACCCAAATGAGTGTAAACTAGGCTATTTTTTTTAACAGTGTTGGAAATCGCAAAAAAAGTAAGCTAATGCCGCTGTCTTGGCAAAATTCCCTTTACTGAATACTGCATGGCGTTGTCCGTCTTCATTAGCCCATAAGGTGCAGAAGAATAGGACGTAAAACTCCATTCATTTAATTTTTTTCCAAAACTTCTCTATAACCTGGTTCACCTACCTATTTTACAATCATCTTCTCTATAACCTGGTTTACTTACCTACTGTACAATCATCTTCTCTATAACCTCTTTTACTTACCTACAGTACAATCATCTTCTCTATAACCTGGTGTACAACCATCTGTACATTTTCCTGTTACATGATTACATTCTTTGGAACCTTTACAACGTCTATTGTTACATTGTTTACTACATCTATCTCCATAGGTACCAGTTGTACAAACTAATGCTAGAAATGTAAATCACCACTTGATGAGATGACAACTTATGATGTAATTTGATATATTTAAGTATACAATATAATAAAAATAAACTATTTATAAAATATCTTATGTGCGTTAAGAAATATTATACATAGAAGTCAACGGTGGTGACAGTAGGGGTACACAGGGTGGTTGCAGCCTTTTAAATATACGTTATACCTCCTAATGCATCCCACTTCGGTTCTAAGAAATTTCAAAATGTGATTTTTATTTATTTTCCTAAAATATATTTTCAAACATTTATTGGCAAAGGGAACTCCGTCATACACTTTCACAGAACTTGGTTATCTCGAACCCACTGTTGTTTTTTCTTTCGTCAATCAAGCAAGCACAATCTCTGATAAATAATTAGAACTTTTGATGAAATTAAACCTGCCCCTTCTATCTCCGAACAATCTTAAAATTATGCCAATTTTGGAATCAAAGAAGTTATGTACATCAAAGGGCTAGAAATCGCCAGTGGATTCAATGTATGAACTTACTGCAGCTATCTCCACGCCATCCTTTCTGACAGCCATTAGGACATTTACCAGTTTTAACATCACATTTATCATAGTTTAAACAATGACAGAAATTATTACAATCTGAACCATACGTTCCCTCGAGAAAAAACTGTAATAGAGAAAGATAATACGTTCATAGACAACAAACTGTAATAGAAAAAGGGCCGTATATTTTTAGAAAAATTTAAAATATTTCAAGAGAACAAACTGTATATTTCTAGAGAAAAAGTTTATAATGGAAAGCACTGAATAGTTGCTCAACAGAATGATTTCAACCCCTTGAAGAACTGTATACTGCAGATGAGTCACGGCTCACAAAACAAAGAGGACAATCGAATGCTGAAATCTTTAATGGGGTGTATCCTGAATAATCGTGGTCTATATTGTAGAAAAAATACCTCATTTAAATAACACATTAAAACCTGTTTCAAAGGGAAGGAATACCACGTTTACATGTATATTTGTTATGTTCTGCCATATTCATTGTAAAAACTGAAGTGAGATTATTATCACCTTGACTAAAAAGTTTATTTTTAAATTTTTTAATGGTACTTGTTTTTATTCTTACATTTTCAAATCCCTTTTTAAGCTATTGCGGACATCATGAAACCCTTACCGTATATTTCAACTTCACATAACAAAATATAACCTCATAAAATATCGACTGATTTAACAGAACTACCAGTTAAAGTTCTACTACATTCTACTGGAAATACTGCAGGAGGGTTTGAATCACCAGTATGTTTAAAACATAATTCATCATCAATATGTACTGAAAATCCTTTTAAATAAAACGTTCCTGAAATATCAAGTTAGAGTTAAATAATAGGTGATATTAGGGGTGAAAGTTGACTGAGTTATGACATAAAAAGACGTTAGAGTGTAGTATGGCATTTACACATTTCTAAATTTGTTAACCCCTTACAAGTAATATATAGACTGTTAGGGCAAGGATAGATATAAGTAGCAAACGCCCTTTGAATAGATCTGAATATTTATCATAATGCAGGCAAAGCATCGATTTTCCTGTGATTCAGGAAGTAAGAAAGTCTACAAGAGAAATTCACCCATGTCTTTTAACAAAAGATGATTGTCGCATATTCTTAAGATCAGAACTTTAATGATAGCCTTGTTTATAGCAAACTAAAGGCAATTATACAGTAACAAACTAATCTCTCGTCTCGGTTTCAGATCAAAACCAAATAAAATACCAAAAATTCTTAAAAGTTTATTTCATCTGACGTATTTGTTTCATCCTAGTATATTTGGAAGAATTACTACCTTCTCAGAAATTTTTAATGATTGAAGAATAAAACAACTTACTATCATATCTGTGAAAGATCTTTAAATATCCTATAGAATATGGTTGTTGTAAATCTACAGACCACCACTGCAATGGTGAGTTATCAGTATCAGTATCACTACATGGGTGTATTGTTCTATCTGTAGAAGTATATCCATCTACTACTAATTGAGGACCATATAGACTTCGGTTATTGTCAAATATACCACTTTGACTGACAGAAGAAGAATCTAAAGCTATATTCTCTGAAATATAAAATAGTATCTATATCAAAAAGGGTATTTAGCGGTCTTTTAGATTTATAGAATAAAGCAAACTGTAGAGTCAATATAATACCCCATTTTTCTAGTGCTGTCAATTCTAATACTAGCCTTATATTAAATAGTGTATGACTTAAAGGTAGAATGTTATATGTTTTAAGAAAATCATATACTTATACCTCGTTGACAAGATGGTCCTCCCCAACTTCTTGATCATTTCCCATCACAACTACCAGTTTTAGAGTCACATCTTGCATTATTTAAACAATGACAGGTATAACTATTGTTAAATCCGAAGTTATAACCTGAAAATATAGCAATACAAAATTCATTATAACCAACACTAGTAACAGTATCACATCTTATATTATTTAAACAATGCCATGTATAACAAGTGTTAAATCTAAAAATCCATTACAATAATAAAGTACATAACGTTTCAGCTTCAGCACAATTTACACGTGCCGTCATCAGAAGAAATGAGAAAGAGAGTTTAGGTTCGCTTCCAACTCATCTACATCCAACCTAGGACATATATTAAGAACTTTGTAGTTGAAAATATATTCAGTTTAAAAAATTGTTTGGCCATTAATTTATAGAAAGAGGTTCGATGAAAAGAAATAGTAAAAAGATTCATGTACTGTTAAATACAAAATTATAACCTGAAACTAAAAGGATTATATTGCTGATGACCTTGTAGTAAACACATTGAAACTTGACATTTGGTTTTTTTACGTTTTTCGACTTTGGCGAAAACGTATTGTAATCGTTCGGATTATTTTATTTTATTTTTACGTATTTCGACTTTGTCGAAAACGTATTGTAATCGTTCGGATTATTTTTTTTTTTTTTTTTTTTTTTTTTTTTTGTAATTCTTGGATGAGTTTGCAGACAAACTGGTAAAAGGTGCAGAAATTCTAAATCTACAGTTGATCTTAGAATGATTTCTATTATCAAATAAAAAAAAACCCGGGAAGTTCTATCTCTGACAGGAAGTGAGAACCGGAAGTTCAGGTTTTTTTGCTTTAGCAAGTTTATTTTCAGTTCGATTTTGACCGGATTTTCAGATTTGAAAACTTCAATGTATTTGTCAACTAACAATTATAGGTTTTATGCAATTAGGTTAAAAATTTTACCCACGATTTGCAATTCAATATTCAAGGGTCATCGGCAAAAATTTCAGACCGTGTTTTCTCCTTTAATATAAATGGTAAAATTTTGAAACTTTACCAGTTGATAGGCGATATGTTTATAATTTTTGAAAAAATGTGAAAAAAAAATTCCACTTCCGGTTTAGCCTCAAATGACGTAATTACGTAACTTCCGGTCTATAACTGCTAGGTGAAAAGTGAAAGCTGTTTTATAAATAACTTGTCAATAGTAATTGATTTGACCTAAATAATTAGGTCAAGCTGCCATATCGGCCGCCATTTTGAATTTTCGTTACAATTCTTAAATCCGAAATTCAGACACTACTGATAGCCCGATTTTGATGAAATTTAGCACATAGATACAATGGATCATTATCTACCTTTTCTTGGAGACCGATTTTCAAATTTCGTATTTTCTTTCGAATTATTTAAATTTCGATTTTTTAAAAATTAGGTCACTTTAACGGGTACGGAAGGTGTGACCCACTTAATCTATGACCTTGAAAATTAGGTCAAATAATATTCAATATATTGTCTACGAGTAGATTTTTTTTTAATTTGGCTTACTTAAAAAATTCATAGAGATAAGTGTACTTAAATACAGCAAAAATTGATAATTTTCATATTTTCGCCATCATTAACCGTTACGGAAGGTGTGACCTAATTATTTTATGACTATGAAAACTAGGTCAAATGATATTCAATATATTGTCTAGATGTAGGTAATTGCAAATTTAGCCTACATAATATTTTAAGGCTCTCGAAATACGTTCATAATTGTAAGCAATTCTATTTTTTTTTTTTTTTTGTAATTCTTGGATGAGTTTGCAGACAAACTGGTAAAAGGTGCAGAAATTCTAAATCTACAGTTGATCTTAGAATGATTTCTATTATCAAATAAAACAAAACCGGAAGTTCTATCTCTGACAGGAAGTGAGTCCCGGGAAGTTCAGGTTTTTTGGCTTTAGCAAGTTTATTTTCAGTTCGATTTTGACCGGTTTTTCAGATTTGAAAACTTTAATGTATTTGTGAACTAACAATTATAGGTTTTATGCAATTAGGTTAAATATTTTATCCACGATTTGCAATTAAATATTCAAGGGTCATCGGCAAAAATTTCAGACCGTGATTTCTCCTTTAATATAAATGGTAAAATTTTGAAACTTTACCAGTTGATAGGCGATATGTTTATAATTTTTGAAAAAATGTGAAAAAAAAAATTCCATTTCCGGTTTAGCCTCAAATGACGTAATTACGTAACTTCCGGTCTATAACTGCTAGGTGAAAAGTGAAAACTGTTTTATAAATAACTTGTCAATAGTAATTGATTTGACCTAAATAATTAGGTCAAGCTGCCATATCGGCCGCCATTTTGAATTTTCGTTACAATACTTAAATCCGAAATTCAGACACTACTGATAGACCGATTTTGATGAAATTTAGCACATAGATACAATGGATCATTATCTACCTTTTCTTGGAGACCGATTTTCAAATTTCGTATTCTCTTTCGAATTATTTAAATTTCGATTTTTTCAAAATTAGGTCACTTTAACGGGTACGGAAGGTGTGACCCACTTAATCTATGACCTTGAAAATTAGGTCAAATAATATTCAATATATTGTCTACGAGTAGATATTTTTTAATTTGGCTTACTTAAAAAATTCATAGAGATAAGTGTACTTAAATACAGCAAAAATTGATAATTTTCATTTTTTCGCCATCATTAACCGTTACGGAAGGTGTGACCTAATTATTTTATGACTTTGAAAACTGGGTCAAATGATATTCAATATATTGTCTAATGTAGGTAATTGAAAATTTTAGCCTACATAATATTTTAAGGCTCTCGAAATACGTTCATAATTGTAAGCAATTCTAGTTTTAATATTATATTTATATATCATAGTTATCATAAATGAAAAATGCACTTTTGTGTATTTAATTTCACATTATGAAAATACACAATTGAATATTTTCAAATTTCATATAGGTGTAAATGTTAGTTTCCTTGTCAATGGTTTTAATACTTATAAACCAATATATGTACAGAGCAACATTGTATTTTTCAATAAGTTCAGAAGAATAGAACGTAAAAATCCATTCATTTCATTTTCATTTTGTATTGATCAATATAAGAATATATAGCTGTTCATTGTAATCGACAGGGCGTCTTATGATTTAAAAGTTTATATGGGAAGCAATTATACGGTGGCTGGTATACGCCACCAAATTTACAATATGCATTTTTTTTATGTGGTAGTGATTTTGACTTTTTTGAAAAGTCCAGACTCAAACATCAAATTTTTCGACTTTTTACCGGGGTAAAAATACTTTCCACCTGGGTCAAAAGTCTCGACATAAAAATAAAATTTTTCGACTTTTCACCGGGGTGAAAATACTTTCCACCTGGGTGAAAAGTCTCGACTTAAACATAAAATTTTTCGACTTTTCACCGGGGTGAAAATACTTTCCACCTGGGTGAAAAGTCTCGACATGAACATCAAAATTTTCGACTTTTCACCGGGGTGAAAGTACTTTTCACCTGGGTGAAAATACTTTCCACTTGGGTGCAAAGTCCAGACTTAAACATCAAATTTTTCGACTTTTCAACGGGGTGGAAGTCAAGTTTATAATACAAAAGTAAAAATCACTACCACATAAAAAAAAAGCATATTGTAAATTATGTGCCACCGTACAATTACTTTCAGATAGGCACATATTCATTTAAGCACACATTTTAAGGGCGCTTTGATACTGGCCACCATGTCGATTAGGCACCCTTGGACAGTGGTTTGGGCCTAAAGCCCGAGAATAAGAAAAATGATATAAAAAATAAAAATAAAGAAAAACTAAAATGAAAAATGTTTGTTCACATGTCAAGAAGGAAGAAAGCCTTTGAAATAAATACAGCGAACTTGATCCAAGGCGATTTCACTAATACGTATTCAAATTGCTTAAATACACGTTTGTACTTGTCACACTTTCTTTTTATATAGAGATTTTCTTATCACCACTGTTTTTCGTTGTTTATATCGAGCTTAGGGTTATTTTCCATATCAACCAAGTGTGTCGTGTACGGTGGACAAAAATAATAAATCGGCGGACAAAAATATTAAATCGGCGAACAAAAATAGAAATTCTGCAAACTTAAATAATAAATCGGCGAACATAAAAAATAATTCTGTAAACTCAAATAAAAAATCGCGGACAAAAATAATAAATAGATGAACAAAAATAGAAATTCTGCAATCTTAAATAAAAATTCGTAGACAAAAATGATAATTCGGCGAACAAAAATAAAAATTCTGCAAACTTAAATAAAAAATCAAAAGACAAAAATGTGTCCTAAACGAGCCACCGTAGTCGTGTGCTTAACTTTTTTGAGCTCTTTTATACTGTGTAATTTGTGACATTGTGTGACATTGACACGCTAATCCATTGAAACGGAACATATTATCTTTTCATTTAAATGATATTTTTGAATAAACGCTTCAAATTACTAAATGAATTCAAGCTCAAATTGAAAATGTTTTGAAGTTGTTGTTTTTTAACAAATTGGTTAACCAATAAGCAATAAAAGAGCATGGAAAGTTCATTATTTTAGTAATAAAGCTGATTCTACAAGTTTTCCAACAATCGCGATTCTTCTGTTAATTGCAAGCTAAACTTTTACCTTGTTGATAATACACGTTGGTCGGGACAAAATATATTTGACCTAACCCCCATTCCTTGTATGACGTTGTAAATCCTCATTTATTAATCTAAGATCGAATTAGAACGCAGCTTTTCGTATTAATATCGTATAAACCTTAGTTTCAAGATGAAGAATATTTTAAAAATATGATTGCTAAAATCGCTCTATATTTCATTCAATAAATCAGATAATTTGATATTTCAAATTGTAGCAGTTTACGATCCTACAAAAGAATTTATGTTAGATAACTAATGTATTAATCTATAGAGAAACAGTAACTTACCCTGTATATATATTATCAGTCCTAGAAATATACCACCTAATACTAGGGACGCCATATTCGATTGCATTGAAGACGGATGTAAATTAATTTTTTATTATATAAGATCACTTGCCAGGTAAGGTTACATAGCTTTGAATTTGTATAGAATTTTTTGTAGTTAGGTAACAATCAGCAGGTTGAAAAATTCAACTTTTCGTCATACACTGATAATAAACATTATTACAATAGTAAATAAGTTTCGTCTATGTTTGTCAATATTTGTGTTTCTTCTACAGTGTGATCAGCTAAAGGTTTAACGCGTTTATAAGAACAAGGACAAATACTGATTTGGAATATATTTTGATTTTTCTGATTTTCAATTGGGTTTATCCTTGGGTGATTAAAAAATTCTCACCAAGTTTCATCAGAGCCGTCAAGTATTCTGCCATCTAGAATGTTTACGATATACCCTCCACACCTCTGGTGGGTGTATACAATCATTTGAGTATGTCAACCATTTGTTTTTATCAACAAGGAAGTGAATTACACTTCAAGGTATTTTAGGAAGTTTTGAAGATTCCAGTCCAATGTGTGAACATGGATTTCTGTTTTTTTATAGAAAAATTTGTTCCGTGCTTGTTTTTGGACAGTGTAAATTGAAACACGTTTGTTTTTCTTTGTTGATATTCGAATATGTATTTTACAGTCTTTCTGTAGAGGGGTCTGGCTTTATTCGCTGGCGATTTCAATTGATTGGCTACGTAACGTGATACAAAAATGGTTGCTATTGCAGTCAAGGTATATTAGCAAGTTTCGATTATTCCAAACCAATGTGTGCAAATGGATTTCTGTTTTGTTATAGAAAAAGAAAATGGTTCCTTTCTTGTTTCTGGCCGGGTAAATTCGTAATTTGTTCTTTGTTTATATTCAAATATGAAATTTACATACAAGGTAGGTGAGGAAACTATCATCTAACTATCTAAATTATGAAACAATTGTATGGATTTAATTTATTGTTCGAATAAAGATATTGTTATTTTTATTCATATTACTTATATTGATACCTTAGCCAAGCCTTTTGAGTTGTTACCAAAGCTGGTCCTGTAGTGAAACAATATTTCCTACTACAGTTAAGTTATGACCCTGTTTAATTGATTAAAACAGATGAACAGGTATTTTCATGTTATTTTAAATCATGTTGAGTGTAAGCTTGGTTCTCTGGAGCAGGTAATCTATTTCAACTGTTCAAAATCAAAATGCGTAAAATATTTAGTTTCACCCTACTTTAAAAACAATGTCTGTTTGGCTGCTATCAATTTAATAAGAAAATAATTTACAAAAAAAATCTAAAACAATTTAACATATATCATAATAACTTTTATTTCTTAAGATTCATCAAGGAAATTAATTTGATACACAACTTAAGTCGGCGTGAGATATCATGCATAAATCACTTTTGGTCTTAAATTACGCTTCGATGTGGAACATAATATAAAACAAAATGGCGGAAGATTTGTTTATATTTGGCCCTCTCGTTTTTTTTATTATTTGGAATCCGTCTTATCGAATATACTCCAATGTTTTTCGGCCCTACCGAAATTACCGATCTATTGTTATTGTCTCAAATTTCTAGATATTTCATCCTAAGTTTTTTAACTTTGTCCCGACATTGTTTGATTTAAACAATATTTTATTTTCAACTGTACACAATAATTACATTACATAAGTGTGGTTTCGGAAACAAGTTAAAGCTTATGTTAATCCGTTACCAAAATCAATTCATCTTGATATATAAATGAACAATAAGGTATAATATACATAAGAAAAAAATAGTATAATACACTTTGAATATTAATATGATAAGATATTCACAAAAATACCAAGAATAATGATGTATATTATATAAAAAAGTATTGGAATAGAGAGTGCAAGAGGGTATCCAGAACAGACAGGGGTCATCATCATCATGTATTCAGTCCGTCCACAGATCCCAAAACGAGGCCGCAGACAAAGATAGTCAAACTGGTCAACCGGAGAAATTGTTAGCTTTAAGTGAATAGTAAGATCAGGAAGATACGTTGTGACGTACCAAGGTTTGCAAATACACTAAGTAAGTAAGTAGGATTTTCAGGTAAAGTAAATGATAGGATCAACAGTGAGGTAGGTCGGTATAAATACAACTACAAGTTAGGGTTTATGATGAGGTCACAGCTACGGTGAAACGATAAGGTTACAAAATCACTAACAAGGCCACCATTAAGGTTCGAATATCACAACGTAGGTGAACAAGGGGGATACAGTTTTTCACCAGGAGATAACAATTGGGTAGTTGGTACAAGACTAGGGTAGACTGATAGGATCTATATTCCACTATTAAGGTAAAAATAACTCAAATGAGTTGTTTATTAGATTTTCAGCTAGTGTTAGTTTACAAAGTCAAAAAAAAAAAAAAAAAAAAAAAAAAAAAAAAATCAAGGCCAGCGAGTTCATGTGCATTGTTATTATTATGTGGACTTCTTCCATAGCTATGTAAGCAGAATCATCAAGAGGAATGATGCAATAGGGTGATCACCAATCTAGATACGCAAAGAGACATATAGACACGATCCACAATAATGTGTAGTTAGGGTTTGTCACACTGGTGGAGAGACTTCGAAAAGCGAATAAAGCTAGATATTGAATCTTTTAGACAGTCTTATAAAGTTGTGCACTGAGTGGAATATCTGTACATTCTCTTCATCACTGAGGTTATCAGAACCACACAGTAGTGTTTTTTCTTGTAGAGGATTCCATGGCAGTGACAGTATTGTATCTCTTCTCGGAATGGTATAATTGGGACAGAAGAGCAGAAAATGACCCGAGTCTTCAGTAGGATGCCCACACGCACAAGATGGACTGTCGCTAACATGTCTGAAAAATTTGTGAAGGTTGAGATCACTCATTTTATTGCGAAGTTTACAATGTATAATTTGTTCCTGTCTTTCACCAATGTAGAAATACGAGTGGGGGCTCAAAAAGGAATTTATCTGTAGTTTGAATTCTTTTAGAGTACCTAAGGATGATATATTTTCAGGTAGTGCGTTCCAATCACGGACAGTTGCTGGTAGAAAGGAGTCGTAGTATAGTTTAGAGTTAGTAAAGGGTGTTCGTAACTTATGAGCGTGACGTGTGTTGTAGTTAGAGGTGGATCCCATCGGTTCTGGAACTAGTATGTTAAGATAATTAGGAACCATGTGATGAATCATTTTATAAAAGAGAATGAGTCTATGCTGATATCGTCGACGTTTAAGTGAACTGAAGCCGGATTCTTTGTAGAGCAATGAATGAGATGTACCACGGACGAGGCCGGTTATGGTTCTGAGACAATCAAGGTGGAGATTTTCTAATCTCATAGAATCTGTTTCTGTGCAATTATCATATAACACATCACCATAATCAAAGATAGGCAGAATATAAGATTTGTAAATATGTTCCAGCGATTTCCTAGAGATACTATATTTCATGGAACGGAAGCAATTGACTGACTTGCTGACTTTACGAATGAGAGAGGCAATATGTTCATCCCATTTACCAGTTTTACTAAGTGTAATTCCAAGATGTTTGTGATGTTCAGAATCTATTAATATGTTATTGTCGAAAGAGAGTGAGAAAATAGAGGGATGTAGTTTTCTTGAGAAGGTCATACTAACCGTTTTTTCAGGGCAGAAGACGACATTCCATGAGCGTGCCCAATTACTTACAGTTCTGAGATCGTTGTTTAGGAGTGATTGACATTCAGTTGGATCAGTTATGACCATAAACAAAGACGTATCATCCGCAAACAGTCGAATGTCAGAATTGATGTCCTTTACAATATCGTTTATATATACTAGGAATAGAAGTGGCCCAAGCACAGATCCTTGTGGAACGCCAGATTTAACCCATGACGGGCTTGAGGTTTGGCCTCTGATGACCACAGATTGTCTCCTGTCCGATAAGTAATCAGTCAGAAGTGAAAGCACTTTCCCTTTTATGCCTACTGACTGTAGCTTGTAAATGAGACCTGCGTGCCATACGCGGTCAAAGGCTTTGCTTATGTCGAAGAATACAGCTTTTGTTTCTAAACCTTGATCAATGCTTTTGCATATAGCATTATAAATGTTGATGAGCTGGTATGTGCACGAGTCATTTTCAGTAAATCCAGATTGGCAGCAAGAAGTATTTGGTTTAAGCGAAGGAAATTGTTTACATATTTATGGATACATTTTTCAAAGACTTTGCCAAGGGTACTGAGGAGAGATATTGGGCGATAATTTGAGCAGATGTTAACTTCACCTTTCTTATGTACTGGAATAATGTTTGCGTCCTTCCAGATTTTGGGGAAACAACATTGGTCCTGTAAGAAATTAAAGAGGGCACTTAAGGGAATTGACAATGATGGGCTGCAACATTTAAGGATTTTGTTCGAAATACGGTCATTTCCAGACGCTTTGTTTGTTTTGAGTGAACTGAGCATAGCTTTAACATCTTGGGGTGTATATACAGGAAGTGGGATAACTCGGTCAGATTGGGGCAGGTTTGGTATAGGCTGATCAGGGTTTGGTAGAGTAGATTGGCTGATGAAGAATTTGTTTAAAAGTTCAGCTTTGTCAGCATCCTCGTGGATCACTTTGTTATTGGTTAGGAGAGGTGGAAATGTTTTTTGTGCATTACATGTATTACTTTTGAAAATTACATTTTCAACAAGTTTCCACCAGTTTTTCTCCTGGAAATTACCTTGACTAATTTTATGATCAAGATTTTCAAAATATTCCTTTTTAACCCTTCTGACTTCCGAGACAACAAAGTTCCTTGCAGTACGGAAATTTTGCCAATAATTTGGTAACCCCGTGTGTTTAGCTTTCTTGTGCAATCTATTCCTGTTGCGGATTATTCGCCGGATGTACCCATTCATCCATACCGTATCGCGCTCTCGGATTACAACATCCTTATGGGGAACAAAGAGATTTACTGCTTCAATAATCCTTTCTGAGAAGCATGTAGCTACTTTATTTGGATTTTTAAGGCTTCGAAAAAGATTTTCCCAATCAGTTTCAGACAGGAAATTATTAATTGCATCAACATCGAGATCATTGTAGTTCCAAATTGTTCGCTTAAAGCTTTTACTTTCTGATCGAAAAAGGTTTAAAACGATTTCTATTGGACAGTGGTCACTAATACCTGCTTCGTGAACAATAGTTTCTGACACCAGATTTGTATCAGTTACCAATGCGACATCTAAAAGAGTTGCTGAGTGTTCCGTATGTCGTGTTGGTTCAACTACAGTTTGTGTTAAGCCGAAGTTGTCAATAATGTTTGTTAATTTATTTGATCTACCAGAAAGTAGATTTTCGTTGAAGTCACCAAGGATGATCAGTGGTTTACAATCAGTTTGTGCTTTAGATATACTATCGTGAATGAGTTCCCAGTAGTTTTCAGATGACCTGGGTGGAGCATAGAACGACCCTATAAGTATGCATTTTTTACAATTTACAATTTCAATCCAGACTGCTTCGAGGTGAGGAAGAAGTAGATCGGTTCTTTCTTTTGAGAATATGTGACTTTTAACATAAATGGCTACACCACCTCCAGTACCATATGAACGATTGCAGAGAACTGGTGGTTTGTAATTTTCTAGAAGAGTTTCTTGTACTTGGTTATTAAACCAAGTCTCTGAGAAGGTGAGAATGTCATGGTTGGATAGTTCAGCAATGATGTCAGATTTTTTACTAGATAGGCTGCGAACATTGAGATGGAGTACACTTAATTTCGGTCCGGGATTTGGATGGATATCACCGGAGATAAGAATAACAGAAAACAGTAGGCAGAAGAATGAAGATAGTAGAGCAGTATAGTTAAGTAACAAAATATCCAGTTGACCAGGCGATGGTTATCCAGATCCACGACGACGATAAGGACTGCAGGCGAACAGAAAACAAGTGTGAAGAAGAACCCTGTCTGATGTGTTAGTGCAGGACATAAATATAAACATCATAGTAATTTTAAGAGGTAAGAAAATATTACAAAATATACTTGGTATTTACATAGGAACATATATATAAGGTAAGTGCTCATAACAGTATATACAAGGGAAGTAAGACGGGAAATGTTTTGATGTAATAAGGCCTGAAGGTGGGTTTGTTTGGAATTATTTGGCGATTAATTTAAGGCAAGTGCATTTCTTTTAACCATGTGCATCTTTCAGATACATTTCACATAATCATCGACTTCAATTTTAGACATATAATTAAACTATAGAAGTTACCAATGATAGCTTACAAAGGTGTTTCCAGCATTTAACTTTTGGAGTCTGGATTTGAAATAGATATAGGTATAACACAAAGTTTTCACATTATTTATAAGAAACATTTCAACGTTTTGATATATGTGACATTTCAAATAATTAAAGGTACGAATTATTTTATTTTCTAAAATATAACATTTTAGATTGTTACCTGTTTGATATATCAAGTTATTACAGGTATGCAGAATTTTGATTTTTAACATTTCAAACCAAAGTGATTTCAATAATTTTAACTTGATACCTGTTTGGGAAATGGAGTAATTACAGCTATGTAGGACTCTAATATTTAAAGAAATTTATTTAAAACAAGGGTACTTTCAGTGATTGTTTCCTACTTTAGATATCAAATAATTACAGGTATGAATCACTTTAAAAATTATGTTAAATATTGCAGAACAAAATATAAATTTCAGTGGATTTAAATTGTTACCTGTTTGGAATATCAAATAGTCACAGGTATGTAGAATTTTAATAATTATGTTTAACATTACAAACAAATGTACATTTAATGATTTTAAATAGCTACTCGTTTGAGATATCAGATAATTAAGGTAATTATAACTTTGATATATATATTTAGCATTTCAAACCAAAGTAATAGCAAACATTTAAAGTATTACTTGTTTGAGATATCAGATAATTACAGGTAAGTATAACTTTGATGTCTATATTTAGGATTTCAAACCAAAATAATAGCAATGATATAAGTTGTTTCCTGTTGAGATATCAAACAATTATAGGTAAGTATAACTTTGATAACTATATTTAGGATTTCAAACCAAAGTAATAGCAATCATTTAAATTGTTTCCTGTTTGATATATCAAATAATTACAGGTAAGTATAACTTTAATACTATATCAAATAGGTAACATCTGTAATAATGTAATACCTGTTTGAGATATCAAATAATTACAGGTATGTATAACTTTACTAATTTTATTTAACATTTCAAACTAAGATGCATTCAATTATTCTAAATTGATACCTGTTTGGGACATTAAGTAGTTACAGGTAAGTACAACTTTAATACTATATCAAATAGGTAACATCTGTGCTTGTTGAGATATCAGATAATTATAGGTAAGTATAACTTTAATATCTATATTTAGGATTTCAAACCAAAGTAATAGCAATCATTACTAATTATCATTAATAAGTATGTTAAATATTTTAAGATAAATTTATCTCAGTGAATTTACATTGGTACCTATTTGGGACATCATGTCAAACCAAAGTACATTCAATGATTTTAAATTGTTACCTATTTGAGATATCAAATAATTATAGGTAAGTATAACTTTGATATCTATATTTAGTATTTCAAACCAAAGTAATAGCAAACATTTAAATTTTTTCCTGTTTGAGATAATAATTTTAAATAATTATAGGATTGTAAAGCTTATACTATATCAATTATTTCGAACAAAGGTGATTTCTATGATTTAAATTGTTACCTGTTTGATATATCAAGTTATTACAGGTATGCAGAATTTTGATTTTTTTAACATTTCAAACCAAAGTGATTTCAATAATTTTAAATTGATACCTTTTTGGGAAATGGAGTAATTATAGGTATGTAGGACTCTAATATTTAAAGAAATTATTTAAATCAAAGGTACTTTCAGTGATTGTAAATTGTTTCCTGTTTGGGATATCTAATAATTAATAATAATTACAGGTATGTAAAACTTCAAAACTATATCAAATATTTCAAACCAAAGTAATTTTAAGAATTTACTAGTTACCTGTTTGGAATATCAAGTAGTCACAGGTATGTAGAATTTTGATTATTATATTTAAAATTTCAAGCCAAAGTAAATTCAATGCTTTTAAATTGTTAACTGTTTTAGATATCAAATAATTACAGGTATGAATCACTTAAAAAATTATGTTAAATATTGCAGAACAAAATATAAATTTCAGTGGATTTAAATTGTTACCTGTTTGGAATATCAAATAGTCACAGGTATGTAGAATTTTAATGATTGTATTTAACATTTCAAAACCAAAATACTTTCAAAATTTAAGTTATTACCTAGTTTAGAAGTCAGATAATTATAGGTAAGTATAACTTAAATACTATATCAGATATTTCAAAGCAGTGTAATATATATGATTAAAGGTGCTAACTGTTAGGGATATCAAATAATTGTAGGTATGTATAATTTCAGAATCTATATATAATATTACAAACCAAAGAAATATCTATGATTTAAAGGTGTTATCTGTTTGAGATATCAAATATTTACAGGTAAGTAAAACTTTAATACTATATCAAATATTTCAAACCAAAGTAATATCTATGATTTTCAGGTGCTAACTGTTAGGGTTAACAAATAATTACAGATGAGTAAGACTTTGAGTAAAAAGTTGATATTTGGATGGAATATCACTTATTTGTTTACAGATTTAATTATCTTCATAATGTAAATTGGTTTTAAAGTGGTTGTCATAATTTTAAACCAAAATTGATATTTGATAATAACTAAAAAAGAAAGATAAATTAAAATAGTGACATAGTTACTTAGTTTCATCATTCCATTGATTCTTCATCAGTTGTGGTGTTGACAAAAGAGCCATCAGCCTCACGTCTAATCTTGAGTTTTAGTTTCGTACCATTAAATAGATCATCAAAGTCAGATACTGTCCTTACAAGAAATACCTTGTTATCACGCATCTTGATGAATATAATACCGTCACTGGTCCAGGTAGATTCTATCTTCTTTTCTTTCTGAAGTTTTCTCGCCATGTACGACAGGTTTGAACGAACTTTTGTAAGGTCTTCGTTGATATATACCCTGCGTCCTTGGAACAACTTTGGGATTGTTACTTCGGCAATATCTTCGCTTTGTGCCATTTTACGACCAATCATTGGCATCCCAGAGTTCTTTAACACTTTTAGGCGATTTGCATTTTTGATGAAGGCCCTTTTAGTATAATACCCCTTAAATTTGCATATTATCTGTCTTGGACTCGAACCTGTTTCAGTAGGAGGTTTGCCAACTCTGTGGCTTCTATTAATGTCATCTATGGAAATTTTAACACCTATTAGGTTTCCTACCTGGATGACTATATTGTCAGTGTTCTTATCATTTGTTTCAGGAATTCCAGAGATTCTTACTCCTTCGCGTCTCATATACTGCTCTCTTTCATCGTCACGTTCATTTAAACTCTTGATCGCACGATCTTTCTCCTTCAATTCCATTTTAAGACAACTAATTTCGTCTTCCATTTTTTTCAGTTTATTTTTAAGTTCGGATATGATGAGGTCGGATAGTTTGTTAGCTAGTTTGAAAATGATTCTGTCATCTTGAAAAGCTGCCACCACTCTTTCAAGTAAAGCATCACTTTCGCCTTCCTCAGTTTCATTTTCGTCTATTTTATTCTTTTTATTTTCCAGATATTCGGAAGAGCTAGAACCAAGTCTTTTACGAAGTGAATCGAAAGATATTCCGGATGCCATACTCAACTGTTTTTAGTTTAAATAAAGATTAAAAGTCACCTGAGATTTTTTAGTCCTTTCAACAACGGACCACTATCGATGTGAAATGTAAACAAACTTTTTTATAGCGTCCCTGGTTACACAAAAAATATACAACATAATTCACATAAAACATCCATTTATTGCTTCAAAATCCATTAGTAAGCCTTATTTAATCCTGATTTATAATCCTACATCTGTATCTGAGAAAATTTAATTTACGGCCATAGAGAATAAGATTTATTTCACAGAGCAGACTCGTGTGACTTCTCACTCGACGCCATCTTGTTTGACATTGTTTATGGCTACGGCTACGGAGTTCGTAGCTCAATAGGGGTTATGATTCCGCAATTCGAGTATATACTTTAAGGTTATGTCTCGCACTTTCTGAGTCTGAATATTTTCATCTCCCCACAGCGATATCACATCAACTGTTTCATTGTTTGTTCCAAACAGTTGCAAGAGCAGCCATATTGTCGAAAAGTAACAATTCGCGGGTAAATAAGGTCAAGGTAAAATTGACGTGTGCGCATAAATCCGTTCTCAGAACGGATACTGTTTACACTACGAAAGTTTAAGCGTGCCGTGCATGGAACGGTTCTGAGACCAACTCACTTTGGTGGTCTAGGTTGGAACCGTTTCTTGAACCGTCCTACCCGTTTTCACTAAAACTTTAGGCGTGTCGTGCCCGGAACCGTTCCTGGCACGCTTAAAGATACAAGTGTAAACGGTGATATAGACCTACATACATTTAGGTGGCAATACTTTAATCCAACATACAAATTGAGGAAGCACAAACTATTATTTAGCCTTACAATGGATATTATTTACCGTACTGTAATAAATATGATTCGAGGCAAATGCTACAAGGTAATTAGAAATATGTACAACAATATTAAATCTTGTGTTAAATCTGCGAATGAGAAATCAGAATATTTTGCATGCAATGCTGGTGTGAGACAAGGTGAAACACTATCACCCTTCCCTTTTTCTCTATTTCTTAATGATATAGAAAACTTCTTCGAACGAAATAACGTAAAACTAAGCGTCATCATTAAGATTGTCATTCTCTTATATGCGGGCGATAATGCTGTATATTCGCAGATACTTCACGAAAACTTTAAGAAGCTCTCGACTCCTTCAATGAATACTGTGAAAAGTGGAAACCTACAGTGAATTGTTAAAAAACAAAAGTTCTAGTATTTGCAACAAGAAAATTTAACAAAGCGAATCAAAGATTTATGATTGGAGAACAGCCGATTGATATTGTCTACGATTACAATTACTTAGGGATATCGTTTAACTATAACAGTTCCTTTACATCCGCCAAAAAAAGATTAGTCGAACAATCCGAAAACAAAAATCGTAATCTACCTATCCCAAATTGATCAACAGTTGCAACTATTTGATTTTAGTATCTCCTATCCTACTATACTCTTGTGAAATTTGGGGGTACGAAAATACAAAAATAATTGAACGAGTCCATCTTAAATTTTGCAAACGGATCCTTGGTGTAAAGTCTAGCACACCAAATTTCATGGTGTATAGCGAATTGGGCAGACTCCCTTTAGAAATCAATATAAAATCAAGAATGATATCCTTCTGGTTAAAATTGGTATGCTCTAATAAACTATCAGGTAAAATAAACTCTAAAAGGGGACAATTTTATTCTATATTTAAAACGGAATTCAAACTGAACTAACCTGAGGACGTGTAACATAAAAATACCGTCAGAAACTGGGCGATGGAAAAATATCCCTTGTGAAGAACGAATTTGCCCCATATGTAAGATAGATAAAGGAGATGAATTCCATTACCTGTTTGATTGCCACAATAACGAAATAACTTCTAAACGATCACGACTTTTGCCGAAGTATAACATAAATTATCAGAATAAAACCAAAATGGGTAATCTGATATCAATCGAATACTCGAAGCATCAGCGAAATCTGGCTACATTCATTAAGTATGTTGCAAGCCTTTTCTAACTGTTCAAATATTGTATGTCGTCTGTACTACTTATTGTTCATATTTCTATTTTCGCCATGTTGATGTACTATTGTAATGTTTCTGACCTCATTTAACCTTGTATCTGTGTCTGGGAGTATAATAAAATACTAAAATACTAATAATTTACTAATTAACAATAATCAAAACTTGTTCATATATGATTACCCTCATCGTGCTCCATTTTCATTGGTTTGATTACGAGGATTCGTTGCATGGACAAAAAAGAGGGGATAGGATAACTATAGCATGGTGGCTATACTTCAATATAGTACAAGTTAACCACGAAGCATACTAGCATTTTGCGGTACACTGGATAGTAGTCAACACTCAATTTGACATATAATAATATTTATAAATAATTGATATTAAATTTTACATAATCATTATATATAGATACATATTTTATACCAGTTATTGAAGTTAAATATTAAATACACATTTTTTATAGATACATATTTTATATCAGTTATTGAAGTTAAATATTAAATACACGTTATTTATAGATAAATATTTTATACCAGTTATTGAAGTTAAATATTAAATACACATTTTTTATAGATACATATTTTATATCAGTTATTGAAGTTAAATATTAAATACACGTTATCTATAGATAAATATTTTATACCAGTTATTGAAGTTAAATATTAAATACACATTTTTTATAGATACATATTTTATATCAGTTATTGAAGTTAAATATTAAATACACATTATCTATAGATAAATATTTTATACCAGTTATTGAAGTTAAATATTAAAGGGGCCCAGGCTGGATTTTTAGGGGTCGTTTTGGGCCTTTGTTACATTTAAACAGTCCTCAGAAATATTCAAGCTCTAAGAAAATCGCAAAATACCTTGAAATATGCCTCAAACAAAAAATTTCACTTTTCATTTTTTTTCCGTGCTGTACGCGGCTGGTCTCCAGTCAGTCTGACAATTGTGTGTCCTGTTGACAAAGTCTACAATTGAAAAATGCGTTGTAGTCTGTTTATATAGATGACCGCTATTGCACGACGGGAAGGATAACTCTTTGATTATCAAGACGAACCGTTTTCCAATATGGCGGGACGTTCGTAATTTCTTAAGTCATTATGATTTTTCAAACACAGATAATTATGGATACACATGGATTTGAAGGCTCAAATTTCAAAGGTAAGCTCTGTAGACTATTTCTGATTAGCTAACCAAAAGATTTCATGTGTTTGAGGCTGTCGGATGATTGTCCGAAACAAATAAAGCCTGGTCCACTTTAAACTAAGACACTACACTTTATTTATAGATAAATATTTTATATCAGTTATTGAAGTTAAATATTAAATACATATTATTTATAGATATTAAACCAGTTATTGAAGTTAAATATTGCATAATCATTATCTATAGATAAATATTATACCAGTTATTGAAGTTAAATGTTGCATAATCATTATCTATAGATAAATATTTTATACCAGTTATTGAAGTTCAATATTGCATAATCATTATCTATAGATAAATATTTTATACCAGTTATTGAAGTTAAATGTTGCATAATCATTATCTATAGATAAATATTTTATACCAGTTATTGAAGTTCAATATTGCATAATCATTATCTATAGATAAATATTATACCAGTTATTGAAGTTAAATGTTGCATAATCATTATCTATAGATAAATATTTTATACCAGTTATTGAAGTTCAATATTGCATAATCATTATCTATAGATAAATATTTTATACCAGTTATTGAAGTTAAATGTTGCATAATCATTATCTTTAGATAAATATTATACCAGTTATTGAAGTTAAATATTGCATAATCATTATCTATAGATAAATATTATACCAGTTATTGAAGTTAAATGTTGCATAATCATTATTTATAGATAAATATTTTATATCAGTTATTGGAGTTCAATATTGCATAATCATTATCTATAGATAAATATTATACCAGTTATTGAAGTTAAATGTTGCATAATCATTATTTATAGATAAATATTTTATACCAGTTATTGAAGTTAAATGTTGCATAATCATTATCTTTAGATAAATATTTTATACCAGTTATTGAAGTTAAATATTGCATAATCATTATTTATAGATAAATATTTTATATCAGTTATTGGAGTTCAATATTAAATACATATTATTTATAGATGAATATTCATTATCAGTTATTGAATTTGAAAACTACATAAAGAACATAATAATTTCATATATTAAAACCTCTCCAATGTGCAGTAATGTATGAATGTAGTTCTAGTATGAAATAATGATGGTAGCTTCAATTATTTTGTTGATTTCTAGACTCATCTATTGAAACATCTGAAGTTGAAGTTGAAGATTGATTTGTTAGGTTTTCAGGCTTTCTAGACTCTGAAAAATATGGAAATATAAACTATGTTCATATATTAAAAATATAATTAAAGAAATACTTTAATGAGTGTTTGAGTGAGCTATTTCCTTTCGCCAAAGATACTTTTGTATTCATGTCGATCAATGATTCTGGTTTATCGTTAAGGGGAGGCAAACGTCGGTGACTCGTGCACAAGAAATATATCTCCCTTTATGTATTGATGGAATTGTTATCGAGGTAAAAAGAGAAAAATACATGGTAATACAAATTGTTGTATATAAGAATACAAATATAATTAATCTGAACAATAAATTTGCAAATTTTTAATGATTTTAACCTTCATACTACAAACAGAAGACCGCCATTGTACTATTTATATCAATGGCTTCAGAGTCTCTATTGCTAGTAAATTGGAGGAATATTTAAATGTTTATTTGATTTAGATGATACAATTTTCCACCTCTTAATGTTTCCCATGTGTTTATAATATATTACAAATCTACACAAACCTAGATTAGTATAATCTGATACTGTTGGAACGTGAGCAGCACTGTCATTTGGACTGAAATAAAAAGAATAGACAAATTTAATCAATAAGTTTGAGTTATGTGTACGTTTTATTTTCATTTTTAAAACATTCTGTACGTACCTTAATTGATTTCTTTCATTAGGATCTAGAATAAAACAAAGGTAAAGAGATGTTATAATATAACATGTTCCACAAAAAGATAAGGATAAAAGACAAGAGCTGTGAACAACACTGAGCGAAGCTCGCAATATAACTTTAGAGAACTTTTGTTCTTTAAAACACTTATAAATCCAGATGTTCCCTTAGCTGCTTTTAATAAACAGGCACAAACTGTGAACTTTTTTTGATAGCTTTAAGTTTTAATTCCTACGTCATGATTAACCGTGCTACCTCTGTTTTAGCGAGACCAATTCATAATGGAAAAGATTCGCCAGGAGAAACGTTAAAGAACGAGTTTGAATTTAGATCTTGATAACATTTAGTTTAATTTCATTGTAATGTTCTTGAAATCATATATGTAACTATGCCTTTATTTAAGTTGTCTTAAAATGCATAATAAGTTAACGGTACAGGCAAACCGGAATGAATCTGCACCGAGTATGATTCACTTGAAGCGAACAAAATGTCAAGCCAATGCATACCGAGAGTGACGTTTGTATTCTACATTCCTTTTATACGATCGGTTGGTTGGTAGATGACATTACTGTTTGCATCCAGCTCAAATTGATATCGAACAAGGTTCGTAACATGTAGTAAGTTTATTAATAACGTTAATTCAGCTTAAGCAAATAACTTGAGCAATACTAACCTAAATCATCATAAATATGAGCTGGTGTTGGTTCTGCACTTTCATAAACACTATAAATAAAATATATAATGTTACTTTAAATCATGTAGTAAATCAATCTAAATAAAATGATTAAATTTTTATGTTCATAATTAACAGATATTAAAAGAACATTCGTTCATTTAAAGATATCTATACTCACTTGGTCTCAGCATGGTTTGTATCTGAATAAAAAAAATAACAAATATCAATACAGTTTTAGAGTATGCGAGATGTCCTTTTAATTTTCAGCTCCGTCAAATTAAGAATTCGTCCAATTTGTTTCAAATACAAAATACAGAGAGATATAAAAATTTAGGAGTATGAGAAAATAAGTAGGAACACAGAGTATTGATTTTAAAAAGCAAGTAAACACCTTCTTCATAATTGTTTCATTTACCTTTATATTGTCTGTATTTAATGATACCAATATAAACTCCAAAGATGATCAAAACAACCACCAAGATGCAGACAACCACTGCTAATATAATTATTGTTGTATCTTTATCTCCTGAAACATAATACAATAACTATAAACCAAATAAACTTAGTACCAACAAACGAATTTGAATCGGACTACCTTTGTATCAAATGTTTAGACAGTAATTTTATGAAAATGTTGCAATCATTTGTAACATAATAAAGACATGCAATACGATGTTGTGAATTAACAATATACCACTAACCTGTATCCTCATCGACATCTTTAGAATCTTCTTTTATAACAGTACAGTCAGTTCCTTGATATCCATCTAGACAATCACATGCTCCATCTATATTATTACACTGGTCTTGTGATTGACAAAATCTTGCTGAACAATTTGATAAACAATTATATCCATAGAAACCTTCATCACATTCTAGATACAGATAACGAAAATATATCAGTTAAATAATGTTTGGGAGCATCAGTTAAATTATTGTAAATTATTTACCAAAACATCAATGCGTTAAGACCATGATATCTAGTGTTGAAAAGGTTAATCAGTTAAGCGATTTCGGGTAAGATTCCATGGCACAATGAAACATTACCTTGAGAACAATCAATTGATAAAAAACCTGGTTGACATCCATCAATACATTCTCCTGTTTTACTCTCACATTTTGAATTATCAATACATTTTCTATCTGAACATATCTTACTACATCCTGTTCCATATAAACCAGACTCACATTCTGAAGTAAAAAACGGAAACAGAAAAAAAAATGTTTTAAATTCAATCTAAAAACTGGCCTTATGCAGTCAGGAAGAAGCTTCATCTCACAAAGCCTGCTGTAACGTGATCTGGATCAAGGTACCTATATCAGATCACATTGAAAATATTGACTACCTTGAGTACAATCTATAACAGTTGGAGTATATCCCACAGAACATCCACCAATACATTCTACCATAATATTAGAAATGTAAAATTACCACTTGATGAGATGACAAACTTATGATGCAATTTGTTATATTTAAGTATACAATAAAATATATAATTTAACTATTTTCCAATACAACAGTGAATAAAGACCATCTAATGTGTACAAAGTTAATCAGTTTACCGATTTCGGGTAGTCCCTGGTACAATGGAATATTACCTTGAGTGCAATCAATTGATAAAAAACCTGGTTGACATCCATCAATACATTCTCCTGTTTTACTGTCACATTTTGTTGAATTATCTTTACATTTTCTATCTGAACATTTCTTACTACAGCCTGCTCCATACAAACCAGTCTCGCATTCTGAAGTAAAAAACAGAAACAAGAAAATGTTTGAAATCCGATCAAGTAGCGGACCTATTGCGAAGTTAAACCTGCTGTAACTTGATCTGGTTCAGATATCAGATCACTTTGATATTAGTTAATTAATTCGTGGACTACCTTTACTACAATCTGTCGGACTATAACCCACAGTACATCCACCAATACATTCTCCTGATACATGATCACAAGTTGAATTCTTCAGACATTTTCTATTATTACAATTCTTCTGACAACCAGCACCATAGAAACCATCAGGACATACTAAAATTTATTCAAAACTGTAATGAATAATATGGAATGAAAATCACACTACAAGTTGTATTTTCTCTAGTTTACTTTCTCTTTTAAGCTCGTATACTTACCAGCTGTATTATCATCTCCTCTATAACCTGGTTTACTTACCTACTGTCCTGTAAACCTTTTTACTAACCTAACGAACAGCCATGTTATAACCTGGTTTATCATAAAACAATCTTCTATATGACTTGATTAAATTCCCCATTACTGTACAGTCATCTTCTCAATAACCTGGTTCACTTATCTACTGTACAATCATCTTCTCTATAACCTGGTTTATTATCTACTGTACAATCATCTTCTATATAACCGGGTTTACTTACCTACTGTACAATCACTTTCTCTATAGCCTGGTTTACAACCATCTGTACATTTTCCTGTTACATGATCACATTCTTGTGATCCTTTACACTGTCTATTATTACATTGTTTATTACAACTATCCCCATAGGTACCAGTTGTACAAGCTGAAACATGAATTAAAGATATGCTTTAACTCTTCAAACGCCACATTATTTTTATTGAACTACTTGTACAGGCCAGATTGTTTTTTGACATTGTAACAAAAAATACCTGTTGTCTTTGAATGACTATAACTTCAAAACATTACAAGATAGAATAAATTACCTGATATGAAAATTGTCACAAAATGGATGAATTTTATGAATATTGTTAAAAAAAAATTTTTAAGAGCATTATTTACCACCAGAATTACCTGGATACCTGACAATACTTACTAAATGCAATATTTGTTTCAGATTTAGGCTTTAAATTTCCTTCTATTTATTGTAAATGATGTTTTTAATAAAAAAACAAATATAAGACCATGTTTTCCAAACAATTCCAAAAATGAATGACAGGCCTACAGGTATGAAATTCAGGTAAACAGGTAGATTGTAATACAAAAAAAGTAAATTCAAAGTAAAATTTCAGACAAGGAAGAACAAAAATCAATTAGACCCCCATTCATTTGTATTTTGCAGTAGACTAAGCCTATCCATTATATTTATGTCATTTTACAGTATTTTCACAGAAAAAATAACCTTTGAAATGTAATATTTATCGGCAAGTCTACCTTGATTAAAATTTTGCAATCGGGACAGGTGTGAAACCGGAGAACCTATTCTCGTCAACGGTGGTCTAGACCGGGGCTCTTTTCGTTATTATTTGTGTCGAATTTAGCGATAATTCATCCTCCGAAATCGATTTCAAAATCAAAATCTTCACTGAAAACACTATATGCCATTATTCCATCACTGTACTGCACAGTAAACGCGATGTCAACGGTAGAATAGGTTTGAATTTTGGTCATTTTCAAACGAAAATTTCTCTAATTTTTCCAGAACAACCACCTGGCTTTGTTAACATCTAGAGATAGCCTTGACCTTCAGCTCTCTAATGGTGAGGTGCATTTGTTGCTGCGATCGGAAGTTTGTTCTTAAATAAGATTTTAGTAAGAACACAACTCGTGTCGCATATCTGCGCCCGTGGCGTTTGAGCCGGCAGGCACATATATGCGCCCGTGGCGTTTGAAGAGTTAAAGGGAATGTGATTTGGTTTTACTGCCAAATGTTGCATGGAAATATCTAATGCTAATCCTTATTCATATTCTTTGTATCGCTTAACTGAAAACATTCTTATAGATAACATAGTTTCCATACCTACTAACCTAACGAAAAACCATATTATAACCTGGTTTACTTACCTAACGAACAAACATGTTATAACCTAGTTTATCAATCGTGCAAGAATCTTCTCTATAACCTGATTGCATTACCCAATGCCGAACAATCATCTGCAGTATAATCTTGTTTACTTACCTTCTGTACAATCATCTTCTCTATAACCCGGTTTACTTACCTACTGTACAATTATCTTCTCTTTAACCTTGTTTATTTACCTTCTGTACAATCATATTCTATATAACCTGGTCAACTTACCTTCTGTACAATCATCTTCTCTATAACCTTGTTTACTTACCTACTGTACAATCATCTTCTCTATAACCTGGTTTACTTATCTACCGTACAATCATCTTCTCTATAACCTGATTTACTTACCTTCTGTACAATCATCTTCTCTATAACCTTGTTTACTTACCTTCTGTACAATCATCTTCTCTATAACCTGGTTTACTTACCTACTGTACAATCATCTTCTCTATAACCTTGTTTACTTACGTTCTGTACAATCATCTTCTCTATAACCTTGTTTACTTACCTTCTGTACAATCATCTTCTCTATAACCTTGTTTACTTACCTACTGTACAATCATCTTCTCTATAACCCGGTTTACTTATCTACCGTACAATCATCTTCTCTATAACCTGATTTACTTACCTTCTGTACAATCATCTTCTCTATAACCTATATGACATGAGTCTTATTCTCCAAAACGTCTCTGAGGGCCGCAGTGAGTCAGACGCTTGCTTGCTAACCTGAAGGTCCAGGGTTTAATCCCTGCAAAGGTCGAGATGAACTATCGGACTTTTCAGCCCGGTTTCCCCTTGTCAGTGATGCAGGTCGGAGGGACTGACATGGGAAAAGGGTCTAGTCGTTCGGATGGGACAGTAAATCGAGGCCCGTTAAAGATCCCTCGACAGTTGGAAATGGCAAAAAAAGTAGTCTAATGCCGCTGTCCTGGGAAAATTCCCTCTGCATGGCGTTGCCCGTCTTCATTAGCCCATAAGGTGCAGAAGAGAAGAACGTAAAACTCCATTCATTTCATTTTTTTTCCAAAACTTCTCTATAACCTGGTTCACCTACCTACTGTACAATCATCTTCTCTATAACCTGGTGTACAACCACCTGTACATTTTCCTGTTACATGATTACATTCTTGAGAACCTTTACAATGTCTATTGTTACATTGTTTACTACAACTATCCCCATAGGTACCAGTTGTACAAACTAATGCTAGAAATGTAAATCACCACGTGAAGATAAGTATACAATATAATAAAAATAAACTATTTATAAAATATCTTATGTGCGTTAAGAAACATTATACATAGAAGTCAACTGTGGTGACAGTAGGGGTACACGGGGTGGTTGCAGCCTTTTAAATATACGTTATACCTCCTAATGCATCCCACTTCGGTTCTAAATTTCAAAATGTGATTTTTATACGCTTATTTTCCTAAAATATATTTTCAAACATTTATTGGCAAAGGGAACTCTGTCATACACTTTCACAGAACTTGGTTATCTCGAACCCACTGTTGTTCTTTCAGTCTGTCAATCAAGCACAATCTCTAACAAATAGTTAGAACTTTTGATTAAATTAAACCTGCACTTCTATCTCCGAACAATCTTAAAATTATGCCAATTTTGGAATCAAAGAAGCTATGTACATCAAACGGCTAGAAATTGCCAGTGGATTCAATGTATGAACTTACTGCAGCTTTCTCCACGCCATCCTTTCCGACAACCATTAGGACATTTACCACATTTATCATAGTTTAAACAATGACAGAAATTATTACATTCTGAACCATACGTTCCTCGAGAACAAACTGTAATAGAGAAGACAATAAGTTCCTTCTGAACATGCTGTTATAGAAAAATAGATATGTTTCTGGAGAAAAAACTTTATAATGGAAAGCGCTGAATAGTTTTCATCAACAGAATGATTTCAACCCTCCAAGAACTATATACTACAGATGAGTCACGGCTCACAAAACTAAGAGGACAATAGTACGCTGTAATCTTTACATGGGTGTCGTCATCTTGAGTAATCGAAGGCTTTATTATGATAAAACATATTTACCAAAACACATATAATAAATATAATATGAGTTGCATTGGTTTTTTTAAAAACTTGAAAAAAAAAATAATCCTCTATAGGCCTATCCTCATACTAATTAAAAACTGTTTCAAAGGAAATGCACTACTCACGATTAATTGTATATTTGTTATGTTGTGCCATTTTCCCTATTGTAAAGCTGACAGTGATTATGACAGTTCATTATGTATTTGTCTAACGTATTCTTGTAATCATTCGTACATTTTCAAATACGTTTTTAAAGTTAATGTTGGCATGAATGAAAGCCTTACCATATATTTCAACTTCACATAACAAAATATAACTTTTATAATCAAAATATCGACTGATGTTAACATAACGACCAGTTAAAGTTCTACTACATTCTACTGGAAATACAGCAGGAGGGTCTGAATCACCAGGATGTTTAAAACATAATTCATCGTCAATATGAACTGCAAATCCCTTTAAAAAAAACCCTCCTGAAATATCAAGTTAGAGTTAAATAATAGGTGATATTAGGGGTGAAAGTTGACTGAGTTATTCCACTGCAACAAAAAGACGTTAGAGTGTAGTATGGCATTTACACATTTCGAAAGTTGTTAACCCCTTTCAAGTAATATTTATATAGACTGGTAGGGCAAAGATAGATAATAGATATAAGTAGCGAAAGCCGACACCGAGTTGATGAAACTAGGAAAATCCATTTGAAGCCCATTTGTTGAAAAGGTCTGAATATTCATCATAATGCAGTCAAAGCATCGCGTTTCCTTTAATGATATCCTGTGATTCAGGAATTTAGAAAGTCTTCAAGAGAAATTCACCCATGTCTTTTAACAAAAGATGATTGTCGCATATTCAAGATCAGAACTTTAATGAAAGTCTTGTTTATAGCAAACTACAGACCATAAGTAATTAAAGACCATTATAAAGTAACAAATTAACCTCTCGCCTGGGTGAGTTATCACTTTCCCTAATTTCAGATCAAAACAAAATAAATACCCAAAATTCTAGACAGTTTATTTTATTTGACGTATTTGTTTCATCCTAATAAATTTCGGAGAATTATTCCCTTCCCAAGAATAAAACAACATACGATTAATTCTATTAAAGATCTTTAAATATCCGATAGAATATTGTTGTTGTAAATCTATAAACCACCACTGCCAATTTGAAGTATTTGTCTCAAACTTAGTAGTGTCAGTGTCACTACATGGGTGTTTATCTCTATCTGTAGAAGTATATCCATCTACTACTAGTTGAGGTCCAAATAGTCTTCGATTATTGTTAAATATACCACTTTGACTGACAGAAGTAGAATCTAAAGCTATATTCTCTGAAATATAAAATATCATCTATATCAGGGTGTTAATGGACTATTAGATTAATAGAACAAATTCTTTTTGTCTTATGTTTTAGAAAACCAAATATCCTTATACCTCGTTGACAAGATGGTCCTCCCCAACCTCTTAAACATTTCCCATCACAACTACCAGTTTTGGAGTCACACGCTTCATCATTTAAACAATGACAGGTATAACTATTGTTAAATCCGAAGTTATAACCTGAAAATATAGCAATACAAAATTCATTATAACAAACACTAGTTACAGTATCACATCTTATATTATTTAAACAATGCCATGTATAACAAGTGTTAAGTCTAAAAATTCATTACAATAATAAAGTACTTTCAGCACAATTTACACGTGCCGTCATCAGATGAAATGAGAAAGAGAGTTTATGTTCGATTCCAACTCATCTACATCCAACCTAGGACATATAATAAGAACTTTGTAGTTGAAAATATATTCAATTAAACAAATTGTTTGGCCATTAATTTATAGAAAGGGGTTTGATGAAAAGAAATAGTAATAAGATTCATGTACTGTTAAATACAAAATTATAACCTGAAACTAAAAGGATTATATTGCTGATGACCTTGTAGTAAACACATTGAAACTTGACATTTGTTTTTTTTTTTTTAATATTATATTTATATATAATGAAAACTCCATTCATTTCATTTTCATTTTGTATTGATCAATATAAGAATATATAGGTGTTCATTGTAAGCGACAGGGCGTCTTATGATTTAAAAGTTTATATGGTAAGCAATTATACGGTGGCTGTTATACGCCACCAAATTTACAATATGCATTTTTTTTATGTGGTAGTGATTTTGACTTTTGTGAAAAGTCCAGACTCAAAAATCAAATTTTTCAACTTTTCACCGGGGTAAAAATACTTTCCACCTGGGTCAAAAGTCTCGACTTAAACATAAAACTTTTCGACTTTTCACCGGGGTGAAAATACTTTCCACCTGGGTGAAAAGTCTCGACATAAACATAAAAAAAAAGTCAAGTTTATAATACAAAAGTAAAAATCACTACCACATAAAAAAAAAGCATATTGTAAATTATGTGGCGTATAACAGCCACCGTACAATTACTTTCAGATAGGCACATATTCATTTAAGCACACATTTTAAGGGCGCTTTGATACTGGCCACCATGTCGATTAGGCACCCTTGGACGGTGGTTTGGGCCTAAAGCCCGAGAATATGAAAAATGATATAAAAAAATAAAAATAAAGAAAAACTAAAATGAAAAATGTGTGTTCACATGTGAAGAAGGAAGAAAGCCTTTGAAATAATTACAGCGAACTTGATCCAAGGCGATTTCACTAATACGTATTCAAATTGCTTAAATACACGTTTGTACTTGTCACACTTTCTTTTTATATAAAGATTTTCTTCCTCCATCTTATCACCACTGTTTTTCGTTGTTTATGCTTGAGCTATTAGGGTTATTTTCCATATCATCCAACCACAGGCAAGAGGTGCCTAATTGACAATATCAGTGCGCCCCAAAAGATTCTGAGTAAATGACTATTTGCCTATTTGAAAGTGTGTCGTGTGCTTAAATTTTTTGAGCTCTTTTATACTGTGTAATTTGTGACTTTGTGTGACATTGACACGCTAATCCATTGAAACGGAACATATTATCTTTTCATTTAAATGATATTTTTGAATAAAACGCTTCAAATTACGAAATGAATTCAAGCTCAAATTGAAAATGTTTTGAAGTTGTTGTTCTTTAACAAATTGGTTAACCAATAAGCAATAAAAGAGCATGGAAAGTTCATTATTTTAGTAATAAAGCTGATTCTACAAGTTTTCCAACAATCGCGATTCTTCTAGCCCTGTGTTAATTGCAAGCTAAACTTTTACCTTGTTGATAATACACGTTGGTCGGGACAAAATATATGTGACCTATCCCCCATTCCTTGTATGACGTTGTAAATCCTCATTCATTAATCTAAGATCGAATTAGAACGCAGCATTTCTTATTAATATCGTATAAACCTTAGTTTCAAGTTGAAGAATATTTTAAAAATATGATTGCTAAAATCGCTCTATATTTCATTCAATAAATCAGATAATTTGATATTTCAAATAGTAGCAGTTCACGCTCCTACAAAATAATTTATGTTAGATAATTAATCTATAGAGAAACAGTTACATACCCTGTATATATATTATTAGTCCTAGAAATATACCACCTAATACTAGGGACGCCATATTCAAATGCATTGAAGACGGATGTAAATTACTTCATATTTTATAAGATCGTTTGCCATAGCTTTGATTTTTTGTAGTCAAGTAACAATCAGCAGGTTGAAATATTCAACCTTGCGTCATACACTGATAATAAACAATATTACAATAGTAAATAAGTTTCGTGTATGTTTTTCAAGATTTATAGTCTTCTATAGTGTGATCAGCTTAAGGTTTAACGCGTTTTGAATGTTTTTCGATGTTTCTGATTTTCAATGGGTGATTACAAACACGAACACCAAGTTTCGTCACCAAAATCCGTCAAGAATTGTGCCATCTAGAATCTTTACGACATACGCTAATATATAGGATCCACACTTCTGGTGGGTGTATTATACAATCATTTCTTTTGATCAACAAGGACGTGAATTAAACTTCATCACAAATACCTACTATTTAAATGTTTTTCACCATATGATTACACTTGTGTAATCTATTAATAGCGCAGAAATATTGTTAGTCACGGTATGAACTGCGCTTCTCTCTATCATGCTTCAT